>CM061174.1:10108131-11358131 GCA_030763345.1 Mythimna separata | reverse complement strand
TCATCACGGACAGAATTGAAGACAGTTGTGGTCCCAATGCGCCAATGTCCGGCATTTTGTGGGAACAAGACACGCGATAAGAATTATTGCAAGGAAAACAACAATCGTACGAAAAACAAAAGATATTATCCTCGAATTAGGTTTTATAGGCACAGGTTTATTTATTTTTTCATAATTTTTTTTTTTATTATGATTTGTTTCCTAGTTTCACACACGCAGTTGGTCGTTTGTGTTTTTAAAGTGAAACTTTTATTACATCGTCTCAACTTTTTTCTCTGTGTGTGGCATGTCGCGTGACGGTGACGTCAGAGCAACTCAGACCAATATGGCGGCGCTTAGTGTATTTTGTTTGTTTTTGTTAGTGTTTAATATACCTTTAATGGAATATTATTCCGAAATTATTGATTTAAATGTGTAAAACGTAAAAAAAGTTTCGCTTTTACCGTGGTTTCATAAAAACCACACAATCCTTTTTTTAGGTAGCAAACCATCTAATGATACATTTTCCCGCTCTTGGGCGGAGAAGGAAGACGTGTGAGACTGTTACGGACTAAAACCCACTCCTATTTCTTCTTTGCATTAATTCCAGCCTGGCCTCAGGGTTCATTTTGACATAACCCATGTAGTCGTTTGACTTGCGACCTCGTTTTGTAATAAAAAATAAGGTCTTTTCACCTTTACATGTAAAAAATCAATAATAATCTACTTATAACTCGGTCACATTAAGGCGGGCGCGACGTTAGAATTATCCATACAAACGTAATACCAAAATCATTTGCAATTTCAGCATATTTACACCATAATATGATGTTATTCGGATTCAGACAATAATTATCTAGGTTCCTACATCGTCTTTTTGTTGAAAAACTTACCCCAAACCAAATTTAAGCGAATTTAAATTTGCACATTTTCCCAGCGGATATGTCATGTTTTTATTTTGTTTTTTCTATATTATAAACAACAATATTTCAAAATATCTTTTCGTAGGAACACAGATATTATTATCAAGTTATAAATACTCGAAACAATAATGGAAATACATTAATTTTTCATTCATCATTTTTGGTATTACGGAACCTCTCCCAAATTTCCAATAGTTTGTATTGCTATCACAGCAGGCAACTGTCAGTGTGCGGATGATGACTTTACTCCAGTCGGTGTGTCCAAGAATTGTTTAAACTATCTGGATTGCTTCCATCAACCTCAAAAACGTGTTTTATTTCGTCTCAACTCGACGCTTTACGTCGATGAAATAATGTTCAGAAACAATATAACAACAACAGAGAACTAGCCAAATTATAGATGCGCGTATCGATAACAAAGATACTGACCACACCTTTTTTTTTTCCGGTAGGGGAATCATCAGAATGACTTCTCCCACTCTTGGGCGGAGCGGGAGGGCGTGTCAGACTCTTACTGACTAAACCCCTACCCCGTTCCTTCGTTGCCATCGATCTGGGGGACACGGTGACAACCTTTCGGATACCGTGTTCCCCAGAGGCTTCGGCCCTGCCGGGCCCCTACAGTTTGCTGACATCTCCTTGAGGCGCGCGTGGAACAGAACGCGCCGTCGACGACTAGGCTCGGTCCAGATTATTACCAGACTGCCGGACGGCGAGCTACCCAGTGCTCGCTGTCCGCGAGCCCGCGCCTACGGTGGTCGGAAATCGGGATCGGGATCTCGGCGGCGACGGCGTGAGTTCCGTTGCCTCACGCGGTCGGCAGCCTCCTTCGCTAACATTACTGCTTCGCAGAAGGAGGCGACTGCCTGCCATCCCTCCTCGCTCCGGACCATGGCCTGTACCAGGGCCCGGCGCGAGAGGTCACCGCCGCCAATAGCCTCCACAAGGACACGGCGGTGCTCCGCCCAAGCGGGGCACACCTCTACCGTGTGCTCCACCGTGTCCTCCGGGCGGTCCACACAGTGGCGACACCCGGGCGTCCTATACTGACCATACCTGATACTTGCCGGGTGAGCTAAGGGAATGCGGTGAGAAGCAGGGGGATGCTCGCATTTCAGAGATGCGTCAAGTTAATGTGACGGATTGTAGTCATTCTAATCGTTGGGGATCACTCCCGATGACGCAATTACCCTGCTTCACATAGTAAAACCACCACCCTTCGCAAACCACCAACCTTTTGTTTCCCGACCCGTCTCTTGCTTGACCCAACCCAACCTGCATACCTGAGCCTGTAATTTAAAATTTGTTTCTAAATAATTAATATCCAATCCAGCCCGTCCCTTCCTATCCTTCCTCAATGATGCCTTAAGACGAGGCTACGTATGTTCCTTCAGTTGCTTTTTGCGCTTCAGAGTCACGATAAATTTTTCAAACAATCATCATCATCATCATCATCTGCCTAGCCTTTTCCCAACTATATTGGGGTCGGCTTCCAGTCAAGCCGGATTTAGCTAAATACCAGTATTTTACGAGGAGCGGCTGCCTACCAGACCTCCACAACCCATTAACTGGGGTAACACGGTACTTCATGGCAAGACTGGAGTCAGATTTACTGGCTTCTGACTATCCGTAACGACTGCCAAAGATCTCCAAATGACAGCCGGGACCAACGGCTTAACGTGCTTTCCGAGGCACGGGAAACTCGTTATGTCAAGATGGTCACCCATCCACAAACCAACCTAGGCAAGCGTTGCTTAACCTTGAAGATCGACCTGTGCGGCTGTTATTATCTAGCCACGAGCTCCTCAGAAATAGATAAATTTTTCAAACAATGTGACAGACTAAGATGTACCTGAACACTTTTCACGCCGGTTTTTTAAAAAGGGTATATATGCAAAACTCCTATGAACTACTAGGTACATCATTCATGTTTGGTTCAAACCAAAGTAAATAGCTTTCCTCAGCCAACTGAATCTGCATCAGACATATTCTCGCTTACCGTTTCCACAATAGTTTAAAGGCCAGTGAAAGTAGCTATTTCCCGATTTCAGGTCGACTGAAATACCACATATTTTCGGCTTGCCCGGCTGGCGAGCAAAAATATCTGTCTGCCACCGAAATAGTTTGAACGGAAATATTGGCTAATTGTTCGCTTAGGGGAGTTCCATTTCCGTTCGTTTTCACAGGCGGCTCTATTTTTGAAACTAAATACGTCATCGTCAGATCACATATTGGTATCCAGATTTTTCCAGCGGCTTCGTTCGCATTAAAGTCGATTTGTCGACAGGGTTATCCAGGATAAGTTTTTTTTGGTTTAAAGTGACTACGCCCGCGCTAAGGTAGCCGTGAGAGGTTGTATCAGACTTTTAATGATTTCGCAAAATTAATGACCAAATTGATAAAAAAGCCTTTGATCATCCTTTAGATTATACATGAATATTCATTTGTTACAATACCTACGATAAATAAATTTTAGACTTCAAAAATCATACAAAATAAATTTTACGCTAACGGTACACATGTAACAAATTAAAAAGTCCTTATTGCTTTCAATTTTCAACCTACCCACATTTTGTTATTATTTAAAAAAACTGCTAATAGAAGAAGTAAAGTTTGTAAGGACAAACACCCATCACCAACTTAGCACTATTAAAAAAATTTAACCACTGTCAAATGTTTGGCCGTACCCAATTAAGTACAGCGGTGCTAAATGGGTTAAAGCCACTAGATCAACAAAAGGAGAACACAAAGAACATGTATATAATCCATTGTTACTATTACCCCATCAAAGCAGCCGGTCTGTTTTATGTTTATCGTCTTTTTGCCCTTCAGCGATGGACCCAAACGAATTATCTCAATCTTTGACCCATCTTCAGACCACCCTACTACACCCTACTTTGTCTTTATGAAAATAAACATACGCCAAAAGTTTGGTACGACCATTTCATGTACAATGGTCGAGTTATTGCTGTTCTACGTGTCGCGGCTTCGAATTCCGCACGGAACAAATATTTATATGACCGATATAGTTGTTCCGGATCTGAGTTTGTTAGGGCTAAGTTTAAAAAAATGTCCTTTACAAATTCCTATTTATATATAAGAGCCATTAAACCCCACCTTCAGTTTTTCTTTGACAATTCATATGGCAGAACAACATTTGCTGGGTCAGCTATCTGAATGGATCAATTTGGTTGAACTGTGCCATAACATCCACGCGATATCCATTATGACCCAATACAAACTTCATAATAATACCAGCAGATCTCGTAAACTGTGTAAATGACAGTCCTTTGTACTGATGTTTATTTACTATTCGCTCAAAATGAGAGACCGCCACATTGTAAGTAAAATGGACTCTTGAAGCAACCAGATTCGGGTCCTAGCCCCAGGCTCGTTGAGTCTGCTTGTAAATGTTGTTTGTTTATGGTCTACCAAAGATACATGTATATATAACTGTATTGATTTGTATGAATTTGCGGTCAGGCACCGCCACGATACACAGTAACTATTTGAGCATCTTGAGTGTGGGTCAGTTTAGACTGAACATCTGTTAGCTGCCAGTGGCTTATTTCACTTTCTATGTCCTAATTACTTCTTTTTTCATTATTTATCGATATCGTGCTCACATAATAAATTCGAAAAGAAATATGTAACTAATATTTTATGTAACTCTGCAATTATGACATGTGTCCACGGAGTTTCTTGCACGCGTTCTTCTCCATAGAGAGATCTACACTTTGGAGCGTGCTATTTAGCTTCCCTTCTTTTTTAACTGACCAACATTTCGCATTCAAAAGTGCCTGTAACTGTGCCGTCTATTTGAAATAAAGTTCTTGATTCATTGATATGTGGCCACATGGCAAGCCATTGCTTTGAAATAGGTTCATCATATTTTTGAATGTAAGATGGCATCTAACGCAGTCCACCTATCTTAGTTTCTAAATTCATGAATCCCTGACCGGTCCTATGAGACCGCGCTGTTATTGTTTTACTATTGTGTCTCGTTTTGCGGGTATGTGATAGTTTAAAAGAGAACCGAAGCCTGAGTTCTACAACTTTAGATCAAAGTCAGGGTTAGTAGCTACCTCGAAGGCTGCAGCTAGCGAAAGTGACGGAGCTAAAACCGTAACCTCGACTAGCTCTTACCCGCGATTTTTCTCGCATGAAACCATTTTTCACCCCCTTAATGGTAGAATATAAACAAACATTTTCTTAGTGGTCACCGTTACGACATAAAGGAAAGCCTTGTATGAAATTTCAAATTTGCATTTGCAGTAGTTTCGGCTGTGCCATGCGATCTTATTAACCTACCAACTGTTAAACAATAATACTTTTAACAAAAATAAATGATTTCGTTTTTGTAAGTCAGATGAGCTAGGGCGCCTGTCAAACTACTAAACGGAATGAATGTTTACATACTCGTAACTAACACAATAAAGTAAAGTGCTTCTGAGAACGTTTATTCCGGTACAAGATGCACAATAAATATTCTTTGATTACCTTTCGCCCCCTAACAGTATCGATATTGCATGAATATTAAAACCAACCTTGCTAAAAAACCAAGAACAAAGTCGATATATTTACGGGAAAACTGCTCACAGCAGTACCTATCATTATCATCGTCATTTCAGCCGAAGGACGTGAACTGTTGGACATAGGCCTCCTCCAAGTGTGGCCACAACGAACCGTCCTATGCATCTCGCATCGATCGCAATTCCGCGACCAGGTGATCGGTCCATCTTGTGTGAGACCTTAACACTACGTCTTCCGGCGATGCGCGGTCGCTACTCTAGAACCTTTCCAACCATCCGTTCTACCAGCAATGTGGGCACGTTGCAGTAAGCAGGGCTGCTTACTGCAACTTGATGATTCTTCGGGCTATGTTGGTGTCCTTGGTTCTCCTGCTTTCTTCATTATTGATGCGATCAGTACTTAAATGCTTACAAAAATCCGAGAAAACAGTGCCGTGTATAAAGATTAACAATCGTTTGCGACTTTCCCAAAATGAAGAGAAAAAGATAGACATGCAGATAACACGGACATTCAATAAGCGATACTGTCGTCCTTTACAAAAAGTGCGATAAGTATCAGAAATGGACTTTTAAGGTCAGAGACAATATCGTATAAAATGGAAAATAGATCTATTATTTTCCCTTTTTACTGTGACTAAATAAGGGTTATGTTTTTTGAGTGAATGTATACCTACATATAGGTATATTTCTTTGGCGCGTCTCATACCCTAAACGGCTTATGTAAGTTAAATTCGTCTTAGTTCATGAATCCCCGACCGGTCCTATGAGACCGCGCTGTTATTGTTTTACTATTGTGTCTCGTTTTATGGGTATGTGATAATAAGTTACATTGGATGTATCAAAATGTCAAATTTTTGCCCTGATTTATATTTCGATTTTTTTTTTCGCAACTGTCATATAGTGTATCAAAATCAAAATAAAAGGGTCGAGACGACGACGGCACCTTGCGTTCTAGGATCACGTTAACTCTTTCAATCGTTCCGGCAGCCATAATAGGCTTCGGCCCTACTGGGCCCCTTCAGGTTTGCTGACATTTCTTTTAGCGCACTATCCGCAGTCAACTCGGTCTCAACTGGCCGGCCTTACGGCGATCTACGCTTCGCTCGTCGTTGCTGCGTCGCACTTATGATGGCCGGGTATCACCCTGATACCCGAGGCTTCTCCTGTGGCAGCGGATTTGGCGTAAGGTATTCTCACGGCTGCCGCATTACTACTTTACAGAAGGAGGTAATCGCTTCCCGGTCCTTCTCGCTCCGAACCACGGCAATGAACTTGATTTTAATCATACTAAAAAGTATGATCATAGATTTATATATGTGTGGACATATTTAGATAGCCATTCTTTTATCCATTGATTCGAATAAGAACTTTATTCGAATCAATGGCCAAAAAAAATGGCTGACAAAATCTAACACAGAAAACAAAAGACAATCGAGATCTGTTCAACTCAGAAACGAACACACTCCACTTAACGATCTTCATTCATCTACGTAAAGTCATAAGGTCCCTTTGTAGGAATAAAGGTGAAAAACATTTCCGAGTCACGGGATCGGAAATGTATCTACAAGTACCCATATTGGCTTCAGCTTCGTCACATTTTCCTGTGAGTAGGTAACCTTGTAACATGTGTTTACCGACTAAAAGGGATATCTTGGCACACCTGGGTATCGTAAAAGTCTTTCTAAAAGCAAAACAAAATCCAGTCTGAACGCGTTGCGGAAGCCGGAAAACTAGATGGTGTTACACAACTTGGGAAAACCATTTATCCAGTAATAAATAAATTACTTATAATAAAATTGCCCTTAATTTCGCTACTTATAGTAAAACTTTCGGTATGCATTTATAAATATAATCAGCCTATGAATGTTCCCACTGCTGGGATTACGGGCTCCTATTTAGGAGAGGTAGGTAGCAGTCACTTCTGCGGCGTAGGCCTTCCCTTAACCGCTGACTCTTTTCTATCAGGAGCTTTCTGTATCCAGTTTGATACATATATCTACTTATCTCTTTTTTTTGTCCTCCTAGCTTTGTACTACCATCAAATGGAATCCATGTCCATCAGTAGGATAGGCCAAAATACGAAACTCAAACCAAGCCTTTTCTAAAATATAAGTGCGAGTATGGGGTCTAATTCTAGTCCAAGTCGGATGCAGTTGAGATGGAACAATTACTAACCTGACCTAGTCTCTGGTTGTGGAAGAGGAGCTAAGTAAAGATACCCCTTGGCAGGGCAGGTTAAGAATTCAGGTTTTTGTTTACCAGTTACTACTGTCAAAGAAGTTAAATGACATGTAGTAACGGCCGGTACCAACGCCTTAACGTACTTTCGAAAAAAGGAGAAATCTCGATAGGTAAAAGATGATCACCCATCTATAGACCGACCACGGTTAACGTTGCTTAGCCTATTACTTAATTTCAAGCAAGCTCAGATATCTGCAAACGTAAGAGCTAAACTCATAAAAAAATATCTCTGGTGAAGCAATGATTGAAGCTTTGTGATGAGACCACAGTATTGACGAAAATATAAAACCATTTTATATTTTTCCTTCTTCATTTCCAAATAGTCATAAAATAAGCGATGTGTATTGCCAAAAAATATGATCGTACCTTCCTTATCCTTTTGGTTTACGTTTATGACAAATCATTTCCGTATCCACGATCCCGTATACGTAGGAAAATACATGTTTATTAACTTCCTTTTTATAATAAAACTGGCGTCTACCAGTGACTCCGCCTGCGTGAGTTTAGTACCTACTTCCTCTATGAAAATTTATTCTTTATGTGTTAATCGAAGATTGAAGGGATCCTGCCACCAGATTTCAGCCGTTTGAGAGTTAAGGAGTAACAAATATAAACGCAAAAAAACTTTCGCATTTATAATAATTTAGTACTTATTAAATTATTGTTACAGCCCTACTGCCGGGCAACCTTCCGTAGTTCTTGGCTCTGGACCAATTTCAATTTTTGCTAATTCTTAAGAAAGACATTTAAGTCTTCCCACCATCTCCTTCGTGGCCTGGTCGCGACCACATCTTGCAATTCCAAGACACCAATTTTAATATTTACAGGCCTACTTACTAAAGTACAAAAAAGATAAATGTAAGAGCGTTTTCATATTATCCGATCCGATACATTTACCTTACCCCGATATCGTATCGGCGTCCGATACCGATATCGGATCGGAATATGTGAAAACGGTCTTACGGATAAAATAAAGCCGATTGTAAATAAAGCAGATTTTGACGTGGTTGTACCACGTCAAAATAAATAAGAACCCATCAATATGCTTTAAACATTAAAAAGTAAAAGACATATTCGTGCTCACAAAATTTCTTCTAAAACGTATTTCAGCTTGAAACCAGCTTTTGTGTCGGTGAAAGCGTATTTTAGCAACGAACTCAAAATGAATGGGCTCCAATTTGTATGCATTAGGTCATGGTTGCCGCTGCAACGTTCCACCTATTCGATAGCTGACGTTCTAACTCATTTAACACAATTCTACTTTCATTTTGACACATTTTCTGCACAGGGTTTCAGCGCTATTTTCTATGGATCGTCTGTTATATTGAAGTAGCGCTATTGATATTAAAAAGCACCTCGGCATAGAGTTCGGACTATCCAACGTCTTGAAAGACCTGGATTACGCCGATGATCTTTCTCTGGACTACGATTGAATGCCGCAGTGCAATTGGATCGACCACACGCTCCAAACAGATCCTAAACATTTACCAAGGCAAGTCTTAGACTGAAATCCTCAAGGACAGCATTAACGTGATTGCCCTAAGCGAACCTGGTGACGAAACGTCGTCGCAGAAGCGAAAAACCCAAAATCTCACAGTCCATCTTTTTTTTTAGGAAAGGGAATCATCAGAATGACTTCTCTCGCTCTTGCACAGAGCGAGAGGGCGTGTCAGGCTCTTACTGACTAAACCCCACCACATTAATTCGTTGCCTTCGACCTGAAGGACACGGGCTTACCTTTCGGAATTTCAGTGTTCCCAGAGGCCTAGGCCCTACCGGGCCCCTATAGTTTGCTGACACCTCCTTGAGGCACGCGTGGAACAGAATGCGCCGTCGACGACTAGGCTCGGTCCAGGTTATTACCAGAATGCCGGACGGCGAGTTACCCAGTGCTCACCGTCCGCGTGCCCGCGCCTACAGTGGTCGGAAATCGGGATCGGGATCTCGTCGGCGGCAGCGTGAGAGCCATTCCCTCACGCGCTCGCGGTCGGCAACCTCCTTCGCTAGCATTACTGTTTCGCAGAAGGAGTGTAACTCCTTCTGCGAAACCATCCATCTTAAGATTTTTTAATTATTAAAACTTCATGCCACACAAAGTTACAATGACAGGCTTAGAGCCTTAGGCTTTCTCTATCAATCCAATTACCAAGGGTGGTGAAAAGAAAACATGATGTCAGGTTGTCTGGTAGATATCGCTGTCAGCAATAAGATTTCACTTTGTGTAAAAGTTTTCTTCCTATCTTGGTGTACAATAAAGTTTATTCTATTCCATTTAACCGACCGTCTAATCCGCAGTCTCATCCCTCATTCAGTCAATACCTATCAATGATCAACTGGAGGGGACGAACCTCATAATAGGTTACCCTCCGGTCTCGTTTGCATCACTCCTTTCAACCGAACAAATTGAATTCAAGAGTCACTGGCGGGAACGGCTTAGCTAGCTGACACTTATGTATTGAGATAATTGTATGACATATAATGTAACGAGATGGAGTAGAATGTTGATAAATTATGTAGGTGATTGAAGACCTTCTGATTTAACCTATCACATACCCGCAAAACGAGACACAATAGTAAAACAATAACAGCGCGGTCTCATAGGACCGGTCGGGGATTCATGAACTAAAGTAATCATTTAACATTTTATTTTTATCACACTGATATTATAAAGGCTAAAGTTTGTTGTATGCGTGTAAGTATGTTTGTTGATACTACAACAATGATTTTTCAAACCATTTTTGTACGAAATAATCGTTACTCTGTTATCTAATTTCATCTAATCTAAGGGCACAAAATTGTTTTTTTCTCTGAGCTCCCAATGTTTCAAGCTCAGAGAAAAAGGAGCTCAAAACAATTAAACACTACACATTATTTGCCTGGTTTTACTACTTGCAAATGGCCATATTCTCTCAGATCCATAGTTGTAATAAAAAATTCTCAAATAATTTCGGCATTTCACTTCTTAGGTGACCAAATAGTAACTTTTATTAGAGTTGCAACTTTATTCCTTTCTTTGTAAAGCCTTGATTTCACATTTTTATACCACAGAAATTCTATGCGTGCGTAACGTGCTTGTTTTCTTATTTTCTAAAAGGGCATAGGGATTGTTTGAGATCCTTTGACACTCATTGTTTGCCAAGTGACCTGATCTGTTGCACTTTGACATAGACGTACAGAAGATTTGATAACTTTACTTTCCACTTCTAATACTATTGCGGTTCCATGGCATGTGAGACTATTAATACCGCTAATAATATAATATATGATGTTCCGTTCTTCTACTTTTTTGTGACATAGTTTTTATGACCTTGCAGAAGCAGTACACGTGTTTTAAATACACTCTGTATTTAAAATGTATAACTTAGTTAAAACCTTTGCATATTCCAAATAGACTTGATGAAATGATAAAAAAAATCTTTACATATTGAAATGGTAAAAACCAGTTTTTTCTGACCTTATATCTACTTTTCACCCGCAACTTTATTCCTTTGTTAGAAAGCCCCGATTTTACAGTTTTTATATGATAGTGCGCCTCACCATCTACGATTGCATAACTGCTTACCATCAGGTGGGATCGCAGTCAAGCACTAGTTTATAACAATTAAAAAAATAATAATAATAATTCTTTAATAATTTTTGGCTCACAGCCCTTTCCAACCATTGCATCTGGGTTGGGTGTTGAAATCCTTTCACACTCTTTCTTTACAAAGTACTTAACATGTGCACTTTAATTTTGGCACTACTAATTTATTTTACGGATAAATCATCGGATAATTTCGATGGCGCCATTTTCATAAGTACAATTTTATAAATATTTACTCCGTTATTGTCACTGGCTAAATAATAGTAGTAGTTAGATAATTTGTGTTTGTGTGTGATGTTCCATTGGCGATCTGTGGTCTTCTTCATCAGTTTCACTTCATCAAGTAGTACGTTCTGAATAGATATATTGAACTTCCTAGTGGAAATACCAAAATAACTACGTATGTGCCAATAATTTCTGATTACTTCCCTAATTTCCTCATAGACCCCATGGGAACTATGTATTATAGAAACTGGACCGATCTAGAAAGAAGTCATATCATTCTTCAGATAACAAAAATTTAAAAAAAACCCCCCGGCCGAATTGACAACCTTCTCCGCATTTTGAAGAAGATATTTTTCAATAATGTTTATATTTCCGTCCCACACGTGGTAGACACACAATTTTATGACAGCACGGGATCGTAACACTTTTAAGAACTTAAACCGGACCTAAGAATTGACTCGCGTTTTACTTTCAACTCATTTTATTTTTATCTTCCTAGCATCAAAACTTTTACTGTCCTGGTAGACGTAAAGGGTCTATCATATACTTTTATTTGTGTCTGTCCAGACTGAACAAAATTTTGTCTTGAAGGTCCTAAAAAGAGTGCAATAAAAATTGTCTTTTTTAGGTGGGATATCATCCAACGACTTCTCCCTCTTTAGGTTGGAGCGGAAGGGCGTGTCAGACTTTTACTAACTAAAACCTAGGCCTATGTTCCTTCGTTGCCTTGCGTTCCAGGATCCCGAGCTTTCCTATCAAAAGTGACCCTACGATTTTGCTGACATCTCCTTGAGGCGCAATTAAAATAAATTAAAGGTCGCGTCCATATTTTGGCTACATCTGATGGGGTTATTTAAGCCAAGAGACAAGAGGGTACTTCTAGGTAAGTCTATTATTATTTTACTTACTTAACCTATCACATACCCACAAAACGAGACACAATAGTAAAACAACGCGGTCTCATAGGACCGGTCGGGGATTCATGAATTAAAACAACAGCAAAAATTAGTTGTTATTCTAATATACTTTGGGTGTACTCCTTGTAATCGCAGTGCTTCCCTAAAGCATTTATTATATCAGAGATTCAAACGCCTTATTGTAGTCAATAGATGCTAAATAAAATAAAATCGCGCGATTTTCCCCGTACGGTGCTTACGGTTTTTTTATATATTTTTAAGACGTACAGAATATTTTCCTGTTTAACATTCCAACAACTCACGTTCCAAAACAATCACAAAGCTTAAGAATAATCTATTTTAACGAAAACACACTTCCAAAAAAAAACAAGTACATTCTAAAGCGTGACGTAAGTTTAACATCTCAAGTCTGGGACCTGCAATGCGCAAGGTAAGGGCGCAGGTGTATTCCGTACAAAACGACTCGAAAACCAGCTGGGCTTAAGTTATTGACTATACTGTGTTCTCATTTTTTACATACGAGAGGTTCTTTATACTGAACAAGAGATTACTGAAATAAGATCTGTTCGATTCAGGACTTAGACGCTAAAGTATTTCAATATATTCTGAGACGTGAGTACTTTACTTATCTTGTGTTAACCTATCAATACCCGCGAAACGAGACACAATAGTAAGAAAATAACAGCGCGGTCCTATGAGACCGGTCGGGGATTCATGAATTAACTTTTATTCAGTTTCTACCTGTTTTTGTTCCTTTTCTTGTTCAAGTTGGGAAATCATCACAATGACTTCTTCCGCTCTGGGCGGAACAGGAGGGACTTCTACTGATTAAAACCCACTCCTGTTCCTTCTTTGCCCTCATTCCAGGGTCCCGGGGTCCTCTTTCGTTCAACCCAGGGTCTCAATAATTAGATACTAGCTGGTGTCTGCGACTTTGTCTGCGTCAGACTTGTAAAACGACACAGTGACAGTTGGTCACAATTTAGA
This sequence comes from Mythimna separata, assembly GCA_030763345.1. NCBI lineage: Eukaryota > Metazoa > Arthropoda > Insecta > Lepidoptera > Noctuidae > Mythimna > Mythimna separata. The sequence continues at coordinate 11,344,744 of CM061174.1, read as the reverse complement.
AGCAAAATTTTGTTGCTCGATTCCCGAATTCTTTTCTAAAATAATAGTAGCCTAAGTTTCTTCTTATAACAACTACATACCAGTGAAAATCCCGTCATAATCAGACCAACCGTTTTGGCGATTAGCTGGAACAAACAGACAGATAGATAGATACATTTTTAATAATTGCATTTTTTGTTATAGGCGTAGATTATATGTACTTTCATAGGCATTTAGAAAAGAATAACATTTTGATATTACAAACTGATACTTCAATATATTATCTAAGTTTATCCCGGGAATACCTACTCTTAGCATATTGTTTGATATCCACGTGGGCGAAACCACTAACAGGAGCTAGTAACCTATCTGTATCAAGTTACTCTGTCTGTCTGTGTGTTACACTATCACGGTTAAACTACCGAACCAATTTTGATGAAACTTGGTACAGAGCTAACCTGAACCCTAACTATGGACATAGGCATACTTTTAATCTGTCTAACGCCCGTTTTCAATAAGCTATCTATCTAAAGTTGCAGTTACTAAAGATAAACGAATCTATCCTTTTGCCTTTACTTGCTTTCCTATAACCTACCGACGGTTAGCATTTCCTACCAAAAGTTGTGGATTGATAGATAGAATCTTACTGTTTATCGGGAATAGCTAACTATCTATGAACTGCGGTAGGTTATTAAAAACGGCGTTTGTCATCTATGTTCATATTATGGAATGCAATCAAATATTGAGTATTGACTTCAATTTCGGGTCCGCTATCACCAACATTCACGCAGACGAAGCCGCTGGCAGAAGCAGGTATTTTATAAAGCCCAGTGCTCGTAAAAGACTACCTAGTGTTATCCAAACCTTATGGCCATCTAAGGAGTTGTAAATAACGTTATCACAACAACAATATGGCGATTCTAGCCGCCTTTAGCGCTCGTAAAAGACTATCCTAGGAGAAAGATAATACATTATATTTCATATTAACTCAAAAGACCTGTACTGCGCTAAAACAGCTAAAAGGTTTAAGATATATTGTTTTGTAACATAAATAAAATAAAATAAAAAGCTTTAATATCTTGGCATAAAAAAAGTGAGAAAAAACTAAACTTAATCCTAATTCCGTCGGCGAACAATGGGTAGCTCGCCGTCCGGACGTCCGGTAACTGTCCGGACCATGCCCAAGTTGTCGACGGCACTTATTGTTTCAGGCGCGCCTCAATGAAATCGAGCAAATTGCAGGGTCCAACAGGGTCGAAGATACTATGGCCCTGGGTTGAACGAAAGAGAAGCATCCCTACGCAGGTGAAATTCTACTCAAAGGAACCCCATCTTTCTTTATCTTGAACAACTTTCATCCAGCTAGAACCAGATTTGTTTTAATGTTATTCGCCCATCTTGTATTCGACCTTGCTTAGTGTTGTTTTCCACTTGACCAAACCACTTGACCATATGTCCTCTCCTTGGTATTGTTCGTCAAGTCGTTGAGCTCCTTATAAGTCCTGAGTTGAGCTTTGCGAATAATGACAAATGCTTGCACTGACTGGACAGGTCCACTCAAATCTGCATGGTTCTTTCTTCAAAAAGCCATCTCAGACACTAATCTGCATGGTTCGCATATGATTTGACCAATACATTGTGTATGGACTTTAAAAGAGACTGTGAACCCTGAGTTTGTTTCGGTGTTTCTTCTCAGGGTAGTCAGTTAGGAAACACCGGCCTCATCAATTCATCCATCATTTATCATTCACTTGAACCTCTCCATAAACAGTACATAAACAGTAAGGGCCTGTTTCACAATGTCCGAGTAGCCACTACTTCCTGAATAAATTAAAAAATGGAACAGAATTTGTATGAAATTATCTGCCAAATAAGATATTGGGAACTTAATCATAGGTGGTGAAATAGGCCCTCAGTATAATAAACAATGATATTTCTCTAATCTTGTTGAAGCGATCGTTAGTTACTTCCTCCCGTATTTTCAAATCAATAGAGCATCTGCAGCGCATCATAAATTCCGTAAGTTATAAAATATTCCTTCAGATAGAAGTACATATTTTATTGATTTAGAACTTTACCATATTGGAAACTAAAATATAGATAGTTTAATCCATTTGGCCCTGCAGTACTGGGACCTTACCCTGACGTGTTATAATGTCTGTCGTATTAGCGAGAAAGTGGGATGGAGCTATATACCTCGTATAGGTCTATCCTTTTCCAGTCCAGTTAAGATCGTCAAATGGATCGTTTAAGAGCTCGTGGTAGGGCCTTTGAACTGTGGACGGCAAAATAATTAAGGGGAGAGTGCAATGACATTACATTTTTGTAGTAGAAAATTGAGTACAATTTTATACAATTGCCAAATGAGTCTAACATTGGAATCGGTTTCCAGTCTCACCGTGATGCAATCGTTGATGGTGAGGCACACTTGTTTATTAAGAGTCTATTGAGTCTCTAGTCTTGAAGACACCTAAATTATAATTGGAAGGGAAGTGTGTGGTATTTTAATCTCAGATTTGGTCTCTAGAACATCACTAAGGAACAAACATATTTATACAACATGTAACATAAATAACGCACATCCTCTTGGGGGGTCATTGTACTCATCATTATGAATCTGCTGCATATTATCAGCTGCTCCATACATTTTGACGAAATATGCGAACATAAATGTAGGGAACAGCTGATCATTTTTTCTCGATTTCAGGTTTAGTCCCATAGCAAAAGTTGTTCATAATTATGAGTAAAATGACCCCCCAAGAGGATGTGCGTTAATTATGTTACATAATGTATATATGTATATTGATACCTAATCACACAACCCTCATTTGCATCTGACAGTTGGTAAAAATACTCACAGCTAAAACACAGATACATACGCATTAAGCCAAATTATTAACAAAACAAAAGGTTTTTAGGAATTCCTTCTTAGGAAACGTCAAACCCTTTTTACATTGAAAAGGTTTTACTCACAATGATTGATGAACTTTAGCACTTTCTCGCCTCACTCCACATTATCGGAACATGACTTGATCGATTCCTTTTTGATTTTGTACATTTTTATTAATGTAAGTGTGACTGTTCCTAAAAGACCCTAGGATGATAAAATTTTTGTTTTGCTTGAATTATCCTATATGAAGGTGTCTAGGGCGGTTTCTCCCTAAGGAGAAAGAGACGAGCCCCGCCATCCGCTCGCCTCCGTAGTTCTAGTCCAGGTGACTTGGATAAACTCCCGCCGACATGAAATGAATGAAATGGATCCCCAAGAATTGTATCTCTTTGTCCCAACTTAGAAAGCTAGGGGACAAGGAGGGGAAAGCTAGAAAACAATACTAATTTCAAATAGGGAAGGGAATCCATTGGTAAGGCGATAAGGAAGGAAAATCTACTTTACTTTTGAGTTATGAAAGTTATGAGACTGAGAGGGCTACAAAAGGGTGCTTGCATTTGCAAAAGATATTATTTTGGAATTATTTTGATTCTCTTCGCTCGTGTATGTCCTAACCAATCCTACGGTATAGGGTTGTGAGGCCTATGCTATTGGATAAGACACACTTTGTATAATTAACACCACGACTAAAATAATATAAAACTTAAACAAGCGTGACACATCGTCAGTCGTCACAGAACTACATACAGTTGCCTTGTTTGACGCCAAAATGGTTTTCAATAAATCGTCACTGCACACTTCCATACTCTTCCCCAAGTGAGGACAACATAACGTCCACGTCACCGAGCTACGTCTAGCTGCGGAGGTTTCATGATAAGTGTCCAATTTATGTATCTCGCAAAAAAAAAAATGTGTCAGTTAGAGCCTCCCTAGGGCCATGGGTTTGATTTAACGAGATACGATCCCTAGCGTTCTTTAGAACGACTATCAATTCGGTTAGCCGATATTGGTGAAGCCTACCCCGGAACTCCCGGAAATGTGCGAGAAACAAAGGCATTGTAAAGTATCCTGCTGTCAGTCAGTCCTTAAGGGAGGTAGCCCTCACTAGCGTTTGATGATTTTCGTAATTTCAGTACAGCTCAAGCTGGCCCTAACATGTAGCGATATTGTTACTCGGTTTAGCCTTCTAACATCAATTCACTCGTGGTTATCTCAAATATGCTGATAAGTGTCAACCATGCTGATAAGCGTCAAATATGCAGGCCTGTGCGAGGTTCACTTCAAGGCAACAACATCATCCACCAATGCGAATGGAGACCACGTGGCGGATAAGCCGGCCTTTCCCTCTCCTATTGAGGAAGCAGTGGGAACATTAGAAGACCAATAAAAAAGGTAAGGATATTCTTTTTATTTCGCTGCCACTCACATAACCTTAGGCTGTACCAAAAGGCACACACAACTTATAAGCTCCAAAAGATTTTTGCAAAACACACCCAAGAAAAAAAAAATTCAACTTTTAGGTAACAACACAAAATACACCAGACACAACCTTTTACTGTTCCTACAAAAAACAGTCGTACTTTTTATAACCCGCCATCGCAATATTTGCTATGTTTTGGCACAAATCGTGAATAAAATCGAATAAAATACGGCAGCAGCTATCGGGGTGGCGGGAAATAAGAGCACTTCGCCTTGCGTTCAAGTCTTATCAGTTTTGCAGACGAATAGATTAGATTCCTTCAGAGTACTGCAACAGAATTACAGATGCTTAGTTTTTATTTTCGCTCTCGCTATTTTCAAACTAATTCGATGAAGAAGTCGATAATGTATTTATAGAATGAAGGTTTGCTCTTTGCATTACAAAATAAACTGGCGGTGATGTCTGTTGCATATTGAACCACCTTCTGCTTATAGAACGAAATAATAATAATTATCATTTCACTCTTCACAAAGGTATACTCGCACAAAATGAATATGTAAGTTTTTTAAATAATTTAGCGCAATTACACTTGGTTGTTAGCTTGTAATCGGGTGCAGGAAAGGCGTTAATCGAATACGAGCACCCGATGCATTAATTACATTGTTTTCGGTTACATGAACAAGGGTAAAAAAAACCTTGTCACCCTGCGCCCGCGTTTGACGAAACGGTGTCGGATATTAAATTAGTGGGGTAACCAAAACTAAAGCAGTTTGAATACGAATTTATTATAATATCTTGCTTGTACGAACCTTCTACCATTCCTTCCTTTTCCAGTTCTAGGCCACTTCTTAACAATTTCAATCCAATCAGCATCTACATAATAATTGTTCCAACAATAACTCGAGCTGACCTTTACCGTCTTAGCATTCACAGAACCTGCCCCCAACCACTTTATACAAGAGGGTTTATTATTGTTTGTGTAAAAATAGATCGGAAAGAACCACAAGAATGGCTTCAGGGATCGTTATTGACTTCTCAGAGGCAGTTTGATGACTTGGGGACGTTTTTAGAATGGGTAATGTCTTTTTAAATGCCAAGAACTGAAAAGAACTGTTTGGTTTGGAGCGGTTTTCGAAAGTTTTTTGTTCGTGATATGTATTTTTTTATTAAATCACTTATTTCTTAGAACAAGTTTTGTGAAATATTCGAGTAATTGCAAACATAGCATCCATGCATCGTCTCTCTTTTTTCGTATTAACTCTTTATCAAAAATTTCGTTGGATGAAACAACAAGCTTATTAACCATGCTCACTTTGACGATAAAAGGATCGAGAAAGGCCCTCTTAAACCGTAGCACATGAGAATATTTGTATTTAGTGTTGAGAATATACCTAAGATGAATGGCCTAGAAGTTCAACCTTATCTGCTTTCTGCAGACGACCTCTCCTGCATACAAAATTGCACACTCCCCGTGCAATGTAAATATGGATTATTTTACAGTGCACTACAAGTTCAGTTACGAGCAAAGATATTAGTCATTTAGTGCGTAAACCTGATAAACGCTAGTACTAAACACTAGAGCGGTATCTTGGGTGTGATGATCGCTCGTCAGGGAAAGTATAGCCGAGATTAGAATGCATAATGTAGATGATGGGATTCGTTTACGTTTATTCAAGAAAAACCGGCCAAGAGCGTGTCGGGCCACGCTCAGTGTAGGGTTCCGTAGTTTCCCGTCCGTCACAATAAGTGTCCCCAACTTTTCAAAAACTGTTCGTCCCATCAAGTTCAAAATAATTTTTCTAGAAAGTCTTTATAAAGCTCTACTTTCCAGATTTTTTTCATATTTTCTAAACTTATGGTACAAAAGTTAGAGGGGGGGGGGACATTGTTTTTTATTTTTGGAGCGATTTTTTCTGAAATTATTGATATAATCAAAAAATGATTTTAGTAAACCCCTATTCATTTTTGAATACCTATCCAAAAATATACCACACGTTAGGGTTGAAATTAAAAAATAAACGCTTTTTACTTTACATGTAGGGGGGCTACCCTAATAAAACATTTTTTTCCAAATTTTATTTTTGCACTTTGTCGGCGTGATTGACATACATATTGATACCAAATTTCAGCTTTCTAGAGCTAACGGTCACAGAGATTAAGCGAGGACGGACGGACAGACATGGCGAAACTATAAGGGTTCCGTTTTTGCCATTTGGCTACGGAACCCTAAAAACGGAGGAAAAGTGATATTTAGTCTTTTAGCTCAATTTCTTTTTGCCCTGGACACGATTCTTGGGACGAGTAAGTTGTGTAGAGGTCCATTTGTAATTTCCATCTGGATTTCAAAGTCAAAGTCAAAGTGGTTTTATTTTACATAGGCCCACATGGGCACTTATAAAACGTCAAAAACGAGTGCACGGTTCCAAATTGGTCGTTTCCTATGGAGAAGAACCGGCAAGAAACTCCATGGTTACTCTTTTCAAAAAACTATTGGGTCTACAATATTTCCATATTACAACACAGACACTTATGCTTGCTTGCTATATATGATTTGCGTCAATAGACGAGATGCAAACATAACTACTTTACTACATAGTTTCGTTTAAATTTTGTTCACTTCTGCCGACGATAGGCGGTGACGACCAAGAAGGAATGGGAAGCAGTTGCCTTCTTCCGTGAAGAAATAATGGTAGCGAGATAGCTGCAATCGAGATAGAACGGACATCCTAACCTAACTTAAAACCCCAGCCGCCGCCAAAAAAGACGTCCCAGGTAACGGGAGTGGCAGCACCCTGCTACTCCCGATCTTAGGTCTTTCTGGCCACCATAGGCGCGAGGTTACAGGTGACGATCAATAAATAGGTAGCACGCCGTCCGTCCATCTAATAAAGACCAAAGACTGGAGTCGAAGGCACGTACTGTTCCACGCGCTCCCTAAAGAGATGTCAGCAAAACTGAAGAGATGAGAGTAGGGTATGCCCGATGCCTGCTATGGCTACGGTAACGTTTGAAAGTGACTATGACCCTAAAACGCAAAGGTGGTGTTACTCAATAAAAGTTTGAAACGCCTTTCCGTTACACCCCAAAGCAGAACAAGTAATTTGATGATTTCCCTCTTTAAAAAAAAACCCTAACGCTTAGGGAGATATAGGCCTAATAAACTTATTGATGATGATTTACAGGAAAAATACTAAAACGTCTTTTACTTGTTTACAAAATATATATATATTTATCATCATCATCTCAGCCGAAAGACGTCCACTGCTGGACATAGGCTTCCCCCAAGCGTCGCCTCAGCGACCGGTCCTGCGCGTCTCGCATCTATCGGATTCCCGCGATCCTCGCCAGGTCGTCGGTTCACCTTGTGGAAGGCCTTCCGACGCTGCATACATTACTGCTGCTGCTGCTGTATATATTTATAATCGAGCTAAATCGCACTTTTTTTTATAAGCCTGTTTGTTGTGTATCTGCAGGGCAAAGGCCTCCCTTCCATTTTTCCACTGTTTTCTGTCTTCAACCACTTAGGGCCAATCCTTTAGGAAGGAGTCTGAGTCGTCACGCCGTCTCTTTACAAGTTTAAATATAAAGTCAACATAAAACTGAATTTTAGAGCAGTCACCGGTACCAGGTGACGGAACCCATTAAACTTAGCTTACTCGGTACAAAGTTGAGGATGAGGTGTCAAGTGACCCGGAACGGATCGCGGATAAACAGACTGCCTTAATGGAGTTACGAAAACTGACAACGCGTGAAAGATGGTGGTACTAAAGCAACATCATTCTGTATAATGTGAAGCCACATAGGAAGTAAATTACTAAACTGCACTAAATGTTCTAAACGCGGGGAGAATTTTGCAGTTTCTCCTCCAAATAGAACATTTACGTGAAACAATCTGAAATAAGCCTAAGATAGCATAAGAAGGGCGACAATGCCCTCCTTAAGAACTACAGGCCCATCTCACTTCTGAGCCATGTCTACAAGTTGTTTTCCAGAGTCATCACGAATCGTCTCGCACGCAGGTTCGACGACTTCCAGCCTCCTGAACAAGCCGGATTCCGAAAAGGCTTTAGCACCGTAGACCACATACATACGCTACGGCAGGTTATACAGAAGACTGAGGAGTATAACCTGCCTCTCTGCTTAGCGTTTGTGGATTACGAGAAAGCCTTCGATTCGATCGAGACTTGGGCTGTACTGCAGTCTCTCCAACGGTGCCAGATTGACTATCGGTACATCGAAGTGCTGAAATGTTTGTACAAAAACGCCACCATGTCAGTCCGACTCCAGGATCAGACCTCGAAACCTATCCTTTTACAGCGGGGTGTGAGACAGGGAGACGTTATCTCTCCGAAACTGTTCACGGCCGCATTGGAGGATGTCTTCAAGGTTCTGGAATGGAGAGGGCGAGGCATCAATATCAACGGCGAGTACATCACTAACCTTCGGTTTGCCGACGACATAGTAGTCATGGCTGAGACTACGGAGGAGCTCAGTACAATGCTCGGTGATCTCAGTAGGGCTTCCGAAAGAGTGGGACTCAAAATGAACATGGACAAAACCAAAGTCATGGTAAACATCCATGTAGCTCCCACTCCTATCAAGATCGGAGACTCTACACTCGAAGTTGTGGACGACTACGTCTACCTGGGACAGACGGTCCAGTTGGGTAGATCTAACTTCGAGAAAGAGATCAATCGTCGAATCCGACTCGGCTGGGCAGCGTTCAGGAAGCTGCACGGTATCTTCTCGTCCAACCTACCGCAGTGTCTCAAGACAAAAGTCTATGACCAGTGTGTGTTGCCAGTGATGACATATGGCTCGGAAACGTGGTCGCTCACAATGGGCCTCATCAGAAGGCTTAAAGTCACCCAAAGAGCAATGGAAAGGGCTATGCTCGGAGTTTCCTTGCGCGATCACATCAGGAATGAAGAGATCCGCAAGAGAACTAAGGTTACCGACATAGCCCGAAGAATCGCCAAACTTAAGTGGCAGTGGGCAGGGCATATTGCTCGTAGAACAGATGGTGGATGGGGACGGAAGGTTCTAGAGTGGCGGCCACGTACCGGAAGACGCAGCGTCGGAAGGCCTCCCACAAGGTGGACCGACGACCTGGCGAGGGTCGCGGGAATCCGATGGATGCGAGACGCGCAGGACCGGTCGCTGTGGCGACGCTTGGGGGAGGCCTATGTCCAGCAGTGGACGTCTTTCGGCTGAGATGATGATGATGATGATGATGAATCTGCTGATAGACTTGTTTTAATACAGCTAATAGATACAATTTGTGAGTCCTTAAATCCTAACTTAACACAAGAAAAGTCTTATGCAAAAGCCACTCGATTATAAATCGATGCCGAGCACTCGATTAACGATGCAAAAGCAACCCATCATATAGATACCAGCGTCAACTAATGTCTCAATTAATAACTTTCGAGTTCTGGAGCAGATATATCCGTTGACGATGTTAGTTTAGGCTAGAGAGAGTTTCTATCTAGTTATCGGATATCGGGTAAATGTATGCACTTATATTGATCTGTCAACTGTTCTGTCTCTGATATACAGTTATTTACTTCACTGGAGTGAATAGGCTCTTAATAAAATAGTACGCCTCACCATCAACGACTGCATCACTTCTTACCATCAGGTGGGTTTGCAGTCAAGTAGTTTAAGTTATATAAAAAAAAAAAACAAAATAATATACACATTCTTAAAATCCACTCTATACCTATTTCACACTAATATTATAAATACGAAAGTTTGGAAAAGTGTGTGTGTGTATATTGTTACTTCTTCACGCTCGAACAGTTGAACGGATTTGGATGAAACGTGGTACACGGATAAACTATGTCCTGGAATACCACATAAGATACTCTTTATTCAATGAGTATATTTTTTGGGGATAATTTTCTAATTCCATGTGAGTGAAGTGTCTGGCTGGCATCATTCAGTTCAAAATATTTCTATACCGTTTAGCACCTGTTAAAGAAATTCAAAGACGAATTAGAGGTTTTGCAATGCCATTGAATAGTGTTTAATTTTGAAAGCTCAATTAATCAGTGTTCTCTCAACAGGGCAGTTGGGTATATTCCGCTAATTTTACATGCTAAGAAGTTCCGATATTTTTACTAATATATCTCTACCAAGAAAAGAAAACAACTTCAATATAAAAGTATACCCAAAAATGTTTAGAAAATAATCACGGCTCGCAATTCGACTGTGGTTTCCGGAAACAGGAATGAAACCTTTTCCTTATTTGATCCCTTTTTAACGTGTACCGACGACAAACAAGATAGGTAAGCAGACGAGTTTTAATTGTTAAAAGTCCATCCATCTCCTACTATATGGCGGACCAGCAAGCCAACAAAAATTAATTATTTAAGAAAAACTGCCCGACAAGACAACCCATCTGTCTTGAGTTGTCTTGTCGGGCAGTTTTTCTTAAATAATAATTAGTCAAGGATGCAAAAATTAAGAGAGTCGACCCCACAGAGTAGGAAGAAGCGAGAAAACAGATATAGACATCTTTTAATTTAAAAAAGCGATGTCCCTCATCCACGGGATTTATGGGAGACAGGAAAGGAGACCTATACCTAGCCGGTTGGACCAGGATGATATGATGATGAAAGTACCCTTTCAAAGCAATAAATTAATAAATTGATAAGTTTCTCATAATAAATCTTTAACGTGGTAGTGTTCCTAAACCAATTTACTGTTTTCTTTTTGTCTAATAGTATTAATACTATCTCTTAGTAAATTATATTGTCTTAACTCTTTTTGACTATAGTATTAATACTTTCTCTTTGTAAATTATATTTTTCTATGGTCTTACCAGTTACATTTTAGATCGTGGAAAACACGCGATACTTTGAATGAGACTCGTACAAAGATTGCGTACCCAACCGTTTCGCCGTGTGTACTATCAATGTGTATACTTTATTGCTTTTCAAAGTAGGTATGTGTCGTGATTTATAAGGGTTATTTGCTCATCCCGACAGCTGGGAAGGAAGAATTAATCGATAAAATAAATTATTGATGAATGCGAATGTGTGTTCGAAAAAGCAGCTAAAAAACATGGGGATAAAAAGTAACGTTGTCTAAATTGTTTAATCTTGACGTGGTTATGTTGAGATAGGTATTTGTGTGGTATTTATATTAGAATAGTATGTATGAGCTCGCGGCTAATTAATAACAGCCGCACGGGTTGATCTTCAAGGTTAAGCAACGCTCGTCAAGGTTGGTCTGTGGACGGGTGACTATTTTTATTTTATTTGGGAAAATAAACGGTTACACATTACAATATGGTTAAGAACTTACAACTAAAATGGTAATATAAATGTACGTACCGTAACGTAGTAATATAAATCAACAACATTTTCCACATAATATAAACTATCTTAACATAACGAGTTTCCTCCGTGCCTCGGAAGACACGGTAAGCCGTGAGTCCCGGCTGTCATTTGTAGATCTTTGGCAGTCGTTACATCCGTCAGAAGCCAGTAAATCTGACTCCAGTCTTGGCATGAAGTACCATGTTACCCCAGTTAATGGTTTGTGGTCTGGTAGGCAGACGCTCCTCGTAAAATACTGGTATTCAGCTAAATCCGGCTTGACTGGAAGCCAACCCCAATGTAGTTGGAAAAAGGCTAGACAGATGATGATGAGTATGTATGAGCTAATAATGTTCATACAACAATATACATTAAGGGCCTGTTTAACCACCTATGATTAAGTTTCGAGTATCTTACTTGACAGATAATTTCATACGAATTCTGTCACATTTTTGAATTTATTCAGTGAGTAGTGCCTACTCGGACATTGTGAAACAGGCCCTAAGTTTAATAAACTTAACAATTTTACCCTACCGTCGAATATGTTTTCTCTCTATTAGCTCAAAGGTTTGCTGGAAGAAAACTCATTGGTGAGTTAAGCTCGCCTTCGTACATGAACTATCTATATCACCATGTTGTCTGTTATTTTTTTGTGTACATTAAAGAATTAAGAACTTTTACCATCAGCCCAAACATGAAATCGCGAAAAAAATCATCAGCTCAGTACACTTTGACCAGTAAGGAGGCGAACATAAATTACTGAACAACAGATTTTTAAGGGGTTGAGTTTTTGGAAGGAAACCGATTCTAGTCCCAGAAACGATTGTGCGTTAATATGTCAGTCAGTCAGTTTCTCCTTTTATTATATAGATTTGGCTTGCTCCCTATTTTCATCATCATCATCATCATCATCATCTCAGCCGAAAGACGTCCACTGCTGGACATACGCCTCCCCCAAGCGTTGCCACAGCGACCGGTCCTGTACGTCTCACATCCATCAGATTCCCGCGACCCTCGCCAGGTCTTCGGTCCTTGTGGGAGGCCTTCCGACGCCCCCCCCCCCCCTATCCCTATTCCCCCCATTTTACAAAGGTTCAAATCGGAAGTACATATACAATATTTACCTCATATAAATGCCAATTTCCAACAGGACATGTTACTTTGTTTTCTCTTCGCATATATTATTATCGTAAGTTTGAAGCTTATAACCTCGTATAATCGCTTTCTCCGCCCAATGAATTTTATGCCGAATTGATTTCAGCTTTCACAAATCAAGCGAGTATTATTTTGTTCAATGGAATTCTGTTACTTTGAGTAATACGATCATATTATATCAATTCAATGAACATTATTCAAACATTGAAAGCATATTTAAATGTATTTTTGTTCCTTTCTTTGCATGTCTTATTTGTAAAGGTTAACAAAAACATATATATGTGTGTGTGTGTGTTCGTGTGTGTTTATTACACACACACAACATTATTCATTCTTTGAAAACATTTTTAATGTAATTTTATTCATTCTTTTTCATGTCTTTTATTATAAATGCGGAAGTTTTTATACGCGTGGGTGTATAATAAACCTCCTACATGCTCAATTTTCGGAACAAATTTGGGTAAAGTTTAGGAAACTAGCAGTCCATGTCTTGAAATACACAGACATAGGATGCTTTTTATTCCGGAAACATGTTCCTTTGGGATAATTTTCTACCTAAAATAATAATTATTTTACCGAAAGAAGGGAATTTTATTTTACAAGCTTTTTACTTGCAATGTTTTAATATAAAATGCGTTACTTCAAATGACAACGTCAGAAGACAGTAAATCTGACTCCAGTCTTGCCATGAAGTTCCGTGTTTCCCCAGTTAATGTGTTGTGGAGGTCTGATAGGCAGCCGCTCCTCATAAAATACTGATATTCAGCTAAATTCCGCTAGACTGGAAGCCAACCCCAATATAGTTGGGAAAAGGCTAGGCAGATGAGTATGTATGAGCTCGTGGCTAAATAATAACAGCCACACGGGTTGATCTTCAAGGTGGAGCAACGCTTGCCAAGGTTGGTCTGTGGATGGGTGACTGTCTTAACATAACGAGTTTCCTCCGTGCCTCAGAAAGCACGTTAAGCCAATATAGTTGGGAAAAGGTTAGGCAGATGATGATATAAAATGCGTTACTTCTAAAGACGACTTCTAGAATTCTTCTTTCATTTCGGTTCGTAGTGAAATATGTTTGCCCTTCCCTAGACAAATATGTTCACAATATCACAAATTAACCTCACATTTATGCCGTAGCGACAGATTGCAATATGGCCATGTCAAAGACGAGTTAATTTTCTTAATGGAGCCTAAGATAAGGGAATTAACGTACTCCCCTGATGGAATACAGCCATGCCTTTATAGTATGAGATTCATTTAGGTTTTATTCAGCCAATGAGGTTTGTTCTACACTGACCCATACTCTGAATGTGTTTTAGCGGGAGTATGGGTATTTTCTATGTCTGTTCACAGCTCAAATGATGATCACTCCATAACGTCACAATTATTATTACTCAATAGCCCTTATATTTTGTGACTATTCATTTCGGGGACTGTGCACAGGAATTGCACAATTTAATTCCTCCAAGCCCGTTTCATCATCGGACCACTAGACGTACGGCAATGCGCCACCGGTACATGGTGAACATCCCACCCATACGTACAAAGCGTTTTGAGAGTACATTTATTATGCGTACAGCTAAAGAGTGGAATTCCCTGCCGGGGTGCTGTGTTTCGTGATAGCTACAACTAGGGGTCTTTAAGTCAAGAGTGAATAGGTTGCTTCTAGGTAAGCGTGCTCCATCGTCGACCACATGATTGCTTACCATCTGGTGAGATGTGGTCAAGCGCGAGCCTATCAATAATAAAAAAATTGGTCAGATTCGCGATATATCCTCTTTCATCGCAATTCGCAACGCTAGTTAGAAAGTGTTCACCATCATTTGAGTTGCCAACAGAGATAGGCAATACCTCCACAAGTGAATCCGGTCAATTTAGACATCCAAGGTTAAAATAATTCGCACTTGGCTGAATATTGGTAGGATTTTTCAATACACTATTATAAAGGAAATGTGAAAAGTCCTCATCGACATATAGCTTATATTATAGACAATTATCTATAATATAAGCCCTTATTACTGTTTTACATCATTTACACTATTAAATATATTTGTTGCTGACAATCGGTTTTCAGTAACAGCTTGTCCTTCGACAAAGGCCTCCTCCAAAGATTTCCACCTATCTCTATCTCTTGCGATTCTGATCCATTCTGGACCGGCAACTTTTTTGATGTCATCTTCCCAACGTTTTATTTGTCTACCTTTACTTCTTTTGCCATCCCTGGGGTACCACTCTGTAATTATTTTAGTCCATTTCTCATTTTCTCAGGTTGCGCTTGCTACTATTTCAATTTTTTGAATCGTTATATCTCAAAAACGGTGGCTCTTAGGAAAAAAGTATTTAGACATTTTTATAGATAATTGTCTGATCTACAATTTTTGTTTGGGCTAATTTTATGATAAAACTTACCATTTTGCTGAAAATCGTGATAAACCCATTTTTGTAACCTTTGACCGCGTGTATATTTTTTTGCACGTGCCGGATCGATGAGGACTTTTCACATTTCCTTTATAATAGTGTATTGAACAATCCTACCAATTTTCAGCCAAGTGCGAATTATTGTAACCTTACCCCAATTAATTAGTCTATTTTGACCGGACTAAAAGTTTTTGGCAATTTATAACATACTAGCTTTTACCCGCGGCTTCGCTCCCGTCAAATGACTACCCTACATATACTACGCTACCCTACCCTACCTTCCCTACCTACTCTACACTACCCTACTACCCTACCTACCCTACACTACACTACACTACCCTACACTACCCTACACTAACCTACACTACCCTACACTACCCTACACTACACTACACTACCCTACCTACCCTACACTACACTACCCTACACTACACTACCCTACACTACCCTACACTACCCTACACTACCCTACACTATCCTACACTACCCTACACTACCCTACACTACCCTACAGTACCTTACACTACCCTATACTACCCTACCTACCCCACTTTACGCAATTTTTTTTTTTTTTTAATTTTTGTCTCCGTAAGAACCATCATTGAACTTCAAGGAACATTTAAAAAAAAAAATCAGCCAAATCGGTCAAGCCGTTTTCATGTCAAGTCGTGACAACGGAAAACGGGTTTCATTTTTATATATATAGATTTACGATAACGACATGTATGTACGAGTGTTTACACAGACATATTCATTACCGTGGCATCACCAAACCTATCAGAATACCACAATATAATTTCTTTTTTGTTTAAATATCGTAGGATAATTCTAAATGCCTTGTTAACCTTGCACAGGTTTACTATTGTTTTTTTTTTCATTTTAAGTTAAGGTAATAGAGATTAGTTACTGTTATAGCTCTTCTCTAAGTTCGACGCCGAAATACTCAAAAATAAAATAAAAACACGTCTTTATTATCTGTAAATTTCAAGATTTCATTTTCAAAGTTCGCTCCGTTTTCTAAGAGAAACGAGGTAACAAGTCGAACAGCACATGTATTCCGATAGCAATCAGCAACAATCGTATCGACGATCACTGCAAACTGCGACAAGAGATCATTCTGTACAAGTATTTTTAGTAAATACAGAAGGTTCACGCCGAAAATTATAGGTATCTATCTGTCTGTTATAATATTACTAATATTTTTTATTGATTCAAACATCATAGATCCAATGGTTAGTAAATAAAACTTATCATCTAGGTGTTAGTAAATTGACAGATTTAAAACATTACATCATATTAGTTTAGCCCTAATCCATCAGCACACCAATTTGATGCTTTAGTATAGGGCAGTCAAATTATCAACAACGACCGCCAGAATGCTATTACCGTTCGCACGAACCCTGCTTAGTAAGGAGATTATGCAGCCGTAGTTTTTTTTCCAAGTTGTGTGGTCATCAAAATGACTTCTCCCACTTTTAGCGGATCAGACTTCTACTCACTAAAATCCACTCCTGTTCCTTCTTTGCATTAATTCCAGGGTCCCAGGATTCTCTTTCGTCAACTTAGGGACCCAGTAAGCTTCGACCCTGTCGGGCCCCTACGGTTTGATGCAGCCGTAGTCGAATAGCGTGGCACGCGAATATCAACGACATCATCAGACCAATACCTACTCTTGTTACCATCAGCTAGAACGCTGATGGTAACAAGAGTATTGGAACCCCATGGCCTGTCACGCAACGATGGCGGGAGACTGGTGGCCAAATCGTTATTCCCATGACATATGGGAACGCCTTTAGTACGGGACGCCACTTGTGTCGACTTTTGCACCATTCCATCTTTCTAATTCGACGTGTTGTACTGGTATTGTCACTGCGGCTGCGGAGAACCTCAACTGATGGAAATATAACCTTGTTAGAAGTTGTTTTCGAACCGTTGGACGTTGAAACTCTCAGATTGTGGGGTCCTAGTGCTCACAAATTTTATGAAAATCTGTCGGAACGTCTTGTTGACACTTCGCGTGACACACGGGCCGGCTTTTATCTCGGGACAGCGCATATATACCTATTGCTATAAGCAATGCTGCTAGTTTTTTTTGGGCACATTACCAGTCGACAGTGATATGGAGGAATTTTTGACGCCACACCTTCAATATGGCCTGAGTCCAAGCAGTGGGAACATTATAAGGCCGCTAATGCTAATGCTACATTCAATTTAACTATAATAATTCTTCCCGCAGTTTGTCAAGAATAATAATAATAATAATAATAAATACCTAACTCGCACAATGTTCTAACCACAATTTCTGAAAAGCTCAGTAAGTACCAAGATCTCGCCATAGAGATTAAAACCCAGTGGAAAGCTCAAACAGTCCATATTGTCCCAATTGTTCTTTCGTCTACTGGCATAGTACCAAAATCTCTCGCACAGAGTCTCAACACTCTACAGATACCAGCTCAAATACTCTACATGCTCCAAAAAGCCACCATCCTTAACACCTGTCGTATAACTAGAAAGTTTCTGACTTCTTCAACACTGACATCCAACTTTTCCATTTAAATTCCGCCTTACATACTTGGCCCCGGCCCGTGTGTATGGTTTATTAATCTCCCTTATACGGGAAGAACTATAAAGAAGTGAGAAATAATAATAATAATAATAACCCCATCGCCGTATCTCCACGTTGACCCCATCGCCGTATCTCCACGTTGACGTCGTGATGGGGCTTGCGTGCTCTGAGCCTTGATCCTGTTTCAACAGGGTTTACTCTATCGAGACGGGTTTAGGGCGAAGGGCCAGACTAAGAGAGATACAATCCAAGCCAAGGTTGTACATGCCGAGGGCTGCATGGCTAGGGGAGGCGCTAGCCGCTAGTGTACAAACTCTGGATAATAGGGGACCTCCAGTTTTATTCACCCTTGCCACAGTGAACGCAGGGCTCTGCTGTGGTTGACCTTGTAAGTCCCTCGCTACTCGTGGGAATATCATGAATACCAGATCTAAAACTAAAAAACAACTTCTGGCAAGTATGCCTCAGATAGATGACGAAACTTCGCGAATCTTTTCGTCATCTTCTTCATCTCTTTTTTCATCAATCCCATCATCATCACAATCTTTCCGCGTCACTCCGACGCCATCTTCCTCATCAATACAGTCAGCGGATGTTGTACAGGAGACAAATTTTGTCGCCGATACTGTACCCACTGCTAAGACTGCAACAAGTCGTAGGAAATGGAGTATTGAAATGAACAAATTTATCCTACGCACTTATCTTTATCTCACAAACATGGACACAGACAAAAATTCATATCTTTCATCGCTTCATACTAAGTTCCTAGAAAAATACCCGGATATGCAAGTAAGCCGACAAAGAATAGGTGATCAGCGCAGAGCCATAGTTCAAAAGAAATTGCTACCACAAGACACAATAGATCAGATTTATGAAGAAGTCAGGGCTGAACTACACATGTGTTACACTCAGATACAGCAACACTCTACACAACCTATCACCCAGCCCAGTCAGCGCATGAGATGGACGAACGAATATAATGAAGCAATAATTAGAATATATTATAAAGTCACACAATTAGAAACCAATAAAACCGCCTATAGGAAACATTTACGTGAAGAGTTTATAAATATATATCCAGAATTAACACATATAACAGAACAAAGACTATCGGATCAAGTTAGAGCGATTATAAATAATTTATATATAGACACCAATAGGTTAGAAGAAATTAGAAACCAGGTAGCAGTAGAATTACAAAATACCAACATCAATGCCGAAAATACTGAACAAACAAGTAGCGATCATTTAAATACACATTCACAAATAGAGTTAGATCTATCTGGCACTAATGTAAACTCTTTTGACACACCCACAAACACCCTTACTACAAACGCGGCCGTAAATGACATCACTGGTACTGACATTGTTCTTGATTCGCTAGTAAGTATAGAAGACAATATTAATTTCTTGAACAATATAAATATCTCACAATCTGAGCCAATCAATCTTAATTCTATATCAGAAAGTAATACAGAAATTGAAGCCACATTTCAACAAGCCCAACTATACTTTAATGACACACAACCCACTAATAGACCATACATTCCCAAGCAGAAGACATCCAGAAAGTTTTCTGCAATAGTTAATTACATAAATTCGGTCATTCTTCCTAAACACGTTGATGGTGATACCCCGTTTATCAGATTGCAGACAATCATTTATTGTGCAGCATGGACGGCAGCTGTTTGCAACGGAGCAAAAATATCAGATTCAGTACAAAATGAACGCCACACATACAAAAATAGAAAACCAAAATGGCAAATCAGGTTAGAAAAGAAAATTGAATATTTAAGAGTAAATATAGGTAGACTGACACAATTCATTAACGGTAGTAGAAGTAAAAAATTAGTAGCAGCAATCGAACAAATAAAATTAAAATATCAATTGCACGCTCAACACGAAAATTCAAATACACAAATAGAACACTTTTTGGATACATTAAAACAAAAATTGAGCGCTGCATCTAGTAGACTTAAAAGATACATAACATGCACCAACCGCAAAGTAGAAAATACAAAATTTAAAAGTAATGAAAAAATATATTATAGAAACCTTATTAATACCAGAGATGCCACTAATCAAAATCTAGATACACCTTCACCGGAAACACTACGAGAATTTTGGGCCAACATATGGGAAAATCCAGTACAACATAATGATCGTGCAGACTGGATCAGCGATGTAAGTACAGAAATTCCAGACATGGAATTTGACTTTATACCCATAGACACATTTATTTCAGTCATCAAGCGTTCACACAACTGGAAATCGCCAGGCACCGATAACATCCACAACTACTGGTATAAAAAATACTCTTACATTCATCCCTTCTTACATAACCATTTAAATACATTCATACAATCACCACATTTACTTCCAAAATACATAACACACGGAGTAACATATATGTTACCCAAAGATATAAATGATACCTCAAATCCGGCAAAATACCGACCAATTACTTGTCTGCAAACCCTGTACAAAATACTAACAGCCTGCGTAAGCGAAGTAGTATACGAACATTTAATAAAGAATAACATTTTAGCAGAACAGCAAAAGGGATGCCGAAAGCATAGCCAAGGCTGTAAAGAGCAACTAACCATTGATGCAATAGCTATGAACAGTGCCGTTAAAGGTAGGAAAGATATTCACTCTATGTTTATCGATTATCAAAAGGCTTTCGATTCAGTACCACACAGTTGGTTATTACACGTCTTAAACTTATACAAAATTCACCCAACACTCAAGCAATTTTTAGAAACATCTATGCAAAACTGGCAAACTTTCCTTAAAATTAATTCATCTTCAACAACAGTTGCTACTGATCCGATCTCTATTAAACGTGGAATTTTTCAAGGAGACGCTCTAAGTCCTTTATGGTTTTGCATGGCACTAAATCCATTATCACACTTGCTAGATAAAACAGACCTGGGATTCACACTAGTAAACCATCATACGCAATACAAACTAACACACCTAATGTATATGGACGATATAAAGTTATATGCAGCAGACAAGGAAGCACTTTTCCAACTAGCTGATACAACTCAGCTATTTTCTGATGACATTTGTATGGCATTCGGAGTGGATAAGTGCAAAATCTTGTCGGTTGTGAAAGGCAAAATACAAAACAATAGATACACATTAGGATCCGGGGAATCGATCGAACCAATGGACGAACAGAGCACTTACAAATATTTAGGTTTTAAACAGTCCAGGCAGATACAACAAAAACTTTCTAAGCAAGAACTGCTCAAAAAATTTTCACACCGCCTCAACCTTATATTAAAAAGTAACCTAAACTCTAGAAATACAATTAAAGCCATCAACACATTTGCAATACCTATTCTCACATACTCTTTCGGAATTATACAATGGTCAAAAACTGATATCAAGAAATTACAGCGCACTGTCCACGTACTCCTTACCAAGCATCGAAAACACCATCCAAAATCGTGCATACAACGACTTACACTGCCTCGCCAGGAAGGGGGTAGGGGACTTATAGACATCCAGAATTTACACAATAAACAGATACATTCACTTCGAGTGTACTTCCATTATAAATCAGAAAATTCATTACTACACAAACAGGTATCGGATATAGATAAAAAACTTACACCACTAAATCTTCAAAATAGGAATACACAAATTAATGAACACATAACAAGTACACAACAAAAAATCGCAGCATGGTCTGAAAAAGCTCTCCATGGAAGACACCAAGCCGACTTGAGCCAGCCACACGTCGATAAATTAAAGTCGAACGAATGGCTCAAACGAGGCGAATTGTTTCCAGAGACTGAGGGTTTCATGATAGCCATACAGGATCAAATAGTAGCCACTCGCAACTACCGTAAGTATATCATGAAAGACCAAAACCAGCCGACTGATTTGTGCAGACACTGCAACAGTGCCTCCGAAACCATCCAGCATATAACAGGAGCATGTAAATCGCTAGTCCAAACTGACTATAAACACCGTCATGACCAAGTCGCTGCAATCATACACCAACATTTAGCATCCAAACATAAATTCGTAACCGAAATGATGCCGTATTATAAATATTCCCCTGAAATAATATTAGAAAGTAAGGACATCAAAATTTACTGGGACCGGACTATTATTACAGATAAAACCATTCACTTCAACAGACCCGATATTACCGTACACGACAAAACCAACAAAACAGTATATTTGATAGACATAGCAATACCTAACTCACACAATGTTCAAACCACAATATCCGAAAAACTTAGTAAGTACCAAGATCTCGCCATAGAGATTAAAACCCAATGGAAAGCTCAAACAGTTCATATTGTTCCAATCGTCCTTTCTTCTACTGGCATAATACCAAAATCTCTCGCACAGAGCCTCAACACTCTACAGATGCCAGCTCACACACTCTACATGCTCCAAAAAGCCACCATCCTTAACACCTGTCGTATAACTAGAAAGTTCCTGACTTCTTCAACACTGACATCCACCTTTTCCATTTAAGTCTCGCCTTACATACTTGGCCCCGGCCCGTATGTATGGTTTATTAATCTCCCTTATACGGGAAGAACTATAAAGAACTAGAAAAATAATAATAATAATAATAATAATAATAAGCCCCCTAAACAACCACACGTCCTGATTGACCATCTAATCACGTGGGGGGCGGACACACGACTGAGAAATTACTGGCGTGGCTAACGTGGCTCTGGATACCCATTGAAAATGGAGACCCGTTCAAAGAAAAAAGGTATAGGACCGCTGCCCGGGGGCGATCGCCGGGGCGCACCTGGAGCTGACGCTGGGCGTCTCAGCATGCGAACCGTCAGCGGTGAGGAGTTGAACAGGCGGGCTCCCACCGACAAGGATACTACAGCCGAAATCATTGACGATGGTGAGAGACATACGGACAGGACACATACCCCTGTAGAACCGTATAGCCCAAGCACAAACTCATATATACCCTCTAGGCCGTCATCACCATCCATACCATCGTCACCCATATCATCACACTCATCACACCCCATTACAAGTTTAACCATAACCCCACCTACTCCAACCTTGGATGTTGCGCGGGAGGCTAGTTCCTTTTTGCCCGCGTCCACCAAGGCTGGAAAAGCAAGAGTTCGCATGAGATGGACAAAAGAAGTTAACTTATTTATCATGCGAACTTACCTTTACATCACTAAATTAGAGACCGACATGACGACTTACAGACAACAATTGCATGAACGTTTTACGAGACAATACCCTGAGATAACAGTCTCAGAACAAAGAATAGCAGATCAGAGGAGAGCTATTGTTAGGAATAAACTATTATCACCAGAAATAATAGAGCAATTAAAAGAGGAAATACGGCTACAATTACAAGAACCAGAAAGTAATACAGTCACTGCCACACTATCACAAAATTTAACCGAAATAGAGCAACAGTCACAAATGCAATCGCATACTCAATTGCAAAATAATAGCCTCCAACTATATATAAACCAATCGCAAGCTTATACGCAAATATCACATACGAGTACATTCACACAAACTGAATCTATAACTCTGATGCTAGAGAATGATGTTGAGACCTTAGTTGTCCCAGATCAAAACTTGGCAACAGAGTTGTATATTCAAGAAATAAATGACAAGTTCCGAACAACTCTGACTCTATACTCAGGGATGGATCCGACAGTCAGACCAAAACTACCTAAGCTTCGATATAGCCCTGACCTTTTTCGTTTAGTCAATTTATTTAATGAGAGCATACTCAATCAATTTATTTCTAATGACACACAACTTATAGATATACATACACTGATATATTGTACAGCGGTGGTTATATCTGAAGAACTTAAATTTAAAATTTCACAAGGTACAGGAAATTTAAGGTCAAAACAGAATGTCAAACCAGCATGGCAGCAGAGGTTAGAAAAAGACATCGATAAATTAAGAGCAGATTGTAGTAGACTTACACAATACATCAACAATAACAGATCAAACAGAGTAGTAAAAAGGGTCGAGGCTATATTTAGCAGCTACTTTACACACACTAGGCACGAAAATAATAACAGAACACCGGAAGAGTTTTTAGACACCTTAAAGCAAAAACTGTCACTTAAAGTTCATAGGCTTAGAAGATACAAAAAAGCACAACAACGCAAAATTGACAATACAATATTTAGTACAAACGAAAAAACATTTTATAGAAACCTACGTAAACCAGACACCAACACAAACACAGACAATAGCTCGGACACACTTGATCATCCAACAAAAGAACAATTAGAGGCTTACTGGTCTAGCATTTGGGAAAAACAAATACAACACAATGATAAAGCTGCATGGATAGTAGACGAAGAAACAAAATGGAGGGCAATAGAAGAAATGGACTTTCTAGAAATAACAGAATCCGATATCACACATGTAACAGGTAGACTTCATAATTGGAAAGCTCCCGGTATAGACAAAATACATAATTTCTGGTACAAAAAGTTAACTATACTGCACAAACCTATAGCAAAAAACTTAACAGAAATAATTTTAGGCCAACAAAATATACCTGATTTTATTACAACAGGTATAACTTACATGTTGCCCAAAACTAAAAGTTCATCACAGCCTTCCCAATATAGACCAATCACATGCCTACCTACCATATACAAAATATTAACGTCACTAATTACAATAAAAATCAACTCACATATTGAACGATACCACATAATGGCGGAAGAGCAGAAAGGGTGCAGACGGGGCCATATGGGATGCAAGGAACAGTTAATAATTGACTCTACCATTCATAAACATGCTTCCACCAAAAATAGAAATCTACATTGCACCTATATCGATTATAAAAAAGCCTTTGACAGTGTCCCACATTCTTGGTTGATACAAATTCTAGAAATATACAAAATTAACTCAAAAATAATAGACTTCCTACGCAATATAATGTTCTCATATAATGGCTCTAAATACATTTGCCATACCCATTTTGACCTATTCATTTGGGGTTATTAAATGGGCAAAAACAGACACAGAACAGTTAGAGTTGTGTGGGCAAAAACAGACACAGAACAGTTAGTGTTGTGCGGGTTATTCTCATAACCCGCACAACACTTACAAAACATAACAACCTACATCCTAAATCTGCAATAGAAAGACTTACAATCAAAAGGCAAAACGGAGGGAGAGGCCTAATAGACATCCAGCATATGTGGCGAAAACAAGTCTACAAACTAAAAACATTTTTTGAGTCCAAATCTCGTACAAGTAAGATCCATAAAGCCGTAGTTTTGAATGATTCCAATTACACTCCACTTAACTTAAATACACAGTTAGACACACAAGATATTACCAACGACAATCCGCAAACACAAAAAGTAGAAGACTGGATGAAAAAAGTATTGCATGGCCGACATCCTCACGACCTAGAACAATCCCACATTAACAAAACAGCCTCAAACAAATGGCTTAAAGTAGGTAGTTTGTTCCCTGAAACTGAAGGATTTATGATCGCCATTCAAGATCAGATAATTAACACAAGAAATTACAGGAAATATATCATCAAAGATCCTTCAGTTTCAGATGATAAATGTCGAAAATGCCACGTCCAACCAGAAACTATCCAGCATATCACAGGAGCATGCACCACCCTCACGCAAACAGATTACACACATAGGCACAATCAGGTAGCAAATGTAATTCACCAAAAAATAGCACTTAAGTACGCCCTCATACAAAATACAAACACTCCGTATTATAACTATACACCTCAAACTGTACTCGAAAATGACACACATAAGCTTTACTATGACCGCGCCATACTCACCGATAGAACAATTCATTACAATAGACCAGATATAACCCTTCAAGATAAAATAAATAAAATTACATACCTAATAGATATAGCTGTACCCAACACACACAATATAAAGAAAACAATAACTGACAAAATAACCAAATACGCAGAACTTAAGGAAGAAGTTACCAGAATATGGCGGCAAGAAAAAGTTTATGTGGTCCCGATCGTCCTTTCCACAACAGGCGTAATTCCAAATTATCTACTACACAGTCTTAAATTTCTAAATTTAAAAGAAAATCTCTATATCACCTTACAAAAAGCTGTTATCTTAAATACATGCCGAATCGTAAGAAAGTTCATGCAAATTGATGAAAACGAAGTAGGTCCCCATCATAACACACCAACATAACACACCACACGCTGTATTTACTTGGTTTCAACCCGTAAATATAGTTATAAACCAGCCTGTGAGCTGAGAAGAAAAAGCACTTTCTAAAAACAATAATAATAATAATAATAATAATCTTTATTGACATAAAAGTATGTTACATTATTAAACGGAAACCCTGACTCCTGCGCTAGGTTGTAACCTGTGTTACAGGAATCAGTGTCTTCAACCCAGTAGTTTTACACAAAAATTATGCAATAAGATTTAAACAATTTTACATTACAAAATATCTGCTTAAGGCATATAAATGTGTATGTGTGTGTGTGTGCGTGTGTGTGTGTATTTTGTATGTATGTGTGGGTGAGTGTGGTGCGTATCGTGGTATTTGTATATATTTATAGTACATATTATAATGGGAGGCGCTAATTGCAGGGTTTATGTTATTAAGTTTTCTGTCTGTATGTAATCTAGTGTTTGTAGAAGGGTGTTTATTTTCTTTTTAATTTCTTTTTTAGGAAATGGGTTAATGTCTAGGGCCTTGTTTATCTTATTATAGATATGGGAAGCAAGAAAAAGATGTTGCCTTCTAGCTGAGGCAGTCTTACATTTGACGTATTTACAAACATTAGTGACTGTTCGTTTACTTTTGTAACTGTTGTTTATAGGTGTGATAAGGTGTTGCTTCAATGTGATTTTAAGAACGTATAGCTGTCTTACTGTGAGCACTGTACAATTTTGGTACAAAGTTACGGTCGGGAAACGGTATGGTTTGAAGGTCATAACTTTGAGCAATGATCTTTGAGCTCTTTCAAGGTGGATCATAATTGTTTTACAGGCTCCTCCCCACACTGTAATACAGTAACCAATTATCGATTGGGCTAAAGAGAGGTATAAAGTGCGAAGAAGATCAAAATCGGCCACAAGTCGAAGTTTCTTGAAGGCCCAGATTAGTTTTCTCACTCTAGCAGCAGTTAGTTCGACTTGAGGCCGCCAGCTCAATTTTTCGTCCAGTACTACACCTAAGTATTTTATGTTTGTTGTTTGTGATATGCTAAGAATGAAACTTCTATATCTTTTTGCTTTGTATTCTTGACATGGCGCAATCGTAGCGTTCCTAGCAAGAATGAACTTTGATTGGGAGACCGTTTACTTCGCTTGTTTGCGGCAAACGATCTGAGGAAGGAGAAATTGTTCGTTAAAAGAAAGAGAGTCGGCACAGTGATTTTGTATTAAAATATTTTGCTGTGTGTCCTACTAATTACATGAGGAGCTCGTGGCTAAATAATAACAGCCGCACAGGTCAATCTTCAAGGTTAAGCAACGCTTTGCTAGGTTGGTCTGTGGATGGGTGACCATCTTAACATAACGAGTTTCCTCCGTGCCTCGGAAAGCACGTTAAGCCGTTGGTCCCGGCTGTCATTTGGAGATCTTTGGCAGTCGTTACGGATAGTCAGAAGCCAGTAAATGTGACTCCAGTCTTGCCATGAAGTACCGTGTTACCCCAGTTAATGGGTTGTGGAGGTCTGGTAGGCAGCCGCTCCTCGTAAAATACTGGTATTCAGCTAAATCCGGCTTGACTGGAAGCCGACCCCAATATAGTTGAGAAAAGGCTAGGCAGATAATGATGATGATGTACTAATTACATAGTTTTTTTAGTGTTTTTTTTAGCGCTGGCCCATTGGTAACGGGACCGAGCTCTCAAAACATGAAGAAAAACATCATTATTTCCTAACGACATGGCCTAGAATCATCAACTTCGAAAAAATGTGACATCCACCAAGAGTCCTAAAGTCTAGTCTAGTCCTAGAGAGGAGGCTTGAGTCCCAGTAGAAGGAACATTATAACCGATAACATAATCGTGCTATGTGCTCTGTGTTTTTACTTTTTACATACCAGTATTATAAATGTTTGAGAAACTGTATGTGATGCTTACACCTAAACTGCTGAACTAATATTGATGAATTTCAATGACTTCATCCGCTCGAGGGTGAGGGAGCCTGTCATTTTTAGCGATTTAAACCACATCTGTGTCCTTTAGTTGCCTTTTGCATGCTAAGACAACAAGTTTCTTTTTCTGAAAGTCCCAATAACCCTGGCGAACTTCGACCCTGCTAGGCCCCTACGGTTTTGGTGATACATACGTGCGCGTGGAAAACTACGCGACGTCGAGTATTCGGGCTCGGTCCTTACCGGACGGGTAGATGGCTAACAACCCATTGCTTATCGTCAGTAAACCTGCGAGAGAGTAAACCTTGGAATAAGAAAATTATGGATGTAAGATGAGTTTTTATTACTCCAAGTGTACGTACGTGGACACAGTAAAATATCACAATTGCCCATGAATTATAAACGAATTCATACCGCTTAAAGGTCTGTATAAAGAGTTAATTACACCCTTTCTTCTGACCAAAATGGACCCTAACAACGTAAATGAAACGCCACAATGTACAAGAGACCGAAAAACAAATAGACGTGAAACATTCCCGTGTTTGCAGTCCCACAAAATTATGCTTATTTAGTCAACAAAACCACACTGTTTAAGCTCTTAACCTAATAGAAGAAAACTACATAAATTCTACGTACGACACAGTTATGGGTCATTCAAAATTTACGCCGGATCGTATAGTTATGGGATCACTACCTACATGAGGATTTTATGGCTTTGCCGCGTGCTTGCAATGGGGTGGACTATGGACTTAAGAGTGGTTTGTAAGATAAGAAACTTTCGACCACGATGGTAATATTTTAGCGAATGTCGTAAGCCAGGTTTTATAGGCTTTCATGGTATTTGGATCTCCATTTGCCCATGTTTGGTAATTTTGTGGTAATAGTTTTGTTATCATGTGAGTGAAAAATTGGAAGGGAATTTTTGGTCTTGGTATGACCATGTGAAGAGGAGGGATAAAACTCATTTATATTACTTTGAGAATTTGAGTTCACATAGAATGGGGGGAGAGGGGAGATAAAAAAAATTGTGATAGCGTGGCGGGAAACAGGACAGACTGAACTAGAACAGTCTCCTTTACAGAGGAAACAATCGCTCATATACTCTTTGTGGAGAAACTGGGTGTAACCGATGTACGCACGCGAAATCTAGGCTCACCGAACTTCATCAAAGATGCATAGTACAATCCAGTAAGCCTGATCTGCTTCTGGAAAGAAGTGGGCTGACTGGAATAAAGCCATCTAAATTATAGCAACCATGTCCCACAATGACAGAGTGCGAAAACCAAACTCCATTTTATTCATACTTGTAAATAGTGGTGATAATGTACTACGCTTGCCTAGCTATCAGAAGGGTTAGCCAAGTTGTTAAACTACAATCATACACTATGAATGTCTCTTCTTCAAAAGAAGAAGTATAGACTGCGGTAGAAAAATGGTTGATAAATTATAAAAGCTGCATTTCGCATTGTTCAATTAGCAATTTTAATCTTTATCATTTCATTACTGCATAAAATCCTTCCCCATGCCTCATACTGTTTCAGTCCAGCCAATGCGGATCATTGATTGAAAATGTTATTTTTATTAATCCAGCTCTTCTTTTACTTCATAAATATTATGAACATTAAAAGCAGTGTGTACCATCTATAGCACACAAGTTTACGACCGACACAGAGGCGAAAACACTTGCATTTCCTCGTGCAAATACCAGTCGTAAATTGTAGGGTAAAACAGGTCCCATCATAACTAACGGACTATATGATATATTGCACATAGCAGCGGCAGTAAAAAAGTAGAAATAATGCTATTACACGCCATGTTTATTGTTAAAAAGATAGTGTTCTTAAAAATCTAAATAAAACCTTCAATTCTACAAAGCACAGACGCGTTGGCCTTTCGGTATTTTACAGGATGCATTTCGGAGAGTGTGTGCGGGAACTGCATGATTTGATTCCGCCATCACCGTTCCACCATCGGACAAACCGTCGCGGTCGTACAG
The DNA here is from genome assembly GCA_030763345.1 of Mythimna separata. Lineage (NCBI taxonomy): Eukaryota > Metazoa > Arthropoda > Insecta > Lepidoptera > Noctuidae > Mythimna > Mythimna separata. Next base: position 11,314,874 of record CM061174.1, on the reverse strand, counting down.
CGAGTATCCACCCACCCTTACGTGTAGGGGCCCGGCAGAGCCGAAGCCGAACAACATGGAAAATCCGGAAGGTTGTCACCGTGTCTCCCAGATCGAAAGCAACGAAGGAACGGGTAGGGGTTTAGTCAGTAAGAGTGGGAGAAGTCATTCTGATGATTCCCCTACCATATAAAAAAACCAACCCTTACGTTGTTGAAACCTCTGTGGTTCCGGACCATGTTTGCCTCTTCGTTTATACCGCGTACATCTAAGAACTGGAAGCATTTGCCTGCTGCGGCCTTCCCATCCGATTATAATTTGGGTGTCCTCAAGGCTAGACTGAATTAAAAAACCGGCCAAGAGCGTGTCGGGCCACGCTCAGTGTAGGGTTCCGTAGTTTCCCGTCCTTCGCAATAAGTGTCCCCAACTTTTCAAAAACCTGTTCGTCCCATCAAGTTCAAAATAATTTTCCTAGAAAGTCTTTATAGAACACTTCCCAGATTTTTTTCATATTTTTTAAACTTATGGTTCAAAAGTTAGAGGGGAGACACGCAAAGAAACACTTTCCTCTTTACATGTAGGGGGGCTACTCTAATAAAACATTTTTTTCCAAATTTTATTTTACTACTTTGTCGGCGTGATTGATATACTTATTGTTACCTTTCAGCTTTCTAGTGCGTACAGTCACAGAGATTAAGCGAGGACGGACGGACAGACATGGCGAAACTATAAGGGTTCCTTTTTTGCCATTTGGCTACGGAACCCTAAAAAAAAGTTGGGTTATAATTATTATAAGTGGGGAATAAGCTTTAAATTCAGCGCTAAAATACCACAACAGGCTTGTGCCATATGCCACGCGCTTTCTGAGGCACAGAGAGAAGTCACATCACCAACTTCCAAGCTCCGAGTAGCAAAGTACAATATATAATTCCTAATGCAAAAACTCAATAGCACATTTTGCCGAGCAGAAAATGGAATTCAGGACGCTCAGCAGTTGCATTGCGACCTCATGATCAATGAGGCAGTTAAAAAATAAAAGAAACCAAAACATAAGGTATGTGAGTAGGTATATACGCCTGCGGCTCCAACACTCGCTACTCGTTCACAAAACATGGCGACCAAGAATGCCCGAACCTTATTATTTATTGTGTTTGACTAGGCTCCCCCGCTCAATAAGATTTATTGGGCAGAACCAATAAATTTATTTGAACGAGTCTTTGGTTTTTCTACTGATAAAGCTATGAACAGACAGGGTTGGATAATGGGCCATGCTCCTGCATAAGACCTCACTAATTTCACGGATAAGGGTACTTAAAAGCATTTATTCTTAGTATGAATTAGGGATGTCATGAAGCTTTATGGAGCTTTACTACGGTAACCCAACGTACCGGATATTCGAATAAAAAATATCCGTAACCGAAACCGATATAAAAAAATCGGATAGTTCCAAATAAAGACGGTGTGTAAATGAAACGTTACTAACGGTTTTTGTTGCTTTTGGCCGGCCAGTCAAATAATAATCTAGACTAGGAATAAAAGTCAAATCTTGCTATTTCTATTTTAGATTTATATTTTTTAAATATAACTATTCGTAACCGGAGTTATTCGTAACTAACGGTTAATCCGAAATAATTTTTTATCGTTAACTGTATCCGAAACCAGTATAATATAATTCCTGTATCCGTATTCAGAAATGATCCATTACACCCCTGCAGCCCTGGTATGAATCCATCAAAAGATAGAAGCGGGAATCAGAATAGTAGATGGTTTTATTCTTTTAAAGGATAACTGCGCGCTAATCCGTCTGTTCTCAGAAATACGTGTCTTTTTCATGTTCCAACGGATTTAGCTTAAGCTTTTCACTCATAATTGTGCAAGTTATTTTTATACTTTTAAGACGAATAGAAGAACCTTCTATATTTGTACAGGTATTTCCTTTTATTTACAGCCATTAATAAAATATGTTAATATAGTCTAAAACAGAATTTTATTTACCTTTGATCTTTCTAAAAATATGGAGGGAGGTTGTGAGACGTACTCGTATACTTTCCTTTGAGACCACGACTTTGAAATTAAAACGCGAAGTTTCTCGTCAAGTTTCTTGTACTTACTTTTTACGTATTTTATTAATAAAAGCAAATATGGAAATGAAAAATCGTTTGTTACAGTTTAAATAATCTTTTGATGTATCTATTTTTTTGGTTCACTTTAATTTTATCGTTCCAAAAATACTTTTCATAAATGATATTTATAATTTCTTCGACTTTAGATAACTGGGTGGTAAATTCCCACAAAATAATAGCTTTTAATTTAAATTTAATTTATGTATTAAGGTAAAACCAACAAGCTTCTGATAGCTTACAGCGTATCTTCGGTACCTACTAAGGTTTTTTTGACGTAAAAAATCATCCAATGATTCTTCCCGTTCTGTAGTGGATAGGGAAAGGAAGGTTGAAGGTTAGCGCGATAATCACAATGAAAAGTACGAAGAATCTATTTATTGATGTCAGAGCATTCAATAATATATGTAAAGGGCCTTATAAATGGATCATACTTTTTTAATATGTGGCTGCAACATTACCCAGCTAGTTCTATGGTTGTTCCAGTCGTCGCCGCGTCGGTTTAAATTTAGTCATTGTTTCCAGTTTGTGTAGCCCGCCTTATGGGCCACACTATGGCAAACATATTGCAACACATGGCCCAGCTATAGATTGATTACTTTTTGTGATGACCGAGAAATAGTTGCCAACAGTGCAGCCAAACATTGCAGAAAAATATTGCCCGTTTAAAAGCCCCAACTCAGTTCACAAATACCTTCTCAGTTGAGCAATAAAATCAGAAGTAATATCGTAAGTCACTCTCGGAGGGAAAGTCCCACGCTTCATTAGCCCTCTCTAATTGTACCATGTGTACCCTAACCCTTGCTCCCTCACTGTCAAGTTAACAATACGGAGGTCGTAGCAAGCCCGCAATAAATCGGTCGCTATAAAACGTTAAAGGATTGATGATTGCGTCGACAAACATCACATTTTATTGTTATTCCCTCTATAAAGTAGAGAATGCAAGTTAGTAACGCCTGAAATTGCTTCTAAAACTAGTCTGTAATGTGGATTCGTTGGTCGCATGGTCGTTTTTTTTTAAATTAGGTAGCGACATCTATAAGGAAACATAGGAACTAAAATTAGATATCCTGTATTAGAGTTCTCCGCGTCCAAGTTGAATAAATCAGAACAAACAACCAAATAGAGGGTCCTCCCTTTTCAATGGAAATTTGTAGGACTTTACAGCGAGATGAAGTGCAAAGCTCAAGACCGTACACGATGGATGCTCTTCTCAATCTAGAGGACATAGGATATTATGCCTCATCAAATGTAGGTATTTAAATAACTTTCACTGCGCCTGCGGCTTTGCTGCAGATTATTTGAAAACGGATGAAGATACTTCGTACAATATTAAGATGATCAATCAACATCGATAGATCTAGAACAATATAACACCGGTTTCGGATTCGATTCGATACAAATATGTTTCGGATTATCCGCTATAGTTTCGGATAATTTCGGTTGCGGATATTAGAATTTTTAAATTAGAAAAGTAAAATACAAATCGCAAGATTAGAATTTTATTTCTAGTGTAGATTATAATTTGTGTATAGTCACTTTAGATCTAGACTTTTACCGTCTAAAACCTACTCCAGTTCCTTCTTTGCCTAAATTCTAGGGTCGGGGTTCTGTTTCGTTCAACTCAGGACAGCCACTTTAGGTCTGCGTTTTTATCCAAAACTTTAAATCGGTTACGATTACGGAGCTTCATAACATGTAGACCCTGGGGTCTCCAGAGACCCTGGGGCAGACCTTCCTAATGACAAATTTGACCTATTTACCGATATGTGTAGAAAGACGATAGGATTTTACAGACTCGATTACTTTTAGCGACGCTCATTAGTTGAGGAAAGCTTTCATTAGTCACCATTTGGTCGCAATATATCAAACGCTTCACGGTTCACTTGGTATAATTCGGCCCAATTAACGACGATTAGAACCATTTAATTTATTTGCCGGCACCGATGGCGGAGTGGTTGAGCGACTGACTTCGGTGCTGCGTGACTTGGGTTGATTCTCGTACGAAATAAATGCTTATATGGCTTCTAATAGTACCGGGCTCTAGTGTTTATGTGAGTTTACATGTTTGTGAACGCATCCACTAGTCCAGTCAAAATAGACATTCTAGTTTGCATTAATTCCCAACAAGCTGGATTTTTGTGCAGGCGCTGAATCCGTCATTACAAATGATATGTCAAAAGTCCCCATCGATCCCACTTGTGCGTTGTTTTTTATTCGAGGTCAAAGATCACAAATTTGCGTTTTTTGCATATATATCTCTGAAACAACGAGAGCTATCGAAAAATGGTTCAGACAAAGTTTGTAGGTCGTAAAATTGACTACAAAAAAGATATCAACACTTTTCTTCTACAAAGCATCGCTTTCGAGATATCATGACTTTAGACCGCAGGAAAGTAGTATTTTTGACTATTTCTGCACCTCCTCTGAGGTATTTGGGGTCAATGAACTTGAATGTTAATATTAACATGGATATGCCCCGGGATTCCCGGGATTCTGAAGAATGTTTTCCACGTGTTTATTAAATGCTATTGAACAATCGAGTAATAATAGTTCTAATACAGGGTATAAAGCATTCATAAAAAATGAGAGAACCGTTTTTCTGGACAATAAATATAATAAAATAAATAAATAAAATATTTCCCGGAACTTGACGGCATATCCATGTTAAGATAATTGTCACAAAATTCCGCGAATGGCACTACCTACGCCGATCACTAGTGTGACGCATCCAAGGCCTGCACAAAAATCTAGCTTGTTGGGAATTAATGCAAACTGGAATCTTAATTTAGTCTATTTTGACTGGACTACACGATACAAGACTCATTCCTAAAGTGAGAAACTTACAACAACAAAAAATTAAAATTTTTGGCAAATTGTTGTTTGGTACTTGTCGAGTTAATTTGTGACCATGGTCATGCAACCTTTAACTAGAACTGTAGTGCATGATTGAATATAAATTAAACCTTCTCCTAAAATCGCATTTATATCATTGAACACGAACACTAATGCTTCTGATAATTTTGCCAACATGAAATACTTACGATCGTCGTCGTATTTTTATCATTGATGTCGATTCAAAGAAAAGTCTGCGGAAGTGCACAATAAATCTGTTTTTTTTTCGAGTAGGGGAGTCAGACTTTACTCAATAAAATCTACTCGTAATGTGTCAGTTACCCTATGCGTTTCTGGGTAACTCTTTCGAATAATCCTGTGCCTGTATACGTACTAAACCTTCACAATGGACCATGTAACAACTTGAAGAAAAAGCCTCATAATTTTATAAAACACTAACTTCTGCCAGCAGCTTTTTCAGCCCGTTTGAGAGTAGGTTTCTCCATACTAACTTTGCACACCCGTTCCATAGCCTTAGGGGGTGAATATTAAACAATCCTCTCTTATTGTTGCGATAGCGGTCAAGCGCGAACCTATCAAAGATAAAAAAACCGGCCAAGAGCGTGCCGGGCCACGCTCTGTGTAGGGTTCCGTAGTTTCCCGTCCGTCACAATAAGTGTCCCGAACTTTTCAAAAACTGTTCGTCCCTTCAAGATCAAAATAATTTTCCTAGAAAGTCTTTATAAAGCTCAACCTTCCAGACTTTTTTCATATTTTCTAAACTTATGGTTTAAAAGTTAGAGGACACATTGTTTTTAAGTTATGGTTCAAAAGTTAGAGGACACATTGTTTTTAACTTTTGGAGCAATAATTTCTGAAATTATAATATTATACTAAAATTATCAAAAAATTATTTTAGTTAACCCCAATTCATTTTTGAATACCTATTCAACAATATAATCCACGTTAGGGTTGAAATTACTACACTTTCCACTTTACATGAAGGTTTACAGGACAGTTTTATTAGGGTAGCCCCACCCTAATAAAACTTTTTTTTCCAATTTTTATTTTATTACTTTTTCGGCGTGATTGATATACATCATCATCTGATGATGATGATGTATGACATAGGCTTCCCCATGCGTTTTTGATATACATATTGGTACCAAACAGCTTTCTAGTGCTAACGGTCACAGGGATTAAGCGAGAACGGACGGACGGACGGACAGACATGGCGAAACTATAAGGGTTTCGTTTTTACCATTTGGCTAACGGAATCCTAAAAAAAATATGTCATAACGATGGAAAGAATGGAGGGAGGCCTTTGCCCAGCAGTGGGACAGCATAGGCTAGATATAATAATAATATGTCATAAAGGGAAACCTTGTTCAAAATTTCACGCTTCTAATCCCATTACTTTCGGCTGCACTTTCATATATCAATCAATCAGTTTTTCCATTTATACTGGTAGGTATACATAGGTACTGCTAATTACTGACCTGGTGACTTAAACACGTGATTATATTCATGACTAGCTTTAGCCCGCAGCTTCGCCCGCGTAGATAAAATATAGCCTACGTCATTCAGGAATATTATACAGCAGCTTTCTATTGGTGTAAAAATTTTAGCAATCGGACCAGTACTTCCACAGATTACCTCATACAAACAAAAAAAACAACTTTACCTCTTTATTATATTAGTATAGATAACAAACAACTTTTACTATGGAACCAAACCTAAAATGAATAGGTAAATTTTGACCAGCAGGCGAACATAAATGTCACCCTATAAATAAAGATAACCAATTTGAACTCAGTCTCAATCTAAATGAAAACCACTACTCATACTAAATTTGGGTTTTAACATACTAAAATTGACCTTCCGATCACAATGCGGTCTACGGTCAACCGTGACCGATCAATCTACATTAATTACCTGCAGGTTTCCTAATCATCCGCCTGGCTAACGGTAGTTGCTTAGCAAATTGTTCCAACCGGGTACCCGGTTATCCGTATAAATTACCATTAAGATTCACGATCCATCTGAGCTTAATAGACCCGTGGGTTTTAAATTTACTTGGTATGAGAGAGTAACAGTTGGTTCTGCAGATTCCGACACTTACTCGTATATTCTCTTCTTCTTCCTGCCCTTATCCCATATTATTTGGGGTCGGCACTTACTCGTATATTCTAGGTTTGTTTAAAAATTCCTCCACTTCACTCGACTTACCGTCTGTTTTTTTATACCCTGAGACTAAAATGACATTACAACAGAACAGAACTAGCATCATTCCTATAGATAGTTTGTCATTACCTGTGTCAATTTAGTCTCAGGGTATTAAAAACCGGCCAAGAGCGTGTCGGGCCACGCCCAGTGTAGGGTTCCGTAGTTTCCCGTCCGTCAAAATAAGTGTCCCCAATTTTTCAAAAACTGTTCGTCCCATCAAGTGCAAAATAATTTTCCTAGAAAGTCTTTATAAATCTTTACTTTCCAGATTTTTTTTATATTTTCTAAACTTTGGTTCAAAAGTTAGAGGGGGGGGGGACGCATTGTTTTTTACTTTTGGATCGATTAGTTCCGAAATTATTGATATTATCCAAAAATGATTTTGGTAAACCCCTATTCATTTTTGAATACCTATCCAAAAATATACCACACGTTAGGGTTGGAATCTAAAAAAAAATCGCTTTTTACTTTACATGTAGGGGGGCTACCCTAATAAAAACATTTTTTTCCAATTTTTGATTTGATTGACATACATATTGGTACCAAATTTCAGCTTTCTAGAGCTAACGGTCACAGAGATTAAGCAAGGACGGACGGACAGACATGGCGAAACTATAAGGGTTCCGTTTTAGCTAATTGGCTACGGAACCCTAAAAATGGACGATAGTTGCCATGATAATGAGAACTACCTTTGATTTAGGCATTCTGTCCACCAGACGTAATGTATTTACTTGTTATTTATTTAAATAAAAAGTTACTATCAATTTTATTATGGAAAAGTAAGTCGAGGCTTAGAATTCGATTATAATTTAGGTGTCTTCAAGGCTAGAGTGAATAGGCTCTTAATAAACTAGTGCGCTTCACCATCAACGATTGCATCACTGTTTACCGTCAAGTGGGATCGTAATCAAGCACTAGTTTACAACAATTGAAAAAAGACTACGCGTCGATAAAGCTGCGCGTCCATGGACATTAGGCGTTTATTTGTTATTTATTTTAATAAAAAGTTAATAACTATCAAATTCAGTATGGAAAAGTAAATCGAGACTTAGAGTATACGGGAAAGACACGCATATTAAGAAAAAGGAAGTTAAGGAAAATGATGAAGTCAACATACATATATCAGTATGTATGTTGACAGATGAGCTTGTGTGGGTTAGTAGCCTATCAAGGCTACTAACCCACACAAGCTCATCTGTCAAATGACGCATTTTCAAAATGGCAGCCATTTTTCGGCAGTTATTATGAAGGAACGAAACCCAAGCCAACGCATAACATTGAATATTTTGGGTTTTCAAAAGTGTAGTTTCTTGCCAAAATCTGTCTGAGACGCAATTCTCTTCAAAGCAGCTAGGGCTTAACATTCTAAAGCGTTTTCTCCTCTAGTGAACATAATACTACTATTTTGCGTACTGTTGCAGGCATACAAATTTCATTCATGCATACAGGATTTACTCTTAAAGCAATTACTATATGTAGCAGACTATCTCAGCATATTTCCCAGCGTGGTGCCCAAGATATTAAAGAATAATTATACCAAGTTTCATCGTAATCGAACCGGTAATTTTTGCGTGATGCCTGAACAAACAGAGAGACAAAATTTTTTTTAATCACAATTTTGGGTTCGGTATCGGTCTAGTAACACCCCCTGCTATTTATTTTTTTGATATTTTCAATGTACAGAATTTTCACTTCTACGGATTTATTATAAGTATAAATATAAATGTTTTCGGCATAAACCAAGATGTTGTGAGCACGTAGCGTAGTAACTATAGGTATTCGGCGAAATACTCGAGATTACACCATGAAGGTTGAGGAGATCGTGCAGCTGGAGTCGCTCATAACACTCATTTTAAGTCGTTTGTGGTGCGGTTGTCGACTCATCATTTGGAGAACTTCCTTAATGGAGACTTTTGGTCAAAGGGTGTCGTGTATCGGCGATTTCGTGGAGGGAAACCTCATCCTGCTTTTCGTGCTCCAGGGCCATGATAACGCTTTCTAAAAATCTCACAGCCCTAGCCTTGTACATACACACCTACCGTACTTAATATCGCCAGCATTTTCAAGTAACAAGAAATGTGTAAACAGAAAAAATCAACGATAATTTTTCTCACAAAATATGGCCTCTCTGCATAACTCAATTTTCACGGTCCTTGTTTTGAGCCACCAAGTATGAATTTATTGATTATATTAGAATTCCACTTTACGTCATAAATATTTATAGAGAAACTCTGACAAACCTTAAGAGGTTTACTTCTACATCGACATCGTCTTTAAGGTAAAAATTCATTGAATTATGCAAATGCAAAGAATGAAAGGTATCGAAGCGGTACAGTGGCTAATCATGACAGAAAAGCCAGTAGCTCAACCAAGTTCAATGCTTATGAAATCAATATAACATTTTAAAAAAGATATCGTCAACATAATTTCAGCTGAAAGATAACGCAGCTGGACATGGGCAACGACTTAAATGAAACCTTGTCTGAAAAACTTCAGATCTCAAATTGCTGTGGAATAACGCCTTCTTTCATAGAAGGAAATTCCTTCTTTCAGAAGGATCGAAAGGCGATGCCATTGGTTAACGGTTTTTCAATCAACCCCGATTCGAAAAAAACGGTATTACAAGAAATTCTGTTTTTTTTTAGGGTTCCGTACCTCAAAAGGAAAAAACGGAACCCTTATAGGATCACTTTGTTGTCCGTCTGTCCGTCCGTCTGTCAAGACCCTTTTTCTCAGGAACGCGTGGAGGTATGAAGCTGAAATTTATATCAATTACTCAGGTCTACTGTCCCTTGAAGCTGTGAAAACATCAAACTTCTAAGCCAACGCAATCTAAAGATACAGCCGTTTATGCCGCAAATTTTCAACACTTGCAAGGGAATCAAAACCTACAGGGTGCTTCCCGTGAACTCAGAATCTTGAAATTTGGTACGAAGCAACGTCTTATAGCATAGATAAAGGAAAAATTACGAAAACCATAAATTTTTAGTTACATCACATAATATATTTTTTTTTAATAATTTTAAACTTACTACCCATTTCCTCATAAACGCGTAGAGGTATTAAATTGAAATTCATACCAAATACTCAGGTCTATAATACCTTTAAGCTGTAACAAAATCAAACTTCTATGTCAACGCAATCAAAAGAAACAGCAATTTAAGCTGCATATTTTGAAACCCGCAAGTACTCGCAAAGGAATCAAAACCTAAAGGGTACTTCCAGTCGACCTAGAATCTTGAAATTTGGCATGAAGCAACGTTTTATAGCACACATAAAGGAAAAATTCCGAAAACCTTAAATTTTTAGTTACATTACAAAATATATATTTATTTTTTAATAAATATAAACTTATTACTTTTTTTTCTTTGTAAACCTTGCAGGTTTGTACGGAACCCTCGGTGCGCGAGTCCGACTCGCACTTGGCCGGTTTTTTAAATATCATGTCAACGATTGAATATGGTATTAGAATTAACCCTCTTGTACACGGCACGTTTTTCGCTGTTAGTTGGCACGGTAAATTCGCCGTCTGTAGGCACGGAACGAAGTGTTGTATAGATCACTGAGAGAGATTGTTGACACAAAGGCGTCGCCACCGTGTTTTATCGGTGTTGTAATGCATTCTATGGCCGCTTGTACTCGATAGGTTTTATTGGCCATGCATACGTACGGAGAAAAACGTGCCTTGTACAAGAGGCCTCAGAATGGTACTTCTGCGTACAGATTTTGTTAATGAAGTTTGAAGAAGGTGATGTCAAAAAATAAAGTGACAGGACTACTTTGTGTACCCACTTAATTATATTTGAAGTGAACTTTTTTCATTCATTTCATTATACTTTATTCATTTACGTTTAATGGGTTTTAAGAAAATTTACCATAACATTTATACGTTATCTGGACGATAGTACCTCTCATTTTTACTCATTTATTAATTTATCATAGGTAAGTTCGATATAGATTTACTTATAAATACAAGCAAATCCGAATGTGATATATTATGATAACACTGAGTATATTATGTAAAAACATGCAAGAATATTTTCGACACTTATTTTGAAAAAATGTGGTTCTCGCAACTTTTTTGCTGACAATCCAAATTTCGGTGATTTATGTTAGGCAAGTGGAAACTGGTGTGCTTATAAAGTGTAAAGAGTTGAGTCTTGCCTACAGCATTCTTGGGCATATTCTTTAAGCTAAGTTTCAGTGGAGGCCACTTATAGACAAATTATCGCTGTAACATATTCAGATATTTAAAATCTATACTTATAATAAATCTGTAGAAGTGAAAATTCTGTACATTGAAAATATCAAAAAAAGGGGGTGTTAAAAAAAATAGGTTATAGTTAACTTTTTTATATTTACAGTAAAACCAAAAAAAGATTAACAAAAATCCAAAATCAATTTCAACTATCTAAAAAACAACTAAAATATGGCGTCAGACCGACCACATCGCTATCGACTGGTAATATGCCCAAAAGATTGGCGGCATTACCACGCTGTACGGCAAAGCTATCCTCTGTCCGAAATAAAAGCCAACCCTTGGGTCACGCTATGTGTCAAAAAAGAATGCTGTATTGTTCCTAATCTCATCATCACCATCTCAGCCAAAAAGAGAGGGCAAAGCAACTAAACGACGCTCGCCACCCGATGCACAATCATAGCTCGGTGCCCCTAAGACTCAAAAGTCGCAACAGTTTTGCTGCATGCGTGAGCCCATCTCAGGGTAACGCCACCTCGGAAAGATGCGACCTCTGGCGAGAGAAGTTCAGCCCTCCTGTTGATTTTATCGAGCCGTCGGAGAACCTCTCTTCTGGATACGAGTCGCCTTGGCCAATCTGGAAAGCCCTTAACAGGCTTCGCACCCAGGTTGGGCGTAGCAAAGACAATCTCCACAGATGGGGGTTCTCGGACGGTTCAGATCTTCAATGTTTGTGCGGCGTGTCCCCGCAGACCATGTCCCACCTTCCATCCTGCACTGCGTGCCCTGTCACCTGTTCACGTCATGACCTAATGACAGCATCAGTGGACGGCATTGCCGTGGCCGAATACTGGGCCAGGCAAGGTATTTGAATAGGTTTGCCATCGACACGCTAAGAAGAAGAAGCCAAAAAACGCATACTTCTGGACATAGGCCTCCTCCAAGCGTCGCCACAACGACCGGTCCTGTGCGTCTCGCATCCATCGGATTCCCAGCGACTCTCGCCAGGTCATCGGTCCACCTTGTGGGAGGCCTCCCAACACTGCGTCTCCCAGTACGTGGCCGCCATTTCTAATCTATTTGAATAATAAATATCATTTAACGTATGTTATAACTTGTTTTGGTGTACAATAAAGAATTATGCGTTGTTATTGGAAGCTAAATAGAACCCTTTGTCATTGTGTATTCAGCCCATACGATCAAAGAGAAATCCCTAAACACAAGCCCTTGTCACTGTTGCGTGACACCCCAAAACAGGCGTTACATTGCTCTTCAAATCGATGGAAATATTTTAACATCAGGAAGCAATGAGGCAGTGGTTTCGCAAGCTGCTTTATTATTATGATCATTAATTGTTCTATCTAGAGATGTCGGCAAACTGTAGGTACCTAGCAGGGTCGAAGCCTTTGGGGCCATAGGTATGCTTCCGAAAGGAACGAAGAACCCTGGATCGAAGGCAAAGAAGGAACGGGGTGGGGTTTAGTCAGTAAAAGTCTGGCACGCACTCCCGCTCTGCCCGGGAGCAGGAGAAGTCATTCTGATGATACGCCACCTAAAAATAAAGCCTATACTATCTGGCTGGGCTAAGGCCACTCTCCATTAATCCTAAAGAAGACATCCAAGTCGTCCCGCCATCTCCTTCTTTGTATGTCGCGTCCCCGTCGTGCGTATCGTGATAGCAATTAACGTTTGAATCCCCAACCGGTCCTATGAGACCGCGCTGTTATTGTTTTACTATTGTGTCTCGTTTCGCGGGTATCTGAGTAATTAAAATGCAAAACAACTTTGGGGCACACTAATCTGGGTCAACTCTTCAAATAAAGAATAGAAAAGCCGCATTTTTAAAAAGCGTTGCATAAGAGCTGTTTTTGGGCGTCGGTCACTGCAGCTTTGGAACTTTTATACCATATTTCAAAAATAATAAAATTCTGCTCATTAGTTTTATATTAAACTAGCTGATTCGGCAAACGTTATTCTGCCATATAAATTATATGTAACATGATTTTGTACACCTTGTGTCCGAAAAACCCAAATATCATACGGAACTGTTACGGAGTGGGTCGGAAAATGGTTTTTAAAAAAAACTATTTAAATTGCTAAAAGAAAAGATATATTGAATAGTAAACACGTATTGAAATTATTGTGCCCGACGGAAGTCCAATCCAAAACTGAAGGAAACGCAATTACAATCGCTTATGAAAACAACGACGGTTTCCTATTGCATTGACGTCAATGCAATGGGAAACTCAGCATTTTTAATTTATATTTTAAGTAATGGTTATTTCGATATAACAACCCCCCCGTTAAGATCGATCATCACATCTGAAAGTGATGAGAGATGTCAGAATTGGATGCTGGATTGGATTTACGTTGAGCATTACAATATGTACTTATTGTGAAAGTTATAAACAAAAGAAATTAGAATAAGAGTTAAAAATAGGACATCGAGATAACGACTACATTTAAGATTTATCTAAGATAGGGAAATATGAAAATAACTAGTAAGGAAAGAAATAGTTACTCTAGAATTACAGTTATTACAATTGAATATCATTATATATAGTTAACAATAAAAATTCCTTAAACAATATATGTTAAGAACAATTATTAAAATCTAGACTTAGTAAGTATAACAATGTAGAAAGAAAGATAAATTATAATTTAATTACCAACCATGTGCATTCGTCAATAAATTAATTATCATGGGTTTTACCAAACAGAATGTTTCTTTTAATAGGGGATGGAGTCACCCGTACGTCTTCTACAGACTCTGACTCGTCCCTATTGCTAGGTGTTACTGTATCACCATGAAATATGTTTTGGGAAGCCGGAACTGAGTTACTTTTGGTATTATAACATTGATTAAATATTTGAATGCAACATGGGGCGTTAGTTGAACAAATGAACTTACGGCTCTTGTATATAAAGTATAATAGAGTTAACACAGAGATGCACAGGCTTACAGACAAATAGTGAGTGCTATAAGTTTGAAAATGAGATGGGTTTTCTATCTTATTAATCTCTTCTTCAAAAGAGTTCAAGTGGATACTAGCTTGTACCAGAGAATCAAGGTTGTCTAAGTTGTTTAATGTTGAGTAAGGTAATCGCTGTAAGGTTTTATTCAACTTAGATCGCTCACAACAATCATCTTGTAAGATATTGAAATTTGATAGTGTATTAGTTACATTTGCGATAACTGTCTCGCCAATGGCGGCGAATTGCAACGTTTTATAAAAAGCTTTACAGTTCCTAGGCAAGGTCAAGATACCGGTACCGAACAAAATGACGTCAGAATTTATGTCCTTATCATTACAAGTTACATGACACTTGCCAGGTTCCGATTGTACAAAAATCCAGCGGTTTAAAGTTAACTTATGAAATAGATCGATTGAGCCATGAATAAGTTTTGTTACACATATGTCAGGGAGTTTATTAACTACGTCACTTAAGAGAGTCGTTTCACACGTAGGGTTGGCAATCACTGAAAACACATTAGCTAATACACACACATAACACTTATCACTTATTAGTTTGCACTTGTCTATGTCTGCTATAAGTGAATAAAACATTCGATCAGCTGTGATCGCTACATATGAGCTAGTTGGCTCGACCAGAATGTAGGTATCGGGTTTCGACATATCGTAAGGAACCGGTAAGGGAATTATTCTATATAGGTCATAGACTTGTGGTAATACTAGAGGGATCTTAACAACAACAATAACTTTATTTAAATGGAAAAAACAAGCAAGTTGTGAAATATCGATTAAGCTGTGTATGTTCTGTAACGTTAAAGGTATAGGGAGTTCATAATGGCTAGGAAGGTCATTCCTATGCTTATCTAATTCACTATATAGTTGGTGCGGACTGAGTACAGTAGGATGCAAAACGTTGAGTTTCGAGAAGAGAATTGCATTATTAATATCTTCAATATCGAAAGACAAGGTTATTATAATAGACTCTAATGAATGTAATAAAGAATTTAACTCAGATTTAATTTCTAATTTATCGTTGCTATTTCTGACCGTTTCTAATATTTTGTAGATCGTTTCCATGTTTCGTAATATGTGGTTTTCGTTTTCATTCACCTTAGATATAGTGTTATTGAAGTATGATATAGTCGACTTAATTACGTGGATATTGTCTTTCATGAGATGAGCAAGACGTTTTTCATCCGTTTGTACTTCTTCTATGGCTTTTGAGAATTTTACCGCGTCCTCAGAATCTAGAGTACCAAAAATAGTTTTTAGCAGTGAGCCACCGAAGTCCATGAGACCTCTTTTAAAACGCCTATTAGGTTGTTCATCAACCAATAAATATGATATAGAAGAAAATTTGCTTACGTTAAGAATGTGACGGTTTTTTAAAGCGGATAACGAATTGATACAGTCGGACTGTATTTTAGAAGAAGTAAGTGAGTTGCAGAATACGTTAAGTTTTTCAAATAAAAATTCTACCTTATCTAAATTAGGTTGTACATGACTTATATCTACATATGCAATAACATTCCAATCATTGTTAGTAAACTTAATATCTAAAAGCTTATCAAAGTAGAGGCCGGGACTGCTAACGATTGAAGAAACATATTCGCATGTGATCGGTGATGGCAGCGTCGATCTGAAATAACAATGAAGTGTTCATGTGTCATGCATTACGTCGCTCATGTTACACTGTTACGTCACCGGCTGGCTTGATTTCGTCGTAGTGGTGACGTACGTGTTTACGATTAATGAGCAGTGTAACAGAATGGTTACCATTCAGCTATATTATTTTGTAAGGACCTTTCCACACTGGAGATAGGGCCTTATTTTGCTTATGGTGACAGCGGACGTAAACCATATCTCCTGTTTTATAGGATAATGGTTTCGTGTGGGAATCATAATAGGTTTTTGATTTTTCCTTCGAGGATTGAATGTTTTGGAGAGCCTTCTGACGACTGTAATATAGTCGGTGATTAAGGGCCCGGATGTAGTCCGTGTAAGTGTTAGTGTCGAGAGTATCGATACTTGAAGGTAAGTAGGGTTTGAACCCGAAAAGCAATTCCAGGGGTGAGTAACCTGTGGTGCTATGTACATTTGAATTATATGCTATCATAGCGCTGGGGACATAGAGGTCCCAAGTATGTTGGTTCTCACCTATATATGATCTGAGGTACTCTTTTAGAGTAGAATGACTGCGTTCAAGGCTACCGCATGTCTGAGGGTGGTAAGGAGACGCGAACACAGCTCAACAATGACTATTGTCACTTTCAGTTAATTATAAGGTTTCCGATTGTGCCTGCATGAAATATCATTTTGTATTTCCTTTTTACTTTTCTTGTAAATTTTATATCTTTTTGATTTATATTTACGTATATTTGTACCACAAACACTCATACATAACAATACACACATACACAGTTTCACTTTTACGAGTAATCATAAATCCGATAACAAAAAAAACTGGTTTCGAGGACTCTCTATCCTTCCATGTCTTAGTATCCTCCTTCACAAATACAGCGTCATGTTGCAAAAGGCTCCCAGACACCGAACTCTTCTGTCAGTATTATGTACTCAAAATTACCGGTAAACTATGGCTAACTTAAATCAGATTTCCAATGAGTTGGATATTATGTCCACTACTCAATCTTTAATATGCTCTCCTGAAAAATGCCTTGATTTTGTCCCGATGCTCAATAATAACTTAAAAATAGTTCATACTAACATAAGAAGCATAAATAAAAATCTAGATCAATTTCTTACGATGACTTCAACTACGAAAGTAGAATTCGATGTTCTGGTTTTGTCAGAGTGTTGGTTGCAGGTCTCTGGACCTATCCCCATCTTACATGGTTATTCATCTTTCGCTACAACCCATAACACAAAACAAAACGACGGAGTAGTAGTCTATATTAGAGAAAGTTTAAAATGTTTAACGATAGAACCCTCTTTTCAGGACGCTAACTGTATTATATCATGCATAGGATCTACAGCCATAGTTTCAATTTATCGCTCTCCGTCCTATCAAAACCTGGAAAACTTTTATAACAGCCTGCAAAGCGTAATATCTTCTCTCCAATCCTACGCTAACATTATATTGATAGGTGATATGAATGTCGACATCAAGTCAGGATCCACTGACCGGCACGCTAATGATTATCTAACTCTCACCGCTTCTCTTGGACTACTCCCTGCGCATTTATTACCGACCAGACTTAACAACTGTCTGGATCATATAATGCTTAAAACTAAAAAAACTTCTACTGTACTAGTCCTAGACTCTCACGTTACTGATCACCAGCCAATTTGTTTGTTCCTGCTCCTAAATTCCCAATCGGGATTTAATGGTCAAAGGATTAGTACACAGTACGATTACGAAGCTATTCGTGAAGAATTGAACAACGCCGACTTCAGCCCCGTCCTAACTTGTACAAACACCAATCAAGCAACGAATCTCTTAATTAGCACTATACAACGTGTGATTAATAATCATACTCGAATTACCAGAACAAATAAAAAATGTAGGGTTTTGAAACCGTGGATGAGCACCGGTCTAATTCGATGTATAAGAAACCGCGATAGAATGCATACCGAAGTCAAGAAAAAGCCTGATGACACTATTCTTAAAACATCATACACTCGCTATAGAAATTTTTGCAACACTCTAATAAAAAAATTAAAGAGAACATTTGAGAGGGAAGAATTCCAAAAGGCTAAAAATAACCCTAAGGCTACATGGAAGGTGATAAAATCTATTACGAATACCAGCGTTAAAAATCGTTCACCTCTTGAACTAATAGGTGACTCGGTTGATGTTAAAACATCGGTAAACCAAGTCAACGAGTTTTTTGTCAACATAGGTAAAAATTTAGCGTCAAAAATTACAGCCAACATGGTCACCACTGCTGAAACTCCACAGTCTAACCATTTATCGAACTCTCTTGTAATCCTTCCAGTGGATAAGGAACAAGTGGGAAGAATTATCTATGGCCTCCGTAGTGATTGTGCTACTGGGTGGGACAATATTCCAGCTAGAGTTATTAAGAATTCAAGTACTACCTTAATCCCTGTAATTACTCATATTTGTAATCTGTCCATAGACTCTGGAACTTTCCCTGATGCTTTCAAGAAAGCTGTCGTACATCCTATATATAAGAGCGGGGGTAGAGATATAGTCTCAAACTACAGACCTATTTCTGTTCTGAGTTCACTTTCGAAAATTCTGGAAAGAATTCTGAACAATTGCTTGGTTAACTTTCTGGAAAGACACAAATTGATATCTCAAAACCAGTACGGTTTCAGGTCTGGAATCTCCACAGAAGACGCCGTCGCTGCCTTTAACAACAGTCTGGTAAGCAAGGTGGATAACAATCTCAACTGCTATGGTGTCTTTTTGGATTTAACTAAAGCTTTTGATACGGTCTCTGCCCCCCGACTTATATCGAAGATGGAAGGCTTGGGAGTGCGTGGAGTAGCTCTTAAATTATTTACAGACTATCTCTGTGATAGAACCCAATGTGTTCTCATTGATTCTGTCACCAGCTCATTTGAAAAACTCATCTTTGGCATCCCACAAGGTAGTATACTGGGACCGACACTTTTTCAAATTTATATTAACAATCTATGTGAGCTCTCCATCCCAAACTGCGAAATTTTCTCTTATGCAGACGATACTGCACTCCTAGTGTATGACAAAAACTGGTCTCAGGTAAGAAATAGAGCAGAATATTCACTGCGGTTAGTCATGGACTGGCTGTCTATAAACCTACTGACGCTAAATTTAGAAAAGACGAAGTTGATTAGATTCTGCCGGCCCCAATCAGCAACCCCACCGTCTTTATCTAATACGATAAAAGCGCATACGTGCCCACCTCATCAATCTTTACACTGTAACTGTGTAACTATCAACATGGTCCCCAATATTAAGTACTTGGGAGTGATTATTGACGAAAATCTGAACTGGCGCGCGCATATAGAGGCACTTTGTACTAGAATTAGACGATTAATTTACATTTTTAAGGAACTCAGACACTCAGCCAACTCTAAAATTTTGAATCTTGTGTACCTCAGCTTATGTCAGTCTATAATAACTTACTGCATCCCTGTGTGGGGCGGAACCTATAAAACCGCAACAATCCATGTTGAAAGAGCACAACGAGCGGTTCTTAAGGTGATGCTTTACAAGCCAAGGGACTACCCCACTAATTTATTATATTCTGAGGCTAAAGTTCTCACAGTAAGGAAATTATATATTCTTCGTTCTGTCCTGCGTAGACATTCCAGCCTTCCCTTAGACAAAAAACTATTACATAGACGTCAAGGTTTTCCTATATGTGACACAATCCCCTGTCGATACGTATTTGCTAGCCGACAATTTTTGGCTCAAAGTTCACGCATGTATAATAAAATTAATAAAATTATTCCTTTGTACAGACACAACTCCTACGAAATTAAAAATAAATTAATTAATTGGCTCTTACCCTTAACCTATGACGAAACAGAAAAAATATTGGAAATCGACTCTTAAAAAGAGCTCATATGAATTTATGCTCACACTCCCACACTCCACATACACACATACACTCCACATACACTCAAACCTCTCACACAAACATATTATTTGCTGTGTTAACAACAAAAATGTCACGGTTGTATTAAATAAAAGAAGCTGCATAATCTCCGACTCCTAAGATACAGGTCTGCGTACCTAGTTTAGGAACTCGGGAACTCGACAACAATTTTGACACTACTGTACAACCTACTTTTCTCTATGTTATCTTCTCTGTTATTGTTTTTATGTACAAATAAATTATTATTATTATTATTATTATTTAGCTTTGGAATTTCAACACGTGTAGTCAGAAAAAATAACAGTAAAATTTATTAATGTAAAGTTACATAGAATCATCTTATGTAAAAAAAAATGCTAAACAGTTTTTCAAGTTGTTTGAAGACATCAGAGCAGAAGTTGGTGCCTTGATCAGATATGATTAGTTTAGGAATCCCCATATGCGATATGAATAAGACTAATGATTTTGCTGTTTCTTCAGCGGAACAGGACTGCATGGGATAGGCCTGGGAGAATTTAGTTAAGTCGTCCTGTAGAGTAAGCAAAAACTTATATTTGTGTTCATGTGTTTCAGGAAGCGGACCGACTAAATCAAGATAGAGTTTTTCATTAGGCCGAGATGCTGTTGACGTGATAATCATGGGGGCCTTATTTGTTTGTCTAAGTGGTTTATTAATTTGGCAAGAACGGCAATTTTTGACATAATCCTCGATATCTTGCCTCATGTTTTTCCACCAAAATTGAGTTTTGATTCTTTCCAACATGCGTGATATACCTGGGTGGCCAGCTAGAGGAGAATCGTGATTGTCTCTAAGAATACGTTTGACCTCGTCAGGAGTCGGGTATCGTATAGAATTACGGTAGATGTTGACTTTGATGTTTGTCTTGTGAAACAGAAATGATAAGATATTATAAATTTTTGTGTAAGATAATTTCGTATAAGGATCTGTAAAGTCTGATATCGCGAATTCTTTTTCTTCCATGTACCAAAACTTTATCATTTCCCTATAATCACGAAGGAGGTTGAATATATCCTTGTAACTCATTTCGTCGTAATGATTTATTTTTAGAAATAGGTGAGTGAATAAATGATTATCATTAGAGGTGGAATAGTAAGTGTTTAGTTCGCGTTCTATGTCGCAAATATTAGGTTCGCTAGTAGAGGCGTCCATAATATCCTTGCAATAAGGCACGGATTCATCTAAATCAATGGATGTCGGATAGGCAATAAGTTTGCACCTTGCTTTCATTAATGACTCGTTGTGTTCCTGGATAACGGTGTCGAATGACACATCGGAGTGTTTTATAATTTTAAGAAATTGCTCGTAAGTTTCGGATATGGATGGTGAATTATGTGAGTCTTCTTCGTTATTAGATGTCGGTGCCGGATGGCAGACAATCGAATCGGGACCTTCGTTATCGTGTAATACATTTACAGGGAACCGAGATAAAGCGTCGGCGTTTGCGTTTAATTTTCCCTTCTTATAGACGATTTCGTAATCGTACTCCTCAAGTTTCAATCGCCATCTGATGAGTCTAGATCCTGGATCCTTGACGTTGAAAAGCCATACTAGAGGTTTGTGGTCTGTAATTATTTTAAATTTTCGACCAAACAAGTAAGGGCGAAATGTTTTTACGCCGAATAAAATCGCTAGGAGCTCTTTTTCAATAGTTGAATAGTTGCCCTCGGCTTTATTTAAGGTACGCGATGCGTACGAGACGGGTTTATCAGAACCGATTGCGCCCTGAGAGAGTACGGCCCCTATTGCATAATTGGAGGCATCAGTTGTTAAGAGGAATGGTTGTGTGAAGTCAGGATATTGAAGCAGAGGCGCTGACGTCAATTTATCTTTGAGGGTGGTGAACGCTTGTTCTTGACTATGCGACCATTGAAATATAGCATCCTTTTTCAGAAGGGCAGTCAGTGGCTTAGTGATTTGGGAGAAGTTACAAATAAAACGACGATAGTAGCCGACTAGCCCTAGAAATGATTTTATATCTTTCGGATTCTTGGGAGTAGGGAATTGAGACACGGCTTTGACTTTCTCGGGATTCGGACAAACACCCTTATCGGTGATTATATGACCAAGGTAAGCGACCTCGCGTCGCAAGAACTCGCATTTGTCCGGTTGAAGTTTTAAGTTGAATTTTCGGATGCGGTCGAAGACTAACCTGATTTTTTCCATATGAGATATCAAGTTACTACTGTAGATGATGATGTCATCAAGATAGACATATGCGTGGAGGCCTTGGAGACCAGAAAGGACAGTGTTCATCAACTTCTGGAAGGTTGATGGGGCGTTTTTAAGCCCAAAAGGCATCCGTAGGAATTCGTAATGGCCTGTAGTGTTAGAATTTGTGTTTATTGAGAACCCTGTTTTTTGCGCATCTAGGGGGTTCATCCGGATTTGATGGAAACCACTTGACAGGTCTAATGTACTGAAATACTTTGAGTGGCCTAACTGGTCTAAGATGTCGGTAATAAGTGGCAAAGGGTAAGTTTCAGAGACAGTGACGTCATTCAGGCGGCGATAGTCTATTACTATACGCCATTTCTTTTTCCCAGAAGCGTCCATCTTCTTAGGGACTACCCAAACAGGCGCGCTCCAAGGTGACGTTGACGGACGTATGATATTTTGATCAAGCATCTTGCGGATTTGTGAGTCTACTTCTTCTTTGTGGCACTCAGGGAAACGGTAAGATTTTACGTGAATAGGGGGCGCATCACCCGAATCTATAGTGTGCTCGATCGCGTTTGTGAATGATAAAGGTTCACCTTCTAAGTGGAAAATATCCGTGTATTCAGAACAACATTCTAGCAAAGCCTCCTTTTCTTCGCAGTTTAGATGAGAACAGCGTATTAGGTTTAATACCTTTTGCGGTCTGTCAGATTCAGAATAGGATAAGGCGTTGACAGATTCGTTTGAATCTGTGGCGATATCACGTTCAAGGGGTGTTAACTGGACCTTAAAATCTTGGACTTGGATATCAGAGTTAGTGGTATTTAAGACGGTTACGTTAATTCTTTTATTCGGTTTTATAGTAACAAGACAATTTGCGATATAAACACCTTCGCTTATAGAGTGATCTAATAATAGGCCCTCATTGTTTTTATAATGTTCACGGGAGTAATTAGATACTGCGCATTCAATGACCGCTTCGGAGCGTGCGGGGATGACGTAAGTCGGTTGAATATAGTTTATGTCCAGATTCTGTCCGCATATATGAATCGATTGTGAGGTGTAGTCTATATTGGCTTTGAAATGATTTAAAAAGTCGCTTCCAATGATACCATCATACTCTAAGTTAATATTATCGTCAATTACGTGAAATTTGTATTCGTGGCAATCAGAATTCCAAATGAATTTTACTCGACACGTGCCTAAAGTTTCTGAATAAGTGCCAGTGTCATTAAAGCCTTTTATCTTAACTATTTCGCGAGATAATTCAGGCACTTCGGTTAAACTTGACTGTTTGATCAAGCTAATACTCGCTCCCGTATCGACGAGAAGACACAGCGGATGAACAGAAAGGGAAATAGTTATATATACGTGGGGCAATGACACTTTCTTCGAGTATGAGGATATCTCATAGACAGGAATCTCATAGTCAGGATTAATTTTAAATTCCTCTTTAGGGTAGTGCGGCATAGCGGATTCATTGCGAGAGGGAAGACTCGAATTCAACGATACAGAGGCTTTTGGAAGAGTGCGTTGGGATATAATAAGATTTGGACTCGACGAAACAGAGGCTCTCGGAGGAGCGTGTCGAGATGAAACAGAGGTACGACTCAGCGAAACAGGGACTCTCTTTGGAGCATGCTGAGATGAAGCATGTTTTTGACTCAACGATTCAGAGGCTCTCGGAAGAGTGTGTTGAGATGCAATAAGATTTGGACTCGACGAAACAGAGGCTCTCGGAGGAGTATGTCGAGATGAAATAGAGGTACGACTCAGCGAAACAGGGACTCTCTTTGGAGCATGCTGAGATGAGATATCATTTTTGTGCGATTTATGTACAAAGGTATGAGTGCCTAAATTATCCGGATGACGACGGCACGTTTTCGTAATCCGTGGCGTTAGTTTAAAGAGTTATTGTAATCGTCAGCGTTCTCATAAGGTGTCGGTGACGGGGCCGATGACACCGGCGGCTCGGACGTAATATGATGCATCGCAGCCGGTCTGTCGCGATTGTCGGAATTAGACATATTACGCCGTTCATTATTATATTTTCTTTTACGACATTGAGTAATATCGTGACCTTTATTTTTACAATATTTACAGAACAATTGGGACCCCGAGCTATTAAATGATGATGATGGTAGAGGGTCCGACGGAGTACGTGGTGGACCCGTGCGCTTTTGTTTCTCCCGGCATTCAGAGTCCGAGTGCCCGGGCTTACCACAGATCCTACATTTAGGTTTGATAGATGTTTTGTATAGGAGATTTTGTATCTTCTCCTCCTCGAGGGCCACGTTAATCGCATCATTAAGTGATTTTGGACTTCTGCATCTGACATTATTACTAAGTCGTGGATGTAACCCTAGTGTAAAAGTAAATAATGCCAAATCTTCGGTCATAGCGATACGACCGGATATATCCTTTTTTAGGGATTCAGAATTATAAATTTCCGATTGAAGATCGGTAAGACAACCTTCTATACGAAGTGCGAATTGCGCAACAGTTTCATTTGCCAATTGCCTGCACGACTGTAGATCTAATAACAAATGATTGTAGTGTTTTCTCTCACCGAAATTTTGTTTGAGAAAACATTTCAACTGACTAAAATCTTCAAATATTTTATTAGCACATGCGATCTGAGCTTTACCTCCTAGGCGCGATAGGATATATTTTGTTAGTAAAACTGTTTGACTTGGTGATGCTAGATCTAAGGCGTTCTGGCAATTGGTGAGAAAAGCGGTAAGAGTTTCGCGCTCTCCCTTATAAGGGCTAATGAAATCACAGAGCACATTGATGGGAAACTGTTCGCTCAACGCAATTTTCGCGGTTTTCCTAGCTTCATTAGTTTCCGTAGACATTATGAACTTGGAGGAAATATACAAAACGTAAATATGTAACAATAATTATGTAAGTATAAATAGAGCTTACGATATGTGATACCCTAGGTAATAGGAACACCTACACGTAATTAAGAGTGTTGTAGCGATAACAGCAAAATAATATGTTTTACTCACAGACACAGGAACGCGAAGTACTCGATACGCATTTTCTTGGCACTGGATTAGCACGATTACTGGAGTAAAAGTACAGCGGCGCGATGAGTCGCAGCCAGCAACTGCAGGACGTCAGGGACAGCGGGGTGACGGCGCACGACACCCGAGCGCGACCAACGCTTACACGTGGCAGCACCACGCGGTAGCACCGCACGTCAGGGCGGCTAGGAGAATCACCCGCTCCTTGCGGTGATTACACGATGACAAGGCTCGCGTGTGTTGAGCCCCGGGAGATGGAAGCAGTGGGAATTCTGGACGATCGGCAGGCTTACGCAAGATATTCGTAAGACTTACTGTCGCGACTCGTCGTCAGGAGATGGCACTGAGTTTGTCGAGGTGTACTTTCACTTAGCGAAACTAAAACCACCCCGGAGATGGATTAACCCTTCGGCAACGTGGAGTTCGTATACGATCACTTTTCACAGTTTCACAGTTTTTTAGGATAGTCACGACCCGATAGGGAATACCAGCGGAACGATTACGACGATATCAACACTGGTATCCCACTTCTGACACCACTGTTACGGAGTGGGTCGGAAAATGGTTTTTAAAAAAAACTATTTAAATTGCTAAAAGAAAAGATATATTGAATAGTAAACACGTATTGAAATTATTGTGCCCGACGGAAGTCCAATCCAAAACTGAAGGAAACGCAATTACAATCGCTTATGAAAACAACGACGGTTTCCTATTGCATTGACGTCAATGCAATGGGAAACTCAGCATTTTTAATTTATATTTTAAGTAATGGTTATTTCGATATAACCTATTTTTTCCAAAATAAAATTTAGCCTATATTACTCGTGGATAATGTAGCTTTCGAATGATGAGAATGTTTAAAAACGGTCCAGTAGTTTTTAAGCCTATTCATTACAACCAAACAAACAAAGTTTTCCTCTTTATAATATTATATATAGTATAGACTAGCTGACCTGGCAGATGTTGTTCTGTCTTAGCAATGAACTGTCAAACACTCAAAGGTTAAATAGTCGTAGTTTTCTGGTCAATTTTCTTTTTTCTTTCTGTAAGAACCTTCTCCTGACAATAACAAACAAAACAAAAAAAATATTAACGAAATTGGTCCAGCCAGTCACGCGCGATGATGTGACCAAAGGAAATAAGGATTCATTTTTATATACGTTGATGAAACTGCTGTATTTGTAAGATTAATCCACGTTTGTTTCCTACCCTACCTATACTGTCTGACGTAAGGGGAGGTCCCCTAGCACAGGATACTTTAGTGTTTTGGCTATAAATAATGCGTAAGATATTTAATCAAATTTATTTAACACTAAAAAGCCAAATCAATATAGACCTTGGTAATTCTAATATTTATTTAACATGAACTTTTTATTACAAACTCATCATCTACCTAGCCTTTTCCCAACCATATTGGGGTCGGCTTCCAGTCAAGCTGAATTTAGCAGAATACCAGTATTTTACGATACCAGAGGAGCGGCTGCCTACCAGACCTCCACAACCCATTTACTGAGGTAACACGATACTTCATGGACAAACTGGAATCAGATTTACTGGCTTCTGACTATCCGTAACGATTGCCAAAGATCTACAAATGACAACCGGGACCTACGGCTTAACGTGCTATCCGAGGGACAGAGGAAACTCACTATGTTAAGATGGTCACCCATCCACAGACCAATCTTGGCAAGCGTTGCTTAACCTTGAAGTCCATATTTTTGGGCAAATAATAATTTAGGAACATAAAGGAGAATACCACGGGGCAGGTCCCTTTTGTGCTGTCGTGTACCTACCTGTTTGGAATAATATCCTAAAAATATTATTTATTTTTTTGTGTACAAATTATTTTTTATATAATTTTTCATAAACTAATGGAATTAAAGTAAAAGAGACATAATTCCATGCTCATGATGATGTTTAGTCTGTCAATATGTAATTATAACCTAGATTTTTAAAACAGAAAAATAATTATATCTCCTAAACCAGGGTGACACAATGAAAAAAGGTTTCCGATTATGAAAATGCTATATTTTTACTATTAGATAAAATAAAAATCTTCAGGGCACAAGCATTTTCCACTGGGACCCAACTTCCCTTACAAAACGGGCATTCTCCTTTAGAACTGAACTATTAATTAACTCTACATAAATCACAAAATATAATAACCAGAACCTTCGCCGTTAAAGCTTCATGAGCCCGCTAACAGTAGCTTTGGCACTCTAGTCAATCTTCACCATTTCTCTAATTTTCATATAGATTTATTTGAAAATTAGATGTTTGTTACAGTTTTCTAAAGCTCTTTGATGTTTTAGTAATAAAGAATTGTTTACTGCGGAAGCCTTCGTTAACGGTAAAAAGTGGAACACATTTATAGTAGGGTGAAACTGTGGGTGAAACCCATTGTAAAGGAAGGAAGAGAATATAGCAAAAATAAAAGGAAAACTAAATTACGGGCGATCTGAGGTTGGGAAGTGGATAGAAGGTCTCTTTTAATGGATTTTTTTAAATTAATAGCTCAAAAAAAGAGCTCCCCTAATTTAGTTGGTCCGCGAGTCGGACTCGCACTTGCCCAGTTTTTTTAATTGAATAATTCCACAAAAAACTTGTACTACATTTATAAAGCTAATTGGTTTCCAGTTGATAACATAATCCTTCCTTAATACCCACCGTATTAATTCAAAATATTAACATTTTGTTTATAACTTTTAATTAGAACCTACAAGGGTTTGTTTATTATCTCTAAGTTGCTCCAGTGTTGAATAAAACATGGTTCCTGGCAAGTTTACTCAGTAAGTTTGTAAATAAACAGTTTTGCTGTTGTTAATTGATTTAAGCAATTTCTGAGAAGATGGTTCTGAGCTGCGTTATATGTATAATATATTACTTGCTAGCTTCTACCAGCGGCTTTATCTGCGTAATAGTAGATTATGATACAAGTGAGTAATGTGGGTGATTACCGTCGAGGCTGTATTATGACCCGACCCATGGCAGAGGTCTTAAGAGAGCCATGAACGGTTCACAATCTTTCGACAGTTTACAATCTCGCGAGATAGATTATAATCTAATGATATTTACAACTTCACGATGACATATATACAAGATAGAAGATGCATTATATTTTCTGGTATTTTTATTGGCCTACGTAATATTCAGTGTTATTTTAAGAAACTACGTCGAAACAGTCCACAAATACGAAATGACATAATAACACATTATCATCTTCCCGCTTTCGTCCCATCTTATTTGGAGTCGGCGAAACATGTGTTTCCCTTCATTCACTCGTGTCGACAGTTACACTGTCACTGACTTTTCTTTCATATCGTTCCTCACACAAACCATTCATCTTTTCTTCGGCCTTCCTCTCCATTCATTCACATTTTTAGGTAGTTCCTTTCTTTCTGTCTTCAATTACCTAGATTGTTTTTAAATGTCTATTTATTTCCATTCACTCGGACACAGACAACAGTACCTATACACACATTTACATCGGAATGATAAGATTATCATAAAGAAAAGTTTTCCCATAAAATATAATTATAAGCAGGGTCCGCTCATGAAATCGGGTTTACGAGCCAGATAATGTGTTTGCTTTCGATGACATTTTTTTTCTCCTTTTCCTTATTTTTTCTGTGATTACCGAAGAATTGAATTCGGCCTAGTAACAATAGAATAAGGTCAATAGGCTACCCACAAGGTGAACCGACGACCTGGCGAGGGTCGCGGGAATCCGATGGATGCGAGACGCACAGGACCGGTCGTTGTGGCGACGCTTTGGGGAGGCCTATGTCCAGCAGTGGACGTCTTTCGGCTGAAATGATGATGATGAAGGTCAATTTATCGAATGATGCGACCCACCTGTGATATTAAGGTTACTGCTAAAATAGCTAGTCCGAACAAAGAATCTGGATATTAACAAACAGTCATCAAAATAATACTAAGTAAATACCTGTAGGAATTTCTGTAATATGAGTGTGTACGGATGACTTTTCGAGTGACAACTGCCTCATTGGTCTTATGGTCGCAAGCACGACTACTGAGCGACCATAATTATGCTCAGTAGTCGCTGGGTTCGATTACCGCATCGGGCAAAAAGGTTTTTCTATTAGGAATTACTTTGTAGTAGCCTGGAGTTCGGAAGAAACAGAAATATTAATAAAGACGAGAAATGGCGAGCGGGCGAATTCATGTCCGCAAGCCATGAGCCCGTGGGGCAATGTGCTAGGCAACGGCCGTTACATAATACAAGTTATTATGTGATCGTGACGAAATCCTGCTAATACATTGCTCCTTAACCATCACGTAATTTTGACGCTCAGCAACAGGACAAGCAATGTAAAAATAAAACAACGATACTTTATCAATGCGGTGTACTTCATAATACGGCCGCTTGTGTAGACACATGTTCCGATACATTTTTAACAACATAACATATCTCCTGCTTTCTGATATCTATGGGTGATACCCTCGTGCCTTGAAAAGCACGTAAAGCCGTTGGCCAATAAATCATAATTAAACCAATATATGACATAATATATCACAAAACTACATAAACCCACAGCTTTCACACACCGTACGTAAAGCCATCAATTTTACAAACCACGATTTCATATCTACATAATACAGACTAGATGCAGCACTCGGCTAGCTGAAATATAATATGGAAATATAAATCTGTGCCAGTTTAGACCAAGGTGCAAAGTTGCAAGAAATCGCTAAACAGAGCTCTAGAGGTTAACAGATACGTCAAATGGGGTGAATAGGAACACAGGGATGAATAGGAACAAAACTTTGAAGTGGATTTTCAAGTTACTTAAGAGATTTTCCGATCATTTAATTATTCCTATTTATTCATTAATTGTTATAAAATGCGATGCTTTTGCAAAAATCAATATAAAATATTTAACCAAAGCAGAAATAGTTAAAGTTTTGTTCCTATTCACCCCTGCGTTCCTATTCACCCCGTTTGACTGTACATCCCCATTTGATACACTTGACAATAATTGTGGTGTTTAAATGTTTGAGATATATTTCCTGAAGGAGATGACAGCAAAACTGTAGGGGCCCAGCAGGGTTGTAGGCCCACTGGTGACTAGGAAGTACTAGGAACGCAAGACAAAGAATGAAAACAGGAGTGGGTTTTAGTAAAAGCAGATTTTACTGGCTGGTTTACCACTTAAAAAAAAACGGCCAACGGCGGGTTCCGTAGTTTCAAGTTTCATAAGTTGGGGACACAATAAGTGTCCCCAACTTTTCAAAAACTGTTCGTCCCATCAAGTTCAAAATAATTTTCCTAGAAAGTCTTTATAAAGCTCTACTTTCACGATTTTTTTTCATATTTTCTAATTTATTTCATAGGTTCAAAAGTTAGAGGGGGGACACATTGTTTTTTACTTTTGGAGCGATTATTTCCGAAATTATTGATATTATCAAAAAATTATGTTAGTACAATTCATTTTTTGATACCTATCCAACAATATATCACACGTTAAGGTTGAAATTAAAAAAAAAAAACACTTTCCACTTGACATGTAGCTACCCTAATAAAAATTTTTTTTCGAATTTTTATTTTACTACTTTGTCGGCGTGATTGACATACATATTGGTACATGGCGAAACTATAAGGGTTCCGTTTTTGCCATTTGGCTACGGAACTATTGAACGACATGGTTCTATGATCCTTATAAAATGGGTTTAGGTCATGCTTGTGCGGCCGAAAACAAAGAGGTATTCATCATCATCATCACCAAAAACTTCCATTGTTGGACTGTTGATGGATTAGGCTTTCTCCAAGCATTGCCACAAACGACCCTCACCAGATTATCGGTCCACCTTGTGGGAGGCAATCCAACGCTGCCTCTTCCGATACGTGGTCGCCAGTCCAAAACCTTTTGTCTCCATCGACGTTCTGTTCTGCGAGTAATGTGCCCTGCCCAATGCCACTTTGGAGATTCTTCGGGCTATGTCAGTAACCTGACCTGGCTGGTATTATTGAAACGCTATATCCACGGCAACCTACGCAGTTAATATCCAAATACTACCGCCATTAATATCAATTGCTTTCCAATTAGCACTCGATACAATGCCACAATTATCATAATCAGCAACATAATACCAGTAGTTACATTTACATATGAATGTGACAATACTGTAACTGCATTATGCAAATACATTCGCCGTGTTAACTGTGTTATCACAAGAATGGCCAAGTCGACTGAATTGTAATGTTGTTTAGAGATACTAGTCTTGTTGTATGGTATTGAAGCCATATCTTAAACTAGCTTCTGCCAGCGACTTCGCCCGCGTGTAGAATTAGTTTAGTCTTAGCGTGATGATATATAGCCTATAGCCTTCCTCGATAAATGGGCTATTTAACACTGAAAGAATTTTTCCAAACAAACAAACTCTTCAGCTTTATAATATTATTATAGATACTCTAAATTAATGACTCTCTGCACTTAGTTGATTTCGACTGATAGAGCAGAGAGTCATTATCATCTCAGCCGAAAGACGTCCACTGCTGGACATAGGCCTCCCCCAAGCGTCGCCACAGCAACCGTTATTTATTTATTTAACTCTTCATGCACACAAGAGTACAGAGGCGGACTTAATGCCTTGAGGCATTCTCTACCAGTCAACCTTTGGGTGAACCGTTCCTGTGCGTCTCGCATCCATCGGATTCCGGCGACCCTCGCCAGGTCGTCGGTCCACCTTATGGGAGGCCTTCCAACGTTGCGTCTTCCGGTACGTGGCCGCCACTCCAGAACATTCAGAGAGAGGAAAGTGCAGAGAGTACCTGTTATAAAATAAATCTCAGAAGCCATATAAGTATTGCACACTAAAATATTAAATCCAATCACATACATCTTCCCGGTACGGTAATAGAGTTCTCCGCGCGATTGAACGAGATATACCCCCCCCCCCCCCCCCCCCGAAATCAAATATCGGCCACGACCACCGTCTGATCAGATCAGAGGATCCTCTGTTTTCAACAGATGTATTTAGTATATATAAGTTTCACTCTGGGCCACATACCTTTAAAGAATTACATTTTTAAGGATAGTAAATCATCAAATAACTCCTCAATTTCTCGGTGGAGCGAGAGTATGTATGAGAGTATGTTTATCAGTAATCTAGTACTCATAACACAAGCTCTGCTCTTAGCTTAGGACTAGATGGCGTTGTATGAAAAAGTTGTGGAATATTGTAGAGGCCGTGTCTGTCAAAAACACACCCGTGTTCCTTCAGTTGCTCTTTTGAGTTCTAAGGCCGTACAATCATGAGCCTTAAATTAATCTGCTTAAGTAGAAATAAGTGTATATAGAAATATATTCAAAGAAGGCAAAACTGCCCATGTGCAGAATATGTTTAGTAGAGAATGTTCGCAGTTAATTAATAAGGATTTACAAAACCTATACGAAACGCTGACTGATATTCCATTTGTAACTAAAGACAGAAAACTATAGAAATATAGATATATATCATATCATTTTAGCATTAGCATTATCGGCTTTATAATGTTCCCACTGCTGGGACTCAGGCCTCCGCTCTAGGAGAGGGAATGGGCCATTATCCACAGCGCGGGCCCATTGCGGATTGGTGGATGTCACATGTCTTCGAATTTTTGGTTCTTGGACATGCCGGTTTCCTCACGATGTTTTCCTTCACCGTTTTGAGAGCAGTGGTGATGAAATAAATTACAGAAAGTAAAGCCTCGTATTCATGGTAAACATTTCTTTAACAACAGTTGATCAACGTTGTTGATGAACGGCAAGAATGTTGCTGGAAACTTTGTTTAAATCAGTATGGGTTGTCCACACGGCAGTCCACTCTACGAGCGAGAGCTTGTCAACATGCTGTTATCAACTCTGCAACACACAGTGTTGCCAGCAACATGTTGACAGCAACTCGGCAACACGTTGATTCAACTTTGTTGCTAAACAAATGTTTACCATGAATACGGGGATGCGCCTGACTGGGTTTGAACCCGCGACCTACAACTTGCAAGTCGGGGCAGTTACCACTGGGCGACCATTGCTCTCTATATCTCGAGATCATAATTATCATTAACATTTAAACTAAATTATAAACAACTACAAAACATCAAATAGAATTTCAAACTAGTAATATTGAACAAGATTAAAGCACATTTCATATGTAGAGGACGAGACGCGGACGTGACGGAGACGTGACAAGAACATGAGAGCTCGTCAGAGGCATTCCGGACAGTCTGCAGCACTATTTGCATGAATTATCACGCAAGGGATAAATGTCCGCATTATGTCCGTAGTCCACGTCCTATCATATTGAATGTAAAGCGACATTTATGACGTCATAAAAGAACTACGAATCTTGCATCGCGCAATAAAAATTCTGGAATAGTCCAAGTCCTTTCGTTGTCCAAACCTCTACGGTCCGGACTAAGCGTTTCGCCTCGTCGTTCATACCGCGTACAGCGAGGGACTGGAACAATCTGCCTGCTGCGGTTTTTCCATCCGATTATAATTTGTGTGTCTTCAAGGCTAGAGTGAATAGGCTTTTAATAAACTAGTGCGCCTCACCATCGACGATTGCATCACTGCTTACCATCAGGTGGGATCGCAGTCAAGCGCTAGTTTATAACGATAAAAAAAAAAAAAATAGGTACGTCATCATCTGCCTAGCCTTTTCCCAACTATATTGGGCTTCCAGTCAAGCCGGATTTAGCTGAATACCAGTAAATTACGAGGAACAGCTGCCTACCAGACCTCCACAACCCATTAACTGGGGTAACACGGTACTTCATGGCAAGACTGGAGTCAGATTTACTGGCTTCTGATTATCCGTAACGACTGCTAAAGATCTACAAATGACAGCCGAGACCCACGGCTTAACGTTCTTTCCGAGGCACAGAGGAATAGATAAATTCTAGAATAGATAAAACGACCCGAAATTATCTATCGAGCGGCAGCCTACCAGACATAAAACCCGTCTTGTTAGAAGGTCCTTCCTTTTCAATGGAAGATTGAAAGGAAAGAGAGAAAAAAAGAAGAATAGTTTATTTGGTACATCACAAGACACAGAAAATCAACTGTGTGCCTTATGGCAGCACCAAAAAAGGTCCAGTTCAGCATGAAAGCCAGACAACTAGTGCCTGACGCTGGTAGACTGCGGGACTTTACTCTCTGTTCACATATCTCCAAAAGTGCCTTATATGAGTACTGCACTCTTTAGAAATCACATGTAAATCCTCTCAACTCAAGCAAAACTCTGTGAGCTGAAGAATCGTCAAAGTTAAGTGGCAGTGGGTGGGACACATTGCTCGCAGAATAAAATAATGATCGTGAAGTCCGAAAGGTTCGAGAGTGGTGACAGTGTAACGAAAGATGTAGGCGTTGGCAGGCCTCTTACATAGTGGACCAATGACCTGGTGAGGGTCGCGAGAATCCAATGGATGTGATACGCACAAGATCTTATGTTGTGGGAATACTTGGAGGAGGCTTACGTCCAACACTCGAAGCCGTTAGGCTGAAATGATGATGATATAGAAGTAAAAATCTAATTCACATTGACTACTTCGAAAGTAAATCTTCCAAAATATTCTAAGATTCTTCATAAAAGAAATAGAGACTACTAAAGAAAGAAGATTGGCAAAACCCCATGTACTTTCAGTATCACATACAGGCTTAACATTCAATAGAATGAATATATGGTTTAGAATGCTACAATAGAGTATAACAAAATATGTAATGGTAAGACATACATTAGAGTTGGGGATATAAAATGATTTATAGACATAACCTCAAAATGGACCACCAAAAATAATACAAGGTACCTACCTACATAATTATGTAACTTAGAGCTTGACCAGAAGGGGCGAATTCATCGCGATTCTCTCGTGCGTATCACGCGCGACCGTTGCGCCCAGACAGAGCGTATCAACGCTGGAGCATTCAACAATTCCGTATCAAATGTAGGTGCTCAATTTCCTTGGATATGTGCACTCGCTCTGGAGTTCGCACGTTTAACTGGATGCAACAAGGTGTCCCTAGTATCTCGACTCGCGTGTAATACGCGCGAGTTGAAGGTCTGGTGTTGTGCACGCGATTTACGCGCGCGATACTTGTGGACGCGACGTATTTGTGCTAGTATCTTACTAGTATATTACTAGCGCGCAAATGATTTCGCGCGAAACGTTTCTAAACGAATTCGCTTCTTCTGGACAAGGTTTTAAGGCAGACCCTTAAGCGTCGTCCTATTTAGCTAACTATCATACGATTGAACGATGTGATTTCGTCGCACGATGAGATTAGTTTTATCGACGAAACCCTGTGCTCGCGCGATGATTTACAAGCTTCTATTAGGACACTCTAAAGAATGTGTGTTTAATCACATCGTTCAATCGTACGATGGTTAGGGTCAGCTCACACCGAGACGCGACGCTGCGCGCACATTTTAATAGAGTGACTCAAAATATAACTTTATTTACTACGCGAAAAGATACACATTTCAATGTGAGAATTTAGAATACGTTGCTTCATGCAGCGCTGCACCTCTTGATGCCGCGCGGTGTCTCGTAACAGGTAAAAAACAAAACCATAGTATTTATAACATTTTTTTATTATAATTGTAACAATACATTGTCAAGAAATCTGAGGAGCTCGTGGCTAAATAATAACAGCCGCACAGGTCGATCTTCAAGGTTAAGCAACGCTTGCCTAGGTTGGTCTGTGGATGGGTGACCATCTTAACATAACGAGTTTCCTCCGTGCCTCGGAAAGCACGTTAAGCCGTTGGTCCCGGCTGTCATTTGGAGATCTTTGGCAGTCGTTACGGATAGTCAGAAGCCAGTAAATCTGACTCCAGTCTTGCCATGAAGTACCGTGTTACCCCAGTTAATGGGTTGTGGAGGTCTGGTAGGCAGCCGCTCCTCGTAAAATACTGGTATTCAGCTAAATCCAGCTTGACTGGAAGCCGACCCCAATATAGTTGGGAAAAGGCTAGGCAGATGATGAATACATTGTCAAGAAATACCGCAGGGAGACTGTTCCTTCGTGTCGATCGTAAGCTAAATACCTGACTACACTCATGACATGTGAACAACAGCCCACGGTTCTGAGTCATACTTTACAATTACAACAGTAGCCGATAATGGCTTCGGTTTTCTCCTTTAAACTGGTCAAATCAAGACACGTCGGCGAAGGCGTGATAAGCGCACATAACAGTTTATACACCGAAGATCAACTGCTGACATTGTTAAAGCATGAAAAACATTCACAGAATAAATAAGAGTCCTATTTCAGTCCTGCGCAGGTTTATACACTAAACGCAAATTGTAATGTGTAACGTGGCGGCACAAAATAAGAGTTCACACTTCATTTATAGATGCAGACAACATTACAAATAACACGAACGATGAATTATGTTTAGGCCGGGTCAAACAAAAATATCATGACAGTATAATATTTTTTTTGTATTTGACATACCTAATATTCTGTTCAATAATTCCGGAGACTAAAATGACATTTCAACACCAAAGAACTGGCGTCATTCCTATAGAAATTTTGACATTACTTATGTCAATTTAGTCTCCGGGTTTATTGAACAGAATATAAGTAACAGCTGACGCAATAAACCTATTTTATGCGTTTTGTTTTTACCGACTTCACAAAAAGGACGAGGTACTATTGCATTATTGCGTTTTGTTTCCGTAACGGGACTGTACCCTAAAATCATGGTTTTTTAATTACTCCGGACTGCTAATATTGTATTTTAGCTTGGAAAATAACTAACGATATATGACCCATAAGTTGTACATAACTAGATTTGTGTATGTTTGGATTTTGATGTGATACCCAGCTCGCCAATCTTCTTTATGTATGTTAAATAAAATTGCGCTTAATTCATGAATCCCCGACCGGTCTCATAGGACCGCGCTGTTATTGTCTTACTATTGTGTCTCGTTTCGCGGGTATTGATAGGTTGAATAAAATAATAAATCATGTTATTATCCCTTAAAACTAATACTAATTTTACAAATACTTAGTCTTGATACTTTAAAGCGCTCAAGACAGTGAACTATGTTTTCAAATAAAGGACATTCTTAAGTCTATTCCCACCTTATAGTCTAAGACAGACTTACAGGTTTCGACAGCTAGACTCCAGTCTAAGAACTAACTTGGTGTCACTAAGTTATCGTCACTGTCCGACACATTGGCACTAACACATAGTGTACCCCGACCAGAGAACGTGGAATCAACCAGTTTAGAAGCGGCTGTGGTTTTATTTAACACTAGCTTCTGCCAGCGGCTTCGCCCAAGTGTAGAGTTAGCGTGATGATATCTTCTATACATATAATAAAATCGTAAGAAAGTCAAAACTGTACATTGAATATTTTTTTAAAAGAATACTTGGGGCGTGATCTACAATCGATACCGAAGCCAAAAATATAGTTTTTAGAATTCATGTCTGTTTGTCTGTTTGTCTGTTTGTCTGTTTGTCTGTTTGTCTGTTTGTCTGTTTGTCTGTTTGTCTGTTTGTCTGTTTGTCTGTTTGTCTGTTTGTCTGTTTGTCTGTTTGTCTGTTTGTCTGTTTGTCTGTTTGTCTGTTTGTCTGTTTGTCTGTTTGTCTGTTTGTCTGTTTGTCTGTTTGTCTGTTTGTCTGTTTGTCTGTTTGTCTGTTTGTCTGTTTGTCTGTTTGTCTGTTTGTCTGTTTGTCTGTTTGTCTGTTTGTCTGTTTGTCTGTTTGTCTGTTTGTCTGTTTGTCTGTTTGTCTGTTTGTCTGTTTGTCTGTTTGTCTGTTTGTCTGTTTGTCTGTTTGTCTGTTTGTCTGTTTGTCTGTTTGTCTGTTTGTCTGTTTGTCTGTTTGTCTGTTTGTCTGTTTGTCTGTTTGTCTGTTTGTCTGTTTGTCTGTTTGTCTGTTTGTCTGTTTGTCTGTTTGTCTGTTTGTCTGTTTGTCTGTTTGTCTGTTTGTCTGTTTGTCTGTTTGTCTGTTTGTCTGTTTGTCTGTTTGTCTGTTTGTCTGTTTGTCTGTTTGTCTGTTTGTCTGTTTGTCTGTTTGTCTGTTTGTCTGTTTGTCTGTTTGTCTGTTTGTCTGTTTGTCTGTTTGTCTGTTTGTCTGTTTGTCTGTTTGTCTGTTTGTCTGTTTGTCTGTTTGTCTGTTTGTCTGTTTGTCTGTTTGTCTGTTTGTCTGTTTGTCTGTTTGTCTGTTTGTCTGTTTGTCTGTTTGTCTGTTTGTCTGTTTGTCTGTTTGTCTGTTTGTCTGTTTGTCTGTTTGTCTGTTTGTCTGTTTGTCTGTTTGTCTGTTTGTCTGTTTGTCTGTTTGTCTGTTTGTCTGTTTGTCTGTTTGTCTGTTTGTCTGTTTGTCTGTTTGTCTGTTTGTCTGTTTGTCTGTTTGTCTGTTTGTCTGTTTGTCTGTTTGTCTGTTTGTCTGTTTGTCTGTTTATCTGTATGTCCGGGCTAAACTCAAAAAGTACTGCATGGATTTACTTCAAATTTTGCATGAATATTACTGAGAGGTCGGGAAAACAAATAGGCTACATATTATCACGCTATCACCTACGGGGGAGGAGCTGTGAATCTTTATTTTTCTTACGCATTATGTGGCAGCGTGTAATCTAACGACGCATATATAAACGTTGTTTTTGAGTAAGCCATGCTATTATTTAGCTTTACAATATAAAAACTACGCCATTTAAGTAACTTGGGCAGAAAAACATAATTTAATGAATGTTAGTAGTATAAAGGAAATTTTAAAGCAGCGCCATCTATGACATTTCATAAAAATCAAATCAAGTTACATATTAACAATTTTTTGGAAATGTATAATTAAAATTTTATCATGTTGGCGAGGTTAGTAGTTAGTTATTCTTAAAATTCATAGATGGCATTTTGCATTTTCTTCATAACAGTTGTATCGTATAGTTCGTTTGACAAATACAAGTTCCAACAAAACCCTCAAAATCTTGAGCAGAGTTGAGGAAGACAATTTTAAAAAAATGCCGTGTTAAGTATTACAAAAAAGTGATGTTCATTGATGATGAAGTGACATTGAAGCTCATTTATCGCAAGAACGTGACAGAATCCAAGAGAACAGCGTGCGGCACAAATAGAATAAGATCGCCTGTGTCGTGACATAAATCAACTTTCGACATCTGATGATGAATCCACGGTTTACGATATCGATGAGCAAACGGCTAAATAAAGAAGGAAGTGGATTTATCTACAATATCATAATTAACTACGCCGCCCATGTAGATATGGTTGCCTTAGAAGAAATTTGTACCCACTGCCAAGTCCGCAAATGGAAAAGGGGACTAAATGGCGAGCATTCGAAGTCCAGCCATTTTTTGAAATACATTCGAGCTTATAACAGCGCCTTCCAGATGACTTCGTTTAGTGAACAACAAGCAAGTATTGAAGTAGACACATCCTCAATTTGGTCTGGTCTGTTCAAAGGATTGCAAAGTATGTTGCATAACGTTAATCCGCAAATTGGCAACTTCAAAGCAGCCCTCGCGTCGGTGCCTGAGAACGAGCGCAACCACTTTAAGTTTGTCATCAGAGCAGATAGAAGGCCGATCACAGCCCATCCAAGGTGGTATAATGCTCCAACGACGAATGAGGTAGCTGTTGTGTTAGTCGATCAGGAGTGTGATAAAAGAGACATCGTTTTACGCACGCATGATGACCGGCTTCGAAGGATCAGCGAGACTCACCGTGCGTAGGATTCTCTTCAATATCCTCTTATTTCAGTTCTGTCGTGGAGGGGTTGGCTACCATTTTGCCCACTATAATGTAGACCCCCAGACAGGCACCCCAAATCATAAAAAAACCATCCACCATGTTTTTCTACAGCTCCTTGATCCAGATGAGGGTAAACAATGGTTCTTATCTCCGCCATTACCGTACGCTCTTTACTCAGTTTCTTAGGACATGTACGCCAAAATTGAGACAGAGCGTTTGGTATTTATAAGGTCCAACCAAAGAAAGCTCAAAGCTGAGAACTACGTCTATCTCTATGCAGAATAATACAAATGCTCGTTCATGGTCATTCTCCCCTCCACCTTCACAAAAGGTCCGTGGTACATGCACGAGAGGACCCAAGATGCATTTTGTTATGTGCGAAAGTTTGGTCGCCCGGACCTCTTCACTATCATCACTACCAACCCAAAGTAGCCTGAAATAACAGCTCAACTCCTTGCAGGATAGGCTTCGTACGACAGGCACGACTTGATCTCTCGCGTATTCCACCTGAAGTTAAGTTCAACTAGAAATGCTAATTTTTAATGTTCAGCTTGGAGACAATGCACGTTTTCAGGAATTTTACGATGTCCTTCTAAGTCATGGCAAACGCACACAAGAAGAGAGAGGTGGACAGGTAGTGCTGCTAGAGTCTCTCGGTAGAGTGGTACACTCTCTTGGTAGAAGTACAGAAGCGGACTTAATGCCTTAGGCATTTTCTACCAGTCAACCTTTGGGTGATACAAAAAAATAGTATCCAGCTTAGAAGAACTCATTCGCTGTGTGTACGGGGATGTCAGTCGTATACTGCACCAGTAAAATTCTTGGATGTGTGAGTAGGCCATTTAGATGCCCATAAATGGTCAGGCTGCAGCAATTAATGAATGCATTCTCTGGGAAATTGAGGGGAATGATGTGGTCTACACCTCGATAAACACTGTTGTCGAGCAAGACAACGCTACACATTATCCCGTGGAATTTCTGAACATCCTGTCAGCAAGTGGACCTTCAGTGCATATCATCCAGCTGAAGGTCAGTGTCCCAATTGTGCTTCTTCGGAACCTATCTCCTCCAAAGCTGTGTAACGAGACTCGCCTTAAAGTCGTCTCACTCCACAGACACACCATTGGAGCAGAAATTCTTATGGTTGTGACATCGGCGAGGCAGCATTTATACCACGCATTTCCCCCCTACCTTACAACTTCCCGTTCCAGTTCAAGCGCGTACAGTTCTCAGGACGAGTTGCTTCTCACAAAGGCAACTGTACGGTGCTTGCTCCCGCGTCACCAGTCCTGATTCTCTTTACATTTTGGCACCTGGGCAACGTAATTTATAGGGAAGTGTTGTAAGGTACGATATCTTTGTACGTATTTTTACACTTTTGTGTCCTGGAATGGAATACATTCCACACATACA
This sequence comes from Mythimna separata, assembly GCA_030763345.1. Lineage (NCBI taxonomy): Eukaryota > Metazoa > Arthropoda > Insecta > Lepidoptera > Noctuidae > Mythimna > Mythimna separata. The sequence goes on along the minus strand of CM061174.1, from coordinate 11,273,627 downwards.
TCACCATCATCATCTGCCTAGCCTTTTCTCAACTATATTGGGGTCGGCTTCCAGTCAAGCCGGATTTAGCTGAATACCAGTATTTTACGAGGAGCGGCTGCCTACCAGACCTCCACAACCCATTAACTGGGATAACACGGTACTTCATGGCAAGACTGATATTCCACACATACATCATTTTCTCTATTTCCTTCAGTCACAACTTATGACTGAACTCAGCAGGATTCCCATATATAATTCTCTAAACTTGCAAAAAAAACATGTATTGTAATGCTATTTTAAAAGTTGTTTACTTATTATAATGCTATAGCGACATCTTAAGTATTTTTGGTGCTGTAGAGCCTTCACGCAGACGACGTCGCGGGCAGCAGCTAGTACATAATATATCCTATAGACTTCCTTGATAAATGGGCTATCTAACACCGAAAGAATTTTTAAATCGGATCAGGAATTCTTGAGATTACCGCGTTCAAACAAACAAACTCTTCAGCTTTAGAATACTAATATAGATAAACTAGTGTTTGCCTGCACTCTCATCTGACGGTAAGCAGTGATGCAATCGTGATGTTGAGGCGCATTAGTTTAATAAGAGCTTATTCCAGCCTTGAAGACAACCAAATTATATTCTTATAATTTCCAATTCCAATTTATATATATAAGACCGCAGCAGGCAAATTATTCCAGTCCTTCGATGTACGCGGTATAAACGAGGCGAAACGCTTAGACCGTAGAGGTTTCAACAACGTAAGGGTGGATACCCGCTGGTCTATGCGTTGCCACCAGTTGCCACTGACGATGCTGTGGAAATGGTGTCAAGTGAAGTATTAGTCAACAAAATTTAATTGCACCACCAAAATGCAGCTGCTGCTGATGCTGTGGGATCGCAGTCAAGCACTAGTTTATAACCATTAAAAAAAAAGAAATAAGATAAAACAGTTTCCTTCTCCAAAAATTCACATCACAGAAAGAGCTATACACGCACAACTGTCAAGAAATATCCTGCAAAACTATCAGTATTTATTAAAAAATGGTGTCATAATCCGACCATTTACTCGCAGTATGAGCCGCTTCGACCAATGATATTAACTCGTAAACTATAAATGCATCACCCGCGCTCGCAGAAACGACAACATAAAATGAAAGTAACTGACCACATCCCATTTAATATCACACCAGCTATTGTCACAATAGTACGTTAAACAAAAGTTTTCTTAGCTATTGGCTAACAAAAATGCTTTACTGAGTTTACAGACTGATATATACTCATTATACGGCCAGTGAGTAAATAATAATTAATTAATTTAGTTTTTTTGAAGAGAAAATGGCGGTCCACACCATAATAACGCATATAGTAAATAACTATATTAATGGCTTTCTAAAAACAGGTTGATGTAAGACGGTATTTATTTTCTTTCTTTTTCTGGGCGCGTTGTACTCGTACTTAGCTATCTACCTACCGAGGTGTAGTGCACCTACCTGCACTGTTTATCTGAGTCTTGATATTGCGTCTGCATATAATCATTTATTATTTGTTTAACAGGTATATATTATGAAGATTTTAAATTAAAGTTCATAGGTAGCTAAGTTATGTTCAGAGGCGTATACAATGATTGTACGCAAAGAAATAAAGTAAAACATTAATAATACGAGAAGCAAATGAAGTCGAATGCTTCGACAGACAATACCGCCTCTGGCATTGGCCGATGAGATGTCTACTAGCTCTGTGGCAGTTTCCAACTGGTGGCAAGTTATGGGTTAGGTCGAGAACTTGCCTGTTTACTGGCAAGCCAGCCCTAGTTACTGTGTACTACGGTAAAAGTTTTATAGTGTGGGGAGACATGTGTTACTCCAGAATTTGCCTGTTGCTAAGTTTCTTGATACTTGCGTTTATTGCTTAGTATTATTTTCTTAAAAATGTTTGGTATTATACAGGATTGACATAGTTTAGTCGTCAACATCATCATCATTTCAGCCGAAAGACGTCTCTTTTGGACATAGGCCGTGGCATTTACTCCGGTCCCGTCCGGTCCTGTACGTCTCGCATCCATCGGATTCCTACAATTCTTACCAGATCATCGGTCCACCTTGTGGGAGACCTTCCAACGCTGCGTCTTCGGGTACGTGGTCGCTACTCCAGAACTTTTCGTCCCCATCGACAATCTTTCATGCGAGCAATGTGTTTTGCCCACTACTACTTAAGTTTGGCGATTCTTTGGTATATATATTGGATATAGGGTTATTGTAAACACGTCACAGGTTTGATACGCCACACAATGCACTGGTGAATGAAAATGAAAGTTTGCAATAACCCGGCTATGTCGGTAACCTTGGTTCTCCTGCGGATATCTTAATTTCTGATGTGATCTTGCAGGGTAACTCCGAGCCCTTTCCGTAGCTGTTTGGGTGAATCTAAGTCTTCTACCGCAGTTTCTTTGCCCTCTGTCCTCTATAGTTTAGTAAGTAACCTCAATAAATTCATGATGAAAAAAGCTTACGAAAACCACGCACTGGGGCAAAAAATGTTGACGCAACTATCCCTTTATGCGATCGTCAAAATAATTTGTAAGCATTTTGCAGCACAAAAGCCCTTTCACTTAGCTTAAAACGTTTTAGAATATTACTGAATAAAATTTTGATAGCAATATCTGCATTAATAACATTTACATTCTTTGAAACAGTAAATGGGATGGGATAAACAGCTTCATCATCATTATTATCATTTCAGCAGAATTTCATCTATGGCATCTAAGGGCGTGGACTCATGTATACGGCGCGGCGCCGTTTGCCGTGCAACGGTACGGCACCGCCACCGGAAACGGGACTGAAAAGGGCAATGGATGGTGCACCGTTCGCGGTACTGTGGTATGACACGGCGCCGCGCCGTCCGCCGGCGGCGGCGCCGTACCGTTGCACGGCAAACGGCGCCGCACCGTAGACATGGGTCCACGCCCATACGAGATGCACTTCGACTAATCATGCTTTCTTTTAGGTGTAACAATGGCTTCTCCTTTGCTCTTGGCTGGAGAAACAGAACTGTTCATAAATGTCAGGCTTCTTTTGTCTTGCGTTCCAAGACTACTGCACTACAGGTTTCCGTTTAGAAGTGAACCCATGGCCCCAGTAGGCTTCGGAACCTGCTGGGTCCCTAAGATTTTGCTGACATCTTTTTGAGGTGCACGTAGAACACTACACCCCATCCAGGACTGGGGCTCGGTCCGAACGGTTACCGGACGGATTTCATGTTATTATAAAGAAGTGTAAACAATCTCTTACAATTACGACCTTCGATTAACAATATGTTGATCGAAGATTACGACAGTAATCTCGAAAGATTTGGTACGGTTTTTTGAACAGGTTCAGTGTCTATCTTCGCAGCTCATAAGATTTTCGCAAAAAAACCGAACTATCGTCAGAAATAACTTTAGATGACAAATAATGGGCGAAATTAGTTGATCTTAAACAAAATACCTATTTCACAAAAATATTAACTGTAATTAATAACGTCTTCCTTTTTTGAATTGGATGAAAACAGTAAATTTCACAAATCAGACCTTACAATTCCGATGAATCTTTACAAATTCTCTGACACTATTATTTTCCAGTCCCTCCCCTCGCAGGGTTGTATCTAAATTAATAATTTACTTACCAAAAATCCGATTAATCACTTTATTGACAGGGCTGTCAGCATGGGACGAGACAGGGACGACCCGGGGACGCCTAAAGCCTATTAGCGCCATCTAGGACGTGGGTGGCGCAACTAAGTTAACCGAACTCCAGGAGTGAAACGACAGTTTTCGTCCAATCAATGTATTTGACACTTTAAGGTCAGTTTAGTAACGTAGTTTAGAGTAGATTGTAGCTTTGTTACTTTTAATATTATGATTGTACCTTTTTTATTAGGAAAATCATCCAATGTATTTGCTCGCTCTAGAGCGGAGTGAGCGTGTCTGACTTTTGCCGACAATAATATATATCCACTCCTATGTTAAATGTTCCTTCTTTGTCATCGTTCCAATGTTTTTTTTCACACAACCCATGCCCCAGTAGGCTTTGACGCTGCTGGGCGTCTACGGTTTTGCTGACAAATCTTTGAGGCGCGCGTGAAACACTACACGCCGTCGACGACTTGGGCTTGGTCCGGACGTTTACCGGACAGCTAGATAGCGAACTACCAATTACTCGCCGTCCCCAAACCCACGCCTACGGTAGCTGAAAATGGCATTATGCTGAACTGGACCTATTTGGCGAAGCCGTGAGATATTGTGTAATTTAAGTTTGCAATTACTTGTACTCGACCATATTGATGGTTTGCCAAATAAACGTGTTTTCTTTCTTCTTTCTTTTTTTTCTAAAATTGGTAATAGTCTGACACAGACAGTGTCCAAAGTTAACAAACAGATATCTAGACAACAAACAGATAGACACTGTAAGAAACTGACTAAACTAGTAGAGAGAATATGCTTTTATAAAAGCAATATTTCGTCATAGAAAACACAGATGAACAAACATAAAAACACATTCATATTTGCTGCGGCAGCGCTTTCAGTGGTATTAAAATAAAAATACTAAGTAATGGTATTAACGAAATAGCTTACCCAACCGCTCCACGCGATTGCTACAAACATTTTAACAAATACAATCGGATGCCAGAACCAATACCACAAATCGAATATTTATTCGTTTTTCCAATTCAATACATATAAGTAGAAGTATCGCAAATAAATAATATGCTATCTGGTTTTTGTTAAAGAATAATATTTATCAAACTCATAAAGTATAAAGTCGAAAGTGTGTACGTGCGTTTGTTAATTGCTCACGTTCAAACGTCTGTACAGATTTGGATAACATTTTGGAACACAGGAAGACCAAGTCCTTGAATAGGGCTTGAATATCTTAATTATAAGATACTTTTTATTTTAGGAGTATGCTCCTTTTGATACATTTTCGACTAAACTTTTCGACTGACAGGAGTTAGTTTTAGTCATAGATGTTGCAGCAAAACTGAACCTTCCTTCAGTTTAGTTATCAGTTAGTAGAGCCAATGGCTGCCAAGGTTTCGGGAACGTTTAAAAGAGTTACAGTGACCCCAGAAATAAAAGGACAAATGAAGGATCATGCTCGTAGGTGGTATTTTAACCAATAGAATCTGACACACCCTCTCGCTTCACCGTCTCGTTCCGAAAGTTCAATTGATAATTTCCCACCTCAGAATTGAAAACCAAAAAATCACACTCATTCCATTTTACTTAAGTTTTCTTTCTTCGCCTATCGTCTGTTTTTTATACCCTGAGACTAAATTGACACAGGTAATGTCAAAATTACTAGAGGAATGATGCCAGTTCTTTTGTTTTGTAATGACATTTTAGTCTCAGGGTATAAAAAAAAGACGGTAGATCGAGGTACGTAGCTCATGTGCGCCCAATATAGTTTTACTTTTTCACACAAGCTATCCATTCTTCAGCCTTCATCTCCCTCTACGTACCTACAGCAGATTTAATTAAAAACATTACAGAAACACTTAACAAAAAAACAAAGCAGCAAAATCAATTGCATTCAGAGATGCAATTGATTTGAAAAATTGAAGGAATTTCATTCGGTTTTCATGGCAAAGTGTTTGAGTGATATAAGAAAACTAAAAAGGAAAAATGTTGCATTCTCCATCGATTCGATTGAACTTTTTATTCAGAATCGCTTTTGTCAGTTCACTGCATGTAATGAGATTCCATTGTAGAAAATATTCTATGCATGTCATAAGCGAGCTGGCAACTATGTCACACAATATCCAAGAGTTCTAAAAATAGACGCCGTATGCAGTTCTAAGAAATAATAGGTATACAGTATGTCCTAGAGTGCCTGCGTATAACAACTTCTTACACGCGAAAAATGTGAATATGTAGATACCCTTTATTAAATTTTACTTCTTTCTTCTTTATTCTGTAATAATAATAATAATATCGTTTATTTGCGTAAAATGTGGTTGGTACAAAAGATGTTATAATAAGATTATAAGTGCAGAGACACATTCCGCCATTTAGTGATGGCATGCAAATATTTGGTCGACTAGTATTTTATCTACTATTATGAATGATTAGGATATATTTTATACTCTGTAAATACTTGCGTCTTTACGGTAGGAGATCAATTTCACGAATTTTAGAAACGATAATAAAGAAGGCGACAATCGACAATTACAAGTAAAATTGGTTTGTTTATGCGTGTAGTCAATGACTGGCTGAATAAAAAAGGGGGGAGAGGGGGGTACCACAACTAAAAAGTGTAAAATTAAAAAGTCGTAAGATCGAAGTCGGTGTTAAATAACGAAGTGACAAAACTGTTATAGAATCACCGACTTCCGAAATTAAAATTATTTTGTACTTTTTAGTGTTATTTTTGACATTGAAGTTGGTTTAATTACTCAGATACCCGCGAAACGAGACACAATAGTAAAACAATAACAGCGCGGTCTCATAGGATCGGTTGGGGATTCAAACGTTAAAGAGTGATCGATCTCGAAATCACCAGAATTGCCCTCTGTTCTGTTTGATATTAAAATCGAAGACTAACCATGGTCCTATATATACCTATAATACGTCTATGAATTTTTCGGTACAGGCCTAAAAACTTCAAATAAAACCATATGAAAGCCAGGAATAGAACTCCTATTTCAAAACGTGATCGAACTTGTAATTGCAGTAAAATGCAACATGCCAGTGACACAGGGTCCAATCAGCATGGTTAATAACAGCAATGAGCGTTCGACCGCCACGTTGCAAATTGGACAGCCTGACGACAATGTCATGGCGCATGGGTCCAAATTATTGGAATTGTTGTCGAAATTACAGGCAAAATTCGATGACTAAACTCTGATTAGTGCCGTTAAATATTGGTTTTTGGATTTGTGTACCGTGTTTTGTTAAAATCGTGTTAAAAATCTGTAAAAGGATTATGTTCTGATATTATTATGTCGGGTTGAGATTGAAGTATTCATGATTACAACGATTAGTATTTATAATTAATAATAATAAATTTCATCAAAATCGGTTCAGTAGTTCAACCGTGAAAGAGTATCAGACAGACCGACTGAGTAATTTCACATTTATAATATTTATATGGCAGTATTGATGATACGGCGTGCAACAGGATAAACTTGAAACCTAAAACACAGACCTATACACAAAAGAGAGCAATTTGACAAGTCATGTTGAAAGGCGAGCTTAACTCAATAGAGTTTTTTCCCAGAAAACCTACCAACAAGGAAATTGCGAAAGAAAAACGGACTTTCATACATTGAAATCTGCATAACTCGACAAAATGTATCTACTGAACTACTTTTCCATGATTTCGGATTTGGTAGCATGAGTTACGGTATTACAAAAGAAAAAACTAAGAAAAGGTAACCGCCACACTGAAACGCAAAGGGCCACGGGCCACTGAAGGGAAAATCGTTGTAACCTACACGTGGTCTTGTTCCTATTTCCTGCAAACGTATGTTATTAGAACTCATATTTATTTTATTTTAAAGCAATAGAGTGGCACTTAAATTCAATCATTCTTTTCATTAAGAAATGCAAAAGAAAAGTAGACACAAGTTAAAGTACGTTTGAAACCTGAACCGACTCTTGGCACAGAAGATCAAAATCAACTTATGTAGATGAAAAATTTACATCAGAATCAGATATTCACATTCAAAATAGTCCACAAAGGAGGTCCATTGAGGCGAGATGTTCCTTTAATGGGTATACCATTGTTAGAAGACATTTAGATGCAATCGGGAATTCGATGGATGCGAGACGCACAGGACTGGTCGTTATGACGACGCTTGAGGGAGGCCTATGTCCAACAGTGGACGTCTTTTAGCTGAAATGATGATAATTGAGACACTGGTACTTCATTCCTTGGTACAAAGCTGCCCCCGGAAGCCTAAAAGTAAAACTTGATCAAACTGAAAATACCTATTTCCTTGAAACCGAGTTTGATGAGGTTTGAGAAAAATTATTACCATCTTCCTAATGTTTAAAAACCTCCTGCCCATAGTTTCATCCACGTAGAATGTTTATAAAGAGTGTCTTAAGTCATTTTAGGGTTCCGGAGGTTGGGGTACCAAAGGAAAAAACGAACCCTTTATCTCGGGAACGCGTGAAGGTCTAGTTGAAATTAAAACCATTTACTCAAGTCCGCGGTCCCTTGAAGCTGTGCAAAAATCAAACTTATAAGTTGACGGGAAAAAAAGATACGCCCGTTTATGTCGCAAAAAACGTACATTTCGACACTGTCAAAGGAATCAAAATTCATAGGGTACTTCCTGTTGACCTAAAATCATGAAATTTTACATGAAGCAAGGTCTTATAACACAAATATAGGGAAAAGTCTGAAAACGGAAAATTGGTAGTTACGTCGCTAGAAAAAAAAATGAAAAATCTCCAAGACTCGCTTCGAGAATTGAACTGTTTTCGTATGTAAGTTAGTACGGAACCCTTAGTGCGCGAGTCGGACTCGCACTTGCCCAGTTTTTTTAAGTCCAAAGCCTTTAGGTATTAAATTCCTGTTAATATCTATATACATTAAACAAAGTCATATTAGTTACACCATTTATAACTCAAGAACGGCTAGTCCGATTTCAATAGACCTTGCTTTGTTGGATTTGTCGTCGTCTCGAATAGCAGAATAACTATTATGTGGAAAAAATCATGTAAAAAGTAAATACATAATATCCAAATTAATCGAAAAATTACAGCTAATGCCAAATACTTTAGTTCAATCGTTCCATCAATCGGTCAATAGGTTACTTTGATAGACTGTTAGGCGGTGCAAAGTTTACCGGGTTAGCTGACCCGGTATTTTATCTAATGGTAAACTAGCTACTTTTATATAAAATGCTAACATCCTAATGACCAACAACAGACGTTTTTCCATAGTATAATGCGCACATTTCTTTGGAATAACAAAAAGGATAAAAGCCACGAATCCTCTTCCGCAAATCGAATCAAAATGTCTTCAAAGAAAAGGAAAGAAAAATATATCGAGAAAATATCACTCCGTTAGCTACAGCTTTTTGTAGGTAGCTGAATACATTATAATGACAGAATAGCAATTATATCATCATCTGCCTAGCCTTTTACCCAACTATATATTGGGGTCGGCTTCCAGTCAAGCCGGATTTAGCTGAATACCAGTATTTTACGAGGAGCGGCTGCCTACCAGACCTCCACAACCCATTAAATGGGGTAACACGGTACTTCATGGCAAGACTGGAGTCAGATTTACTGGCTTCTGACTATCCGTAACGACTGCCAAAGATCTACAAATGACAGCCGGGACCAACGGCTTAACGTGCTTTCCGAGGCACGGAGGAAACTCGTTATGTTAAGATGGTCACCCAACCACAGACCAACCTAGGCAAGCGTTGCTTAACCTTGAAGATCGTCCTGTGCGGCGGTTAGAAAAACGTTTCGTGTGTAAGAGGCCTTAAAATGTGAAGCGTGCGAGCGAGATAGAGGTATGAAGCTATACACCCTATATAGCTCTATCCCTTTAACAGTTCAGTTAAGGTCGTCGAATGTATCGCGATAAGAGCTCGTGGTAGTGCTTTTGACACAGAAATTAAACCCGGTATCCAATTCTTTTGTAGTTTCTCTTTGTGATTATTCGAAGAAGTCCTGCAAACCTCCGTTGAAAAAAGAAATAGCTCCTATCTGGGGTCTAAGGTTACCGACATAGTCCGAAGAATCACGAAGTTTAAGTGGCAGTGGGCAGGGCACATTACTCGTAGAACAGATGGTCGATGGGGACGGAAGGTTCTAGAATGGCGGCCACGTACGCGCTGGAAGGCCTCCCACAAGGTGGACCGACGACCTGGTGAGGGTCGCGGGAATCCGATGGATGCGAGACGCATAGGACCGGTCGCTGTGGCGACGCTTGGGGTTGGCCTATGTCCAGCAGTGGACGTCTTTCGGCTGAGATGATGATGAAGGTCTATTTATGTTCCGTCCCTCTTTCTCACTCACTTGCCTGTCATTTTAACACGTCATGGTAAGGCCCCTAGTTAACTTTACTTTATTATTCATGAGAAATTCTCAGTATCAGCTCACGCGACTAGGTATGAGCTTTATATTTAATTTCATTCTAATTAAATAGAATTAAATTTCCAAATACCATGGAACACAAAACAACAACACCAACAACAACATCTAGTACAACACAACAACAACAAAAACAAGTAATACAACACGTTTGAGCTACTATTCTCTACCAAAACAAAGGACCGACCATTTTCTTATTAACCCCAAGTACAATGTTCGAGCGTGAAAGAAAATTTAAAAGAATTTTTTGCCTCAGAATTGTTTTACTCGACCAAGTATTGTGTCGAAATTAAAACTAATTTCTCATCTCCGGTGATGACGCTATGACAAAGATGTACATTGTTTTTGGCGTGTCTTTATTTTTTCTATTTTGTTCAGTGTTCACCGTTTTGGTGTTTCAGGTTATAAAGGGTGAGTAATGTTTACAAAGTGCTAGTTTAATTACTCAGATACCTGCGAAACGAGACACAATAGTAAAACAATAACGGCGCGGTCTCATAGGACCGGTTGGGGATTCAAACGTTAACGTCTAATTATTTGTTAATTTTATGAATAAAATTATATTTATGTAGGTAGTAACAAAAACTAGGCAAGTGCGAGTCACATTCGTGCACCAAGGGTTTTGCACAAACTTAAGCTAAAAAACGCATAAAATAAATGTTAAAGTAGGTTTGAATTCACGAATCCCCGACCGGTCTCATGCGACCACGCTGTTATTGTCTTACTATTGTGTCTCATTTCGCGGGTATACAGGGTGTAAAAAGACCGATCACAAAGCCGATAACTACACATTCTGTACATGTAATTAATTACTCAGATACCCGCGAAACGAGACACAATAGTAAAACAATAACAGCGCGGTCTCATAGGACCGGTTGGGGATTCAAACGTTAAGCAACTTTAACCAAAAATTATTGCTGGGAAAAAACTTTTTTTTTCATCTTTAAAAAATAATTCATTAATAATAATTTCGATCAGCTGAGCGTTCGACCGCTCGCGCTTGGTCGTTGAACCGACCGCACGCTTGTGTGTGTGAGGCACTCGTTGTGTTTAGTTTTCGTTGCATTTTTCTAACTTCAAATGCGTAATTTGTTGTGAAAAATTGATAATTTTGGTAATGTTTGTTCAGAAGAAAGTTTACTAATGATACTTGGAATACGATTTTGAAAAAAAAACGAAATAAAATTGTTGACTTTGATCTTCAATATCTCCAGAACCAGTGAATTGTGTGTAGGAGCTCGTGGCTAGATAATAACAGCCGCACGGGTCGATCTTCAAGGTTAAGCAACGCTTGCCAAGGTTGGTCTGTGGATGGGTGACCATCTTAACATAACGAGTTTCCACCGTGCCTCGGAAAGCACGTTAAACCGTTGGTCCCGGCTGTTATTTGTAGATCTTTGCCAGTCGTTACGGATAGTCAGAAGCCAGTAAATCTGACTCCAGTTTTGCCTTGAAGTACCGTGTTACCCCAGTTAATGGGTTGTGGAGGTCTGGTAGGCAGCCGCTCATCGTAAAATACTAGTATTCAGCTAAATCCGGCTTGACTGGAAGCCGACCCCAATATAGTTGGGAAAAGGCTAGGCAGATGATGATGATCTCCAGAACTAGTGAATTCCCAGGTATGTCCTAGAAGAAAAAAAGTATCCCAGTGATGTGTACAATATGGGGTTTTCGTTTTCGTTAAGGGTCTTTTTACACCCTTTATGATAGGCTAATGTAAAAGTTTCATATTACCGTGAATGTATGGAGGGGTAAAGCAAATATGTATTATATCGATATGTGTATATCGTTCCAAGCACAAGCAGACAGATGCAAGATAGAATTTCAATGATTTGTAACTTAGAAGAATGATTGCACGCCTTAAGGGTGAAACATGTACGGACAAAACATTAATTGTGTAACACTATACATACCCATGTTTTGACAAATAAAATTATCTTTAAAAAACCGGCCAAGAGCGTGTCGGGCCACGCTCAGTGTAGGGTTCCGTAGTTTCCCGTCCGTCACAATAAGTGTGTCCCCAACTTTTCAAAAACTGTTCATTACATCAAGTTGAAAATAATTTTCCTAGAAAGTCTTTATAAAGCTCTACATTCCAGATTTTTTTCATATTTTCTAAACTTATGGTTCAAAAGTTAGAGGCCCCGGGGACACATTGTTTTTTACTTTGGGAGCGATTATTTCCGAAATTATTGATATTGTCAAAAAATGATTTTAGTGAACCCTTATTCATTTTTGAATATCCAACAATGTATCACATATTAGGATTGAAATTAAAAAAAAAATCACTTTCCACTTTACATGTAGGGGGGCTACCCTAATAAAACATTTTTTTCCGATTTTTATTTTTGCACTTTGCCGACGTGATTGATATACATATTGGTACCAAATTTCAGCTTTCTAGTGCTAACGGTGACAGAGATTAAGCGAGGACGGACGGACGGACAGACATGACGAAACTATAAGAGTTCCGTTTTTGCCATTTGGGTACGGAACCCTAAAAAGGAGAAAGAGTCAGAACACTTAGCCTAGGTACAGCGAATGATCGAAAGCCCGACACTTAATCACTATCGCCTGAACGTAAACAAAGTTACTGGAGATATCGAAGGATAAGCACTCCACTAACACTTAAGGGCGCTGTTACAATTTTTCTTAAATTTGAGCGTTTTGACAGAAATGCCATTACAACACAAAAGAACTGGCATCATCTTATAGTAATTTTGACATTTCCTGTGTCAATATAGTCTCAGGGTATAAAAAACAGACGATAGGTAAATTAAACGACGGGCGGCAGCAGTCGCGCTCGATTTTTGCATTGCATACAAAAATTATTTAAAAATATTATTTAACTTTTAAATAGCCCAATTTATTTTTTTCAAGATATATAGAAATACCACCTTAGTTGGTTAATTTTTTTTATTTGAGTTTGGATTATAATTTCGTAGATAAAAATTGTAGCTTCGTACGGAAAACTGTCAGTAGATCTTGGTTTTACAGAATTATTTTTGGTGTATTACTGTATGAATAGTAATAAAGTGGTTTCAGCACTCCAATGTAAGAAGATACAGTTGTATCATAGACATTTTTATAAATGATTAAACTTTAATATCTTCGGTGTACCAAGGCGTCAAAAGATACCCAAAAGCAACATTTTATAAAACATCCTTTGCGGAGACAAGGATTTTACTGATGTAGGTAAACAAATTCAAATATTTATCTAAAGCACTCCCAAGATAAGTTATCAAACTTTCTTATCCATATTTTTGTTTTTTTTTTATGGCTATATCTAAAGCATCGTCACACGTCAAAAATCAATTAAGACGCTGAAATTCATCAAAAATTGTGACAGCCCTCTTAATAACTTTACATTTTTCCAATTTTTCCTTTTTTTAATGGTTTATTCAAGAAAATTTATATAAGGATTTTCACATTAGTTTTCAGCCAAACTGCAGCACATATTGTCGGCAGTGTTCTCGTTTTTACCTACTTATGCTGCAAGACTTTGCTTTTGGTCTTTCATGATTCTACAGGGTTACTGGTAACTCGACGTATTCCTTGCAGGACGTCATAGTAGGGTTAAAATGCAACAAATTAAGCCACCAAATGTTCTACCGAAATTCAGTAGTTTTTGAGCTAGTTACATTTTCAGTTTTTTATGAAAAATCCCAGATTAAATCATTTGGAGCCAATTTAAAAATGATTTACAGCGCGACTGTACTAAAATTTAAGTTAATATCATAGTTGATGCCGTAGCAGATCTTTGTTCATAATTAAAAGTTCACAAATGCCAGAAACCTTGGCAAATATCACTAAACAAACATTTATTTTTTGTGATTTTTGCTGTTACTTCATACAAAATGTTGTCTAGTGAAAAAAAAAAATACTACGCCTGATGTACAAATTACTAGGAAAATATCCTTGTCTTATCAGCTATTTAGAAAGGTATGATTGTCAATACTTTTGCATGTGTGACAGGGAAGGGAAGAGTTTTATGGTGAGTAGGTAAATTGTGAGACGGTCAACCTATTGTTTCGTATTCCTAATTAGTAGTTTTTACCTGCGCTTGAACTCCAAATACTCGGCAAGCTTTGTGATTGGTCACTATTGTTCCGGGACCGGGGTTCAACTTTACAAAATCTGGTCGTCAGCGTTAGTTAGTTTCAACTCTACGTCGCGCAAGCTCGTGTTTTGTTATCTAGCTATTTCCCTAACTGTTGCCGCGTATCTTGCTCTTGTGCTGTGCTGTGCCGTCGTAAGTGCTGACTATGGCTGCATATTCTAACCCTGAATACGCTGACATAATGTACTGTTACGGACTTAGTGACGGTGACGCTGCTCAGGCGCGGAGAGAATATCAACTTCGCTTTCCCAACCGCCGACTCCCACACGTTAGTGTTTTTGGATCGACTTATCGGCGATTATCTGAAACTGGCAGCGTCCAAAGAAGCAGGCAAATTGACACTGGTCGTTCTCGGAGATACACGGCTGAGGACGAGGAGCTGATTCTTCAACGTTTTATTGACGACCCCAACATATCGACAAACATCGTAGCGCGTGAGCTTGGTATGTCACAGTGGAAAGTCTGGTCTGTAGTTCATTTATCAGGCCGACATCCGTACCACTATCAACCTGTCCAATCATTAGAAGAGGGAGATCCGCCGAGACGGCTTGAATTTTGTCGTTTTATGTTAAGTGCCGACGCCGAAGGCGAAAACTTTTTAAAAAACATTCTGTGGACCGATGAGTCATGTTTTGACCGTGATGGTATCACAAATTACCACAACTTACATTACTGGGCACCGAAAGCAGAAGCAAATCCTAAGAAACTGAAACCAACCGCATCCCAGCGTAGGTTCTCGCTTAATGTTTGGATGGGTATTATTGACGACAAATTAATTGGCCCACATTTTTTACCCCGGACACTAAATGGGGAACTTTATGAAGATTTCCTAAGAAATCATTTAACACCACTGCTCACGGATGTACCGGAAGACAGAAGAGCAAACATGATCTATCAACATGACGGATGTCCAGCCCACTTCCGAATCACAATTCGACAATTGCTGGATGAAACCTATCCAAACCGATGGATAGGGCGCGGCGGGCCGATTCCGTGGCCTGCACGAAGCCCTGATCTTACGCCGCTAGACTTTTACGTCTGGGGTCATATGAAAGACCTAGTTTATGTGACCCCAGTGAATTCAATTGAAGAACTAAGGGAGAGAATAACAGATGCGGCGGACCAGATGAGGGCAACAATCACATCAAGAATCACAAAAACCGAAGTGAGGAAGCGAATAAGAACATGTATTCGAAACCGAGGGCAGCACATCGAACAAGACGTGTGAAAGTGTAAATAAAGTTTTTTAAATTGATATTGATTAAAAATAATGCTAATATTCACGAAATTGTTTCATTTGATTTTCCGAATAATCACCTTTTTGTGAGACGAACATAATGTAGTCCATAACTTTGTATTAACTTTCATACCTTTTTGGATAGCTGATAAGACCAGGATATTTTCCTAGTAATTTGTACATAAAGCGTAGTATATTTTTTTTTCACTAGACAACATTTTGTATGAAGTAACAGCAAAAATCACAAAAAAATAAATGTTTGTTTAGTGATATTTGCCAAGGTTTCTGGCATTTTTGAACTTTTAATTATGAACAAAGATCTGCTACGGCATCAACTATGATATTAACTTAAATTTCAGTACAGTCACGCTGTAAATCATTTTTAAATTGGCTCTAAATGATTTAATCTGGAATTTTTCATAAAAATACTGAAAATGTAACTAACTCAAAAACTACTGAATTTCGGTAGAACATTTGGTGGCTTAATTTGTTGCATTTTAACCCTACTATGACGTCCTGCAAGGAATACGTCGAGTTACCAGTAACCCTGTATAATAGATCAACGAAAAGTCCCCTACAAGTTTTGATTCCCTTGCGAGCGTAAAAATATGCACCATAAACAGAGCATAAACTGCTTTATCTTTGGATTACGTTAAATTAGATTTTGATTTATCACTGCTCCAAGGAGTAACAGAGCTGAGTATTGAAAATTAATTTCAGTTTAATACCTTCACACGTTATTAAAAAAATGGTCGTATACAGACTGATAGAATAGACGTCCAACAAAGTAAGTAAATAAGGGTTTCGTTTTATTGTGTTGTAACGACTGATGTAATAACAGAACCTTGAAAAATAAAACAACTTATCAAAAAAAAAACACACTTACGTATGAGTAATAAACGAATATATGCTTAATCATTGAAAACATTAGTTTCGGATAGGATATCTTACATTGATATTCAGCAGTAGGTACCACGAATTAGACCTAACATAGAAGGCAATTTGTACTCGAATCTACGTAAACCGAACTAGTCTAGTTGATTACAGTTTACTCTGCAAATAATCTTGTAGCAAACATCCATTGGGTTGTTACTTAGAAAATATTATTTCAAGAAACAATGAATTATTTATTTTTTAGTAGATTTTAGATTAAATAATAATAACCAAACTACTACGTCACAGTGTCTTGCTTTACAAAGACAGTTTTATTTTATTCTATACGTGATTTACTAGAGAATACATCTTACTCGAAAAAACTTGTGCTATAAAAGAAAATAGTTAATTAGTTACTGAGTATACGAGACCCGAAGAGATACTGGTTAAAAAAATGTTTTAAGAAAAAAATGCCTTTTTTTGGTAAGGATATCTACTATATAAAAATAAGTCTGGTTTTCCTTCCTGACGCTATAACTCCAGAACGCACGAACCGATTTCCACGGTTTTGCATTCGTTGGAAAGGTCTCGGGCTCCGTGAAGTTTATAGCAAAAAATATTTAAAAAATAACCAAAAGTTAGGTAAAGTAGGGTAGGTAGGGTAGTGTAGGGTAGTGTAGGGTAGTGTAGGGTAGGTAGGGTAGGTAGGGTAGGTAGGGTAGGTAGGGTAGGTAGGGTAGGTAGGGTAGGTAGGGTAGGTACGGTAGTGTAGGGTAGTGTATGGTAGGTAGGGTAGGGTAGTCATTTGACGGGAGCGAAGTCGCGGGTAAAAGCTAGTCATTGAATAACATCTTCCGTTTTAGGTTGAGGGAAACAGAGTATCAGACTTTTACTAAAACCCTCCCGTGTTCCTTCAGTTGCCCTTTGCGTTACAGGACCACGGTAACTCTTTCAAATAGTCCCGCAGCACTGGCAGGCATCGACCCTTTCGGGCCCCGGTACCCTTACTGAGTTACATGAAACAAAATACATAAATGTAGTTAGCATTTCTTTTTAATAATATGAACTAGTGCTTGATAGCGATCCCATCTGACAGTAAGCAGTAATGCAATCGTTGATAGTGAAGCGCACTTGTTTATTAACAGCCTACTCACTCTTGCCTTAAAGACATCTTAATCATAATCGGACGGGAAGACCGCAGCAGCAAATTGTTCCAGTCCTTCGATGTAGATACACGGTATAAAAGCCGAGGTGAAACTCTTAGTCCGGTTAGTAGAGATGTTAACAATGTGAGGGTGGACAGGACATTCGCCCTACGTCGTGTTGTCCGATGGTAGAAAGGTGATACGGAATCAAGCCAAATAATTCCCGTACACACGCTCCAAAATGCATACCTACTGTATAAAATGCAGAAAGGCTACAATTTTTCTTCTTTGTTGTAAAAAATATTCAAGCAGAGTAGCTCGTGGCTGGATATTAACAGTCGCACGGGTCGATCTACTAGGTTAAGCAACGCTTGCTAAGGTTGGTCTATGGATGGGTGACCATCTTAACGTAACGAGTTTCCTCCGTGCCTCGTAAAGCACGTTAAGCCGTAGGTCCCGGCTGTCATTTGTAGATCTTTGGCAGTCGTTACGGATAGTCAGAAGCCAGTAAATCTGACTCCAGTCTTGCCATGAAGTACCGTGTTACCCTAAATAATGGGTTGTGGAAGTCTGGTAGGCAGCCACTTCTCGTAAAATTGTGATATTCAGCTAAATCCGGCTTGACTGGAAGCCGACCCCAATACAGTAGGGGAAAAGGCTAGGCAGATGATGAGTTGTAACAAATATTCAGGGGATGATACTCTGAAACATGTTCAATTTAACCTACTTCGGCAAATACTAGAACATTTCGATCCGAGAGATATTGAAAATGTTATATGCAGTTATGGGGGTCACGAATCTGAATCACAAAGTGGCCAGCTTCTTTACGACAAAGAGGTTTCATATCACAGTAAATCTCGGATCACTACGTCACAATATTCTTCTGACCTTTACATATTATTCAAGAAAATGTCTGATATTTTCTTCCCATTTTTCCTTGTGAACTGTAAAGATATCTACACTAATATAATAAAGAGGTAAAGTTTGTTTTTTTGTTTGTATGAGGAAGTACTGGTCCGGTTGCTAAAATGTTTTCACCAATAGAAAGCTGCTGTATTCCTGAGTGACATAGGTTATATTTTATGTTCGCGAGCGAAGCTGCGGACTAAAGCTAGTCTAGGATAATTTTGATGGAAGAATCTAGGTAGTAATGTATCCAAATGGTAATGTTTGTAAATATGTTTGCTTTGTAAGTATGTTTTTCATAAATCTTTGAGATCCATTTGAAGTTGATTTTATTAGGTCATCATCTCCACTAGATATATTAAGGCTATTTAGTTGAAATAAAACTGCAGACCTTTTTTTTGAGGTGAGTAATCATCAGAATGTCTTCTCCTGCTCTTGGGCGGAGCGTGTCTGCAAAAGTCAGACTTTTACGGACTCATTAGTCGGTATGAATGTGATTTGGAGAAGGCAATCATTTCTTTCATCGCAACAGCATTTGTTATATCAAGATCCTTAAAAATTTTTGAAATTGTCTTTGTTTAATCCATGGCTAGAGGAATAGTAGTAGTATTTTTTTTATTATTATTATGCCACATCTTCCTAGAGCATGATCTTTATTCACTAGAACTTTTGTCAGTATATGCAGAAGTTCGTTGATTATATCTCACCTAATGCTATATTGTAATATCTGTCAAAGAAATTTCCTTGAATAAAGTTCCATCAATCGTCTTTTCGGCTGCAAGCAGACCTTGTCTCTCTCTACTTTTTTTCGTATTATCCTGTTTGGCGACATTCAATTCTTCAAACGCGTCAACAGATCTCACATAATCCTCTTGAATACAACCATTGTGGACATATCTTAAAGTAAAGCTAAATTGGGAAAGCTGAGAAATGTCGGTAGTCTTGTTAAATTTGCTCGGAGCGTCTCTATTCTGTGGCTTGTAATCCGTGCATTCTGTGTCGTTTTGCTTATGTACGTACCATTACACGAAGCAGTCTGTAAATTCCAGTTAAGTTTTTTTTCGCAAACAACTGTCGATCTTCGAGGTTAAGCAAGGCTGGCAAGCCTTGTAGGTTGATTTGTGGATGAGGGACCATCTTAACATTCCGAGTTTTCTCCGTGCTTCGGAAAGCACGTTAAGCCGTAGGTCCCGGCTGTCATTTGTAGATCTTTGGCAGTCGTTACGGATAGTCAGAAGCCAGTAAATCGGACTTCAGTCTTGCCATGAAGTACCGTGTTACCCCAGTTAATGGGTCGTAGAGGTCTGGTAGGCAGCCGCTCCTTGTAACGTACTGGTATTCAGCTAAATCCGACTTGACTGGGAGCCGACCCCAATATAGTTGGGAAAAAGGCTAGGCAGATGATGATGAGACTGTATAAAATCTTAGGTTCTATACACACGTACCAAAACCACACCACATCGCAGCGACAAAAAGTGGTTACGTGTGAATAGTGTCGCTACAGTTTCTTGCAGTTGCGTTGTAGTAACTACAAACATCGAACTACTTCGCAAAAGCTATTGCAGTTAGCTCGAGGAATTCAGAACCTATTATGCTGTTCCTACGTTTGCACTTTCAGTTGCAGACCGCGCTGGTTGTTTACTGACAAGCTGCGAAAAGGTTTTAACCACAGAACAGTTGAAAGAGGTTTCACATTCAACTGTTCTGCGGTTTTAACCTATCACATACCGCAAAACGAGACACAATAGTAAGACAATAACAGCGCGGTCTCATGCGAACGGTCGAGGATTCATGAATTCAGACCACGGGTTGGTAGATCTTCTTTGTTATTAGTATATTTCTGACTTGTTTTCAATATGCGGGAATGATCTCAATGAGTTCCTGTAGTGTAAAAGCCAACTGAAAGAACATAGGTTTGATTCAAAAACTTTTTTTTTTGTTTTCGCGGGGAAACCTTCAAAAGGCGCCCGGACTTTGGGGATAACTCCGGGGAGTGTGGGATTGTTACCTCACTAAAACCACCCCGGTGATCACCATCAGCACATAGAGGGGGCGCCGTTCCCTACACATAGAGAGGGCGCCGTTCCCTTGTTTTAGTACCTACCTACCTCAAAGTTTGTCACTTCCTCTCGCTCAATCGTAATTTGACGGATTCTCACCTCAAAAAAACACACTACCTACACCTACATATCTTTTCATTTACAGTAACGTTTTTTTTGCAAACTAATTTAAATTGCTTGAATTTTTTTTCTTCTTATTAATTCATTTACAAGGTGCCAGAGACCCGACTCCCATTCCCCCACGGCAAGCAGGTGCGCGCGCTCCGCAGCAGTTGGAGATGTTGCGAGCAGGTTATCCTGCAATAATTTGCAGAGCGGCTCATCCCACCGCCTTTGGGAAGAAAGGCGGTGGGATGCTTGAAATGTATTACATGTAGCGACATCTATGGCATCACATAAGAAGCTACGAAATCGTGCATTACGCTGTCAGAGCTCTTCGCGTGATTTGGACACATAGAACAACACGAAATCGCCTCTCCGGCAGTTGCCCGAACAAACCAGACAGATCGCCCGTCTGGTCGGAGGATTCTTCTTTTTTAACGGAGCTATGTGGGACTTTACTCTGCTCCACATACCTCCAAATTGATGACTCCCTACAATGAACATCGAATAATGAAAATCGTGACGTAATCATCACTCCCTCAAGCTTTAAAGAGCCATACAGCCAGCTCCCACGGCTTTTTATTTGTCAGCTATGATTTTTTTTAAGATTGGATATCAACGACATGACTTCTCCCTCTCTGGGCGGAGCGGGAGGGAGGGTGAAACTTCTACTAACTAAAACCCAGGGTCCCGGGGTTCTCTTCCGTTCAACCCCAGTAGGTTTCGAACCTGTCGGGCCCCTACAGTTGCCAGCTATGTTGGTATTAGTCGTTTTTGAGGCCCACATATAACACTCATTGATAGAGCTCATTAAACCGCAATCAATCGATTAGTCTGAAAAGCTCACCCCACTTTGCGAACCGGAAGCAATTAGAGGCCATTTTGTCGTTTACACACCTAATTGCTTAAGTTTAAATCCATTGATACTTCGTTGACACAAACTTGTGTCAGATTGTTGATACCTACTCTCATTTTAGTTTACAAAATAATTTGGACAGCACATTGTTTTTTTTTAGAAATTGATTAATTGATTGCGACTTTACATCTGGTCATGTTTTAAACGTTATAAAATATTTATTATTATTTATTTATTTTACAAGAGTATCCATTATGGAATTCCCCTCCCCTCGTCGCCCTCCCCGCTAACTGTCGTATCTCACAAACTGACGTATCTGCACTAACATTACCTACGCGTTCTTAGCTATATTTCGAATAAGTTCTCTTTAATCGTCGTATCTGTATCGTTTACCGTTTAGGAGATAATCACGTATTTGGTTTTGCGAGACGTAGCTTCAAATTAATATGAATAAATAAATAGATACCTTAGGGCTTTAGGGCGACTACTAACTTAAAGAATAAGCCAAGAGCTATATAAAAAACTTTTTAAATAATTGATAAAGCCACAACTATCGCAACTACAGTAATAATTGACTGTAACGCCCGACCGAAAAACAGTTGCCCTGGAAAAACATCAATTGCTAGTTAGGACAGTTAGCCGGGAGGGTGACGCCCTATCTAGTTCCTTCTTCTCAACAGTGATTTATGCATTAAAATCAGAAACTAAATTCATCTGTCTGATAGATCAAGTCTTTGCCAAATTAAAAGTGCTTATGAAATGCATTTTTATTTTCTACTATACTGTATTCAAGTTGAGAAAATAGTGACTCTTTGTTATCACTTAGCTTAGCTATGCCTCTTGACCAATTAGAGCACAATAAATTAAAAAGCCTTCTTCATATTGACCAAGGAACAGGAGTGGGTTCCATACTTTTTATAAATAAAAAACATCTTTCGGCTAGGACTATGCATGATGCCATTTAATGTTTGAATCCCCGACCGGTCCTATGAGACCGCGCTGTTATTGTTTTACTATTGTGTCTCGTTTCGCGGGTATGTGATAGATTAAAAAGTATCCAGGCCTTGCACATAACCTAGTGAGCTCACAAAGTGTTAAACTATAAAAGCACAGCGATAAATTTTAGCATAGTTTTATATTAACTTTCTTTGTGGAAGGTGTTACTTATCTCGAGAGGAAAATGTACCGTCTGGGTTGTGCTGCTAGGGGTGTAACACATTTCTGAGAATTGCAGATATTATTTGAAATATTTTATTACTCACTAGCTTTAGCCCGCAGCTTCGCCCGCGTACATAAAATATAGCCTATGTCACTCAGGAATACAGCAGCTTTCTATTGGTGTAAAAGTTTTAGCAATTGGACCAGTACTTCCACAGATTACCTCATACAAACAAAAAAACAAACTTTACCTCTTTATTATATTAGTATAGATAGTATAGATATAGGCCTACAATCCTACATAGACACTTCCTACTAATATTATAAATGTGAAAGTTTGTGACAATGGATGTGTGGATGTTTGTTCCTCTTTCACGCAAAAACGGCTGGACCGATTTGGTTGAAATTTGGTATGTAGATAGGTTATACCCTGAATTAACATATAGGCTACTTTTTATCCCGATCAACAGGAAAAAAAAATGAAACGTAATCTTATTTATTCTCCGATTTTGTTATTTTTGCTATAGGCTGTTTTTTATCAACACACCATGCGGGCGAAGCCGCAGGCGGAAGCTAGTATAAAATATTAAAAGCTAATGGAGGGTTTAAATTGGTCGTTTTCTATGGAGAAGAACTGCTAAGAAACTACACAGTATTATTGGTTTTTTTTTATCCAACTTTAAGATTAGACTAATATTTATTTATTTAAAGTTTATGCACTAGTAAATAGCACTGTACAAAGGCGGATTTAATGCTAGCCTTGTGATATTGTACACGTAAAGGCGGAAGTGTGTATATGTATCTATGTTCGTTACTAATTTACACTCAAACGGCTGAAAGGATTAATGGATTTGATGAAACTTCGTACACAAGGAGATCAAGTCCTGAAATAGGACATAGGATTTTTATCCCGGGATTATGTAAGATCATTTAATTCATGAATCCCCGACCGGTCCTATGAGACCGCGCAGTTATTGTTTTACTATTGTGTCTCGTTTTGCGGGTATATGATAGGTTAAGATTTTTACGACGGCGAAACCACTGGCCGAATCTAAGTTATACTTTTCTTGTTTCCAAGTTTAAGTTCAAAATGTATTACCGTGAAATAAAATGAAACAGTGTTCGTCCTTATTCACGAAGGAGCGCAGTGAATAGTCTTTGTTCACTTAAAATAGCTTTTATGGAAGACCTCGTCCATTAGTTAGAGGACTAGAGGACATAGTTCTTTTTGAAATGTTGATTTTAATACAAGACCTTTTAATGGCGGTTCCGGCATGATACATACTAATATTATTTAATGTGAAAGCATGTCATCGACCACATCATAGCTTACCATCTGGTAAAATAATGGTCGGACCAACTGCTGAATCGATTTTAATGAAAATTGAAACAGTGTAAGCTTGAACCCCAGGAAAGACTACTTACAATCTAGCTTCGGCTTCAACTCCGCTTTCTCAAGGCTCCTACACATAGTGCCGGCGGCAGGGCCGGCAGCCTGGTTGCCGGGTTGGCCGCCGCGCGCCGCCAATGCCGCTGGCACATTTTTGTTCCATCTTTGCAAGGTGGTCTGAAAGCAGTCGGCAAAGCCGGCGGCATGTGTGTAGTAGCCATTACTGACAAAAACCTTTCTACACGGGCTACGGAAATGCAAATACAATGTAGAAAAGCCAAGCCTTCTGTTCATGTAAAAAGTTGACTAAGGCTTACTGACCACGGCTGTGTAGATTCATAGACGCGAATGTACGCTTGGGTGAAGCTTGCGTACAAATCCAGCACCACTTTCCATTTCGTCGACACACGTTTCATAATTTTGTACACACGCTTCATTCAGGCGCATACCAGGCGTTTAATTCATGAATCCCCGACCGGTCTCATTGGACCGCGCTGTTATTGTCTTACTATTGTGTCTCGTTTCGCGGGTATTGATAGGTTAATGACGAATACGCATCTGTGAATCTACGCTCCCGTGGTCGCTAATATCTCTAACAACTCGATGAACATCCACCATTAATATTATAGCATAGCAGAGCACAGCATCTGCCTTATAACGTTCCCACTGCTGGGACTCAGAGCTCCTCTCTAGGATAGCGAATGGGCCGTAATCCAGAGTCTGACACACCCTCCCGCTCCGGCCAAAAGTGGGAGAAGTCATTCTGATGATTCCTCTACCATAGAAAAAAAACACGCGGGCCCAATGCGGGTTGGTGGATGTCACATGTCTTCGAATTTTTTGGTTCTAGGACATGTCGGTTTCCTCAAGATGATTTCTTTCACCGTTTTGAAAGCAGCGGTGATGAAACAAATTACACATAATAATGCGCCCAGCTGGGTTTGAACCTGCGACCACTGCTCTCATTAATATTATGTACCTATCATATACAGGAAAAGTTTTTAACCACTGCGTAAATTTTTTTTGGTGACTCAGTGTAAGTAATATAACACAGATCGATCTTCAAAGTTAAGCAACGCTTGCCAAGGTTGGTCTGTGGATGGGTGACCATCTTAACATAACGAGTTTCCTCCGTGCCTCGGAAAGCATAGGCTGCCTACAATACCTCCACAACCCCAACTGGGGTAACAGGGTACTTCATGGCAAGACTGGAGTCAGATTTACTGACTTCTTACTATCCGTAACGACTGTAAATGACAGCCGGCACCTACGGCTTAGCGTGCTTTCCGAGAACTGAAGAAACTCGTTATATTAAGATGGTCACTCATCCACAGACTAACGTTGGCAAGCGTTGCTTAACGTTGAAGTCGACTTGTGTTCTATTACTTACACTGAGCCACCAAAAAAAATTTTCGCAGTGGTTAAAAAAAAATCCTGTATGTTCCACACAACTTACAGTTTAATATTTTAAATCAGAAATCCTTTCATACGCACTTTGAACCTTACTTAGCTCCATTAAAGTGTAGTAATTTGTAAAATAGGCCAGAACTAATGCCATGGCTAGAACCGCTGGAACAATAGGTACGTACACATTACGAGGAAAGCAGAAGGATCACTATTGTAGCTAGTTAAAGAAAATTAACGATAGTCGTCGGATAAAAATCACCTTTATAGTAATAATCGAACTTTGCATACATACCTATTAAATTAATTAACTCTTTAAAAAGTTCACTTTTCTATGTTATTTCTCTACAATTGACTTACCTTTTTTAAACCAATCATTGTAAAATTGTTGACTAACTTATTAAATTTAAAAAAAAATTGAAGGCCAAAATAGACAAAACTTAGCTATGGTAGGCGTTGGATCGGGCATCGGACCCTGGTACGGGCCATGGTCCGGAGCGGTCGCTTCCTTCTGCGAAGCAGTAATGGTAGCGAAGGAGGCAGCCGCACGTGAAAGGACCTGGTCCTCACGCCCTCGCCGCCGGGGCGCGGGCTTATGGACGCTGAGCTCGAGTCTTAAACGGCGCGTACTATGCCACGTGTGCCTCAAAGAGATGTCAGCAAAAGACGAGGCTTCTGGGACCATGGGTTGGCTTCTGAAAGGGAAACCCGGGGTCTTAAACGCAAGGCATCGAAAGTTTATAGGTCTGGTTTAGCCAGTACAAGTCTGACAAGTTGTCCCGATCGCCCCTAGAGTGGGAGAAATAATAAAATGATTTCTCAACTGAAAAAAAACCCTAGAGAGTTGAGAAGGGTTGAATGGTAAGGAATGCCTCAAGGCAATATGTCTGCCTCTGTACTATACAATTAAATAAATAAACTTCTGCATTACGTTTATCTTACACCGTGGCTGCGGTACGTTCTTGAAACAAACGACTATGTATATCTATACATTCTTTGTGCCTGCAATCACGTCGCTCTCAGCGCGGCCTGAAATAAAACACTCATCTGTCACCCTTTAGGTTCGCCAGTGAGGTCACCAGTAAGTTACCTTTGTTCTTGACTGTTTAAACTTTTTTACAATTCTCCTCCTATTATAAATTGGGTGACTTTAAGGTGAAAACATCAGGGTAGCCCGCGAAATTCAAATTTCACTTAGTTGCAGGAACGTTTTTGACCTTAAAAAAATCGTTCCTATAACTAAGTGAGCTTGGAGGCTTGTATTGATGATTTTTATGTTATAATTATGTAACTAGTTACGTTTTACAGTCGCTTAAGTATTTTTAACTTCATACAACCTACCACTGGCTTGCAAATTGCAAAAACGTATGAAAAGTGAATTTCGCGGGCTACACTGACGCTTCCCCCTTAAGGCTAGAGTTAATAGGCCCTTAATAAACTAATGTGCCTCACCATCTTCGATTGCATCACTGTTTACCATCAGATGGGATCGCGGTCAAGTCAAGCACTAGGTTAAAACCATTAAAAAAAAAACATTTGTGAAATCTAATATCCCCGATTGGCGTTAGATCTACCGGTATACTGTACCATAAAGCTGAACTGGTTTTTGAATGCGCTAATCTCAGGAAGTACTAGTTCAAATCTTATATATAGTCTATCTTGTAGATAGTCTGATCTATCGAAAACTTTTTTCGATAGATCAGACTATCGAGAAAAGGCTACTTACTCTACTTATAGTGCTTGACGGCGGCGTCTCGCGCCGAGCCCTGAATGGCCCTGATACAACTGGCTATGGTCCTGAGCGAGGAGTAATGCTAACGAAGGAGGCGGCGGACCGCGAAGCGCGAGAGGGTACGGCCCTCACGCCCCCGCCGCCACCGGGATCCCAAACCCAATTTCCGACCACTGTAGGCACGGGCTTGCGGACGGCGAGCATTGGGTAGCTTGCCGACCGGTAATATCCCGGACCGAGTCCAAGTCGTCAACGGCGCGCACGGTTCCACGTGCACCTCAAAGAGATGTCAGCAAACTGTAGGGACCCAGCAGGGCTGATGCCTCTGGAACTATGGATCGGATTTCCGAAAGGTAAGGTCGGTGTCCCCAGATCGAAGGCAACGAAGGAACGGGGAGGGGTTTAGTCAGTAAAAGTCTGACACGCCCTCCCGCTCCACCCAAAAGCGGGAGAAGTCATTCTGATGATTCCCCAATAGAAAAAAACCTATAGTGCTTAAGTTTGACTTAAGAATAGCGTTATACTCAAGTAGCGTAGCTATGCTTCATCCTGCTAGGGCCTCGGGAATTTTCTAAAAAGAAAACCCGTGGTCAAAGAACAACTCAAGGGCGCAGGTAGGATTTTAGTCAGTCAAAGTCTGACACGCCCGCTCTAGCCCTGCGGAAGTGGGAAAAGTCTTTGAATGACTACCCAACCTAAAAAAAGCTATTTTACAAGAACAATTAGAATTAGGTTGATTTTCGGGCAATAATTTGACTAGGTTCAATAAAGTGGAATATCAGGTTTTCGCAAATACCATTTCCATAAATTAATAAATGCGTCCCATACACTAAAAAAAAACACAAAAAAATCTAATAAAATTGAGTTTAGCACAATCATCTGTTTTGTGAGCGCCATCTAGCGGGAACCTGGGCACCCTCAATCTCATAGCTTAACCATTCAATTACCTGTAGGGGCCCGGCAGGGCCGAAGCCTCTGGGGAACACGGGTATTCAGAAAGGTTGATACCGAGTCCCCCCCAGATCGAAGGCAACGAAGGAACGGGGTAGGGGTTTAGTCAGTAAGAGTCTGACCTCCTCCCGCTCCGCCCAAGAGTGGGAGAAGTCATTCTGATGATTCCCCTACCAAAAAAAAAACCATTCAATTTCAATTTTATTATCGTCACAAATAAAAATTTCCGGCATGAATTTGCAAACGCTACGATCGATAAGAAACCATTAATTTAAATTTATTTTGTTACTGTAATACAATATAACTGCTATCGTAAATGTTTATTCCATAACATAAAAACTAACTATTGTGAAACAATTACTTAAATTCCTGCTATAAAAGTAAATTGAATATGACACAATTGTGTTCGTAGCTGAATTTATAGCGGCAATTACTCGCAGGTGAATTTTGAATGGTGCCGTTTAGAAAACATTCTGAATTCTGTTTTGTAAATATTTGCCAATTGTTTAAGGAAAAAAGATCATTTTAAAGATAAAATCCGAATTCGACTATTGAGAACAAACAGTATTTTTTAGATTCTAATTCTATTTTTTAGATCGTAGTAAGAGTATCATGATAGTAATACTTATCATCGTTCTGTGGGATTACTTGAAAAGAGCTGAACGGGCAACTGAAGGAACACGGATAAGTCATACGTAGCTAATTTAGCACTGCTCAAAACAGAACAGAAAAAAAAAGCGTACCATCGTCAATCTAGCTCGGTGACTATCTTAGTGTCCCTAAGGAGCCCTCGCCCATGGCGACTTTTTATAGCGAAGCTGTCACGCGTTTCGTAAGGCACGACTACACCGCTACTAATGCGCTTTAGTCGCAATTTGCAATGCGCTACAGAAGCGATGATAACGCGCTACTACAGTACGGCCGTTATAAGTTGGCGAGTCTGAAGTTAGGCTCTGCGAATTTTAACGTTTCAAAACTCGTACAAAAATAAAGGTTTTAAAAAAGTAAATGCTATTTGCAGTTGTTATTGCTGTTAAAAACAGTGATTGGCATTTATTTTTTTAAAACCTTTATTTTTGTACGAGTTTTCAAGCGCCAAAATTCGCAGAGCCTAACTTCAGGCTCGCCAACTTATAACAGCCGTACTGTAACACGCTACAGCACCGCGACTGTAGCGCAGCAAACACGCAACCGTGTCGAGACGACATAAGACAGAGGACGGAGAAAGGGTGGCGCGTGAATAAAAATTAATAAATCTTAATATTTGTACTACTGTATCGCATTTGCATCGGGACAGAAGCAAAGGCAGTATGGCGTTTGCATCGACATTGAGAATCGTGGTGTAGTAGGCGAGGGCCAGCAGCTAGCGACCGCATCGCAACTGTATCGATGCGAACGCGCGACAACATCGCTACTGCATCTCTATAAAAACTACAAAAAGTCTTAGCATTAGCATTACCGGCCTTATAATGTTCCCACTGCTGGGACTCAGGCCTCCTCTCTAGGAGAGGAAATGGGCCATAATCCACCGCACGGGCCCAGTGCGTATTGGTGGATGTCGCATGTCTTCGAATTTTTGGTTCTAGGACATGCCGGTTTCCTCACGATGTTTTCCTTCACCGTTTTTAAAAGCAGTGGTAATGAAATAAATTACACAAAGTAATGCGCCTGACTGGGTTTGAACCTGCGACCTACACTTTGCAAGTCGGGGCAGTTACCACTGGATCACCACTGCTCTCACAAAAAAAAAAGTTTCAGTGGCATTACAAAAAGTCTTAACATAGCTGTAAATAGAGCTATGTTGTAGTCACCTTTGACTACGATTTCTGTCTCCACGAGACAGCCGCAAAAGTTAGTTTATTCCCATCATAATGGCTCATGTATTCTCTCGTTAACACGTTTCGCCCATCACTCATTCATTTTAACTCATTAGTTTACAACGTGGCTAGTCAAAGGCAATGGTGCGTTGCAGGCATACGTCATAATCTGTCATTTGTGATGTCTTCTGTTTTCGTTATTAGAAATGAGGATTTATTAGTAGGTACCCCATTCATTCGTTACATTTTTTGGGTGTATAGTCACAAGCAATAAACATTGTCATATTTTCAATCTATCTTAAGTTTTCTTATTCAAGCGACGAATAATTCTCGCGTTACCTGATAGCTACAACCTCTTTGTGGCTACAACCTAGAGTCAAGAGCGATTAGGTTACTTCTAGGCAAGCGTCCATCATCGGCCACATCATCGTTTACCATTACTCGTAGGTGAGATAGTGGTCAAACGCTAGCCTACCGATAATAAAAAATAAATAGTACGTCAATTTACATGCAATACAAATACAAATATTTATTTATGAACCAGATGAAATCAGATATTATGTAAAATGCCCCAGCACTCAAAAGCAACAGCAACATGTTCGAAACAATTTTTCCTCGTTGGGGTCGGTCCACACACTCATTAAGGCACAGCCGGCTTTTGATCACCGCCCCAAATGTAGGGCACAGTAATTAAAATCGTCGGCGCCATTTTAATGGAGTTACTTGACGATTTCTTTCGTTTACACCTTGGATGTAGAAGTTAAAAGAAAGTTTTATTTGACGAACTTTACATATAAAATAAGGATTACAAAGACTAGATAACGAGGCCTTCTTAGGGTTCTGTAGTCAAACAGGGACTCTTATAGTTTCGCCATGTTTGTCTGTCCGTTCGTCCGCGGATAATCTCAGTCACCGTTAGCACTATACTCCGTCGGTTTAGGTAGTTAACTAAATGTAAACAATCTTGGCATGTCTTTTTATCTAAAAGTTGTCTATAAATTGTATGTAAAAATCTTTGCGACTAGGTATTTACCTAAATCGATGTTAGCTAATAAACTAAATTTAAATAATCTTTGTGTAAAATATATACGACCTCTTTAATATAAAAAGACATACCAAGATTGTTTACCTTTAGTTAACCACCTAAACCGATAGACCATAAAAAGCTGAAATTTGGTACCAATATGTACATCAATCACACCGACAAAATTGTAAAATAAAAAGTCGAAAAAAGTAGAATTTTATAAAGACTTTGTAGGAAAATTATTTTGAGGTTGAACATTTTTTGAAAACTTATATAAAATAATTTCTAAGCTAGGTTTGTAATTTTACCGTATATGCAAGCATTTATTTAACTTAGTTTGCATATTTTATCATCATTTCAAATAAAAAAGAATGATTAAAATCGGTTCACGCAATACAGAATTACCACCGGAACAACATAAATAACATACCCCGGTCTAGTTTGTATGAATTAGTAACCCACTTTCCCGTGAGATGGCGCTGTACCTTGGGCTACTTCAAGCTGTTAAGATTTTTCCTAAGTTGGTGGGGTCGGGACGGGTATGAGCTATTAAATTGTCGAATTGTACAGTTGTCTCTCGTTGCCATTGGTGGTATTTGTTCTTGCTCGTTCTCTGTCGTTCATTGTTATTAATAAGAATATTTGGTATAGCGTGAATTTGTAATTGTGTTTAAAACAATTGGGACACTTATTGTGACGGATGGGAAACTACGGAACCCTACACTGAGCGTGGCCCGACACGCTCTTGGCAAGTTTTTTTTTAGTGAGAAATTATCCAATGACTTCTCCTCGCTCTTGACAAACAACAATTTGCGTAGACGAATTGTATCACTAAATTAGTAAGACACATCTTTTCTTAAATAATTCAAGATAAAGAACAAGAAGTGAACTCTTAAAACAATACTGTCGAACATGTCACAACTCCGTCGTCCGACTTATATACATTCCTAAGCTAAGGCTCCCCACACGCGCAAAGCAACGGCGACAGTACGTAAACCTCTTTTCCATTTACGGCAAGGTCAAAAGATTTTAATTTTACTAGCCGTTGCCGTTGTATGTATTTTGTTTTAACAAAATATAACTACAATATAGACAACTAAAAACTTAAGTAACAAAAACACATACAAGCAAAACTCATAATTAATTTTTTTAAAGTCTTTTACACATTTTTATACAGTACGGAACCCTTCGTGCGCGAGTCTGACGCGCATTTGGCAGGTTTTTTTCAATGCTCGTCATATTGATTTTATTCGTATATCGTAGCGAGCACTGGAACGAAGTATCCTCGAAGTCAGAAGAACAGACCGCATAAGGAACAGTTTACTTCGTTCCAAAACACAAATCGCAGACGTATGTTACTCAGCCGCTCAACTAAAATGGGACTGGGCAGGCCACATCTGCCGCATGTCGCAACAAAATTGGACGAAAGCGACAACTGACTGGACTCCAAACAGCAGGAGCCGGCGACGCGGTAGGCCTAGAAGGAGATGGCGTGACGACTTGGACTCCTTCCTGAAGGATTGGTCAGCAGTGGCTCAAGACCGAAAGGATGTGGAAAAATGGAAGGGAGGCCCTGCAGTGGGACACAACGAGCTTATAATAATATAATAGTACCCTTTGGGTACAGAACCCTAAAAATCATAAAATCACTGAATCGTAAACTCTATTCAGGCTATATTCCCTCACCGCATAAAAAAATCTATCAACAACGACCCTCGTATTGTCGCTTCGCGCCTGTCTGCGTGTGCCTTTAGGACATTCGCCTACGTGGCTTGCAAAGCGTCGCCAGCCTCTCCACGCTGTCACTCTGGCTAATTGAAAGTCTGTGAAAAGGGGCGCCTGACTGACGTCATTAAGAGATGAAAGTTCAGCGTTGGCTTGACGAAGGACTGGTGACAACTTGACGCTTTGATTATTATACACCTGAAGTGACATTGTGAAGCTTTGATGACGGGTGCCAAAGAATTGTTGCAGATAAGACTTTGTGAGCGTGAGGACGCATGTGTGGTTGTGTAAACAGTGTTTAGGTTTCATTTGGAACTTAATATATTAAACTTATTGACCTGTTTTCACTCTAAACTTGAAGACACTTAAATTATAAGTAGACGGGAAGACTGCAGCAGACAAATTAATTCAGTAATCGAGCAATGTGATTTTTTTTTAGTTGAAAAGTTGGCCGTGTTCTCATTTGGAGGGCTATGTGAAACAGAGAGTAAAGTCCCACCAACCTCCTTTGAAAAGAGAGCATCCTCCGACCAGACGACTGCCCAATACATGTTTTCAGGCTGTTATGTCTATTCAAACCGCGTGTAGAAATTTGATTGCACGGTGCAGGATTCGTAGTTCTTGTATCGCTACAGTCACACCCTAACGCTACAGTCACGAAGCCAGCGAGCGCGGGTGGCGGTGCGTTTCAATCCCTAGATTAAAAAGGTCTCGAAGGCATCGATGAAAGCGGCGTCCGAGCGATGCGCCTAGTCAAGCGGTGCCTGAGCTCCTGTATTGGCTTAGTGTTATACATAATTCTTCTGTACTTTTATTTTTTATAAGTAGGATATCATCAAATGACTTCTCCCAGGAGCGGGAGGAGGCAGGGGTGGAGCGGGAGGGCGTGTGAAACTTTTACTAACTAAAATCTACTCCTTTGTTCTTTCTTGGCCTTTCGTTTCAGGGCCCCGGGTTTTTCTTTCAGAAGCGATCGTACATGTGTTTCAATTGGGTGTGTAACGATTGACATAATAACAAAATATCTAACGTTCACTTGACATAATTTCAGTTAACATAATTTTGTTTAACATAACGATCAGTTGACTTAATGAATTGTTGATATAATTTCATTTTACCTAATTTCATATGACATAATGAACATTTCCTATAATGCACATTTCACATAATATTCATTTAGCATATTATTCGTTTACTATAATATTCATAATCTCTAAGTAACTTTTAATATAATTTAGAAAATCACACCTGCTACCCTCAACTAATGTTACCAGGAGAAACTGGATGCAATCTGGACTTTAGGGCACTCCGACTCGGATAGGTTAGGTTAGAAGGGGATGGCGGGGTCGTGTGAGCGAGCGAAGCGAGCGAATAGACCCCGCCATCACCTTCGTGGTTATTTTTTTATAAAACACCCAGAAGTAGGAGCCCCGCTTCGCGGGGCTCCGTCGACCAAGCCTACCCTCGACCATGCATAGAATATTTTAAGGTTTGGTTATGTGCCATTTGAGTTAGGCTAGAACTGTGCCCATTAAACATTTTTAGGTCAAAAGAATATTAGGTGAAATAAACGTTATATTAAAAGAATATTATACATATTGAAAATTATATAAAATGAACGTTATATTAAATGTTATTATGTTAAATGAATATTATATGATATGAAACATTAGGTCATATGAATTTATGTCATTTGATATTATGTCATATGAAAATTATGTCATATGAACGTTAGTTCAAGTGAAATTAGAGCATTTGTTATTATGCCAAACATTACACACCCGTTTCAATTTGCTTTTGAGGATAACATCTGTCGGGACCGCTAGTATTATACATATAATTGTTACACAATAAAAATAATTTTACGATAAATCTAAAGCACAAGTGTGATCATAACACCGGGTCTCATTCGTCTCGCATCAGATTCCCACGACCCTCACAAGGTTAATTCCGTCCACCTTGTGGGAAGCCTTACAACGCTGCGTCCATTGAACATAAATCCTAAATATCCGGCTAAAACGTTCTACCACGCCGTCATACATTACCACCTACGATTGACGCAGCACAGTCGCAATAACTCCTCAACCTGACACATGGACACCTAAATATGAGGCAATCTATCACGAAAACTAATCACACCATCTCGATATCACGACTGAAACACGAATAGATCACGTTTTAACAAATGGCCAGAGATAAAAGGTACAGGACTAATTGTTCCTGGTAAGGTGACCATGTTATGGTGTAGGCCGTGATGTGATTTGAGAGGCGATGTAGGCGATGGATTTGACGTCATTTGTCAATGTATCCGGACTTCGCTGCATCGTCACAGACTATGACATCGCCGAAGTGCCACGGGACTATACATGACATTATCACACCAAGGGTCAGTTCACACAGACCAGCTCGGAGAGGAGAGCAGATGTTTTATCACACTATATAGTAGATGTTTGAAAACAGAGTTTTAAGTATTTGTAGTAAGGTTTATTTGAGGAGCTCGTGGCTAGATAATAACAGCCGCACAGGTCGATCTTCAAGGTTAAGCAACGCTTGCCAAGGTTGCTCTGTGGATGGGTGACCATCTTAACATACCGAGTTTCCTCCGTGCCTCGGATAGCACGTTAAGCCGTAGGTCCCGGCTGTCAGTAGATCTTTGGCAGTCGTTACGGATAGACAGAAGCCAGTAAATCTGACTCCAGTCTTGCCATGAAGTACCCTGTTACCCCAGTTAATGGGTTGTGGAGGTCTGGTAGGCAGCCGCTCCTCGTAAAATACTGGTATTCAGCTAAATCCGGCTTGACTGGAAGCCGACCCCAATATAGTTAGGAAAAGGCTAGGCTGATGATGGTGATGAGTAAGGTTTATTCTTGCATGTGCACTGCATCCTCGTAAGAATCCTTGAACGCGCAGTCATCTGCTCTCCTCCCCGAGCCGGTCTGTGTGAACGGACCCTAATATTATGAAAGCAAAGGTTGTATTTATGTGTGTGTACCTTTGTAAGGAGTAATAAATGTACATACAGATTTATGCTCAGTTCACTGACAATATTTGGATGGCATTTCGTCGTTGCGCGTGCATAACCGCGGAACAACAGTTGGTAAATACCGCGTATCGGGTTTTGAACGATTTAGCAGGAGGTGAAAAATACTGAATATCTTAGACATTTGGCTATATTTTACGGGTCTTATTTCTTAAATTTACGTTAACAGGTAAATCACGAAAAAAGTTAATACATAGTTCAGCCCGTAAAATATAGTCAAATGACTTAGATATTCAGTTTTTTTCACCTCCTGTAAAATTGTTCAAAAACCGATACGCGGTATTTACCAACTGTTGTTCCGCGGTTATGCACGCGCAGCGACGATTTGGCATACGAGTAGACCATATCCTGGAATAGTAAATTATCTTTTTATCCCTTGAAATACGTGTACAAGTGTCATCGAAATCCGGTCAGCCGTTCGAGTGTGAAGAAATAACAAATGTACACACAGACTCTCACATTTATAATATTATGTGATGTGCAGGTCTCGATTTTTGTTGATAAATAACGCCTCAACATCAGAACAGATTTGTACGAAACAGCGCTCGTTCATGTCCCGGATATGGACGTAGGATTTTTTCATTCATAAAATAGTTTCCCGAGGGATCACTTTTACTTTGACGCGGCCTAAGCTGCTGGCGTAAAGCCTAAAATCGAATAAAAGTCCACAACTACGATCTAAAAAATACTTCCGAAATGTAAGGCAGTCAGCAAGTTTAGGTACACCCAAGCTTGCTGACAAAATTCCAAGCCTAGACTAAAAGACTCCGAAAAACTTGGTGATACTGTGTGTTTTGCCGTGATTTAGTGTCGAGTTGCAATAGTGCGCGTAGCAAGAGACATAGAAAGACGGTAGACAGATTTGTCTGCTCTTAGCAATTTTTTCCATCCACCCGCACTCTCCAGTCAACCCGCGATCATGGCGCTTGCAACAGTGTCGAAATATCGGGAACTCAAAATAATTAAAAATCACGGAAGATATCCCGTAAGTGACAATTTAAATTCCTGGACTAATAGTTTGTAAGCAGATACGGAAATTACGATCCACCTATAACCGTCATTTACAAAGCAGTTAATTCAACAAGGTATTTAGTATTGTTACGCCGTGAAACTTAAGTACGCTATATCTTCGACGGAACCAAGGGTAGCATCAAATAATTAAAACGCATTGATGTGCGAAGCTTCGAGAATAGGAGTACATACTCAGGCCTGGCAAATTCCAGAAAAGTCCGACATACCCTATTATTATTAGCTAAGATTCAGTAGGTAGTTATGTGGGTGGATAAGGGAATTTGTACCTTCCGGTATTAGCAATAGAGTCGAAATTCGCATGTAAGGTGGTAGATAAGTACCTACTTACGAGAGTAATAATAATAATTTATGGCCTCCCGATGCGACTATTTTGTGCTAGAATGTCCTTGAAACGTCGGTATCGAGAAACTTCGATGACTTCGCATATAAATACGGGCCCCCGGCTAGAAGCGAGTTCAGTTTGATTTCGTCAGCGATACAGAGCGAACTACCTAAGTGCTTGAAGTGATACCTAGCGACCTAAGCGATACTAAACGGAACTCTGAGTGTTTATAGTGATTGGTTATTTGTTGATTGGACTAATTTGTCATTGTTTTGTGGTTAATAAAGTTATCTGCTAGTAAACCGGCATTTAATTACTCACGTTCGTAACAACTGGTGTCAGAAGTGAGATGCCATTACTACAGAGGGACGACGAACAGGGACCACGAACAAGGAGGCAAGTGGAGATGGATGCTGCACGTCAACGTCTGGAAGCGGAAGATCGGGCTGGTATGGGAGCAACGGCAGCTGCTGAGGCGCCAACAGGGCCATCCTCGGAAATGAACCTCGCCGCAGTGTTGGCCGCCATGCAAGCTAGTATGGAAGCTGCCCGCCGCGAACAAGAGGCTAACCAACGTAAGCTCCAGGATCTAATCGCGGCTAACCAGGAAGAAGCCCGCCGCGAACAGGAAGCTGCCCGCCGCGAACAGGAAGCTGCCCGCCGCGAACAAGAGGCTAACCAGCGTAAGCTCCAGGATCTAATCGCGGCTAACCAGGAAGAAGCCCGCCGCGAACAGGAGGAAGCCCGCCGGGATCAAGAGGCTAAGCAGAACCTGATCCTCGAAAAAATCGATCACGGCCTCGTCACGATGGGCGAGAAAGTGAAAAATCTCACCTTAGAGGTCAAGGAGGTTTCCGCCCGAGCTGATAGCCTCGAAACCAGAATTGATGGCCACGAAGATCGCCTGCTGGACATCAACAAAAAGATTGCCAAGCTCGAAGCACGCGAACCCGTTGCTGTTAGCGCACCATCGCACAACCACTGTGCATCAGCCGCAAAATTTGATATGCCGCGTTTTGATGGCACGTCGTCCTGGACGGCTTTTAAGTACCAATTCCAAACACTGGTCAAGACGAACCGCTGGGATGATGACCAGTCTTTCGCGGCGTTAACTTTGGCCCTACGAGGAGACGCTCTGCTGGTCCTAGAGAACCTTCCTTCAGACGGCAGGACGTTGGAGCGTCTAATGGAGGGACTAGACACTCGCTATGGTGACAAGCACCTCGAACATGTTTTCCGCGCGCAACTTCGCGAGAGAACGCAGAGGTCGAACGAGAGCCTTCAGCAGTGGGGAGTAGAGGTTGAACGGCTGGTCCGGCGGGCATACATGTCGATGACACCGGAGACGGTGGAAGTAAATCTGGTGCAAGCATTCATCGACGGTCTACGGGATACTGAAGTCAGGGCGACGGTGCGACTCGGACACCACCAAACTCTGAAGAGTGCGATGGCCCACGCTTTGGAAGTGGAAGCCGTACGACAAGACTCACGTACGCACAGAGTTCGGGAAGTGGTGGTCTCACCTTCAGTGCAACCACGTCACCGAGAAGTGGCTCCGTCGGCAAAGTCCCGCTATATTCCGACGTGTTATGGATGCGGAGAAAAAGGGCACATTCGTACCGATTGCCCCAAGAGGAAGAGGGGAAGTGTGGACTCCGGAACTCAAGTTAACGAGGAGGAACTCAAGAAAACCGTGCGCGAGGAGGAGGAGCTCAGACGTCAAGGAGAAGTGTCCCGTGCAGCCGCCGCGGCCGAAGCCCGTCGTCAAGAAGCGGAGCGCGAGGAACGCGAGCGTCACCGCCAGGAGTCGGAGCTGACCGCCATGCGCGAGCGACATCTGCGCGAGAGGGTCGCGCACATCAGCCAGACTGCGCACGGACAGAAGATGTTGTCTAACATTAACGAGGAGTTCAACTTTGTGACGGAACATCGTAGTGGAAAAGGGCATAACAATGCTGACGCCCTATCGCGACGTCCATGTAATGAGGACCGTAGACATTGCCAGCAAAATAAAGCCCGGGAACACGTGAACTTAATTAGGGCTGAGGGCAACTTTAAGAAGTCCCAGAAAGAAGATGACGATATTCGACCTATACTGGACTGGAAGCGTAGTGGAACTAGGCCTCAGTGGAATGAAGTATCGTCACATAGTCCTGTCACAAAGAGCTACTGGGCACAGTGGGACAGTTTAGTCCTAGAAAATGACGTGCTTTGTAGGAAATGGGAATCGAACGATGGCAAGGAGGTGACCACACAAGTGATAGTACCACGACGTGAAGTGGTCCCCCTGCTTCAGGAGATACACGATGGCGCTTCTGGTGGACACCTGGGAATCAAGAAAACTCTACTGAAAGTGAGACAGCGGTATTACTGGCTCAATTGTAGAGAAGACATAGAGCAATGGTGTCGGAAATGTACAGCGTGCGCATCCGTGAAAGGACCACAGACTAGGAGCAGGGGCAAGCTTCAGTTGTACAATGTAGGAGCCCCATGGGAACGCATTGCCATCGACGTTGCTGGACCTTTCCCAGTGACAGATGACGGAAACAAATACATAGTGGTGATACAGGACTATTTCACAAAGTGGCCTGAAGTTTTCGCCATACCCAATCAGGAAGCGACGACAGTGGCGAAAAAGGTGGTCGAAGAAGTAGTATGTCGGTATGGCGCACCTTTGGAGATCCATTCCGATCAAGGCCGCAACTTCGAATCTGCGCTGTTCCAGGAAATGTGCACTCTTCTGGGGATTTACAAGACACGCACAACACCTGCGCACCCACAGTCGGACGGAATGGTGGAGAGGTTTAACCAGACCCTGGAGAATCACCTGGCTAAGGTTGTCGATGACCATCAGAAAGATTGGGACCGGTATATTCCACTATTTCTGATGTCTTATCGATCAGCAGTGCATGATAGCACGGGCCATACCCCAGCAAGAGTGAATTTCGGCAGGGAGATGAGACTTCCAGTCGATACCATAACCGGCGTGCCACCTGACAAGACTAAGCCAGTTACGGACTTCGTAAGTGACCTCCAAGATCAATTGGATGAAGTGCATCAACGAGTGCGTGAGAATAGCCTACACACCAGCGTTAAAATGAAAACTAGATACGACCGCAATGCCAACGCCAAGGGATTTGAGGAAGGTGCACTGGTTTGGCTCCACAACCCACTTCGACGAAAAGGGAAGTCGCCGAAACTTCAAGCTCGATGGGAGGGACCCTACACCGTGATAAAAAGGATCAACGACGTTACCTACCGCATCAAGAAAGGGTTACGAGGGAAACCTAAGGTAGTCCACGTGGATAGATTGGCGCCGTATCATAATGCTCGGGACGAGCATGACTAAGAGGGGGGCACTGTTACGCCGTGAAACTTGAGTACGCTATATCTTCGACGGAACCAAGGGTAGCATCAAATAATTAAAACGCATTGATGTGCGAAGCTTCGAGAATAGGAGTACATACTCAGGCCTGGCAAATTCCAGAAAAGTCCGACATACCCTATTATTATTAGCTAAGATTCAGTAGGTAGTTATGTGGGTGGATAAGGGAATTTGTACCTTCCGGTATTAGCAATAGAGTCGAAATTCGCATGTAAGGTGGTAGATAAGTACCTACTTACGAGAGTAATAATAATAATTTATGGCCTCCCGATGCGACTATTTTGTGCTAGAATGTCCTTGAAACGTCGGTATCGAGAAACTTCGATGACTTCGCATATAAATACGGGCCCCCGGCTAGAAGCGAGTTCAGTTTGATTTCGTCAGCGATACAGAGCGAACTACCTAAGTGCTTGAAGTGATACCTAGCGACCTAAGCGATACTAAACGGAACTCTGAGTGTTTATAGTGATTGGTTATTTGTTGATTGGACTAATTTGTCATTGTTTTGTGGTTAATAAAGTTATCTGCTAGTAAACCGGCATTTAATTACTCACGTTCGTAACAGTATTATTACTCGATCGTTAAGCCAGAACCCTTCCCAGATCGAGATAAACCCATGTCTCCGGCTAACTTTACATTTGGCGTCAAATTGCTTACGCTTCCGATCGCTATCTGAACGAATTATAAATGATAATGGTCAAAGACAGCCGGGATTTCGGAATATGTTGGAAAGGAAATTGGACTTGACTTGCAAGCGCATCAGATTTTTTTATATACGTGTTAATAATCTCATTTGTAATCAGTGCAGAGTCTGAGATTTTTGATAGCTAAGTATAACCTGGGTTTTTAAAAGCAGGCGTGTTTGTCGGCCATTAGAGAAAATGTTATTAAAAAAATATAAAAATACTCCTACGACTCCAATTAATATGGGATAAGGGCAGGAATAAAAAGAACTGGTGGGCCATATTATTGGTTAACATTGCTTACCATCAGGTGAGACAGTGGTGAAACTCGAACAGTCTATCATTAATAAAAAATATTATATGTATAATACTAAAGTATATTTTTACAAAAAAATCCCACCTCTGTCGGACCGACTAACGGCATTTGCTCAACGTAACCGGTGATGCAACGAAACAAAAATTTTGTAGTCTGAACCGAATCGGTATTTTTTTAATCGAACCTTAAAAACAGTATCTTAATCGATCTAAATATTTACCTGAACTTAATAAAAATATATATTCGTTCGTCAGTCGCTTCGGAGTTGTTTCATCGTTAAATAGCCCTCACACACATTTCTAACTTAAAAAACAACCCACAAAAATCCAACGAAATTATATAATATACTACAAAAAAATTATAATGACGAAACTTGTAAGGAAAAAACACATTTCAATCTCTCTCGTTTCTCGCTTACGACACTTACCGCATTATTTCCAAAGAAAATAGATTCCCATTTGCATTATTATAATGAGACATTTACATTTTTCTTATATGTATCTTGGTAAACATAACAGGAAACTTATAAAGTGGCATCCATCGTACTAATGGCCAATTTATGTAAACGCCACTCCAGAGCCTGTCAACCGAAAATAAAGGGGATGCCTTGAAGATAAATTGAATAATACTGGGAAATCGAGGACTAAAAGTAAGACATTTTTTTATATTTTTAAAAGTGAGAAGCTTGAAACTTGAGTGGGGCTCAGAAATGCGATGGATGCTGCGCGCGTATAACTAAGGAGTAGATCGGATCGGAGTGGATCGGTCGGAGTCTATGGTTCCTGATAAGTAAAAACTAGGAGCATACTAGGAGTCTTTAAGTCAAGACTGAATAGATTATTTCTAAGCAAATATGCGGTTTCGTCGAACACATCATTGCTTATTATCAGGTGAGATAATGGTCAAACGCGTGCCTATCAATAATAATAAAAACACCACTTACAAGTGTAGTGTCAAAGTTTTGCCTTTGACACCTATATTCCTTTAAATGATATAATTTATTTTACATTTAGATTTTTAAAAACACTTTTACACGTCAACTTTTTCGCCAATTTAAGCCAGATGAGGTGTTTCCTAGGTGACTACCCTGAGCAGAAACCGAAACTAACTCAGGGCTCTTTTAAAGCTTTAGTTGCCCTTTGCGTTCCAAGGCCAAGGTAACTGTTTTCAACAATACGGCAAGCTAATTTTAGAGTACAGTGACAGTCTGGAGAGGCCATTGCGGAAGCAAGACCTCCTTATACCGCGTTATCTTGTCAATCAAACAGAGCAACGAGGACTCTTCGGAGCATCTGAGGAGGAGAGCGGCCTCCTGATTAAATAATGTCAAGTCTTTGAGGTTTATGTCACAAAATTTTAGCGAACGGGAAAATTATTTTGTCTATAATTGAGTTACGTTATATTGTCAGCCTGTTTTTCAAGTAACAAGATGTGGAACCATTTTGCGGGTGAGCAATATTTAGGAGGTATGGTAATA
The DNA here is from genome assembly GCA_030763345.1 of Mythimna separata. Lineage (NCBI taxonomy): Eukaryota > Metazoa > Arthropoda > Insecta > Lepidoptera > Noctuidae > Mythimna > Mythimna separata. The sequence continues at coordinate 11,230,793 of CM061174.1, read as the reverse complement.
TAGTACCGAAGTTCCGAAGCGGAGAAAGGTTTACAGAAATTAATAGTTATAGAAGATGGTTAAGGGGTCTATACCAAGAAAACTCAGAACTCAGATAGATATTCCCTGTCAGAGCTGCGGATTACTACCGAGGCCAACGCAATCAGCAAGATGAAGAAACACTATGGGTAAAACCCATAGTGTTTGTCAGTGAAAGTCGGACATTATCTCTCGCACCACGAGGAGCCGGAGAAGTCATTTGACGATTTCCCAAGTTAACAGAGAGATATGAGTTTGCAGTCAAGCATTAGTTTATGTTATATAAAAAAATCTACTACAAACATACATACGTAACAACAAATTAAGGTTCCAGCCAGTGGCGGAACTATAAGGTGGTAAGGCTGGCAGAACTCACGGGCCCCTTAGCCGACGGGGTTCCCACTCCCAGTCTAAGAGGCCGTGAATTCAAAAGAAAGAACCCAACTTAAAAAAAATGTTACATATTTAACTTTCCCATCCAATGAATTTGCCTCGGATCTTAAATGATAAAGTTACGCCACTTGTTCCAGCTAAACGGTTTATGATAAATAAGCTCTTAACCGAAATAAATGGAAGTCATGATAAAGTCCAACTGTAATCTATCTACACTAATATAATAAAGCGGTAAAGTTTGTTTTTTGTTTGTGTGAGGTAATCTGTGGAAGTACTGGTCCGATTGCTAAAATTTATTCACCAATAGAAATCTGATTGATTGATTGATATATACTTTATTGTACACCTTAAAAAATAATTTAACAAGGCTGTATTCCTGAGTGACATAGGCTATATTTTATGTACGCGGGCGAAGCTGCGGGCTAAAGCTAGTCAACAATAATTCTATAGTTCAATTTGGTTCAACTAGTCAATCATTGACTGTAAAAAGTAAATAAAGTACTATCGACCACTGAACAAAGGGACGTATTCTCCAAATAGCCCTCTATTTTATACCGGACGTACGGTTGATCGGGGGCTTTTAATCTCCGGATATTACTCCATCTTTGTGTACAGGTGTCATTTAAATGCCAAAAAAAAAACATCACCTTAGAAATCTTTTTTTTTATTGATAAAAAGTGACCCTGATAGTAGGTATTGATGCAATCGTTTATGATCAGGGACACTATACTAAATTTGTTATAGAAAGGTTTCGGTGACAGCTGTCGGATTCATACAAGTTACCTATCCTTTTCTCTCATCTTAAAGATGCATATTTTTGTCCTGCTGACACCCAACCCATGCTATGTAAAAAAGACTATAGTTTATTAAGATTTTAAACATTAATTTTTAACAGAAAATATCATTGTTTAATATCATACAGACTTCTCTTTTAAGGCTGGCGCGAAGTGTCAATTTTCCATACAAACGTAATACCAAAATCATTTGCAGTTTAAGCATATTTACACCATAATATGATGTTATTCGGATTCAGACAATAATTATCTAGGTTCCTACGTCGTCTTTCTGTTGAAAAACTTACCCCAAACGAAATTTAAGCGAATTTAATTTTGCACATTTTTACACCGAAAATGTCATGTTTTTATTTGTTTTTTTCTATATTATAAACAACAATACTTCAAGATATCTCTCCGTAGGAACACAGATATTATTATCAAGTTATAAAGAAAAGAAAAGAAATTGGAAAATAATTAATTTTTCATTCATCATTTTTGGTATTACGGTACACATCCAAATTTCTCCCAAATTTTCAATAGTTTTTATTGCTATCGCAGCAGGCAAATGTCAGTGTGTGGGTATGACATTACCTCAGTCAGTGTGTCTCAGAATTATTTATACTATCTGGATTGATTACGTCAACCTCAAAATCGTACTCACAAAAGGGTATCTTATCTCTTTCTACCATGGTGTCCATAGACGAGTAAGAAAGGGACACGCTACCTCTTTCTATGCTCCGTCTTGCTGGGTACATTTTTTCCATTTTTGCTTGTCAATCAAAAATATGAACTTAATGGCAATGAAAATGAAGTACACTTCAGATTGTGTGATATTACTTCGTAATCATTCCAGGGTACACAAAGTCCTTGCGTGTGTGTCGCTCCTACAGGGTTACCTACTTATCATAGGTTCGAAAAATATTTGATCGAAATTCATTTCCTATAAATTTTTTAAACAATTATCGTTTCGTTTTAAGGGTTCCGTACCTCAACGGGAAAAAACGAAACCTTTGTTTGTCAAGACCCTCTATCTCGGGAACACGTGGAGTTGTCGAGTTCGAGAATAGGCCCGCGATCTCTTGAAGCTGTGCACAAATCAAACATATAAGTTATCGAAAAAAAAAGTTACAACCGTTTATATCGCAAAAAACGTACGTTTTGATACTCTCTAAGTAATCAAAATTTATAGGGTACTTCCCGATGACCTAGAATCATGAAATTTGGCATAAAAAAGGTCTTATAGCAAATATAGGGAAAAGTCTGAAAACTGAAAATTTGTAGTTACGCCTCTAGAAAATCGGTTCCCCTCCTATAGGCATTCACACTAGCGTAGGGGTCATATCGCACAAGCGGTTTGCGAGCGTTTGTTCCTTATATTATTTAGATTTTAATCACCATAGATTCATTAAGTCGTGATTTATTTTTGTTTGTTACATCTCATGTTAATAGGTTTGTTCTTTTTTCTTATATTTATATTCTCTCTTATGGTGTGAATGTGGGAACACTAGACTACGATTTGATTACTACTATTTCGACAGCTTTTTGATAAATATTATTTTTATTGTACTTTTGGTTATCAATCTTAATCTGTCTGGTAGTATTGTAATCTATACTTATAATAAATTTGTAGAAGTATAAATTCTGTACATTGAAAATGTCAAAAAAAATAATGGCAGGGGGTGTTACGAGACCGACACCGAACTCATTTTTTTTAAATTAGGTAGGTACTTAGGTTTACTTTTATAGGGCGCAGACCGTATAGATTTTAATTTCAAGTGTAGGTAGTATATTTGATAGTGTGTAAGTAACGTAGGGTATTTTAGTATTCTTAGGTAAGATTAGTCATTCGTATAATTATGTAGATATTATTTTTTAGGCATTTTGCTTATTTATTGATATACATAGAAGTGAAGGTACTACACTAAAAACTTATTGATAAGTTTTGTCATCCACGCGAACGAAGTCGCGGACACAGCTAGTATGGAAATATTGTAAACCCAATATTTTTTTGAAAAGAGTAACCATGAAGTTTCTTGCCAGTTCTTCTCAATAGGAAACGACGAATTGGAACTACGCACTAGATTCTGACGTTTCATAAGTGTCCATGTAGGCCCACGTAAAATAAAAATATTATTGATTTCCATTCGATAGATTGATCACTACAGAACACTTTTTTTGCATTAAATTTATTTTTAGGATAACATTAAAAGTGACGACCCTATTTCTTCAATGGAGCATAGGTAATCTGGGGGCACGGTAGTGTCCCACCCACCAAGTCACGCAAAAATGTGGCATCCTTTTTCGAAACATTTCGAGCCATTTTCAACCTCTTATAAATTTGTTGTGGACGAAACTAGATCAAGCAGGCTTCTTAAAAAGACGATATATTTCAAATCTCATTAAATTTTCTTATCAAAGTTTCTAAATTTTGTCATTCACTGACTGAACGAACATAAAAAGTCTAAGGTACTTTTAGCAGACATAGAGACAGAAGTTTCAAATTTTGATTACAATTAGTGTTTACTGTACAAACCAAGAGAAAACTAAAATATTTTGCAATTTCGGCCTAGTTTTCAAGATACACCAACTGCATATATAACTTAGTAATCCCATATAAATGTATAGGATTACAAAGTAACATTTTTAAGATTTGACTTGGTAATCGCACTAAACGATTTACTTAATTACTTTTGAGATACATTGTGTTTTCATGCGATTACAAAGCTAAATTCATTTATTTAAAACATACAAGATATTTTGACTTGGTATAACATGGATCTCACATATTTTTACGGTAGAAGAGTAGTGTTGCGAGACTTGAGTTTTTTACAAGCTGTGTTTTTGATGGAATTATTTTGTCAAGTTCAAAACTGTTCCATATTATGCTGTGAAGATTGTCCAACTCACACGTACACACACATATGCAATTTCGCATTTGTTTTTGCCAAACAGAGATAGCAATATACCGCGAACGTATTTTATTTTCATCTCAACTCGAAGTAGCGAGCGATCTACGCAGGATCCTTAACTTGATTTTGATATTTGCTATTTTTTGTAATAATTTTTAACACGCCTCAACTTCTACATCTTCATTTCAGCCGAAGGACGTCCACTGTTGAACATAGGCCTCCCCTAAGTGTCGCCTCAACGAACTGCCCCGTGCGTCTCGCATCCATCGTATTCCCGTAACTCTCACAAGGTCATCAGTCCACCTTTTGACAGGCCTTAAAATGCCCGAACTTGGTACGACGGATTTGGTCCGTAGAAAAATCAAACGTGACTCTTTATTTATTTAATCTTTAAGCAACGCAATGTACAAAGGCGGATTTATAAAAATACAATACAGAACACAAAAATACAAATACAATTAATTAAATTATTAATACACTCGAACTCGGTACGACATACCAAACTTACGCTTACGCATAAGACAGGGGAAACAAATTCTATAAGTATAAAAGTAACGCCACAAACAAATCAAACTCGAAAAGTTTCGTTGAATTTTTTATGCACAAAAACCAATCGGGCCGAAAACTTCGTAAACGACCGACAGTTGATTGGAAGACCAATGAAAACGGATGGACGCGCGGAAATTGGAAATCTCTTGGCGTAATAGAAATTTCTCTATTCGACTGCAGTATGCAGCTTTCGAATCCCTAGTCCGTACATTGACGAGTATCTTTCATGTGGTTACAGCGGTCACCTGGATATTGGCTGAGCCTTTCTAACGAATACAAATGTTCAGTCGAATTTTCCAATTTTCTAGCTGCTTTGTCAGTATTTCGTGCAGTGTTTGCATTTAATTTTGTTTATTCAATACCATCCTTCCATTGAGTGTTAAGATTTTGACGATTTGCTGGAATCTGAACTGTGGGCAATGTAGTTATGACTATCACAGAGTACAGTAAATATAAATATACCTATAAAGAGAATGACTATTGAATGTGATTGAAATTATGAAATTATTTACACATTGATCCATTAAATACATACGTTAACATTGGCATCAGAATAATCTTGTATAATATTATTTTTGCTAGCCCTTATTATCATATTAAAGTAAAACTTTTATGACATCGTCTCACATTTTTTCGTGATTGTTTGGTTTCTTTTATATTTTTAATTTATTTATTGCTAACTTGCTTATTTTTGTTCTTTTACTACTTTTTACTTCACATAAAATTTAATCTGTAGAAATAAAACTGTACCAAAGTCAAAATTTGACAGATTATTTTTGAAGAAAAATTAATATCTAAGGATAAGTACTGAAACGCAACCACAAAATGAGTCTTTGCATAATATGTTTAAGAAAACGTCGATATACTTATACGTATCATTTGTATCTCTAGAAAGTAGTTAATATATACGTATCAAAATCGACATAAAATGTTCTTTGGTATTTTTTACAGTACTACATCATATCGTATAGTTTTAAATTTAATTTCTGAAGTGAATATCATCACTATTAACTTCTGGGAGATTTATATACTGGAATTTTTACAGTATATTAATGTGTTCTTACAGTTTTTTTTAACTCCTCAAAAGCCTAAGTAGATAACATAATAAAAATTGGAGGAAAGCAAAGGATCAAATTGTTGCCTTCAGAATCATTTCTAAAAATACAAGCATGTGAAAAAATGGGAGTAATGCTATGTATAAGTAATGCTATGTTAAGCAGGTGGCGCTAGTTGTCACGTCAACATCGGCTCCGTACTAAAATTAATGTAAAAAATAGTAAACTTTACATATAAAGTCTAGTTGTGTAATATATCAGTCAATTTATATATAATAGCTAACGTCTAGTGTTTGCAAAAGTGTACATGGTAGTATGTGTAAATAAAACTGTGATAAAAGTACAGTGTCTAAGTACAGTGTGTTTACAAACAAAATAGTGATTTAAAATAAGTAACCAGTTGAATTGAGTGATAAAAGCTAATAACTTCAATAGTACTTTATAAATTCTGTGAAAAAATTGCAAATGACTAAACATTAAGTGAATTTATTTTCTAATATTTTTATATCCGTACCGTTATAGTAGGGGAGCCCCAGAAGGGATTTCGGGATTTACTAAAGCGCGGCAGATTAATATACAGGGGGATACCTTGCACCCAGTTAAGTACCTCCACCAAATATGAGGCCCATATATAAAGCCGCCCGTGAAGGATACAGGATCAGATTAGTAAAAAAAAAATGACCCTCAGACATTCTCGAGCGCGTCAGATTAAGGTAGGGTGAGTTAATTACATCCTAAAAAGTGTATATTCCACTAATCTGACAATTTGAGAGAGACGTAAAGAAAGGGGAGAGCAGCAAAGTTGTAAAAAAAAAACGTCATCTCGACATTCTCGAGCGTAGCTAATTTTTTTTTTATTTTGAAGAAAATAATTCAAGAATAATGAAAAATATATAATCTGACGATTTCCGCAAGCCGAAATAACAAAAAATCGTCGATAAAGTTAAATGCGTGCAGTTGTGTGATGGCTACATTACCTTCTCCGGTTTTCTAAAGAGTTCCCTCAAAATTAGATTTCGTGGGAATTTGAACTGATTCGGACAGTTAGATTTTGAGACATTTTGAAAAATCTCAAAAAAATAAGTTTTATATTTTGAAAGTGGTTTTTTTAAAATAACTTTTAAACGGCTTTATCGATCAACTTCAAAAACTAATTCGCCTTTGAGCTTGAAAAACCACGTCGATCGCTACCAAGCTGGTCAAAATCGGTTGATTCGTTCGAGAGATATCGTGAACGAAAGAAACCCGAAAAAGTGATTTTTCGGGATTACTCCGAAATTTTTGGTTCGATAAATTAAAACTAGAAAATAACTTATGAGGGTGATAAAACTGCGTTGAATGCCGCAAACCGCGTGAAAATTACTTGATCCGTTCAAAAGTTATTGCGGCTTGAAGATTCCAAAAATAGTGTTCTATGAAACTTTTATCAGACTTTCGAGCTGGGAGAGCTCAAATATTATCTCTTTGAACTCAGCGAGCTCAAAATATCACATAAAATATATTTTGAGCTCAAAAATGATATAAGTACAATTTTAAGCGCCCAGGAATGGAATTAGCTGGAAGTTGCAGGGGTTTTTTTGTCAGATCAGGCGAATCCCTCTAGATAATCGTCAGATTATGAGACAGTACGTTTAGAACATAAAGATGAACCATATATATCTTAATCTGACGCGCTTGAGTATTTCAAAATGGCGAATTTTTTTTGCACTTTATGAAAGTGGCCACGAGTTTGCGTCCCATCGAAATGGTCAGATTAGTGAATGAGATCTTTTTTTTTGGTGCACTTAACACTCCCTTAGAAAATCTGACGCGCTCGATTAAATTATTTTTTTTTCCATTTTCAACCCTTCCATACAACCACCCCCATCATGCAAACGATCAGATTAACATACGTACATTATTAAAAATACGTAGGGCATTGATGCTATCAATATCTGACGCGCTCGAGGATGTCCATGCAACAGTTTTTTTTTACATATTTAAAAATCTATAGCTGCTTCCCCCACCGATGAAAAGGTATAATCATAGAACATTTTTTTCTTCTTATCATCTAAGCTTTGCAACCCAATAGGTCTCTACGACGCTCGAGTAAATCCCCATTTAGCATCGTGGCCTCCCCTACTATTAACTTCATTCAAAAGTTTTAGCGTCCCGCGTCACCACGGACGCTTATCGTTCGACCAATCAAAACAAAGAAGATACAAATCGCATAACGTGTGTATCTATTACACACTTGCTCCCACATAACAGCGCAGTCGAATGCCTAAGACGTCCGGTCGCTCTTACTGAACCTGCATGTGCAAGTTCGAATCTGGGTGAAATGCTTACTCTTTTTGCGGACTTATGAGATTTGTTTTTGAAGATTTTGGTGTAAAGAAAAAGTTACTCTCATTATTTGTGACTTTTAGAACATTTTAATTGCATTATGAGCACATTAACTACATTTTATACGTTCACCCCTCATCAAACCGAGGAAAAGAAACGAGCTGCGAATAAAATAGTGTAGACATTGTGAATAGAACCTACGTGGAATTATTATTTGAACGGAACTCACTCGTGAACTTTTTGTATACTGTTTTTATGTGATGGTCTATTAGACACACCAAACTATAAAGAAAATAAAGCACCGGACTAGTCACTTCTTAAACTAATTAGAAATTTCAAAACAAATACCATTGTTATAGCTATAAAGTGGCGACTGGGACTAGTGCGTGCTTGCGACGTCAGTGCATCCAAGTTCGATTCAGACGATTTGAATCTCTTTTTGTGTTTTTCATGTTTTTGTGTTTATATAATATTTTGGTTCGGACTTTAATTAGACAATTTTTCTTTCAATAATTATTCTCTCATAGTAAATTTTCTTTCAATAATTCTTTCATAGTAACACGCCATCGACATCGCAAAAATGTCACCGGATGCCAAAACTAGTACAAACAGCGGCCGCAAGATGGCATCACTAGTAGCTTGTTTTAAATGCAAAAAATATGTTTCAATAAAAAATACGGCGTTATGTTCGGTATGTAAAAACCGATATGAACCCGATTGTGATGGCTATCCTCTACACACATATCGCCTAATGGATAAAGAATCCAAAGAAAAATGGAAGTGCAAAATCTGTAGAAAAATTAAAACAGTTGTAAATTCCGAGGTATCTCACTTTACTCGTTATTCTCTAAAGAAAAAACAAATTATAGCTGCGAGACCTTCTCCACTAGATAAAAGCGATAACTTAAAGAAATCTCCCAACATCGCACCGTCACATCATGCTCCTCAGGACATCAGCGAGATATCGATTCACGATACGGTAGAAAAAGAAAAATCAAATTCTGGTGTTTCAAAGTACAAACACATAATCAAAGACACATCGCACAACACCCTACCGGACTTTGAAGAATCCTTAATATCGTCTGATACTTCAAGTTTAAATAGAAGCTTACCTGATCTTTCTACAACAATTTACGGAGAAGTATCAGAACTGAAAGATACCATCAAATTTTTAAAATCTCGTCTAGATACTGCAGACAAAGAAGTATATAAGCTACATATGGATAATTCAAATCTCCACAAAATTGTCAAAGAACAACAAGACAAAATAGACCAGTTGACTGAGATTTGTTCAAACAAACAGCAAAATAAAAAACACTTTCCAAATAACATAAAATTTACCGATACCTGTGAAACTCCCATAACAACACCTCTCATTGTTGATGTGGATATACCGAATGGACAATACTATCAAAGTCCCACAAACCTGATCATTCCCCTGGAGCATACAAGTATGTGTAAAGATTCAGTCAAACAGGTCCAATTATACCCAACTGAAACATCAATGCGAGAAGTCCCAAGTAAAAGGCGTATATTGATCTTTGGTGGCCAGCAGTGCATCGGTCTAGCAAGTCAACTAATTGGCTCAAGAAATAACAACAACTACGAAATCTTAGCGCAAACCAAACCGTTTGCCACATCTGACGAAATAATAAAAGGCTGTGATAACCTAAAGTTAGATAAAAATGATAAGATAATTTTAGGTATTGGCGAAAATGACACTAACCCTATGAGAACTGTGATAGAATTATCGGCGTTACTAAAGAAGTTTGAGTATAATACTGTTATGATTCTTAATGTATGTGAAAACAAGTACTTAAATGTAAAAATGCTAAATGATATGATCAAACTCACTTGTAATAATTTTTCAAATTCCTATTTTATGAATGTTTTTCACACGTTTAATAACCGCATTGCCTATACATGTAAAAAGCTCAACCTTTTTATAGACTCATTAGATTATAACTGTAAGTACCTGCCAATGATAAACAAGAAATATGCTACAAGTCAAGGAGTAACTCACGTAAATTCTATTGAAAACCATACGATAATACCATATAAAGGAAAACACAAAACCCAACAATCCTATAAAAAACAAAAAACAATCTTAGACTACTTTCCTACAGTACAAAACACTACTCCATGTCAAACGCAACCCGCACGTCTCTCACCCAATGAAACCGATCTAACATTTTTTCGCGAATAACGGCAATGAGAAACAGATCACTCTTTTTCATCAAAATATAGCAGGATTGCTATCTAAATTAGATATTTTAAAAATAGCTTTATCAGACTTCACAACTAAACAAATCGACGTAGACATACTCTGTATTAGCGAAACATTCTTAAAATGTGGAGAAGAACCTAACGTACACATTAATGGCTATAAGCTAGCTTGTTGTTACTCCAGAGCCAAACAGAAGAGAGGTGGCGTTTGTATAATATGTAAGGACTACCTAACTTGTCATAAAATAACCTGGCTCAAAGATATTGCGTCTGAACTAACCTTTGAGTGCTGTGGTGTGGAATTTCCACAGTATAAATTTATTCTTATATGTATCTATAGAATACCAAATTCGAACACTCGTGTTTTTTTAGAAAAATTAGAAATTATATTAAATAAAACAAAAAGAAAGTTGTAATAGTTGGCGATTTTAACATTAACATCCTTAAACACTCTAAAATACGTGATGACTATCTGACTTTGCTCCAAAATTATAACTTTAAAATGCATATTAGTGAACCGACAAGAGGAGAATCATGCTTGGACCAAATTATAAGTAATGATCTCACTGCTGTAGGCAAAGTCATACCAACAGGCTTATCAGACCACGACACATGCCAAACATTATCCCTCACCGTAAAAAATAAAATATCCCCTAAACTGCAATGGTATGTTTTCAGACGTGACTATTCGCCGGACCACACACTAAAATTAATTGAATGCATCAACAATCTGTCTTGGGCAGAGGTATATGATCAACCCGACCTAAACAATGCCTTTCAAACATTTCATGATACTTTCACACTGCTTTTCAATTTATGTTTTCCAGTCAAAAAAATTAAAGTTAATAAGAAATTGAAGAATCAACCTTGGATAACCAAAGGTCTAAGATTAGCTTTCAATACCAAAAGGAAGCTCAGGTATTTATACAACTGTAAATCAACACGTCAGTCTTATAAAACTAAGTATCGCACTTATAAAAAAATATTAAAAAAGAGTATAAATTTAGCACAGAAACTTAACAATGATCGATTATTAATGAAATCTAAGAATATCTGTCGGGACTCCTGGAAAATTATTAAAAATCAAGAAAGTAATCAACATAATGCACAGCATATAAATAAAATAAACTTTAACACTACAGCCATAACCGATCCAGAACTTATATCAAATACCTTTAATAATTACTTTATTGATCTCACAAAAAATATTAATAAAAAGAAAAATATAAATTTATCGAAAACAATAGAACCTAATAATGCTAGTATATTCTTAATTCCAGTTACAACTAATGAAATCTACCAAATTATACTGTCTTTAAAAAATACAAAATCGGTAGGCTATGACAGCTTACCGACTCAAATTCTAAAACAAACTGCACATTTAATAGCACCAGTAGTCAGTACTGTGTCATCTCATAAATATGTCGTTATCTCAAGGCACTTTTCCAGAAAAATTAAAAATATCAGTGGTAAAACCTATTTTCAAAAAAGGCGAAAAAACAGAACCTAACAATTACAGACCTATTGCGCTCATACCTACACTTGCCAAAATTTTTGAAAAAGTGATGTTTAAACGATTAACAACTTTCCTTAATAAATTTAACATTCTAAAATCCGAACAACACAGTTTCCAGAAAGGCAAATCCACTACACTAGCTGCCTTTAAATTAATAAAAAAAGTTCCAGAGAATATTGACAAAAATATCAACACCTGCGCAGTGTTTTTTGACATGAGCAATGCGTTTGATTTTGTTGATCATGACATCTTGCTCCAAAAAGCCTATGCATACGGTATTCGTGGTGTAGCACATAAGTGGTTACAAAGCTACCTCACTAATAGGCAACAATATGTAGAAATTAACAATATTAATAAGGATACAGAATTAACATATAAATCTAAATTATTATATAACAGAGTCGGAGTCCCACAAGGTAGTATACTGGGCCCACTTTTATTCTTACTTTATATCAACGATTTACCCAACGTGATAAATCATCACTGTACTCTTTTTGCAGATGATATATCGCTAGTAATCTCACAAAAATCGAATACCACTTATGAGACTTATAACAACGAGGTTAACGAAGCAGTTCGAAACATTATCCAATGGCTAGAGTGTAATAATTTAAAAGTTAATATAGACAAAACTAGAATTATACAATTTTACAATAGAAAACAATATAATTACAAATTAACTATCTCATACGATAATAATAACATAGCGCAATCCGATAGTATAGTCTTCCTCGGGATGTCATTAGATAGTCAGATCTCATGGAAATTACACATAGCTAAAATTTGTAACAAGATAAACAGATATGTTTACGCTCTATGGCGTCTTACAAGAATCTCCAGTCTAAAAACAGCTCTACAAGCATATCATGGATATGTAGCTTCCAACATACGGTATGGTATTATATTATGGGGTGGTTCGGTAGAATTTAATAGGGTATTCCTTGCTCAAAAGCAGTGTATTCGTGCACTATGTAACGTAGACTCATTAACTTCATGCAAACCATTGTTTAAAAAACTCAACTTACTAACAGCACCGTCCATGTATATATTTGAATCTTGTATTTTCGTTAAAACACATCTGTATCTATACAAATCCTTTGGTGATTATTGTAATTTTAATACCCGTTATCCCAATAGCTTTCCTTTACCCAATATAAAAACGGATCTGTATCGAAGAAACTGTTACCCCATGTCAATTAAATTATTTAACAAATTACCGGGTGATCTGAAAGACCTACCCATTACACTATTCCGAAAAAAATTGTATACCTGGCTAGTCGATAAATGTTTCTACACGACCCAGGAATACCTTAGTTATAAGAATAGAAAATTATTGTAACAACTTACTATGTTCCTATTAGTGCAATAATAGACAGTTAAGTTAGTTTGTAATCTATTTTAAGAGTATAATATATAGGTATAGGTACCTGTACCTAACCTTTTATTGTTCTAAGTTTCGCATACCAGAAATGGTTAATATGAGGCTCTTTTCTGTTATATTATGTACAGTCAGCATCAAAAGTCGATGAACAGAATCAACATAACAAAACACCTGTTCACAATAAAATTCCATAAGTTATAGTCGCAACTAGGAAACAAAATAGCCTGTTTACCAGAAATTTACAAAAGTCGTTAAACACGAGTATTTCAAAAGTACATGTGCACTAGTATTTCAAAAGTACATGTGCACTAGTATTTCAAAAGAACATGTGCACTAGTATTTCAAAAGTACATGTGCACTAGTATTCCTAAAGTCGCTGTACACCATCAATCCAAATGTTGCTGAACATCATTCTATCAAAGTCACTAAACAGCTAATTTCACCTGACTAAACTAACTACTACTAAATATAGAAACTGCTGATATTGTTATTATCTTTATTATAGAACAACATCATTGTATCAAAAGTCACTAAACAGCAGTAAAGACAAAATTAGGTTAACAAAGTATATTTTTAATGTTGCCGTGTGTTAATATACTTTTGACGCTTATGTTGTTCAGCTACTTTTGGGACAGTGCTTGCTTGATCTTAATAATGTATGTTAACATGTTAGTATCTATTTCAATACTTATTTACAAAGCAATTATACACTCGAGAGCAATAAAATCGCACATCATGACTTGTTATGTTAAGGCAGATTTTGTCATGAATATGAAAAGATTTTGAAAGGAATGCATACACACGTTTAAACACCATTTCATTATCTTTCTATGATATGAAATACAGTGAAAAAAAATTCCCTTGAAAAATTTTAGAGCACAATATCCAACATAAGGGTAAAATTACCAAATTTTGCTTAAGGGAGAATGAGAGTCAAACTTAAAATTCTTGGTTAACTAGTTTATTAATAAAGTGTATTCCCTATCTTAGCCTTAATTACAGCTGTTAATCGATGCCTCATAGACCGTATTAATTTTACCATGAAGTTGTATTGTATAACCTTCAGTAGCGCGGCCTGTAAACAACTCCATTCCTGCCGGCTTTCCTTTACAAACACAACAACAAACCTTAACAAATTAATTATGTATTAATCAAATCTTATAACTGCATAATACTTGCTTGTGAAAATAACAATCAACAATAAATAAACGCCTGCAAGTTTTTTCGGAGCAATCACTCACAACTTACGCAAAACAGGTCTGTAACCCGGTCTTATAAACGGGAATGTCATACATTTTAATTCATAGTTTCTAGCGACATCTAGCGGTGTTATACAAGCGACAAGCCAGTATAATACGGCTAAATAGCGTTTGCAGGCAACCCGGTATTTATCGAGTTAAATCATAAAATGCGTCCGCTAGAACGAGATGGAATGATACTGAACTTCTTAATTTAATTAGCATTTAGTTTGACAGTCTTGGTTCGCGCTTATTCATGTGTCATATTTCACCTGTTCATTTGCATTTTATTTGATATATTCGTATCATAATTTAGAATCTTATAGTTTTATGGTTGAAATTGGTTTATATGTAAACTAGTGATAGTTTTGCGTAGTGATAGTGCAGCAAAAAGAAGAACAGTTCAGTTGTATTGTTTGGTAATCGTACTTGAATAGGTATGGTAAGAATAATAATTATAATGGTTTTAGTTTGTAGTTTTATTAGAAAGTAGTTATTTAAGCAGTGATTTTGTTAATATTGCGAAAATTCGATAGCAAAAAAAAGACAAATAGCTGTAGAGTATAAGTATGTAGTACTATGTAGAAAAGTACCTAGTTATCAAATCACGGGGCCTCAATGATAACAAGGTTCAAATACATTTCACTAGATGGCGTGACATGTATATTAATACCGTGGTTGAAGAGTATATGATTTTCCATTTATTTATTTTTTCACTTTATTATGGTTTATTTATTAAATGATCAACACCTATACACACATAATTATGGAAAAATGGGCTCTTATTTCAAATTTTCGAAGATGATTGAAATGGACAATTAATATCTATACTAGTAGATGGCGCTGTATTAAATTGCAGAGGTTAAGCACTCGACTTTTTAAAATTTCGTTTTGTAAAATAATATCACAGATATTTACTCGTATTAGCAGCAGTACAAAAGTATATACGCTTTTAACGTCATTTATTAGGAATAAAAGAAGATCCATGTAAATATCTTGCAAAGTCGCTGCTAGCACCATCTATTGGCCTGGAACGGGGGTGAAACCGATTGATGTTATCATAAAAATAAGCAGAATTATCAGATGACGCAAACGTCAGCAGTTTCTTTGTACAGTGATGGTGCATAGGCGGACTTAATACATCAGGGCATTCTCTACCAGTCAACCTCAGTGTTAAAAAGACAACACTCTGGTAGGTCTACACAATAAATAAATAAGCGATACTTCAAACAGAGGTTTTATCGATAAAGTGGTTTATACTTAATTATGAAATACGTAATATTATAATATTAAAAACTAATAAAAACTATGATAAATATGTAATAGTAAAGTAGATACATATTTTATTTTATCTTTTTCATATAGTTTTAACGACCTGAGTGTTGTCACAATAATAATTATATAATTCACCGTTGCGCGAAATATTGCGAATTCGATTCTCGCATTAGATCATAATTACTATTTGCATGCATGCATGGTTTTGTTTGATTTAGCATGTAAGAAGGCGTATCTTAAGCGTAAAAGTTGTAAAAATTAAAGTTGCACTTTATATATGTATTTTTTTAGAAAGTTGTGGCTTTGGATGGTTTTTATTAAAATTTACTTATATGTTATTTTCAATACATGCATGATAGATATAGAGGAGGGTATTTTCTATCCTAATTTCATCACATTTCATAGCAACATGCTTCTCAAATTCAACCCCAGTGAGCAAAAGCCAATTAATGAGTACAAGATTTTGAAGTCAGCCACAGGGCCACAGCTATAGTAACTGGAATTCACGCATCACACTCGAGCAAGGTAAGCTTTTTTTGGTCCGGATTACCTATTAAGAAAACCCACACTTCGCCACTGATAACCTTCCACACCTCGTCAATGATGAATTGACGCTCTTGGAGTCGCGAAGAAACAAGTTTTTTGCTGTAATTCTTATTTTAAGATCATTCCAGATGTGTTCAATTGGATTAAGATCAGAACTACGCACAGGCCTGACTATCGCGATGATTTCAAAGTTTTCCATGTAGTGAAAAACTGTTCTAGCGACATGCGATCTGGTATTGTCATGCGTTAAGATTTTTTTTACCAATAAACTGCACCAGCAGCTTCACAGATTCTCCGAGCATTTTTTTGACGTAACGTGAAGCTATCAACCCTCTCGATAATACCTGCCCGATGGCAGGTATTAGCTACAGTGTATGAATACAAGTCAATTTTACTGTATAACATTATGCCACCCCTAAACGCCTCGAAAAGCAACATGATTTCTTATGTAGCATTGATAAAATTAGCCTGATGACTTTCTGTAAATCCTAAGAGGTCATGGGAGGTCATGGTCATGTAAGTCATTCTGAACTTATCAGAAAACACCATAGCCGGCATTGGCCGGCTATGGTGTTTTCTGATAAGTTGACTATTGAGTCAAACACGTAATTTAAGTGATCCATGATAAATTGTCGCCGGGCTTGTAGGGGAGCTGTGGTCAGTTTGGTACCAATTGCTGGATGATATGCAGTCAATCCTGCTTCATCCAGTCCTTTTCTAATTGTCCGCTGATTTATACTGACATTGCAAACTTCTAAAAGCCTTTGTCTCAGTTCAATCGCTTTCGATAGCCAATTTCTCAAAGTACTTGTTAAAACAAAGTGATCATCACGCCCTGAACCTATGCGCCATCGGCCAGGTCCTGGTCGTCGAATGTACCCACTGGTCTCTTGAAACCTTTGGTATACCCGAAGATCAGGGAAACGGCCCAATTTTGGCTGTTGAGCATCTTCATTTGTTTTATGGCCTGTTTTGGGCAAGGTAATAACTTGAACAGCTTCTGCGGGCGTGGTATCCATATTTTTCCAGTAAATTCGTTTGTTTCCAATTGAGACGTCATCGCGTTTACGGAAACAGAGTAAAAATTACAAAAAAATACCCTTTTTGTAGCTTTGGGTAAAGGTGTAAGTTGAGAAATGCGAATGCGTGAATTTGGGGAATTGGATGTATGGTTGATTTTTGTGAATTACGTGAAGGTCAATGGTCTTAATTTTGTGTTTTTGTAAAGTTAACCTTGTATGCTTTAATTTTGCGTAATAATTTATACTCCATTTCTTTACATTTAAGGGGATATCAGCATTAAACTAAATTACAAGCCATGTGCGATTTTTTTGCTCTCAAGTGTATTTTATTGTCAGTAATCATACCAATCTATAATATGAAATAACATAAACATAACTCTAATGATCTACGAAGCGATTATTGTGACGGTACTTGTAATTTACTTTGCGCAAATCTTACAAAACCTTCCTTTAATTTTTACTTTTTGTAAAAGATAAAAATAAAAAACCAAAAACTTGTTTTTTTAAATTTTTCACATAAATTCTGAGGTTATGTGAAAAAAAGAGTAAATACAAAAGTTTTAGACCTTTTTATTACCTACAACTTTGCCATTTGACTTTTTTCGATAGGACTTTTAGTTTTGCCGGAAATCGAGGAAAACCGTTTTTTACCCTTAAAAACTCACCCTCATCCCCTTCCTGACCTCAGATCGCCCGTAAATTATTTTTCCTTTCATTTTTATAATATTCCCCTCTATCCTACTATTATTTCTTTTTGGTTTTAAAAATTATCGACCCTGGTCTATAAAATTATCACAAGTCATGTGAATAGAAATAATAAAGTAAAAATTAAAGGAAGGTTTTGTAAAATTTGCGCAAAGTAAATTACAAGTACCGTCACAATAATCGCTTCGTAGATTATTAGAGTTATGTTTATGTTATTTCATATTATAGATTGGTATGATTACTGACAATAAAATATAATTCCTTTGTAAATAAGTATTGAAATAGATACTAACATGTTAACATACATTATTAAGATCAAGCAAGCACTGTCCCAAAAGTAGCTGAACAACATAAGCGTCAAAAGTATATTAACACACGGCAACATTAAAAATATACTTTGTTAACCTAATTTTGTCTTTACTGCTGTTTAGTGACTTTTGATACAATGATGTTGTTCTATAATAAAGATAATAACAATATCAGCAGTTTCTATATTTAGTAGTAGTTAGTTTAGTCAGGTGAAATTAGCTGTTTAGTGACTTTGAAACCATGATGTTCAGCGACATTTGGATTGATGGTGTACAGCGATTTTAGGAATACTAGTGCACATGTACTTTTGAAATACTAGTGCACATGTTCTTTTGAAATACTAGTGCACATGTACTTTTGAAATACTAGTGCACATGTACTTTTGAAATACTCGTGTTTAACGACTTTTGTAAATTTCTGGTATACAGGCTATTTTGTTTCCTAGTTGCGACTATAACTTATGGCATTTTATTGTGAACAGGTGTTTTGTAATGTTGATTCTGTTCATCGACTTTTGATGCTGACTGTACCTACCTAATGTAACATTCATGTACCATATTTGTTACCCATATTATGCGAATAAATTATTTGATTTGATTTTGATTTGATTTGAAAACTGGAATCATTGGAAAAGTTTTTGATTATAAGACCGTTTTCACATATTCCGATCCGATATCGGTATCGGACGCCGATACGATATCGGGGTAAGTAAAATGTATGAAATTCCGTGCTCCGATATCCGATATCGGGTCGGACAATATGAAAGACAGGTACATATTTCATACATTTTACTTACCCCGATATCGGATCGGCGTCCGATACCCGATATCGGATCGGATAATGTGAAAACGGTCTGATAATGAGCCAGCTAAAACTTTTTCGATGTATTTGAAGCTGGCCGCATAGCGCATGATGGTTCGCCAGACTGACACATCGTGTGCTGTCACTCTCGATGCTTTATAGAGGCTGCGTGTCGTACGTTTATGGAATAAAATTAATTCGATTTTCATCAGAAAATAGGTATTCGGATGTGTTAGATTTGCCTAATAATAGTTTAGTAGTTTCGTTTAGGTATCTCTCTGTTCGCTTTGTAAAATGCGATTGCGCTAGGTTTTGTTCGTTTTTCGTTGTGATTGTTCGTCTCAGTGAGATTCCTTAAAGCATAATTTGGTTTCACTTTTTTTGTTTTGTTTTGGCTCGCTGTTGTTTATTGATTATTCTCTTTGTCTCAGTTACATTTTCTGCCTTTAAAATATAATTCGATTTTATTGTTTTTTTGGTGGATGGTTGATGGTCGTAAATACTCTTGATTTGTTACTTACCGTATACATCTACCTAAGTTACTTATCTATTTTATTTATTCTATCTATTGGTATATTGGTACACCAATAGATAGTACCAATAGCTGTAGAAATAGTTATTTTCTCTTGGTTAAATATATAAATAAAGACAGTGATCAGGCTACGTTTGCTTTGCAGAATTCTGATCGAGACGAAGTGACCAGTACCAGTCTGGTCGCTATATCAGCACTTCCGAGGCAGTTTGGCGGATACTGGCCTTCTCTATACATGATCGAAATCCAACAGTCATGCATTAGGATGTCCACTTAGAGAATGGCCAGCGCATATTTTTCAATCCTGAAAATATCACTGATATTTTCATCACAGACCGTTTAGAAAATCCGCGCCAGACCACGCTCCTGGCATTTTTCGTAAATGATCACGTCTCTAAGTTCACCTCAGAGCAAAAATACATTTTTAACATCGTCCTACAAAGCGTTGGGCTCAGTCAGGGTAAAATATTTTTCTTGGATGCTCCCGGTGGAACAGGAAAGACGTTTCTAACCACTGGCATCCTTGCAGAAATAAGGCGACAAGGCAATATAGCGATTACGACTGCCTCTTCTGGAATCGCTGCCGCACTGCTTCCAGGGAGTAAAACAGCGCACGCAATGTTCAAAATTCCCATCGATTTAGAGAACAACGAAACGCCTGTGTGTGGGGTATCACGCAACAGTGATAAAGGATGAGTACTCAGAGATTGCTCTCTAATCGCATGGGACGAATGTACTATGGCAAATAAGAAAGCAGTGGAGGTTGTAAATCGAACCCTGCAGGACATACGCAGGAAGTAAGATGTGATGGGAGATGTCACTTTTCTATTTAGCGGTGATTTTCGACAAACTTGCTATGTTTGCTTTTAATGCTTCATTAAAACGGTCGAATATATGGTCACGAGTTCACAAATTGCGCTTGACCATTAACATGCGAGCTCTGTTGGGCGGAAATACACGCTCAAGAATTCTTTTAAAACTTAGTGAAGGCTCTTTACCAGAAGAGTGCGGTGAATTCGTCTGTTTTACGGGGACATAGTCGAATTCCAGAACAAGAGAATTCTTGGGTGTGTGAACGGGCCATTTTAACACCCAAGAATGATCAAGCTTCAGGAATTAATGAAAGCATTCTCTCGCAAATTGATGGGACAACTGTTTTTTAGTAGGATTTTTTGACTGAGTTAGATTGCAACCTCCAAACCAACGTCATTGATACTTTAAATTCGTATATACTAATTTTACATACATACAACATATGTAGTGCTGTATATTTATTATGAGATTTATGTTCAGCAGCTATGCTTCCAGTCGACGATAAGAAATGATTGATGGGTGTGAGAGCTATGGCAAGCGCAATCTGGTCTCAGAAAATTACGACGTTACAGCAATTTAGAACTCAGAGCCTCAGGTCCAGTACTCCAGCTAGTCTACAGTCCGTTCAGTTATATTAAGTCTGACATGCATCATGTTTTTATAATAAATTATAATTGAACAAATATCTCATATTTAAAAACTTTATCGAAAGTCTGGGTTACCTGGTATACTGTTTTATTTTATTTTAATAAGAATAGTGACAGACTAACAGCCGAAACCAATAACCTATCTATCACATATCGGAGATTGAAAAACAAATGAAACAACAGAAAACATGTACAATTTTTGTATTGTATCATTTGTTTTACTATCTCCGATATGTGATAGATAGGTTATTGGGTTCGGCCGTAAGACAATCAACACATTTAAAACAACACAGAGTACATAAATCTGAAGTCCAATTACTACTGAACACAGCATTCAATGTTTAATGTTTTTTTTAAACTAGTTACAGTAATGGTGAAGCAATGTGTAGAAGTTAATAAATAAATGACACTGTTGCAATTACAATTTGAACAGATGATTTCTGAGCTCGTTAAAGCTACTCAGAAACAAGTCTACCTTAGGACATATGGCATTATATTGATTGCTGCATTCTGGAGAACGGATTTTTCTCAGAGATGTTATTTCGAGACAGAAGTTTATAAAAGCATTGTTTTTCGTAATATGGGTTTCTGAAACTAACTACATCTGTTGACCCCGCAATTACTTAAAGTTAAACTTTAATTGCTATAAACTAGTGCTTGACTGCGATCCCACCTGATGGTAAGCAGCGATGCAATCGTTGATGGTGAGGCGCACTAGCTTATTAAGAGCCTATTCACTCTAGCCTTAAAGACACCTAAATTATAATCGGACGGGAAAACCGCAGCAGGCAGATTGTTCCAGTCCCTCGATGTACGCGGTATAAACGACGAAGCGAAACGCTTAGTCCGGACCGTAGAGGTTTCGACAACGTAAGGATGAACACCCGCCGTACGACGCGACGGTTTGTCCGATGGTAGAATGGGGATGGCGGAAGCAGTTCATGCCATTCTAAAAAAATAAAAGTATATTTTGAACACAATATCACACTAATGTTGTAATAATAATTATCTACTTTTTACTAACCGGTGCAGGGACGAGCTGGACAACAACCGAAGGGACTGGCCCGCAACGGCTGAAGACAGACGTGTGTGGAAAAGGAAGACGGAGGCCTTAGCCCAGCAGTGGAACACAATGGGCTAACTACCCACGGATTATATTATTATTGATTAGCATTATAATGTTCCCACTGTTAGAACTTAGGCCTCCTCTCTAGGAGAGGGGATGGGCCGTAATCTACCGCACGGCACCGACTTACAAGTAAAGCATCACTTTGTGTAATTTATTTCATCACCGCTGCTCTCAAAACGGTGAAGGTAAACATCGTAAGGAAATCGGCATGTCCTAGAACCGAAAATTCCGGATGATATTATCATTGAATAACTCCTTACAAACTTTCGCGTATAAAGAGACATACTTACTCGTAAATACTAAATACAAAATAAATACACCCAAGACCCGCGATATTCACTCACTGACCTTTCTAGATAATTTAACATCCAACGAATTGTGACAGCCGTAATTCCGGTCACTATTCAATGTAGATTAGATTCCGGGATCCAGGTTTAAGCGCAAATATACTTTATCCCTCGAGATTAGAACCGGGACACCGCATCCGGGATATTGTATAGGAACGAAATGTTTGCGTCTGCGTGTTCAAACATCCAATAGATCCGACAGATCTTCGGATCCTAGTGATGATGTGAAAGGATACCTAAAAGTATTACTTACATCCTTTATTATTCTGTCTATGGGATTTTGTGTGATTTCCCCCAAATGAGCAATCATGAAGGTACCTATACATAATTATACAGAAGTATACAGGAAAAGTTTTTAACCACTGCGTAAATTTTTTTTGGTGGCTCAGTGTAAGTAATAGAACACAGATCGATCTTCAAAGTTAAGCAACGCTTGCCAAGGTTGGTCAGTGGATGGGTGACCATCTTAACATAACGAGTTTCCTGAGCCACCAAAAAAAATTTACGAAGTGGTTAAAATTTTTTCCTGTATAGACGTCACGGCGTCTTCACTTTCCACCTTACGTTTGTCCTCAAAGGACATAAAAGTTACTTAAGGGACACTTGGTGCAGTGGGTCAGCGATTGACTGCTACGCTGCGTGTCACGGGTTCCTTTAACACGGAAAAAATATTTGTATGCCTTACAAATAAGTGTTAGTCTGGGGTCTTGTGTATGTGAGCTATCATGTTTGTGAACGTACCCACGAAACAGGAATAATTCCTGGAGCAAGATAAAAAATATGTAAAACTTTATGCGTATTATACCTAGCCCAGAGAACAACGGAGTGGAAGTGATTGGCGGCAGCGACCTCTCGCGTTCGGCTCTGGTATAATACGGACCGAGAGAGTATGGAGAGCAGTCACCTCCTGCGAAGCAGTAAAGCGAGCGAAGGAGGTGTTGGAAATCGTGAGAGAAACCTCACGCCCCAACCGCCGTAGGATCCACCCAGAGCGGAAGGTGTCATTTGATGATTTTCCACGGAAAAACATGTACTATGTAGGTTATATCTAGTTTTCTACCTCCCTGTACTTGGTGAAAAACGACAAGGCATGGGGGGTGATGAAAGAATTACGGCCGAACACCTGAAGGACAATGGAAACCACCGGTTATCGGGGCCTTAGGCCCTTCAGAGGCTAAACATAAAATGAGTTTTTGATTCTAGGAGATGTCGGTTTCCTCACTATGTTTTCCTTGCCGTGAGATATTGTTGTACTTATTTATTTTTTATTGTTTTGCTTTTTTTAATGTGTAATTTAAGTTTACCTGTACTCGTTCATATTGATGGTTTGCCAAATAAACGTGTTTTCTTCTTCTTCTTTCACTGTTTTGAGAGTCGTGATGACTCAAATAAAACGCCCGTCTAAGTTTGAACTCACGACGTACCACTCGTATACTAGAATCGTTACCTTAGGTCAGCACTGCTCCTCAGCCGAGACCGTAACCTACCTATATTTTTATGTATTTCTATATCCACATTTTGATTTTCTATCTTTGAACCGGAGTTAATAAAAGGTACTTACAAAGTGAACCTGCCTTTACAAACGTTAAGGATGGAAGTGATTTCAAAGCAATACTCTGGAGAAATACATTTCTAGTGTATACGTAGGAAGACCGCAGTCGGCAGACTTTTAGGGCGTTTGTGCACTCACTCGAAGTCGCTTCGAATTTGTGTTGAGTACAAAACGGGTTCGAATATTTTCATAAAATAATTACGAATATGAGTAAACTGTAAAAGCCTTTAGAGCATTGTTTTTCAATCTTTTTGAATACGTGACAATTTTTATAATGGGAACCCATCGTGTGTGGAGTACTGCAGCTACATATGGGCTGGTGCTGCAAAATGTCTAGCAGTTTTGGACTCAGTGGAAAGGCGTGCGAAGCGGCTAATTGGAGACCCAGATTTGGTTGAATCCAATCTGCAAAGCCTAGAAAACAGGCGTAGGGTAGCCAGCCTATCGGTGTTCTACAGGATGCAATTCGGAGAGTGTGCGCGGGAATTGCGTGAGTTGATTCCGCCATCACCTTTCTTGCATCGGTAAAATAAAATTTGATTTTATTATTCATTTTAGTCCTCTTTGATAGCAATCATAATTTTTTGTTGACTGTTTTGATGTTTTCATGGTTAACAGCCTTTTTGGGGCGTCCACTGCGTTCATCGTCTTCGATGCTCATTTTGCCCTTTTTAGTCATAGCATACTACTTCCCAACAGTTGATTTTTCTGGTGCAGAGACCAAATAATGTTCGCCAAGCCAAACTTTAGTCACTTTTTTTTCGTTAAAAAGCAATTTCATGAACACATGATTTTTTTTAAATTCATTTTTTAAAATAAGTTTTTGTTCTTCACTTACAACACTATCGAAAGAAGCCAATGCCCGACAGCCGTGAAGTTTATACACGTATCTATTGAAGATTGGTAATAACTGAAAATCATTATTATGGATTTTATGTTAGTTACACTATAAATGTGTCAGCCTTCGAACTTTTTAGCCCACCTGTTATATAGCCTTTGCCGATTGATTGACACATTTAGAGACCAATACTTAGGTACTTTACAGGTAAAGTACCTAAGTCAAATCAGCCACTTAGGTACTTTACAGGTAAAGTACCTAAGTGGCTGATTTTTTGGAAAAACATGTATGAATAATGTAATGTTTAGGTACCGGCCGTACCGGTACCGGTACTTAAGGTACCGGTTGTCGGATCGGATGTTGGACATCTCCGTTGCGCTGCCCGATGGAAGTAACTTCGTTACACTCCCGCTTCCAAGCGAAATAGTTACCTACAGGACCACTACCAGAAAGCAATGAATTTGTACCCGATCAGATGAGGACATTTGGGTTTCTCGGAAAGTTTCTGGTGTTTTATTCGTCTTGAAACTTTAATTCGATTCAGGACGTCTACGGTCTTTCTAATACAAAGTTTCGGCCGATATTTCGCTTGTTTCGTCAGTTTGACGTTAAAATTCCAAATAATCTATCTGTCAAAACCATTTTTTATTTTTCGGAACATTGCGCATTAGAGTAGGTTTAGTGGTTCGAAACGTCGAACCATTTTTGTTCATTCAAAATTTCAGGAACGATTGGAACCGTATAAGTCCCGAATCCACTCTTTTGGCTGTTTTATCTAGGTAAAACAAGGCGGCCCCTAAGTTGTATTCCTTATCATTTTAGCATTATACTTAAGTGTTGCCTAATTCTTACATCATCATCATCTGCCTAGCCTTTTCACAACTATATTAGGGTCGACTTCCAGTCAAGCCGGATTTAGCTGAATACCAGTATTTTACGAGGAGCGGCTGCCGACCAGACCTCCACAACCCATTAACTGGGGTAACACGGTACTTCATGACAAGACTGGAGTCAGATTTTACTAGCTTCTGACTATCCGTAACGACTGCCAAAGATCTACAAATGACAGCCGGGACCTACGGCTTGCCTAATTCTTACATATATTATAACAAAGTCTCCCGCCGTCTGCCTGAAAGCGATAAACTTAAAAGCCATAAAACGAATTTTCATGCAATTTTCATCGTTTATTGCTGAAAACTGCATGAAAATCCACCCCACATCCGCCACGGATGAAAATTAGAAATATGATGAAATTCTACACTGTATAAGCTTGCTTTGTTTCTAGGTTTAAGTATCTACATTGTTCCTTCTACTTCAATTGACGCAACTTTGTGTTAATACGCTCTAATCTATTTTCATCTACCTACTGTCTGTAGTCATCATCATCTGCCTAGCCTTTTCCCAACTACATTGGGGTCGGTTTCCAGTCAAGCCGGATTTAGCTGAATACCAGTATTTTACAAGGAGCGGCTGCCTACCAGACCTCCACAATCCACAACCCATTACCTGGGGTAACACGGTACATCATGGCAAGACTGGAGTCAGATTTACTGGCTTCTGACTATCCGTAACGACTGCCAACGATCTACAAATGACAGCCGGGACTTTCTGCTTAACGTGCTTTCCGAGGCACGGAAGAAACTCGTTACGTTAAGATGATCACCCATCCACAGATCAACCTTGGGAAGCGTTGGGTAACCTTGAAGATAGACCCGCGCGGCTGTTATTATTTAGCCACGAGCTCCTCGTCTACTGTCTGTAGTATAAACCTAATTTACGTCTTACGATTAACGTAACGATCTTTTGAAGACAAAAGAAAACTACGGGATATATGGATCTACGCGTGCTTCAAAGAGGTATCAGCAACACCGTACAACAGGGCGGAAACCTATTAGGGCCATGGATGAAATAATATTGCACGAAGTAAAGCGCCAGTCTAAATTAGTTTGAATCAGCTAGGCCGAAGCCTAATGGGGCCATGGATGGACTCCCGAATGGGAAACCCGGGGTTCTGGAATGTAAATGTAAGGCAAAGCAGGAACATAAGTGCCGTTTTAGTCAGCATAATTCTGACACGCCTTCCCGCTTCGCCCTTGAGCGGGAGAAGTCACTAGATACCTACCCACCTTGAAAAATAATTAAAAGAGCATAGCCCTATACTTGGTCTCCTAACAGAACAGAATTATGTGGATTTTGTGGCAATTTATTTGATTAAATTCAATAGAGTAGAATGTCCTACTCAAGTACATAACTTCGCATCTATTTCCTTGACTACTATACTATACTCTCATACACTATAAACAAACTAAACTAATATATTAAGTTCAGCGCCATCTAGCAAAAAAAGTCAACTTTACTTTCCCTTTTTTTTTTGTTTTTATTAGCCTGTTCTATCTCACTCCTGGGCAAAGGCCTCCCTCCACTCTTTCCACTTTTCACGAGCCCGCGCTTCCTCTTGCCAGTTCTGGCGGAATCTGTCCAATTCGTCGCGCCATCTCTTTCGTGGTCTGCCGCGACCCCGTCTTACTGTTTACCGTACTGTTTAACTTTCACTTTAATTTCGGAAATTCCAGAAGATACCTGTTTACTATTATTGAATTAAAGGCTGACAGAAACACATATTTCCATACTTTGGTTGTGCGCAGAATAAATGTGGAAGAGAAGCGAAGTTCCTTCTGAATCTCTGCAATAAATCGGTGCATATGTTACTGTAAAAGCCCGAGCTATGGTAAATTCTAAGATTTTCCAGTAAATCCTAAGATTTACCAACTCTTAATGGTAAAAGTCCGAACCATTCTATGATCATCGTTTATTTCGGACTTTTACTACCATTTACTTGGTAAATCTTAGGATTTACCTCAAAGACACGGTAAATGTTGAGATAAACATTATCAATAGATAGGTAACGATTTGACTGATTAGTAGTACTTGATGTTTAATAATTACTCATAGGTACGTAAGGATTTGAATAATTATTAATTAAAATAATTGATTAAAAATTATGCATTATTCTGTAAGACTATGGACCCTGTACTTAACACACCTACCTAGAAACTTATGACTTCCTAAGTGACCGTCAATACAGCTTTCGCCGAAATTGGTCAGCTAGTGATCTTCTAGCGTGTACCATTCGTATCTGGAGTGAGGCCTGAGCCTGGTACCTTTGGGTATACAGACGACAGTACTGTTACTGAGAGATACATATCCAGTGCACGAACTAGTGGGTCACAGTGATCCAGTCTCTCCGATTGCCTAAAATTGAGCGCTTGAATTGGTCCTTGGGGGCAGTCACTAAATGGGGCGATGCCAATTTGGTCAAATTCAATGCTGCTAAAACCCAGGCGTGTCTGGTTTCCGCTAAAATGAGACAATTCAGTCCTCCTCCTACTTTCCTGGGTGCAACCGTGCCGATAACCGAACATCTTGATCTTCTTGGTGTTACGTTGACGTCGACTCTCAACTTTTCTCCATAAAAGCTAGGAATCCTTGCAAAGGTGAGACAGTACTTCACGCCGGAACAGCTGCTCACACTTTATCAAGCGCAAGTTCGATCGTATATGGAGTATCCTTTCATCTTTGGAAAGGATCTGCCCGATACCAATCAGCTTAAAGCGCTTGAAGTAATTGAAAGGAGAGCCAAGAGGATCATTGGTAATGATGCACTCGTTGAGTCGAGGCTTCAAAGTCTTGAGCATCGACGCCGAGTCGCTAGCCTGTCGGTTTTCTACCGGTTGCATTTTGAAGAGTGTGCGTCGGAATTGCATAACCTAATTCCGCCTAGCCCGTTCCATCATCGGACCACCAGGCGTACGGCGATACGCCAACGGTACATGATAGACACCCTCCTATACGCACAAAACGTTTTGGGAACACATTTATTGTACGTACAGCCAAAGAGTGGAATTCCCTGCCGGAGCCTATGTTTTCTGCAGCTACAACTCAGGAATCTTTAAGTCAAGAGTGAATAAGTAACTTCTAGGTAAGCGCGCTCCATCGTCGACCGCATCGTCGCTTTCCATCAGGTGACATAGCGGTCAAGCGCAAACCTATCTACGATAAAAAATATTCAAAACCAATATTTACCAACCCTCACCGGTAAGACCTAGCATGTACCAAATTCTAATGGTAAAAGCCCGATTAAATCGTTTCTTTTTTACATATTCTTACATTTAACGACTCGTGTTGGTAAACCCTAAGATTGACTGGTAAAACCTAAGATTTACCGTAGTTCGGGCATTTACAGTAACACATATATCACTAACTTGTGACTACATTCCAACTTAAGATGCAAGTAGATACAATCCGGTTGACTTTCAATTATCTTCTGGATAAGATGCGACGTGACTTTTAAACTTGTGAACAAAAAAAAATAAAAGCCAATAACTGTTTTTAACAGCAATAACAACTGCAAATTGCATTTATTTTTTCAAAACCTTTATTTCTGTACGATATTTCAAGCGCCAAAATTCGCAGAGCCTAACTTCAGACTCGCCAACTTATAACGGCCGTACTGTATGTCGTAGCCTGATCTTGTTATTGATCACTTCATGCTGTGACCAGCTGTACCGTGAAATACCGTGCTGTTTCAGCTAAATCTATTTCATGATATGGTCAAACATGGCTGATCATAACGTGCCCCGCTTGGGCGGAGCACCGCCATGTTCTCGTGGGGGCGGAGGTCGGGGATCGGCGGTGACCCTTCACGTCGGGCCCTGGTACAGGCCATGGGTCAGATCGAGGAGAAATGACCGGTCACCTCCTGGGCGGAGGAAGGAGGCGGCCGCACGCGTGAGGGAACGGACTTCCTCACGCCTCAGCCGCCGGGATCCCCACCCCGATTTCCAGCCATTCCAGCCAGAACAGGAACACGAGATGTGGTTTTAGTCATAGTCAGTAAAAGTCTGACACGTCCCCACGCTTTGCCCCAGAGCGTGAGAAGTCATTAAATAATTTTCAACCTAAAAAAGACAATAAAATGGTTATAAAACAGTGTACCTGTAATATTTCAGTGTGTGTACTGCTGCTTAAAAACTGCTGTCTAACAAAAAAAACATACAGACATTTTTAACAGAGTGGGCCCACTATAGGCTACAATGTAGGTACCTCAATAAAATTGTTATATTGCCTCGCCCTAGGTAAGGTAAAGCCCGTTTAAGATTTCCATCACAATCCTGTCTGTCCCCAAATTAATGCGTAGGGGCTTAGAAACGGGTCTTTCCATACATTTTGCGGGCAGTTGCCTGTACCTGAGATTACCTAACCTTGGTCCTGAGAGTCTAATTGAGGTGCTTAGATCCCATCTGTCAACAAGAAAATTTGGGGAATTTATTTGGTTAAACTAGTAGAGGATCTGGGCGCGAATATAGACGGGTACCTAGGTATCTACTGTTTTTAGGTAAAAGAGAGTATTTTAAAATACACTATAGTGAATAAAAAATATCAATTTATATATGTATATTACAAAATAGAGCTCGTGGCTAGATAATAACAGCCGCAAGGGTCGATCTTCAAGGTTAAGCAACGCTTGCCAACGTTGGTATGTGGATGAGTAGGTAATCATCTTAACATACCGCGTTTCCTCCGTGCCTCGGAAAGCATGTTAAGCTGTAGGTCCCGGCTGTCATTTGTAGATGTTTGGCAGTCGTTACGGATAGTCAGAAGCCAGTAAATCTGACTCCGGCCTTGCCATGAAGTGCCGTGTTACCACAGTTAATGGGTTATTGAGGTCTGGTAGGCAGCCACTCCTCGTAAAATACTTGTGCTAAATCCGGCATGACTGGAAGCCGACCCCAATATATGTAGTTGGGTAAAGGCTAGGCTAGGATATGTATATTATAAAAGACAGCTGACAATACCTAGATATCACATCATAATTATTTACCTACTTGCGTGTTTGTTCCTCTTCTACGCTCAAACAGCTGAACAGGATTGGATGAAATTCAGTACTCGGGCAAACCCTTTCTTTAAATACCACAAAGGTTATTTTTTACTTCGGGACATATTTCCTGGGAATTTGTTATATTATATACTTTCACGCGGGCGAAACCGCTGGTAGAAGCCAGTTTTTATATAGAAATATTTAAAAAATATCTTTATTCCTAATATTATTTTTATCTATAATGCAAGCGTGCTCCGTCGTCGACCACATCATCGCTTACCATCAGGTGAGATAGTGGTCAAGAGCGGGACTATCAATAACAAATAAAAAAAAACAAAGAAACATACAACAAGTTAGGAGCCGCAATTTTAGGCGTTCTAGGATGCCTGTAGGATATTTTTTTATCCTATTTCCTGCAGTTGTTTTTTGCGTTCCATGACCAGCAGAATGTACAAACGGTACCTACCTACAAACTTATACAATCAAATGAAAATTAATCCCAACATTCACATTATCACTTCCCACAGTAACTATCAAATGTTATATAAAGCTTTTATAATGAGAAAGCTGGCAAGTCTCCCTTGGGAAGAAAACTCGTTATTGTTATGACAGATATTTTACTTTGTGTTTGTTATATAAATAAATATATTATTATCTAAACATTGGGCCTCCAGGGAACTTAGTTTATGTTCTTAATAGGCCCGGTTTTATCTTTATTAGATTTACAATCCAGGACGAAAGCGGAGGGAATCGAATTACGTAGATATTAACGTAGGTAGGTATTCTGTGTTATTATATTTTAGTTATTGTACTTATAGGTATTTCACAGTGACTTTTAGTAAAAGAAGCGACCATCATCGGCTGTCGTTTCACACGAGCTAATAAATAGCTCATTGCATACGAGTAGGTATATTCTATTTTTCTCACCTTTCAAAAATATCATTAGAGCACATAAATTAAAAAGGTTTAGGAAATACCAAAGTTGTGTAGATTGAACAAATTCAAATAAAATAAAATATTCCTATCGGACCAGCTTATAAGTTGTACCGTTGGGAAAGAAAACAGTTGATCCGTGTCAAAGTTGGTTAGATCGGAATAAACACCTTCACCGAGTTCCATTCGGCCCAACTAGTTGGTCCGTTCAGTTGGTCGGAATGGAAGTACTTCTATAAATTGTATTGTGAAGAACTTTAATTACTCAGATACCCACGAAACGAGACACAATAGTAAAACAATAACAGCGCGGTCTTATAGGACCGGTTGGGGATTCAAACGTTAAAGAAAGGCGACATCTTAGGCCACGAAATGTCAGTAAGTAGCATATTGATAAAAATCAACTCGGTACCCCCCGGCATTACATTTTAAGAGCTACCGTAGGTGTTTACAGTACGCAATATCCACACAAAATAGAGGCCATCGAGTTGATATTAGTATCACGTCCTTATTTCTTAAACCTCACAGGATTATTCGCATCACGCTTTCGGATAGCTTTATCACAGTTATCATGTTGACGCAGCCTCCCTCTTCCCTTTATATTATTTTCCACAACCACGGCAAGAAATTAAGTTAAATAGAAATCGATTCACATCTAGAGCTTTGTAAAATTTGTAAATAGCTACTTAGGATTATCCTATCAATACGCGCGAAACGAGACAATAGTTAAACAATAATAGCGCGGTCCAATGAGACCGGTCGGGGATTCATGAATTAATACGTAATCGAAGTGCTTTTTGAATTCATCAAATAACTTCTCACTTTATAGGTGGAGCGAGAAAGCGTCAGAATGGTTCTAACTAAAATCCACCTTTGTTCCTTCAGTCCTTACTACACTGCTGTTTTTACTCTTTCGAACAATCCCAGAGAATCCTAAGTGCTGTAGCGGCACCAACGTCGGTATCAACCCATCCTGTTGTCGACCTCTAGGGCTCTGGTCTTCGACCCTGAGTTCAAAATAACCAGAGTAGGGTAGAGTCGCTACTACTCGTACGTCGCTACACACAATTTACATTTGGATGTTCAAAAAAAAATGCTTCGAGTTGCAACCCAGCGTCTTTCTTTTATAATTTAAATAGCTACCCTAGATTTATCGCAAGCCCCTAACTCCAAGCAGGCCAGATTTTGCAAAAGTCGGTTCTCAAAACCATTTTGTCAAAGTTGTGGTTAAAAAAATAGAGTTTGAATTTTGACAAAGTTTTGGTTAAAGAATTAGGGTTTGAACATAGCCGCGCGGTCACGCCATTGAAAGGCGCGGTAACAAAGTTCTTTTAAACTTAGCGGTGTAAAGCCGTTTGGGTAGTAAATAACAGATTGAACTTTTAAAATAATTGTGGTTTATATTTTAGGAACTAGAAGACTGAAACCATATGGCCGATTGGTGATCCCGATTTGATTATGACTAATCTACAAAGCCTGGAACACAGGCGTAGAGTAGCAAGCATTTCGGTATTTTACAGGATGCATTTTGGAGTGTGCACGGGAATTACATGATTCCGTCATCACATTTCTACAATTGAACAAACCGAAAAATGGCGAGTATCCACCCTTACATTGTTGACACCTCTACGATCCGGACTAAGTGTATCGCCTCGACGTTTATACCGCGTACATAAAAGGCATGAAACAATTTGCCTACTGCTGTCTTCCCGTCAAATCACAATTTAGGTGTCTTCGAGGCTCTTAATAAACTAATGCGCTTCACCATCAACGATTGCTTCACTGCTTACCATCAGGTGGTATCGCAGTCAAGCACTAGTTTTTATATCATTAAAAAAAAGATAAAAATAAAAACGCAAAAGTTTGAGTTTCAAATATGACTTTAATTTTACTATGTAAATTACACGTTGATTATAGTAAATACTTTCTACATAATTATAAACATCAATGTTTGCCTTCAGTCATGCGTAGCCAATGGCAATATGACATAATGTTTCTACACACAAACGACACACTCAAGACTTAAGTCGTGACGTTAAAGTGAGATTGTTTTATTCTTAGTGTGGGTAAGAGACAGAGCTATACGGGTTGTCTAGCGCCATCTCTTACGCACACTTGAATAAGAATATATAACAATCTTACATTTAATAATAATTATTATTATTTAGGTAGCGGCGATCCGGTGCGCGATTGGTGCAATATTATAATAGTAGTCTATGCTTGGTGCGTCAATCAACTTTTGCCTCCGCACTGCGTTACGTCCCGTTCGCTCATTCGCTTTTTTGTGCACCATGCGCGAAATTACCGCCACTTCGTCAATTTCTTGCCAACTTATCTGCCGGGTGTTATACTATATTTTATAATTATAAAATATACCTAGTATCTAAAATAGCAGATCTATCACTTCGTCTTTATGAATCTCAATTTGAGGGAAAGTTTTTATAATTTTACGCGATTTATTGTAAAATAACACATTGGATGATTATCTGAAATTACACTTTCAAATTTGACTATACGAAAAAAGTAGGCAATAACGAGTAAGTATTTAATAATATATTATGTCGAGGTATCTCGCTTGTGTGTTAACAAACTAACGCTTAATGCAAACACATAGGTAGTCAAATTGTGCGCTACAGTTCAGTATGTACGTAAAGTAGGTATGTAGGTATTATATCTACCATTTATTATACATTTTAAATATATTTTATCTTATTTTATACATGACTTGAATATAATATACACACTTTTATGTTTACTCTCACAAAGTTGTGTAATATTATTTGCAATACAAAAAGAATAAATTAGTTTTGTCAATGTCTAGTCACACTAAAATGCGGGAACATTGGCATTTTGTCAACTTACGAGTATAGTCTGTTTTTATACCCCGAGACTCAATTGACACGGGTAATTTTCGGTCAAACCGGTCAACCTTACTATAGGAATGACGCCAGTTCTTTTGTGTTGTAATGTCATTTTAGTCTCAGGGTATAAAAAACAGACGACAGTTGTTTTCCTAATGCCTTTGGTAGTATACAGGCTGAGATTCGCTAGTGTGACCAGAGCTTAAATGCAGAGTAAAGCTTAGTACATTACATAGGTAGGAATATTATCAACATCGATCATTAAAATCGAAGTAAATTTTACACAATAAAATTTATAAAACATTCAGATAAACCTTTTATGAACTTCGGTCTAAACACTCTCAATTTTTTTTTTACATTTTTTTTGTCAACTCCGCAGAGCATATCATATTACAGATGGCAGCACAGGCGTAACGGACTTATCACATAATCGAATACGATTTTCATAGTAAAAAAAATTGATTCATACTTACTAAATAGTTTGAAAACAAACAACACAATGAAGCACATTAGTGTAACCCCTCCCCCACATTTTATGCTTATAAATATAACTAATATACTAATAAATACAGTGAGTTTTGAGCTCTACATAGTTCGTTTATACTAAGTTGTTTTCAATTCCTTCAGTTCTTAAGTGAAAACAGCTCAAGAAATGCATTTTCTTTTTATTTCTAACTCTAGGTTTTTCCCTAATCAATAGTAGGCACTACTGTAAATGCTTAACCTATTTAATACGGTGTGTAAAGAATGCTGGCAGTAGAGTTACGTTTTTTAGAAACTGTAGTTTTTTTTATTACGATCAGTATTATAGTTTACTTGTTAGTTTAGTTGCAGGAACGTTTTTGACCTTGATAAAATCGTTCCTACACTTGAGCTTGAGCTTGGAGGCTTGTATTGATAATTTTTCTGGTTATAATTATGTAACTAATTACGTTTTACAGTCGCTAAAGTAGTTTTAACTTCATACAACCTACCACTGGCCTGCAAATTGCAAAAAACGTAAGAAATTTGGATTTCGCGGGGTACCCTGAAGCTTCCCCCTTAAAGTAAGGACTCTGCACTACTGATTTTACACTTGTCGTTCCCCGAAAACTTCTGTTAAACTTACGCTTTCGTTAGCAGTAAATAACTACACGCAATAAATATTTTTATAGTATTGCAAGCAATAAAAATCACCAATGAGCCGGAATTCTCAATTGGAAAAATGTATCAGATCAACTGTGTATATAGAATGTATTATGTACCTATGTATTATTAATCAAGATTGAGTAATAAATTATGATGGTATATAATTAATGCTACGATCTACTGTATACATACACAGTTATTTTAATACTTATAGCAATAAATATCGAAATGCCATTTAGTAAAGTATGGCATCTATAGATATTTCTCTCATCTCACTATTATTATTGAACACTTGAAAGCTAACATATTAGGAAGTGTAAATTGAATAATACTGAAGTCTCCTACTTATAAAATGTAATAGTTATAATGTCATTGACATCAAAGACTTACAAGACAGGTCAGGGGCCTTAGTCTGCTATTACAAATGTGTCAGAATGGTTGACGATTTTTTGGTGCAGGCGGGACGGAGCTATGTAAGTTGTATAGCTCCGTCCCGCTCTTGCACAGCTCAATGATCAACCATTCTGACAGTATTGCATAGCAGATTCGGGCCCCTGGCCGCGCGTTTTTTGGCCACGAATCTTCGGGAGCAGCCCGCAATATTCGGAAACAGAAGTGAGCATTGAACAATAAAAAATCCGTGTTTTTGTATGGTGAAGAAGATATCTATACAAACGTCTGTCCTGTCTCTACTATATTAACAAATATGGAACAAACAACTCCTTCCCATTTTCAAGTAAATATAAAATATTTGAGTCATTTATTGTACTCATGTTAAGACCAAGTACCTAGTCAGGTTATAAATCATTTTAACAGTCTGTCTTGTCTCACTTATGTAGCTCGTATGAGTGGGTTAGCCACCTTAAAATGCAAGACGTTGCACTTTGTTATTGCTACTGACATTTTTTTTTTTTTTATGGTAGGGGAATCATCAGAATGACTTCCCCCGCTCTTGGGCGGAGCGGGAGGGCGTGTCAGACTTTTACTGACTAAACCCCTACCCCGTTCCTTCGTTGCCTTCGTTCTGGGGGGGACTCAGTGTCAACCGTTAGGAATACCACGTGTTCCCCCCAGATGCTACTGACATTTAAGATCCCAAGAAATCAGTTCCTAACGCGAGTACCTTAGTAGCTAAATCATAAATAAGGAACTTAGCGGGCTGCTACAGAAAAAATAACCTTACATATTATAGGTAAAAATAAATAATACAATATCACATCAAGACAAGTTAAAAACAAAGTCAGTCTTCACAAAAAAAAATATTCACGAAAACTGTAAATTGAAATAGGAACTAAAGGAACGATAAAAATTTCTTTGGTTTGAGATAAGTGGGCCATGACCATTACATAAAACAATATAAAATTTAGAAATTCAATTATCGTAAGCCACATTAAATGCAATGGCATTAAGGACAAAATACTTTTTCAAAGTGTAGAAATCTTTGTAACTTTCAAATAATTATACCTAATACATTTTTATTTTTAGAAAATATTTGGCAATTCCTGGGTAAAAATTACCTGTAGAAGTATATTATGTTAAACACTATGGCACTATTATAGAATAAAGAAAACCATATAGTTTTAAGTTTTTAAAAGTAAATGGACAACTGCCCCATAATGTATTTTTTTTAATATGTAATCAGAACAAAAATGAAAGAAAGAAAACATGTTTGTCCCGCCTTAAATGGACGCACAATAAAATGAGCATACAGTACATTAGTAAAAATAAATTAAAGGACCTTGCTTCTCTTCTATCGTCTTTCTTTTTCCAAAAACATATCAGAACTTTTTTATCTCTTGTGTGTTTTATCAGAGGCACCATTTTGGCATTGTATTTCTATATGGCTTTCTATTCTATGACATAAACTATACTTTTTCACCTGAGGCCTGAATCAATATTAACATTTGGTGTATACATTCTGTCCCTCTCCTAAAATGCTAACAGGAAATCTCTCTTTGTCCTTACCAATAGCTATTGAATAGAAAATTGTAAAGCTAGAGCCAAAATAATTGATCTGATGCAAACAATCTCTTTTTGGCTGACCAATACATTTTACATGCTTTATTATGTTAGTTTGAAAAATCAAAGCAAGCTCTAATAAATAACAATAATAATATAAATAAATAACAATAACAATTAAATTGTTATTAAATGTAAAACTTTTTTTAAAGATTTTCTTTTTTATCTTTTTTGTGTTTTATTTAAAACAATAATTTCTTTGACTTTTAAGAAATTAACTGCTCATAATAACTACTTGGAAGATAATTTTTAAAAGTTAATAGTCACCAAAGTGAAAATATAACAGCTTGCTAGTATTTTTCAATCAATCAGTAGAAGCCGTACAAAACCAAGTGTTTTTTTTTTACAAAAAAGTCCATAACCGTATACCTCACTATTTACGGTCAAAAAGATGGTATAAAATTATATTAACATTACCAACGAAGCTAAAGAACAATAGCCACATCCGGTATCATAATAGTACAGTTTTCATTTAGTTGCGGAGACTGGCACTGCTTGTACTTTGGCTCCAGTTTGTCCAAATCTACTTTGAGGCCTTTCTTTTTGGCCATTTCTACTACATAACTCTTCAGCTTCAGGTCACTGGAATTGATAAATAAAGAATGTTAGCAAAAGTGAAAATGTATGAGGAACCTAGCATTACCAAACCCTGGAAATTTATAGATGTGACATCTGCTAAAAGATCTGTGACTTCAATATGGGACTTTTTTGGAAGATCTATACTGCATCTACAAAATCAAAATCAAAATGGTTTTATTTTACATAAGCCTACATGGGCACTTATAAAACGTCAAAAACTAGTACACAGTAGTAGTTCTAAATTGGTTGTTTCCTATGGAGAAGAACCAGCAAGAAACTCCATGGTTACTCTTTTCAAAAAACTATTGGGTCTACAATACTTCCATATTACAACACAGACACACTACACTAAGGTTAGCCCACTTCCTCCATCAAAGAAGAGGCCTGTGTCCCAGTAGTGGGAATACTAAGTCCGGTGATGCTTATGCTTATTATGAAAAGATTCTCGACATGGACAAGACAGAAAAACGAAAATAAAGTTGTGAAATTAGAAGTGAACAAGAAGTTTTATTAGCAGAAGTTCTTTTGAATGTAGACGCAATAGTGATTTATCGCAGGACATGCCTGACAGGTCTTTCAATGACTGCGTTGAGGAAGTTCTCAATTGAGTAGCCAGACCGAGGTTTATATGACTAATAGTAATTTTCAACATGTCATTTGCTTATTGTGTATTTTATTTCATTGATGTCATCAACTATACCAAAAATTTTAAAACGCAGGCCCAGACCAGACACCAGACAGGATAATTTTCAAAATATTAGTCTATGGTAAAATTTAATTTTGACTGGATGGAATCACTGAATGTAAAAAGCCCGCCAATTCTAATGTATTCAATCAATCAATTGTTTTTTAATGAAAAGTTTCCATTTTAAAAATAAAGGCCTCTCTTGGCATACAATCAGTATTATTATAAAAAAACATGAAATTTTTTACTAACCTGAATTTCATACAGATACAGCATAAGCAGCTAAGCATTGCCATGGTCAGTAATACGCCCAATGTAGTTAACACCATATCCATCAAGCTGCCATCAAGCATGTTTACCAAATAGTTTTTATTCACTGTCTGAAAAAGATTAAAAAGAAACATTATTAGTAAACATACCTTTTTAATTTAGCATAAAAACTTAGATAAATATTTGCAAATAACAAAAACAAATGAAAACGAGCTAAATTATAATGAAAGCTTTTAAAATATTTAAGTAGTTCTCGCTATGGTACTTACTATGTAGGGAGATACCTACAGATCTCTAATAATTCATAATTTAATACTGAACTATTTATTTGTCTGTTCTTTCATTAGATTTCATATAGTTTTAAGTAACAATCACAATAACAAATCCTATCACGCAATAAAGCTAGTCTTTATCCAACTTGGAAAAAACGAAAACACTAACAAGATGCTGTCACTGTCAGAATCGAACGTCAATAATGACGTCAATCTGAATTCCACCAATGGCTGACCACCACCATATTGCACACAGATTACTTACACTCTACATTTTTTAACAATAGAAAACTCGTTCAAAAACTTTTAATGTTAGCGGGAATTTCAAACTTGATTTCTACCTTTGACAATCAATCTCCCTAGCCTTTAGTATTATACGTTCTAATACGTTTGGAAAAACGTACTTGGGAAAAGGTTAAGGCTAACTAAGGGGCACCACATGGTCCCCCTTAGCAAAACAATGGTATCAAATTTTCCAGCTTTAGACGATCAGTGACGATCCATAACAATTATTAAGGTTTACAAATGATTACCGGGGCCAACAGCTTAAGGTGCTATCTGAGGCACAAGGAATTGTGGTATTTTAAGATGGCAAACGTTACTTAATCCTGGAGATCGACCTGTGCGGTTATTATTATTCTAGCTCCTATGATTTCTACCAATGTCACTAAAGTAAATTGAAGTTGGAACCTGATTTAACTGTTTTTTGTTTAGTAAGGTATGCATGGACTAGGTACTGTATAACATAACATAATCAGCCTTTTCACTGCTGAATCTCAGGCCTGGGCCATCATTTATCATACTCTTACATTACGACCTACAGGCTACAAATCTTAACTTAGGGTCTTTACCATGGCTTAAACTCATTCAATATGACATTTACAAATTATTGGGATAATATTATATGAAGCACTTGGATCTGGTATTTTACGCAGAAAATGAAGGTGCTTATTTTTTCATTTAGGCGATTTATTCTGAAGTTAGTATGCATGTTTTAGTATTAAATTAAAAATAATAATACAGTTATGCAACATAAACACCAGCTGGATCTACAACGACACTACAAGTTTCCGACACTGCCGGCACCGGCGCACGCTTTGGAGCGATCTTCGCAGCTTTATAATCTCTTTTCAATTTCTTTGCCAGGGCCTTTACATGCTTTTTCAATGTCCGGTCCCTGAAATAAAACAAATGAAATGAATTTCACTGTCGTCATCATCAATAATCTTTCAAGGCCATGCCTAACCCCATCTAACAAAGGCCTACAAAATACTTATGCCGACACAATGCTAGTGCTAGGACACCTCAATAGCTTTAATGATATACTATATCTTCATATATACTTACGTGTAGTTAATGCGACAACAGTATATGCAAGCTGATACGACACAAACGCTTGCGCAGGCCATGAAGAGAATAACTGAGATCATGATCCCTTTAAACAGTTTCTCTCCTTCAATATAAATTGATTCTGAAAGCAGAGGAAGAACTTTCTTAATACGTACTAATTGTGGGTCCACATTAAAAAAAGTCAAGGTTATAAAGCATTCGCTGTCTTGCATTGCTGTCGACTATTCAACTCTGTGTAGTCTAGTGCAATGAAATACAACCTACGACACCGCTAAGGATGCCGTAGGCAGTAAGTGATGAAAGACGACAATGCAGTACCTATAGTGATTCATCTCTACATAATATAAAACAAAGTCGCTTTCTCTATCCCTATATCCCTATGTATGCTTAAATCTTTAAAACTACGCAACGGATTTTGATGCAGTTTTTTTAGTAGATAGAGTGGTTCCAGAGGAAGGTTTATATGCATAATACATGTATAATATAGTAGAGTTACACTGATAAATTTGCACCCATGCGAAGCCGGGGCGGGTCGCTAGTAAGCTATAAAACACAACGACTAGCAGGTCAGTAACAGCAGGGCCGGGTTATGCCTGTCGGGGCCCCTAGGCAATGCTCATCCAGGGCCCCCTACCCTCTTCTAATTTTTTCGTTAACACAACAAAATTCAAAATTACACCGTTTTTTACTAACCTGGGTATATCATCATATTATTCAATAAAAATGTTGAATCAAATGAACAGAATGTTTATTTATGCATTTAAAAAAAAACATACATAGCTTAAATATTAACTCTTCTAACTTTTTTTGATACAAAATCGTTCAAGATATCCTGAAAGGTACCTAATCTTCTCCAACACGTCATTTTCAATTGCCATTATAGCCAATGAATTTAAACGGTTTTGAGACATCGTTGAACGAAGACAGTTTTTAATTAATTTCAATTTGGAAAAGTTTCGTTCACCAGTGGCATTTGTAATCATTAGACTTCTATATATTTGCAAAGCTGTCATTACATTCGGGAAAGTTGACTGTGCCATGTTACCAATAATCAGTTTGTAAGACTCCTCGGCTGGCATATTTTTTTGTCCGGCGTCATCTAATTGTAAGATGAAGTATTTAACTTCAATTAGATGACACCGGCTACTGCACCATTTCGTCTATAAACTCAGGCTCAATGTCCTCGAAATAATGATCCTTAAATTTTGTACAAGCCTGTCTAATTTCAGCGTCCGATTTTGTCGAGAAATCTGTTAGAAACCCAAACAGATCATTTATTTCCCGGTAAGCTTCTAGGCGCCGCGACAGTTCTGTACACAACATGTCTAGTACTGGCAAATACGTATCAACTTTTAACTTCTCTTTTCCTCTGAGCACAACTTCTTC
Organism: Mythimna separata; assembly: GCA_030763345.1. NCBI lineage: Eukaryota > Metazoa > Arthropoda > Insecta > Lepidoptera > Noctuidae > Mythimna > Mythimna separata. Next base: position 11,188,530 of record CM061174.1, on the reverse strand, counting down.
TGCTGATCCGTCATCGTGATGCCTTTTCCTTTTTCGCTCACGCTGATTCTCATCACTGTATTGAGTATCAGTTTTCTCATTTGCCTTAGTCTCGTAGTCGTCAAATAAATCTCTCTGTGAAATTAAAAAATCTAAAAGCGATTTTAAAAGATCGACTGCCGTTCGTAGTTCAATTGTTTTCTTTTGTAAAAAAATGGTTCGAAAATAATGTCTATGACACATCATACAATACGTATTTAAGGCGCCACTTCACGAGGTGAGCCCAAATTTTAGTTTTTTAAAACAATCTGAGACAAAAACTACAGTGTTTTAAATTTAAAAAAAAATCGATACCTTTGGGTAGAAAGGTCGTATAAACCAAAACCCGACTTTTCAGTAGAGCAGAAAAACTAATTTTTTATTACATAAAAATTCATAACTTTTTTCCTTTTGAAGTTATAAAAAAATGATCTATGAGAAAGATTCTTACATTTTGCAGATGAAAAAGGTTAAATCATCAAAACCCAGCTATCTTCTTTAGTTTTAAAGTTAGCTTGCATTTACGTCTAAGAAAAAATCAATGTTTGGTTTATACACCCCATGAAAATGTACTTTGAAAAAACTGTGAGGGTCGTATATCCATTTTTGGTAACCATAAGGGTCATATTTTATGTCGTAAAAACCCATATATGTAATTTTTTTTTGTATTAAAAACCATTTATAATCATAGATCAATTGAATTCTGACTAATAAATAATCCTGTTACACATAGAATTAGTAGGAACTCAATTATTATTATTCTAATACCCAATAATGGTCGATTCAAATAAAATAAAAGTACCTGAAATATGAAATCAACATTTATTAAGTATTATAATACATTCTAATCAATGGTATCTGTCCGGTACCTATCATTTATAGCGCTCGTTCTTCTGCTTGTCGCTGCGCGCAAATGTGAGCCTTGTACGTTGATCGTAAAGTGCTTCTTGCAATCTTCTTCTTCCTGCCCTTATCCCATATTACTTGGAGTCGGCGCAACACGTTTTCTTCTTCCATTCTGTCCTGTCGTCCGTAACACTATCACTAACTTCCTTTTCTTTCTTATCGGTCCTTACGCAATCTATCCATCTTTTCTTTGGCCTCCCTATCCCTTTCCATCCATCCACATGTAAATTCAGAACTCTTTTAGTAACATGCGTTTCATCCCTTCTCTTCACATGACCATACCAAGACAAACGATTTCCTTCTAACTTTTCAGTCACTGGCGCCACTTTCAAACTTCCCCTAATACACTCATTTCTCAGTTTGTTCATTCTTGTCACCCCACACATCTCAATATTCTCATTCATGCAATCTTTTTTCATCCATCTTTTTCACAACCCAACATTCTGACCCATACAGTATGACAGGTCTTATCACGGACTTGTAGATCCCTTCAACTTGAGGGGCATCCGTGGATCACAAGTTGTTCCCGTGACCTGTCGCTATTTCATCCATCCTTCGTTGCTCGGATGTGTTATGTCCCGGTCTACCTCACCATTTCCTTGAACAAGCGAACCGAGGTACTGAAAGTCGGAACAAATCGGTATGGGCGTCCTAGCGAGAACTAAAGGCGAAAGATTGGAGGGACCGCCGAAATCGCAGAACAAGTACTCTTTTTTGGTTCTACTCAATTTCAGGCCAACACTCTCGAATCTTTGCCACAACACCTCCAATCTGCTCTGAACCTCAAGGCCACTCTCGGCAACCAGCGCTATGTCATCGGCAAACAGTATACACCAGGGTGCATCTTCCTGAATGTCTAACGTCAAAGCGTCCATTATCAGCAGGAAAAGTTAAGGGCTGAGAGCTGACCCCTGACGTGGGGCGACCGCCACATTCAAACTGCTAATGGTGCCTACTGTAGACCGGACTTGGATACTACACCGACTGTACATCGATCAGATCAACATCGAACATCGAACAGAACCTCACGATGTACCCGGTCGTATGCCTTTTCGAGGTCAATTAATACCATGTGCAAGTTTTTATGTGCACCTCTGATTTCTCGCACAGCTGGCGTATAGCGTAAATGGCATCCGTTGTACCCCGACCAGGCATAAAACCGAATTGGTTCTGTGAAATTTCACTCTCTTCTCTCAACCGCCTATCAATACTTCTTCCTCCCTTACTTTCATAGTATGTGACATTAGCTTTATTCCTCTATAATTGTTGCACTCAAGAACATCACCTTTGTTTTTAAAGATGGGCACCAAAAACTTTTGTACCAATCATCAGGTATGAATTCTTCTTTCAACAACTTATTGAAGAACAAAGGTAACCACACCCATCCATCCACTCGCAGTAACTTCCACACTTCAACTGGTATTCCAAACTGGGCCAATGGCCTTACCATTCTTCATTCCCTTTACTGCTATTCTGACTTCATCCATACTAACCATTCTCACTAACCCCACATTTTCTGGTTTATTTTCTAAAATCCCACTCCAATCATTTTCCTCATTCATTAGTCTTTCAAAATATTCCTTCCACCTCTTTTTGATTTTTTCATCATCTGATAGAACCATTCCAGGTTCATTCTTTAACAATTTTACTTGACAAACATCCTAAAGTAAGGTGCGACTTGCAATGAACATGGTTTATACACTAACGTTGCGAACTGTGTTTGGATTTACGACGTCAAATTTAACCTGTGTTTAGGTAATGCATTTAACACTTTAGGGCGTATAAACCATTTACAATTAATGCATTTAACACTTTAGGGCATATAAACCATTTACAAATAATGCATTTAACACTTTAGGGCGTATAAACCATTTATAAATAATGCATTTAACACTTTAGGTCGTATAAACCATTTTTAATTAACGACTATTTTTACACCCTGAGTTATTTTAAATTATGGTCATTACGTCATAACAAAATTACAAAAAAAAACTATTTGGTTTTTACATTGAAAATTTACCTTTTTTAAGAGGCTATGACCGAAAATTTCTGGGTCGTATTAACCATTTTTGAGCGAATTTCTACATTTCGTATATACAGATCGATAGAGAAAAAAATTCTGAGAAAAATGGTATATATAACTCAATTTGGCCAAAATGGTTTATACGACCTTTCTACCCAAAGGTAGCGAAATATATGTTTTAGTTAAGGATCTTATCTAGTTAAAATCGCATTCAGTTGCAAGACCTGATGAACTTCACTCGATAGAAAAAAATCGCAAAGTTACCCCTTTTTAAAACGTTTTTTCAATATTATGACTATATTACTGATTTGTTACGTTTCATTTTTGTACTATAATAAAGAAACTAATTAGTTACAAACAAATTCGCAGAGTTTGAATTGATAAAATGATTTTCTTAATTACTATGTTTTAATAAGAATTAAAAGCGGTCGCGGCGGCTCAGACAGGTCCGTTCAGTCGCGCGCTGGCGCTTGTCGACGACGGACCTGTGTCAATTTCTTCAGCGACAACTACGCGCACCAAATCATCTCTTTTTGAGAATTTGTGGCTTTTCAGTTATAAATTATAATGGGCAATAAACAACGCAGGCGAAAAAAGTCGCGTAAAGTGATAAAAGACACAAACAGAAAGAATGCACTCCAAAGATATGTGAAGATAGGGCTGCCATCCGTCCGGGTTTCCCCGGATTTGTCCTAGTTTAGAGGGCGTCCGGGGAGCGTCCGGGCGGGGTTTCAAAAAGTGTCCGGGTGAAACCCGGACGCTTTAAGTGTTAGGGGCATTCCGGATAAATTAAAAGATAAGCGATATCTAAACAAATCTTAGTTAAAAATTCTTGGTAACCGCAACTAAGCTAACTCCGACGGCGACGCTTCAAAATAGCCGATGACGGTCGATAAATAACTAGCAAACAAGCTGCTTAATTGAATACATTTTATTTTTATTGTAATATTTTTTTTCTGGGTGTCCGGGGAAAAACTGAAATTCATCATTTTTACAGTCTATGAACGTGTTCTGTGTTTTCCACCATATCAGTTAAGCTACTGAAATGAATGAGTTGTTGTTGTTGTTAGTGAGTTGTTGTTGGCTGGATTGTGTTGGCTGTAGAGTAGTAGGTGACTGTTGTTTAGTTGTAGTTGGTTAATATTGAGTTACTGTTGGATGTTGTTGTTGTTTTTTGTTGGTTATTATTAATTTTTTATTGGTTTTTATTGACTTGTAGTAGGTGTTGTTGTTGCATAGTGTTGGTGGTTTCTGCGTTGTGAGCTGTTATTGGTTGTTACAGAGTAGTTTTTGGTTATTCCAGTTGTTGCAATTTTCAGCAAAACGGTAAGTTTTATCATATACATTATATATCAAATTAGTGATAAGAATTACAATTCTTTCAACTTTTGAAATCGTTATATCTCAAAAACTTTTTTTTTGTTTTCATTATAACTACATACATGAGGAAGCTTGTAATTACCTACTATAGTCATTATGTTGTTATTAGTCTGTAAGCCTTCCTAAAATGTGAAAAATAAAATAAAACGGTGGCACTTAGGAAAAATGTTTTTAGACGTTTTTGTAGATAATTATCTGTACTGTGTAATTTTTGTATGTACTTACTAATTTTATGTAAAACTTACCGATTTGATGAAAATCGCGTACAAAAATTCAGTTTTTAGGGTTCCGTACGACTTTGTTGTCCGTCTGTCTGTCAAGAAGTCTGCCAAGTCACACAAGAACTTCCAAAAAAGCAAAAACCACTTTGCGATAACAATCAAGAGACACCACATCAATCAAATGATTCTGTGTGTGTGACAGTGCTCAATTTTAAGGATTTTTAAATACACAGTAGTTTGAACAAAAGCCGTGTTATTTACAGAAAATGGCTATTAATTCAATTTATAAATTAAGTCCCGGATACTCCCTCAGAGATAAATTTAAGGAATTTAATGTGATTTGACCATTAGGCGGACCCTGGCAATGGCCGGGATTAACGCCAGGCAGAAGAATGTGATTTGACCATTAGGTACATTTTGTATGGACTTTATAAGAGACTGTGACCCCTTAGTTTGTTTCGATGTTCCTTCTCAGGGTAGTTAGCTAGGAAACACCGGCCTCATCTAGTACATATAAACAGACAAAAAACAATGACGTGAAAAGTGGAAAAACCAAACCAACTTGCAAAATAAATATCATTTATCAGTAGTAGAAAATTAGTTTATGACTCTGATTATATGTTATTTAAAAAAAAACAATAGGGTTCCGTACAAAAGCTGTAATAAGATAAAGTGTAAATAAATTACCTTTAAATCTCCTTACATCGTGTGATAAAAATATTGTTGATAGAAAAAAATAATATACTATAACTTTGCACAACATTTTTTTATGTCACAATAACTATTTTTTGTCTAAAACCTGAATCTAAGCAAAAGTCATTTAGCCTCTAGATTAAGCCATTTTTTGTACCTTTATACTCTTAACAAAATAAATTATTTCATATTGAAGTCTGTTTCACTGCCTGTATATTTTCATTGCCTTTTTAGACTGTCGCAACCCAGTGCTGCAAACGTGTGAACGGTACTCACGCTACCGACGCCTAGATCCCGATTCCGATTTCCAACCAGGATACCAGGGACCAGGTAGACGCGGGCTCGCGGACGGTGAGCACTAGGTAGCTCGCCATCCGGCAGTCTGGTAATAACCTGGACCGAGCCTTGTCGTCAACGGCGCGTTTTGTTCCACGCGCGCCTCAAGGAGATGTCATCAAACTGTAGGGGCACGTAGGGCCAAAAGCGTCTGGGGAATACGGTAATTCCGAAAGGTGAGCCCGTGTCCCCCAGATCAAAGGCAACAAAGGAACGGGGTGCGTTTTAGTCGATAAGAGTCCGACACGCCCTCCCGCTCCGCCCAAGAGTGGGGAAGTCATTCTGATGATTAATCACTTGAAAAAAAAAACTCTTATTCCTTCTTTGCCTTCGATCCAGGGCTCAGGGGTTCGTTTTAACATAACCTCAGTAAACTTCGACCCTGCTGGGCAACTACGTTTTTGTGGTCCAACAGTGGACGTCTGTTGGGTGAAATGATGATGAATAATTATGATGATAATGATTCTTAGTAGCAGTCTGGAGTATGGAAGTTGGGAATGTGACATCCCATGGGGTTTTAACGAGGCATGCTTTGTAAAGCTATAAGTGGTATATAAAATGAACTTTATCCCGATAACACTGCTACTACTTATTTTGGTGTAAGTACAATAAAGTTTATTCTATTCTATTTTAACACTGCGAATATTTCGTCAAGTCAAGTTCCAGCATTACGATCCTTACGTACCTACTAATTTTACTTCTTTTAAGTAATTGCACTTGAAACACACAATTTTGGTTTTAAACTACTCCGTATTTTAGAGGTAAATAATAAAATATAATTATGTATATATTTTTAGGTTTTAACTTATTATTATGAGATATTATTTACTTGTAAAAATATGTAACTAAGAAAATAAGTAGATTATAAAAAAATGTTAGGTAGCTATAAAAAATCCGGCAGTAAATTCCTTTCTATTTGAAACGGATGGTTACCCTACGAAACTGACGAAACGAGCGTACGAAGAGGGGTGTATGCGCGGTCGCGGGACGCGGGTGCTAGCTACGGCCCGATCGCGCAAGGTCGCTGGCAAATAGTATCGCCTTAACGACTCGGGGAATTCCCCGGTCATGCCAACGAACCAGTACTGCCAACCTTTTGAAAGTAGCTTGGCCATAGAATATACATACTTGGTAGGTACCAGTATAGTAAATGTGCATTCACAACAAAGAGTTTTGAGCGTTTTTAATTAAATTACCGCGATAAAATTGCTTGTAATTATATTATCTACTGCGTTATAAACTTTTAAACTATCATAATAATCATAATAATAATATCTAATAAGGAATGCGTTCCGAAATGTACTAAAATAGCGTCGATGTAATGTACAGAGCAAATCAAATTATTTTTTTACTGTTTAAGAAATGCCCATTCTTTTCCCTGTAGCACAGGGGCCCCTGAACGTGGCAGGGCCCCTAGGCAGTTGCCTATAATGCCTAATGGATAAAACGGCCCTGAGTAACAGCACAAAAGCCTGCAATAGATTTTTAGTGTTTGTTAACGCCTGCAGTGGCTGGAAAGTGGGGTTGGAATCCGGGGGCTGGGTCGTCAGGAAATCCGTTCCCTTACGAGTGTGGCTGCCTCCGTACGTAGTACGTAGCATTACTGATTCGCAGAAGGAGACAACCGCCAGCCATTCTTCTTTGCTCCGGCCTGTACCTACCAAGGACCCGGAGCGACAGGTCGTTGACGCCAATCGCTCCCACGAGGACGCGGTTTGGTGCTCCGTCCAAGCGGGGCATACTTCCACCGTATGCTCCACCATGTCGTACAGGCGGTCAACCCTATAGTGAATTGGTAATATTGGTATAGCCTGGGCGTTTCTTCCGCAAAAATCTGGTGCTGCAACCTTCCGAACTTACCATTTACGGTGAAAACTTGCGTCATGCGGAAGGTGAGGACGCTGTGAGGTTCTTCCAGCCACTCATTAAAAAAAGGACTTACCGCCATAATTATGGCATGCCCAATGCTTCTGTGACTTTCAACACGTATCAAACGACGTTTTTCAATACACTTACGAAGAAAGCAAAAAAAAATAATATAGACTACGGAAAGTATTCTCTGAAAATTATAAATACGAGTAATCACCGCCGCATATAAAGAATTGAAAATACGCGGTTGCATTTGAACCAAATTGTAGTGCAATAACGGCGACTCTTCGAGTGAAAAATATTATACGGTGCAGTTTCACACATTTATAATCTTAATTTTTTTTTCATCCTAAAGCATTTCTATTAATAAAACTTTATTCTAACTTCGAATCCTTCTTATTCCTATTCCTTTATGAATAGACAAAAGTATTCTTACCTGGATAGGTGCGATAATTTTTGACCCTTCTAGCCTCTGCACCAGCCCATGAAAAATTACCGAAAACATGCGTTAGTTTTCGTTGCACATTCAAGATTGAATATACAATAGGGAAACTAGGGAAAAACGCCACCGAACGCCACTAAACGCCATGCTTTAGCTTTGCCCAACTTATTTTGGTGAGGACAAAAGTTTAGTTACGTGTGCAGAAATTACAAATTAGTGAGTTATTGATGCATTCACAAATTTTACACTAAGCTGTGTTTTCTACCTCACTTACTTGCCATTTCGTCATCAGCTATAATTTCAACGTCTGCAAATTAAATTTGCTGTATAATTTGGACTCAATGAAAGATTACATTATGTTTAAATTTTTGTAGCCATAAAAAACAAACTTAGTTAAAATCATATGCTGTGCATGAATTTGTATTATAAATAGACGTTGTCAAGTCCATTCTGTCTTTCTGCTAGAAATGCTCGAAATATTTTAAAAATACTGAGTTCAGTTAGATAATAGTGTAAGGGCCTGTTTCACAATGTCCGATTCACTGAATAAATTCAAAAATGTGACAGAATTTGTATGAAATTATCTGTCAAGTAAGATACTCGAAACTTAATCATAGGTGGTGAAATAGGCCCTAAGTCTTATAAATTACTTACTATTATTTTCGTAAAATACTATGACTCTCTTCATCACTTTCTTGAAATTAATCAGACATCGATCGTTAACGGCGTCGTAGATATACATTCTGTTAAACACAATTAGGTATTTTAGATTAATTAAGAAGATGGAAAAAATATGTAAGTTGTTTTTTACCTTGTAGATAAAAAATTAAGGAGCACTTACTCTTCACAGCCGCATTTCGTCTCACAAGGCTGCTGAACCTAAGGAAATAGAAGAATAATCATTAGCTCCTAATTTTGCATAGAATAAGCAGGTCCTTACCTAAAAATTATGAAGTACTTACCTACTACAAGTGTTATGGTAAGAAGTAGTAAGAACAAATGATATAGGTAACGGAACTTTTAGGACTTCAAAAAAATCTTCACAATGAGACTGCTTTAACATTATACAGTTCATGTATTATTTCGTAAACACTGAATTACTTTACTTACTGAATCATCTGTAGGAGCATCAGTCACAGCTTCAGCAACTGTTATAACAGAAAACAAAACAGTCTGTTATTAGTTGAAATCATTAATATCAAAGGCATCAGAATAGGTAAGTATTTTTTTTAATATATTTTAATTCTTCAACATCAACAACCAAAACTGTCGGTAGGTAATTTTTGGTAGCTTTAGTTCAAATTGATTAAATAATATTTAGTCTTATCAAGAAAAAAAGGTACTTACACGTTATTGGGGGCAAAATAAACACAACGAAAATCAGCATTATACAAAATATCTTCTCTGTAACAACTGTCCGTACTTTCATCATATTGTTCACTTTTATCGAAGTATTTTACGAATCCTGATGATTTACGACACAATACAAATGCTCTGGCACGAGATTTACGAAGTATTTCTATAAATAGTCACTTGAAGTAAGAAGAAAATAATTAAGTAAAGAATATAATTAAACCTACTAAAATGTAGGTAAAATACTACTAAATATCATAAACAGCGATATTACTAACTGCTTGCACTTTTCAGTCGACCAATATTCGTCAGTTCGTTTTAGCAGCGTGGGTACCGAAATAGATGTATGACCTCGCGCCATTCGTCTAATGGAGTTATTTATTCAATCTCGACTATGTAATCTTTCAATGTTTAAAGAAAATGTGAACTAAACAAACTTTTGTCATTGGTCCATATTTTGCGAATAAAATCTCTGTCCATTTATAATATAAAATAATTAGAATTCTACTGGTGATAAAATAATAAGGGTTGAACACCCGTTGCTACATTGTTATCATCATGGATTAAATTCACAATTTTCGGCAACTAGGTACCTAGGTATATAGTTCTTCAATATAATATAGCCGAATAGTTCAAGTACCTACTAATTTATTAGGTTATTAAAAAAAAAAACAATTTCCTTGCATACCACCATAATGTACATAATGTAATAATAACCACGGAATCAGTAAATCAAATGTATGTTCGATAAATTAGTAATATTTGTATTCAAATTAATCATTATAATATAAAAAATTATTGCATTATTTTAAATTTTCCCGGGAATAGAACCATTACAGAATATTGGTTTTACTATTCTCAAATCCCGCTGTAGTAAAAGTATCTGCGCGTAGCGGAACGTTAATTTTCGTTCGGAAACTCATTTTGGAACTAGGATTTGAGTTTTAGAAACACCAAGACAAATATAGCATTGTCTATACAATTGAATATTTAATAATAACCAAAATACCTACATAATCATTATACTTCATAATTTCTATTCAAGTTCAATGATAATTCAAGCCCAACAACAGCAATGGGTGCAAGTTGCATACAGTTTATGTATTGAAAACTAAAATTGTTGCGATCTCAGTCTTGCTTGAAATAATATCACAGATTTATGTCACGGAAGAGCGAGATAGCAATATTTTTGACATTTATCGCGTAAGTTCCGTGCTTGATTGCAACGTTGCTCGCTCAACTCAACAAATTGAAATCAAAAAACCAGTTTATTTACCGACCACATCCACAACGCGCGCGTCAATGGTTTCGTACCTAAAAATACAGTCCGTGTTTTCTCATAGAGTTAAAAATCCCAAAATCTGTTTGTGCAGTTAAGTGCAATTATTTTTCGTGTGTCTTTTTACTATATTAACAAGATTCTAGGGTGTTTTGTATGATTTTCGAAAGTCCTCAATAAAGTACACACTGGGAGTGCTAAAAAGGTGTGTCGTGGTTCGAATTTTGAATCGTGAATAAACTTTTGTGCATTCACGTGAAAAATACAGGTGTTTTGTTTCGATGAGTTTGTGTGTGCAAAAGAGAGTTGATACGGAAAAGGTTTTTTTTCAATCATAAATTGATTGTCAGTTGCATAGTTGAGTGATCTTCGTGTGATTTCTTCAACGAGACGAGTTCGCAAGGTAAACGTGAGTAAAAGTTACGCTAAAATAACTGTTTCTAGCCTTAGATACTAGTTGTTCAGTGTATGGTTCAATTAACACGATGAAAAGTTCCCAGTAGGTGATTCCAGTAAGATTTTAATTGAAAATCATTGTTGTACGTTCCAATAGGAATGATAATAATATAGAGTGGGCTGAAATGTTTTGATTTGGCATTCCTTTGTGCCGTAACGTTACTATGGAGCAAAAACCGGTTTGCTTACTTTAATTACACAATAATGTTTATGAATGCAACGAAATGTCGATTACACTAATATCCTAGTTTTAAACTAGCTAATTTAAGTCATGCATCATAGACTTGGCATGGTATAATAATTTCTGATTCGTTTCCTACCAGACTTAACAAATTAATAAAACTTTGTAGGTAAGGAAAAACCTGTAGAGTGACCTCAATTGACCTTTACCCAGCATCAACACTGAAATAAATAATAATAAGTAATACACACATTCATCATTCAAACTTAAATTTTAGTTAAAAAAAACAAACAAATGACAACAAAAAATGCTGCCTACAACTAATTTGAAAAAGGAATTTTTGTAGTTTTTGTGTTCAATTAACAACTTTCAAATAGAAAAACAAGGCAGCAATAAGGTCACAAGTTAAGAAATTGTTTAATATTCATTGAGATAACTTTGGCTTTTAAGAAATAGTTTGTCAGTAGTGTATCATTAATTCATGAATCCCCGACCGGTCCTATGAGACCGCGCTGTTATTGTTTTACTATTGTGTCTCGTTTTGCGGGTATGTGATAGGTTAAAATTGCCAGTACCAATGAGTCACATAAAAAGTAAAATATATATATAGAATTAAAATTAGCAGAACACACATGAAAAATCTATTTAATTCATGAAACCTCGACCGGTCCTATGAGACCGCGCTGTTAGTTTTACTATTGTGTCTCGTTTTGTGGGTATGTGATAGCTTAAGCACAATAATACAGAAAAAATAATTAAGTAATTATCTTAATTAATTTCTCCTACAGATGTGCGCATCAAAACTCCACACCCACCGAACAAACACTCATCAGCCCTGATGTTGTCCGGAACATTCCATGAAGTTGGCTGACATGCAGTCATGGCCAGTGGCAAGGCTCTGTATTCAATAGCGGTTGTCGCATTGGGCTTCATTTGCTTCGTAGTTGGCGCTATTGCAGTGGGCCTACCTACTTGGGGCAACTTTGCTAGCTGTAAGTATTTTAACTAAAGGTTATGTTTGAGCCTGATATACAGTATGACCGAAATATATTGACCGCTCCGAACTTACAAATAATAGGCTGCGAAGTAATTCTTTTTAAGAATTATCTGGCAAATGCATAGTGTGTAGTTTTTGGAATATGTGCAGAGTTTGGTATGCCTGAGGTCAGGGTGGCCATCATATTTTGACCATACTGTACATGATGCTAGAACATTGTGCTAGTATCTTAAACCACTTAACACAATTAGGTTCTGTGTCTTAACAGTAGACAGCACCAGATTTAGGGGATTCTCCATGCATTTTGTGCATAATGACATTATTACGTAAAACTACATAGCATTGCTATATACATACATAGTAATCAAACTTTGCAGCATTTGCAACTTTGCATTCATCATTTAAAACAGTCTTAAATACCTTAGATTACTCAGTAACTTGTAATTTACCTATCACCTACTTCATAGTATTAGATCCTAGAAAATATAGAACATTTACTAAATGACTGCAAAAACTATAACAAAGTTATGCATGGCTGACTTAATAATACAGCTCTAGTATTTACCTAATTGATCAATTAATACTGATCATTTCACAGTCTAATAACACATCATGCACACTGCTAGAGTCAAACGGAAAAAGAAAAAAAAACTGTCCGAATTATAATGTAACTTGCATTTACGAACAATACTCAAAATCACAATGGAATTAAATTAAATTGGCAAGCTTTGTTTTGTTTTAATGTAGGTTAATGTATCACTCTCAGGGTTAGACAAACCACTATATAATTTATTGTTCTAACAAGTTGCATGCTCTGACGATAATAGATAAATAGGAAATTTAAAAATTTGACTCAAGCATGTGTCTTCAAAATAAAAGACATTGTCAAATGTCTCACTAATATCCAGACACTGTAACAGAAGTTTAAGCTTAATTAATGTGAAATAATTGTCAAGTGGGAGTTTTAGTAATCTTTTCTGAAACATGACTGTAAAGTATAAATAATGTAAAATTTAAAATAAGCAAATTATTAATTAAATTTTTAGCCACATACAATGGTCTACCATTGACTAAAGTCTGTTTTTTAATCTCTGAGACTAAAATACATTATGTGGGTTGTCACATTGTCACAATACAAAAAAATTGGCATTATTATAAGTTTGACATTTACCTGTGTCAATTTAGTTAAAAACCAGACTTTAAGTGCAGAACTGTAATTTGGATAATAATAATATAGATAGAATAAAATTATTTTTTACTGAGTAACAAAGTCCAGTTACAAGGAAACAAATTAGGTGATCAGTTAATACTATGTATCTGTTGTAGTTTCCTGTTATAGTTGTTCTTTATCAACAAGGTGGGTTAGTCTTGGTTGCGTATAGGTTCATGTACACTTTCTTCTGTGTGCGTAAGCTTGAAGCGCTTGCTGTCATAGAAAATAGTTTATGCACACGGAAACAGTGAAAGTGAATCAAAATCGTAAAAGCACAATTGTTTTGTAAATAAGTATGTAGATGTATTACAGTACTAGGCAAACCAAATAAGCAAGACAGATATTGCAGAAAATGAATGATTTTCTCAGAATTCCGTCTAAGTATTGCTTTTTGGTTCGCTTATGCACTTTAATGTCACTATAGATAATTGCTTGGCACCTAGATTTGTATAAACAAACTAATTCTTTCAGATGACTCTGACTTTCAACTCTCAGTCCCTGGGTACTATTGTAAGTATACAAAACATTTCTGGGTGATGGGTTGAATTTTAAGCTAAAAATGGTGTAATGTTGAAATAAGTAACCTAATAACTTTTTTATTTCCTCGTAAGACGAAGTGTCTGACGTTTAATCTCAGTTCAGCTAACCTTATTGAATGCTGGTTTTTTCATGAAATAGCCATTTGATAGGCTGAATTCGAATTTCACGTGCTATCCTGGCATCACCTTAACTCTGGTTTCAGATAGATTGATTACACAAACTAACACTTAATCTCTCGTTAACCCAAAAAGCAAAATACTTTTTTTAATTTACTTTAAAATTTACAAAATGTATGGTACAACAAGTTGTTTGAACAAAGTTATATTAATTTAATGGAAACCCTAATTTTCAGTTAAATTATTCGATGGCCGCGGCGAGACGGCGACATCACTGTCATTACTATCGCTATTACCTGGGTCATTAGGGAATTCTGTTTCTTCCTTTGGTATCATCTTCGTTATTCATATTGGACACTCACGGTCGACTCCACTTTTACCAAAACCTATTTTTCTCCTCAATATTTGTATAAGACAGGGCACATTGTATTAGCTAATCGTCTGGCTATTTTTAACTATTAACAACTAAACTATATACAAAAATATATAAGTACTTTTCCAGATTGAAAGTTACTCTTCTAAAAATTCAGTCATGAAAAGTTTAGACTACTTAGAAACACTTAGGAAGTTGATAATTGGCCGAGTCGGATTCGATATTTTAGGAACTTTGAGAGACCTTGGTTTACAGCTAGGTCGCACTTTTTTTGTATGCGAAGCTGCGTGTTATAAAGAACCCTGCGTTCTTTTAGCATTAGCGGCCTTATAATGTTCCCACTGCTGGGACTCAGGCCTCCTCTCTAGGCGAGGGAATGGGCCATAATCCACCGCGCGGGCCCAGTGCGTATTAGCGGATGTCACATGTCTTCGAATTTTTGATTGGCGTTCTTTTACATTATTTATGTTTTTGCTAACATGCGATGTAAGTAGATGCTTCTCAGGAATTTGTTATTGAAATTATGTACATAAGTAAGCTATTATTTATGTTCAAACCACAGGATGGAAGAAAGCAATAATGAGAAACGTGTCTTATCTCGTAATAGTTTCATCAATAATCAAATAACTGTGTACGTATAAAAACCGGATTGAAAGATAATAAAAGGCAACAGTCCACTGCGTTAGATGCAGAATACGACACTCCCATAGACTTCTTTACTTATACATTTATAGGTACACACAAATAAAAACAGCATTAAGTTCGTATTCAACAGTTTCGTAATCTTCATAATCTGTAATTTAGTATTATGAAGAAGTGTATTCGTTCTGTCACACAGGTTTCGTGATAAGATCGTGCTAGACATTTTATTAGCGCCGTATTAACTGGCCGTAGAAACTAGTCAGGAATTCAGGATAGGGCGTCGATTAATTTAAACAAACCGAGTGTGTTTATATGTCCAACTTAAAAAAAACTAACGCTTAGGACTAGACAACTCTCATCTCTGTGAATTATCCAAGACAGCGGCTAGTGGGCTACACAGACTAAAAAAAATATACACGCAAAATCTGTAAGGACTGTGGTTTCAATACTAACTCTCAAATCTTCTTATTTTGAATTTAAATCAGTCATTCACTTAAATACACACATCAAAAGTGTCTAGGGATCAAGCATTTTTATGCGGATTTCTTGAGATTGAGATGTGGTTTTGTAATAAATTTATGATTTTATAAATTTATATGGATCCTTTTTGGTGCATTTCATAATTTGAATCAGGAACTGTGAATCAAATTCGAGTAAAAGATGAAAATCAGCTGTCAATATTTTCCCTATAAAAACATACAACGCATTGAAGACATTATTAGTGCTACTGTTTCCCTACTACTGATTAAAACCAACGTTATTATGGAGCAGCGACGTCATTTAAGCAGGGAAGAAATGCTCAGAGCCGTGGGAATGATAGAAGCTGGTTCCCGGCAACGTACTGTGGCTTTAGCTCTGAATACAAGTCAGAGTGTTATCAGTCGACTTTGGACACGTTACCGAAGCACTGGTACCGTGGCTGAGCGCCATGGAGAACGGTATCGCTGCACCACACGGAGACAAGACCGATACATTCAAATCTTAACTCGAAGAGCTCCAACAATAACCGCCATGATGTTAGCCGTGAGGCTTCATCACTCTTCAGGGAACTTAATTAGCGACCAAACAGTCAGAAACCGCTTGCATGAAGTGAACCTTCATTCCCGAAGACCGCTACGGGTACCACCTATAGCAATGCACAATCGTAGGATTCGATATCAATGGGCTCTTGAACACAAAAATTGGGCAGAAGAACAATGGCGTTTCGTGTGCTTTTCTGATGAGTCTCGTTTTGGTATGAGACCGGATACAAGACGTATACGACACTGGAGAACCTCTGGACGCCAACAGCGATTAAAATCCTGCCAGGAAGTCCATCCTTATAGTGGTGGAACCATCATGGTATGGGCGGGTATTTGGATCGGCGGAAGAACTGAGTTGATTTGGATCAGAGGCAACCTCAACGCTCAAATTTATGCTGAGACGATTGTATCAGACGTCATCGTTCCTCTACAAGTGCAAATCGGTCCCTTATTTCAGTTAATGCATGATAATACACGACCGCACACCGCAAGAGTTGTAAGACAGACTCTCGCCGCAGCTAACATCAATGTCCTGCCCTGGCCTGCTCAGTCGCCAGACTTGAACCCGATTGAGCATGCATGGGATATGCTACAGAGAAGAGCTCTGCCGAATATCGAGGGTATCCAGTCGCAAGAAGACCTTTTTTTGTTGTTGCAACGAACATGTGCGGCCATTCCACAGCGTGATTTGGATGAACTCATTTTGAGTATGCCAAACCGATGTTCTTGTGTTGTTAGTGTTCGCGGTAGAAACACGGATTATTAATTGTTTAAGTTACCCAATAAAATTTTAAAGAAAACTGTTATTTCAGTCTTTTTTTCGAACTTTAATGTTAGTGGTTCAAATGTCAAAAATCCCTTTATTAGGAAAATGGCAAATTTCTTTATTAATGCAAAGGTGACTTGGTTTATCGTTACTGTGACAAACGAAAACACTTTATTTGATGAATCCTTAAAGAAAATTTTAATTAATATCAATCAGGAGAAAAGTTATTGCAAAAATATATGTTGATCCCTAGACACTTTTGATGTGTGTATTTGAAAAGTATCGGCTGCAACGTCGCACCTTTTTGCTCCAAAAAACTTAAAATACCAAATCTTGTCTATACTTTTTTTGTTTGTACAACCTTCATGGAATACTATGTAAACACGAAAACTTAGTCAGCGTTATATGGGTGTGTAGTTGTGTGTCTCTTTTATCTTGGGGCACACAACGGAAGTCGCAGGCCCAAGCTCAAGCGCGCTAAAGTGGGCCAAACCGCGCTCCTACTTACTACACCTACTGTTACCTTTGATACCTTCGCCTTTCTAACGTACCTTAGTTATTTATAAGATAACATCAATGATTGCCCGTCAAATCTAAAACTCTCCTCTTATTCGCGGGAAAATTATACTTTAAACGTTGATTATTTTCGAAGAATAGTGGTAGTAACCGTTTAAAAATCCATCTCGAATTTCAACGGTTATTACACGTACTTCACTATAAAAAGTAAATTATAGAAAAACTATTTCTAGTCAAAATTGCTTTTCAGTTTCACAGTTTTTCACTTTTACTTAGAGCACAATAAAATTAGAAACAGAAAATTACGCGACAGTTATTTAGTTGTTACCTTGTTAAACGGGGTTTTTTGTCTGTTCCGAATAATCTGGCTCTAGTAAATAACTAACTGTATCAAGAAATCATGATAAAACTTAATTTTAAAGTGCGTGAAAAACAGCACTATTATTATCACTGTAATTAACTTGTAGGCTGTTCTCGATGTTTACTTGTGCCGGTATATTCAGTGCATTAAAAAATGTGGCACGCCCGCCAAACGGGTTATTGACCTCCGAGACCTTTGTGACAAAACTTGTGGGAGATGTGCCAGCGGTCGCTGTTATGGAGTTGTTTTTTTTTTTAATTATACAGCCATCGTGCATTCAACCTCTTTCTAGAATATTAAAATTTGTATATCGTGAATGCTAAATGCTCAATCACTTTATATTCGTCACGTAGTAGGTACGTTGTAAGGCGGATTTAATTTTGAATTTCGATCGGGACTTCAAAAAAAGTTCTTTAATAAAAACTGGTTGGATTAAAACATATTGTAATACTGTAGTCATAATGCTCCGAGCTTTCTGAATACCAGAGCCAATTCAAATGTACATATGTATCTAGATAAGTCTTTATTCTTGAGATTAAAACTTACAACAAAAGCAAAAATGTAGGTATGTATTCTACTTTCAATGTAGGTAGGTATTACCGCAACCTCCTCTTTGAGTTCTTCAAACAAAACAAGTCTCACGTCCCCATCCCTGAGAAATTCGACCTGTCACGGTCACATAAGTTTGGGTCTACACCGGACAATGACTACCAAAGTTATAAAAGAAACAGAGAATATAATGAAAAAGTAAATCATTCACATTGTACTAAAGTAACTGTCAGTTGTAATATCAGCGTAAAATCAAAGTTATCAACAGCCTTCTGTATAAAATCGTCATTACATCGCTTTCCGAACGATAGACTATAATCCACTCCCACCTTTAATAACGGTATCATCTAAAATACAAAAATGATAACTTATTCATTTAAAATCGATGCATGTCGACAGACTAGAAAACCGCTGCAGCTTTTATATTATTAATCTACCTAGCCTTTTCCGTAGCATGTCAACTTTGTCCTACGCATTCGGTTAGACTGGAAG
Organism: Mythimna separata; assembly: GCA_030763345.1. Classification (NCBI taxonomy): domain Eukaryota; kingdom Metazoa; phylum Arthropoda; class Insecta; order Lepidoptera; family Noctuidae; genus Mythimna; species Mythimna separata. The sequence goes on along the minus strand of CM061174.1, from coordinate 11,169,786 downwards.
ACTTTCAGTAGGAATATTATCGTTTTACATGAAGCGACTTCCTTACTGATCTCCACAACCTTGTAGGTTCTTACTAAGGCTCGATACTCCTTGGTATGCCTGATGGCATTTTTCACCAGATTTTTTGCGTTCTAACCAAGGATATACGAGATCCTTGCTTCTGACTACCTTACCAACTGTCAAAGATCTAAAAATGACAATTGAGTTCCTCAGCAAGCTAGTAGCTGCATATCATCCATAGTAACAATATCTACAAGAATAACGTTGTTTTTGATTCAATGTAAAATGGCAATTACACCTCAAGTCAAGGCCTTAACTCTAATTGCTAACCGCTGGATCGTGTGTCAACATGTGTTAGATTTCCCAGACATTGTAATAAATAATGTGTACCTGATGAAATTATTATTCGTATTCAACGCAAACTTTTATACAAAATATGTAAAACCCGGTTGGTGAAATGTTAATGATAAGTACGAGTATAACAAACGTTTGCTACCCATAACTACGTTTACTAAGTTTGACACTTATGTTAACTGCTGTGACACTGCCAACAGCCAATCAAAACATTCAACACGGTGTGACAGTACGGTATGAAGGCAAAAGTTTTGATAAACCTTTTAGAAATCGGGTGAAGTTTAACCAGCCAAAATAACCCAGAACGCAGTTCTCCCATGCTCAAACTGATAACTCTTCTACCTACTCTAAGCCAGATGCTCCAAATTTTCTCTTAAGATTGATGTTATGTTGTGTAAGTTACAATAGTGTAACTGTTGTAGTTCTGCCAGTACCTACCCATCAATGGTCAGCATGACAGCGCCATTTTTTTTACTGACAGGCAACGACCTCGGCTCAAACGCCAGCACGATACGAAGGTCCAAAGAAATAATATTTTTTCCTCCAAATGTTTTTGTTTAACGATTAGTCTTCAGTCTCTTCATCGTCCGTGGCATTGATGCTTAATGAAGTGTCAAGTCTGGTATTTATAACAGTTAATTCTGTAACCGACTATTATGCATTTCTTTTACAAGCATTATCTGGTTGGTGATTAATTAAGATTCTGAGTTTTGACGCCATATCACGACACCTTTATTAAAAAGAAATCTTTCGTCATTTAAATGTGCAGTCTTTCGGTACTACAAAAGAGCGTTTTTTACGTCGTGATGTTCAATAAATTGATATTTTGTTCCACTTTTCGCGCTTTATCCGAGCAATATTGGATGGAACATTATCGTTGAACGATTTTGTTCGAAGCTATTAAAACTTTTGATTTCATTGGTAATTTTATAATATTTCTAGGTGCATAGAAACACACTATTGCTCCTTAATCTAGGCTATCGGTTTACCGGGACTGGACTGGATCGTAAAATTTATCGTTGCACTTTATGACTTATTGTTCCGTAGAGTTCTTTAGCGTTCACAGTTATATTCTGCCACGCCGCTGTAAATTACAATCGCAGTCACGAATACCTTCAGACACTACTATGTTGATCCGTCTTCGGATGGACAAGCTAACAGACAGATAATTATATAATTATTTTTGTAACAGGAAATTTAGAATCATTATTTCGTCAGAATCCAGCAAACTTTTATCATGTTAGTTTTTAGGCTCCAAAGGCTTTCACAATAGTATTTTTAGTAAAACTTCAATATTATTTACTGCAATTCGTTCCAATCCTTACTTCTTTACTAAGAACCGTTCGTTATCGATTGGCTTCTGCCAGTGTATGAATATAAAATTGAAGCTTCCATAGAGTATCATTGAATTCGATACGCTGTTTGAATTTCTTCGACCCTCGTAAACGGCCAGTGACGAATCTGAAATGACAGAAATCTTTCTTGCGTACACAGGCATTTGCAAGTTTTGCGAAATATCTTGTTGCTAAGCAGGCGATTTCTGAACCTTCTTTTTGGTTCCGTTTAGTTAATTTCGCATGAATGGTCTTCTATATTACGTTCAGTTACATAACGTCTAATTTCAATATACAATGTACAATCAAGTGCATTGTTGACCCGAACACTAGGTGAATGTCGGTCGTCGTGTCGTCGTGTAATCAATTGACATGTGCCTTGTGACTCACGCCATCATTAATGAAGTGCATACGACCGTCTTAATGATCTGATTTCGTCACAATCTTCCCATCTTTAAGCTTGGCTTATAAAATAATTACGTTTAAGATAATATTCTTTGAAACGTGCTTTACTATAACGGTAAATTCCAAAACGGTCACATATTTCTACGTTATCCGTTTTTTGCGCGCTTAAAATTGTGCTTAGAAAACGTCGGACTATTCAGTCTTATTCGGCAAATAAATCAACTACTATTGTTACCTTATGAACTTAAGATCCTCGCTTCTAAATGGCTTGTACAACTGACAATAGTGAGAATATTGATTACCAATTAGTTGCAATAATGTAGTTTTCTAGAAGCCATTAAGTACCTAACTACCTAATGATCTTTAATGCAGGACCGGTACTTGGTATTAGAAACTCAACAATTAATGTATTAATGCGTCATTCGTAAAGCTGTTTGACTATTGGGAAACAACGTTCATATTAAAGATTCAAAGACATAATAGTGAAATCGATGAAATGTTTTCCGTGCCAGTTCTTTATTCGATACTGGAGACAGGTTTTCCTGTTTGAAAAAGGATAAAATAATGAGAAGAGCTAGCCAAGTCTCGCTAGACAATTAGCAAGGTCTCATTCGCAACACACTACGAATTAAATTAGTATGCAGTCAGGAAATCGTGACGAGGTCCTCTGTACTCCTCTTAGCGTGTCGCCGACCTTCAAATTTGCAGGCCTTCAATGGGTTCTGCTCAACCAATAGGCTGATTGTCATACTAATCCTAAACATGGCTATTTCCCTCTGCGGAAACACGACCTTGATTCAAACTCTTTGATGCGTTCACTAATTGTATTATGTCCATTCATATTGAAACACCATGTAATATTACAAGGTCTTCTGGCATTAGTTTCACTTACTTCTTTCATAGTTCGAAGTTACTAATAAGTTATGTCAAGAGATTTCTTAAGATATATTGCCCAGCTAGTAGCTCGTTGACTATATTGAAGGTTCATAGTAAACTGGTTAGCTTTATTAAAGTATTGTTACGTCAAAATATGTTTAAGTATGTGTATGTGTAGGTGGTTTTGAGGCCGTCGATGATTTGCGTTTGGATGCCAAGTCAATATTTTTTACGTTACGTCACATGTGTATAAACATTTTTCAATATCTCCTTGACCTCCTTCATGAATAGTCTATTACTAGGAATGTTGTTTTGTGTTCTGCGTAGCAGTTTACAGTCATTGGTAAGGCGCCGCAATGTATTTTGGTATCAATTCTCATTAGACATAGTCTCATTAAGCAGTCGGCATACTGACAGCTGTTCTAACGTGGTGATTAAAATTTATATTGAAAGGAAATTGGAAAAGCCTGTAAATGATAGTATAATGTTGTTTATCAATGTAATTTCGCGGCTTTCCAGCAATGTTGCCCGAGTGCCGGTGGCTACTTTCCTATATTTATCAAGTCTTACCACTTTAGTTAAACGTGTGATTAAATCTCGGTGCCCATATATTTCGCTCTGACGTAATTGACTAGACATTTTTTGTGTTGAGGTGGTCACTCTGGGTGGAGCGAGACGAAGTGTCAAACTTAGACTGACTAAAACCCACCCATGTTCCTTCAATTGCCCTTTCCTTTCCAGGGCTGTGCTGACTCTTTCGAACGATCACTTAATTATTGAGTAGCCTGGGTGATAGCTTTTAATTAATTTTAAGTATAATAAATATTTATTATCAGGCAACTAAGGCTCATTCATAGATAGGGTTGCGGAAACGTTAGTAAGAATGACCCTGGCCTTAGAACGTGAAGGGCAACTGGAGGACATATTCAGTAAAAGTCTGGCACGCCCTCTCGTTTCACGCTAGAATGGTCTTTGGATGATTTCACACAAAAAACATAGATAAAATACACAACAAACTACTAACTGTTAGTATAGTAGGGGAGGCCACGATGCTAAATAGGGATTTACTCGAGCGTCGTAGAGACCTATTGGGTTGCAAAGCTTAGATGATAAGAAATAGTACAAATTGAAAAACATACAAGTAATCTATTGACTATGTTGGGTTGGCAACATAAGTATTGCGCTGAGTCGTGTGTCGCGTTAATACTTTCCATCCATAATCGTTTGTTGAGTATGTCAATTAACAATGCACGGTGGTGGTACCTATGTATAAGCTATCCGATAATGCTTTATGTAACCTTTACTATGTATGTATCTTACCTAATATCATAGATCGGCAATGCTAATAGGGAATATGCATGAAAAAAAAATGTTATCGAAACATTTTATCAAAAAATAGAACACTAAGGGCCTGTTTCACAATGTCCGAGTAGCCACTACTTCCTGAGTAAATTCAAAAATGGAACAGAATTTGTATGAAATTATCTGGCAAGTAAGATATTGGAAACTTAATCATAGGTGGTGAAACAGGCCCTAACTGTGAAAACAAAATCGAAATTAGTAGAAAAACAAATGATATACACATTTCAAACATTCAAAACGCCATTTTCTACGGCAGCCGTAGGGGTGCTATGTAATATGACGTCACATTACATTTCGGACTTCTCTTTCTTATTAGCTGCTTCATAACTTAGTTATCGATAAAGATATTTAAAAAAATACTTCGTATTTACTTGTTGAAAGTGTATTAATTAAGCCAATAAAATAAAGCATGCATGCATATTCCCTATTATTCGAACTCATTTCTATTGCTTCTCGAGGGCTTAGAGTGAAAACCTCGTATCTGCAATTTTGGGTAATTTTATTTTATTAGATTTTTGGAAAGAAAAGCTCAAAAAACACCGTCTTGTATCACGAAAAATTTTGATTGGTTATTTGTAATGCCGTCTACGGTGTTAAATGTATATCTCTCTTGAGTCAGGTTAGTGTGATAACATCGCGATGGCGCGTGAAAACTTGTTGGAATTTTTTTTAAAACAAGGGTAATAAGCTTTGAAATACATAAATATTTTAAAAACATTTGAACAAAATACGTAGATGTCAATTAGAATTAATTGACAATAAACATCTTATTTGGTTTTTTGGGCCTCCTGAAAAGTTACGTATTTTGCAGTTACGAGGTTTTCACTCTAAGCCATCGTCTGTTGAAATCAGAATTTTATCAGTGTCAACAATCAAGCTTAAACTATTTTTTTATTAGATGGATCAAAGTGACAGCTCAAATTGACGTTGTTTTTTATGTTGCAGGCGTGTAAATACGAATAGAGATTAGTACGGCTCAACTTAGTCCATTTTTTCAATTTGTGGGAAATGGAGTTGCAATAGGAATGTATTTTTTTGTCTACTCTCATGGCTGACCGATTGCACGGTTGATTATTCAGGATACAACCCTAAACGTATGGCAACCAACCAACTGTCATTTTAGTCCATCTAATTAAAAATAAAAATTAGAATAGAGATTCAAGTGACAGTTACTTTACTGTGAAAGTTTTTACTTCGAAGATGACTTAGGGGTAATATTGTTCTTTTTTTTTTCAGTAGACAATCCGAACTTCGACCAGGGCTATTTCGGACCATGGCGGGTTTGCAAGAAACTGCTCTACAACCGGGAGAAATGCGGCTCGGACGTCTCCAAGTTTCATCCGTCGAGTAAGTTACTTATTTACATATATTTAAGGATGGTTAGTCCGTATATGTGGTTTGAAAGCCGAAGATAGCATATTCATTAACTGTTTGCTATTATTAGATTCATTCAAGATTTTGCTCTCTAGCACTACACAGCTACCTATCTGCCTTTGCTTCTCGTACCAGGACTGGTTCTTGGCGCAAATTATAGCATAGCATAAGCCTTATAATGTTCCCACTGCTGGGACTCAGGCCTCCTCTCTACGAGAGGGAATGGAACGTAATCCACCAGTGCGGGTTACTTACACTGCGGGTGGTTCTAAGACATCGGTTTCTTCACGATCTTTTCCTTCACCTTTTTAAGAGCAAATTATGACAATGAATATATTTAATATACTGTATCTATCGGTAAAAACTTCAATTGATTAACCTCGTTAAGCAGATTTTGAAATTAAAAGTATTCAACGAACAGACACGCAAGTAAAATGTCTTGTTATTTTCTGTAAACTTCACGTTTAAAAAAAAAACAAGTATTTTCTGGGACAAGTTTTGTGAAATATTTGAGTTAAATGACGGAATTACGGAAAGCCAACACAGTTTTCAGGCGTTACCTCTTTTTTTGCGTTGTTTCTTCATCAAACATTGCGTTGAATGAATAAAAAAACTTTTAAATCATGCTCACGTTGATTTGACGATCGAAGAGTAGGGAAGAGCTGTCTTATATGTATCTGATTAACCTACATGTGTTCCTTCACTTACCCTTTGCGTGCCAGAGCCCAAGCCGAGCGATGCCTAGTCCGTCTAATAAAAGCGCGACCTAAGAAAAAGAGGTTAGATCCAAAAATTTTGTATGTGGTATTACTAAATAGTAGGAGAATCATGTCTTGACACTTGACAATTTTTTTTGTTTCCTACAATTGCGGCTGAATAATGTTGCCAATTAAATAAAAATAAAAAAGACTCCAGGTCGCGCTTTCATTAGACGCACTCTAGCCTCGTTTATATGTTTCAACACAGACCATCTAAATTCATTTCTTCGTTGTGATTGAGTAAGACACATCAATCCAATCTTTTGCTTTTATGACAAGTGTGTATATCCATTTTACTCTTGAGCCATGAACCATTACATTAGACTTCTGTGTCTTATCCAATATTACGAGTACAGAGTCACAAATGTTATTGCGTTATGACCGGATAATCTAATAAATATACAGGCTGGCTTAGAATTTATTGGCAAGCTTTCAGAGTAAAATTACTCATAAATTTTATTATGGGACCTATTTCGAAATATATAACCTTCTTCTTAGGGCCTGTTTCACAATGTCCGAGTAGGAATACTGAATAAATTCAAAAATTTGACAGAATTTGTATGAAATTATCTCCCAAGTAAGATACTCGAAACTTAATCATAGGTGGTGAAATAGGCCCTTAGAGTTCCTTAACCAAAGGGTAAAAACGGGACCCTATTATAAAGACTTCACTGTACGTCAGTCTATCATCTTCATCAGACTGTATGTTATGAAACATGAAAGCTAGATAGTTGAACTTTTCACAGATGATTTAATTCCTTGACGTTGTGTCAATAAATACTGATAACAGAATACTATTAATATCTAAGTAGTGCTCCCATAAAACGCACAAACAATGGGACAGGTGAAACTATAAAAAAAGATTATCTTACGTTGTATTAGATTACGATACGGAACCCTTCGCGAGTTCGACTCGCATTTGGCTGGTTTTTTTAGTGAGTTTTCAACAAAAATGATTTCTTGATATCTAGAGATTTTATACTATTTGTTTTTATACTAAATAGTTTCTATTTATAAGTACAAATTTAAACTGCTTAGTAAAGCTTTTTTTGAAATAAGGAATTTAAAGACCGTTTTTATTAACGCTGTTTCGTGTGTCATGTTCCAGGGACATTAATTTTCACCTCCAGTTATGGTGAAATAGATTGACCTATTTTCAGAGGCAACGCCCTTAGTTTTCTTTGTTGTCATTTAATGCTTTTAGTAATTGTGCTAATTTTGATGGAAAATATTGTTTCATTGTAACAAAGGTGGAGCATTTAATTATAATTAAATAGACGACACACCACATTTGTTAACCCTCAAATTCTCAATGTAGACTTTTAGATTCTCTTTTGGCCTAAAAACCTGTGAAACTTTTTCATAATTAATTAATTACGTATTTTCTTTTAAATTCTTACCAATTTTTAAGTGCAACATAAATATCATAACTACAGCAGTCTGTTTTTTATGCCCTGAGACTAAATTGACACAAGTAATGTCAAATTTACTATAGAAATGACGACAGGTCTTTTGTGTTGAAATGTCATTTTAGTCCCAGGGTTTAAAAAACAGACGATATAGTTAGTTACAATTTCTTTTTATTTTCGCTATAACAAATAAATAAACATTGGACAGCACAAGAAGCTCTAAACTCGTAACGTAACTTAATATTTTGCTCGAAGGGGGAATGTTCAAAAGGAAACAGGCTTCGTTGAAACGGAAAGCAAGGGAAGGCTGCGTTGCCATTATGCCTCCTTTATTGATTATTTTCGAAAAACAGGACACGGTTCGATGGCTTTGTTCCCTACTAAAATGTATTTAGGTTACCTACTAACTACTAATGTTAAGAATTATTATGATACTCGTAACATGGCTGTCTTATGTTGATTTCATTTGCCAAATATTTTGTAATAAGTATTTTTTTTTCACGCACACCGAGGAAACATTTGTAGCGGGTGCACTTTGTGGCGAGACGTCATCCACGCTACAATAATTTAAGATCGAACCTGTTCGTTTTTTGTGTCGCGTTGGCTTGAAAAAATGAAAGACAACATTAAATTTTACGTTGAATTTATTGCAGAGGTTGAAAAAAACCTTATATTATACAATCATACACTCAATGATTATAGTAACAGCCGCACAGGCCGATCTTCAAGGTTAAGCAACGCTTGCCTAGGTTGGTCTGTGGATGGGTGACCATCTTAATATAACGAGTTTCCTCCGTGCCTCGGAAAGCACGTTAAGCCGTTGGTCCCGGCTGTCATTTGTAGATCTTTGGCAGTCGTTACGGATAGTCAGAAGCCAGTAAATCTGACTCCAGTCTTGCCATGAAGTACCGTGTTACCCCAGTTAATGGGTTGTGGAGGTCTGGTAGGCAGCCGCTCCTCGTAAAACACTGGTATTCAGCTAAATCCGGCTTGACTGGAAGCCGACCCCAATATAGTTGGGAAAAGGCTAGGCAGATGATGACACTCAATGATTATAGTAACAGACGGATTACAGAAATTATTTGGTCTAAGATTGGTGAAAAATTGTGAAATTTTGTAATTCCCGTAATTTGTGCAATCTTGATTAAACGGATGAACCCAATACCTAACGTCTTCTTTTTCTCATGAATCGCCACATCAAGAAATCGTCGTCATCAGAAGATGACGTCGACATGCTGAAAGCGGTGCCACGCTACAACTGTGCTTCCGATGTGCGTATATACGATACATTTGTAGTAAGCTGAATTGTAGCGCAACGATTGTGGCGACGTAAATGTTCGATACGTGTAGCATGTGGCGCTGGTGTGCGGCCTGCCTAACAGCGCGGTCTCATAGGACCGGTCGGGGATTCATGAATTAGATAAGTGTTACAAACTCTTCTTCTTTATAAATTAGTATAGACTGTTCCCCGTGGCTTCACCCACTTCTTCAGTTACTGCTCCGCTCCTTTTGATCGTAGCGTGATATTATATAGCCTCCATAAATTAACTATCTAACATTTAAATAACTTTTCAATTCGAACAAGTAGTTAATGAGCGCATTAAGTGAAATAAACTCTTCAACTTTATAATATTAGTACAGATTCATAGCTAATAATTTTCAACATAACCATTGAATAAAGTAATTCTATAAAAAAGAAAAGTTGTGAAAGAAGTCTAATATAAAGCTGGGAAAGTACCTACATCTATCCATAGCCAATATAGACATAGAGTGGACGTGAAAGTCTCGATAAAATAGTTCCAACGACAATTACTTCACAAGAGACAGCCCGCTAGCTAAGATCGAAGATAGATAGGAGTATCGTTTTCTTTATGTTTTCAGACCACTTAGGAAATTGGATAGTTTTCTAATTGAATTGATCTTTCTGACTTAATCGCTTCACTGTTTTTTTACAGGCACAGTGTAGCGTATCACGCGTTTATATGATATGATTAGCTTTGACTTAAAGGTCCAAGAGACTAGGTCATTAAAAAGAAATCGGTAGTTATGTCAGTGTCTATGCCTGTGTAAACGTCAGAATATAATGAGAATATACTCCCCGTTTAAAAAATATTTTATATGTCCTTCTTCAAAGTCTTAAGGCCTGTTTTACAGTGTCCGAGTAGCCACTACTTCCTGAATAAATTCAAAAATGGAACAGAATTTTATGAAATGATCTGCCAAGTAAGATATTGGAAACTTAATCATATGTGGTGAAACAGGCCCTTAATATAAGAATTTTATAAGTACCAAAATTGGTTCACCATGAATAAGTAAGAAATAAAGAGACAGACGGGATTACTTTCGCATATTAAAATGTTAGTTCGGATAGGTGACCCGTCAGTTTGTGAGATGCAATAGAATAATATAATACCGTTATAGAACGCGTAAAAAAAAATCTAGCATGTACGTGCATAGTATATTTGAAATCGTGTAAAGTCGAACCTAGCATTGTCGCATAATTTAGTCATACAATTCAATGTGCATTCAAAAGTTAGCAGAGCGAGCAGCAACAGAAATTGTCTCGATATTTTTTTGACCCATCAGTTTTGTAACATTGTAACACCGCATTTCTCGATCATTTTCGTCTGCATCTTGATGTTGCATCATGAATGGTTGTCCATTATACTTTATTTCTGTTAATCATGCTCCAATTACCTTCGTTCAATCGGCTTAACATACAAGTAACAGTTTCACATACTCTATATTCCTTACATGCTAGTGTTAATGGCCAGTTAATTAAGAATTCGCCATATTTAGGTGCTATTTACTAATTGAATTTGTTTACAAGAACGTCAGACATTCTGAATATCATATTGTGATATTGCTTAGGTAAAGAGCTAATTCAGTATCATGACCCACTTTTTCATTACCACTAAAGGTTTATGACATCACTTGTCACAAAATGATGATATGTTCGTGTTAAGGGAAAGCTCTGTTAGCACCTACCGTTTAAACAAATAATGCCGTCCTAAGCTAACAAGCGATAGCGGTGAAGAAATAGACGTGGGAATTCGAGAAAATCACAGGAATTCCATATAGTTCAGTGTAGTGGCAAGGAGTGTTTTTTTTTTCTGATGTTTCATTTCTGGCTAAAGTCCTCTCTCCACTCCTTCAATTTTTTATGAGCCTGTATTTCTGAATTTCCATCTTAATATTTACGCCATATCCTTTGTGGTCTAACGTGAACACGTTTCACTGAATTAAGGCACCAGCTCAGTCTGTACCCACATGTTTATCCGGCAAACAGTAGCCATTTACATCCCAGTCACATTAACCAAAAAGTTCGAAACACTAAAAACCGTACTTGAACATTCAGACAAGTTTCCTAGTTTAAAAATGGCTATCGGGAATTGGTGCTTGTCAACAACCAATCAATCAGCGAAGCCTTTTCGCAACTGCTTTATTGTAGTCTACTTCTATTGTAACCGACTCCAGCTGAAAATATTCACATTGCTGCAGTATTTTACATGAGACTACTGCCTATTTTACCTGCACCCATTAACTGATACAAGACAATAACCGCAAAATTTAAGTTAAACCTTTAGCAAGATAATACAACCTAGAGGTCTTCAAGTCAAGAGTACTTCCTAGACTAGACTGTCCTTCGTTCGTGTAGTTACTTCTAGGTATGATTGCTCCATCGTCGACCACATCATCGCTTACCATCAGGTGAGATAGTGGTCAAATGCGGGCCTATCAATAAAAAACCAACCAACCGCCACCCATAATATTCCGATTTCCCATTTTATCCGGCACCAATGGTATTTTGGATGGTATTAACCAATACAAAATCCCAATTCGAAATACTTATTGGTGCCGAATCGGGAATAGTTTGGGTGCCGAAATAGGAATACTTCGAACCTTGCAGCTTAGACTATTTTTTTTTTCTTTTTTTTTTAGCCTTTGCTTGCTTTTTAGTTATTGTATAAACTGTACCGTTACTTTTTGGTGTACAATAAAGTTTATTTTATTCTATTCTATTCTATTCTTGCGGTGTCGTACCATCTTTAGTCGATAAAAAGACGTCCCCTTAAGTAACAGGGTCAGTTCGTTCGATAGCACCATCCGTCAGTTCTCTCAGTTCAACGAACACGAACGATGGTTTAACTAAACGTGTTAAGTAATTAACTGGTAGTTAACTCTGTCTATCTGTACGTTGGTATGCAATCGTTTTACTCATTAACTACAGTGGAAGATTACCGGACCTTGATGGCTTTTCAGGTGATGTTAGTGTATTTAACACGTATTGTTTTCTTTATTCTGATGTAAGGGTTTATATTTGGCGTTGACAGGTGCATACTTTTAGCACTCAGTCGGATAAAATTAGTGATACGATTATTTTGAGCTGTGTCGGTATATTTATTTTATACTTTATTCTACACCTCATGTGAACAGGACAAATATTTACAAAAACGTGTATAGAAGAGGCGGACGGTGTTACTCGTATCGCATAGGGCAATCTCTGACAGGAACCCTTTGGATGAACTGAACGATAGGAGATTGGTTTAGTACACTGACCAGTGTACAAAAATCATATAAAATATTAGTTAGACATCTATACTAATATTATAAAGAGGAAAGATTTGTACCTATTTTTGTATGTTTGTAATGAATAGGCTCAAAAAGTACTGGGCCGATTTAAAAAATTCTTTCACCAATAGAATGCTACATTCTTCCAATTTGACATAGGCTACACTTCATTTTGAAAAAAATTAGGGATCCTTGGTAAAATTTGAACAATGTAACCGAAGGTGTAGAAAAATGAGTCTTAAATCACTAAAAAAAGTGTTTTATATCCAAATTTCCATAAATAAATAATTGTCTACCCCGTGCGAAGCCGGGACGGGCTGCTAGTAATAATATAAAATTAAGAAAATATTTTTTTAAAGGTCCGTTGTGTTTGAGCACACCCAGCTTCTTTGGGTAATGCATTCCACGAATGAGTTGCTTTAGAATATTTTTTACGACAATATGAATTTCAAGTCGAGAGTAAATAGATAACTACTGTTTAGGGCGTGCTCCATCATCAACCACATCATCACTTACCATCAATTGAGATAATGGTCAAACTCGAGCTTATCCATAAAAAAATAAATAAAAAAAACAGAACAATGCGATTTTCGCTCGACATTATCTCTATATCGCCCTTTGCGTTTAGAAAAGGTCCATTCTTCACCGCCACATAGAACTGTCACTTAATTAACCCAGACACTTTCCTTATGAATTGATTTATGAAGTATTGTTCCACGTGGGACATGAAAGTAATTAACACAAGCACAATGTATGTGCCTGCGAGATTATCAAGTTGTGCGTATATCACACGCCCCACTTAAACTATCATAATTGAAACTATTCGTTTAAATATGTAGTTACTGCCAGCGGTTGCGGCTTCTAGAAAATTGGAATATATAGTTCGATCGTTATTTCAGCTGATAGACGTCCACTGTTGGACATAGGCCTCCCCTAAATGTCGCCATAACGAACGGCCGTCCAAGCGACTCGCGTCCATCGGATTCCCGCGTCTATGCTCTGATATTATGAATAAAATGCTTCTTCATCATCATCATCATCTGCCTAGCCTTTTCCCAACTATATTGGGGTCGGCTTCCAGTCATGCCGGATTTAGCTGAATACCAGTATAAATAAAATGCTTCTTGCCAGCGGAATAAAAATCTTTTTGGGCATTACACTGTGTATGTGGTAAGGGGAGGTATATTGGTGATATAAATAATTTGATGATACTTTTAATACATAAAATCATTCGGTTTCCTACGCATATGTGTTACGACTACGAGTAAGGAGGATAAATATTCTCACACTCTTAACAACTCGCTAGCGCTTTCTCATGAAAGTTTTTGCTTGGATCTGTGTGGTATTCATCACTAATACACCTCCCCTTACCTTACTTATTGTAATCTTTAAATGTACTAAACATTGGGGCTACTTCAATAATTACCTTTTTAAAAACCGTGTGCCTAAATCCTTCACCTTCAACTTTCTCACCTTGCTACGTCTGTCTCAAAACACAAACCTATGCCAATATAAATGTATATAAAGCTATATATAAAGCAATTATAATTGGTTAAGTTATGGCATTCATGGCAACCTATTTGCCCAGTTACTACTTACAAGTTATGATAAGCAACGCAGTTTTCTTACATCTCCAGGAAGTTATTAAATCGCTTTTAACTGCTTTTACTGGTAGCGATACAGCAGTTCTCAACGAATTCAGTGACCAGCAGTATTGGATTTATTGTAAATCAAGGCTGTATTTTATGGAGTCCGCCTGTTTCCCGAGGCCCGTTAGGTAGTATCGAACCGATTAAGTGAAACTAAAAAACGTATCCGAGGATATTGAAACTAGCAATCAGTCATCCATCAGTCAGCATCAGTCAGCTCGAAATCATCGCCTTTTTTCATCTAACTTGGGGTTGATCCAGTTCAGATACCAGGTTAAAAGCCCGTGTTTTACACGGAGCGACTGCCTAATAGATTATCACAACCCAGTTACTGGGCAACACGATACTACTCCTGCTATAAGCAATAAACAAAAATACACTTCTTCGAAAAAAAATTGACGTAAAGGCCCTTGGTTGAATTCACAGTTCAAAAAAAAGTTACTAGCGAGATCTTGGAAATTCTAAGCAGTTTTAGAGTTAAAATAGTTGATGATAAATTGCTATCTATCTAGTGAGAATACCGTACACCTAACTGTGAATACACGATGGTATAAATAAACCTCTGGATTGGACTCTTGGGAATTGCAAACGCTGCAGTTATGTTTATTTATGAACTTTATTCTCACGTTTCTGTTACTCGTAGGTTAAGTTCAGAGTGCCTAGTGCGAGTTTATTTTACGTTAAGTAACGCGATCGACACGTTTATGACATTCAGCGCCCCGATTGGCTCGCTTCAGGATCTAAACCAATCATAGTGCTTGGTGCGAGTTAGTTTTACGTTAACGCGATCGACTCGTTCATGACGTTTGGCGTTCCTATCGGACCTCTCCAATCTCTTAACCAATCAGAGAGCCATACGCGGTAAACATTTCGATCTCGTTAACGTAAAACTAACTCGCACTAAGGCCTGAGATAAGTTGGTTACGTTGCGCGTGTGTACGCTACTAAACAGCTTAAATTAGATATTGTCATCATCATCCACCATACTATTATAGAATTCCGATTCCGGTTTTCCTGTTTAAAAACTTAAATGTCAAATCATTACTTAGTATCAAACTGAACTAACTTAGACGTTCCACGCGATTCGTAGACATGTCATCAAATGGACAGGGCCTACTAAGGCCGATGCCTACTATGGCTGCGGAATTGTTCGACAGAGTAACCGTAGCCTTGGAAAGCAAAGGGCAAATGAAGGAACGCAGATGGGTTTTAGTCACTCAGGCTAAGGTTACATTAGACCGCGACGCGATTGGCGATTCATGAGCGATTAAAACAAATAATGGAAATTCATGATTACGGCTACACTGTACGCCAAATTTTACTAGTGATATTTGATTCGCTCTTACAGTCGCATCGCAAATCGCTGGCAACTGTAGCCTCAGCCTAAAAGTCTGACTCTTGCTCTCGCTCCACTCAGAGTGAAAGTTGAACACCTCAAAAATAAATTCCTTTCTTGGCTTTGCCGTAGTCGTGTAAAAAATTGAGTTATTCGCGATATCGCCTTAATACGGCTTGCATATAACTACTGGCAGGATAAACGCAGCTATAACTACTGGCAGGATAAAGGTAGCTTCGTTATAACAATGACATCGTACACGCTTCTCGACGCGAAGAAGCGGCGCGCGTATCGAGATCCTCATTCCCGAGATGCAAAAAAACGCACAACATCAGGCGAAAGAGCGGGAGAAGTCATTCTGATGATTCCCTTTTCTAAAAAAAAAACACCATTTGAGCTACTTGTAAATTTTGGGTCGTACGCGCAAGCGTCTGAATGAATATATCTCACGTTCTCACCTCGTAAAATTCAAAACGAGGTAGCCCATGTATAAAGTACCTCTGCTACAACCAATACCACACACTATAATTTTCTCATTACCGCCAACAAGTCTTAATTTTACTCAAAAGAAAGTTGCATGATTTATATTATTGACTAGCTGTCTCCCGCATTTTTTGTTACTGCTCCACTCCCGTGGGTCGTAGCGTGATGGTATATAGCCTATAGCATTCCTCGATAAATGGGCTATCTAACACTGAAATATTTTTTTAAATCGGACCAGTAGTTCCAGAGATTACCTCCTACATACAAACTTACAAATTCTACCTCTTTATAATGGTAGTATAGATTTGCAACTTGGTATCATAGTTATTACAGGCGTCCTTTATAAGCGAGAAGATCCAACAGATTGCTGACTGTTTACTTTGAGTCCACGCAATGTTAAAACAATGTCATTGTGCAGTTGACGATCGCTTGTGTAATGCTTTCATTGTTTCAAAGCATCCTTCGTTTAATATTCGAGGCAAATGCTGCGGAAAATCAGAAGCATGACTGTCAATGCAGTTTTTACCTTGACCTGATATTTGATGTTCACATGATATAATAAAATACAAAATATCTATCATTTGAGCCCAACATGACGGGGAGGGTTTTGATCAAAAACAATTAAAAAAAACACCTTAAAAAGTACAAAATAACTTTAATTTTGGAAGTCGGTCTTTTTATAATAGTTTTGTCTCTTTATTATTTACGCCCCTGTTGCCACCTGAGATGGTGACAACCATACATAAATACACAAGATACTTCATAAAATATGCGAATAACAATAAGTAAGCCTATAAAATTTGAGGGTTGCCCTCGATTTCTCTAAGATTCCATCATTAGATCATAACTTGGTGACAGTGGGACCACCTCAGAACTATATACTTTCGAACAAAAAAAGAATTTTGAAAATCCGTCGACAATCGGCTGAGTATTCGATGAACATACAAAAAAAAACATACAATTAGCCGAACATAGTACCTCCTCCTTTTTGTGAAGTCGGCAAAAAACCCAAAAACAAATAACCCGGTCATCTAAAGCAGTAATTTTAAAAATAAATACTTAATAGGTATAATATGGAATTTTGTAGGATAGCATATGGAATTTTGGACTGATAAATCAGTGTTCACTATTGCGGAAAACTCTTAGACTGAAAAGCAAAAACGAAATTCCAAAATGATTTAATTATACTTTTTATTGATGTGAACAAATACCAGATACTATCAGTTCTTTTCATCTAAAAACTAATAACAAAAAACGGGCTAATAGTAGGAATAGTCAGTCACACAACCATGCCGGATCATTTTCACGAGTAATTCAAGAGCCGTTTGACACAAATAGGGGACTGAATGAACGGCTAGTGCATACCAATCCTATTGTGAGGAGCACAGTATACACAGGTGTTCATTGCACCGCTTTAGGATTCACTGCGGCCCGCTAGCCATATTCGTGAACCGAGATTTCGTTCGTGAATGTATTGAACAATAACTGAGTATTTAGGCACCTGCACACATATTACGCAAAACTACGATACTGGCATACTGGATTTAACTGTATTTTATTTAACAATTGCTAATGTATTTACATATTTAAAATATATTAAACTTTTTAAAATGAACTAAAACAATGTAAGATAGACGTCGAAAAACTCCTCCGCATCGCTGAACTGGTAATGCGCCCAAAAGACTGCCGGCATTGCCATGACAGTATGGTACTACTCATCCTCTGTCTAAGGCAGAGGATGAGTCAGTTCTAGGCTCGAGCGAATTTATACAATTTGTTAGCACTCAGGTCCACGATCCGAGAGTTAAGTTTCAACCCTAGGCGGAAAATATTTGCTTCTTCAAGAGCTGGTTTGGGTCCACTGTCTCTAAGAAACTGGTATGGAGGATGTATCGACTTCGCGGCCTTGTAACAGAGATCTTTGTTTTTCCTTTTAAAAGCAATCTTTATTTCATGTAAATTTCAAATATTTCCATGACATATTCTCGTAGAAAAAAAAAATAGGTACACGTTTGAAATCGTAAGTTAGGATCTTATTCGTGATTATTTTTTTATCGAGCCATCAAATTTTACCACGTTTTATTTTTTACCTAGCGATTGGTCATATAGTCAATTTTAATTAAATATCTTGCATGGTTTCTGTTTTATACTCGTAGATTTCCAGAGGTTCAAATAAGTTCAAAATTCGTGCAACCTCGCCTTAAAACTTTATAACAATTTCGTAACTCAATAAATGCATGCCTTCTAGTTATGCTTCACAGAAATGAAAATGTAACGAAATGTAAAATAACCTTGGAGGTTTATTTTCGCAAGAAACAGGATTCCTGTTTATCAGTTGGTAGGTATCTTGTTTCCAACTGCAAACAATCTCGAATGGTTTTAAACATTTCGAACTGGACCACTGCAAGTATGCGCAAGATATTACTAGTGTGTGTTTTTAACTGACTTAAAAAAAAGAGGTTCCAGGTCCAGATTTTTCGTAATAAAAAAAAAAACATTCGTTTGCTCATGTCAAATCGAAAAAAAGGCGTTTTCCGTTACTGTCACCTGTTACATACAAATTCGCGCTACGGCTGAATTAAATAGATCAAGAAAAAAAAGCTTTACCCTTTGGTTTCGCTATCGTGGCCTTTCCACAGGCACAGTGCATTTTGCGAGATAAAAAATACCCTCATGATAGTGCTTTCATTCTATTTGCGATATCAATTTTGTTTTAACGTGAAGTAATCTGTCATTCCTCCAAGGGCTAGAAGTTAACAGCTTTTTTTGAGGATGGAAATCATCAAATGCCTTGTCCCGCTGCAGCGAGAGGAGGTGTCAGATTTTACTAACTAAAACCCGACCGTGTTCCATTAGTTACTCTTTTTGTTCAAGTCTGCGATCCATCTTTCAAATAATCCAATTTAAAATAATTTCAGCCCTTGAAAGTAACAATCAGTTGCCATTTTCATTTACTTATTCACACATCGCACTTGAATTTAAACACAGTTACAGACAACGTTCAACTTTATTATAGGTTACATTAAAGTTGAAATTTAACAATGCATCTTCCTATTAACCAGGTAATGTGCCAATAAAGGAGCATTGACTGCGAACCAATTCCCCACAAAGCAGTGACATAATTATTTAAATTGATAGTAAATAATGATGCATTAAATGCATTGTTTGCGGTCGACATACCTATTTGTAATCAAATTCGGGAAATCCGACCTCATACGTTTTCCTTTTAGATACAACGACTGCCCGAGTCATAGAAGGAAGGTCTAGACTATAACCTTATACTTTGGTTGCAGTTTATAAAACCTACAGTGAGTCATTGTAATCAGATGCAGTGCACGATTGCGTGTGTACTCAATCGGTATTCAACAGAGTCTTTTATCGAAAAAGAATCTAGAAAACAATAAAGAAACGATATTTGTTGATGTTTAGTCAGCATCCTGGTTGAGGTCTTATAGACTTCTAATCCATCGGGTTTCGTATAAGCAAGCAACGTTTTTAATGAATCGGCCAATCCACCTAAAGATTGTCTGTAAGAGATTGCCTTGTATACTTGTTTTATAAATATTTATCCCGTTTATATATAATAGTATACAACAAAGCATGTTATAGATAAATATTACGTCCTTCTCAGAGGCAGAAGAGTAATTAACGGCGCTCGATCTGATCTAACAGATGTAGACATTGATGCAGCGCGGTATCCTTGCCGTTCTTGGAAACAGAACAGGATACTGCGCAACTACAAACCAACCAACTTCTTCTTTTCGTTTCGATGGTTTTCCTTCCCTGATAGTTTTTAAGCCCAGTAGATAGCCACGTACCAACCAACCAACTACAGAAGTAACAAAAAAAGCAGAAGTAACACTGGTCAGGTCGTCTTTATCGCATTTTGGAATTATAGTGGGCTGAGACCATCACAACGGAGGTCCGTGAATACTTATAGTTAGTGTAGTTGGGATTGGTGCGTATTGGCTCACGGTCATGACTGAGTAAGGAAAAAGGAGACCTTTACCTAGTAATAGGACAATATAGGCTGAATATACGTGCCTATAGATAATGATTCTTTAATGTTTTATTACTGTTACTAAGGCCTTGTAAGGGGTGTCGTATACCACAGCTAAGTGCAGGATCATGGTCAATGATTTACGTAGCACTTATATTAAGGCAGAAAAGCTAATGAAGAATGTCACTACCAACGTTGCTATAACTACGCCTAATAGTGACTAGTTAATTAAATCACGGTGCAGCTTCTGTAGACCAATCTTCTGTGTGAACGAAGTCTAAGCAACCCAATATCACAGCGGTGTATTGAAGCGAAGACTAGTCTCTCTACGTGACAAAATTGGCTTCGTCCAATCTCCATAAAGGATACACCTACCTTGAGTACCTACAGGATATTGAGCCAGTTCCATAATATTAGATGTCTTGTGCTGTGCCCATAAACTACCTTTGTCAACCAGTACCTATTAGAATATGGCAAATCTACACTAATATAATAAAGAAGTAAAGTTTGTATTTTTTGTTTGTATGAGGTAATCTGTGGAAGTACTGGTCCGATTGTTAAAATTTTTTCACCGATAGAAAGCTGCTGTATTCCTGAGTGACATAGGCTATATTTTAAGTACGCGGGCGAAGCTGCGGGCTAAAACTAGTCACTCAATATACAGAATAACCAGGTATTTTAAACAGGGAAAAAACAAGCTTGTAATATTATTCTGTTATAAATCAATACCTCTTTAATAAGTGGCATAATCATAATCACCTACGCTGCCAATTAATTTATGAGGTAAAGGCGGCACAAAATCATCTCTAACGTAGAGAAATTAACGTTTATTTTTGCGTGAACAGTGTGCATACCAGATGAATATCGCAATAGTTTTTCAATCCTGCTGTAGGTGGACGCGAGTCTTCTACTCTGATTATGATGAACATCATAGTCGGGACTTGAGAGATACTTACCTAATTAGTATTTATAAGACACTTGACTCACATCAAGGCACACGATCGAGGTTTTCCTTTATACCCCGATGGATTAAAGATACACGTAGTAGATTTTTTCCAGTTAGAATGATGCCAAAATGATGTCTATCAATTATACTATTCTAAAAAATATAAAAAAATACGTAGTATCCCAGCGGCTAGCATCCCAGGGACATAGCTAAAGAAACTTCCTTGCAATACGAGCCGTATCCAGACTCCAGAAGTACCGCTTTCTGAATCAAGTCGTTAATTCATCCTCTAATTTTATAATTATTGTATTTTAATTAGATACCAACTCGTACAGACTATAGATACTTACGTGTCGTTTATACATATAGTTAATATAGTTATCTTTTCATTTAGCTGCATGCAACGATTGCATCTCGTGCAAAGAATAGTTTATATCTGTAATAATAAATACAACCTTGCAGTGTCGTGAGGTTTGTCATTATGATTGTAATTGAAGTAGGTACCTAATTTATTTCAATTTATTTTATCACAGATTTTATAAGAAATACACCAGCATTAGTTAGCTGATTTCATAATAATAATTAAGCGGATTTTTTTTTATTCATCATCATTATTTCAGCCGAAGGAAGTTCACGGCAGGACCGCAGGACATAGGCCTCCCCCAAGCGTCGCCACAATGGCCGGTCCTGTGCGTCTCGCATCCATCGAATTCCCGCAACCCTCACCATTTAAAAAATAATAATATTGTACATATTCAGAAGCTGTGATTGACTTCTTGGTTCCACAAAGATTTCTTTATCCAGTCTAAATTAATTTATGATGTCTTTATTAAACTTTATCATCCCAACTATATTGGGGTCGGCTTCCAGTGAAGCCGGATTTAGCTGAATACCAGTATTTTACGAGGAGCGGCTGCCGACCAGACCTCCAGAACCCATTAACTGGGGTAACACGGTACCTCATGGCAAGACTGGAGTCAGATTTACTAAACTTTATGTTAAATCGTAAATCTGTATTAATTTCCTCTCTACCTGTAATCTAAAGACAAATACGTGCATCACCGATGACATATTGTCGTGTTTGAACGGGCGTGACTCATAACTTAGCAAACGTGCAAAAATGTCGCCTGTCTCCACGGCATGACATTGTGCTGACAGACTTCAACACAGCACTCTTTTAAAGAAATTTTCGATTCGACGCGTGCGCTTTTGCTTAACGTCTGAATGAAACCAATCGGCATGGATGATTCCGTTTCGTAGACAGTGTTCCGCATATTCGTCGCACCTTACCCGCTTAAAGGTTGTACGAAATAAACATTTATTCCAAAAGCTTAAATTCGTTGAAGAATTTCACTTTCGAAATTTGACAATAGATGTGAACTGTTATTGCAGTTGAACCAGTATGAAAAGAAATTTGCGGCTTTGAATGCTTTTCCTCGTAATAGAAACTTTGAAAAGGAAAACTTGATAAAAATAAAGGCTATAGACGATTACCAATTTGTTTGAACAAACTTTGCTTGAAAAAATACGTGATGATATCCTGTACATCATTCCCGCCAAAAAATATTCTCTCCATCGTCTCCCAATTCAAAGGCGTTTAAATATTTATATTTATGCATGCAATCGTGTCCAACTCGTTCTTTCGGCTAAAGGTATGCCTGGTATAGAGTTTTTTTAACTCATCAATCCCCGACCGGTCCTATGAGACCGCGTTGTCATTGTCTTACTATTGTGTCTCGTTTTGCAGGTATCTGATAAGTCACTCCAGTTTTGTCTATTATACTTAAGTTATTAACAAGTAACTTTTATTATATATAAGTACTTACTTCATTTTAATCGTAGTAATCTTAACATACTGAGTTTCCTCCGTGCCTCGGAAAGCACGTTAAGCCGTAGGTCCCTGCTGTCATTTGTACATCTTTGGCAGTCGTTACAGATAGTCAGAAGCCAGTAAATCTGACTCCAGTTTGCCATGAAGTACCGTGTTACCCCAGTTAATGGGTTGTGGAGGTATGGTAGGCAGCCGCTCCTCGTAAAATACTTCAGCTAAATCCGGCTTGACTGGAAGCCGACTCCAATATAAATAGGAAAAGGCTAGGTAGATGATGACTTCATTTTAATCGTAAAATCTCCATCTCTCCAAGACATTACCCGAAATTTGCATGTTATATGAGGAACTAATGACGTCATTCTTTTCGAGATCCCAAAGCCTTATGTTGCTTGAGTTAAACATCAAGTTTCCACAACCGGTCCCGGCACCAACGCTCTCCAAAAACACGCTTATGACGTCATGCTAAAGAGCGACACTTGAAGGAATGCGCTTATTGCCACACCTGTTATCATAGTTTTAGTTAGTAAATTATCCTTTTTTGACTAAACGGTCCTCATTTCAATGGCCTGAAGGGAATCACTTCGGAAAATACTTTCCATTGTAGTTTTGAACTTAAATTTCCATCGTTTCCATAGTTATCTTTATTGTATAGGTAGATTGTAAGCATCAAGGACGCTAATTAGTAGTTTGTTTTCTAGTTAGTTGTATTTAAGAGTTTCTTATTATATGTAGTTAAAGTAGGTGATATTTTTTATATGTATTATATTGTTAGAAATCATAGGAAATCAATTATAAAAAATACCATATTCAATCGATGTTTTGCGTAGTTTTCTTCTAATTCTGTCTAATTTATGACAGTATACGACCTAACAAGTTATGATTCGAGTTTGCCTTCCATTTTTTTTCACCTGTTAACATTTTTTTTAACTTCATTGCATCATAAGAATTCTACGTGGATACTTATCTAGTAACAATGTACAGTAAAGCGATGTCCCCAATGACATTGTTGACATAATTTTCCGTCATTGCATCTTGCAGTTTCTAGAAGACAATCATTCACGAGTGGTTGCATTTTCAATGTCACGCCATTGTCTCATGGATGATAACCGCTTTTTATGTAACTATAGTTATGTGCTTAGGTACCATTACTAGTTATGACTCAAATATTGTGATCTTAAACTGGACTAACAGCACAACAGGGTCTAAGTCTGCTATTAGAATTGGCTTCATAATTGTTGATATTTGACAGTTAACAACACCAAGCTTGTCAAAATCAAGAATTATGAAGCCAATGATCGACAATTATTCAGATACAATTCTAATATCAGACTTGTGAAAGACAATGAAATGCTAATTGCTGCTTCAGTTAATAGCCAATTTTGATGATGTTTTCAGAAAAAAATCTTATTAGTGTCATTTGTTGTTTACTATTAAATTTTCTATTAAAAAAACATATTGTACTTACAGGAAATGATTTGAAAGTTATGACGACTTGAAGAATATTTATCTAATAGTACTCTGAAAAACTTGTATATTTTGGTAACTGTTTCTAATCTATTAGATGAAAGAACGAAATTGAAGAATAATGTGTGTCTCTTCTTCTTCCTGCCCTTATTCCATATTACTTGGGTTCGGTGCAACACGTTTTTTTCTTCCATTCTGTCCTGTCTCCCGTCGTACTATCAGCCATCAGACTGTCAGTCAGTCAGTATCAGTCATCAGTGTCTGACAACATTCCCAAGGAAGGTTAGTGTCAGGCAGGGGGCCGACTGCCATAAAAAACCCTATCAATAAAAAAAAAAAACAAATCTAATCCACCAATCTGTTGCAACATGATTCTGTACCAATGTTCTATGATCTGGCAGAATAATGTATTCTTTAATTTTGGCATATTATGTATTATAAGATTTCTAAGACACTGAATAATAACTGAACAAGTAAAGTTCATGCGTACTTCACCAATTTCAATGTTCACTGCAATCTATCTATATGTACATTCTAAAGGTTACGTCATCATCGTCTATAGCCGGCGACCTATACATAGGAGGCGCCAATCACATAGGCTCATCTTATTGTACATATGTACATATCTACTTCTCGTTTAAAGTACTCGTATTACGGCATATTGACGTATTCTGCCTGTGACGTTTATACATACTCGTATTGAGCCTCGGTAATGTACCTAGTAATATCTTCTTATTTATATTTTAGTTTAGTCGCAATCTGTTTTTAGAGTTCCGTACCTTAAAGGGAAAAATCGGAACCCCTTATAGGATCACTTTGTCGGTCGACTGTCTGTCTGTCTTTTTCGCACGTTTCTTAGACCCAAGCATTCAAATTCAAATTCATTTATTTAGTCTGAATGTGGTACATAATATGGTCTTAAATCTTGATGGTTTCTTCACAATCTGCCATGTGTGGCGTGCAAATATTTAGTAGGTACATAAATATTCTTTTAAGATTAAGAAAATAATATATTTATGTTAGTATTGGGTTAAAAACAAATGATTTACAATTATGGCATGTCATGAACATCTAAAAATATTATGTAAGTTAAATTCAAAGTGATATTAAATGTCAAAAGAAAGATGTCAAAATTTATAAAAGTACAATTCAATGAGAATGTCAAACACACGAAAATAATTCAGGATACCTAATAATCAATGTGAGGAGCTCGTGGCTAAATAATAACAGCCGCACAGGTCGATCTTCAAGGTTAAGCAACGCTTGCCTAGGTTGGTCTGTGGATGGGTGACCATCTTAACATAACGAGTTTCCTCCGTGCCTCGGAAAGCACGTTAAGCCGTTGGTCCCGGCTGTCATTTGGAGATCTTTGGCAGTTGTTACGGATAGTCAGAAGTAGGGAATGCAAATCCGTCGTGTTTTAAAAATCCGGATTTTTTCAAACGGATTTTGGGTCCAATCCGGATTATCCGGATTTTACGGATTTTTCATGAAATTTAAACAAACCTACTTATATTAGTTTATTAACATGATGTTTACCTTCACCAAATTTTTCAGGACATGTAGCATCCACAAACCCACACTGGGCCCGCCTGGTGGATTACGGCCTCTCCAAGAAGCCGTTTTCCCAACATGTACAGACAAAGAATGTATATTTTTTTCATTTTTGGGTTGGAAATTATCCAATGACTTCTCCCGTTCTGGGCAGAGCGGAATATCAGATTTTTAGTGACTAAAATCCACTCCTCTTCCTTCTTTGTCTTCATTCTAGGGAAAGTGAACCCCGGGGGGGTTCCCCCCGGGGAACCCCCCCGGGGTTCACTTTCACATAACCCATGGCAACAGTAGGCTTCGACCCAGCTGGGCCACTACGATTTGTATCACCTTGAGACAAACTATGTGCCGTGGCGGGATCGATGAGCTACCCATTACTCGCCATCCGCAAGCCTGTGCCTACGGTATCTGGAAATCTGGGTCTGGATCCGGGAGCTGGAGCGTGAGGATCATTCCCTCGCACGTGCAGCCGCCTCCTTTGCTAGCATGACTGCTTCGCAGAAGCAGGCAACCGCCTGTCACATTCCTTTGCGCTCCGGCCCATGGGCCGTACCAGGACCCGGCGTGAGTGGTCATTACCCAAACGGAGCATACCTTTAATTATAGTCCTCCAGACCGAATTTTGATCACGGTGGCCTGATGCCTACTGAAACCTGGAAGCCTGATGTATACTGCAGATATTATAGTGCACAAGTGTGTACGCAGACACTGGCGCACTATGTTCTTTTAATCTTATAGTCAGATGGGAAGGCAATTCAACACGACCGGAGAGAGATCAGGTGCAGGACCCACAGCTCGACGTGTTTTCAGAGGCATGGGGGTATCTTACCACCAACTTCCAAACTCCGGGCAGCTATGAGTAATTCCTAATGGAAAAACCCAATAGCACTATTTGCTTGACCTCTAGTTCGAACTCAGTACCCACGCTCAGCATTCGCCCTTACGAACCTAGTGTTCGTCCGAAAATACAGTCAAACGTCACACCTTAACCATAAGCTCCACCGTGTCCTCCAGGCGATCGATCCGCACAATAATGACTCCTGGGCGTTTCTTTCGCACAAATCCAGCTCAGAAACCTCTCGAACTTACCACGTCCGGTGAGGACCTGTGTCATGTGGAAGGTGAGGACGCAGTGACGTCTTTCAAACCACTTCTCAAAGAAGGGACTTATAGCCATAATTATGGCGTGCCCAAAGAATGTAGTAGGGTTGGTAATTAGTTCATACTTTTTTCTGTCAGCATGATGACGCTTGGCGGCACGCATGCATTGCAATTTGTCATACGGGTAGACCACGAATTATATTGGACCCACGTTACGATAATTTTTTTCTGATTTTACTTGGCTATCCGTCTTCCACGCGGGTGAAGCCACGGGCAAAAGCTACTCGTAGTGCTAAACTAATAATAAAAGTAGATAATATCATCGCAAATTAAAATTTCTTATTATTCAGAAAATCCGCGGATTTGATTTTCAAATCCGGATTTACAAGTCGAGTAAAAATGTGCGGATATCCGGATTTTTCGGATTACGGATAGTCCGGATTGCATTCCCTAGTCAGAAGCCAGTAAATCTGACTCCAGTCTCGCCACGAAGTACCGTGTTACCCCAGTTAATGGGTTGTGGAGGTCTGGTAGACAGCCGCTCCGCGTAAAATACTGGTATTCAGCTAAATCTGGCTTGACTGGAAGCCGACCCCAATATAGTTGGGAAAAGGCTAGGCAGATGATGATGACCTAATAATCAATGTCAAAAGAGGGATGTCAAAATTTAAACAAATACAATTTAATTAGGATGTCAAAGTATCATTCAAATATTCGTTTAAATTATAATAACACTTTTTGCATAATAAATCTTTGAGTTCTTTTTTAAATCCATTTAAATTAAAGTCTTTAATTGATTTTGGGATTTTGTTAAACACTTGTGGGGCTATGCAGAATATACTTTTTCTCATTAGAGCAGTTTTGCCTTTACGTCCGCGTTACATATTATTCCGCCTGTTACGTTGTACAGTATCGGATAAGCTTGGAAACAGATGTGAGTTCAATTTGACAAATAAGGCAGTTTCATAAATATACAAAGACGGTAGTGTCAGAATTTTATACTTTTTGAAAAATGGTTCACAGCTGTCCGTAACCTGAAGTTTGAACATGGCTCTGATGGACCGTTTTTGCGCTTTAAAGGCAGTTTCTCTATTTGTAGAGTTGCCCCAAAATATAATACCGTATCTTAATACAGATGCGACAAGGCCATGATACGCTGTAAGAAGTGCATCAATGGTAACAGTTGGGGCAAGTTTATATAAAGCATACGATGATCTACTAATTTTCTTACATAGCGCTTCAATATGATCCTTCCAATTAAGTTGTCTGTCAATTATTAATCCTAGAAATTTTGCAGTATCTACATCGTCAATTTTTTTATTTGTATATTGGACATTCATTTTTAAACTAGATTTTTTATGGCCAAAGTGCATTATTTGTGTTTTCCCGAGATTAATCCTTAAATTATTATTATTAAGCCAAGAAATAATAGAATTTACCGCGCTGTTGACCTCTGCTTCGTATGATTCAGGTTTATTGCATGGTATTGTTACCGTACTATCGTCAGCAAAAAGTGATATTGGGAAATCTATAGCATTGGGCAGGTCATTGATATAAATTAAGAACAGTAGAGGACCCAACACACTGCCCTGTGGTACACCATAATATACAGTGCGCTCTTTAGACAGGTATGTTACCTCCTCTTTAGTTTTAAAATTTAAATTTGTAATAGCGGTAAGTTGTTTTCTTTCAGATAAGTAAGTGCTTAACAAGTCAAGAATGTTACCTCTTATACCGTAGGCGTCAAGTTTATTTCTTAAAATATTGTGGTCAACATAGTCAAAGGCTTGTGTCATATCACAGTACTCAGCACTAACAGGTGTGTTATTATCAATGTTAGTCATAATCTTATTTAAAAAGTCATAAATAGCCATGTTAATAGTCATATTCTTCCGAAAACCTTTTTGTTCCCCACAAAAAATCTTTTGCTTTTCTAGGTATGCGTATAGTTCATTATAGATGTATTTCTCAAATATTTTAGAAAAAATCGGCAAAAGAGCAATAGGTCTATAATTTTGCATAAGATTTTTATCACCTTTTTTAAAAATTGGTTTCACTATGGCGACTTTAAGACGATCAGGAAAAACACCGCAACTGATACAAAGATTAAGAATGTGACACAAATGTGTCGAAATTAAGTCGCCAACATGTTTTATAATTTTAGTAGAAATTTCGTCGTACCCTGCGCTATTTGTATTTTTCAAACACTGGCTGACATGGAGCCATAAACATTGATTTTTGTTTATTAGTGATATACGCACTAGGTTTTTTACCTGCTCCAGATATTGGAATAATTTTTTCTATAAAATAATCATTGAAGTGGTCAGCAATTAATTGAGGTTTGTTAATCGATTTATTGTCAATTTGAATAGCATTTATTGAGTCATTAGGTAGATTTAATTTAGATTTTTTTATTATTTTCCATGTCATTTTACTTTTATTGTCAGAAGTTTTAATGTTGTGGTTATTTTGCGATCGTTTAGTCAAATTAATTATTTTTTTAAGAGTCTTTGAGTAATTTGAATATATCATTTTATTTTTTTGTGAAGGTTTAAGTCTAGACGCCCATAATAATTGTCTTTTTTTAAGACTGCATAATTTAAGTCCTCGAGATATCCATTTTGGTCTTTGGATTATTGGTATTCTAATACGTCTACGGGGAAAGCATAAGTCATAAAACAATTTAAATTGATCTGTAAACGAGTTTAATGCACCGTTTGGATCATCCGTCTCATATATTTCGGAAAATGTTAGATTTTCAAGGCAAGTTCTAAATTTAACAATATTCTCTGGGCTAAAGTCTCGTTTTGTTTTATACCAATATTTTAAGATACAGTTCAACGGTACTGGACACTTCAGCAGCTGCGCAGTGTGATCCGATAGGGCAAATTCTATCACTTCCGTCTTGCATTTTTTCTCGAAATTGTGGGCAAAATTATCAATACAGGTCTGACTTTTCAACCTGGTTGGTTTATCTATAGCTAATGTCATATTAAAACTTGTTAAAAGGTTCCTTAATTCAGATGTCACGTTATTATTTTTCAGTACGTCAATGTTTATATCGCCTGCTATAATAATATTCCTACAATTTCTTCTCGTTAGTAATAATAATAGTTGCTCTAATTTACTAAAAAATACATTTAAATTTCCTGCCTTTGGAACTCTATAAATACACAATATAACTATTTTATAACTTGTCAGTTCAATTGCACAGCATTCTATTACATTAGATATTGAAAGCTCTGAAACCTCTGACAATTCCTTCCACAAATGACCAGACCGAACCAGAATACAGGATCCACCTCTTTTACTATTTTTTCTACTGAAACATGCAGCCAATGTTTAATTCGGTACAAAAAGTTGGTCCTCATGACCTGACACAATAAAATGCTCGGTTACACACAGTACATCAACAGACTGGTCCTTTTCGGAGAGTTCATTCAGACATATAGAGAGAGTGTCTGCTTTGTTAAGCAGACCCGCTATATTTTGGTGTAGAACATGTAGGTGTTTATTCACGAAAAAGATCACCACGAACAATATTATCCCTTATAGGCTGATTATTATTATTACATAAAATATGTTCTTGGAAATTTACGGTCTCTATATTATTTGTATGATATGTTATGTCAGTTTGTACAGATTTATCTACATACATTATTTTATTTTTCCTAGTTAATAAGTTCTGATATTCTTTTGATTTTTGTTTATAGTCTAAATGCAAAATTTCTCTTAATAGAGATCTTGATAAATTAATTATAAATTTTATTTTACGTGGCCGAAATCTTGAGTAATTCATGTCCATAAAAGTAACATTGTCATACTTTCCACAGATAAACTTTAACATGTAGTTTAGTTTTGTTTCATTAAGATATCTGTTTGAAGAAACTTCACTTATAATGACATTTGTGTTCTTAATAGATGAGAGCCAAGTGTGTAAGTACATTTCTGTCTCGTATGGGTTGCGTTCATAGCAGCCTCCAACAACAATAACATAGTCATTCATACTGAATTGAGCTATTTCACTTTTTGATGATTTGATGAGGTTTTTCAAAGTAGCACCGGATTTTATAAACGAAAATACCGCATAATCGGAACCCAGTAGCTGACTGAGTGATTGACGAAGTCCATTCCCTTGTTCGTTACATAATATCATTACCCGTTGTTTTGTTTTGCTTGAAAAAGTATTTCGAGTGTATGTAGCGTTATGGGTCAGTTCAGCAATGGGAGTGTGCAATATATTAGCACTTTCATCATTCTCGCAACTCTCTTTGTCGGAGAAATTTAGGAAGTTTTGATTTAAGTCACTGTCTTGTGGGTTTCCAGATATAGGTGTAGCAGACATGAGGGTTTGATGCTCATCGGCACCCGGTAATTTATTTTTGTACGCCACTGAAATGTTCAGTACATCAGCTTTAGGGCTTATTAAGTTTAATGCCTGAATTGAGTATTCTCTTGAAGAAATCCTAGGCAACCCAGTTTTCATTGAGTGTGTCCGTAATTTCCGCTGATATTGGGGCGAGTAGAACTGCCTGGGTAAATTATTTTTACTTGGACATTCTTGTATACCTATTGATTTCAATAATGTTATCTTTTTTCCATAGTCTAGTAGCTTATTTTTAAGTGTGTTATTTTCAAAATTTAAGTTGTCAATCTCTAAGTTGGCAGTTTGCAGCTCAAGTTTTAATTTTTCGATTTCGTCCTTCATTATCGCATTTGCGTTGTCGCATCCTACTGCGTTAGGTAAACTTTGGTATGACACCTCCATATCAAAGTCGCTGTCGCTAGACGTCATATTTTTATTGAGGACATTTTGTCTTCTTTGGGTAATGTTGTCGTAGTCATCCATTATCTTCGAAATAAATACAAAAAGTGATTGATAGATTGTATCGGAATCGAACTCAAGACCAACACTTCGCCAGTCACGAGTATTTTATTCTTGACTATCCAATCTTAATATTAAACGTCGTAAAGCTCGACCTCTTAAGCAGAAGAGGACTGTTTTAACGACCGATGTTCTTGGTGATGTTAGTTTCCAAATGTTTAATAAGATGTCGCTGTATGCGCTGATTACTTTGCAGATCTTCAAATTTTGACGAGTAACCGTTTACAAATTGGAAATTGTATTCTAAGCACTTTTACGGAGAGTTTCAGAGTAATTTTGCTATTAGATTACTTGTTCTGATCACAGTTTTTGATTAAAATGTCAGTCAATATGTTTACCTTTTATAAAATTCGGTATAATGTCACAATTTGTAGCACTGGGTTCACAGTCACAATTTTGTCACTATTTGTTACATGTTCTTAAAGATAACACTAGTACAGGTTCTTTAGCACTTATTGGATTGATTAGTGGTAATTTTAGGTTTTTATGAACACAATTACTATTTTATTGGCGAATATGTAGTCGGAGCCGATACGTATCGTGACAGTGGCGCCACCTCAAGTCAAATAAATGTATAGCATGCATCAAGCTGGTATAATTATGACAGAACCGTCCCAGAGATAATTAGATTAGATAGAGCATAACTTCATAGACAACCCAACTTGCACTTGATTGAGATTGAGCTTTTGCCTCGACATACTCGTAAGAGCCAAAAATGAATAGGTTTTTGAATAGGAATGTCACCGTTACACCAAGAAGCTCAAGATGGTCGGTTAGCGGCACGTTTAGACCTCTTGAGAGATCCTTTTACATATTTGAGAAAAAGAGAGACCTGAATTTAGCAGCATTAAACCTGAACATTCACGCCTGAGTTTAGCAGTATTAAACCCTAAACCTGACCAAATTGCAGTTCAACTATAGCCTCTCGGAGAGACTGGATCTGTGACCCACTGTTGTCTGTATAATGCCAAGAACAAACGATGTGAAACGAATTGTTTTGGATACACTGCTGTTCCATTGCTTTTGTTGATGTTAATTTAGACGTCCGGATGTCGCCCGTTGTTTGCAATTCATTACGTGTTTCCTTTGAGGTGGTTCTTCAAATCGTGTTGTATCCGGGAAACATTGATGCTATACTTTCATCATACTTGATTGCTGCATTTTGATTGAAGATACGAAGTCTTCAAAGAGTGTGGAGATTACTAACACTACGTATAGTAGTGTTAGTATTATTCTGTAAAATATTTTGAAAAACTTAGGTTAGCTTAACTTTCAAGTTAGCTGTTAGTAATAATACTAGCTGTCCCCTGCGGTTCCACCCGCATTTTTCGTTACTGCTCCGCTCCCGTGGGTCGTAACGTGATGGTATATAGCCTATAGCATTCCTCGATAAATGGGCTATCTAACACTGAAAGAAATCAAATCGGACCAGTAGTTCCAGAGATTACCCCCTACATACAAACTTACAAATTTTACCTCTTTATAATATTAGTATAGATATAGACTAGTATAGATTTTTTTTTGATTAAAACCCACTATTCCTTCAATTGCTGTTGCTTCAAGAGCCACGGTAACTCAAAAAATCCAAAGCCCTGGCAGGCTCAATAACACTGCTAAGTTGGAATGACAGCAGCCTTCACGCTCATTTCACGTTATATAAGTAAGATGACTTTAAATTAATTCATGAATCCCCGACCGGTCTCATAGGACCGCGCTGTTATTGTCTTACTATTGTGTCTCGTTTCGCGGGTCTATCAATACCCGCGAAACGAGAGAGTTAATGAATTTTTGGGGATAGAAGTACTTTTTACATCTTCCTCATCATTTGGGAACAGCGTGCTTTTATGTTTACGGCTAGTCTTCTCTGAGATTTGACGCCCGCCGTTACTGAAATTTTGTACCTAATAGAATTACACAAAAAAACGAAGAAAACAACTTTAAACACAATATTAGGACACTCCTTGAAACACATTTCATAATTTATTCAAAGCAACACGAAATGAAACCAAATAAAGCTTATTACATAATATACATACTAATCTGTGAACTACAAAACATGGTTAAAGAGGAACCCATTAGGTTTTAAAACTGACCTGAAACATGTCACAGTAAAGCCTTGGAACTCGACCCAAATATGCAAAACATAGGCAACACATTATCGTACTAATTACATGAAAACCTAAACTGTGGACTCCGGCCAATTTTTCGAAGTATTCCTATTTCGGCACCAAGTTTTTCGGCACCAAAGGTTTCGACATCCAAGCTATTCCCGTTTTAGCACCAATAGGTATTTTGGATGACAGTAACCTATAAAAAAATCGAAGCTTACTTTAAAAAAAAATTGCGGTTCCTAAAAAAGAACAATGAAATTACAGTTATTTTTTTAATTTTTAAGTGGGAAATAACCAAATAACTCCTTACACACTGGCTTGAGCGAGATGGAGTGACAGAATTTTATTAACTTAAGACCAGCATTCCAGTAGCATTCCAATAGTGGGTTGCATTCCAGGGCTGTAGTACTTAACTCTTTCGAACAATCCTGTAACCTAGCCATTAGGCTACTGTAAAATTCCAGAAGATTTTCTATGGAGTCGGTTGTCAATTTTTGGGCATGTGATGCGGAGCAATGAGACAAATATCATAAGGAAAGTTTTGAGTATGTTGTCTTTGGTGTTTGGACTGCGGGATTATTGTAAAAAGTTACCGCAGAGGCGCATAGCTGGAACGCAAAAGGCATTTGAAGGAATTCGGGTTTGTTTTATTAATTAAATAAGCTGACATTTCTCTCCCTAGTGTAGTGAGTGTGTGTGTGTGTGTGTTGTCTTAAGTTGTAACTAGAGTGGGAGGACTTACTTGAAATTACTTTCTAGAACCGCGGTGGCTTTTAAAATTGGTACAAGGGCAAACAGATGATCAACATAGAGGGACTGGGTTTTTGTTTAGCCAACAAATCAACATTGCTATTCAACGTAGCAATGTTGCACTTTTTCCTTTAACAAACAATACGGATGAATTATTTTTATAACTGATTGTAGATATTTATTCTTTTAGTTATTTTAGTTTTATGCTGTTTTAAATATGTATAATCATAAACAATTTTAAATAAGCATTTTAATAAGTAGTGGAACTGAGGTATTCCTCGAAGCGCACCAGTTTTGAAGCGCACCAATGAAGCGCACCATTTTTATTTTTCGGAGCGCACCTTTTAGTAGAGCTCCCGATATCAATGTTATCGGGAGCTCTACTAAAAGGTGCGCTCCGAAGAATAAAAATGGTGCGCTTCAAAACTGGTGCGCTTCGAGGAATACCTCGTGGAACTGGCTTACATGAGCCCATTCCCGAAGACTTGTCCTTACCTGTACACAAGTAACTACTTCAAAAGTAACAGACTTATCCACAATACGCCATAAATCCTTTAAATTTCAGTTGAAATCGGCACCCGCCGTTCAAAGTTTATGAAGTCGTCAGTTTTGTGAAATATTATGAGTAAGAGGAAAGTAGTGGTTGCGTGAGTCAGGTCTGGCCTTTATGTCAGTCACTTGTCTAGTTTGAACGCGACCCTTAGTGCTAACGTGTGTGTGAAAAGTTTTATTTGTATAATAGGACAGTTTGTTTCGTTAATTAGTTCAGTGGGGTTCATTTGGTGTGCCCTTTTTGTGAACAAAATGCTTGTTTATTCTATCACATACCCGCGAAACGAGACACAATAGTAAGACAATAACAGCGTGGTCTCATAGGACCGGTCGGGGATTCATGAATTAAGGGTGACTTCATAATCATAATTATCAAAATTTATTTAACAAACGCGGTTTACAAATTGGTGACTGTCTAATGTTATTCTAATATAACATTTTTTAACTAAATGGAGGTATAGTATTAAAAAGAGCTGTGCTTTTCGTGTCTTCGCGAGCTTTTTAAAAAGTATCACACTTTTCTAAAAAAACTCTCGATTCTATTTATTTTTTATATCCTAAAGAAATTAAAATTATAGTTGATAAAATTAAATAACAGACGTACTTACAGTGTATTTTTTCTTAATTGTTTTACTGGGTAGACAAATGGCACATTGTTTACGCTATGAACATCAATAATCTTCTTACGAATTACAAAACTAAATAAGACTAGCAAAAAGGGTGTTCTGGACCATTAAAGATAGTAGAAAAAAAGCTTTTATCGACATGAAAATCCAGTCATAGTTTTAATTGGTCGCGGACAAACAGACAGATTTGTTTTATAATTTTGTTTTGTTTGATCGCGATAATTGTTATAAAATAAGTCAACAAAATCCCCCACGATTTTGTTATAAAATACGATGTTACGAAATACGATTTACCTCTACGGGTTTATCCTCCACGGGCTGGAGGATGTCTCGATGTTTTGATGTTCTAGGACATGCCGATGAAATAAATTACATGATGCACTTATACGTGCTTATATTTATATATGCACTTTATGTATGTAGGTATTTCAGATTAGACTTATGTATTAGTAATATTATTTTATTTATGACTAGCTGACTCGCCATATAAATTATATGTAATATTATATTATTTTTTACATCTTGTGTCCGAAAAACCCAAATATCTTACGGAACCCTATTTTTTTGCAAAATGAAATTTAGCCTATTTTACTCGTGGATAATGTAGCTTTCAAATGGTAAAAGAATTTAAAAAAAACCGGCCAAGTGCGAGTCGGGCTCGCGCACAAAGGGTTCCGTAGCAGCAAATATAATACAGTTAAATCAACCTATCTCAAAAACTATAAGAGATACTTTGATCAAACCAAAAATCGTTGAAAGAGTTAATTAGCATGCATCACCTCTATTTTTTTTAGAATTTTATACCCCGTAGTTATAAAAATAGAGGGGGGGGGGACATACTTTTTACGACTTTGAGAGCTGATATCTCAAAAACCGTTCACTTTAAGAAAAATGTTTTTTAGAAAACTTTATATCATTTTAAAAGACCTTTCCATTGATACCCCACACGGGTATGTACATCGAAAAAAAAATTTTCATCCCTCAGTTACATGTATGGGGGGCCCCACCCCCAATTCTTTTTTTTACTATTTAGTGTCATAATTTTGTAGCGGTTCATACAACACATATTCCCATCAAATTTCATCACTGTAGTACTTATAGTTTCCGAGTAAATCGGCTGTGACAGACGGACAGACGGACAGACGGACAGACGGACAGACGGACATGACGAAACTATAAGGGTTCCGTTTTTGCCATTTTGGCTACGGAACCCTAAAAAACGGTACAGTAGTTTTTAAGCCTATTCATTACAACCAAACAAATAAAGCTTTCCTCTTATAGTATTAGTGTAGATGATTATACATTGACGGCCCAAAATCTATATAAAATCGGTACTTTTTTATGAATGTTTTGCGCTAATTTATTTCAACAATATAACCTACACACTTGCATTATTGATATTATCTTACATACTTACATTTTTTTTTCTGTTGTATTTTTTTTTGTCTATCTTGTCTGCACCGTATCCATACGTATATGGTGAAAGGTCTGGCTCTGGCATTGATATCAGAAAGTAAGATTTTTGTGGGCTCTGGTGATACAGGATCTCCTAGTAGGTACAAGAGCCAGGGCAACACTGATGTTTATTGTTAACTAGCGACTATTATAATTATTGTTGTTGTTATATGTGATGACAACTGTGTAATGGCAACTGCCCGATAGATGATATCGGGTTGTTGTATCTATTCAAATCGCGCTGAGAACTTAGCTTGCGTGATGCAGGATTCTGTGACGTCAGATGTCACTACAAGGGTATATGTTATTTAATTTTAAGTAGTTTATTTTGATCTCAAATGGCTAAGAAACAAAAGCAAATTAGTGAAAGGTTTCATAGATTATCGTTAGAAGTTATTATACAAATTACTTAATAAAAAAAATATTAATGTCGCCTTTTTATTTGCGTTCCACATTTTGCTGGATCCGCGCTGGATCCAGCTGGATTCAGGTCAATCCAGCAAAAATCCAGCTGGATTGAAAACGCTGCTGGATTGCAAGCCCTAGACTCGCCCCGGCTTCGCACGGGTGTAAAATTATCAGTGTTTCCCTACTATATTATTCATATAAACCTTCTTCTTGAATCACTCTATCTATTAAAAAAACACATCAAAATCCGTTGCGTAGTTTTAAAGATTTAAGCATACATAAGGATAGAGGGACAGAGAAAGCGACTTTGTTTTATACTATGTAGTGATAAGTGGTTTCCAATACCGTAGAAATGTCTCCGAGCAAGTGCCGTTCTACAGCTATGAGTTGAACATAGGCATACCGTAAATGTCCAAAAAGATCTTAAAACTACGTTGAAAGAAAATGCTAAAGTAAAAATGTTTGCTGTTCAACTTTCATCTAAATTAATATTATAAAGCTGAAGAGTTTGTTTGTTTGAACGCGCTAACCTCAGGAACTACTGGTCCAATTAATATTATAAAGCTGAAGAGTTTGTTTGAACGCGCTAACCTCAGGAACTACTAGTCCGATTTGAAAAATTCTTTCAGTGTTAGATAGCCCATTTATCGAGGAAGGCTATAGGTTATATATCATCATGCTAAAACTAAACTAACTCTACACGCGGGCGAAGCTGCTGGCAGAAGCTAGTTACTTATAAAAGTTCATTATAATTTTCAGCGGCGGTGTACATAGCGGGCGTGGTCGCGTCGATCGGCGTGACGGTCCTCGGCGTGTTCTGCGTGCTATCCGTGCTGCAGCTCGCCATGATCTCCTCCAAGGAGCGCATCGTCTTCAAGTACACTCACCTCGTCATGATGAAGTTGGCGCTGGCACTCTTAGCCAGTAAGTACCAGTACCTTACCTATACATTGCTACTCTTGACAACATTTTTTTTGCTGCACATCAATGATCCATTTAAACCCGGTACCTTTGGGTATGCAGACGATAGCACTGTTGCTGACAGATACGTGTCCGAGCGAGGAGTTAGGGTCGCTATATCGTTGTCAAGTGTCCGGATAAAGCCGGACACGGTCAGGCTTTTTGGTTGTGTGTCCGGCCAAATTAGGCGGATTACGGCCTGTCCGGCTTTTGTTAGGCTTTTTAAATTTGATCATTTTCTAGATTTTTCATGTGTTCTTGTAATTGCAAGTGTTTGCAGACCAGCAATTACTTGTTATTTTATGAGAAGGTAAAAAGCAAAATTTCCGGAATGACATAAAATAAAATATCCGCCTTTTTATTCAAATGTCCGGCTAAACTGGTTGGTTTGTTCGGCTTTTGGGTTTGAAGATCTGGCAACCCAGGTAGGGTTGCCAGATCACTTTCTTTTTAGGTGGTGGTCTAATTGCTCTTTAAAACGGAGCGGGGGCGCGTGTCACACTTTTATTGACTAAAACTCAGTCCCTATGTTCCTTTTCTGCATTGCAATTTAGGACACTGAAGTTTCCTTTCAGAAGTGAAACCATGACCCCAGTAGACTTCCCCTACAGTTTTATTAACATATACATTGAACGACTTGGGTTCGGTTAGTACGGGTACCGGACGGCCGGACTCCGAACTACCAATTGCTCACCGTCCGACCGACGTCTAGCCACCAGGGCGCGCGTTAGAGGACGACGAGCAATTGGGTAGATTACCGTCAGTGCATGGTGTTCCACGCGCGCCGCAAAAAGATGTCAGCAAATCGTAGGGATCCCTGTCAGCAGGGTCGATACGCTATAGCTAGAGCTACAAGGAACTTCTAAAAGATAAACTGTGGTCCTGGAACGCCAAAGGTAACTGAAGGACATAAGTGAGCTTTTAAATGTGGCTTGACTTTAGCCCCATCTACTGAGAATATGGCCATGCTACGTAGATATAGCATATCATAGCGTTATAGTATAGCATAGCACTTTAAACCTTGAATTTTGTGGCACATCCTATTAAAAACTTTACAAATTATTGTATTTATAACAGAATCATGTAATATTTTCAGCATTGCTGTCAATAGTGGCAGCGAGTTTGTTCGCCGTTCAAGGCGATGACAGGGGTTTCTTTGTGACGAGGGGAGAAGCATTCTATGTTCAGGTATGACGATTACTCGACTGTACTTAAATTTTTAGAGAACTAAGGTTACCTACATAGCCCAAAGTATCGCCAAACTTAAGTGCCAATGGACAGGGCACATTGCTCGTAGAACGGGTGGTTGATGGGGTCAAAAGGTTGTAGAGTGGCGGCCACGTACTGGAAGACGCAGCTTTGGAAGGCCTCCCACAAGGTGGACCGACGACCTGGCGATGGTCACGGGAATCCGATGGATGTGAGACACACAGGACCGGTCGCTGTGGCGACGCTTGGGGGAGGCCTATGACCAGCAGTGGACGTCTTTCGGCTGAAATGATGATGAGGACTTAAATTTGTAGTTTGAGAAGGTTAAAGTTTAACTTTAGCTTACTTTAACCTTGCCTGCTCAAATATGGCGAGGGAAAACACTTTTTAACCATTATTGTCACTTACAGAATGACAGTTTCGGATATCACTCTGATGTCTGAACAAACTCACTTTGTTGACTAACTAGGGCCTATCCATAAATTACGTCACACGGAAAAGGGTGGGGAGGGTGCCGTTGAAAATAATTATAGGTTGTTCTACGCTATACTCCGTCGGTTTAGGTAGTTAACTAAAGGTAAACAATCTTGGTATGTCTTTTTATGTAAAAGTTGTCTAAAAATTGTATGTAAAAATCTTTGCACATAGGTATTTACCTAAATCGATGTTAGCTAATAAACTAAATTTAAATAATCTTTGTGTATATTATATACGACCTCTTTAATATAAAAAGACATACCAAGACTGTTTACCTTTAGTTAACTACCTAAACCAACGGAGTATAGTGGAGAATGAGCTGAACTCAGAACTGTGTAGTGTGGACCAATCAAGGATCATGTATACCCTGCGGACTGGATTGATTACGAAGAAATAGTACACATTCAGTCATACAGTCTAATAAAAACTCTAAACTAATTAGAACTAACTAAAAACGAACTAAAGTATGGCGTCAAAAAACTCTTCCACATCGATGTCGACTGGTAACTGTGCCCAAAAGACTGGCTGCAATGCTACGTTGTATGGCAATGCTTTGGGGTCCGAGTGCTAACAAGTTGTATAAAGATCTTTCGAAGCGTTCGTGTGACCCGAAACCCGAAGTGTACTTTATGTTCATATTTTTTATTGAAAAACCAAAGCGAAAAAAATGTACACAGCAAAACAACGAGAAAAATAGGTAGCGTGTCTCTTTCTTCCTACTCTATGGACACGGACACACTAGTTAAAAGATATATCATACCCTTTTGCATTGTAATCTACGGTACATTTTTGAGATTGACGTATCTTATCAATCTAGGTGGTATAAAAAAATCTTGAGACCGACTCTTGTGTGCTCCGCTCGTGCTCGATCCCTGTAGTGTAACCCCGCCTTAAAAGAATCATGAATTTCGAAATATTCCCGTTTCGGCGGATTGGGATTTTGTATTGGTTACTTACTTACTAACATCTAAAATACCTATTGGTGCCGAATCTGGAATAGCTTGGTGCCGAAACGGGAATAATGCTGAATTTTGAGTGACGT
Source organism: Mythimna separata (assembly GCA_030763345.1). Classification (NCBI taxonomy): domain Eukaryota; kingdom Metazoa; phylum Arthropoda; class Insecta; order Lepidoptera; family Noctuidae; genus Mythimna; species Mythimna separata. The sequence goes on along the minus strand of CM061174.1, from coordinate 11,128,503 downwards.
AATTTATGGATTACCAGAGATGGATTCATTATTAAGGTGAATGCTTCAGGTAGCCCGCAAAATTCACACACTTAGTTGCAGGAACGTTTTTGACCTCGAAAAAATCATTCCTACACTTAGGTGAGCTTGGAGGCTTGTATTGATGATTTTTATGGTTATAATAATGTAACTAGTTACGTTTTACAGTCGCTTAAGTATTTTTGACTTCATACAACCCACCACTGGCTTGCAAATTGCAAAAAACGTAAGAAAATTTGAATTTCGCGGGCTAACCTGAAGCTTCCCCCTTAACTTGGCAAATTGGTCGACCCAAACTTACTTAAAAAACTTGTTTTTTTTAATAATTGTGTTCTGTGTTATTTACACAATACTTATCGTTTACAGATTGTGAGTATAGTAATAAACTCCATCCTATTTATAATGTCGCTGTACGACGCGCTGTTCTCGCGGCGGGAGGGCGGCGACCCCACCAACCCGCTGGGCGAACCTGAAGGCACCACCATCAACAACCCTGGCTTCAAAGAAGGAAGAGGTAAATAAGATTGATTGCTTAAGTATCCTCCCTAAGAGCAGTGGTGGCCTAGTGGTAACTGCCCCGACTTGCTAGTTGTAGGTCGCGGGTTCAAACCCAGTCAGGCGGCATTACTTTGTGTAATTAATTTCATTACCACTGCTCTCAAAATGGTGATGAAAAACATCGTGAGGAAACCGGCATGTCCTAGAACCGAAAAACCTTCCAACCAACCAACCAACCTTGGCAAGCGTTGCTTAACCTTGACGATCGACTTGTGTTCTATTACTTACACTGAACCACCAAAAAAACTTTACGCAGTGGTTAAAAACTTCCTGTACTAAAACGTCTTCCACACAATTGTAAAACTGTTCAACAGAGGTCGCCTTTGTTGGAGCAGAAACATAAACCAATCTCCAACCAAGGCACCTGTGTTAGGACGCTGGATCGAACGTGTTAGCGCGTCGATTACCTACATCTGTGGGGCCGCAACACAAACCAATCTTCAACCTTGGTGATCTTTGTTGGGACGTGGTTTTACAACTGTATGTAAGCCATTTTAGTATTAGTCGTGGCCAAATTTTTATAATGAATCCCTTCATGATAAGGCCAACTAAAATTGGCTAGATCGAACCGTTAACATTTAATTATACGTCAATCCACGTTTGGCCATATCATTAATGTAGGATTTCTGTGCATTAAAAATCTTACTCGTCACTGAAAATTCTGAACAAAAGTATAGTTTAAATAAAAATTAAATAATCATATGTTTCAGGGATCTCAATGACGGACGCATCAGGAAAGCCGTACAGCACAAATGGCCACGGTAGCGTGGCCTCCATGAACACAACGGCTACCACGCTCACTGGTTTATCAGACGCCAGTACCATCACGCGATCACCCCTCAGGTCTTCACTAAAGAAGCCACGACCTAAAGAAGGGGAACCTGGAGGCTTAGGCATACAGAACCCGGGGTATTCTGGACACTCACCTCCGCTAAACAGAAATGGAAGCCAGAAGAAAGTGCGCATCCAAACACACAGTACTGAGGTGTGAATCTGTCACCTTACTTTTAGTTAAACTCTAGTTACGCTGAAATGCATATTCAGAAAATTTTGAGCCAAAAATGGTTAAAAAATCCTCTGAATCGTTTGTTAGTGAGGCATGTTATATGTACAGTCTGTAGCAAAAATATGTATGTATGCCACTTAGCCCCCCTCAAATGTAGCATGAATCGCTTAGAGACAACACTCTAAATATCACCTGAACACCATAGATTTTTATTTTAGATTCATAAGCAGTAGGTTCGAAATATTTTGTTTTTTTTTTTTGCGTTTGGTGTACTTATGGAGATAAGTTTTTTTTTATCTGTACCTCTCAATCCCCGGTTTCCGCGCGAAAAAAGATTACACGGTAGAATGTGAAATCGAAAAAATAACAGAGCAAATATGCAAATTGTAAGAATTTTTTCCAAGAAAGTGAAGAATCAAACTTTTTTATGCTAAAGTAGTCTGTAAAAATCGTAATATTTATCGTATACGGTGAGAGTGGGTCGATTTTCGCGCGCTTTCGCTTGGGTTCGAAAGGTGTCAAACCAAGTGTTAAAAAATATACTAATTGTTAAGTTTCGGCAAAATGCAGATATTTAACATATTTCATTTACATAAAAGAACTGGCCTGTAAAACCAAGTTTCTAGAAAGAAAATTGGTTAATTGTTTAAAATCGATCAAATTTCAGAATACAATGTATGTGAACATGCTTTAATATGTAACTCATAATCTCAACCAATATTTGAGGAGCTAATCGTTTTTCGCTGAGTGTAGATACATATTTAATTCTTGACAGAACTGAATTTGAGGAATCTCTCACAATCAAGTGGCAACCATCTTTGTCGCGGTATATTCGCTGGTGAATTCTCGTATCTGCTTGCAAAGATATCAGATAAGTAAAGAGAGAAATTGCCGGTGTAAGAACTTGTGCCTTTGGTCAAAATCATTAAGAAAATGAAGTGGTTTTGAATTGCAATTTACTACAGTAATGTGTAATAATAAAATGATATTCGTTTTTATTCCAAATTTAAACTGGTATTTTGAGAAAATAAAAAATCAGTTTAACTTTGGAAGTGTTGTTATTACGTAAGCAGTAAGGGCGATATTCACATGTCATGTCTGATTTGTTTTGACCAAAAGTGTACGTGGTATATTTATTTAAACGGATTTAGTAATGGGTTTATAGATGTAGGTTGACTTTTTAATAGTAACAAGACACTGATAGATTTTTAACACTATAATGTAAACATAAGTAGGATTTTTTATGTAATGTGTATGTTAAAATATTTGGTACCTTTTTACTGTTTTATAATAGCATGTACATTTCCAAAAGTGTGCATTCAAAAATAGTACTAAGTTAAAATAAAGTTCATTTCAGAATCTTAAATATTAAGTTTAAAAAAAAAATTGTTTCAACAAACTGATGATGACAAAGTTTAAAAACGATGAACAATTTTTTTTTTAATTTTTTTCAATAAAACCTGCTTGAACCCGCCCTTGTTTGGCTCAGATTTAAACTTGACCAAACATCATGATAATCTTGTATAATATAAACACCACAACCTGAATATAATTTTAAGATAATAGTGGTGAAAAGCGCATCAACATGCAGTTTCAAAGAGTAACGCGACCCCACAGATTTATTCAGAGAAAACTAACTGAACAAGGCTTTCGAAGCAAGTTTCACAAAATATGGAAACTATTTAAGATTCTGAATAAAAACATAGAAGTCGATGCACTGTCGCAATTTGAATCCACATATCACAAGTTGATATATCTACGTATTTTGTTTTATAAGTATACTTTTATTATTTACAATTTATAAGACATTGCAATCATCTGTATATTTCGTTTGAACAAAGTTCTTAATTGAATATTTTATTGTGTATAAAGCATATGTGTACATAAATCAGCACAAAGTGTTGTAAATTACTTTTTGAATTTGTTGCATTATACAGCTTTATTGTATATTGATATGCAATTTTAACATTTATATATTAGAATTAAATTCCGATTTATCTGTAAGGTTTAATTAAATATAGGTAAGTGTAAATATACGTGAAAACCCACCAGCCTTTTTGCGGATCATCACATTTTAGCAACCTTTGATTTATCTGCTGTTTCGTATGAAAATTCGATCGTAAGATTCGTGCCTTACCTTTAGAAACCCAAATTTGTGCCTTATGTCCTAAATGCCATTTACCTATTGAAAACAATATAAGTCGTATGATCCCTAAATTTAGTTACACCGTCCAAATGTCGAATTTATTTAAATATTTGAGACTTTTTTGAATAAAAAGCTATTTGTACTCTTAGCATGAAGTTCAATATTTGCCTGGCATCCTTCCTCTGTATTGATTTCAGTTTTTTATACTAATTTCTTAGTTAAAATAATAATATTATTGTAGAGTATTACTTTTTACTCTGTCCGTCCAAATTCTGGTCTTAACTTTAGTTTCGACGTAAATACTTAATTATTTAGTAACTTTCAGATAGATGCAAAGAGGATAAAATCAACTTTATTATTGTTACTTTTGTATTGTTGAAGTAAATATAATATATTTTTATTTGTATTGTGCACGAGTAGGGACAGTCGTTATACTGTATAGATAATTAATTAATGTCATTTTCTTAAATTAATGTTAGCACTTCAAAACTAAGATAAATTATATTTATATTTTTTTCTTTTTTATATGAAACAGATTTTAACTTTATATTTTTAATTATACGGTATTATACAATTCCGTCCAAAATATCCCATTATGTTAATGATCTGATATTTAGTTATATACATATTATTCTTTAGTAATATTATTAAGCTGAATAAAAAAGCAATTGTTTTACAACCAGATTTGAGTGTTATTATTTTAACAAAATAAATATATGTTGAACGTAAAAATAATATTTTTCCTTGATTACTTGTTTTAAAAGTTGATTCATACTTGCATTTAGAGGCGTCGTTGTGTTATCGTAAGTCTTGGTCATGAATTGATAAGTTTAGTACTGTACCTTGATTCCTACGAATAGATCACGGACATCAGAGGCTCTGTCAACTATAAAATATTATAATTCGTGAAGGAGTCTGAGAAGGATTCAAAGTCTTGAGCATCGACGCCGAGTCGCTAATCTGTCAGTTTTCTACCGATGGCATTTTGGGGAGTGTGCGTCGGAATTGCATAACCTAATTCCGCCTAGCCTGTTCCATCATCGGGCCACCAGGCGGACGGCGATGCGCCACCGGTACATAGTAGCCATCCCTCCTATACGCACAAAACGATTTGGGAACAGATTTATTGTGCGTACAGCCGAGGAGTGGAATTCCCTGGCGGAGTCTGTGTTTCCTGATAGCTACAACCCAGGAATTTTTAAGTCAAGAGTGAATAGGTTACTTCTAGGGTTTTTGGTATATCAATGCTTCTAGGTAAGCGCGCTCAATCGTCGACCGCATCGTCGCTTTCCATCAAAATCTTTTCACTACGTATTTAGTAATCTGTGACTACGTGCCGTCAGCGTTTCGGGTTCGGGCCAGACGGTTACCGGGCGGCTGGACGCCGCTGAGCTATCGGGTCATAGGTTTGTATAGCTTGGCAAAAAGTCTAGAAACGGAACTAATTTTTTTGACCGTTGGCAACATTCCATTTTCACTACCAAACGATGTAAAAATAGAACAAATCTATACTAATATAATAAAGAGGTAAGTTTTTTTTTTTTTGTTTGTATGAGGTAATCTGTGGAAGTACTGGTCCGATTGCTAAAATTTTTTTCTATTTTCACCAATAGAAAGCTGCTATATTCCTGAGTGACATAGTCTATATTTTATGTACGCGGGCGAAGCTGTGGGCTAAATCTGGTAATGAATAAAACCATTCGAAATGCTGGCAGGGAGGTTATTGACAAGATGTACAGGCGAAATCTGGCGAAACATGAGACCTCAACAATTCTTTTCGATCTAAGTCATATTTACCAAAGAACTGCTGATATGACGGGTACAGCTTCGCAAAAAAGAGTAGAGAATAATGGAGGCACTACTGTGCTTTTAATTGGCAACCCGCTGCAACCGAATAGCGCACTAACCTATTCTTGATACTGAGCTGATTTTTTTCATCAGACATTTTATTCCCACTTTATTAGTTTTTCAAATCGTAATATTTATAAAAAAAAGTTAAAGATTGTTAAATTGAACCAGAATTCTTCTCGATACTTAAATTTTAATGTTATTACAGAATTTATACATATAACGTAAAAGCTTATCGCGGTATCTACGAACTTGTATTTACTTAGTTTGAAATGCAAGGTAGTATAAAGCTTGTAAAAATGGATTAGTTTTTGTATCTCAAGTCTCTTTGCAACTTCACTGCATATACGAGTATGTGGAATCATAAAAACAGGGATCTTGACAAAATAAAGCTGTTTTTTTTACTAAGTGTAGGCTCCCGTTTGACCACTACCTCACCTGATGTAACATTTTAAATACATTATTTTTTGCCAAATACTGCAAAAATTACTAGAATGTTCACATATTGTAGTAAGTATTCTATCTAAATACAGTTCGTCCACTATAAGTTGGCGAGTGTGAAGTTAGGCTCTGCGAATTTCGGCGCTTGAAATATCGTACAAAAATAAAGGATTTAAAAAAATAAATGCAATTTGTAGTTCTTATTGCTGTTAAAAACAGTTATCGGCATGAAATTTTTTTAAAACCTTTATTTTTGTACGATATTTCAAGCGCCAAAATTCGCAGAGCCTAACTTCACACTCGCCAACTTATAGTGGACGAATTGTAGCTAAAGGTAAGATTCCGAACCACGCTGCACGGAGCAGTGCTGCCGCAGCAGTGCTGCCGCGACACTACTGGTCCCCGTACAATTTCTTTTGGCTTATATGAGATTACATTCCGAGCTAGGCAGCAATGTCGCGGCAGCAATGTAGCGGCAGCACTGCTGCGCCTCAGTGTCGCCCTACCGCCGCGACAGACCAGTAGTGGCGCGTCTGCCGCCGTAACAACAACTAGAAAAGGATGAATTTCTCAGATTCGGAAGGGAACAGAGCGACTCTGCCGCCTTGCTCGGAATCAGCGCGGCAGGCAGCACTGCTGCTAGTTGCCGAGTTCGGAATCATACCGTCAATCATAACAAATAACTATATATAAATAACAATCATATGGTAAAAAAATAATTATTATTATGAAAATATAACTTAAAAGACTAAGTATCCGAACCAAAATATTAAAAAACGTCCACTCACATTAGTCAAAGACGTCAAAGTCATCAACTCATCATTTGTAGATATCTTGTGATAGGTTCTCTCATTAGGTCTTAATTTCGTCTTATGATTGGCCCTGGCCGTTGTGTTGTTTGGTTAGGACTTGTTTCCTTGTTTGAATAATGTCTAATTGTTTTTTGCATTTCTTCAAAAATCAAACTTATTTGGTAAAACTCGCTGTGATAGTAATTTGGTAGTAAAGTATCTTAGTCGTCCTTATAGTGGTAAAATGTTGTGCTCTTTGTTGTGTATGGTTGTTAGCGTTAGCATCAAAATCAGTGAACAAAACAAAAAGCGTAAAGTCGATTTTCGATTTCGAGGATGAAAATTTCCGATTAGTGTCGTCTTTGTGTGTCGTAGTTAACTAAAGATTGGATTGTTGTGTTATGACTTGATGAGTTTTCTTTGAGGTTATTTTTATTGTTTGGTATATTGTTGGCTATAGTCTATCGGTTTAGGTAGTTAACTAAAGGTAAACAATCTTTGTAGGGTCGCCCGGGGCGAAAGCAACTAACAAAAATAATTTTCAAACTTTGCTTCCCTCCACCATGAACTACTTAAATAAGAGGGATATTCTAATAAACGCACTTCATTGCACAGCTTTCGATGAACAATTTTGACATAAATTAAGTTAGAAGTAAACTTTGGTTTTTCATTAATTGGCATTATTGTTGAAAAAGACCAGTAAAAGTTACATTCACCCCACTTTTGGGTAAATGTGACTATTTGTTATAACCTGGTTGTTATCTGTTTCTAAATTTTGAGGTCAAGAGTACATGTAGATGCAAACAGAATTGTCTGTAAAAGCTATCTATAGTCATTGAGATATAGAATAGAATAGAATAAACTTTATTGTACACCAAAAGAAGTTATAAATTGTACAGAAACTTAAATAAAAAAAAATAAAAAAAAATTACTTTTATTTTTTTATGGGGTGAATGCAACTGTCTTCCATACTGACTAGTGTTAACGTTTGAATCTCCGACCGGTCTCATGAGACCGCGCTGTCATTGTCTTACTATTGTGTCTCGTTTTGCGGGTATGTGAAAGGTTAAGATGTAGTACTTACTACTTGTCGATAAATATTTTTGAAGACATTTTCAATAATGAAAGGTTTAAATACCTATAGATTTCTTAGTGCTAAAACGCAAAATCGATCTAAGTGTTCATTAAGAATAAGATCAATAAAGTATATTATACTCATAAACAGTAATTCTATTTGATTAATGGAATTTAGGATATAAAATAAAAGAAAGAAAATATTTCTACTTATGTAAAATGGTTTGACGATATGATAAGTACGTATTGATGACTCTGATATTATTTTTGGGATTTAGGTCAAGAAAAAGCAATTTCTGTCTGTATTTTGAAAGTTTATTTAATAAATTATTACCTATTAAAGTAATTAAATATAATTCTCAGTCAAAATCAAATCAAATAATTCTGTATTAATCGACAAAATAATATAAACAAAGTCAAACAGAACTTTGTCATCTCATCCTAGCAAAAAAGAACTTTAAAAGATTTTTCCTTAAGTAATCATTAATAAAGTAACAATACTCATTTGCAATCACTATTCTCAATTACGAGAATCTTAATAAAAATATTTATTTTCGTACAAAAAGTTTGTAATTTTTCTATGAAACTTCCAGAATATGTTATATCGAATATGTTCAAATTTAATGGTAAAATAACAGTAATAATAACAGTCTCATTATAGCTCTCATTTTCAATCAGTACTCTCAACTATGGAAAAATATGTTTATTAAATAAGGATTTAATAAACATTTCTTCATACAAAACGTTTGTAATTTTTCTATCAAACTAATAGAATACTATCATATTTAACGGTAAAATGGACCGATTTAAGCAAAAATGATTCAGTCCACACTAACCTCATTTCGAGATAATAGAGTTTAAAGTTTATTTCGGTATTTCTCTGGCTTTGTAGTTCTAAATGTTATGTTTTTAATTTTATGTTATTCTAAGTGTTCTAAACTAATTTACATGCATGTATTTAGTAAATAAATTTTAATAGTTTCGTAGATATTCAAGAAAACTTGCGCGTGGATCATTATTACATAATACATTTTGTATGGAATTAGCTGTGTAGGCTGCGGAAAGAAAAATGCAAAAATGTTCCAAACTATGACAAAAATAAAAGCTTAAAAATGTTTATTATTTTTATTTTATTTAAAAAAACACAAATGTTACCCTACTCCTCATCCAAATCAAAGTCGGGTTCATCACAATAACCATCTATATCGTCTATTATTGCATCGTCTCCCTTCAGTTTTTTATAATAACCAATGCAATCATTTGGTATGAGATGGAATAACGATTTCAAATCGTTTAACTTCTTTTTGTTAATCAGTTTTCCTGAAGGCCATAATTCTTGCAAATCTTCTTCTATGACACCCAAATCAACACCTTTTAATTTCTTTTTAATATTCAGTTCTTTGTAGTCCTCATTAAAGGAAGTTCTCATGAACAAAGAATGTTGAGTCTTTTTTGTGATTAAAATTTCTTTTGTTTTGAGCCAGTTTACTTTGCTCTTATCATTAAATATTTTTCTATTAACTATTTTCTTTTCTAGAATTTGAGATCCAACAAAATCACAACTTTCCATTTTATGGACCTGTAAAGGATTTTTGTTTTTGCATTGTTTCATAATGGCAATATAATCATCCACGGAGTATATCCTTTCATATTGCTTGAGTCGAGTCTCAATTTTAGCGAAGTCGTTGTCATTTGGTAGGAAAGTGTGTCCTGATTCTAGGTAACGGAAGCTGATTGTCTCGAGAGTGGGGTGTCTATTTAATAAAGCCTTTAAAATCAAAACGATTTTGATATTCCTGTTTTGCCCTCCGCAACAGTCACTCCACAAAATCAATTTTTTTACTGTAGGAGGTAGCACGCACTTAATATATTTCCTCAAACATGAACCCACTTCTTGGGCCCCTCTGCCTGCCTCGCCTCCAGCCCAAACAAAACAATTCCCAACACCGTTGGAAGCCGAGTGTATACCGCAGTTGTATACCCATAACTGCCTTTTGTAGAAAACTATATTGGTCGGTATTCTAGGTAAAGGCAAGGTTTTCTCCAAATCGTAAGTCAGACATTCAGTTTCTTCACAAGTTTTAGCCTGTTCAAAATCTTCCTTCAGCTTCTTCCTTAAATCTTCGGCAATTTTTTGGTGTTCTTCTTTTTCTCTTTGGGCATTTGCTCTTTCAGCTGAGGTAGTAGAATTTTTCAATGTCATTTCATAAAGATCACATTTGTTACACGTGTCTTTCTTAAGGCTCTTGCACCTCAAATTGAATTTTTGTACAAAAATATGTCTAACAACATTGAAGGATGGACATTTTTCATATTTTCCAAATTCTTTTTCGAATTCTATTTTGAACAATTCGTAGATTTTTGGTACCGTCATTCCTGGCTGCAGATATAAAGCATCGCTGTTCTTTTCTCTACGATAATGTGACTCGTATTTTGGCAACCTTTTGATAACATCGATAATAAGCTCAATATGTCTTTGTGGCGTTTTATTCCATCCGCTTGCTGTTTCTCCTCTTTTATCTTTTATTTGTCTGTCATTGCGTTTTTTTCGAAGACTGACAGTAACTTTTTGAGGTGTTATTTGCAGAGTTCTACAAAACATGTCTCGACAAACAGGTATATTGCCAAGTGTATACGTGCGAATAAATTCGCGAGGTTTCCTCTTCGACGGGGAGCATAATGTAACGTAACTTCGTTTCTTTTTGCTTTCTGTAATGTTAGATGTTATGTACAAAACTTGAGCTGCGTACGATTCAAGATGAACGAATCTATGAAATTCTCGTTCCCTATCTTCTTTTGAAACTAAATTAGCACAATCTTTTTTGCATGAACATTTACAATCTATGAATTTTTTAAATGATACTTCCTTCTTTTTAGTTTGGTAAGGTAAATTTTTGTATTTCCTTTCTTTAATTTCCTGACGACTGTATTTTTGTTTGAGTTTCCTTCCTCTTTTTTTACGACCTTCATTTTCGTTTTCTGGTGCATTCTCTAAACTGCATACGATATCGTTAGCAATTTCTTGTCGGTAATTAATTTGTTTTTCCGCTTCTTCACTTCCTTCGGTGTTATTTTCTGTTTCACGTTCTATTTCTTCCATAACATCTTCAACATTAAGTCTCTCCGTTGATTTTCTTTTTTCAGTTGCCGTACTCGGAGAATGGATTAATGCCTGTGTGGTTTTGATTCTTACTTCATCACAATCAGTGTCACTTTCTGAATCTGTGGTATCTTGTGCTATAAAATCTGGATCTCTTACGCTATCGTCACTGTTATATGTTAGGTTATCATTATCTTCTAATCTTAGTGATGTTGGTTCTTCAACTATTTGGTCTAATGCAATGTGCGTATCATTAGGAACACTCTTCATTATATAAGGAGTCAGAGGTGAATATGACGGCGGAGGAATTGACAAATTGGAAAGTAGCGTTGGACTAGTAACGCCATCATTATCTGAAACATGAAAAATAAGTGGTTCTGGCAATCCAATTTAATTTTCTTAACAATAATATGATATTAATCGGGATTGCTTTAAACGTAGTTTTGCTAGATCCTTCTGTGCCAGTAGGTAACAAAGTATTGTTTGTCCCCGCCTGCAGCGCCTTAAAGTATTTAGTTTAACTAATTTGAGTATACATTGTGAGACTTGTTTTTCCCTTTTCAGTTCATTATTTTTAAGCAGTCGGGTTTTTTGTTTTTATAATAATAATTTTACATACATACATACATACATACATACATAAAACAGTCATCATTTAGGAATTTTAATGTAAATAATAGTACCTTCTAATCTCGGTGATGTTGGTTCTTCAACTATTTGGTCAAATGCAATGTGCGCATCATTAGGAACACTCTTTGTTATATGTGGAGTCAGAGGTGAATATGACGGCGGAGGAATTGACAAATTGGATAGTAGCGTTGGACTACTGACATCATCATTATCTGAAAGATTAATTGCAATAAAATTAAGATGTTGATTATTGTATTTTGAACTTTAGTCTAACGAACATTTTACTGTCCTGGTATTAAATAGTACCTTACCTTCAGATATTCGTTTTTGGAAAACTTCACCAGAAGCCATTTGGCTAACATTGATTGGCGATTTGTTAACTTCGGTTTCTTCAATAGCATTCTCTAAAATAAAAGATCTTTCCCGATCTTTCAAGTTACGTACTTCATTCGTGCAATCTCGCTGTAAACAAGAGGCTAATTCCTCGTCATCACTTGCCTCGATATATGTTTCTTGTCGACTTTGAGTATTGTCAATGCGCTGAACTACTGTGCATTCTGACCCCGACATAGAGTTTATGACATCTTTTGGCTTAAAAGGGCATACCGTTTCCTCATCATTACTGTCGCTTGCTTCTACATATGTTTGCCTTTCATTAAAATGTGAACTATCTTTAATACTAACAATAAAAATGATCTTCAATAAGTTTGTCTACATGACCACATTATTCTAAAAAAATAGAATAAATTTCATGCAAAACATACAATTTTATTGCAGGTACAAAAAAATGCAATAAAAGATAGAAGGTTTAAATAGTTATATACGTATTTCATTAAAGTTTTCGGTATAAAAATGATATTTTGTTTACTTTTTAGCCGAGATATTAATGATAATTTTATATTTAACCGTGAATCGTTTTTTAAGAATTGAATTTTTCGTTTTTCTTTAATTAAATAGAATAGTCATGTGGTCTGAATCAATATACTTCTGTAGTCGAATGTTATTTGGAATTGAGTTAAAATGATTCAAGGTTATTGGAACATTTAAGCAGAATGATTTTTATAATATTTTCCATATTGTATTTTTTTTTTTTTTTTTTTTTTTTTTTTGTATAAAAAGCATTATTGTTCCAAGTAGTTTGAATCATTATAGCAAAAAACAAAAAACCTATATCAGGGCAACCAAGAAAATGCAAAAATGATGTTCGCTATGACAGTTGTGGTTTGGACCATACGGATTTTCGTCAATTATCATAGAGTTCCGAGTCTTTGATATGTTAAAATATACCTTATTTAGAGTACATAAGTCACAAAAACTCGAAATTGTCGAGATTGTGGGTTGGATCATTTTTGCATAAATCGGTCCAAATAATAGACTAAGGGCCTGTTTCACAATGTCCGAGTAGGCACTAGTAGTGCACTGAATAAATTCAAAAATGTGACAGAATTTGTATGAAATTATCTGTCAAGTAAGATACTCGAAACTTAATCATAGGTGGTGAAATAGGCCCTAAACATAACTTTGGTACTTAGTTCAAAATATGACTTTTTGCTTAATCAATAGTGACTTATTTAAATAGTTTGCTTTGCAATTACTAATAGCACATTAGTAAGATATTAAATTAGTTACGAAAATAAATTCAAGTCTTCATTTCAGTCAAAACAACAGTTTAACATTGATGTGATCCCAGACCAGTGTTGGGCAAAATGTATTTAACTACAAATTAACAATCAATTACAAATTACTTGAAATTATTGAAAAGTAATTCTACTAACAATTACAATTAGTAATTGTAATTGTTATTTGCAATTACTCAATTACTTATGTATATAATTTCTTTTAAAGTTGAGGTAATAAGTTAAATAAAACGATGAATGATTCATGAAATGTGTATATTAATTTAAAAAAACCGGCCAAGTGCGAGTCGGGCTCGCGCACAAAGGGTTCCGTAGCAGCAAATATAATAAACTTTATATCATCGCGGATTTTTAAAGGTGTACAATACTGTAGTATATTTTTTGATCTATCTTATAAGGTTCAGCCATCGTTTTCAGTGTAAGCACAATAACTTAACCAAAATTACAGTTAAATCAACCTATCTCAAAAACTATAAGAGATACTTTGATCAAACCAAAAATCGTTGAAAGAGTTAATTAGCATGCATCACCTCTATTTTTTTTAGAATTTTATACCCCGTAGTTATAAAAATAGAGGGGGGGGGACATACTTTTTACGACTTTGAGAGCTGATATCTCAAAAACCGTTCACTTTAAGAAAAATGTTTTTTAGAAAACTTTATATCATTTTAAAAGACCTTTCCATTGATACCCCACACGGGTATGTACATCGAAAAAAAAATTTTCATCCCTCAGTTACATGTATGGGGGGCCCCACCCCCAATTCTTTTTTTTACTATTTAGTGTCATAATTTTGTAGCGGTTCATACAACACATATTCCCATCAAATTTCATCACTGTAGTACTTATAGTTTCCGAGTAAATCGGCTGTGACAGACGGACAGACGGACAGACGGACAGACGGACATGACGAAACTATAAGGGTTCCGTTTTTGCCATTTTGGCTACGGAACCCTAAAAAGTGATTTACTTTAAATTAGACTTTAACACTACTCTTTGTTCAAACATTTGATCAGAAAGTTTGTGAGATTTTGGAAATTAATCATTGTAGCATATGAGAATAATCTCTCAACAGGGCCTGATGACGGCATTAATGTATTATACTTAAGAAACACCCGCTTAATCTCAGGATATCTGTTTAGCATTGAAGTGTCTTTATCCGGATCAGCTAGGTACTTAGACATAAGAATTTCAGGTCTTGTCGAACGGAGTGATTCAGTCAATTCGCCTTCAGAAGAATCTGTTTCGAAAACAAAATACGAATCATCATCATTCTTTGAGCTTGTGCTCGCAGATTCTCTTGCAGTTTCCTCTTGGATTTCAGTTTCTAGGGCTATTTGTTGTTACATATTTTTTATTCTGCGATGGTACTGCTGCTCAATAACAGTCAGCCACTTATCCTTAAATCGAGGATAAGAAATAGTTGCAATTACTGCCTGACTGCCCCTAGGCGTAAACAAATCAAAAAACTCTTGAAATCTCTCATTGACGCTTTCTAGGTATTGGGTTGCCAAAGCGTTACAATATTGAAAGTTTTCCTTTTTTTTTTTCGTAGTGAGAGTAATGTAGGCAGTACAATTCCGTAAAATAATTTTTTATCACCCTGTAGAATGTCAAGTGCTTCAGCATCGGCTTTGAGCACTTTAAGGTACTAGAAGTAGAGCTGCTACAATCCATAGCCTCTCCTTTTTCTGAAGCAATATGAAAGCTTTTGATGCATGGTGTGGCACATAAAGCTACTTTGCAGACATCGCAAATGATTCTTGATCGTTTTTGAGTATTTTTCGTGCTGCAAAATCGGCATCTAGTAAATTTTCCTTGGTCTTGTGGGTAGTGAGGTATAGAAGAGCGTCTGATTTCAGCCGGTACCCCGAAATTTCCACCTTGCTTGTTTCTGAAAATAATACTAGCAGTTCTTTTTTTCCCTGTGAATCCATCTATAAGACTGCGAGCCAAACGAAGTCGGAAATCTCGATGTGTGTGAACCGATTGCTTGTGAATTTGTATGTAAGCTATGTACGCGTTGATGATAGCTGCATCAAACATGAAATAAAATAGGCCCAGTTGCACCTCGATTTTCGGCCGATTGGATACGAGGCACGAAAGTCATCAAAATGATCCACACCTCCCCATGTTCACAGTATATTGCGCAATAGCAGTTGGGATGGTAATATTTTTTTTAGAGCCATCCTTCTGTGTTCGTTTGATCGTAGACACCGATTTTGGGTTGTGTGCTGTTGTCAAAATGTTCACCAGTTGAGTATCCATCCACTGTATAGCAGAAACGAGAGCTTTGGTTTTATACATGAACTCGTGTTTTTCAAGTTTTTCCTTCTTGAGTTTATTTTTGGGCAACAACTTTTCTGGTAAACCTTTTCGGTTCAATCGTACGGTACCAACGGCATATATTCCTTTCTTAATCAGCAAATCTGTCATTAGAGGAATGCCAGTAAAGAAGTTGTCGAAAGCTACTACAGTATTGCATGGAACACCTTGACACAGTTTCATCACGACATTATACCCTAAGCCGATTTGAAGCACAAAGTTGTGCTTCGTGGAATACTTTAGTTGCGCTTCATCTGGTTGTGCTTCGTTTGGTTGTGCTTCGTGGAATACCTCTTTCCTTGATGCATTTTCATCTGCTTTGCCGATATAGATATCAAACACATACATGTACCCGGTCTTAGCGTCACATCGGGCCCATACCTTATAACCTCTTTTTATGGGTTTCTTCGGCATATACTGTTTGAGTGTGCTTTTACCTTTAAACTTTACCATGCTTTCGTCCACCGATTGATTGCTTGATTGTGAACATTGAGGGCCAGTTTCACCGGTTACGGATAAAGTCTCTGATAGCCTATTAGGAACTTACTTAACAGATAAACTAACATTTTTGGTTTCACAGGTGTCGGATAGCGATATCTGGTAGATAAACTATTGGTTAAATTATCAGCCGGATCAAGTGGCTGTTAAGGAAGTTATCATCTACATTATAGTACATTTCAAGTGGGAAAAGTTTGTTATTGCATTTTAGGCGGTTCCATGCACTCGTGTATTGTACGTCGTTTGCAGTTACAAGTGTTACAAATATTCAAACATGAACTTGTTTGAATTTTTAGAAGACGAATTTGATGAATATTTCGAACGTATAATGCGACCTCGTAGGAATCGAGTGATTAACCCTAGACCTAATTATTTTGAATCAATTCGTACTTTTTTCGCGCTTAGATGACCCACTGACCTGCTTTTGGTTTTCCATTTTAAAAAGGTAAAAATATAAAAACGAAACTTTAATAAACTTTCGCAGCATATTCGAAACAAACAAAAGCGTTCAAAACAAACTACCAAACACAAAACAATTGACACTTGCGTTTCGTTCCTTTAAGCACATTTGGAATTAAAACATACCTATGATTAATCATAGGTATCTTACCAATTTCGGTCTATAATGATAAAATTATAGTACAAAATGTAAAAAAAGGTTGATTTTGATTATTTTTAACAAAAACATATTTCATTAATTAAGTTTTCAAAATTATTTTCGATTGAAAATATTTTACGTAGTTGTATCGAAACGCAAAGAAGCGACGTTGCCATTCCGCTTGTTATTAAGTGGCCGGTAACTTATCTACCAAATAATTTATCAGGAAGTTCGACGGTGAAACAGAAAAAAGTTACAACCAGCCTTTAAGTGGTAGATATTAATAACTACCAAATAACTAATCGACACTTAATCCGTAACCGGTGAAACTGGCCCTGAGTCTCGCATACTTCGCTTAGTCTTGTTATCATAGGACGTATTTTATAAAGCTTATCATGATCTCTGGCGTATCTCTTGCGGGTTCTTTAGTATTATAATTTAAGTGAATGTTTTCAGTCAGTTTCTTGAACCTCTTTTGAGTGAAAGTTTGGGCAATATCAGGATTTCTATAAAAAGTATCAGTTGACCAATATAGATTTACATCAGGTAAGGGGTGAAGACCCATCATGATCAAGATACCAAGATATGCACGCATTTCAGCTTCAAATGTTGGAATCCAGTGAAACGCTTGCCTTTGTGCCGCATAAATATTTGTTTGTTCTACCAGCAACTCTACGAGATCACGAGGGAAAAAAATGTCAAAATATTTAATAGGCTGTGTTTTATGAGTGACGCTCATGTTTACAGTCAGCCGTTTATCAAACTTTATCTGACCAGATTTGTGCTTCACGAATGGGCCTACTTTTTATGTTTGTGCTCGGCGTTTCATTAGGCACTATGTCAGACTGAGCCGGAGTCGGGTGGTTCGATTCAGAAAGAGCGCCAAAAGAGACGTCGCAATCATTTTCATTACGTGTACTTACTTCCCTCACCGGTTCTTCAGTCACTGCTGATTCAACGCTTTCTAAATATCCTACCGAAACACGTGACCCGGGAGAGTCTTGAACATTGTCTAATCCTCTCATCTCCAACATAGGCTCTTCCCCAAATATCCTTGATAGACCTCGCGAAATTTCATCGTCGTAATCCAGTATGCAATCGCCCAAAAGTGGTTTTTCTGAAACACTTTCGTCGTCGAGAATACTGGCTACAATACTGTCAGATAACTGCTTTCTGTTCGACATTCTCCTGAAAGAACAAATACGTTAATGGGTAACGGTAACTATAATACCACCAAAAACTACAAAGTTTTCGTAACCGGTCAATGGTAAGAGTTTTACCGAGTTTACGACGATTTTCTATTTAGTACAAGTTTCACTTCAAAAATTATTCTACAAGTCATGTAGGATAATATAATCAATTTACTTATCAAATATCACAAAACCACTTACCGGAATCTTGTTAAAACAACATTTCAATTGAATGGCGCCAAACACCTCAGAGTTTCAAAATTCTTCGATATTTGTTTTTGAATGTTGATAGTTTGCAAACTTTGACAGTTAGCTTAGTTGCCAGTACTAATAAAAGTTTTAAGGATATTCCCACCAAAAAAAATATCGTATTTATGAAAGTGTAAAAAGAACTACTCTTGCTCTATGGTCAAAAATCTGAGGTGGTAAACAATTGTCCTTTGCCCTATTAACACTACGGTACACGCGCCCCTCTTTTTTACTTGAATAAACGCATGGCCTACTATAGTAGGCCATTTTAACACGTCCATAAATTGTTAATTTTATAATTATTTGATTAAAATAATAAATGGAATGGAAAATTTATTTATTTTAGTTAGTATTACAACATTACAACTTAGCTACATTAAAATAGTGAACAATCAGCAACATAGTAAATATATAAGAAAAAAAAATTAACAAAAATGGCACTTCTGAGATCAGCGTGATTTTTTTTTAGTTAACACTAAACTTTATTACTATTTTCTTTGTTTTCGTAGCATTCAGGACATACTACTGCTTGGTGATCGGGACAAATCCATTTGTGGCAAGTCTTGCACCACTTTTTTGTTGACCGATTCCGGGCTCTCGTGCAGAGTGCACATCGACCAACTCGTCCAGTCTTTGGTGTCAAATCGTGTTGAGGCTCTTGGAATTCTTGAGCTGTGCTGCCCAAAAGTGCTCCAATTCTAAATTTGAGTTGTCGGGGAAGTGTTTCATTGGATGCATCTTACCAAAATTTCCAAGATATCTTGCGTAAAAAATAGCTCGAAACAGGATAATGGATCTTTAGCACTCCTAGCTGCATTTCCTTTTGGGCCAGGTGGTCTAAGCCTAATGTTTTGGGTTCCAGTTCGCGTTACCGGTGGTATATCTTTATGCCAAGTAGTTCCGTTCGTCGATTTGTAGACTGAACCGCGCCTTCCGGATGCTAGTTGCGAGAGTGGAATGGTATCTGAATCTGATTCAGATTCACTCGACCTTTCTTCTTCATTTTCCTGGAGTTCTGACTCACGAACTAGGGCCTGTAAGTTTGGTTCTGGCTCAACTTCATCATCTTCACTCTCAATCACTTCTTCATCTTCAGTATCTAGCTCATGTTGCCACCTTTCCACTTGTGAATCATCCATGACGTAATTAGTTATAAATCTAGAAAAATTATAAAAATAATATAGATTTTATAAATTTAAAATAGCAGTTATTTTATAAACATACATATTAGAACTGGAGATCATTATTTTAGCGTTATAAATCGATAATACACGAAAAACTACTTACCGATTTTGATGCACCAATACACGCGCGGACTACTTTAGTAGGCCCGCGCTTTTGGCGCCAAATATCTCGCACGTGCGTTCGCGCAGGGATCGCGCGGGGAACTGAAGTTGCGACGAATAAACTAGGCGAGGCTTACCTGGAATCGCTAACTTCTAGCTCGCAAAACTTAAAAGTTACCACAAAAAAAGTAACCCTGGTCTACTATAGTAGGCCACGCGTGTACCGTAGTGTTAAGGGCAAGTTCCGCACTAACTATAGCTAGCTCATCACTAACTGTAGTAATCTCATTACCGGGTATTCCAAGCTCCTCATCATCTGTGCTTTCATTAGGATTTGTTACTGGATTAGAATGATAAACCCGAACTGGTGCAAATTCATCATCATTAAAAATTGACTTATTGAAAGGCCTTATTCCGGTTTTTTCATAAGCACTGGTGATATTCCTCCCATTGAATGACTTCAAATAAGGTATCTTTGTAAGTTTTGGGATATTATAAATATTAAGTGTCTTTCCTGGGTTGGAAACGTGCCAGTCATTGAATGCTGTTTTTAACCTTTTGAACGCCAGAGCGTAAACGCATCGGCGCCCCTTCCACGCCAGGCTACAAATTCAATGCAAATACCTACAAAAAAAATAGGGATTCCAACATATTATCGATAACCAGTTAGTCATTGCTTTTCATCCCATATTTTTTAAATAAAATATTACTTGTTACATCATTATTTTATTTAATTTGACCCTATTTCGTATCATAATATAATTAAACAGAAGTTACAAAGTTCTAAACAACGTAAGAGCAGTCATTAGAACTACAAACGAATAAAATAAATAATAATAAGGTACATCACTAATCTCGTTCGTGACGTCATCCGCTGTCGGTAAGTCCCGACTCTGGCGTGGCTGGCATGACCTTTGACAACTTCCTCGCATGCGAGTAGGGATGTGACATTGTGGGACATAATAAATAATAATCATAGTATTTACCAACAATTTAATCAATTCACTTTTAATTAGTCTGACTCTTCGTAACTCGGCAAACTTATGTCATCTAAGTCCTTCTGCTGTCGCACTTTTCTTATCAGGTTCAGTAAATTGACGTACGTTACTGAACGCTTCTCGTCTGGCACCCGATCTAATTCAAAAGCGACGAGTCTTCCGAACTCCGCATTTCGTGGGTCGCTAGGTCCTGGTTGCTCAAAATTTAACGGAGGTAAATTTGAAACATCACACTTCAATTGATTCGCGTCCCATAAGCTCCATTTATACATGATTGCACTCATAATGTCTTCTGAAGTAACTTGTGTTTCTTTCGTTGCGTACGTTTTCTTTGCTTGATCTTTAGACTCTTCTTCTTCTTCCTGCCCTTATCCCATTTTATTTGGGGTCGGCGCAACATGTTTTTTTTCTTCCATTCTGTCCTGTCACCCGTCATGCTATCATCAACTCCCTTTTCTTTCATATCAGTCTTGACACAATCCATCCATCTTTTCTTTGGTCTCCCTCTTCCCCTCCATCCGTCCACATGTAAATTCATAACTGCTTTGGTAACATGTGTTTCATCCCTCCTCTTTACATGACCATACCAAGACAAACGGTTTCCTTTCAGCTTTTCAGTCACTGGTGCCACTTTCAAACTTCCTCTAATATACTCATTTCTCACTTTATCCATTCTCGTCACACCACACATCCATCTCAACATCCTCATCTCCGCTACATGCAATCTTTTTTCATCCTTCTTTTTCACAGCCCAACATTCTGATCCATACAGTACGACAGGTCTTATCACGGACTTGTAAATTTTACCCTTCAGCTTGAGGGGCATCCGTGGGTCACAGGTTGTTCCCGTGACCTGTCGCCATTTCATCCATCCTGCGTTGATCCGATGTGTTACGTCCCGGTCTACCTCGCCGTCCCCTTGGACAAGCGACCCGAGGTACCGAAACTCGGAACAGACTGGTATGGGCGTTCCAGCAAGAGCTAAAGGCACAGAATTGGAAAGACCGCCGAAATCGCAGAACAAGTACTCCGTCTTGGTTCTGCTCAATTTCAGACCAACACTCTCCAGTCTATGCCACCACACCTCCAATCTGCTCTGGACCTCCAGGCCACTCTCAGCAACCAGCACAATGTCGTCGGCAAACAGCATACACCAAGGGGCCACTTCCTGGATATCTAACGTCAAAGCGTCGATTATCAGCAGGAAGAGGTAAGGGCTGAGAGCCGACCCTTGATGTAAGCCGACCGCCACATTGAAGCTGCCACTGGTGCCCACTGTAGACCGGACTTGAGTACTGCAGCGACTGTACATAGCTCGGATCAACTGCACATACTTCCCAGGCACACCTTTCTCCTTAAGGGCCCACCACAGAACCTCACGAGGTACCCGGTCGTATGCCTTTTCGAGGTCAACGAATACCATGTGCAAGTTTTTATGAGCACCTCTGTATTTCTCGCACAGCTGGCGTATAGCAAAAATGGCATCCGTTGTACCCCGACCAGGCATAAAACCGAACTGGTTCTGTGAAATCTCACTCTCTTCTCTCAACCGCCTCTCAATAACTTTCTCCCAAACTTTCATAGTATGTGAAATTAGCTTTATTCCTCTATAATTGTTGCACTCCAGCACATCACCTTTGTTTTTATAGATGGGCACCAAAGAACTGTTGCACCAATCATCAGGTATGGCTTCTTCCCGCAACAACTTATTGAAAAATAAAGCTAACCACGTCCATCCGTCCACCCGCAATAACTTCCACACTTCAACAGGTATTCCATCAGGCCCAATGGCCTTACCATTCTTCATTCCACTCACTGCTATTCTGACTTCGTCTATGCTAACCATTCTCACTAACCCCACATTCACCGGTTTGCTTTCTAAAATGCCACTCCAATCATTCTCCTCATTCATCAATCTTTCAAAATAGTCCTTCCACCTCTTTTTGATATTTTCATCATCCGATAGAACCACTCCGGCTTCATTCTTTACACATTTTACCTGACAGACATCCCTCGCCTTTCTCTCTCTTGTTCTGGCAAGCCGGTACAGCTGTTTTTGGCCTGCAGGACTGTCCAAACTGTCGTACAGTTTGTCCTGGGCTTCTGCTTTTGCCAGTGCCACAGCTTTCTTAGCTTCTTTCTTCAAACGATCATACTCACTCTTTTTTTCAGCTTTCATACTACCGTTATCTGGATCTACACGCTGCCATTCCTTAAATTTTCTTTTCTTTTCTTTCAACACATTCTGAACACATCCTTTTACGACTTACATCGCTCAATAAACTTGGTGAGGAAGTTCCGGCTATATCCTCAGGAGAAGACATAATTATCACTATAATTCTAAATATGTGTAACGAAAATTGTAAGAAACCTTTCTAGATGTTCATTTTTTTTCAGTGTTGCCAACCAAAACAGAAAAAATATGATGAACGAATGAAATAAGAAATAAAGATTTTCGTTACATCTTAAATTAAAATAAAATAGGTACAGTCAAACGGCGTGAATAGGAACGCAGGGGTGAATAGGAACGAAAATGGTTACTGGATTTTAACGTTATTTAACAGGTTTTTCCAGCATTTAATGATTCCTATTTATCCATTAATTGTAATAAAAGGCGATGCTTATACAGAAATGAAGATAAAATATTTAACCAAAGTAAAAATTAAAATCAAAGTTTTGTTCCTATTCACCCCTACGTTCCTATTCACCCCGTTTGACGGTACTCAATTAAACTTGTAAGAAACGAAAAAAAAAACAGTTATTATAATCAGTCTTTTAATTGTGTTATTCTCGCAAGTACTAAATATTATGTTTTTTAAACGTAAAAATCAACAAAGCGTCTGTTCACGACAATTATTAGCAGTACTATTCTCTAATAAGGATACAGCCTTGTGCCAGCGCCCCAGCGTCGAAACTACAGTTTGTCTGTAATAGATTTTCAATTTTATGCTATAGACTCGAAGAGCTTATAGTTGAAAATCTATTAAAGACAAATTGTAGTTTTGACGACAAGGACGACGACGACGACTTACGGCCAATTTCTTCAAAAAAGCTAAAACTAAAACTAAAGTAATAATTTTTCCTTGACCATTACTGTTGTCAATAGCAACTGTCATCTTGTCAATGTTTTCATCCAAGTGACAGCTAAATTAAAAGTCGACTAAAATAAAATGTAGGGATAAACGCAGTGAAACCTATACAATTTTGTCAAAATGACAGTGACTTTGGATTTAACAGTCTTTCAATGAGCAGTTAAAGTTAAGGACAAAACTAACAGTTAAAATTGTGAAGAAACGAATTTAACCGTTACTATTACTTTATGACGTTACTTTGGCTGTTACTTTGGTTGTTACGTTTGGTGAAGAAATTGGCAGTTAGACAGTAGAACTGCAGATGAGTTCACATTAATTTCACTATCACTCGTAATGTAATTTACTTATTCAGCCTTAAAATATCACAGAAAATCTAAACATAATATTATACTGTAAAATTGTAAATTATATAACGACGGTCTTTAGTAGTAGTTCGATTAGGTACGTATATATACATGATCAGTCTCAAAATATCACAGCAAAATCAACAATGCTTCAATATTATAATAATTAGAATAACAGTTTTTATAATATGTACCTACATAATTTGTCTTAAAATATCACAGCAAATCAAAAACACATTGGTAAAAAATTAAAAATAGAATGTAACATTGATATAAATAATATTTTTTACAATTCTGTGTTGTACTTATAATATGAAAATCATCATCAATATTTAAATTAACAATGTTTGTAGTAAATTTACGTAATTATGAGTGATATTTTTCGAAACATGGAGCAGCACACAAATACACCTTGCATATTTTACAAGTGTACCATGTTTTTTTTCTTTGTTTTATAATTGCGCATTGTCTACAGCGTTGGTCTCATCAGCGCCCATAAGGGTCGGCGCCGATGTGATCTTTGTAGTTTTTTGGTAGTATGCGAAGTGGGTTGTGGCTACTGGTTATAGATCGAGGTAAAGTATTGTAACTATGAAAATTTTCTATAATTTGGCGAATAAGACACAGATGAAATTTTGAAAAATGTAAATTTGGCACGTTATTTATTTGCTTAAAACAGAAAAAAGAATTTAATACGTGCATATCAATAATGTGCAAAAACAACTTTTTGTACCATTTTATGCTTTTTCTTATGCACTGTATTGAAGACAGTAGCATGTCAGCTGTATCAACGCTTCCCATATTTTTGGAATAATCCAAAACTGCTTGTGGCTTCATAACTGGTAGCCCCGTTGCTCTGTTCTCTTTCAACGATGGCGCCATGATATCACTATGAATCGTTGACAAAATAAATATATCTTTTTTGTCTCGCCATTTTAGAGCTGTCATTGGAGAATATTGAGCTTGGACTTCTCCAGGCTTAATAGTATTAAAGCGTGGCATACCGATTCTGTTTTTTTACAGTACCACACGCGTATATATTATTCTCGTGGAGGTATTTCAACGGGCTAGTATACCAGTTGTCAACATATAGATGACGATATGTACCAAAAAAATCCCTAATTAAAGTTGAAACAACAGCGCCTCCAACACCTAAATTACAAGGATCTATTATTTGAGTAGCTGCGCCGCAGTAAACAATAAAATCAATGATGATGCCTGTTTCTACATCACACATTACAAATAACTTTATTCCAAACCGATTCCTTTTCTTTGGCAAATATTGCCTTATTGATAACGATGCTCTCGTCTATGCATAGATTTTTATAGGGTGTCATAATTTTTTTATACTTTTCCCTAGCATGATTAATACAAGTGTCGACTTTAGATAATATGTTAGTCTCTTCACTTCGCCGAGAAAAATGTAACATACCTAGCCTTTACTACATACTTAACCTTTCTAGGCATAAAGTCCAAATCTAAAAAAAATTGAAATATATCGAATTCAGTGATATATTCTGTTACTTCCAAATTGAGGCCTGACGTAAACTCATCAAAGCTAGTCAATGCAGGCACGTATTGTTCTGAAGTCCACTGGTAGGAAGGCTCGGTTTGTCTTCGACGGCGGTCGCGGCGGGATGTTGTTGATGATGCAGATGTCGAGGCCCAATTGTTGTCTGGTATTTCTTGACCGGTGTGAGATGTTGAGGGCAAGACAGGTGGGTCATTTTCTTGTTCTTGACGATTCGTGATAGACTGTAAACAAAAGCGAAACGCTAATTACTATTTACGACGATGGAAGCACATAATATAATATTTTGGCTAAATTCATCGCTCATTACAAGCTCTCCGGTTCAACTCAGTTAATAACTTGTGTAACATGATGATTAAAATACAAATAATAAAACATCGTGTCAGCTACCTCCCCACGGCATAGGTAAGGGATTCTTATGTGACAAAGCATAACATACCTTAACTTTAAGAAATTTTATTAGAAATATCAATAATAATCATCGTAGCTACAAAAGCTAAGTTGTCGTGAACAGACGCTAAAAGTGCTAACCGATGTCGTGTCCGTACGTGTTTGAAATTTTAACTTTAACATTATAAAGTTATGGTTTATTATGTCCTGGCCGTGCCGTGTCGCCACTGTGCGCAGGCCCTTATGGTGCCGGGGCTCGGTTGCGCGGTGTCCGTTATGCTAGCGTACACCAGAACTGCAACGAGTTAGTTTCTATGCCAAAAAACTCTGTGTAAATACTGCCTAATTACTGTAAAAATAAAAAAAAATCTTCCTCTTTAGTTTAGGAAATAAACACCATTTTCACTATGTACGCTAGCGTCACGATCAAGCTAGCGTACACATGGCCGTACTCGAAAACGGCTAATTGTAAAGCAACAGATTTGGACACAAAAATACTGTTCTAATACTTCTCCCGCTATGCAAAATTTCATAACGATTGCTCTTGTAGGAACAGAGATATTGAACAAGACTTTTCAATGACATTCGGAGCTGGCGTCATGGCAGCGTACACATAGTAGTTCTTATAGAAAGGGAACTTTTCTTGTAATGAATGCTATATATATAAATAGTGCGTGAAATTCTGCCTCTATTAGTGTAAATACTTTATGCGAATTCGCAGGGGAATAAGTAAAAAACCCTGTTAATTTCTGTTCATAGTACAGGTACAGATATGCTCAAAGGTGCTTTGTCAAGTTTTTTTTAATAGAGAACTAAAACTGAAACGTGATGAAGTACTGAACTAGGAGTATGTACACTTCATTGTAGATATAGTTCTGAGTGAAAATTAAATAATTGGAAAAATTCAAATAACATTTATTATGCCAAAAACAATTATTTTTTAACACAGTATAATCATATTATTACTGATTTGGTACAATAATGACAATTTACTTCTTTTTAGTACTAGTTTTTGTTTGTGTTTATAATGTAATACAACATAACAGGTTACGATTTAACCATATTTATCAGTCTTAGAGAATATTTACAAATAATAAAAATTGTATAATCATTAATAAGTATCTATATTAAAAATCACAGTATAATCACATTAGGAATCGTTACAATAATCAGTCTTAGAGAATATTTACTAATAATAACTGCTGCATGAAATCATTCATTTGTACAAATAATTACTATATTAAATCACAGTATAATCACATTGTTACTGACAAATCACAGTTTAAGTTAGACTTACAAAACTAATTTTTATTTACAATAGTGTTCTAAAACTTGTATACAAAATAGTTATAATTTAAAAATTTACATTACAGAAATTTGTATATAATAATAGAGATTCATCTCTACTTAAATAAACAATCATCACAGCTTGATATAAATAGCACATGACAGTGGGGAACAACAAGGGGGGGAGACTTACTTTTACGTTGTGTTGGTAACATATCGTCGTAACACTGCCAAGTTTTTGTACGTCTACGGAAACACCGTGTTCTATAATGTCCTATGCTATTACTGCCATTATTAATGTAGTCAACAATGGCAACAATTTGAAAGCATTTCCCATTTAATTCAATCGTTTTCGGGAAGTCGTTTATGTTAACCGCAGTTTCATCGTTAAATTCGAAAAAATTAAATTAGATAAATCATATTCGTATTTATTGTAACCAACACAAGCCGAAATTTTGCATTTTCTATACGAATCTGTAATCAAAGCTGCTTTACTTAAGGCCTTCAAACCTTCTGATTCAATGGTATTTGTGTTCAAAGGTATCCAACTACATTTTCGAACGTTATCCTTATTAACATCATAATCTATGTTTGTGCATTTTAAGCTACGTCCTGCACTGTATAAGTCATATTTTGCTATATTGTCTATTATTCGTGTCACGTTACAAACACAATTTATAATATTATCTGCTGACGCTGCTGTTTCGTTTTCAAATATATCCATTAAAATATTAGCCCTTGAATCGTATATGCCTTTAGTGGTATATTGTTGCTTAGATTTTGGTTTTGATATAATTAGATTTTGAATCAATTTTGTAAGAATATTTTCTTTGTCAGAAATATATTTCTTAAAACGTGGATAGTCTAAGTAAGCTATACCTAAACTTTGTACTACTGAGTCAAATGCACATGTGTTGGTGAAAATGTTAGAGTTTCCAGACGTGCTAATATTACCATTTCGTAGAACGTGTAATGTTACACGAGTAGTACGCACTTTTTTATATTGCTTACTGACAAGGCCTCGCCAATCTTCAATATATTTGGGGTTATCTTTAAAAATAGAGTTGTCGTAAAACATGTCGTCTTCATTACGCGAATCCATTTCCTCTTCAGCTTTTAAGTTATTTAAATCGCTTGAACCCAGTCTTAACGCTCCTGTTATTAGAGTATAATGTTTTATGATAAATTCGTCAATACGCAGTTTACCAAAATTAAAATTGAAAAATAGCTTTTTGATATCTCTGAAATAACTTTCTATGTTAGAGCTTGAATTATTACAAACATCTGACTGAAAAAAAGGACACATGATATTACCCCACATAGGTAATTTGCGTAACAGTCTGATTAAAGTACCTTTCAGAAGTGGAAAATAGAATATGTTTTCAAATTCGGTTACGTCATCGCCGCTTAATGTGATAAATAAATCTTCCTTAGCATCAACGTCTTCAATAAACTTTATTAATGTCGTATCTAAATCTATGTCAGTGTCCTCGAAAATATTATTACTTTCAAAATTTGGATAATCTGCATTTTTCTCGTATTCTAGGTAACTCGTTTCTTTATCTGCTGTAATTATATTTCGTAATTTTTGTAGTGAACTTTCGCATCGTGTTTGTTGTCCATTTATACTTCCGCGATATTTATGTTTGGACACAATAATAATATCCTGAATAATTTGTTTAATCTGAATGTAAGATATAGAATTTTTTATTTGTTTAAAGCATTGTACATAAAAATGGATAATTCTCGTGTCTACATGTTTGAAAACAGTGAGATTATAGAGCGTCTTAAAAAAATGAGATGTATCCAGTCTAACGTGGCAAATGGGGACTTTATCTGATTTATTTTCTAATAATTTAAAACAACTGTCCAAATATTCATTTGTGGAGTTGTAACCACAAAATGCTTTAACAACAGCTCCAATTAGGGCGGCTGAGTCATCAGTAACAACTTCGTTAGGAGGTTTCCTGCCTGAAAGCCAAGTATTTAGCCATTGCGAAATACTAGCCATTGTATGTCTTTCAGAAATAAACTGCCCTAATGGCACACTGCTTTTCACCGTAGTATCGGTCATAATAGTGTACAAAAATATAGGGCCTTGACATTTTTCTGCAATTTCCGTGTGTTCGTTAACAATTGGTCTTATTTTTTTACAAAATAGGGAGTAGCATCTATAGAGACTCTTATAAAGTTACAAGTTTTTTGACAATTTTGATAATAGTTTATTTGGTCATCTGTCCAATAATAAACATAAAAAGGGAGTGCTGATACAGCTCTCACACATTTATCATACGGTGGAGTAAAAGCCATACACGTAAGCGATAAAATAAGGTTTTCGTGAAAATGTAACGATTTCCTACTTTGGTGTTTTATTTGACGTAATGTCTCTAATTTTGGTAGGACTGGAGGTTCTTCATCATTTTTTTGCATCAGTTTAAAAGCTAGTTCATTTCTGACCGATATAGGTGATCTATTTTGCAAATTTTGAGAAAGAATATGCCGTGTACGTGCCCTAATATGATTTTTTATAGTAACGGAATGTTTGTAATCATTGTGCCAATTGGTTATTAAACATTTTAATTCAATAAAATTTTCAGTTTTAAGTTGTGATGTGACTGTGATATTTGCATGACATTGTTTACAATACCCCTTACAAGTAACTTCAAAATCACTCTTGGCATAATTTCCTTTAAAACACCATGTACAGCTTAATTTTAGTGCATTCCACAGTTGTCCTTGTATGACATTGGTCCACCTATTTATTTGGAGCTTAAGTCTCTTTTGTTGTTTACAATCCGTTTTACTATTACGACGATAGTGATAATATTTTGGTTTGATTTCTTCCCAAGTTATTTTATCTACGCATAAAATGTGTATTATACTATTAGGACTGTTATCAGTCAAAGAATTCCAAGAACGGTCCTGTTCTGGATTGTCCGTGTCATAATTTGTGCCAGAAGAAGAACAGCTCATAGGTTCAGTGAGAAAAGGGAATGTTTTTTTGCTCATGACATGTCCAAAGAAAAAAACATAATTAGTTTTTATACTCATTTGAATACCCTTTTTTGTCATTTTGTTTTTTAAAGCAGATTGAACACTATTATAGACAGTATGCGAAATAGGTGGTATTATGCCATTACAAAAGTCATCTTTGAATTGTAAATAAACATCTTTTTGTATCTCTAATGGCACCTTCGGTTTTGGACCCCTTTTTGAGTTAGTATCCATAATTCAGTTCAATCCAGTATCAATTTATCGGAGGCACGTGTCGTGATGACTCAAGGTACTGTCCAGTTTACGATAACGTCATGGTCGTGGGTTATCGCTGCAGTTGTTGGCTTCGACCTGAAATAAGTAAAATAAAATTGTATTTAGATTTACTATTTTTAAATAGAATTAGTAGATTTTATGCAACTTCAGGGTCTGGGACGAGGATTGGGGACGGTGAACTATGTGGTTTACGACCGGGGGGAGGGGGATGAACATGAATGTATAAATAGTGCCCGCGCGTACCGGCTACATACGTGGCTACTAATTATTTAAACCTGCTACAAAAAGAGAAGATAATTATATGAAATTATTTCATTTTAATTTGAACAAACTCAAGATAAAAAGTTAAAATGACCAAAGTTAGGATATCAAAATGACAACATCTTAGTAATACTAGGGGTGATCCAAAAGTAATGATAATCACTATGAAATAAGGATATTTTAACTATAAAAAAAAAAATATTTATCTATATAGTCTCTTAGCAAGTCAATACATTTAGTCCATTTTTTTTTAAATCCACAATTCCCTTTGAAAAAAAATCTTTGGCTTGGTCATCCAAAAACGCCTCTACAGTAGTCATCACCTCTCTATTATTGTAATTTTTTTTTGCCTCAGAGGTGTTTCTTGGGCCGAAAAAAGAGGTTTAAGTCACTGGGTGCCAGGTCTGGCGGATAGGGTGGGTTTTCAAGCAATTCGAATCCCGTATCTTGAATGGCAGCCATCGCAACGGCGGCTTGTGAGCCGGTGCGTTGTTTTGGTGAAACAACACTCTAACTCGGAGTTTGCGACGTTTTTTTTCTTTGATGACCTGCCGTAATCTTCTTATTTGGTCTGCGTAGTAAGAGTCTATAATATTGGCTCCTTTTTCCAAGTATTCCACTATTATTATTCCTTCAACATCCCATAAAACGGACGCCATAACCTTTCCTCCCGAACTTGACACATTGAATTTCTTTAGCGACGGGAAGAGGCTCGTTTCCAAGTCTTAGACTCTTGTTTGGTTTCTGGATCAAAATGGTGGATCCAGGTCTTGTCCAGAGTCACGAAACGAGACAAAAAAAAACCTGATCCGTCTGGAACTTTTCAAGATTCGCCCTCGAAATGTCGACACGTTTTGATTTGTGCTCGTCGGTTAACATTCTCGGCACCCAACGTGTAGAGACCTTTTTCATATGCATTTTGTTCGCAATGATTCTTTGAACACTTGTCATATGACATCCTAAGACCTCAGCTACATGCTTTATGGTCAATCTTTGATCTGCCAATTCGACATCTTCGACTTTTTATACTTTTTCTGCAGTGTGGGACGTGGATGGGCGTCCCTCGCCATGTTCATCTTCTGTGGATGTTCTGCCCAGCTTGAACTCCTTTGACCAGCGCGCAACTGTGGAATATGAAGGAGCAGAGTCCCCCTATGTATCCACTATGTCATTTTGTATGTCTCTGGTAGATTTTTTTTTCAAACAGAAGTACTTAATGACAGCTTTGATTTAATTTTTCTCCATTTTGATGTTTACTCTCTGACTGTTCGTATTCAAATGAGTGTAACTCCCTGTAATCGTGGCCTATTTTTATGATTTTTTTATGATGAAGTACTGGATATATGAGGAAACAAAAAAAAAATATTTCATATTTTTACGTGCCCTACAAATATCCGATTATCATTACTTTTGGATCACCCCTCGTATTATAAATGTGAAAGTTTGTGAAGATGTTTAGTAGTTTGTTACACAATCACGCTCTAACGGCTGGCTGGAATTTGGTACAGGGGTAGAATAGAACCTGGAATAACACATAGGCTACTTTTTATCCCAGGAAACGTGTCCCAAGGGACGCGGGAACAGGATCAAAATTTCACGCGGGCGAAGCCGTGGCATGAGCTAGTAATTCATAAAATAATAATTTGTAAACTTACCTAATAAATTGACTGCCACAATTCTAAACACATCAGGGTCCGACTAAATCCGTGAACGGCAATGATATTGTTCTCATCTTTTTAAAGACCATGAGAGCTGCCATAAGTTGTGCACGCGCGAACAACGTATTGTCTATTTCACATTAGAATTAGAAAATTTTCCATTTCACACAAACCAATTTTTTACAGTCAAGCACATAAATAGGTAATGTAATGACTGTGATGATTGTCTTCGTACTGATATAATATTATTAATTACACAACTATTTGGTACACATACACAACACGGATTTAGTATTATCATTCTACGGGGATGATAATATTATTATCACGGACGTGCTCACGCGCGGCACGTATTGCCCTTGTCGTAGCGGGCGGCCGAGTGCTCTTGGAGGGGTAGTTGCGCGGGTGAATTCCGGCGCGCGCGCCTGCCCCTGTCGTTTCCTTGAGGGGCCACTGTTTTCGAACACCGTGCAATGTCGTACTTGCAATGCGGTGTTACAGTATGTAATCATTTTAATTTTATTTATGTCAAAACACATCATGCTAACGTGTATTAGAAAATAATGCTATATTTCTGTTTTTAATTTCACAAATAATTCATTTTTCACCTCAGCACCTCAAACAAGTATGTTTTGCAGCTTAAAGACAGTGAGCAAAATTCGATTTTGCTGCGAGCGTGAGACAAAGTAACTTTTTAATTATTTTTTTTAAATGCCGATTCAGTGCTGGGTCTACTCACAACATTCGAAAGATTTGAACTTCACTTTGTTCTGTCACTTTCACTTCGATACGAAAAGAGCGAGAGATAGAAACAAGTCGATTCAAAGTTCGATTTTCAAATTCCATATATAATAGGCTCAAAAAAGAAACCAACAATAAAACGTTCGGATACAGGTCACCTATAAAATTTCAAATCAAGGTTTAAATGTAATTATTATACTTTTCTCTTAATAATCGAATTATATTTTTTTATGATCAAATAAAGAGATGTTGAATTAAAAAATACGAAGTTAAATTTGTTTTCTTCTTCTGTTCGCTAGCTACAAAGTGCGATACCCGTTGGATATTATTAAAATAATAATAAATAAACATTAATATAATATATATATAAGTATAAGTAAATATTAATATTTACATTATTTGTTCTCGCTGCTGAAGTGAAAAGTTGTATGTGCTACACGAGACCAAAGTTATTTGCATCTCGTGTCTTTGAATCCCTCGCTGCACTCAGGATTCTAACCTAGAATCACTCGCTACGCTCGTGATTCAAATATAGAATCCTTCGCTTACTCGGGATTCAAAATCAACACTCGCGGCAAAAACCAACTTTGCTCTCTTGTTGCACAAATAACTATTGTTCGCGACAGTACGTCAGTATATTTGTTCCTAGAACTTAACATAGGTTTTTTTGCTTATTCCCCTGCGAATTCGCATAAAGTATTTACACTAATAGAGGCAGAATTTCACGCACTATTTATATATATAGCATTCATTACAAGAAAAGTTCCCTTTCTATAAGAACTACTATGTGTACGCTGCCATGACGCCAGCTCCGAATGTCATTGAAAAGTCTTGTTCAATATCTCTGTTCCTACAAGAGCAATCGTTATGAAATTTTGCATAGCGGGAGAAGTATTAGAATAGTATTTTTGTGTCCAAATCTGTTGCTTTACAATTAGCCGTTTTCGAGTACGGCCATGTGTACGCTAGCTTGATCGTGACGCTAGCGTACATAGTGAAAATGGTGTTTATTTCCTAAACTAAAGAGGAAGATTTTTTTTTATTTTTACAGTAATTAGGCAGTATTTACACAGAGTTTTTTGGCATAGAAACTAACTCGTTGCAGTTCTGGTGTACGCTAGCATAACGGACACCATATTTCTTGGTGAATTATAGCTCGTTGCTCATCACTTATTTTTTGATTGCACTTATTTCGACAATTAGGTAATTCCTTCATTTGACGTTTGGCGATAGTTTTCCCAGAAGCTGACACATAGGATTGCCCTAAATTTCTTTTTCTTTTCTTATCTTGCTTTGTTCTTCTACATGACACAGATTGGTTTTGTTGTAATGATGACTTCAATCATTTCAAGTGTATCATTTTGTGGCGCTCTTTGTTCATCTTCTGATGCACCATGAACAGTGGTTTTCATCTCATCTTCTTATTGTGTTAGCAAGCTAGAACTGCCTGGAGAGTAGGTAGGATCAGCAACAGAATCATCACTAGAAAAATCACTGGCGATTTCAGCATGAGTAATTTGCTTCTGAGTTCCAGATGTATTTGGTTGCGGATTAGTGAATGGGTCTTCATCGCCTGTAAAAAAATGAATTTGTAGCAGGTTTGTACGAACAACCACACAACCGTTCTCGGATTGCAAAATCTTTCTAAAATCATGGGATGTGTCATATGGTGTTCTTAGTTCCCTGCCAAAGGTTAAGAATGCCGGCGTGAATCCAGTTGATAGGCTGCTTGCAGTATTCATCGCAAACCTAATACTTGGTAGTTGCTCCGGCCATTCTCTGTGCTTATCCTTGACCAGGGCAAACTGAGGTTTTAAATCTCTGTTCTTCCTCTCCACTGGGTTCGTCTCTGGGTGATACACAGGAGTGAAGGCATGCTTGATGTTCATTGTAAAAGCAAGCTGTTGCATGACGGCACTGACGAATTGGGGTCCATTATCACTGATCATACGACGAGGAAATCCGAAGCGAAGGAATATTTCATTGATCAGAGTCATGGCGCAATTTTCTGCAGTTGCCTGGTGTAAAGCGAAGAGTTCCACCCATCGCGTTGCTACATCTTCCACGATGAAAATCCAGGTCTTGCCATCTATAGAGGTTGGTAGTGGACCAAACAAATCAAATGAAATGACTTCGAATCTTTGATTCGTTACAGTAGTTTGGAGCAATCCCGCAGGCTTTTGATTCGATGACTTGTACCGCTGACACTCCAGGCAATTCTTTGTATAACTCTCAATGTATTTTCTCATACCAGTCCAGTAGTACCTTGTTGCGATTCGACGGTAGGTTTTATCTGAACCGTAATGACCGGCCAAAGGATTGTCGTGGTAAGTTGATAATATATTGGCCCACTGGTGTTCGGGTACTGCCAACTGTGCCTCTTCGGAATCTGAATGGGGACTGTGTCGGTAGAGTAGTCCATTATTCATCAGGTAACCCTTGTTGCTCCAGTATACCGCTTTTTCGTCATTGTTTACACTTTCTAAGTCCTTCACTATCTGTTGTAATCTTTCATCTTTTAGCTGTTCAACTCTAATATCAGCGGGGCTCCGCACAGTGATATCAATGGTCACTGTACAGATGCCACAACCTCCTACTGTCTCCTTATTACACGGCGGTCTGGAGAGGAAATCAGCGACGACGTTCGTTCTCCCAGGAGCATATTTGATGGTAATGTCGAACGCCTGCAGCTGTAGGGCCCATCTCGCCAGCCTAACAGTAGGCGTTTTTAGTGACATGATGAGCCATTTCTGGGCTTGATGGTCCGTGATGATGGTGACAGGCAACCCTTCGATATATCCGCGAAATTTTGATACTGCCCACACCACAGCAAGCGCCTCTCTTTCGGTAGTCGTATAATTCCGTTCGGCGGATGTCAAAAGACGACTAGCGAACTCAACAGGATGTTCGTCCTCAGCCTCCCCCTGGACCAAAACTGCTCCTATAGCGTAAGAGCTGGCGTCGCTTTTGATGACGTATAGTTTGGTTTCGTTGGCTTGTCTCAAAATTGGAGCTGAAGATAGACGGTACTTCAACTCATTGTAGGCGTTTTGCTGTTCCTCTGTCCACTCCCAACTAACATTCTTCTTCGTTAAGCGAGTCAAGGGTTCAGCAATCTTCGCAAAGTTCTCTATGAATCTCCTATACCACGAGCATCGAGCATGTCTGCAAAAATGCGACTAAATGTTTCAGGTTTGAGGGCGCGGGTAGCTCTGCGATGGCTGCAGTCTTCTCGGGGTCTACTTGTAAACCATTCGGCGTGATATAGTGTCCCAAGTATTTGATAGTGGAACAGCAGAAATTGCATTTTCCTCGATTTGCGGTAAGGCCAAATTCTTTTAGCCGAATACCTTTTGCAAGTCTTCCAAATGTTGCTCAAACGTTTGCGAGAATACGGCCAGGTCGTCCAAATATGCCAACAGCTTCACGTCCGGCATACCTACTCGAATGCGGTCAATGAGTCGCTGAAACGTTGCTGGAGCGTTCCGTAGACCAAATGGCATGCGGGTGAATTTGTACACGCCAAAAGCAGTGATGAATGCTGTCTTGTCCTGGTCTTCTTTTCTAACGCCAATCTGCCAGTACCCAGCCTTTAAGTCTAGCAGGGACATGTAAGGCGTTGGTTTCGCCTCGTGCAGGAGATCATCAATCCTTGGTATTGGATATCGATCGGGTACAGTTATTGCATTGAGTCGGCGATAGTCTATACAGACTCGTATGGTCCCGTTAGCCTTCGTTACCAGCACTACAGGGGCCGCCCATGGTGACGCAGATGGTTGGATGATGCCATCCGCTAACATCTCTTTGATCTCTCGTTGCAGAGCTTCCTTTCGAGGTGGTGATAATCTGTACGGGGGCACTGAAATTGGTTTGTCATCCACCGTTTTAATCGAGTGCTCAATCA
This sequence comes from Mythimna separata, assembly GCA_030763345.1. Lineage (NCBI taxonomy): Eukaryota > Metazoa > Arthropoda > Insecta > Lepidoptera > Noctuidae > Mythimna > Mythimna separata. Next base: position 11,091,632 of record CM061174.1, on the reverse strand, counting down.
GTTTCGTAAGCTCTCGCTTCGTGTTGAAAACATCGTTGTTCTTCTCCAGCAGCTGTTTAACTAGCTCATCCTGGTCCGGAGTAAGTACCACCACATCAATCGAGTCTATGCGAACGTCCCAAATGTTTGCATCAAAGAGGCTACTACTGTTTGGTGACAGCTCGGCGCTTTCTCTATGATGGACATTTATTTGAGCGTCTCGCATCATGAAGTCCAAGCTTCATTGGAGAGTACCCGTCGAACAGTCGAGGCTTCTTCTTGTTTGGTGGTGTAGACGTTAGGTCAATCAGCGCCAGTTTGTAGTCTTGGGACGCTTGTGGATCTTTGGTAGGGGTTGCCGCTTCACCCCTGGCCATTACCGCTGGAGGAGGGGTCGATGGAGGCGTGGGTATGGTGGTAGACACGCTAGCAGCATCTTCCATGTCAGTCACTGTCATCGCACTGAGTGGGCTTGGCAAGATCATTAGTTCCTGGATGACAGTTGTAGCGGATGGGAGTCCGGTGGGAGAAAAACCACGGTTTATTAAGTTGTAACAAAAACTATCACTAGGCACTACTTTTAACAACTCTTTAGGCACTGATTCACTAACACTAGATGCACTTGCGTGGGTGTGAGCGTGAGCGACGGTATCCTCGCGCTCGCGTCGCGACTCGTCAGCTGTCGCTGGTGCGTTCACGCGGGCTGCGTCGAGCGCGGGGCGCGCGGTCTCCGGTTACGCGACGGCCGCCGCCGGTCGCGCGGCAGATGTCTCCGTCGTCGAGGCAGGTTTCGTCCAATGAAGGAGATGATTATGTGGATGTCCACAATCGCTGCAGTTAGGAGCGCTGCACGAGGCGGGGTCATCGTGCCGTGCGGCCAAGCACTTGTAGCACAGATGTTTGGCGCGTACAAATCGCCAACGGTCACGTCTCATAGCGTGTTTGAATGTTCGGCACTTTTCTAAAGCGTGCGTTGGAGAGCTGTGACAAAACATACACTTGTTATCGGATGAAGTAGTGGTGCAAGATAACACTGAATGAGTTTTGTTATTATGCTCGTATTTCCTTCTTACGTCGTTCTGACTATGTATGAAACTCACACCTGACGTTGAAATCATAGTTGCTTCTTTATATAAAAATTCTGATAATAATTCCAATTAATTTTGTATGGCGTAAGTATATTCGGCCCACTTAGTGATAAGAGCGGGCGGTAATTTTGACAGAATTGTTGTCGTCGTTTCCGGACTTTGTAGGTATTCCTACAGCTTGATGGCTTTAACAGCTGTGACGTAGTTTCTAACTTTTATTGCAAAGTTCACTATCTCGGTATGGTATGCAACCGGAAGTGGGTGAATTTTCTTAAGTTGAGTGGACATTTTATAAATTATACACTCAGGTCTGCCGAATCGTAATTCCAAGGTCTCAATTATAGCTTGCGGTGTTGTGTTGCCGATCAGAAGAGAAGATACGCTGATTTTACTGCGCGTTTACTGCGCGTTATAACACCTTTCGGGGGTGTGCGAAGCAGCGACATCCCAGCACACAGGTTTCGTTTCGACGCACGTGGTCGAGAGTGACACTAATTACCTACTTCAACCAGACTGAAATACTCCAGATCCGGCTCGATTGGACCAGCTTTGTAGCGGATGGGAGTCCGGTTGGGAGAAAAACCACGGTTTATTAAGTTGTAACAAAAACTATCCCGTCGCGTGCGCCTACGCTAGCGGTGCGCGGCAAGACGTTTTCGCGGCGGTGGCTCGAACACAACTACACGCCTGCGCGGTCGGTCGCCCGGCGTACACATCACGCGCTAGTGGTGGGACACAACAAATAGTACTGCGCTAACACACGAGTCGGGAATAGTTTTTTACGTTTATTGCTAGAAACAGAATTACATTTAGAACACACAATTACAGAACAGTACAATAATGAACATTGTGAAATTAAATTATAATTAAGGGGGATGTTCCAGGTCAGCCCGCGAAATTCAAATTTTCTTACGTTTTTTGCATTTTACAAGCCAGTGGTAGATTGTATGAAGTTAAAAATACTTATGCGACTGTAAAACGTAACTAGTTATATAATTATAACCATAAAAATCATCAATACAAGTCTCCAAGCTCACTTAGTTGCAGGAACGTTTTTGACCTCGAAAAAATCGTTCCAACAGTTAGGTGAGCTTGGAGACATATATTGATGATTTTTATGGTTATAATTATATAACTAGTTACGTTTTACAGTCGCTTAAGTATTTTTAACTTCATACAACCTACCAATGGCTTACAAAATGTAAAAAACGTAAGAAAATTTGAATTTCGCGGGCTGACCTGAAGCATTCACCTTAAAGTATACGAGTGTAGTCTAGTTGGGTGCGCCACTAAATCTGTCGCCAACAACAGTGGACTCAAAAAAGCGGAACTTTGCTGCTTTCCATTTGTAAATTAATTGTAATTTTTTGGCTTTCTTTGCCTTTTTTGGCCTGGTCTTTCTTGATATAAATGAGGAAGAAGTTATTGGTGTTATCGGGGTTGACGGCAGTGAGGGAATAGCAGAAAGTGACGGAACATTTTCATAATTAGATTCTCCAATTTCGCGGACGATAGGATCCAACATAGGGTTTGGTTCATCGTCTTCAGAGGTACTTAACGTTAAATCAGCAAGAGAAGCAGTTATTGATGGTGTAGGAGAAGAGAACGGAGAGGAAGTGTTAGTGTGGTCTGTTATTTCTATTTCTGTATCTGATATTTCGCTAGCACCGGAGGGTGCATGTTCATTTGGCACCAAAAGCTATTATTTTACTTGCACGATTAAGCTGTTAACAAAGAAAAAAAACTCAGTATCAACCACAAAAGCATCACAAACAAAAAAGTACCCCCAATTTGGCATTGGCCGCCACAGCGGACATATTTATAAGTACACTATATCTCTATAAAATTAGCAATGTTCGCTGTGACGGACAAAGCACTTTGGCACCAAAAAACACCACGAAAATTAAAAAGGGCGTGTTTATTTTTAGACTGTATTTTCTAAGTGCATTATTTTCTAATAAATTAGTCAAGGTTTCAATGTAATTACAACTTAAAAACAAACAAAATAGATAAAAATACCTTGAGAAAAACAGATGACCGCCTCTGCGCCGATATTTTGTCTCATAACTGACATACGCAGTGTTGCAAGCGTTCAAAAAATGTTTTCTACTATTAGTATATGAAATAAAGAAAGTTTTAGTCGATTTTAATTCGGTTAAAATCGAATAAACATTTTGCAGGTTTTTTTTTATTTTATGTCCGTCACTACGGACCTTGCTAAATGTATATTTATTAATCATAATCAATTTTAATTAACATAACATAATAATAATATTATAATATCAGCAATAATTTCATGTTTATTTAGTTTTTTCTTGTAAGTATTACGTTTATTTCAATCCAATTAAATTGAATATTATTTATTTACTTAGCAACAATATGTATAGATATTTAATTACCGGTTCATAAACTTTTATTAGCTATATGTTCTGGGAAAACTTTTTCCACCATGGAAAACAATCAGATCAACACTAAATCACATATTATCTGTCCTCGAGGTCAGCTTTTCTGGAGTCCATGACATATTTCGACACAAACACATAAAACATTGTACCAAACACAATTTTTCTCTAACATCTCACACTACTTCTGTTTGATTATTTCTTCAGGTGTGGCCTTCGTCCTGTTAATGTTGAAACTTTGCAATTTCGTTGGCAACTGCAAATATTTCATACGGAAGTTTCCATTTTTTCCACTTTTCGGCTGCGTTGACGCTAATTTCTACGACAAGCGGTTTAACCTATCAACACCCGCGAAACGAGACACAATAGTAAGACAATAACAGCGCGGTCCTATGAGATCGGTCGGGGATTCATGAATTAAGTTGGGTGACAAATGATCTTTCGGACATTTTTGACTAGAATCTTCTGAAAACTCACGGTTTTATTACGTTGCCGATCACTCCACTTATGACAATAACAACATTTCTGACACCATATTTTGGGTTCCGCTTGTAGATTTTACCCTTCAACTTGAGTCGATGTCAAAAATATAAAAAACACTCCTTACAAATCCACTTAAATAAAAAATGTATTTTATGAGACATGGATGTTTGGAGACTTGACTATTTTGCAACTTGGATGTTTCGAGACTTGGGTCTTATGAGATTTGAACTTTTTGCTACCATATGTTATTTTGCAACTTGAACGTTTTGAGACTAAACCTTCAACTTCTTCCAAGAATTTATTCTTGAACTTACTAATACAGGATTTCCTAATAACTTGGCAGCTTGAACATTAGTTTTTTCGCAAATCATAGCAAGAAAATCATCTTCGAAGAAGAATTTGAAAAATGTTATTGGAGCTTCTCCAGGGTTGCCGAAAAACGCATTCTGTTTAGTGAAATCTATATTTTGTAACTCACATGTCGTGGTCCACCCTACTGTAGATATGGCAGTGCTTTCTGGTGGTTGCGACTCTTCAGATAGGTTCGGACTCGGAGGCTGCGACAGCGGTACCAAATCCATAGCCGCTTGCTAAATATACCGCCGGTCAGCGGCCTCTTCTTCGTCATCTGATGAGATATCCAAGTCCACAAAATGGTAGTCATCGTCACTGTCATGATCACCTCCAAAGAGCTGAAGAAGATCTCCAATATCACTGTCCGTAATGTTATAATTTAATGGTAGTTTACATCATTTTGGCCTTGACGGCCCAGCTTCATCATCGATATTTGAACCTTATTTGTATGACAATAAAAGTCAATATTCAAAAACCATAACTTGTAACGGTATTTTATATTTTTCAAGTGCAGGGCCAGTCTCCAAACGTGTTGCCAAGCGCAGAGCCGGGCGCGTACTTAGTGTTGCCACCTTATAGAAATATTTTTCACTAGCATGAAGTGAAATGTCACTAGATTCAGAGATATTTTTAACTAAAAAAATCCCTAGAATTCACTAAATAAAATCACAAGGTTAATCAAAAAATATAATATTTTAATTGTGAATACAATGAATGAATAAAACATGACAAAACTAAAAATCTGCTTCAAATATTTCTGCTGGTATTTCTTCTTCATCTTGATTGATTATTATTGCAGATGTAGTCGGCTGAGATGGATCATCTGTTTTGTCAGACTTCTGTGATTTAAAAGAGTATTTAGAAGAGAGAGAGAGTATTCCAATAGCAGTAATTACATCAGCCGGCAGCTCGTAACTGTAACAGTTCTTCTTCATTATCTTCAACTGATTTCTAATAAAAAGAATGCTATTTAAAGTGTTTACAGCCATTTTGTTTCTTAATTTGTTTTTTACGATATTCATAGCACTAAATGCCCTTTCCACTTCAGTATTTGAGTGAGGAAGCGACAAAACGGGTATAGCGAGATCAGATAACTCTTGAAAGGTATTTATTTCAGCAGCATTCTTATATTTTCGGACTTCCGCTCAGAAATCAATAACATTAAGTGTAGCTTTCCATTTAATAGAACTTATACCATGCCACTGCTGCAATAGTTTGTCTATTGCTTGGTTATCAAATCCGAGTTCTGCGGCAAGGTCTGCTATTTTGTTGTCTTTGCCTTGGTGAAGAGTATTTTCCACATTGAGTTGACACATTTTCTCCAAAATAATGTAGTTAGACGGAAATCTTTGCTGAATCTCTTTTCCTAATTTGATAGTAAAATCAATACAACGTTTCCTGACTGCGTTAATAACATCATTGGGTAAATTCGTCTTTTGTACTTCTGATTGAAAAAGATATCCTAAATACGGTACTGGATTTAAGTGGGCTTCTATTTGGATGGACAAAAAATCATTGACAGTCGTTGCAGCCGTCGGCAGCAATAGTCTATTACAAATAGAGCGAAGCAATATCATCAATATGTTCAATAGGGCAACCGGATTTGAGACTTCACTTTCAAAATTCTTAACTCCAATTTGGACATCATTCAAGATGCTCCTTAAAAAGCACATATAAAGGCGATTTCTTTCATCGGCATACATCGAATGAAGCAATTCTGCTGTGTAACAATTACCTTTGTTCAAAGAGAAATGCAATTTGAGTTCTTTCCATTGAGATAATATTCTGGTCACAGTTTCTTCAATGTACAGCCGACGAGTATCACAAGCACGCAATATTTTTAAAGGCTTCTCGCCGTAATTTATTGTCTCATATACAATGTGGCGCTACAATGGCGACATTAATTCAACACACGGGTAGGGCAAGTGGCCATGAACCACATAAATTATGATAGGTTATAATAACTCATAAATAAAAAAAAAATATTTTCAAACAAACTATGTAGGGGCACAATATTTAAGCAGAGTGTAAGCAGGGAAACCAGGATAACGTATACAATGAATTTTATTGTGTTATTCTGAGAACTGTTTATGATCAACTGACAACTATAAATATAAACAAACAATCCGTGGAACGGTTACTAGGTTTATATGAAATTGACATAGTTCTATCGATAGCCAGATAGGTACCACCTATTAAAATAGGTCCGTATATAATATCACATTAATTAACTATTTCAATACGCCCCCTTAATGCGCATATTAAATACAAACAGCAATACAAGAAAAAACACATACAAAAGAAAGTAATATCAAAGAACAATCATAACAAAATAAACAATTAACAAGCAATGCCTAAACCACGCATGCACGAATAGTGCTTTACTCTGGGCAAAGCTTTCGTTAATATGTCCGCGAGCATTGAGTCTGTCGATAAATACTTTAGCTCAATACTCGTATTGTTCTTCAATACACTTCTAATAAAGTGGTACCTGATGTGAATGTGCTTACTCCGAGAATGAAACATTGGATCACCGGCAAGGCAAATCGCCCCCTGATTATCTACATGTAAAGATAATGGTGCAAACTTACATAGCCCAATCTCAGTAAGCAAGCTGTTCAGGTAAATTGCCTCCTTCATAGATGACGCCAAACTTATATACTCGGCTTCGCAGCTCGAAGTCGATACACATTTCTGCTTTTGTGACTTCCAAGACACGCATCCACCTCCTAACATAAAAACATAACCGGAATAAGAACGTCTATCTATCAAACATCCACCCCAGTCGGCATCTGAATAACCATGCAATGTTTTACCTGTTTTCGTAAACATAAGTCCGTGATTTCTCGTATGTTTTAGGTAGCGCAGTACACGTTTTGCTGCATTCCAGCACTGTTGATTAGGACAATCCAAGAATTGGCTCAATACTGCCACAGTATTCGTAATATCCAATCTTGTGCCCGTAGATAAATACATTAAACAACCGACTAACTCTCGATACGGATACTGCCCCGTATCACATTGTTCCGTAGGTTTCGTAATCTTAGTTTTCGGATCCATGGGTGTAGAAATCGGATTACATCCACTTAATTCAAATTTATTTAACAAATCGTCAATATATTTTCGTTGTGACAATTTAATGCTCTTGTCACATCTGTCAAACTCTATGCCTAACATATACTTCGCAATGCCATAATCTTTCAATTCAAACTTCATGGCCAGTTCCCTTTTGAAAGTTTGTATACACTCACCTCTTTGCGATGCGACTAAAATGTCATCTACGTAAACTAGTACAAAGAGTTTCGTTTCTGAATCTACGGCCTTAAAATAAAGGCATGGCTCGTTTAAAGAGACTTGTAGCCCCATGGACTTCAGCTCCTCGTCCAGCCTGATGTTCCATTGACGACCTGACTGGCGTAAACCGTACAAAGATCTTTTCAGCAGGCACACCTCGCCCCCAGACTTCAGGTTGCATAACAACTTGCTGGCACGTTCATGTATGACCGTGCCAGCAAGTTGTTATCGTCACTGAACCTGGCTGTTCTATCCGCATGAGGTCTTGCAGGCATTCTTCTAGGAGGTCTGGCACCTTCATATATATTTCCTCATCCAACAAACCGTTTAGGTAGGCCGTGTTTATGTCCAATTGATGAATCTCAAGGTCAAGTTCAACTGCAAGTGCAACTAGCAATCTTACTGTGTCAAGTCTAGCTACAGGCGCAAAGGTATCCTTATAGTCTATTCCATAAAGTTGACTAAAACCTCTTGCCACCAGCCTGGCCTTCTTCTTCTCAGTTTTATCCACATTTAACTTTGTCGTTAAAATATAACGGCAACCTACGACGTTCCGTCCCATAGGTTTGTTGACTATATCGAAGGTGTCATTCTTGATTAAACTCTTCACTTCTGAAAGTATTGCATCTTTCCATCCTTTTCTTTCATTACTGGATAAAGCTTCCTTTAAAGTAATTTCAACGACTCCGGCAAAATCCTGACAATCAACAAACTCTTCCGTTGATTCGACGCGTTCCTCCACGGGAATATCTGGCTCTACGTTAACCATATTGTATATTTTCCGTGGACGTCCGACGTGACCTCGTTCCAGTCGTGGTCGCCCTGGACCTCTCTTCATTGCCCTCCCCCCATCAGTATGAACATCATCCCGATGATGATCGTGCTGAAATGGTCCTACAGCAATATCTGGAACGTCCGTCAGTTGTGGTGCATCAAAGGATGTTTCTTGACCTTCATATCCTTCCACAGGTACAGAAATGCCTTCACCTTCCACCTCTGGAATTTTGTTATCTTGGATTCTGCTGGATTGGTTAGGATTGAATTCTATTTCCACCGTTGCTGGTTGGTCCGAAATATTTGCAGGCCCTTCTTGGTCAATCTTGAAGGGATCAAATCGTAAATTTAAATTTTCTTTTTCTTCACTCTTCAATTCTTGAAACTTCACATCTCTTGACATGATAACTTGTCGTTGCGCTGGTATCCATACTCTATAACCCTTTCGATCTCTAGGATAACCTACGAAGATTCCTTCGAAACTTCGTGGAGCAAACTTATCTTTAACGGGTGTCTTGTCCAACACGTGTACCTTAGACCCAAACTTTTGTAAGTAGTCTAATCTGACAGGTCGTTCAAACCATTTCTCAAACGGTATTTCACCTTCAAGACTTCTTGTTGGACAACGATTTCTTACGTGACATGCTGTCGCTACAGCATCAGCCCAGAAACCCGGAGATAATCCTGACGAGATGAGCATACACCTCGCCATTTCCACCAACGTCCTGTTCTTCCTCTCAGCAACAGCATTCTGTTGCGGGACGCCAGGAACTGTCAACATTCTTGCTATTCCTTCTTTCTTCAAAAAATCGTCGAAATCTCGATTACAGAATTCACCGCCGTTATCTGTATGAAGATATTTTATTTTATGTCCTAACAAATTCTCGACATGACTTTTGTATACTTTGAATGTCGTGAACACTTCACTTTTCTTGCTGAGAAAGTATACTTCACACCACCTAGTATGATCGTCAATAAAAGTGACGAAATATTTCGCGCCATTTATTGACGTATGTTGCATGGGTCCACAAACGTCAGAATGTATAATTCTTAACTTTTCATCGCATGGCCCATTTGAACTAGTAAACGGTAACATACACATTTTACCTTTCGCACAAATATCACAATTGTACAAGTCACTCACATCTGTCATCTTAACATTCATGCCAGATTTATTTAAAATTCGGACGAGATCCTTTGCATTTAAGTGTCCTAAACGTTCATGCCACATCCATACGTCAACCTTTTGCTCAGAAATGGCTGACACACTATCTAAATGTTCCTCAACGTAATATAAATTACCTCTACGATTCGCAACAAGTTTAGTGTTACCATAACTATCTTGAACACTAGCTATGTTATCCTTAAACGTAACGCTAAACCCCTGATCAGTAATTTTGCTTACTGAAATTAGGCTACATCGTAAATCCGGAACAAATAGAGTATTGGGCAATTGAACAATTGTTTTAGAACCATTATCACATGTAAGTAATCTGACTGTCCCCTTACCTTGTACGTTTGTGCTTGAATTCGTTGCTAAGTTTAGCTTACCGAACAAAGGCACAAGTGTTTTGTCGAATTTACTTGCATCATTGCACAAATGTGATGTACAGCCACTATCGATGATCCAATTTCCACTCCCGTTGCAAACAGCATTAACATCTGAAACACAATTAAATGTTACAAAATTGGAATCGATATCAGGTACTTCATAATCATTCGACACATACTTTACGGTATCACTACACTGTTCTTTGTTCTTCTTCGTACAATCAGAGGCTTTATGACCATACAGATGACATTTAAAACATTTGTATCTGAATTTCGAACTTGTCAGCTCAGTACCACTCTTTGGTTTAGAAGACTTCTTTCCCTTTACAAGAAATGCTCTATCTACACTTTCTTTTCGATTTCTGGAATGATCTTCTTCTAAAATCTTAATCTTGAGCGTATCTGGATCCGGCAATGAATCTCGAGATTCTATGGCACATCTAAAGTTGTCAAAGCTGGACGGCAGACTGTACAGGAGCATTATCGAGGTCAGATCATTATGCATTTCGATATCCATGTCAGCTAACTGGCTTTTCACATCGAAAAATCTCATAACATGTTCTCTTACATCACCACCTTCTTCCAATTTATGGAGCAACAGCTGTTTTAGTAATGTCGCCTTTTTTGCAGGTCCCTTCGACGCATGAATGTTCTGTAACTTTAACCATACGTCTCGCGAAGTCTTACATCCTCGTAGATGTCGTAATTCGCTCGGACTTATCGATAAAATGAGATCAGACTTAGCTTTCGAGTCTCCAATGTCCCACTTTACTGCTTCGGCTGGTTCTGCTGGGCGTGCGATACTTCCGTTCACGTATCCCCAGGCATCGTTCTTAACTAAAACGGCTTCCACTTGGATTTTCCAGGTCTCGTAGTTGCTCTGATGGAGTTGATCAATTTTGACAGAACTCATTTTCACTCCAATTTCTTCCTTTATCACGTTTAAATCTCTCCTGATTTATGCGTTCTGGGCCCATAACCACTGTAGGGGCACAATATTTAAGCAGAGTGTAAGCAGGGAAACCAGGATAACGTATACAATGAATTTTATTGTGTTATTCTGAGAACTGTTTATGATCAACTGACAACTATAAATATAAACAAACAATCCGTGGAACGGTTACTAGGTTTATATGAAATTGACATAGTTCTATCGATAGCCAGATAGGTACCACCTATTAAAATAGGTCCGTATATAATATCACATTAATTAACTATTTCAATAAACTAAATAATAAAAAAGTAACTACAATTGGGAACACTGTGCAAAAATTCATTCATGAAATTACTTACCTAGATGGACGTTAAGCCTTGTTCATATCTGTGTGTCGTGTTGTGTTGTGACGCTCTCAGACGTGATGGCTACTGTCACATTTGTATGACGCATTGTGATGCAATTTTTAGTTCAGTTCGGTCTCAGCTAGGGTTACCATATCTCAGGATTTGTCCTGAGATTTCAGGATTTTTCGACTCTTCTCAGGATTCCGGCCGAATTTAGCAAATCTAGTGATAGCTCAGGATTTTTAATAAAAAACTAAAAACAATCTTCTTTTGGTAACAATTGCAGTTAAAATCAATACTTATGTATTAATTTAAAACAAACTTAAAATTATCTTCTTTTGGTAACAATTGCAGTTAAAATCAATACTTATTTATCGAAGTAAAACGAACTAAAAACAATCTTCTTTTGGTAACAATTGCAGTTGCAGTTAAAATCAATCCTTATTTATCAAAGTAAAATAAACTAAAAATAATCATCTTCAATAATCATCTTTAAAAATAATGTTACCAACATTTGCAGGTAAAATCAATACTTATTTATCGAAATATCGTAATTAATATTTGAAGAAACTTTTTTAAGTAAATTCTTTTCTTTGATTATTGATTTATAAAATGCCTCACAAGTTAAACTCTTCAAGTTATATTGAACTAAAAGTAGAGCTCAAACTGAAGACACGTTTAGTCGGTTTCTTTCTTTCGACCATTGAGCTCCCATGATAGTAAAACTCTTTCTACGTTTGCATTTTGAGCTGTTATTGCAAATATATATTGATAAATACGCAGTATCTCTGGCAATCGTGAAATACCTATTGTCTTGAAAATGTTTGCCCACAACGCATGAAGCATTACGTCAAAAAATGCTTCTTCCTGTTTTGTCAAAAAACTATTCAGAGATGCAATTTCATCGAATAACTTCACATCATCTATGTGTATTCCTTTTCCATTTAGATAATGAATTGATAAAGCAATCTGATCAAAGTCGATCATTTGGCCCTTTTTCAGCATCAACCAATTAAAGACTTTGAAATCATCTAAAGGCGTCATCCACTTGATCAGATATTCTACGCAAGTATTTTTAAGGTCGTGCTTGAAAACTTCTTGGTTTTCCGCAGTGCACTTAGCCAGCAACTCTCGCACTTTAAGTGGCATGAAGTTTGCGTTCGCTCGTGCAACTAAAATTTCATGTGTGGATTCGAGGATTCTTTTAATATCTAAAACAGAATTGTTTTCTTTTTCGATGTCTTCAATATTCGTCTGAAATATTGACATTAATGAGTGAGCAAGAAATAAATAAACTTCGCTGAGTTCATTTTCAAAAAAGTTCTTCAAAGTAATTGGTACACCAGGAGTAGATAAAAAGTACTGCTTCAACGGTTCATACATCTTCAATATTCTTTCGATCGCTGGAAACAGACTAAGCCAGTGTTTTTCATTCTGTGGGTCGCGACCCCTAGGGGGGTCGTGACGCCTTACTCGGGGGGTCGCCGGCTAAAAGAAAAAGTCGAGGTTCTTACACAATAAAAACGCAATTTTAGTGAGAAGGATGTGCTTGTTTATTTTCCAGAAGTTTATCAAATTGTGGTGTTATTTTTGAAACATTAATAATCAAATCATTTTCTAATTGCAGTCTATTTCTCTTTTTAGTTTTAATGTCTACCATTGAAGAAAATGCGAGTTCACACAAGTATGAAGTGGCGAATGGCACTAATAATTTAAGAGCTTCTTTTGCCAGTTTTGGACATTCGTGTTTTCTTTTTATCCAAAATACAACACTTTGCGAATAAAATTCAATTTTAAGCATGCCATCAGCAGCTAAATCTAGAAGACTTTCTTTCATTTTTGTGGTGACATCAGCCAGATCTATTGATTTTTCCAAAAAAGGGTTTAAAATCCATCTACGCCCATTGTCAGCTTCAGAGTGCAAGTCTGGAAAGTATGTTAAAAGTTTCTCTTGTAAATTATGCAAGCTCAGTATCATGCAAGGAATATGAGCCGATACTGCAAAACTTTGGTCTGTTGCATTATCTTCAATTATCTTCTGAACACATGGAAAAGACTCGAACATTTTGTTTTGCAGAGATGTTGACCACAAACGAAGTTTTGCGTGAAATGCTTTTACTTTATCTTTGGCTGTTAAAATATTTTCTCCTCTTCCTTGAAGGTTCTTGTTCAAATCGTTAAGATGGCTAAAAAGATCTGCCAAAAATGCTAATTTCAAGAGCCAAATAGGGTCAGAGAAACGAGAAGCATATTCAGATTTTGTATCTTGTAAGAACATTAACAATTCAGCTCTCAGTTCCAGAACTCTTGTCAATACCTTTCCTTTCGATAGCTACCTGACCTCTGTGTGATAAAGGAGACTTTGATGAAGCGAGCCCATATCTTCACAAACGATTCTGAATAGCCGGGTTTGCAAAGCTTTACCTTTGATAGAATTCACAATTTTTATTACCTCCGTGAGCACGTCATTTAAATCAGAAGGTATTACCTTAGCAGCTAGAGCCTGTCGATGAAGAAAACAGTGTATCCAGGATACGTTTGGCATTATTGCTTTTAATCTTGCAATGAGCCCGCTATTTTTGCCAGTCATAGCTTTAGCGCCATCGCTACAAATAGCGACACACTTTTTCCAATCAATATGGTAGTCGCAAGTGCTTTCTTAAAAACATATCGTACAAACACTGGCCAGTAATGTTTGCAGGAAGTGCTTTGCAAAATAAGATTTCTTCCGTGATACTGTCATCTGCTTCAAAGCGCACAAATACTACAAACTGTGCACAGTCGGAAACATCTGTCGATTCGTCAAACTGCAAAGCAAAATGTTGGCTGTTCTTTAATTTTTCGACTACTTGTTCTTGAATATCCTTGGCCATATCGTTTATTCTGCGTGAAATAGTATTGTCAGAAAGTGGTATGTTTTTTAATTTGTTAGCCTCTTGCTTACTGACCATAATTTCAACCATATCAAGTGCTGCTGGCAAAATAAGATTTTCGGCAATTGTATGTGGTTTCCCTGCTTTAGCAACTCGATATGCGACTTTGTAGCTAGCTAATAATGATGATTCGTTGACACTGGATGCCTGAAAATAAACAACACAAAGTTAGTTGGTTAACAAAAACCAAGTTTGATTATCATTTAAATAGCGGACAATTTTTATTTTCGAAAAATAAAGTCGCAAAAATAATGCCTTTCGTCACATGATTACGAACACTAATCAGAACGCGTGACGTCAGTCTATAAAGAAAGTATATTTTGTAAACATGGTCAAAATCATTCATGACGGAGCCATAAAAATAAAAAGTGAAGTGAATGAAATGTCAAAAAGTTATAAAATCGGCGGACGGACGGACGGACGGACAGACAGACAGACCGAAACTATAAGGGTTCCTAGTTGACTACGGAACCCTAAAAATGATACAATTTATGGCGTATAACTTCGATAAAAATGAGTAGGTATAGGTAAAAAGTACAAAGTACATTGAGGGTCTTAACAACACTTCGTGGAGACTAGGAGAACATTATTTTATAAATTACTTACCTGAATTATAGTATTTTGCTGCTGACTAAGAGCTTTCAACTTTCGTTCAAAGAAATCCAACGGCTTATCAGCTTCTTTTTGATGCTTGGTTGTGAGATGCCGCATAAGCTTTGACGGTTTCATACTCTCACGTGATAAAACATCGCCGCAAATTACACATTGAGGTTTATTATTTAAGACTGTGAACCCATATTTCAAATAATGAAGCGTAGTCCAACCTTCGCAATGGCGCAAGACCAACTGACTGAGTGAGCGAGCGAGCGGCATTGGCAACCGCGCTGCGGGGCGACGGGCGCCCCCTCCTCCCTCCACCCCGCTGTTTTGAGTGCGATGTACATACAAGCTTGCAACGCGTCGCGTAAAACGCGTGCGCAAGATCCGCAGTGTATACAACGATAATAATACGTTTTTGAGAGAAAATTCTCATCTGTAGAAAATCTCAGGACTTTTCCATGGAAATCAGGCCTTTTCTCCGGACTTTTGATTTTTTCATCTGGTAACCCTAGTCTCAGCGCTCGGATAGCTGACACGTTCACAATGTTTTTCAAGAATCATCCGATTCAGATTCCGATTTTGAAGATGAATTGGAATTATTGGCGCTTACTATGATGACAAAAGAAAGAAAGAGACGGAGATATTAGATTCATCCAATAAATAGGAAAAGCCTAAGGGCGAGTTTCATAGTCTCGTTAAAGAGCTTGAGAGTGATTCTGAAAGATTTCATCAGTATTTTAGAACGTCTAAGGCACAGTTTGAACAAATTCATAGTTTGACTGCAGAAGACATCAAGAAAATACAGACAAAAATTTCGCAAGCCTATTGCTACAAAAGAAAGACTAGCAGTATGTTTAAGGTAAGATTTTTATTTTTAATAATATGAATTATTTTCCTCAGAAAATTGTACATAATATTCCGAAAGACGAGAATTATGTTCTTCCGATTCCAATGTTTCAATAGGTGCTGGGGATGTACGTGTGCAGAAGTCTGATGTGCTTGGATATGACGGCGTGGATGTAGATGGGTGACCTTGTCGTTGCGGTTGAGAAATAATCTGCCTAGTAATATGGATGGGTGTTCTGCGGATATGGTCTTGTGCTTCAAGAAAGCGAATTTCGGCCCGTGATATCGCAGTGTGCAAATTTTTTTTCGTCTGTTCGAGTTTAGGAAGTTTAGGAACTGTTAGCTGTCCCATACATTTACGTTTGCATAAGTCGACAAAATGTACGGGACACCTGAATTTTTTTTCGCGATTTCAGATTTGGTCCCATAGAAAAAGTTGTTCATAATGATGAGTACAATGACCCCTCAAGAGGATGTGCGTTAATTATGTTACATGTAGTATAATTAGAACTTTTGTTTATATAAATATATGTCCCATCACATATAATTATAGTATGTTCATTATTTTGATTATAAATTGCATTTGGAATCATTTAATTGTGTTGTAACAATTGTTCACGAGATATACTACTCTGTCAAGAAAGTACCGGGAAAAGATCAATAATACACAAAATGTCTGTTATTCATCCAAATTTATTTTATCACCTTCAAAGTATGCTCTTTTAGAAACGATACACTTGCGCCAACGAATAATCCATTCATCAAAACATTTTTTAAACGCTGCTTCCGGAATTGAGTTCAGTTCTCGCCGCGAATCCTCCTTTATGTCTTCGATCGATTGAAAACGGGTGCCACGAAGTGGTAATTTGAGTTAAGGAAAAAGAAAAAAGTCAGCAGGAGCCATATCTGGTGAATATGGTGGTTGTTGGATTCACAATGATAGCCTTGTTTTCACAAATCTCGTCGAATTCGCTCTCTTAAACGCCGCATAACGCTCAAATAATATTCTTTATTTACCGTTAGACCTTCCGGTAAGAATCAGTGTTGCCACTTGCCAACAGTCTTTAGAAAACACGCGCTAAATTGACTTAAAAAAAGCGCTAGATTTGGATATTTTTCGAAAAAAAGCGCTAAATTTAAAAAAAAATTACAAAGTTAGGTGATTTTAGCTTTTATTAAAAATTACATGAAATCGCAAAAAATAATCTACAAATTTATTAGCCTGTCGTCATCGTCAGAATCTTGTTCTTGTTGTACAATTTCCTGGCTCTCCTGCTGAGTAGAAGTGGAAGGTCCTGCTTGTACTGTAGAAATAGGATTTTGTTGTGTCAGTTTGAATGTATAGACATCCTTGCTGCCGACTTTTTTTGTCACCTCTTTTGGAATGTCATAGCTATAACAAGTTGAGTTAAAAGTCTTCAAACCAGTTCAATATAAAATCGAATTGAGTGTATTAAGATTCATACGGTTTCGTAGCTTTGATTTAATGACATTCATCTGACTGAAAATCCTTTCGACATCAGCATTCGAGTGTGGTAAAACCAAAACATGCAAAGCAAGTTCTGACAATTCTTGAAATGGATTATTACCACCAGCATCTTTGTATTCCTTAACTTCCGTCCAAAATTTTGTAGTGTCTTTTGTGAATGTCCATGTCTCAAGTGGAATATTCCGCCACTGACCAACGATTTTATCTATGTCATCTCCACATATACCAAAACTTTCAGCTAATTCAATGATTTCCAACCCTTTGTTCGTCTTTAAAGTTTCAGTCACACTTAATATATTCATTTTTTTTTAATATGTGGACATTCTTTGGCAATCTCTCTTGTAACTCTTTTATTAATTTAACAGTGAAGTTAACACATCGTTTACGTAAATTGCTCTTATCCAAATCAGAAAATGACTCCAATGATTTTTCAAAATTATAACTGAGATATGGGGCTGGGTCTAAATAATCTTCAATATTATTTATTGTTAAAATGTCGATAGAATTACGTCTTGTTGAAAGGATGACTTTACTGCTTAAGGATTCCAAAAGATTAATTAAAGCTTCTAAAAGTCTGGTCGGATCAGTGTTTTGCCCCTCAAAAGCTTTAAGCGCAAACTGTATTTCAGTCAGTACGTTTTTGATGTAATGCAAATATACTTTATTTTTATGGTCACTGTACATTTCGTACAGTAATTGAGCAGTATAACAATTATTTTTTGACCTTGAAACTTGAAAAAATAATTTCAATTCGTCCCATTGGTTTAAAATTCTTTGTACTGCAGGTTCAATCGACAACCATCTGGTTGCACATTTTTGCAAAATTTTTAAAGGTTGCTTACCGCAATTAATGGTTTCATAAATTTTAGAATATTCCTGACGACGCTGAGGTGATAACGAAAACCAATTATAAGTTTCTCTTAATAAAAATTCTATGTTGCGAGGTATGGTTTCCTCCGAAGCATGTGCAACAGCTAATTGCAACGAATGGCATAAACATCTCACTAAAACCAAATGGGGCAAATCGAATTCCTGTTTCAAAATTGTGTAAACGCCATTGTTTAAGCCAGTCATCACACTTGCGTTGTCGGTCCCAAAACCGACAAGGTTTTTTTAAATTCAGACCCATGTCTACAACCGCATTTACTAATGCATTAACTATGCCTCGCGCATCGCTGGTTTCTAGTTCAATTAATGCAAAAAAGTTGATACTATGTTACGTTGTTTTGAACTGTAGTATCTTATTACAATTCCCAAATACTTATGTACAGTTATATCAGTTGATTCGTCTATAATCAAACTAAATTTACTGCTACCGATATCTGTTACAAGAGTTTTTTTGAAATGAGGTCCCAATGCATTTTTTATAATTTCAGAACATTTTGTACGGTGTAACTTTAAGTCTTGAGTATTTTTTGAGTCAGCAAAAGCTTTTTTACACACTTCACTTAAGTGATTAATTGGCAACACAGATGAATGTTCAGCAATAAATAACGATAATAAAGCTTCGGCATGGTGTACACTGCTATCACTTGTGTCCGTTTTTTCCACCAGTATTTTCTGTTGGCCACCGTGAAATGGTTTTGATTTCTCAATATGTTTCTTGGACTCAGAGTGTCGTTTGATATCACTTAACTTTGCACTGAATTCTATTTTGCAATAGCTACACATTGCTTTGGTATGATTATGCAGTACAGGTTTAAGCCATGATTTATATTTAGGGTCATTTTCCCATTCCTTTCTGTAGCTTTGCAAATAATTTTGTTTTTTACTCAAAGGAAGAGCCATTGTTTTATGGAATTCACTATAATAATCACATATATATCACGCACGTTACTAACTATTCAATAAACAATACTCAATACAACACAATACGAGTATTGTGTGCACATTTAGGGCCTTCCCCTGATATATCTCTAACATAGACGTAACAAGGACGGATACAGTAATGTCGATGCTGTGAGTTTTTTTTTAAGGCTCTGGACACTTGTTTTTTAAGTCGAGTCTATTTATTTTAACAACAATTAAGTTCCATTGTAGATATTTTAAAGACGAGGAATTTTATATAAAAAGCGCTAGATTGGGCGCTAAGCGCTATATAATTTCGTTGGGAGTTGACACAGCCAAAAAAGCGTTAGATTTAGCGCCGAAAGCGCTAAGTTGGCATCACTGGTAAGAATTCAAAGTGCACAACACCGCGATAGTCAAAGAAAGCAGTCTTGACTTTTGATCGACTTTGGCGTGGCTTTTTCGGTTCCGGTTCAGTTGGAAGGCGCCACTCCGAAGCTTGTTGACTAGTTTGCATGTCAAACTCGTAAACCCACGTCTCGTCACCAGTAACAATGCGTTTCATGAATGTTGGGTCCGAACTGACTCGCATGTCCTCAGCGACTTTCATGGAGAAAATTCAGATCTTTTGGGACTAGCCGAGCAGCAACATGTTTCATACCCAAATGATTAGTTAAAATGGTACGGATCGACTCGTGAGATACAGAAAGTTCGGCGGCTATCTCTCTCAGAGTTGAATGGGGATTTTTCAGTCACTATTTTCTTCACTTTTGCGATGTTAACTTCAGTTGCAAGCCGTTGACGGCCTACCAGAGCGAGTCAAATCTTCCATCACATCTCGACCGCTTTTGAACGCTTTGAACCACTCATAAGCTCGCGAGTTTTTGATAAAGTCGATTCACCGTAAGCCTTCTGTAACATTTTCAGCGACTCCGAACACGAAATTCCATTGGCGATGCAAAATTTAAGACAAACTCTTTGTTCGATATTTTAGTCCATTATGAAATTCGCAATACACACTATATATGATATTACTAAAACCAGCACTGTATTTAATCTAAGTAACAGATGCAAATCAAACTCCGCGCAAATGGAAAACAGTTGTGCCAATCTAACAACTAAAAAAAAACAAAACATTTGAATTTTGAACCATAAACAAATCATCCATTCCCGATACTTTTTTGACTGAATGTATGTTGAAGTCCCAGATTTCTAGGGACAAATTCTTGTACCATGATTTCCCTAGCCTTATCCATTAGTCTCTCTAATGTTCGTCTTGGAACCCTTAATAGCTGGGATAACCGGTCATCCGAGTCACCAGTTCGCATCTTCATTAAGCTACGATTAAACGACGCGGGCTAGCCCGATCCTACGCGAGCCGAGCCGTCCGTGGAGATGCGGCTCGGCTAAATACGGACGCAAGCCTGCTCGTTTAAACGACGCGGGGTAGCACGATCCTACGCCAGCCGAGCCGTCCGTGGCAACGCCGCTACACATCGCGCTGTTGAACCGAGCTGTCCGCTTGTTCGTTCTTCAATATGGATAAAAGAAAACGCCTTGCTGCAGCAGCTGCTATTATTTTGCTCTGTAGTGAATATTTGAAAACAAAAGAAAGACGAAAAAGACGGTGGTGGATGGTATCATTGTATAAGAGTCGCAAAACGTAAGTTTATATTTTTATATAAAGTCAGTATATATTTATTATATCTGATGTCCGAATCTAACAGTATCTTTGTTGCCTAAACGAAACAGATCACAATCTGCACGATGCGAGCCATGTTTATGTTCAACTCAAAATATAGGTATTGTTGATAAAATTTGGCAGCCGAATATTCGGAGGCCGGATACCGAATATTTGGCCCATGGTCAGGCCGAATATCCGGTATCCGGCCAAACAACTATTCGTTGCATCTCTAATTAGTACTATATGTCCAGTATATTTACATATATGACCAGGATCCTGATAGCGGTAGAAAGTCTCACTTCCATACCTCATACCTAGTTACCTACATATAAACGTATTGTAAACAAACCTAGCCTTTTAGTCTTGAAATGAATAAAGACCATAATAATTATTTTTCAATCATTTATTCAAGAATTAGACAGATTAATTCTTTCTTTTTATAATAATAATCTTAGGTACAATATAATATTATTTTCAATATTTTAGGTACAATGCTACAGATCTGCTATATGACCTAACTTGAGAACCCTCTGGATATTTCGAAAATTTTTGTCGGATGTCCGCAGCTGATTTCGAATATCTGCTCAACAAAATCGGACCATTCATCGCAAAACAAGACACTAACATGAGAAAATGTATTCCGATTCAAGAAAGACTGGCTGTAACTCTCAGGTTTCTTGCGACGGGTGATAAATTTAGCAGCTTGGCCTACCTATTCAAGTTTTCAAAATCTACAATAGCTACATGCATAATGGAAGTTTGCCAGGCTTTGATTCAAGAGTTGCGAGAAGTCAAGGTGAGCGTTTATAATTTATTCAGATTTTTCAAATATTTTAGAAACTGCATCTGCATACAATTGATCAATTGATTGCTCTTTAGAAAGATACTCAAACCCAGGAAATGGTTGAGAATGAGAATACTCTTCCATATCAGACGATTGTTGCAAAATTGAGTGTGGAGATGGCTGGAAGTCTGCAGAGACTTGAATATGTGGTTGTGGAGACGGCTGGAAGTCTGCAGATTCTTGAGAATGTGACTGGGGAGATGGCTGGAAGTCTGCAGATTCTTGAGAATTCTTGCAGATCCTTTTTTTTGCTAGAACCATGGTCTGATTGTGTATTGTCAATCTGCAACCTTTCTCATCCATGTTGAACAAGCACTCGGGTTTATTGTTGATATTTAGCTTTTTCTTAAAAAGAGTTTTAGCCAGTCTTTTCCAGCCCGCTTTGAGGATTTATTAAAGTTATTAGAAATATTGTTTTGTTCACAAAAAACACACGCTTGGTGTCGTATAACTTTTGGCGTTAAGCCTATGGCTGCAAGTCTTTTAATTCTGGATGCTAGATTATTTTCTTGCTCTGCAGTCAAAACTGTACGACGGCCTATTTGCTTTTCAATTTTCCCAGATTTCAGATGGTTCACCAAAGTTCTTCTGGGAATATAGTAACGTGTGGCTGCTGCCCGTTGAGACAACCGTCCCTCGTTAACAGCTGTCCTTGCAGCTTCTAATTGTTGCAATGACCAAAGTCCTCGAACTTTCTTAGCAGGAGGCTCCATGAGTGCGATCTAAAAACATTTAAAAATGTCGATCTAATGAAAGAACTACTATGAAACATTTAAAGGTACATTTTTGTTAAACTCTGCTACAACCACTGCAAAATATAAAAAATAAAATATAAACTTTGATTTTTAAAAGCACACATTCAAAGGTTTAATAAGGGCCGGCCCCTTTACCCGCCATTCATCTGGCCCTTATTAGACTTTGTTACCCATTTAGCTAGATCCGATATAAAATACACTTAATCAATAAAATCTTTTAAACTTACTCTACTTTGGCATCAATCAAACTGTAAGGTTTACTTTGTGACACCAGTTTATATAATCAACAGTATATTTCACGCACAATTTCGTTGCATTCAAGAAATTTTTTTACTATTGTGTGACATAGACCAACTCTGAACAGCGACGCGGCTACTGACAAGATGGCCGATCGTGCGAGACTGCGCTGGCGTACCTATTTAAGCCTTCCTATTGGTCCTTTACATGTGTGCGTTGTTAGGATAAAAGCAAACCGTTAGAAGTACATTAATCAAATAGTGGCCCTTTATTAACAACGGCTCTTGTAACCCGCAGGTACCTTATGAGTTATTACCACTGTCGTCACTAATCACTAGGTACTTTTATTTAATTGTCTTTATTTTAAATTTTCTATTTCTTATTTTCAATGAGTCCACCTTGTTGACGAATACAAAGGGCCAAACGGCGTTTCATATTTTCCAGTACATTTGAAAATAAATTGTCACTTACAGCCATTCCTCTCAATTTCTCAAACGCATTTATTATTCGAAGACGTAGTTGTTAAACCGAGTCCACGTTCTCCGCGTACACATCGTCTTTGATGCACCCCCAAAAAAAAATCTAGTGGCGTGTGGTCTGGCGATCTTGCTGGCCACCTACGAGGGCCGAATCTTCCAATCCATTGTGCTCCAAAGGTGTCATTTAGCCACTGCCTGGCAGTTGATACCGAATGAGCCAGAGCGCCATCTAATTGGTACCATATCTTTTGGTATCGGTGGACGCTAAGGTTCTCTGTGTATTCTGACACCGTATCATTTAATAGGTTAAAAAACCTTTCCCTGGTCAACGGGTCATCAATGAAAACTAGTCCGATGATGTTGTCTCCGTGAATAGCTGCCCAAACGTTTACCGAAAATCGGTACTGATGGGCTGTTTCCCGCCAAACGCGCGGATTTTCTTTTTTGGGTGCCCAATGGTGCAGATTGTGCTGGTTCCGCATGCCGTTTCTGATAAATGTGCTTTCGTCAGTCCAACAAATTTGGGAAAGAAAATCACTGTCTTCTTCAATTTTATCGAGTAACCACTGACAATAATTCACTCTTATTTGTTTATCACGCGTTAACAATGTGTGAACTTTTCTAAATTTGAACGGGTGCCACGTTTCGCGCTTTAAAATCCTATGGACGGTTTTGTGATGGACTTGAATATGTCTAGCGCTCGGGCGGAGGCTAGTTTTGGGTTGCTTTTCGAAGTATTGAAGCACATTTTCAGTTAACTGGATTGGGTTTTGTAGTGTAGGCGTTCGATCAAGGCGTTGAGACCTAGGATCCACTGGTCGGTTTTCACGGATACGCTGAACAGCTCCTACAATAGTTCGAGGATTAGAAGGGCATTGCCTTGAATGACCATTTCTTTCGCGATAGGTCCTTATCGCAAGGGTTTACGGAGAATGCCATCAAAATGCCGATTTTGATGGCATTCTCCGTAAATTAGGATCATGTCCGCATATTCAGCTGCTGTGTAATTCGGATGCGTATTTGCCATCATTAAGTCACAAATAATAATTTCCTTAATCTTAAAACACTTAAGTACACACGGTGTCCGAGTTTGCGTAGCAGGTTATAAATGTGTGCGTAAACGCTACCGCGTGAAACACAACAGGTATTATCGTTGTGTGCTACAAAGTAACTCGTCGTTTCTACACTCACACTCTTGCAAAAAAGCAATTAGTACACAACTATGAAAGCATAGCAAAAATTGGCTACTGCTGTTATCGGCGCCGTGGCGCAATGCGTATGATACGTGACTGACGAGTAAGAGGTCCCAAGTTCGATTCCAATCGTCTGGTGTAACAGAAAGTTTGCTTGTTTTTATTTTCTATTTGACCCTTTTTTTTAATAGTAATGTTATAGTTACTCTCATAATAATTAAAATATTTTGAAAATATTGTGACAAATAAAACTGCGATAATGATCCAACTATGTTTATTACAACTTATTAATTACATAGATTAAACGGAATGGTCACAATTAACGAATCTGTTCATGATTATTCTTAATACAATATATAAAGTGAAAATATTCTAAGTCAGACAAGGATGGACGTCACTGATTTTCAAGTTTTTTATTAGTGACATAAATCAACATGTTATCAAGAATGAATTATGATAGATATCGCAACTCTTGATCTCAATAACAATAACATCATGTCACATAATACAACAACAGTATAATTACCTACAGCTTACTTCTTAGGGCCATGTGCACCGACACCAAATCGACTGTTTTAATATTAAAACGGCTGTTTTAGCAATATTTCCTGTTCCTTATCGTCGGTTATTGACGTTAATCAGATGGTTATCTTAAACTTATGTCGGTGCACATGGCCCTTAGTCTTTTTTTTTACTTATCAAAGTTATCAATCAACATGTTTTAAAAAATGAACTATGATAGGTATCGTAACTCTTGATGTCCAAGTAACCTTGACTGGTATTGCGACCCCTACCTCCACTAACTCACCGGGAGTGGGACCCATCGATGACATCCAGCCCCAATAACGTAACGTAATGCGACCACTAGACCTGCATGGGAGAATATTTTTGTGATAGTAACGTTCTCCATCTTTTCTCCATAATATTTTACGCCCATCCTTATCTGACTTAAAACACTTTTCATCACTAAATATAACTATGTTATTGCACCAATCGAAATCTATAAATTTTCTTATATGCCATTGCTTTTGGACCCGGACGTTTGGCATCGATTGTCCCTTCAGCTGCATATCTATGCACCCAAAACTGCACAGTTTTCCTCTGTAAACAATCACAAAATTACGTTAAAACCTAACAAATATCAACAATGTTAAATTATTTTGCATTACCTATGTTAAGTTTGGATTTGTTACTTACCGGTAGCATTAATCTCCTCGAAATTTCACTTATGGATACATTTTGTTTATGTAATACTATTATGTCAGCCCTCAAAAGTGTAGACAAATGAGACATGTTGTTTATTATTTGTAAAAAGTATCACTTTCCACAACGATTAATTATTTTTTGTCTCGGAGTAAGTTGTAGAACACACGATCGTGATAGGCAAAAGCGTTATGCCAGGTTACCTTAATTAAAGAAAAAAGGTAAGATGTCTGCAAGTTATAATTTCCCAAAGCATAAAAGCTGTTGAACAGAATTATTTGCTGAACAGGCAGAATCTTTTCATGACACTTATGTTGGCAATAACACTCACGAGCAGTATCAATTTGTTTTGGTGGCACTAAAACATCTTTAACATTAATATATTCCTCACCTCTTGAACGCTTTTCCTTTCTCACATTCTTCTTCCATTTGCTCGGTTGTCTCACTCTTTTTCTAGGTTTACATTGAACTGGACTAATTTCAGAAGTTACATTATTTAGGGATTGGTTTTCGTCACCTAAAATCTCAATTAAATCAGTAGTAGATGTTGTCGAATTACGTCCAGATGGCTGGTATTCTGAACCAGAGTCTTGAAATGGATCTTCTTCTGCTTCAGACCCAAAGATTTAAAAAGAGAAAACTCTTAGGGCCTTATCATACTAGCGGATTGCGAGCGTATTCAAAGCGAAGCGGGCGCGCAGCGAATGCGTCGCGAACACGCCGCGGCTGCTCAGCGAAGACGTCGCGGACGTGCGGCAAACGTTTTCGTCGCGTGTTTGTAGCAAGTTAACGACGCACAATACACTCAGTAACAAAATGGATTCTGACGAGGAGACACTACTGTTGGCTTTGTTACTTCGAAGACGCCGGAGACGAAAACGGAAGCATCGACGAATTTGGGAAGATACATTATCAATTAATCGAATGGAAGAGAGCGACTACTTTGTGTTGTTTTGCAAACGAATAAAACATAATCCAAAACAATTTCGTTCCTACCTGCGAATGTCAAGAACTACATTTTATGAATTGTTGCATCGAATACAGGCTGATATAAGACATGAAGACACACATTTGAGATTATCAGTGTCATCTGAAGAAAGGCTCGTAATTACTATAAGGTATGTTTTTAACATTAATACACAGGAGATAATTAATTATAATTCTTTATTATTATTATTATATTAATCATTAGCTACCTACAAATTATCAACATAACGGTGGCTTTACAGTGGCGATTAAATTATTTCTCATTATAAGGAGGTACCTAATCAGGATTTTGGAAATTATTACTATTCTGAAAATAAATCACTATAAATTATATCTTCAGCGTTACTGTTCTCGTCATAAACACTTGGTGAAGAATTAATTGGTTGCAATGTATTATTTCGGGGTGGCTCTGGACTTGTAAAATATCCTGAATAATTGGGAGGATAGCTATTAGACATATGCTTGTATTTTTTCAAAACTCCCATGATCTCCATTTTGGCATCTATTTTATAGTATGGATGAATTGATTTTAAATCTTCAACCAGAGACAACGCAAAGTTGTATTCCGGTTCACTTTCACCACTTCTGTCTTTATTCATCCTCTCGTCCATCCTTTTCATTAACTTTGTAAACATTTTATCCTTGGCATTATTCTTGTGTCGAGCGGAGTGGACTCCGTCAGCGCATTTTGGTCGTCGTCTGTACAGTAAGGCGGTCAGTACGATACTAAATCGAGCCACGCTGAGCCTCAGCGCTGACAAACTACGCGCTGAGCTGTGAGCGCCGACGGTGAGCGTGAGACTAAAATCAGCCTAACAAAATTAAAAGCCGGAAATAAAATTAACGTTTTATTTACTTAATTAATAATCTAACATAATTCAGTCTTCAATCAATTAACTACGTAAACGTACTTGTGTAGTTACTAAATCAGTACTCGGGAGATGGGCACGTTGTTCGTTCTTCTGCTGGTGACGATTCTCTACGAGCATGTCGTATTAAATTTAATATTTTCATGTAAACTTCTGAGCGGATTTCCGGCCGTACAGTTTCTAGCTCAAAAGTTACTAAAGACGCGAAGTATTCATTTCGTGGAGAACTTGGTATCTGATCAAAAAAAATTGCGTCTGGCAGGTTTACAAAAGTAGTCACATCACCATCTTCTAACTGAGCATAATGGACATAATTTGGTTTTGTCTGCGTCGATTTATTTGAAGTAGTAGTTAGTCTTCTATCCTTTATTTTACGTGGACACAAAATTGAAGGCGACGTAGGCCGCGATTCTTGATTATTCGACATGACGCACGTCCTCGCCTTCAGGCCTGAAACTGCGTTAAGCGGGCACCCGCGACTGGCAGCCGTCGCGTAAAGGTGTGTCCAAACATTGAGCAGCAAGAGCGCGGCAGCAACACGCGGCATTTGTAGGACACATTTCTGCCGCGCTCTAGTTTGGACAAAGCCAACTAGTGTTTGCGTTGCAGAACTGCGCGGCACAACCAAGATATGCCGCGCGCTTCAGTTGGCATCAGAACTAAAATGAAAACGGTCGCATGTGTCGTAGCTCTGCTTATTATTAAAAAATTGCGTAAAAGAGCTAAGAAGAAATATATTTTAACGAGGAAATGCTGGATGAAACCACTTTTTCAACGGAGGTTACAGAATATTGAGTCAATCAATTATGAAATGAATTACCCATTTGTTCCCAACGAGTAACACCCTCAAATGTCACACTGTTACTCGATGGGATTTTTTTCTGAAAATATTCCCAACCGGTCATACTACCAGTCACACTGTTACTCGATGGGAATTTCTTCAGAAAAAAATCCCAACCAGTCACACTGTTACTCGATGGGAACACACTGTTACAGAACTTAATGAAAATAAGAATTAAATCGGTTTTTTAATTTTTTATTAAAATCAACAAAATAACAACATTGGTAAATACAGTTACTTAATTACGGACGTTAAACGTTAACATTCGTCATATTGCTAGTAATTCTCATTTTAATGTTTTAGTCATAGTAACAATATCTAAACACAATCGGCCTTATATAATATAACAGAGTAAATCATCACATTTTACAATAATTAACAGTCCTTATTTCTAATATTAATTTGAACCTTTAAAGAAGAAGTTTCTAAATATAATCAGCCTTATGTTTGTACCTATATGATAATCAGCCTTATGTTTGTACCTATATGATAATCAGCCTTATGTTTGTACCTATATGCATGTATCAATTAACAGTTATTAATTCTAATGTTAATTTGAACTTTAAAGAACAATTTTCTAAATATAATCAGCCTTATGTTTGTACCTATATGCATGTATCAATTAACAGTTATTAATTCTAATGTTAATTTGAACTTTAAAGAACAATTTTCTAAATATAATCAGCCTTATGTTTGTACCTATATGCATGTATCAATTAACAGTTATTAATTCTAATGTTAATTTGAACTTTAAAGAACAATTTTCTAAATATAATCAGCCTTATGTTTGTACCTATATGCATGTATCAATTAACAGTTATTAATTCTAATGTTAATTTGAACTTTAAAGAAGAATTTTCTAAATATAATCAGCCTTATGTTTGTACCTATATGCATGTATCAATTAACAGTTATTAATTCTAATGTTAATTTGAACTTTAAAGAAGAATTTTCTAAATATAATCAGCCTTATGTTTGTACCTATATGCATGTATCAATTAACAGTTATTAATTCTAATGTTAATTTGAACTTTAAAGAAGAATTTTCTAAATATAATCAGCCTTATGTTTGTACCTATATGCATGTATCACAGTAAATCATCACATTTTACAACAATTAACAGTTATTAATTCTAATGTTAATTTGAACTTTAAAGAACAATTTTCTAAATATAATCAACCTTATGTTTGTACCTATATGTATGTATCACAGTAAATCACCACATTTTACAATAAGTATCAGTTCTTAAGGTCCCACTTTGCGCGGGCTTGAACTCACTGGCGGGCGCGGCCATAAAGCACGCTGTCTCACTTGACATCGTGCCCGAAAGAGATAGTATCAGTGATGAGCGGTTAGACGCTAGTCCTCACGCACGACGCGACGTCTGCTTTGCACATAGCGCTCCGAACCGTTCCGAATAAAAACGAAATTACACGATGCACACATGTCATACCGTTTCGGTTGTTGCGGTGTGTGCCGCTCGAATTCGAAAAACAAAAGATTTGAAATAATACCTAAGAGCGTTTTCACATTATCCAATCCGATATCGGTGTCGGACGCCGATTCGATATCGGGGTTAAGTAAAATGTATGAAATATGTACCTGTCTTTCATATTGTCCGGCCTGATATCGGATATCGGAGTACGGCATTTCATACATTTTACTTACCCCGATATCGGATCGGCGTCCGATACCGATATCGGATCGGATAATGTGAAAACGCTCTTACGTACCTTTGTTCGTTTCTCGGCAATGAAAAAAAAGACAAATTTTCATTTGTTTTCTTATTTTGAGACCCTTCTACTGCACAATAATGATCAGACACAACGCCCGTCTGGTCGCGCGCCGCGTCGTGTACCTCACCTCACAGAGCGCTGTGGCGCCGCACTGAGTTCACCTTCCTATTGTCCGCGGACGCGGGCCACATCACTGGCGTGCTGTGCAGCAGCAGTTGCCCGGATCAGACACAACACCCGCCTCGCTCAATTGGGCAGTTGCCTGACCAGACAAAACATCTCTCTGGTCGGATGACGCACTTTAAAGACTAAACAAAAAAAACTAGGGCTGTTGCCCGGACCAGACACAACATCCATCTCGCTCAATTGGGCATTTGCCTGAACCAGACACAACACCCGTTTCGTTCAATTGGGCAGTTGCTCGGACCAGACACAAAACCTGTCTCGCTCAATTGGGCAGTTGCTCGGACCAGACACAACACCCGCCTCGCTCAATTGGGCAGTTGCCTGGACGAGACACAACACCCGTCTCGTTCAATTGGGCAGTTGCCCGACCAGACATATCAACTCTCTGGTCGGAACATGCACTCTAAAGACTAAACAAAAAAAACTTGGGCTGTTGCCCGGACCAGACACAACATCCATCTCGCTCAATTGGGCAGTTGCCCGAACCAGACACAACACCCGTTTCGCTCAATTGGGCAGTTGCTCGGACCAGACACAAAACCCGTCTCGTTCAATGGGGCAGTTGCCCGACCAGACATAACATAGCCGGTCGGAGTGGAGGGTGTTAGGTTTTTTCGTTACGGAATTTCTGGATTCGGTCCCCACGCTCAAGGCCCACGATAGAAGCTATGCAATAGCTTAAAAAAAATACAGTCGAATTGATAACCTCCTTCTTTTTTTGAAGTCGGTTAATAAAGCGTAGTCAACATACACGTCATACGAACGATATAGGCCGCAGTAGACTGAACCAAACTCAGACAGCTGCGCGCGGCGCTGTGACACGTCGCGTCGTCCCCCCGCACCGCAACCGGGGGTAACTTTATTCAGTGAGATGCACGATAGTTCTGAGTAAAAGGCGTGCGTCATAAAATACAAAAAGGCCTTTGGAAGAAGGGGTTTTACGAAAAAACCACTGCATCAATCAATTTCAAATAAAATTTATTAAATTCTTCGATAAATTTGTGGTGTCGGTACAGGCTTCGTTTTTGAAATTTGATGCTTCTTTTATTTCTAATTTACGCTCAAAGTTGTGTTAAAATTAGCCAAAAAAACGAAACTTTAGACGCTCGTAACTTTTTATTGGCTTATTATTTTACAATTCTGCTTCCGTACAGACAAAATTAATAATGAGACAAAACGATATCATGTTTAACTTTGGATATACATGGTCAAATAGTGGAGTAAAACCCCCCCGAAATTTGTATGGAAAAAATGTTGACTTGAGTCGCCTTAATTCTAGTGTCGTAAAATCTCCAAAGCATGGCCAACTGAAATAAGACCTTGTGTTAATTCCAGCTGCACTTCCTGAATAAACTCGTCTCTTGATATAGATTTCTTACCCCGTTTTCTTTTTGACGGTTTGCCTTGTTGTTTCAGAACATTTCTGACAGTATTCTGAGAAGAATCTTCTTCAATTGTGTGCAAGAAATGCATAATATTCGGGTGTTTTGTTCCAATGGTCTTATTTAGTTTATTATGCCAAGATTCGAGTGCATTTGTTGTGCGATGGGCGTCACCAAAAACGCACCACACTTTTAAATATTCCTCACGGAGCCACTGTTTTTCCATGTAGTTAATGATTTTTTTTGTGCCTGTACCTTCACTATCTCCGTATCTAGCAATTATGTAAACCCATCCATTAATTATCTCGTTTTCGGGCAATAATGGAAGAATCGCACTAAGTTCAATTATTCGCACCTCCTTCAAATCTTGTGACGTTCGTGAGGTCATATTCAGGCTTTTTCCTTTTTTAAAAATGGCTTTGTTGTAATGATAATAACAACCTTTTATTATGACTGTTGGAAAGACTTTGATAATGGCATTCATTGCAGCCTTTTCATAATCAAGTTTAAATTTTGTTGGATTCCAATCCGGCAACTGCGACTTAATCATTTGAAACAGAATTAAGTAGCTCTGCATTGTTTTGTTGGTCATTAAAGCATATATCACAGGGGTTATATTTGTGTGGTTTATTGTACTACCAGTATCTACATGAATTGTGTACAATTGCACGAATGGAGAAGGGCAGCTTCTGAATGTGCCATCGCCATAAAATTCTTTTGATTCACATGTAATTTGCCTTGCTTCCACCGAGGAAAATACTATTATTCGTGTATTATTAGTTTTATTTGAGTAGTCTGCTAACAAAAAGTTATTATATCTTGGTGGCACTTCGACTTCAAGAGCGTTTTTAAATAACATCTTTGAAACTCCAGCTTCTTTGTTCCGTTGTCTATACAGTGTACTTTTAACGCTAGTAAATTTTGGTATGTTGGATACAATATTTACGGACACAGCAGTTTTTAAGACTAACCTTGGAAGAGTTTGAACAGTTACATAGCCTGGTTGAGTCACATATTAAAAAAGAAGATACGTACTGGCGTAAAGCAATCACAACCAAAGAGAGATTGGCTATAACTTTACGGTATTTAGCAACAGGAGACTCCTATTCTAGCCTGCAATACGTCTTTTGTGTATCAAAACAAACCATATCATCAGTAATACCCGAAGTGTGTAACCCCATAACAGCAGCCCTTAAGAATTTTGTAAAGGTAAGAAAGAATAATAGCGTTTATCATAATCACTTATTTTTATTATGCTTGATTTAAAAAAAAGGTGGTATTTTGCGCCAGATATAATTAAAAAAGATTAACTCTACGTATCTAGATCGCGAATTAACTGTGTCAATCCTGATCCTGTATCAGTATGATTAGAAACTGTTGAGTTGGAGAGATCAGTCAATTGCGATGTGAAGTATCCAGGTCTTCTTTCTTCATGGTTTCCTAGTGTCTGTTACTGTAGATATCCCATATCAGCCTCATATATGATATTATTAATAGAATGTTTAAATCTTGTCAATGTAATTGTATCATACTTTCTTAATTCAGCCGCTATGTGCATACCAAAAGCATCGTTGCTACATTGATCTTGTTTGCGCATTAATTCTATTGCATCTTCTAGCATTTTGTTTTCGGCATCCATAACAGAATCTTCAAGAGTACGTTTTGCTGGTTTCTTTTTACGTTTATTTTCAGATGCTCTTGAAGGTATATTACCTTCAGAGGCATTGATATTTGAATCCGTATTTACCGTTTCATTTGTGATTCCACTATTGCTGTTTGTGTCTAAGAGAGAGCTCTCTAGGGCCGAATCCTGAAACAAATAAGAAAGTTAATTACCTGTCCCATAACTGGTCACGGGCTTTTTAATAATACATTTTTTTTTCAGTTGCCACAATTAGAACAAGAATGGCACGCAGTTTCTAAGGAATGCAATGAGAAATGGAATTTTCCGCACGCTATTGGTGCTTTAGACAGAAAACACATCAGTATTTAAGCTCCCTTTCGAAGTGGCACAGAATATTATAATTATAAAAAGTTCTTTAGCATTATTCTTCTGGCATTAGTAGTTTCAAATAACAACTTTATGTATGTTAATGTAGGCTGTCAAGGCCGGATTTCAGATGGAGGGGTTTTTAAAAATTCCCAATTATATCACAAGCTGGAAAATCAACAACTTAATGTACCGGTACCGGAAATTTTAAATATACCCTACTCAAATAAAATACCGTTTGTAATATTAGGAGATCAAGCTTTTGCATTAAATACATATATGATGACTCCTTTTGCCGGAATTCATGAAAAAGGTTCCAAGGAAAGGATACTCAACTATAGGTTATTAAGAGCGCGGCGAGTAGTTGAAAACGCTTTTGGGATAATGTCATCGAAGTTTAGAGTACTGAGAAAAGAAATGATCCTAAAACCGTCATTACCTAAGAAAATAGTTTTAGCCAGCGTTCATTTGCATAATTTTCTTCGTAGAGATTATTTGGAACGTAGTACCAATATAACCACGAATGAAACAGTTTCTGCAATACAGAACAACCAATTTACAGGTACCACTCCGACTGATAATCGTAATTTCTTAGCCAATCATTTTATAACAAATGGATCAGTTCCGTGGCAAGATAAGTACTAAATAAAATTCATCATCATCATCATCATCTCAGCCGAAAGACGTCCACTGCTGGACATAGGCCTCCCCCAAGCGTCGCCACAGCGACCGGTCCTGCGCGTCTCGCATCCATCGGATTCCCGCGACCCTCGCCAGGTCGTCGGTCCACCTTGTGGGAGGCCTTCCGACGCTGCGTCTTCCGGTACGTGGCCGCCACTCTAGAACCTTTCGTCCCCATCGACCATCTGTTCTACGAGCAATGTGCCCTGCCCACTGCCACTTAAGTTTGGCGATTCTTCGGGCTATGTCGGTAACCTTAGTTCTCTTGCGGATCTCTTCATTCCTGATGTGATCGCGCAAGGAAACTCCGAGCATAGCCCTTTCCATTGCTCTTTGGGTGACTTTAAGCCTTCTGATGAGGCCCATTGTGAGCGACCACGTTTCCGAGCCATATGTCATCACTGGCAACACACACTGGTCATAGACTTTTGTCTTGAGACACTGCGGTAGGTTGGACGAGAAGATACCGTGCAGCTTCCTGAACGCTGCCCAGCCGAGTCGGATTCGACGATTGATCTCTTTCTCGAAGTTAGATCTACCCAACTGGACCGTCTGTCCCAGGTAGACGTAGTCGTCCACAACTTCGAGTGTAGAGTCTCCGATCTTGATAGGAGTGGGAGCTACATGGATGTTTACCATGACTTTGGTTTTGTCCATGTTCATTTTGAGTCCCACTCTTTCGGAAGCCCTACTGAGATCACCGAGCATTGTACTGAGCTCCTCCGTAGTCTCAGCCATGACTACTATGTCGTCGGCAAACCGAAAGTGAGTGATGTACTCGCCGTTGATATTGATGCCTCGCCCTCTCCATTCCAGAACCTTGAAGACATCCTCCAATGCGGCCGTGAACAGTTTCGGAGAGATAACGTCTCCCTGCCTCACACCCCGCTGTAAAAGGATAGGTTTCGAGGTCTGATCCTGGAGTCGGACTGACATGGTGGCGTTTTTGTACAAACATTTCAGCACTTCGATGTACCGATAGTCAATCTGGCACCGTTGGAGAGACTGCAGTACAGCCCAAGTCTCGATCGAATCGAAGGCTTTCTCGTAATCCACAAACGCTAAGCAGAGAGGCAGGTTATACTCCTCAGTCTTCTGTATAACCTGCCGTAGCGTATGTATGTGGTCTACGGTGCTAAAGCCTTTTCGGAATCCGGCTTGTTCAGGAGGCTGGAAGTCGTCGAACCTGCGTGCGAGACGATTCGTGATGACTCTGGAAAACAACTTGTAGACATGGCTCAGAAGTGAGATGGGCCTGTAGTTCTTAAGGAGGGCATTGTCGCCCTTCTTAAAGAAAAGTACCACCACACCTCTGCCCCATGCCTGTGGCGTTTTGCCCTCGAGTATGACGGAATTAAATAGCTTCTGAAGGGCCTTAAGGACCGGTTTTCCACCCGCCTTCAGAAGTTCGGCCGTAATTCCGTCCTCACCCGGCGCCTTATTGTGTTTAAGTTGTTTCAGAGCCATCCTAATCTCGTACAGGCTGACGTCCGGGATATCTTCGGTATAGTGTCGGGTCAATCTAGCTCTTGGATCATTCGCTAGATTTGTCGTGGGTTTAGAGATAGACGTGTATAACTGTCCATAGAATGCCTCGATCTCTCCCAGGAGCTCCGATTTAGCGGATATGACTCTGCCATCGTCGGTCTTCAGTTTCGTGAGTTGGCTCTGCCCAATAGACAGATCCCTCGCAAAAACTTTGGAGCCCTTATTCCGCTCTATCGCGTCCTTAACCCTTTCGGAATTAAAGTGGCGAAGATCGCGTTTTAAGGACTTCGAAATCTGTCTATTGAGCTGACGGTATCTGCACAAATCGTCTGAAGACTGCAGAATCATCTCACGCCTCTTCTTCATGAGCTCGAGAGTCGGATCTGAGAGCTTCTTGTTCTTATTTGTACGGTGGGTCTTGAAAAACTTAGACCCGACCGTATGGACAGTTTCCACGAACCCATCGTTACATTCGTCCACGGAGCTACCTAGGCACTCGAAACGATTGTGGAGTTCGAGCTGAAAGCTCTCGGGGTTTTGGAGCTGGATTTGTGCTGGACGGAGCGTAGACTTCACCAGTCGAGACCTTTCAAGCTTGATGTTGATATTCAATGTGCCTCTCACCATGCGGTGATCACTACCAGTTTTCACCGCATTGATCACAGAGACATCATTGAATATTTGCTTCTTCGTCGACAAGATGAAGTCAATCTCATTTTTAGTTGCACCATCGGGGCTTTGCCAGGTCCACCTCCTATGCTCACGCTTTTTGAAGAAAGAGTTCATCATGTAGAGGCCCTCCTTCTCCATAAAGCTAGCCAGTAGGTGTCCCCGGTGGTTCCGCCGTCCAAATCCAAATTGCCCCACTCGCAGCTCATCACCGTCTCGTTTGCCCAGTTTAGCGTTGAAGTCCCCCATGACCACGGTGAAGTGAGTCTTATAACCATGTATGGCTCTGGATATATCCTCATACATGGTCTCTACTTCGTCGTCGGAGTGTGTCGAGGTTGGGGCATATACCTGTATGACCTTCAGCGAATATCTTGCCGATATTCTGAGTATAAGGTAAGCCACCCTGGTCGACACACTCTCGATCTTCACCACATTGTTCACAAGGGACCTGTGGACGAAAAACCCGACACCACCCTGGGACTGCTGGTCGCCCTCCCGGAAATAGAGCAGGTTACCGGATTTGAGAATTATCGTGTCCTCCCCCTGTCTTCGGACTTCGGATAATCCCACAATACTCCATCGTACCCCGCTCAACTCTTCCTCAAGTTCGGTGATCTTCTCGTCGGTCCGCAGTGTACGCGTGTTGTATGTTGCCAGGTCGAGTCGTTGGAAGGGGTAGCCTAGCCTCCTCCGGAGATTCTTCGCACCCCTTGCCTCGCCGTAGCCTTGACCGCTACCGTAGTCAAGGTTAGACGGGCTGCCGGGTACTAGGGGCCGTTTTGTTTTGCGTGTCTGCATTGTTGGGGGGTTTTTGCCATAATCGCCACGCTTGGCATGCGGGTTGGCGATCGCAGTGTAGATGTTGAAATGCACAGAAAATGCTGCTGCCCATTTTCTGGTGTGTCCCTTAGTCGCCTCTTACGACACCCACGGGAAGAGATGGGATGGTGTAAATTCTTCGGTTCCAGACACCATTACGGAACTAAATAAAATTATACTTTATTTATTATTATTAGAAAGTTTACTTTTACTGGTAGTACGTTAAGATATGCGTCTAGGTACGTACTACCGCGGTATCACATGTTCTGCCGCCAACTAGTAGTTTGCTAACTACACACTATTAACTTCCGGTTTGAAGGGTACTTATTACTAGTGAAATTCCTGGTCAATTGAGACTTAAGGTAAGACCGCACTAGGCGTAACTACGCGGCAGCGGAGCGACGTGACGCGACGCGACTGTACTAGTTATACCGCACTGTTGCGACACTGCGCAGCAAATTTTGCTCGTCAGTCGATCGGCAATTTCTGAGCAAGATGGAAGAATCTGAGAAGGATATTATAATAGTTTCTTTGCTATGTGAGGAAGAAGAAAGGCAAGAGGAAGCAAAAAAAGGCGAAGGATATGACTACATGACATTCCGAAGTCACGATATGAAGAAGGAGAATATCACACGCTTTTGCCACGGCTTAAAAGGGATCCAAAAAAATTTCATACATACTTTAGAATGTCTCAAGATAAATTCGCCAATTTATTACAAATTATGAAACCCTATATAGAAAAACGGGATACACTATTCCGACAAGCGATAGGCGTGGAAGAAAAACTCATGGTGACAATTAGGTAAGTGATTTTTATTTAGTATTGATTATAAATTCTTGCGGAAGAACATAGCCGCATCCGAGGTTATAAAGTATTTTTTTTGTGTTTTGAGAATACTTTGAGATTCATCATTGGAATAAATCTGATTTGGCTGACCCTGCGGTGGAATATTTTGAGATTCGTTGTCAGAAAAAGTATCGAATTGGTGTAGAAAGTCATCAGAGACCATCTGAACTTGCTGGAGTTCAGTATCTTGTGGTCGTGATTTGGATGTGGTATGGGGCTTGAGGAATTGTTTATTGAAACCAGATGTAGATGGAGCTTGTGTATTTGAATGCTCAGATGGATTTATGTTTGTTTCTTTTGCAGTTTGTTGTTTAGATGATGTCGAGTTCCGTAGCAGATTCTCGTATTCTAAATCTGATATTACTGCATAAATTTTATTTTTGGCCTTCAATTGCCAGTCCGGAGGCATGACTGACAGAATCAGCCATAGCTCTAAAAATGAATGTATAGGATCTCCAGATTCCGTCGTTGCTGGTTTAGTCGTAGTTGGCCGTGAATTTAAATAATTCTGTAAAGCGTCAGCTACTGATAACTTCTGTGGCGGTTGTGTTTTCTTCCTTGCAGTAATACTTTTAAACATCAATGAAGTTGCCGATGAAGAAGATAGCGGTGAGTTTACTGGCTCAGGAGAGGGCATTTGCTCGGGAAAAGCATTATCGTTTGTATTGTCATCTCTTGTAATGAAATCGTCGTTTTCAATGTTACTCTTAGTCGCTCTTTCCTGAAGATAAGGTTGTAAAAACTCCATTTGAAGCTCGTATTTCCATCGCTTATTTTTGTTAGCACCATCGCCACTCTTGCATTTCCTTTTTTTAAATTTCTGTGATAGCTGTCCCGCAAGGATTTCCATTTGTCTTTGCATACAGTATCTGAAAATAAACAAATAACTTTTAATTTCGATTGCTTCAGGTTTCTCGCTACTGGCGATTCGTTCAAGACAATTGCAGTATCTTTTCGTCTTGGTTGTACAACTGTACAAGAAATAGTACACACTACATGTGTAGCTTTGTAGGAAGTGTTATCCAAGATAGTAATGCCCATACCAGATGAAGAGAAATGTAAGAAAATTGAAAAATGATTTTTGATGCAGATTATAAATTTATATACGTTAACGTTGGTGATCTTGGAAAGAATAGCGATGCAGGGATCTTCTCACGGTCTGATTTAGCAGCAAGATTGGAGTATATAATAATATATATAATAATCATCTTATTCAGATCACAATATCACAGCCGTCCATTTATTAAGTTTTGTATGTTGCCGTTATTGTCGTGATTGATTGAAATGTCAAATATTATACAATAAAAGAAACAGTTATTAAACTAAACGTTGCTTAAAATTAAATGGTTAAAGTTAAAGATTACACCTAATTTAATGACTGAATATAATTAAATAGTGCAGATTTGTGTTTCATTATTTTTATTGTTTGTGTTTATTAATTATTTTGTATTTTGTGTGTTAGTATTGTACCCGTAAGTAGTCTGATAGTTTTGAGAAATATAGGTTTCGTTTGACAACTGTTGGTAAGTAGATAGATTAGAGGATGATGGAGAATTTATTGGCAAAGAATAATTTAAATCTGCACTATTTTCATACAGACTTAATTCAGCTTCATTAACAATGTCAAACACGAGCTTTTTAATTCGTGCTTGGACTTCTTTTGGAAGTGTTTCCACTGTATCTGACATAGACAAAAAAAAAATGCGTGATGCCTTGTCATAGGTTTTAGTATTTTTTTTTTCTTCAAGATATTCTTCGAAAACCGTAGCAACATCTTTGTTTATACGTGGTCTCTTTTTCGAGTTGGAAATACTTGCAAGCGATTCAACTTCGGAATGGTCAGAATGTTTAGATGATGTCGATGCTGGTGATAGTGACTTTCCAGTCAATGTAACTATTTTCCCAGATTTCATAACAAACATAAACCCACTCTCATCTAAATTCCAAATTCTTTGTGGATAATTTTGTATTTCCAGCTTTGTATAATCTTCAACCATTTTATAGAAGTTATTCAGTGCCTCCAGTCTTGCCATGAAATGCCGTGTTACCCCAGTTAATGGGTTGTGGAGGTCTGGTAGGCAGCCGCTCCTCGTAAAACACTGGTATTCAGCTAAATCCGGCTTGACTGGAAGCCGACCCCAATATAGTTGGGAAAAAGGCTAGGCAGATGATGATTCAGTGCCTCCCTAGTAGCAGATTGGGCTCGATTCATGGACAAACTTTCTGGTGTTCTCAAACTTAAATTATAGCGCTTCTTGAAGGAAGACCACCAATACCAACCTGCACATTGCTTGGTTTTAGAAAATGGGTGTTTTATTTGGCTCTGTTCGGCTAAACGATATGCCACACGACGAATCTGCTTTACAGTTAAACCAAAATATAGTTCCTGCATTTTATTTATGTAGTTCAAAAGATCAACCTCCAATTTAGCTGGTAATATAAACGGTTTACCACGTTTCAGTTCAGATGTAGATGTAGGATCTTGATGATAGCGACTGCAATATGCTTTTAAAGTGCTCCAAGGGACACAAAATTTGTTTGCTGCCTTGTAGACAGTGCTTCCATTTTTTACTTCTATCACAGCTGCTCTTAAACTGGAGGAGCTGTAAGCCTTTTCTTTTTTGGCTGAGTTATCAATTGTTCGCAAAGATTTCTTCTTGGTTTTGTTCTGCAAAGGAAAATGAAAGTTTAAATCACTGTGCATTGAACAAAATAGAATAATTATTACGTTGAAGTTTAATCTACTTTACAAAATTAAATGAATTTGGTTATTCTGTGATAGCAAATGACTGATATTGCGAAAAAATCTTACAAGTTTTCCCGCGCCAAATTAAGGATTTTATTTACGAAAATGTAAAAAAAAAACAATAAATTTTACACACATCTTTACCCACTTCCACAGTAAAATTACCGTTTGGCCGAATATGTTCCCCATAATAAGAGCGGGTCTGTTTAATTTGATAAATACCCAAACTAAATAAAACTAAATCTGACATCTCCATGATGGGGAATGTGGCAGTTGAGCATTTATATGGACGAAACTGGCTCGGCGTCTATGAAGCTGATGAATATGGTCAGCTAAATGTTCATTCTCTGATTAGCTCTTTCCAGTATACTTTGAGCATCAGGATGGTCAGTCAAAACGGGATGAAAATGGTTTAAAATGGCTCCTGCAATTCTAAAATAATCCATTAGGTTTTGAGACCCTATATCAAAATATTTATTTCGAAATATTTTAAAATCCCGATTAAACCGGCCATTTACAACTTCTACAACCCACCTGCACAGTGTCACTAGTAGTGATTTGTTGGCTTTTTCAGTCGATAATTATCTTTCCCCTTCGCTTAGGGTCTCAGGTTTACAAACAGTATATCCCAAAGATGTGAGCAATGGGATAGTCTCTAAAACCACGATCGAAAATAAAAACATCATTCTGTCTAAAATATTGTCTTAGCTGCGAATTTTGATTTTGGAACAGTAGTTGCATAATTGTAGCGTCTGATGTTGTGGCTACATATGACCCAAATATGTCTATAATGTGGCCGTCGGTAGCCAACAGTAAAAAAAGGTTTAACTAGATATGCAAACTTGTGTAAGCTATATGATTTTTTTGGAACAGATAGTTTAATGTGATATATGTATGTTCCATCACATATAATTATGGGGTTATTTTCTGCTGTTCCAAAAGGACCCTGTGGGATCAAAAGATTCCTGCTGGACAAGCTTGCTCGAGGAATATGATTTACACGTAAACGTCTTGGTATATAAAATTCTTTCATGCAGCGAGTTAGGTTCTGGGATGAGGCGAAAGGCTTTTTAAAAAGAAACAAGAGGTGTGTTTCGCTTGAAGAACAGATTAAGACTAACTTTATTTAGATAGGAAACCTTATATCTAATTTCGGATAACAAAGACATCTTACAATAATATTATACGAGTATATTAATGCTTTCTGTTATCTCAATACCAGGAAGCACTTTGACTTGGAATGTATCTTATCTAATTATAATGAGGGCTATTGTGTAATAGCCTAGCTACATGTTCGTGATGGAACAAAGAAAAAGCGTTTTCTTGATAAACACTTATATTTGTTGCTTTGAAGTTTTACAAATTATGTTTGTTTCTTGAGTTAGTTTGGAAAGGAAAAATTGTCTCACATTGAACCAGGTAAATTTCAAAGTCTCATAGTGGGCTGGATTTTCAATCAATGCCTTTAATTTTTTGTGTATAGTTAGCATATTTATTTAGCTTCAATTTTGTAAAACATTAATTTCTCATATTACTTTTAGTTTCGGTGTAAAACAGGTTTTTATGAAAAATGATTTTTGGTTCAATGAGTACTACAGGTGGTACACATTTAACCAGGGTATCGTCCACATTGAGCCACCTTATTAACTATGTCTTCTAGATCAATTTATAAAGCAAATACTTTGTAATAATAATAATAAAAATCAGCCTTATATTTATTAAAATCACTTTGAATCTTATGCAATTAAACCGAGAGTCTTAGTTTTATACATCACAGAACATTTTCAGTCTAATTCTTATCACATTTTAATTATAAAAACAAAAGTACCTTCCATAATATTCTTGAAGTTTTAAAAACTAAGTAAAAAACTGAATACCTTTTTACTAGGTTTTTGAAGGTTTTACCTTCGAATAAAAAAAATAAATCACTATGGAAACAAACTTTAAACAAAGTAAAAAATATTAAAAAAAACTTCTTCAAAAATAAAACAGAAACTTGCGTTCTTAGCCAAAAACAACTTCAATGATCTTGGCTACATAATAAACCTTAATATTTTTGCATCAAAAACCACCAGAACATAGTCATCTTCAACGGGATTACGGGTCAATTTATCGAAATTTCCTCTCACAACAAACATTTCTTCTTCATCTTCAGACTCATCTATCTCACTAATTTCAGTCTCGCTGTCTTCTAGCACCGTTTCAAATTCTTCTTCAGAAGTACCTAGATTTCGCGCCATTCTATAACAATTTAAAATAACTGTAAAAAACACTCATTTAACGACTGGGGTGTACACAATGAACCATGGTTCAATGTGTAACACCCTCAGGTGGTTCACTGTGAGACACACCACCTTTTGATAACTAAATTCAAAATTTTACCTACAAATCAATCTTTTAAAATCACGAATTATAGCGTTTTTAATTGCTAAATAACCGTAGAAAACAGTGTACATATAAATAAATTGATATTATTTAAACGAAAAAAGCTAAAAAAGAATGAAATTGGCAAAAAATACTTACTTTTTGAGTCAGTTTGCTTTTTCGCATGCTCCTCACACAACCAAAGTGGTTGTGTGAGGAGCATTCGCGCACGCGATCGCCACGCAAACTAGTGCCCGCAGGAACGGAACGTAAATACCTCTCTTTCACTCATATTAGCGCGGTTTGGCAATGTCGCATTTTCGAGATTCGGCGGTGGTTCAATGTAGCTGCCTGGTTTACTGTGAGACACCCGACCCTAAGAATTTTTGAGAAAAATAGAACGTTGATCGTATGTAACCTGAAGGGTTGACGATGATCCAGAAGAAGAATAAGAATGGCAGCCGGCGAGCGGCGAGGACGCGTTGCCGGGCACGCTATTGGTCGACGTATTGGGCACGCCATTGGTCGACGTATTGGTCACGTCATGGTGGAGGGCTGCTATTGGCCGCAGCTGCTTCCCGAAGTGTTGCCACGCAGTTTTCAGTGGACTCGTTCAGAAACGCGTCAACATCTTCCCGGCTCTATGCAGCTTTCAAGCTTCTTGTGTTTCGGAGGTTGGAAGTAAAATCAGACGATTGAGGGCTCTCTTCTTGGTGCCTTGAGCTGTGGCTATCAGCCACTCTAGGTATATTGTCTGAGCCCATATAAAGGCGGCGGACTCTTCCTAGGCGCCAGCAGAGCGGCGGCGTGTTGTCTTCCTTTATCAACACCAGGTCGTCGAGCTGGAGATCTCGGCATTTTACTCGCCACTTGGTCCTTTGCTGGAGTTCGGAGACGTATTCTGATGACCATCTGTTCCAGAAGTGCTGCTTGGCTTGTTCGAGGCGCTGAAACCGGTTGAGTCGATTTGTGCTGTGTGGACTCCAGGTAGCTTGGTGAGGGGAGCGCTGTCATTTGTCTACCCATCAGAAAGTGAGCCGGGGTAAGGGCCTAAAAATCGTTGGGGGATGGACTCAAAGAACAAAGGGGACGGCTATTTAGGATGGCTTCTATGTGTGTAAACACAGAGGTCAGTTCCTCAATTGTAAGATGAGATTGGCCTATTGTTCTGTATAGATGAAACTTCGCTGATTTGACGCCGGCCTCCGCAAGACCATTCAAGTGAGGAGCGTATACGGGAGAAAAACGAAATTTAATGCCTCGGCTGGCAGCAAAGTCACATATAGTCATGCTCAGACTGTAGAATTTTGTTAATTTCCTTGGCAGCAGCAACAAAGTTGCGATCGTTGTCGCAGTAAATAGTCTTAGGCACTCCTCTGCGAGCAATAAACCGTTTTAATGTTTGTATGAAAGCATCTTTGCATAGTTCGCTTACTAATTCTAGATGTAGTAGGCACTTATATCTAAAGCAA
Organism: Mythimna separata; assembly: GCA_030763345.1. Taxonomy (NCBI): domain Eukaryota; kingdom Metazoa; phylum Arthropoda; class Insecta; order Lepidoptera; family Noctuidae; genus Mythimna; species Mythimna separata. The sequence continues at coordinate 11,047,294 of CM061174.1, read as the reverse complement.
ATGAAAATACGTAAATAAGATTTAGTTATTTTGCACCCTCGTCCCTTGCGATCTGTTATGAGAAAAGGGCCGGCAAAGTCAGTGCTAACAGTACTGAATTAGAAATCTGGTTCTACTCTGTCAGTGGGTAAGTTTCCCATTATATTTGACATGGTAGTTCCTTTAAATCGACTACATACAACGCAGTTTCTTACTACGTCTCTAGCGAGTTTGCGACCGTCTATAGGCCAATCGCTCTCTCGGACAGATGTGAGTAAGAGTTGTGGGCCAGCATGCAAAAGCTGAATGTGTTATAATTATAATGTCCTAAAAATTACTTTTTTGTACGAATAGTCGCAAAACACGAGGCACAAACGCTGGGATTCGATTAGGCAAGTAAGGCAGACGGCGTTAGTTTTTTTAGTTTGTTTCTTGGCGTCATCACTTGTTTTGCCTTGCAATCTTAGTTGTTCATAACAGTGTATGCACTTACGACGCATAATCCGATTGCGATGGTCAACTAAAGGATTTTTCTTGAACTTATGCTTACCGGGTTCGCATATCTCTGCACCACTGGAGCGTAGGAGACAAATCTAGTAACTGGGTGCATAACTGTTCCCTGAATTTTGTAATGGTATTGCGTTTGAAATTAATTCGTTTATGTGTCTTATAGACAAGGTAATTCTATTGCAAGTTTTTGAAACCAACGAATGTTACGGCGTGATGAGTTAGAGTAACCACCCAGTTGATCGGAAAGATCAATTGAACATTTGTGCCTATTATAGTCCGCAATTGCTGTAGGTTTCAGATTTGTTATCGATGAAAAGCGCGGGAAAAACGACAATCATCAATAATAGTAGAATTACCTTTCAATAGTATTTCTAGTGCGAATGTGCGCTTCATTATATTTGTGCTCGGCTTCACTAATTGGATTTAATAGAGGTGTTAGTACTATCAACTATCTACAAGCAGCCAGCGGCCATTTAACTGTCCTGCATCACATTGGGCTGTAAAAATATATATCCATATTATATTTGACTAGTTATGTAGTTACTAAACAGAGATTTATTGTTACCTCTGAGATAGAATTGTTGAAAATAGTTGCATCATGGGCAGAACCCGGCCAGCGAGCAATCACATTCATGAGCCTCAAATCAGCTAGCACATTTAAAGAGAAGTAACCCTTCCGATTTCGATATTCCTCACCTAATGTTACACCTGAAAGAAAGTTTATGTCAATTGAAATAATTAGTATTTTAAATTGCGTTGAAAAATATATTTTATGAAGTAATTACGTACATGGAGATTGTATACGAAGAATATGAATGCAATCTGTTGCTCCTAGAACACAGGGAAATACAGCCATCACATAGAATATTTCTGAAGTCCCACTATGCATAAAAGTAGGCAATTGCTGATGAAATATCCCGTATTATTTGACCTGCTGTTGATTTTGATACCCCAACAAAGTCAGCTACGGAAATCAGCATGATGCCTAGTGAAACCATAATAAATATCTGCTGTTCTTACTAAATATTTCGCTATACTTTGTTCTTGCTCTTTGGTAAATACTTTCGTTGCTGGATTATACCCCATAGCAATAAATTCGCCAGGATTAGCTTCTCTTTTACGTTTATATCTTATCAGAGAAACATGACAAACGTTGAACATATTTGCAGCGGTGCGTATGCTACGCCCTTTTAAAATCTCATCATATGCCTGTTCATACAACAAAGTATCTCTTGACCCACAGTCCGTGTTTTTTATTCTATTTCGTGGCATCTAAAACAAAAACATGTCTAATAAGCAATTGTATATTTTAAGTAGGTACCTAGGGAAAGTGGGGTAAAATCGGGACGCTAAGGGATATATTAAATAAAAAATAGACTTTACAAAACTTAAATCAACTTTATTAGCATTCGTTTAGCTTACTCTATTAGTCACACATTTGGTCAACGAGATCACTGTTTTAATGATTCTAAGTAATAAAAAATAAAAAAAAATAAAAAGTCCAGTTTTTACGGTTTTGCCCCATACCTGGTCCAAAACCGGGTATATCTGTATCTCATACCCTACTTTGCCCCATAACAACGGTAACATTGGAACTCTTCAAGATCTTCTGGTTCCCAACCAGTACAACCTTCATGGGCCCATTTCTTACACTGAAGACATTGCACCCAAACATCACTTCTTCGCGTATTACCATGTATTTCAGTGCAATAAATACACATATCGTCTGAAAACTTTGTCTTTTTGGGATTTGATATACCACTAGGTACTTGGTTTCGGCACTTTCTTATTAATCGGTTTTTTGGCATTATTTTCCTCGAGTTCTGACTTATATGGTGATGAAGTGATAACAGCGCTTTTGCCTCGACGAGCATTTGAAGTTGTTTTTCTTGTAACATGACGCTTAGGTAAAATATCAGCGGGGGAAAAATCTAAACATGACGATGTTGATTGCCGTGAAGTGCTTGGTTGTGGACTAATTGCTGTACGCTTCGAAGTGGTAGGTTGTAGATTCGGTGACGCTTGAGCTGTTGGCAGTTGTACTGTAAGTAGAGGATTATCTTTTTCCTTTATGCTATTAACAATGTTAATGTCCCGAGTTTCCAACGTAACTTGATGTGAAAAGTTCGTCGTAGGTTCAGTAGATGTAACGTCATTATCCGTTGTCATAGCAGATACAAAATCATAATCTGAGAAGATATTCGGGTTCGGTGGATAAATTCCGGTTTTTGAAAAACCACTCATTGCATTTTGTAGAGTTGCTGCTTTAGAGTATGCAGTCTGAAATATCTTTCCAAGTTGAAATTGGGTAACAATTCGACCTGGGTTATTACGCAGCCATGTCATTACTTCTTGACTGTAGTAGGTGCTTAATGGACCCATGATGCTAACGTCAAGTGGTTGAAGACGATGGGTGCAGTGGGGAGGAAAGCTGCCTATGATCACTCCATTTTCTTGAGCTTTATCTATTAGGGGAAGATTTTTAGTGTGTGTTGTGTGTCCATCCAGCAAAAGTAACACAGGATCATTCTTAGTTGGTTTGACGTTTGCAATAAAGTGACTTAGCCAATGAACAAATATGTCACTTTGTATCCATCCACTGGGATGGCATATCGCTATAGTTCCAGGAGGTGTCCCATCTAACAATTCAGCTTTCATACGAACTCTCGGAAAAATTAAAAGAGGTGGGACATAAGCACCTGCAGCTGATACACACAAAACTGCGGTAGTCAGCTGGCCCCTTTCAGCAGAAGAGATAAGACCTACTTGTTTCTTGCCTTTTAAAGAAAGGACTTAAGATTTCTTCTTGGGCACAGTCGTGATCCCAGTTTCATCGACATTAAATATCTTGGTTGGCCCAAAGGAGATTGACAGGGTGTGGACCAAGTGCTGCCCAGAATGAACACCTAGTGCATTTTGTTCCTCAGGCCAATACTAATCATTAAATCGAAGCGCATCAAAATCGGCTCCTGGAGTCAAGAAAAAAAAGTGTTTTTCTAATCTAACCTAACCTAAAAATCTTTGTGTGGAAGTTTGACCAAATACTGGCCAGAATGAACACTTGATGCATTTTGGTCCTCAGGCCAATGCTAATCAGTGAACCGAAGCGCTTCAAAATTGGCTCCAGGAGTCAAGAAAAAAAAGTGTTTTTCTAACCTAACCTAACCTAAGCTAAAAATCTTTGTGTGGAAGTTTGACCAAATACTGGCCAGAATGAACACTTGATGCATTTTGGTCCTCAGGCCAATGCTAATCAGTGAACCGAAGCGCTTCAAAATTGGCTCCAGGAGTCAAGAAAAAAAAGTGTGTTTCTAACCTAACCTAACCTAAGTTGGAAAACCTTTGTGTGAAGTTTGACCAAGTGCTGCCCAGAATGAAGACCTAGTGCATTTTGTTCCTCAAGCCAATACTAATCAGTGAACCGAAGCGGTTCAAAATCGGCTCCAGGAGTCAAGAAAAAAAAGCGTTGTAAATAACACAAAAGGATTTCCTGGTAGGGTTCACGAATTATCCCATGTAGATTGTGAACAACTACTTTCGCGCTTTCTCCATATTCTGTCGTTTTTTTGGCCGATTGCACGGCAGTTCACATGCTCTTGCGTTTTCCCGATACCGATAATGGTGTCTGCATAGCCAATCCTGAGAATCTGGTGTGCTCTTGGATCTGAAACGTCCTTGCTGCCATGGCTGGCCTCTATAACTTTCAGTCGGGCTTCTGTCTCTTCTCTTAATCTCACTGATTTCACCTCGTAACTCTTTCATTTCTACTGATAATGTTCTCAGTTGATTAACTAACTCCGCGTTCACGTCGCTTGTTGATGTGGATGTGCTCGGCGTTACCGACGCAACTTCACCGCTTCCCATGTTCTCTAGAAATTTGATCTGCCATCGTCACAAGTCGAGGTCGTAGACGACCCGGGAGGTGTAGTCCGATGGTCTCGTAACCAAAACCTGTATTTATCATAAGTTACTGATCGGATCGTAAGTTACTGAAGAGATCCAATGGTCCGACGGTATAACTTCCGTGTGCGTCAGTGTTCCTTGATGATAAAATTCCAGCTGTCTCGGAGGTGTAGTCCGATGGTCTCGTAACCAAAACCAGTATTTTCCGTGTCGACAGGTCATAGCTGGATATTGATATGGTCGTGTAGTTGTAGCTACTAAACAGCAGCCTAAAGTGAACTGGATCGTAAGTTACTGCAGAGATCCAATGGTCCGACGGTATAACTTCCGTGTGCGTCAGTGTTCCATGATGATAAAATTCCAGTTGTCTCGGAGTTGTAGTCCGATGGTCTCGTAACCAAAACCTGTATTTTCCTGGTCGACAGGTGATAGCTGGATATTGACATGGTCGTGTAGTTGTAGCTACTAAACAGCAGCCTAAAGTGAACTGGATCGTAAGTTACTGCAGAGATCCAATGGTCCGACGGTATAACTTCCGTGTGCGTCAGTGTTCCATGATGATAAAATTCCAGTTGTCTCGGAGGTGTACAGTCAAACGGGGTGAATAGGAACGCAGGGGTGAATAGGAACGAAAATGGTTACTGGATTTTAACGTTATTTAACAGGTTTTTCCAGCATTTAATTACTCCTATTTATCTATTAATTGTAATAAAAGGCGATGCTTATACAGAAATGAAGATAAAATATTTAACCAAAGTAAAAATTAATATCAAAGTTTTGTTCCTATTCACCCCTACGTTCCTATTCACCCCGTTTGACGGTAGTCCGATGGTCTCGTAACCAAAACCTGTATTTTCCTGGTCGACAGGTGATAGCTGGATATTGATATGGTCGTGTAGTTGTAGCTACTAAACAGCAGCCTAAAGTGAACTGGATCGTAAGTTACTGAAGAGATCCAATGGTCCGACGGTATAACTTCCGTGTACGCACACGGAAGTTGCGTGATCAGTGTTCCATGATGATAAAATTCCAATTGTTTGTCTCCGCCCACGACGATGTCTGAAAGATAGAATAGTTTTTGTTACGATTGTTACAAGCATTTTCTTCATACTTTCATAAAATACGCTGCTCTATGGTTATTCGGTTACCGAATGACTTTTGACTTTTTTTATATTTATAAATAGTTATCTATTATTATACTATGTGTCTAGGTGACAGTGTTTTATTTTAATAATTTCAGTTAACTATTTGTCAAGAAGGAATCTTTTGATATAAAATAAAATAAAAATCTTAGGACAACTCACACAGGGCCATCTGATCCCATACTAGGTAGAACCTGTGCTAACCAGACAAAAATTTGATCCATTTTCTCGACATATTGGTAAAAATCATCAGGTGGTACAACTAGTAAGCTTCGGTTCGTATCTTTACTGTATTCTCTGTATCTTAAGTAGTGACTTTCTAAACTAAAATTATGGGCGGTTTGATTTGGTTTGCTGCATTTTAGAGTTTGACAATGAGGGCTATCGTTTTTTGTTTCATCAGATGGCGCCACTGTAGCATGAGGTCCTAAACTACGGCTGTCAAAGTTCGTATTACGAGCGCCAAAACTTGTATCTTCATTAGATGATTATATTAGATCATATTTAATACCCTAGAACTAAAATGTAAACGTATTGGCCATGCCACAGTGTTGCGCAGTTCCGTTTTGCTCGTAAAAGAAAGGCGGACATAAGTTTCCGAAAGATAAAAGTATTTCAAAGCAGTGGTTAATAGCGATTCGCAGGGTCAACTACGTCCCTTCTAAACATTCACGTGTTTGTAAAAAGCATTTTAACTTTGACGATTATATATTACCTAAAGAATCAAATACAGAAAATCGTAAGTACCTAATGATTTTTCTTATTCCTAAATATCACCATTTGATGATCATACCATTGTATGGTGCTGCAAGTATTATCAGGACGTGGATCAAAACACATATTATTTCTTTTTGGTTTGGTGACATTATATTTTTGTATCTCAAATGTAAGATTTTCAGCTTTTTTGAGAGACAAGTTCATTTTCTTTTTTTTCGGCTCATGCCATATCTGTTTGTTTTCAGTGGTTGTTTTCTTAATACGCCATTCAAAATGCTCTTTAAATCGTAAAATTGCATAACATACACAAGCTATATGCTTACACACTGATTTTGGTCCTATACCAGCTGCACACTCACACATGGATTGAATAATTTTTCCATCAGATTCAAAAGCAATGCTCATAAAATATGACAATGCTTTCGTGTTTTCAGAGTGGACTTGTCCCCTATGAAAATGCAAATTATTTTGTGTACATGTCACTAGAGCCACCAAATATTCATTTATCATCATATTATAGCCTTTTCTATGAACTGCAGCACACTCCGTCATACCCACATTGTCTCTGTAAACCTCTAAAAAGTAAGTAGAAATATTCACTATATCTAAGTCAGGTGATACACTTTTCGATGTTACGCTAATGTATGAACTGTCCGAAGGCCACTCAACAGTATACGCCAAAACGTCATTTTTTATTCCATCGGTTATGTTTCCAACAAAATTATTATTTCTATCATAGTCTTGAAGCCTGTAAAAAGAAAAACACAGCTGTAATCTGGATAAACAAGCCAACTTTAGACAAGAAATTGTTTGTAAATATAAAATGACTAACCTCTGAATTAGCTGTTCTTTCAGACCGTTTAATTTTGCACCTCTTTTTCTTAACTCCACTTTTAAAGCATTGACATTCATAGATCCGTAATCTGTATTTGCCATAATTAATCTGAAGTATTGTTAATACTCGCAATATTAATTTAATTAGAAATATAAAAGCGCGCGCGTAGCCAACTCGTAAACAAACAGTGACATTTGACGTTTCGAAGACCTCACGCTACAAAAGCGCCTCTAGCGGCGATTTCATACGCGATAGCCCTCATTGTTGTGACGTTCCCCGCATTTTTTCAACAGGAATCCACATACATAAAAAGTGAGTTTTTTTCAGTAATGTCTAATTGATTGTATTCTGAGCTCATAATTTGAATGTTATTATCTGGGTCTTCATTGCTCATACCGGAAGTTTCTAGTTCCTCGTTATGTGACGTTTCGTCATTCAGTTGACTCAACGCGCTGGTCTGAATGAGGAGCTTTCCCAAATCGTCTTCACAATTACCTGCTTTCGGAGGTTTTATAATGTTAGGATTTTTTTTTTGAAAAGCAGATATAAACTACCTGCTTGTGGGTTCGGTAGCTAGACCATTTTTGGTTCTAATTTCTCCGAAAAAATTCTCAAGCACATCCTGATTGAGTCTCCTTGTAAGTAAAAACGTACACCCTTCTGTCCTTAAATATTCAAAAAGCATTAAAATATGTAGAAGTAATCGTTATTTGAAAGCCGCGTATAAACTTAACAGATGAAGTAACATTTTTTTATTGATTGATTAACCTCTCGCGCGTTTCTCGTACACACGGGTGTACGAGAGAGTTGAGTGCCCCTTGTCAAGGTCAAGCAAAAAACGGAAAATCCTCGACGCCTGAGGCATTTTGGGTGAATGTTCGCGAACGTTCGAGAGGTTAATTGCAGATGTTGGAAGTAGGTTAACATTTCATTGAAGGAAGCTACTTGCGATTCTTTTCCACAAAATGCTCTTCTGTATTCATAATTATCATTAAGATTTGATGAGTTTACAGCATATATCTAATTTTGTTATATATCATATTATTTGGTATATTATTGTTCATATATCTAATGAGTTCAGCAGTGTCCCTCCCGGATTCTTCAATGTGATTGAAATCAACGTAAGTGGATATTCCAGCGGCAACAGAATTACTTAAGAGTTGAGTAGCATAGCGAACTTTCATTTTTTCAAAATTTGTTGGATAGATGTGACTGTTTGTTAATTGCAATGTTATGTGCAAGTTTGAAGCTCTTTTGTTTATCATTGTCATACAATTTAATGATGTGGTCGTATTTAGCAACACGATCATAGAAATGGAAGTCGTAGGAAATAAAATTGTTGCGAACTAGTTTTATGAGATGGGGTGCATCAAAAATATATTTTTCTGCCACTATTAAAGAAGTATGGTCGTTCTATGGTAACAGATCTTTTTTTTGCAGCGTTAAATAAATCAAATCCCATGTCGGAGACAAATATTCTGATGTTAAGTCCTATTTCAAATAGTTTTTCCAAAAGTTTGTCAATCCATTTAGCTATCTCGTCATAATTCCTACATTCGGAGAGTAATGCAAATGCCAATGGTTGCTTCGAGTTGACAAATATCCCACGAGCCATCACAACCAAAGCATTTTTTGCAGGTTCCGGTGACTGTACTCCATCAACCTCATGGAAGCCTATAATTTTATCCTGGTTTATGTTATAAAATAAATTAGCCTTCAAACTCATGGTATCAATGACAACTGAGCAATTCTTTTCCATTTCATTCATGGCATCCACTTTAGTTTTAAGAATTGACATAAGTCTGTCATTTTTGATGTTATTGGTATACCATGTTTACTTAAAGTTCTTGGACTAGGGAGACATATAACACTTTGCAGTAACCGATAAGCTTGCGGACTGTTATAATTTCGTTCCTTGCCATCTCCATAGGTTAAATGCTCTAAGGGTACACCACAAATTAAAAACAACTTTTAGTTCATGAATCCCTGACTGGTTCTATGAGACCGCGCTGTTATTGTTTTACTATTGTGTCTCGTTTTGTGGGTACGTGATAGGTTAAGTAATATTAATCAACTTTTATTATTAATCTACAAAACTAAACTTTAAATTTCAGAAAAGGTATTTAATGCGAAACATGAGACTGTTTAATTGAGCATAGACGATCTAAATTTGGAGTAATCGCTGACAAGTCTGCTCTCATCTCGTCGTCAATCGTCCTGAGGCGTTCCCTTTTTTTGGTTTTTATTGTGATAAGAGTTGAAAATCCTAATTCACCCAAATAGGTCGTTGCAAACGGCAAAAGAATTGCAATAGCATGCTTAGAAAGCTGAGGATACTCATTTTTCACACATAGACAAAAATGTTCTAAATCAGTTTCAGAAAATTTTTGTTTTATTGTGCGATCCGTTTTCATTTCCATCAGTTCTTCCTGCTCATTTATTGGAAGGAATGTTCTCGGAGAATGGGTTCCGAACCCAGTCCATAGGTTGCAGATCATGCTTAGGGAAATAGAAATTCATTTTCTCAGCTTTAAATGTTTGACAAACAAAGCCTGCACCCTTTTTTCTGGATCAGCTACCATGACATTTGGGAACATTTCATTATTACCATTCGTAGCGAGACTGAACTATAGTTCCAATTTAGCGCGAAACCTTTCAATTTTATCCGACGATGTCAAGATATTGGAATTTCTGCCTTGCATTTTTTCATTGAGCTCATTTAAATGTGTAAACATATCCGTCAGATATGCAAGTTTTGCTAGCCATTCTTCTTTTTTAAATTAATGTGCATAATCTGAACCCTGGGACTGTGAGATTTATGAACAACATAGTTTTGCGTGGTCTACAGTCTAGACCGTGCAAAACTGTGTTGTTCATAAATCTTTGAAATGTCTGTGCAGCGTTTCGTAACCTAAACGACATCCTAGGGAATTCAAACGGTCCGAAAGGGGTAATGATGGCTGTCTTCTCGACATCCTGTGGTGCTACGCAAATGTTATGGTAGGCCCAGTTAATGTCTAAACATGCAAAGATTGTCTTACCTGCTAATCCATATGTGAAATCTTGCAGCCTTGGAATCGGGTACCTGTCCGGCTTCGTGATCGCGTTGAGTGCACGATAGTCGCCCCAGGGCCTGGAGGTCTACTCTTATTCAACGAAAAACGAAGTTTCGATCGAAATTTCGCTTATTTCCTACCACGGTTCCATTTCGTTCCGAAGTTTTATACGAACGAAAATTGTTTGACGTTTATATTCTCTAAACCTACTCTAATTCGAAATCTTCCGAACGAAAATTTGAATTTGACAGACGATTGTTCGGAATTTTAACCTCAAATTTGACGAAACCAAAAGTGTTACCTTTTGATTTTCGTTTTACGTTTAGTTTTGTGAATATTGTGAGAAAATTATTGACAATGGCTTCGAGATGGCTTTTAATCGAAGCTGCTTTACGTGAAGAACGTGTAGAGCGTAGAAGGAACCGGCGCCGTCTGCGCAATCAACTAAATATTAGCCAAATTCCCGACTTAGAGTTTGTAGGAAATTACAGACTCAGTCGGCAATTATTCGAGGATTTGTGTCAGGAATTAGTGCCTTTACTACCTCGAAAGGCAAGGCGTCATGGAATCGAGCCCACAATTAAGGTAGTGTATATTTTAATTATCATTATTTTCAATAAAAATAGCACTTCACTGTTCATAATCCTCGTCTTTTTCAGATCCTTACGGCTTTGAATTTTTATGCCCGAGGTAGTTACCAAGGGTCTGTGGGACAAAACATGGATGGGCCCATGGCACAACAGACTGTTTCTCGTTGTTTGCAGGAGGTCACAACTGCCCTCAATGCACCCCATATAATAAGGAAGTACATTAAATTCCCGCAAAATAGGAATGAAAGGAATGTTATTAAGCGACGGTATGTACCTAACATGTATTATGTTTTATTAAATATTTATATTAACGTATTTTGAATGAATGCTAAGTATATCATTTATGTTACAGATTTTATGACAAATATGGGCTTCCTGGTGTGATTGGGTGCATTGATTGCACTCACATTGCAATTGTTAGACCTGCTGAGCATGAGGAACAATATTTTAATCGAAAACATTTTCATTCGCTTAACACCCAAGTTGTGAGTATCTATAAGAACTAAATATTAATGATTTCATTGTGACATAATTACTGTTGTATGATTCCCATTAATCTCTATAGGTACCTATCTTACTTTATGTTACATTGAATGTCATTCTTTTCCAGATATGCGACAGTGATTGCTATATAACAAATGTGGATGCTTCATTTGGTGGAGCAACACATGATGCTTATATTTGGAGAGAGTGTGATATAAGAAGCCACATGGAGGGTCTCCAGAATGAAACAGTTTATCTATTAGGTATGTTTGAAATGATTTTGCCTGCATTGCTGGGATAAAAGTACCCCAAACTTTCAGATTTAAATTATTAAGTAGGATAATAATGTAACTCACAATAACATATATATTTTTTTTATTTTAGGTGACTCTGGTTATGCTCTAAGGGAGCATATGATGACACCTATAGATAATGCTGTTGAAGACTCTCCTGAAGGCAGATACAACTTTGTCCAAAAGCGTGCACGATCCACCATTGAACGCACATTTGGAATATTAAAAGGTCGATGGAGATGCCTTTTGGCAGCTCGGGAACTGCATTACTGCCCTGAAACAGCAGGTAAAATTGTAATCGCCTGCTGTGTTTTACATAACTTATGTGTAAGGGGCGGTATTGATGTTCCCGAGTTGACAGAAGACGAACTCCAAGCTGAAAGAAGCAGACAGGTTCCCTCTCAATCAGCCGCTTCTTCAGCTCAAGCTCTACAGGCAGGTCGAAGGGCAAGAGATGTATTAGTGCAAATGTTGGAAAGGAATAGGTAGAATAAGGTTTTACTTTAATAAAGGAATAAAATTTATACTTATAATAAAGTTTTATTTACTTTAACCCTATCTAAACACAAATATAATAATTTATTTATTTAATTATTCAAGTAACATGTGGACCGCTTAATACACACAGAATTAAATATAGCACTACAATATATCAGAGAAACATAAAAAATAAAACAGTAACAAAATCTTAATTCCTATTTAAATATTCGCTTAACTTTTCAAACATCTGCAACATGACAGCTTTGATGTCTGCCACCTCAGTCCTGAGGCCTGCAAGTTCGGTCCTGAGGCCTGCGAGCTCGGTGTTCCTCACTGTCTCTCTCTGTACACGCCCCTCTTCGTACTGGTACAATCTGCTTCGGAAATCAGAACCAGCAGCAGATTGTCTTCTGGGACGTGTAGGTTGTGAGGCTGCAAAACAAAATTCCAATTTAAATATGTACCTTTTACCTCATCAAAAAATGCCTAAGACTCTTGAATGGGTTTAGTGAATATTGTTATCTAAATGGACATATTTTACTGTGTCAAAATAAATACAGGAATCAGTACAAACAAAAACTATTATTACTGATACTTATATAAATTATAAGTATCAGTAATAATAGTTTTTGTTTGTATTATAAATCTTTACATTTATTACACAAAACAGATATAATGTCTTTGACTTCCCATAGTAATATAATCACTCATCCTGCAGTACTCTAAACACTCACAAAATAATATTACTATAGCATGTACTAAATTTTTATGATAGCATTACTCTAAATACCACAGTAACAATTACTTACAAAGTGTGGAAGGCAGGCGTTCTTGTGACACCGGTGGTTGACTCGCAGGCTGTAAGAGCTGCCTATCTTCCAGGCTGGCTTCGACACGCTCTCCAACAGCTTCCTCATGCAAATCCAAATCAAGAGGCTGTGAGAAGCTCAGTGGTTGGCTTGTTTGACTGGAGGTGGATGGAATTGGTTCATTGGTCTGAAAATAAAACAGATTTAATTAACTAATAGAATCATGAAATATTGTTTTAAATTAGAAAAGAAGAATTAGATTTGATGACATTAACTTAAAATGCAATTAAACTCTTGTACTTAAAAAAACTGTATGGTAATAAAAATAATTATTGTTTAAAATTAATTGATAATTCAAAGAATGACTTACCTCTCTGAAGGGTGGCACTCTGGCAGTTGTTTGGCGTTCACCAAACCCAACTCCCATTATTGACAGTACTTTTAACTGCCATTGGGAGAGTGGGGGTGCTGTTGATGGACCACCTCCAGTCGCTGAAGCCAACCTACGAGCATCAGCAGCAGCTTTCTTGGCTAGATGCTTTCTATCAAACCATACCTGCAAAATATAAAAGCATGAGATATTTATGTCACTATATTATTATGTCATTAATTAACAAAACACTATTTACCTTTTGCCACTGCTGAATAGATTTAGTGCAACCACCCATTGAATTAAGTATGTTGCACAATTCTTCCCACAGCCTCTTTGCGTGGGCACTTCCGTCGCCACCCCTCAATCTCCCGCGAGCTAGATCCCTATGCTCGTCTAAGAAATTGAGAAGGGTGTCGATTTGTTCAGGAGTAGCCGAACCCGTATGTGGAGCCATTTTAAACTGAAAAGAGGTATAAATGGTTATTATTAGAAGAGGCGATACTTTGTGTTAGTGAAAAATCAAAATAATGTATGTGTAATACGATATAATATTATACTTACAAAGTTTTTAAATCCAAAAACAAACTTGTGGAGACTACGAAAGTACGACTTGAAACTTTCTCAAGGAATGTGAGTCGTCTTAAGCCTCGTAGGGTCGGTGTAATATGTAAAAACGCACTTGGAAACATGATTTATTTAGCACAACACTTGAGAAACACACTTTAGAAAACTTTACAAAGTATTCAAACAAAAAATCGTAAGTGGACAATAAATTTGACATGTTATGATTACATTATACAGATATTTTTGGTTGTCCTAAGTGACTACCCATTGTTGGCATGAAATAGTACTCTTCAAATTAGTCGGATAACAATGACAGTGAAAGGGTATTTTATAGTGTCGTGGTGAATGTCGTCAAAAAACAGTTTTTTGACTGTACATTTTTAATTTTGGCATGAATTATACAAGAAATATTTAATTAATCACATTTTTAATGTAATATATAAAAATAAAGCAAGAGAGTTTGTTAATTTTAAGTTAAAGTAAAAACCGTAATCTACTTTAGATGACATCATAAAAGACCCACACAGTATTATAGATTCCATTCGTTCACGAACATTGTCTACGGTTCCGAACTTCTTGTGCGAGTCCGAAAATGAAATAGAGTAGGATCGGTCACGAAACTTCGTTTAAGTTTTGTTCGTTTGCGAAGTTTCGTTTCGGAGAAAGAGAGTAGACCCCCTGATCTGTCCATTCTTCTTTGGCACGACATGCAAGGCGCTCGCCCTAGGGCTCTTTGATGGTCTGCAAATACCTAAACTTAGCATTAGCTTAAATTCGTCCTGTACCATTTTATATCTATGCGGTGGTAAAGGCCTAGCCCGAGTAAACACAGGAGCACCTGTGGTCTCAATATGATGGTAAGTATGATGACTAGAAGGCTCTTTATATGGATTATCGTTCTGGATACTAGAGATAGAGAGCTCTGAACAATTGACAACAGATTATGTATTCCTACTCAGTTTGGTAAGACCATCAATCAACTTTTTATTGTACAGGTCTCCGATCAACTGGTGTGCTTTTAAAAAATCAGCGCCTATTATTGACTGTTTAACATTACATTACATTGTTTAAAATTTATATGTACAATCTTGTGTAAACTGATTTCCCTTCACTTACAGGAATTACCGATACGTTAGCACCCGTGTCCACTAGATAAAATTTTACACACAGGCGGTGGTTTCCTGCGGCACAATCATCCACCGAAGCTGACTGTACCGCGCCTAGTTTCCCATATTCTGTCGTTTTTTGGGCCACGGCAGTTCACATGCTCTTGCGTCTTCCCGATACCGATAATGGTGTCTGCATAGCCAATCCTGAGAGTCTGGTGTGCTCCTGGATCTAAAACGTCGTTGCTGCCATGGCCGGCGTCTATAACTTCCAGTTGGGCTTCTGTCTCTTCTCTTAATCTCACTGATTTCACCTCGTAACTCTTTCATTTCTACTGATAATGTTCTCAGTTTATTAACTAACACCACGTTCACATCGCATGTGGATGTAAAGAAAGAAAGAAAGAAAATTATTTATTTGGCCAGCAAGCGTATATACACACAGTGTAGAAACAAAACATGTAGATAGAATCTAAAGCATAAAACATAAAAATAAACATAAAATAGAAGTAACGGTTGCGCCGAATAGGTCCAGTGTGGGGATGTGTTCGGCGTTACCGACGCAACTTCACCGCTTCCCATGTTCTCTGGAATTTTTTCTGCCATCGTCACAAGTCGAGGTCGTAGACGACCCGGGAGGTGTAGTCCGATGGTATAACTTCCGTGTGCGTCAGTGTTCCATGATGATAAAATTCCAGTTGTCTCGGAGGTGTAGTCTGATGGTCTCGTAACCAAAACCTGTATTTTCCTGGTCGACAGGTGATAGCTGGATATTGATATGGTCGTGTAGTTGTAGCTACTAAATAGCAGCCTATAGTGAACTGGATCGTAAGTTACTGAAGAGATCCAATGGTCCGACGGTATAACTTCCGAGTGCGTCAGTGTTCCATGATGAAAAAATACCAATTGTTTGTCTCCGCCCACGACGATGTCTGAAACATAGAATAGTTTTTGTTAAGATTGTTTTGTTACAAGCATTTTCTGTTGGGGATTTCATTAATTTTATATTGGAATAAAAGTTTTTTCTATTTTAACTCGTTATTATTTTACGGACACATATAAATTGCATATTCATCGCAGCACAGACAAGAAGAAGCCACAGATAAAAAACATTATTTTTCTTTTTTAAATCCTTAATTATCTATGGCTTGGAAGATAGGACATTGCTCCGCATTCATCACTCTCCCTCAATGTTCTATCTTTCAACTCCTACATTACACAAATAAACAACTCTAAATCAATTTAAAACCAATCAAACTTTAACTTTCAACAATACAATTTTTTTTTATCCAAAAACCCTGTGAAAGTCTTATATTATCATTACAAAAACATAACACATAACATTATGTTGCTCAATACTTATAAACTACTCACATCTTAAACTCAATTAGTATTGACACTCTTTTAACTAGGTAAATAAACTTAACATATGTAGGTAACACTGAATATCATTCAACATTAATTCTGCACCATAACCACACAATACGTTATGAAACCCTACTACTTTCCTACTGAATTTTAGGTAATGGTTTAGTTAAAATATCTGCAATTTGTTCCTTAGTTGAAACATATTTTACGCCTATTATACCTTCTTCCACTTTCTGCTTAATAAAGTTATACTTCACATCAAGATGCTTTACACGTTTGTGATCTGGATTTTTAACAATTTTTATAGTGCTAGTATTATCTTCATAAATAGTAACGTTTTTAACACTAATATTTAAATCAACTAATAAATTGATAAGCCAACATGCTTCCTTATAAGCTTCACAAAGAGATACCAACTCAGCCTCAGTGGTACTAAGAGCAACAGTAGGTTGCTTTCTAGATTTCCATATAATAGTATTATTAAATAATTTAAATAAGAAACCTGAGGTTGACCTTCTACCTGTTGTGTCTCTAGCAAAATCTGAATCTGCATAACCAACCAAAACATTATTCATATCATAATTACTCTTACTATAAACCAAATTATAATCCACAGTTTGTTTAATATATCTTAACAATCTTTTCAAGGCTTTAAATAATTTTTCACATGGTTGAGACTGAAATCTACTAAGGTAACCCACAGCAGTGGCAATATCCGGTCTCGACCCTATCATAGCATACATTAATGAACCAACTAAAGATCTACATTTATATTCCCAACTAAAATCTACTTCATTACTATCAATATTTAAAATAGAATTTTGATCCATTGGTGTGTCACAACCCTTACAATCTTGCATATTATATATTTCTTTAAAACTCCCAAAACGTATTTAGTTTGATTAATATGAACTTCCCGTGGTAACTTGTTTATAGAAATCCCCAAATACTTTAAATTATTACTTCCCATACCTTTCATCCTGAATTTAGTACATAATAACTGGTTTACCATATTCATTTCCTTTACCTCTCTCCCTATAATAAGCAAATCGTCCACATACAATAATAAATACAAATCCCCTTTCATATACAAGCAGTAATCATTTTGTGACCTTTTAAAACCATACTCTATAATTGTTTCATTAAATTTTTCATACCAATATTTAGGCGACTTTTTCAAACCATATAATGACTTTAATAACTTTAATGCATGACCTTCAGGTACCACTAACCCCTCGGGTGGTTTCGAATAAACATCTTCCTTAATGTCTCCATATAAAAATGCTCCTTTTACATCCATCTGGCTAATATGTAAATTATTGTGTACAACTATTGACAGTAAAATTCTTAAAGTTTGGAGTTTCAATACAGGTGAACACGTGTCTTCTATTTTATCATGTTTAAATCCATGAACTTGCTTTATATATTTCTTGATCTGCAAGTTCCTCTCCATCCATGTCCTCGTCTGTTACCCAATCCTTGTCCTCTTCTATAATTCGATCCTTGTCCTCTTACTTGTGAAAATCCTATTCCTTATCCTCTTGAAAATCCTTGACCTCGTCCTTGTGAAAAACCAAATCCTCGGCCTCTTGAAAATCCTTGCCCTTGTCCTCGTGAAAATCCTTGTTTATTTTCATATTCCGTACCTTGTCCTTCATTAAATCTGCTTCTACACTGGTTTTATTTATGTCCAGGCTGATTACAATTATAACATAAGAAAGCATTACTATAGTTTTGTCCTTTATTTATTTTATTATCTTTTTGCCTCTTTTTCTTTTCCTAATATCTTATCTTTCTTTTACAAAATCCAGTTTTATTTCGGTCATTGTTTTTAATGTTGTAACGACTACTTCGTATGACTTCGGCATTGACAGTAAAATGTTATTAATTTTTTCTTCGTCGGACAAGACGGCTCCCGCATCGGCCAGTTCAAAGAACATGCTCCATGCAGCTAAAATGTTTTGCCAAGGACGTTTTTTCATTAAACATATTTTCTCCAAGCTTTCTTCTTAAAAGTACCTTTTATCATAAAATTAGCTTCCAGACGTTTAACCATATTATATGCTGTATTTTCGTTTCGAATGTATTCCAAATGTGTGTCCACCATTCCACTTATGATTATATTTTTTGCCTTCGCTTCCAACTTTTTGTTTTCGGGTCAACTTGCAAACGCGACACTCGTAATCGCTTCCACGCATTCATATTCCGCCAATAAACATTTTATTCTGAATATCCAAGTCGCAAACCCCGTCCCATCAAATTGTTTTATATTGTACGTTTTGCACTCCGCCATGTTGATCACGTATAATTTTCAACGCAATAATTATGTCCATCAGCATTAAACACTTTCTTTGTTTTAC
Source organism: Mythimna separata (assembly GCA_030763345.1). Lineage (NCBI taxonomy): Eukaryota > Metazoa > Arthropoda > Insecta > Lepidoptera > Noctuidae > Mythimna > Mythimna separata. Next base: position 11,028,726 of record CM061174.1, on the reverse strand, counting down.
AACCATGCTCTGCTACCACTGTTGGGGATTTCATTAATTTTATATTGGAATAAACGTCTTTTCTATTTAAACTCGTTATTATTTTACGGACACATATAAATTGAATATTCATCGCAGCACAGACAAGAAGAAGCCACAGATAAAAAACATTATTTTTCTTTTTTAAATCCTTAATTGTCTATGGCTTGGAAGATAGGACATTGCTCCACATTCATCATTTTCTTCATACTTTCATAAAATACGCTGCTCTATGGTTATTCGGTTACCAAATGACTTGCGGGAATCGCTGATCTATTTTGTTACTTTTTACAATTTACTACTTTCCTAAGAGGCTCCTCTGTCAAATTGCAATTTTTGTCTAATGCTGCCATTTTTCTGAGCAATTGAAATTTTTTTAACCAGTGCGCAAATTTTGACAAAATAAAGTTGAATACATTTTAATAAACATATATTTTTTACTTTGATATGTGTTCATAGTAAAAAATTAAGTTATCGCTTACGAGACTTGTTTTCTCAGATACAAATTTTATGGACGACGCTTGCCAGTCCGTAGACCGCCCGACGCGCCAGTTGCTATCAGCTGAGTTTTAGTAAGTACCTACGTGTGGTGTACTGGACCATAGATAGGCCCAGGTGGAATAAAAGAGTGTGTCAATATCCGTGCCTTAAAAAAAAAGTGTACTTTCAGATACGTACTGTAGAGAAATGACCACTGGTTGCTCTCTCGGCGTGAGTTCTAATCGCTTGGCGAGTTTCGCCTAGCGAGTGTTATCTTTCATAGCTCTTGTCGCTCAGCGACAAACTAGTGAAGTGAGTGCTCGCCGGCAGTGTGAACAGTCAGCGATCAACTGTTTGTATATGCATCTCTTTTTTTCACACGGAAAGTATATCTATTGTACGTTTCTTGAGCGAGAAAATAGCCGATAGTTAGTCGTTTTCTCGCCATTGGTGGGACAACAGCCTAAAAGGAGTGTGGAGGGCGCGCGAGCCGTCGATGGCCGCTGCGCTACCACGCCGCCCGCTCCTCTCTGCTTGATGACGCATGTGTGTCTTCGAGGTGTTAACGTGTGCGTTAACATATTACCGGGCCACCATGGAAAGCCAGCCCAGCTGATGATGATGATGATGATCTGTGAAGTATGCTTCGTGATTGGTCCGATGGTCCATCCAGCAATGGGCATATTTTATGAAAAGCCCGTCTGATTGTCCCGGTCGTTATTTTGATGTCCGCTACTCGAGCTTCTCCTTCATGTCCCGGATACAGCTTCACGATACGTCCCAACGGCCACTGAGCCACCACATTTTAAATGTATGTTGGTCTTTTAGCCAAGTTTCATTTAGTAGACAAATATCTATATTTTGATTTTGTAAAAAATTAATTAATAAAGGTTTTTTATTATTTAGGCTTTGGGCATTATACTGTGCAATACATAAGGATGATACAATGTTGGAGCTCAAATCCATTATGTTGGCAGATTTTTAATGAGCATGTCTTTGATAGATAATGTGGTAATGGGCACATCGTCCGATTTGTTGTTTAATTGTACTAACATATGGACTAAAGCCAATACATCATTATTGAAAATGATTTGGGCTTTGACATTTGGTTTTTGTGCAGTTTTCTTCTCAAGCATGGTTTCAGAATTTACAGATATGTTATTTACATTATCCACATTAAACAGTTTCATTTTGTTATTATTTACTTCAGGTTCTTTATTCAAATTATACACATTGTCTTTTTTGCAAAGGAGGGAAGTCAGTTTCCTTCTTTGTATTGGCAATGCTAGCATAAGTTATTATTTCTTTTTTCCACCATTTTCCTCATCTTACCGGATAGATCTTTGATATAGCTAAATGAGGTCCACTGCAGTTAAGCAGTCGAGCTCATTGGGCTTGTCACATTCTTTATAGGAGTGTTCTCCAGCACAGCAGCTGCAGCGCTGTTTACCATTACATATGTTGGCAGAATGGTTGAATTTGAAGCAGCGATCGCACTGCAATAGGGGTTGAACATAGTCAAAAACTCTATATGAGAATAGGTCACATTGTATTGAATCTGGTAATGAATTTGATAAAAAGGTAATGCTGACTGTCTGGAAGTAGTATCCTGCTCTGTCCCACTTTTTTTGTGAATTTTCTCACTGCCACAATTTCGTAGACAGAAGAAAGCTTTGTGTACAGCAGTGGCGACGGGTACACTTACGTGCGAGTGAATCCGCTGCTTGTACTTGTACCAAAAATTATTATAAACCTGACCTAATTAAGCGACGGAGAATCTTAACTGCGAGATTCAGAAACCGTCGCTCAACTAACAACGCCATCTAGTGACCGCGTTTCCAACTTTTTTCACAAATTCACAATTTCCTCAAAAGATGACGCAGTGAAACAATATTTATGTAAACACAATTTTAAAAATAGTATGTAAAATATATTATTAAAGTTCACTCACCAAATGCCGTTCGCTCAATGATGCAATAAATCCAAACCGGCGTTTTTATTAATTGTCGAAAAACTACAAACTAAAACCATTATATTATTCTTACCATAGGTACCTATTCAAGTACGATTACAAAACAATACAACTGAACTGATCTTGTTCTTGCTGCACTATCACTACGCAAAACTATCACTAGACTACACTTACATATAAACCAATTTCAATCATAAAACTATAAGATTCTAAATTATGATACGAATATATATCAAATAAAATGCAAATGAACAGCTGAAATATGACACATGAATAAGCGCGAACCAAAACTGTCAAACTAAATACTAAATAAATTAAAAAGTTCAGTATCATTCCATCTCGTTCTAGCGGACGCATTTTATGATTTAACTCGATAAATACCGGGTTGCCTGCAAGCCCTATTTAGCCGTATTATACTGGCTTGTCGCTTGTATAACACCGCTAGATGTCGCTAGAAACTATGAATTAAAATGTATGAAATTCCTTTCCTTTTGACCGGGTTGTCGATCTGTTTTGCGTAAGTGATTGCTCCGAAAAACTTGCAGGCGTTTATTTATTGTTGATTGTTATTTTCACAAGCAAGTATTATGCAGTTATAAGATTTGCTTGTAACTTAATACATAATTAATTTGTTAAGGTTTGTTGTTGTGTTTGTAAAGTGAAGCCGGTAGGAATGGAGTTGTTTGGAGACGGCGCTACTGGTGTACAGTTCTTTGTTGGATATATTTGTTGGCACGAACCTGATTATACTCGTTCTATCTGGGATGCGGGGATATATGCCCTCATCTTATGTTTATCTAGGAAGCTCACATTGTTGATGAAATTATTGGCCGTGTTGTATTGCTTGAACACGGCTAAAATTTTATTTGCATTAACACGGCGTATTGCGACCACACACACCTTTAACGTCCGCCGCGAAAATGTGATTTAAATATATGCGGCTTTCATTTCATCCCAATCGTTCATTGTCCTGACTTTCTACAAAAAACTTTTTAACTCCGTGCTACCCGAATGCTCTGGATACAGTCTTTTGTAATTCGGTTTAAAGTAAGGCGCGTAATTAATAGAGTCATTTTCCTCACCGCCGCCATGGTCCTCAGCATCAGTGCCAAAAGTCCGCTTCCGTATCTTGGGATTCGAGGGTTCAGCCCTGCTCCCCTGTATAGTCAGATTCAGGTGGCTCGACAAATGACTGACTTAGTTTTATTAAATCTAGCTTCTGGTGGTCCACCTAAGCACCATGCAGACCACAAATGTTCGGATTTGTATAAAATGTAAAGAGGTAATAAAGATCCATCTGCACTTGCAGCGAACATTATAGAAATATTTCCTTAATAGTGATTTAATATTCTCTCAGGATATTTAACTGCGTTTGAAAATGCATTTTGTTGATCCCGGGTTGTCAGACAAGTTAGTTTCATCGTAATTCCTCTAGCTGGCCGCTCTTGAATCCACTAGATGGCGCACACAAACGATTGTAGTAATCAATCGTCTTTGATTGCAATCGTGTGCGTGGTGCCATCTAGTGGTTTAGTGAAATCTAACTACAAATTGTTAACGATGTTGATGATATTTAGCAAGTACTCACAATGTAAACAGTCATAGATCTTCGTTCTTCGCTTCTTTATCACAAACAGATGACAAATAACAAAGCGCACAGAAGGCATATTATTACTCGATAGGTTTACAAATACTAATATGAAGTCCAGGTTCGGGAAGGGTACACTCACAGCCAGTCCCGCAGACTTACGAGACTTATTAGAGATGGCTAAATGTGTCTTGGCCACAGTGAGGGGTAATGAGACAAGAATATAAAATTAAAATCTGATTTATTTACAGAATGGTACAGCTTATATACTAATTTCACTCTACACACACTGTTACATTAATTGTTTGTGTTCTATGCGTGTAATATGCAACGTAAATATAATTTTAAGTTGTCCGCGCATCAGCCGGGCCGAGTGCTGATTCAATGGTTCAAAGGTAACATTGAACAAGCGTAATGTTTTAATTCAACCAACAGCTGTTTTTCAATTGCAATGAAAGATAATTCGGAAAGACGCTTTTGTCATTGTGTATTTCTTAAATACGTGTGAATTCGTTTTAAAGAAGAAAACGCCCGCTCTGCGGAACAACTTGTTGCAGGAATGCAATGGTGACAATTTAATAAGCTAATTTCAGAAGCTCGGGAAGGCATCTTGGAAGCAATTATTTTCTTGTATGAAATCTATTATATCGAAAATGTTACGCTCCTTCAGTTCAGCAGGTGATGAATACAAACTTATCAACTGACTTTTTAAAGTATCCCTGTCAAAATGGTTTCCATAAATGCTTATTAACGAATCTAATTCCGCTGTCGGAAAAACGACATTATAATTATCAAAACGTTTTTTATTAAGCAATTGGAAAAACTGTAATTTGAAAATTTCAAAATATCTAGAATTCATCTCAGATGATACCTATGTTATTAATAACTTGGACGTAAAGTCGTTTATACTTAGTACGAGCGCAAGTAACATTGCGTCTTAATCGAGGCGGTGAATTATTTGTTGTTAGCCATTTTATTAAACATAGTAATGAGATGACGTTTTTGCCTATAAACCACTGCTGCATTTGTAATTTTAAGCTTGACATCGTAGGAGCTTTGTTAATTTGAGTGCAATGATACGGAGCATTATCCATTACCACCAGAGATTTTTCAGGCAGATTTGGTACAACTTTTTCAGTCATCCATTTATGACGTTTGAGGTGTTCATATCGTCGTGATAATCTGCAGAATGTGATTGTGACTTGAACATTAATAATACATTTTTTACAAATCCGCGCTTGGAATCTGCATCCGCAATTACACAACATTTTCCAGCTGATTCTAAAATTAATAATCCATCTTTTTCTTTGCTTTGCCAACAGCTTTTAACGTAATACGATGGATCAATGTAAGTTTTCTAAGAACACCGCAGGCCTTTTGTCAACAAGCCTATTTTTCCTCATTCTTTCAATGTACCTGGCACAGCAAGCTGTAATATCATTTCGTTCCATCAACACTGCGTTTAGATTGACAACGTTTGTATCGAAAACCTTACAGTTTCAATATTCTTCGTAAAGTTGCATTACTCCCTTGAAAATTTGTGTCTCTTTCTAATTCCAAACGCAATTGACGGTAGGCAATTCTTTCTTCAAAACATACAAAAAAAAATTTGGCGTATACAAGACAAATCAAAGTCATCCAAAACCAATTTTCTTAACTTGTGGACGACTATTCCCAGGAGTAACAATTTTCTTTGATGTTGCCGTTGCAATTATTCCTTCTTTAAAAGTTCTTAAAACAGTTTTGGCAGACACGGCTAAAATCACAATGACGATTGGGGACTGACTCTAGTTCGCATAGTATTTTGTGGTGAAAATTTCGTTGCTCTGTTAAGTGCATTCAGAATTTCAATTTTAGCATGTTTCTGCTCTGTTGAGAGACTTTTGAGCATTGGTATCATCATTTCGCAAAATGATACATCCTCGTCATATTGTTACTTTTAGTGCTTTCTATTTCTCTAATCTTATTTGTCGTTTCTCTGATAGCTTTTTGATCTTTTTATTAAACATTCCTAAGTATATTAATTTTCTTCTTATCAGTAAAAACATTCACTTGTCACTTTTAGTAGAAATTTAATATAAAATCAAAAGAAAATTAGGCGCAACTTATTTTTACAACATCCATAAAAAAAAGAAAGACATCTTTTTAAATTTACTCGTCACATCATGAGTCATGACACATCGCTCGACGCCTCGTCCGTCTTCGTTCGGAATAACTCGGGCTTACTCGGGTCCGTTCGTAAATTATTCGGGCTGAGGCTCAGCCCGAATAATTACGGAGCCGGGTCGCTCAGCCGCTGAGCATTCATACGACGCGTCGTTGGATTCGAGTTGCATCACATTCGTACTCGCTCACAATAGTCGAACTGATACGAGTTGAGACGATTGCGGTTCGAAAGACTGTATGTCGGTTTGATACGAGTTAACCTCTAGCCGAATTGATTCGAGTAAACGCATTCGGTTAGCACATCACTACTACTTACACTTCCCGGTAACGGAGCAATTGTTCGAAGTGTAAGCCACTGCGTTGTACTGTTCAAATATAATAAACGTCGATTCTGGATATCGAATCATATTAGACTAAGAGAAGATTATGGCGAATTTCGGCTTTTTAATGAACTCGATGAAGAAAAGTTTTTTAATTACTACAAGATGAATAAAACAAAATTTTTCGAACTTTTTGAAGATGACATTATGAAGCAAGAGACGCATTTACGCAAAAGTATTTCTTCTCTGGAGAGACTTGCAATAACTTTAAGGTACCTAAAGAACTCACTTAAATTCGGTTAATCATTTATTAGAAACCAATATATTGTTTCACAATATATTGTTGTTACATCCGTACACACCTAAAAACTTTCATAGGTAGCATCATCAGTTAAATAAGATCTGATATCGCGACCATCGCTGCTAGTGGTATTTTCGTAAGGTGTAGACTAAAATGGGGGCGAAGGAATATCTGACTTAGCTACTGAATGTGGTGATAGAGAGCTATGTAGCGAATACGATGTTCCAGGACGAGGTGGGGGCGAAGTTGCGTGATAAATATGTGACTCAGGACTAAGTACTGAATGTAATGGTTGAGAGCTATGTGTCTAATACGATGTTCCAGGAGGAGGTAGTGTGAAGGATTCTGCCCCAGAAATATTATAAACTACTCTCGCTTTTGAATTTTCCTCTCTAGCACGCATCACACTTTTAAAAACTTCATTCTGTATCTTCATCTGAAAATTTTCGGACAAATTCTTACTCATTTCGTACATAGTGTCAAAAAAAGATTTCATTACATCTTTCGGCGGTTCTTGCCTTGTCAATACTTGTCTTCGTAATTGATCTCTTTCGGCGGCCCTTTTATCTCTTGCCTTTTTTCCTCATCTAAATACTTTATCAAGCTATCATTTGATTTTCTTTTTCGTGAAATACTTGCAGTTTCTTCTAAATTTCTTTCGGCATTTTCAATCTCTTGAGTTTGTAAAGAGTCTGATTGTTCTAATAAAGGTTCTGATAAAGGTTCAGCATTTGTGGTCCTCGGTCTGTTTGCCATATACGGTATTAAAAATTCCATTAATCATATTTCCAACCTTTGTCGTTATCAGCAGCTTGTCCAGTAGTCGTTTTTCGTCTATTGAGTGACTGTCTATGACCATCGCGTAGTTTTTTCCATAAGTTTTTAGCTTCTTTTACTGTAACAAATAAACAATTATTACAATACATATTAAAAATGTTAACATTTCTAACATTTCTCTGTTACAGATACTTGGCTACAGGAGATTCGTTCACATCAATGGCATATAGCTATAGAATGGGCTTGAATGAAGAATTTTGTCGATTTTTAACACATCTGGCACTGTACCATGGCAAATTACAAGAATACAAAAGAGATTGTTAAGAATGTAATAACAATAAATACTTACTATCCGGTAAATCCGGTTTCTCCAAGCAGCATCTTTAATTTCATTTATTTTATACTCTTCACTGTTAGTCGCCCATAAACAAGGATATTTCCTAACGCTTTCTATAAAATGTTCCATAATATGCGTAGGTAAGGATTGCGTACTATAAACAAACAAAAACGAAAATTCAAAACACGAGGTCTACAGTCTGCACCGTTCCGTTCAAAGTGAGGGCGAGGCAGGGGGAGGTGCGGTGTCCGGGGACGTGAGGTAAAATATACAGCTCCTCTTTATCACCCAGTCGGTCGAAAAAATATTTATAGTTAGGGATATAATATACAGGGTGTTTGGTTCATCGTGTGCCAAATTGATATGGTCGACTGGAGGGGTCATCTGCTATCCTTTCAGACCCCTAAACACTAGCCATGCCCTGTGAATTTTTTTTCATCGATAATTTAGTATTTTTTGAAAAATAGACCCGAATTTTACATTCAAATACAAATATTAAAAATGTATAAGACGTAGAGCCTGAATTTTAATTTTATTTAGACGTATATTGTATAAAGGTACTTTTAAATACAAAATTAGTGATATTAGCCATCTAGATTTTTTAAAATTTAGTCGCAAAGTTTCGGAATTAAATTAAAGCTATTCATGTTACAGCAATTTACATGGCTGCAAAAAATTTAACAAAGTGGGCTCAAACTGTCGCCCTGAAATATTCCCCGTTTTATCCATATAGGTTCATCATTCCCCTGGATCGGTCGGCATCCTGGATAGCGAAGGACCGTTTTCCATTGCCTCATACATGACTCAATGAAGGTGCGTAGAGTTGCATCTATTTTATACAACTCCAACACCCTCATGAGCCATGTATGTGGGACAGAATCATAGGCCTTCTTGTAATCTATCCAACATATCGACAGACCCTTGCGGAATCGACGAACCTGTAACTCCTTAGTGCCACGGGACCCACTCCTACATCCGTTCTGAGAGGCGGACATAATCAAGTTTTTTTCTATGTGTACATAAATTTTTGCTCTCAGAATGGATGTAAGGAGTTTATAGACCGTTGACAAACACGTAATCGGTCTATAATTTTTGGGTTCCGTGGGACTACCTGTCTTATGGAGCAGGTGGGTGATGCCAGTTTTAAAAAACTGAGGTAGCGACCCAGAGTCTAAGGCTGACTGGAATTGGGATGCCAGGAGCGCGTGTGAGCTGCTGTACCACTTTAACCAGAAGTTGTGCAGTCTGTCCGGACCTGGAGACTTCCAATTTGGTAACGGACGGACTGCTCTAACTATGTCCGATTGGCTAATTATGACTTTTTCCATTTCTGGTACAGCTGCGCACACCCGCTCGACATCACGCATCCAGTCATCTTCAGTGTGATAGACGGGCACCGACCAGATGCTACGCCAGAATGCATTCGTGGCGACGTCATCCGGCCGGCGCACGTCAATCACACTTTGTTCAGGTCGCTTATTATTATTATTATTCAGATTCTTTGGATTAGACTTCTTATTCTAATTAGTTCATACTGGAGCTTCCTACGTTTTTTCTCTGATTCCTGACATTCACCGCGAAATTTACGTTTCCTGGGCGTGTCAGACGAAAGAGCTTGTGCTGTTTATGTAGTATTGTCGTTAGTTTTGTCTGATGTAGTTTGGACAATGATGAATTCTTATCAGGACCCTTAATGGTAACCGCTGATAAAACGTTGAATGATTCTTTCGTTTGTGTCGATACATTTTTAAAGTCTTCATTTGTATAGAGGTTCGAAGTACTTGGTTGATTTTGTAGCTTCCTGCGGGAGTACCGCAGGAAGCTTACAGGTTTTTCTTGGAGTTACAAAAATTATAAGTACTATGCGCATAGTAACTAAGGGAAACAATAATATATTATTTATGTCTATTATAGCTAATATTGCAAAATTTTGTTAGAGTGCTAACCAAAGTTAAATCTTACGAGGATTTTATACATTACTAATCACTATTACATAATACAGATTACAAAAAAAAACCTAATTGCATTTAATGCCCATAGATTATATTAAAACTATGAGATCATCTCTTATCATAACAACTGTTTTATAAAATGTTCTGTGCTGTCATACGTCCAGTCTATCAATTCTTTGATTATTTTACTTTTTACATCTTGAAGTGATAAGTTACGTAAACTAAGAATTTTGGTGAAATTTTTGTAAACAAGGTTTGTCATGTAAGTACTGAACCTTTTGGCGAACTCTGTTTTGACGGGAATGATAGGTAGCTTAAACACTCGCTTCCTTACCATGTCCTCGTAGTCTGGTCACTTTAATACTTCTTTATGAGCAAGAAGGGTGATTTTTAGTAAATATAATTTTCTAACACTAAGTACCTGCGTTTCCTTGTAAAGGAGAACGGTAGAGAAACGGAAAGGTTTTTTGATCATTGTCTTAAGGACTGCACGTTGTGATCTTTCTAGGCCACCAACAACTTCAGGAAAGCTATTTAACCTTAAGAAAAGCTAGCTTTGTGCCTCAGGTAAGAAATAAAACATTGTTAATAGGTACCTAATTATTTTAGACTTTATTTAGAAATAAAACAAATCAGTAAAATAATGATAAAGAACGTTATGCTTAGTTATCATAATCATGTAACGGGGATGGCTCAAATCTTCCCGAGTTCCCGACTGTGTCCGTGATATTATGTCGTATTATTATAAGATTAAACGAACTTACCTTAAGTGAAGTTCTATCTTAATTATACGAAGCTCCTTGTCCGAGACGGTTTAACGTGTAGTAAGCTGTTTGTACCAGCGCCAAGTCACTACTTTAAAGCTATTAAAAAAAAAAATGGTTTCCTCGTGTCACATCACTACTTGTCATTACGTTTAAAGGCAGGTTTATGAACAACCCTAATACTGGGATAATACTCAATGAGTATTAGTGGGAGGGATTTTGGGACTGCCGTCTCGGACAAGGAGCTTCGTATAATTAAGATAGAACTTCACTTAAGGTAAGTTCGTTTAATCTTATAATTATACTCTCTCCTTGTCCGAGACGGTTTAACGTGTAGATGTTTAAAGTTAGGTTGTGAATAACCAGATTCGATAATTAAAAATAAAGAAGTATTAAATATATGGTATTGTTAGCAACAGAAGGAGAGGCCGTGTTGGCCACTGGAGGCGAGGCGACGTCGTGACGTCACACCATCAGGCGGCGGCCGACGGTAGTCTATAAAAGAGGCGCGCGGTGCGGCAACCCCCCTTTTTTCGTTTGGTCGGCGTTGAGGACGGACTTGCTACTTGACCGTTATCGTGTGATTTTATTTCATTAATACCTACTTCATATTCTTATAATTTTGTAAAAGTGTGATTAAAGATTGTTTATTCATTTTTTATCTGTTTCACTTCTGATCCCTAAAATCAGAAGTGGGATAAAGATTCGTTTCGCCCACAAATTAATAGTTTCGATTTTTAAAGTTCTCTTTTTTTTCTACTTAAAAGCGGGTGGTTGCCAACTACTAGTTGGGATGGTTAGATCGAGTCGTTCGGGTTCACAAACTTGTGCCCCGCGTCCTAACCGATATCGTAGCCGCCATATTGTGAGTAGAAGGTCATGTAGCAAGTCTCGGCTTTGCGATTCCGAAGCCGCGTGAGGACGCGCAGCCCTGCGTCACCGCTATACTGGTGATCATTTGAGACGATTGTCTCGCAGTTGAAAGTTTTGGAAGCATGTTTACAGGTCAGAACCGTGAACCGCTACGGGAAATGAGAAGACAAAGGACGGCCGAACGGTGGTGTAAAAACCAAGCCTATCACGACGAGCGTGTCAATGAAGACCGACAGCGTCCACATGCCTACGTCGCAGTCTACGGGGAAACTTGATCCTGGTACGCGCGGTGCTCGCCGTGTAGTTGGAGTCCTGGACTGCGGGCGCTGTGAGCTGCAACTTCTGCCTGGTTGCTGCCCTGGAGGGATGAATGGACTCCCGAGACGTGCGTCGCATTTTTGAAGACAAGTATTTCCTTGAAGTCTGTGCGGTATGCTAACTTTGTGCCTATGCCGATAGCCACTGGGAGATATGCAAACTTGGAGCCTATGCCTACAGTGTTGAAGTCTGTGCGGTATGCTAACTTTGTGCCTATGCCGATAGCCACTGGGAGGTATGCAAACTTGGAGCCTATGCCTACAGTGTTGAAGTCTGTGCGGTATGCTAACTTTGTGCCTATGCCGACAGCCGCTGGGAGGTATGCAAACTTGGAGCCTATGCCTACAGTGTTGAAGTCTGTGCGGTATGCTAACTTTGTGCCTATGCCGATAGCCGCTGGGAGGTATGCAAACTTGGAGCCTATGCCTACAGTGTTGAAGTCTGGGCGGTATGCTAACTTTGTGCCTATGCCGACAGCCACTGGGAGGTATGCAAACTTGGAGCCTATGCCTACAGTGTTGAAGTCTGTGCGGTATGCTAACTTTGTGCCTATGCCGATAGCCGCTGGGAGGTATGCAAACTTGGAGCCTATGCCTACAGTGTTGAAGTCTGGGCGGTATGCTAACTTTGTGCCTATGCCGACAGCCACTGGGAGGTATGCAAACTTGGAGCCTATGCCTACAGTGTTGAAGTCTGGGCGGTATGCTAACTTTGTGCCTATGCCGACAGCCACTGGGAGGTATGCAAACTTGGAGCCTATGCCTACAGTGTTGGTGGAAGTCTGGGCGGTATGCTAACTTTGTGCCTATGCCGACAGCCACTGGGAGGTATGCAAACTTGGAGCCTATGCCTACAGTGTTGGTGGAAGTCTGGGCGGTATGCTAACTTTGTGCCTATGCCGACAGCCACTGGGAGGTATGCAAACTTGGAGCCTATGCCTACAGTGTTGAAGTCTGTGCGGTATGCTAACTTTGTGCCTATGCCGATAGCCGCTGGGAGGTATGCAAACTTGGAGCCTATGCCTACAGTGTTGAAGTCTGGGCGGTATGCTAACTTTGTGCCTATGCCGACAGCCACTGGGAGGTATGCAAACTTGGAGCCTATGCCTACAGTGTTGAAGTCTGGGCGGTATGCTAACTTTGTGCCTATGCCGACAGCCACTGGGAGGTATGCAAACTTGGAGCCTATGCCTACAGTGTTGGTGGAAGTCTGGGCGGTATGCTAACTTTGTGCCTATGCCGACAGCCACTGGGAGGTATGCAAACTTGGAGCCTATGCCTACAGTGTTGGTGGAAGTCTGGGCGGTATGCTAACTTTGTGCCTATGCCGACAGCCACTGGGAGGTATGCAAACTTGGAGCCTATGCCTACAGTGTTGGTGGAAGTCCGGGCGGTATGCTAACTTTGTGCCTATGCCGACAGCCACTGGGAGGTATGTGTGGGCGCAAAACCAAACTGCCTTCCAATTTCTTTTGTAAATATTGCAAATACCCTCTTGAATAAATATGAGGATTTAATTTGACAACTTCCTTTCGAATATTGCAGAATCTTGTTGAAATTAATATGAAACGACTTCCTTTTAAATGATTAATTCTGCTCATATTTAAATAGTATTTTCCATTAGAATTGTCACAATAAATTCTACTGTGACAACTTCCGTTCTCATTTATTTATTTTAAGTATTTTTCTACCCTCATAGTGAATTTTATTAAGTGTAATGTTTTTCCCGCCTAAATTCTCTTATTTGCTGGGTATAAAAACCGATGTAATTGAAATATAAAAACACTCTTTCGCCGCCCGTGGAATGCATTTACTGAATCGTATGTAGATTTTGTGAGTCTCGCATGTAATGGAACAAATTTATTATTAGTCACTCTACGGTTTGTACTTTCATTTGATTTTCCAGAACTGAAGTAAGGTATTTCTTTATTATCACTCACTTTTCCTGTCGTTCTATATTACTGTGTCTGTGTATTTTGTGTGACGTCAACCTCGATGGCGATCAAGCGCCGACATATGCAAACTTGGAGCCTATGCCTACAGTGTTGGTAGAAGTCTGGGCGGTATGCTAACTTTGTGCCTATGCCGACAGCCGTTGTGAGACACGCTAACTGGGTGCCTATGTCTGCAACGCGACCAAGTTACTCGTATATACTCGGTGTGTCTTAGCAAAGATTTCTATGTGTCACATTTTATGTGTAATGCGCATTATCTTTTTAAACCCCGACGCAAAAACGACGGGGTGTTATAAGTTTGATGGTACGTTCATACGCGCGCGTTCAACTCAACATTCAACGTGCACATTCACATTCACGAGCGTGTAAACGGTACGCCCGAGCCCGTGAACGTGCCTGTGAACGTGAATGCCGCGAATCGGACAAGTGTCGGCGTGCGTGTGAACTAGAGATGAGACGTATTTATACTGGTAGAGGTATATATACCAAGTATGTGCTTCCCAGTACACAGACCGGGTACGGACCGAAATACTGGGTAAATACCTTGAAGGTATGACGTCAGACGCATAGTACGATACGAACCGCTACCACAAGGTATCACCCAGTTTGTGCGGTATCGGTAGCTCGGTACGCCGAAGCCACCCGAAGCTACCCGACAGCTTACGAAGGGACCCGAAACGTCATTCGTGCTTTATGAACATTCGGATGATTTAATTTAGTTAGAAAAAAATGGGTACTTATTTTTACGTGCTTAAGGAACATAATTGCATAATTAAATTTTTGTCAAGACGTGAAAGAGTTCCTTAGTTTGTTTATGTTAAGGAATATTATTACGTGTTTGAATGTTTACGTTGTCTAGTGTAGGTACCGTAAGTACGTACTTAGGTCGACAATGTTTTGATTTTTTGCGTCAGTTGTGATTGCGATTTCGTTACACCTGTTTATTTTTATCTAGAAAGGTGTATAGTAGACACGTATCATGTTTCATATCACATAATGCATAATTACGTATACTTGAAACGTCGTACCTACATTATAATGGAGGCATACCATACTTATCGCATACGTTTACTTATCGAAATCCTTCCACACCCAAATACTTAGAAGTATTTTGATACCTGGTATTTGTACCAGGTATTTAGTGATACCCATACCTTAAAGGCCGGGTATGGAGAATGGCAGGTATATCTCATCTCTATGTGAACAGCTTGAATGTGCGCCGGCCCGGGACGGGCTGCGTGCCGCGCAGCCCGCCAGGCAGCCCGCCAGGCTGCACGGCACGCGTGTGAACGTAGCATGACGTGTCTGCGTGTGTAAATGTATATGTGTCTGTCTGTGGCATCGTAGCTCCCAAACGGATGATCCGATTTTAATGAGGTTTTTTATTTGAAAGGTATATCAGTCGAGAGTGTTCTTAGCTATGTTTGATGGAAATCGGTGCAGGTTTTCAAGGTCATCAGGACCTGAGAGGTGAAGAGTAGTCGGGGGTTTTTTTTAATTTTAAATTTAATTGTATTTTTGCGTAATGTCTGATTTGAGGAGCTCGTGGCTAAATAATAACAGCCGCACAGATCGATCTTGAAGGTTAAGCAACGCTTGCCTAGGTTGGTCTGTGGATGGGTGACCATTTTAACATAACGAGTTGCCTCCGTGCCTCGGAAAGCACGTTAAGCCGTTGGTCCCGGCTGTCATTTGGAGATCTTTGGCAGTCGTTACGGATAGTCAGAAGCCAGTAAATCTGACTCCAGTCTTGCCATGAAGTACCGTGTTACCCCAGTTAATGGGTTGTGGAGGTCTGGTAGGCAGCCGCTCCTCGTAAAATACTGGTATTCAGCTTAATCCGGCTTGACTGGAAGCCGACCCCAATATAGTTGGGAAAAGGCTAGGCAGATGATGTCTGATTACAGGAGACAATGAAGACTTGGAAAACACTACTACAGATCAGGCAGGACCATCTTTTAGAGCTGACGAGGACGTCAGAGCGTCAGGAGAGGCCGTGTTAGCAACTGAAGGAGAGGCCGTGTTGGCCACTGGAGGCGAGGCGACGTCGTGACGTCACACCATCAGGCGGCGGCCGACGGTAGTCTATAAAAGAGGCGCGCGGTGCGGCAACCCCCCTTTTTTCGTTTGGTCGGCGTTGAGGACGGACTTGCTACTTGACCGTTATCGTGTGATTTTATTTCATTAATACCTACTTCATATTCTTATAATTTTGTAAAAGTGTGATTAAAGATTGTTTATTCATTTTTTATCTGTTTCACTTCTGATCCCTAAAAGTATTATATTAATCAGAAATCAAAGTATAACATTAGGTTACATTAATTGGTTACAACGCAACGTAAATAATCAACAATCTATGAGGTCATAACAGTGTTACATATCACACTACTAAACTGGGATGGATCTTGGTTGATAGGTCTATTGTAATGCATGGCAAAAATGGCAGAATTTTGAGACCACCCTGCAGCTTTTCTAATTACATCAATACTGACACCGGATCTGTTTGCAGCAGATGTTGATGCATGTCTGGTGCTATGGGCTGTGAGTATGTTGATATCAATACCTGCTTCTTTCAATGTCAACTTGATCCAACGGCTTATAGTCTGTGTTGATGCATTTCTATAAGGTTTCTTGAATGTAAGAATTAATTCGTCTGTACTGTTTCTTATAGAACTTGTTTGATTGATATAAGATTTAATGGTGTTGACAGGACAAATTTCTTTCTTCTGGATGAAAGTTTTCAAGTGAGACATTGGTTGTATGCTACCTCTTCTGGATGTTTTTATTATATCAGGTATGTATATTTCTACACCACTGTCAGTGAATTTCATATTTGATATCTTTATCATTGATAAGGTTTGAACACGGTGACCAGTAGTTAATGCCAGTATAGTGACCAATTTTTTGGTTAATTTTTCAAGCGTTACTTCTTCATTTGGGTAGCACCCTGCTAGATGATTAAGTACAATGCCTGGACCCCATGTTCTGTCATACTTTGGCATTGGTGGTCTTGACCGAAAGATTCCTTTCATAAACTGTTTTAGCCTATCGTCAGATCCGATTTTGGGTCCCATCAGGAGGGATAATGCAGATCTGGTAGTGTTTATTGTTCCATATGACGCCCCATTTTGATAACACTTAGTTAAAAAATTCAAAATGTATGGAATAGATGCCTGATAAGTGTCTAAATTGTGCTCCCTGCAGAACATCCACCATAATTTTAGGGATGAATCATATTGTCTGAATGTATTTATTGAGAGTGAGTTTAACATTACATTTAGTGCAGAGTTTGGTGTTCCACGCCTTGTAAATGCTTGACTGACAGCAGCCCTGCAGCCAGGGTAAGCTGGTGGTGCAGGGGATGGTATTCTCTGAAAGGAGATGACAACAGACTCTTGTTAGGACTAAAAACAATAAGATCCTCACAGGACAAAGATTTTATTAGTGGGAACCATGGTTGTGATGGCCAATAAGGGAAAACTAAAATTCCCTTGGCTTTATCTCTTTGTATCTTATATAAACATTTTAGCAATAATGAAAAAGGTAAGGAAAACTCATTGCTGAGTTAAGCTCGCCTTTGTACATTAATAATTTAATCACCATGTGTTGTAATGTTTGTTTTTGTGTACAATAAAGAATTAAGAATTAAAAAGGTGGAAATGCATAGAAAAACATATTTGTCCAACTGAGTGTGAGAGCATCTACAGTGAATGCTTCTGGGTCACATTTCCAGGAAACAAATTTTGCACACTTTTTATTTGTCCTAGAGGCAAATAAATCTACTTCAGGAGTGCCAAATTGCTCAGTTATTTGCATATAAGCTTTTTGTGAAAGTTCCCATTCAATATTGATTTTTCTTGATTCTTTATCAGCTTCAAAATTATCTTTAGTGTTTATATAGGAAGCAAAGATCCAAATATTTCTATTTTCACACCACTGCCAAATCTCTCTTGTGATATTATTGAGGTGTGGGAATTGTACCCCCCCCATTTTGTTAATGTATGCCACTGCAGTAGTTTAGATCACCGCTTAGATTAGATCACCGCTGCGCAGCGGTTGATTATTTAGCGGTGTTGTGCGGGTGGCTGCTTGAAGAGAGCAGGTCTCATCCAAAGATGGCGACCTCTGTCGCTGCGGGGCGGCGGAAACGCTCCTCATTGGCGTTGCGGCGAACACGCCTCTCATTGGCGTTGCGTTGTCGCATTCTTCTGCGGCATGGGATAGGATTGGACGGGAAGTCGGAGTATGATTGGCTCAATACTGTCGTCCAATATGAATAAATTATAATGTGTGAGACGCGTTTGGATACATGATACAAAAATGTTTATATGGCTAGCTTGCGTAAGCAGGCGCTTTTATTCTGGCAGATTAACTGGTACAGCTGTGGCTTGAGCATGTGATCATCAAACGGTATGCCTTTTTCTGACAACCACGAATTCATGTCGTCTTTTTTTGAACTCGACGTCATTGCGGGGTCACGCAGTTTATTGTGATAGGGCGCATTGTCTATCACGACAACTGAATTAGGGCTCAGGTTAGGGATTAATTTAGTCTTCAGCCATTTTTCATAGTTGGTAAAGTTCATGTCGTCGTGATAGTCACCCGATTTTGTCCCAGATTTAAACATTAACAAACCATTCGGGATAAATCCATTTTCGAACCCCGCGTGGACGATGACAATTCTTTGTCTTTTGGAAAGAGGTGCCTTCAATCCTTTATCAGATTTATCTGACCCGATTTAGTCTTCGTATGAGATGAATGCACTTATGACTCATCCGTATATACAATTGTTCTTCCTTCGTCTCTATATCTTTTAATATTTCGCAGATATTCAATTCTCTTGAGCCGCAAGTCGTGTTTTTCTATGAGGACTTTCCTATTATTTTCGGTTCTCCTCCATTTAAAACCTAAGTCATATAAAATTTAGATCACGTTGCAGCTTAGCAAGTAATTTTTTTAATGTTGGCATCTCCTTTTCCGCAACGTGAAAATTTATATGTACAGCGTTTGATAACGCCTTTCTTAAAATTGACAATTCCAGTTATTGGCCTTGACTTCTGCCTTTTTTTTCCGGTGTACAGAAAACGGAAATCATGTCCGTCTTTTTCCCTTCGGCAATAATATTGCGCACGGTCCGTATCGAACAGCCGGTTGCCTCAGCAGCTCTTTGTTGTACCCTCGCAACATTTTGCACGCCTTCGTCCTTCTCTTTCTGCATATAATTCACCATATTATGAATTATTTTACGCGCTTGTCGGCGTAAAACCGTGTTCCGTTTTTGCATTTTATTTGACAAATCTAAGGACAACGTCAACCAGTAACAATAACAATACAAACACAGCAATAAAAAGGCAAACACAACGGTAACAAAACAAACACAACAATAATTATAAGAATAAATAACAAAAAACAACAAATTTAAAACAGGTAGGTAATAATTATACGCGTAGCACTTTTCGCATCGACGACCGTACGGTACTGTGCGAGCAGAACACAAGCTGGTATCGGACGTATACAAGCGACTGAGATAGAAACATAAACACTGAGGTTCGTCTATTGCATTGTTAACCGCGTATGCGCAGTGCTGTCTTTTTTCGTAAAATTGATTACTGCGAAGTGATTTGTAGCCAACTTAGCGATGTGGGCGCAGCTCCAAATAGTGCGGCGACCGTGTATACGTTATATACAGGGTATACGGTGGTAATTTTCACATTTAAAAAAATCATAATAAAATAAATAATTAAGTTTCCTTTAATATCTTTATTTTTGTAACAAGTACATTAATGTGAGTTTTACTTTTTAAAGATAATGTTTTCTAAGTGCCGACCTTCTTGACGCAAACACTCTTCCCATCTTTGACGCATATTTTCAAACACACGTCCGCAGAGATCACTTGAAATTCCCGCCATTTCAGTCCGAATATTTTCTTTCAGTTGAGCAGTAGTGGTAGGTTCATTTCGATAGACGACGCTCTTTAGGTAGCCCCATAAAAAAAAGTCACATGGACTCAGATCCGGTGATCTTGCTGGCCAGGGTATGTCACCGAACCGAGAGATCATTTTTCCCGGAATAATTCCCTTACAACAATCATGGACGCTTGTGCAGTATGCGCAGTAGCGCCATCTTGTTGAAACCATGTGTTTCTGTTAGAAAAAGAACTGTTGCGAAGTTTTTCTCTAAAAAAACTGTTGATCATCTCACAATATCTGTCGGAATTTACAGTCACTGCCTGACCATGATAATTTTCGAAAAAATACGGGCTTATAATTTCTCTACCCGAAATAGCGCACCAGACAGTCACTTTTTCGCTGTGCAACGGTTGTTCGTGCATTTCCCTGGGATTCTCCGGACTCCAGTAACGAAAGTTTTGTTTATTTACGTACCCTCCTAAATGAAAATGTGCTTCATCACTGAAGAAAATGTTTCGTAATCGCGTGTCCGTAGAAAAAGTCGCTAACATTCTTTCGGCATAAGTTAATCTTGTTTGGTAGTCATTTTCGTTCAATTTCTGGATTATTTGGATTTTATAGGGATGGAATTTGAGTTTTTTCTTAATAATTTCGTGCAATGTTGATCTGGCGATTCCTAAAGCTGACGATCGCGCTCTTAGTGACATCCGTGGATTTTGCATAATTGAATCACTCACACGTTGCATGTTTTCTTCAGTCGATACAGACGGGACTGGGCCTTGGTGACGCACCGGTACGACTGAGCCTGAAGCTCTAAATACCCAATATCGAATTAAACTTTTTGACGGCGCATCTCTTATTCGTGGAATATTGAATCGATTACAAAATTTACGTTGCGCGGCAATCAGTGAAAAACTACTCGTTAAGTACGCCTCAACAGCGAAAGCGCGCTGTTCTCCCGACCAACGCTCCATTGCGACTAAAAAACTCACGACGCTGGCGCTACTAATGCCTCACCCCGCGCCCCTCTAGCTGCCAGCGTTCAAAAGTAATAACTTTTTAAAATGTAAAAATTGCCACCGGACACCCTGTATAAGCAATAGTACTCTTCTATACTTTTTTGTCCTTGTTGTATTGGATTTAACAAAATATATGTATTTTTTCGATTGGATATGACGTGACTGTAGCCCTCTGATCAATATCTTATTATTAATTAAATGTTGGTGTCGATACATTTCGATTCTCAAATGGTATGAGCCCAACGTGAATAAAGTTAAACCTTCAAAGATCGGCTGTGGAAAATCTTCAGTCTGGACTGTTTCCATCTAGATGCACGAATGCTACTCTTCGTCTGTTCAAGTTATTTGTTTATACGTATTCTGCCTACACATTTTCTGTATTCATATTTTGATTTATAATATCCACAAACTGCTCGGCACATACAATTATCTTCGTATATAGAGTTCCTATTTTTGTGTAAAAAAAAACAATGTAAACAAAATTGAAAAATCATTTATTGGTTTTCTATGTCTATTACAACGTTTTCTAATGATAGCGCAGGGTGTTCGAAATCGTTTTGGTATCTAGCCCATCCTAGGTAGAGATGGGTTGTAACAGGTTAAACACGATATCTGTTATAACTGTTACTGTTACATAAAAATAACAGATCCAAATACCTGTTAATAAATAACAGCCTGTTATTTTTGTACAGACGATAAAAACGTATTTAAATCTCAGTTGAATATCTTCTTTATTTCGTACTCTTTAAAGCCGAAAAGCGTATAGAAAATAGATAATTTTGAAAGTACAATACACGAAAGTGTTGACTTTCGTTCTAGATAATGAAATAAGAAAACTTCAAATTTTCAAATTCAACATTTTAATTATATGCCTACAAACAAATATGCTAAATAACTTTCAATTGAAAGTCAGCTTTATTACTATAGCATAAAAGTCGTAAATACTTAAAATATTTTACAACCAATCCCATCCAATGTCAAACCAAAGATAATAAGGGAGTCCTAACACAATCAATATTATTGTTTGTGGTTGCCGTGCAAATCTAAAAAAACATTATTATTTATATAATATTATTTTGTCAAAACTTACCAATTTTGGGCAAATTACTTATACTCTTATTAGATTTATTTATTGGCTGGCCAAAAAATTAAAATCGTAAAACTCAATTTTTTTAAATCAAAGAATTAGTTAAATTATAGATAGATTCGATCAAAATTTCACTATTTTTAAGTATTCAATTCTTTATTGCGTTCGCGTTGCGTGTTGTTGGCTGGTCTAAAACAATTTACTATTTAATATGGACCTATTATTTTTAAACTAAATCTGAAATTGCCATAGAGAAAATAAAATAAATTAAGTATACGTATTTTTTACAATGGTCACTGGTCAGTAACAGGTAATTTAACAGGTAATACAACTAAATTTAGAAGTCACTTTTTCCTTACTATTTGATCTTGCAAGACCACCGACTATATTTTAGGACTAATAAATACTAACTGCTTCTCTTTTTAGCGTCGTTTAATCGCTTTAGTAAGAGTGAGAAGTAAACATGTTCCAAAATAAATAATAGGTGTGTCTCTTTTCGCAAAGGTAATTCGTTAATGAGGAAAAGAGAGATTGAATACGTATGTGCAACGAAATAACAGCCGTACGTAGTAACCTATGCTAACAAGTAACAACTAACAGTCTGTTTGTGCTAGTACAATGAATAAAAGTAACAGCCGCGGTAACAGTGTTTGAGGATCTGTTATTAAAATAACAGATAAAATATGTTGGTAGTAACAATTGTTATTTGTTATTTGTAAATATCTGTTACTTTTATCTGTTACGATAAATATGCCTCACTCCTAATCCTAGGTAATATATCACTGACATCGCATATGCGCAACTGCCCAACGTTCTCTTTCCATGAATGAGCAATAATGCAAGAGCAATAATGCTCCGATATGCCATTCCTGCCACTTTCTCTTTTATATAAAATGTACGTATAATACGTCTTGCTCTTTACGTGTCTTGATTGTATGCGACATCTAATTAAATCGCAGTTTTCACTATTTAAATCGACGGGCACTGGATCTCTAAAAACTTCGATTTCTTACACGCCCGTCCTCTTGATGTGCTCGCTACAATACGAGCGAGCTATTTTGAAGTGATACGTACCCACTGCAAACAAAATCAGTTCTTCTTGCGTAAATCTCGGGAAGTCCGTCAATTCTGGGTCGTTTGCTTCCAACCGCACAAATCCTTAGTCGGTTTAAGTTATGCTGAAGTGAGTTTCAATAAACTGTTCTGTGTACCTGTTGTCTTCATACGGCTCTTGGAAACAGTTTATAATAGCTGCGGCTATTTTGTAGTCCGTCATTGTACTCAACAATGTACGATTAAAAACCCTATAACGGAATATTTTAAAGTCTCTTTTAAATCTTCCGTTGATTGTTTCAACGACCTATCAACATAACGTTACCAATCTTGATTTATTAGCCTCTTCACAGGTTAACTGAGTTTGACCGCGCCTTCTAGATGGTGGCATATGGACCACATAGCCGTAAGTTTCAAGAGTAGGAACGGTATCGCGGAATCCTCTGTCGACTGTAAATATAAATACATCGTCCTGTACTAGAAAATAATTAATGACAGCTTCTTCCATCGGACCATCATGGTTTTGTAGATTTGTTCCATAATAACAGCGTCAGAGGTTGTCGCTGCGTATGGGTCTGTCACGTCCAAAATATGTCCATCCGCACAGATAAGCAGAAATAGTTTAATTAAATTGGAAAACTTGTGAAGACTGTAGCTTAGTCTTTGAAAAAAGAAATTCGAGCTTTTTTGGATAAAAATGTAGCTACCATCGCATATCAAAATAGCTTTTGGCGATTCATTACTTCCAAATATATAGTTTGGTAAAATCCTATTTCTCTGTATCACTTCTTCTCTGGTGAGGTGATCAAACCCCAAATGCTGAGGAACAAACTCGTTAAAAAGACAACGTCTGGCCAAATGAATTTTTCTATCTATAGATTGCCTTGACTTATTGAAAACGATACACTCTCTTACTAAATTCGCGTAGCACCGCACACAAAAATTATAAATGTGTGCATAAACGCTACCGCGTGAAACACAACAGGTATTATCGTTGTGTGCTACAAATTAACTCGTCTGCGCATCGTCATCCCAGCAAGCCGCTACGATTGGTCGGCCCAGAGGGGAGGTGCGGGGCTTAGTTCCGTTTTCTTACGCGCGCGCCGCCACTGTCATTCCGCCATTATACCGGTAAACGAAACGCACACGCAATTTTGTAAAAACTATATTCTCATGATTATACGCCTAAATTCTATCGAAGAAGTATTTTATTCATCTCCAAAACAGTAGACGAAATTAGCCCCTGTTGTTAACGGCGTCGTGGCGCAATGCGTATGATACATGTCTGACGAGTAAGAGGTCCCAAGTTCGATTCCTATCGTCTGATAAATATAATTTTGTAATTTTATACATTTATAAACTATGTATATTTACGAAATTAATTAACAAAATTTTTGTATATAACTTGTAATATAAATAATTTTATAATATATATATAATACATATATTATTTACGTAATATAATAATAGATACGTTATTATTATAATTATTGTTAGTTGACAATACTTTCATTGTCAACTTTTTTTTTATTTTCGCAAACATTCACTTATGAAATTATTATAGTTATTTAAAATAACATCAAACACTTACACTTAATCTTTGGAAAGTATATTTTTATGATATGGGTAGGTAATCAGTAATAATGTTCACAATAATCAAGTAGCTGTGGGTATAAATCAAAAATAAAGTAAAACCATACCACCAACCAATTCACCTATTCAAGTAATATTATGTCTCCAGCTCAACTCTTAAACAAAATAAAACTCGTTTACTACTCGATATACACACACAAATATTTGTATATGTGTTTGCTACGAATCAGATAAACAAATTCGCTTCATTCGTTAGATGGTAATTTAGCACTGATTATTAAGTGCTTGCTTGCCGTTAAAAGTGTATCGAGTTCGATCCTTGTCATTGACAAAACCATTTTTTTTCTACTTTATTGTAGTATAATGATAACGAAGTTTAATCAAACTAAAACTTAGAATATTTGCTTTAGCGTTTGAATCCCCAACCGGTCCTATGAGACCGCGCTGCTATTGTTATACTATCTTGTCTCGTTTCGCGGGTATCTGAGTAATTAAAAACTAAGTGTATGAATATTATCATCTACCCACTTTATTAGTTATTTACTAAGAAATGAGTCGGATAATAAGTTAACCTGGCATAACGCTTTTGCCTATCACGATCGTGTGTTCTACAACTTACTCCGAGACAAAAAATAATTAATCGTTGTGGAAAGTGATACTTTTTATAAATAATAAACAACATGTCTCATTTGTCTACACTTTTGAGGGCTGAGATAATAGTATTACATAAACAAAATATATCCATAAGTGAAATTTCGAGGAGATTAATGCTACCGGTAAGTAACAAATCCAAACTTAACATAGGTAATGCAAAATAATTTTACATTGTTGATATTTGTTAGGTTTTAACGTAATTTTGTGATTGTTTACAGAGGAAAACTGTGCAGTTTTGGGTGCATAGATATGCAGCTGAAGGGACAATCGATGCCAAACGTCCGGGTCCAAAAGCAATTACATATACGGATGCCAACCCACTGCATCGAAATATTGTTGCTACGTATAGCGCTGACGGCTTTGCTACAACAAGAAACACTGCAATTATGCACGACGTGTCTATGACAATTGTTCGACGCCACTTACGAGCAGCAAAAATAAAATGTCGTAAGCCCGCAAAAAAAATTTTATTGACGGCGTTGCATAAGGAAGAAAGGATGCGGTTTGCAAGAAAATTTATAGATTTCGATTGGTGCAATAACATAGTTATATTTAGTGATGAAAAGTGTTTTAAGTCAGATAAGGATGGGCGTAAAATATTATGGAGAAAAGATGGCGAACGTTACCATCACAAAAATATTCTCCCATGCAGGTCTAGTGGTCGCATTACGTTAGGTTATTGGGGCTGGATGTCATCGATGGGTCCCGGTGAGTTAGTGGAGGTAGGGGGTCGCAATACCAGTCAAGGTTACTTGGACATTTTGCAAAATGTTATGTTGCCTACCGTGCGCGTGGCATACCCGGACGAGCATATTTACTTCGTGCACGATAACTGCTCGGTGCACTGCGCACGAATGGTGCAAGACTGGTTAAGTGTCCAAGAAAACTTGACTGTTATTGAATGGCCCTCTAAAAGTCCCGATTTGAACCCCATAGAAAACCTATGGGGTCACATGGTGCTCAACTGGGATTCATCTGATGTGAGATCTAAACGTAATTTAGATAATTTAGTGTTATCCATGTGGGAATCGTTTCGCGGCACTGACCTGTGTGAAAATTTGGTGGCTAGCATGAGAACGAGGTTACAAGAAGTAATCGACAATGAAGGTGCACCAATTAGATATTAATTTTGATTTAAATTGAATCCAATTATAAATATTTTTAAAAAGCTGTATTACTGTATGTTGTTCTTCTTGTTGTTGTTTTTATGATGTTACCTATTGTTATTGAAATCAAGAGTTACGATACCTATCATAGTTCATTTTTTAAAACATGCTGATTGATAACTTTGATAAGTAAAAAAAAGACTAAGAAGTAAGCTGTAGGTAATTATACTGTTGTTGTTATTATGTGACATGATGTGATTGTTATTGAGATCAAGAGTTGCGATATCTATCATAATTCATTCTTGATAACATGTTGATTTATGTCACTAATAAAAAACTTAAAAATCAGTGACGTCCATCCTTGTCTGACTTAGAATATTTTCACTTTATATATTGTATTAAGGATAATCATGAACAGATTCGTTAATTGTGACCATTCCGTTTAATATATGTAATTAATAAGCTGTAATAAACATAGTTGGATCGATATCGCAGTTTTATTTGTCACAATATTTTCAAAATATTTTAATTATTATGAGAGTAACTATAACATTACTATTAAAAAAAAGGGTCAAATAGAAAATAAAAACAAGCAAACTTTCTGTTACACCAGACGATTGGAATCGAACTTGGGACCTCTTACTTGTCAGTCACGTATCATACGCATTGCGCCATGGCGGTGATAACAGAAGTAGTCAATTTTTGCTGTACTTTCATAGTTCTGTACGGCTTGCTTTTTTGCAAGAGTGTGAGTGTAGAAACGACGAGTTACTTTGTAGCACACAACGATAATACCTGTTGTGTTTCACGCGGTAGCGCGCACACATTTATGACCTGCTACCCAATCTCCGCCGCCGCGTGTACCACTAGGTTCTCCCGTTCTTAATATGTTTTTTTTTTTCAAAAATATATAAATAAATCTGATTTCAAATTTTATGTTTTTATTATCTCAATCAATAAAGTCTTAAAGACTTTAAATAAAACTTTAAACTTTAAATAAAAAATATTAGCCGGACCTACAACCAACCATATGCCTGCAAAATGCAATTAAAGTTGATAATAATATAAGAAATCTAGGTACTGTCCCTAATAATGGCCAAATTATTAGGGACAGTCCACTGTAGTTTGCTGCAATTTACCAACTTTCTTCTTTAAAGTACCGACAGCCTGGTCAAAATTATTTTTTTTACTGAATCCTTTACTTTTGAATCGAGGATCCAATATCGTCGCCTCGCTATATAAACGTGTTTTTAAACGTTGGAGAAACGCTTTTCTAACTGCTTATCGAGTTTTTTCAGGATATACTGCACTTGTGTTGGAAGCGTGATATTATTTAGGTGTGATTTAATATGATTTTTCATGATGCCACACACGGAGATGACTTTAGCCAGCGAAACGTTCTTCTCGGCACTAATTTCGCGCCGCGCTTTCTATGACGCCCCCATCATCGTAACTGAACGCCAGTTCAGGTCGCATTATAGTACGATCACGGCATCTCTGGCTGATAACAGCCGCTGCAGCATGTCATAGGTGGAATTCCACCGCGTTTGGACATCTTGCTTTAATTTTAGTTGAGCAAGGTTCAGCTGCTTGTGCATTTTTCGTAGCTTGTGTTGAGCGTGAGAGCTTCTTTTAAAAAACTCGAGATCCTTTTTACTTTTAATTCTTAATTCTATTCCGGTATCTCTTACTGTAGCAGTAATGTTGGCAGCATTGTCACTTGCAATAGCTGTAGTATATTCTGCTATATTCCATTCTGCCCTTATATCGCATAGGAAAGCTGTTAAATTTTCGCTTGTGTGTCGTTCATTATATTCATTACACCCTATTAAATTAGACTTTAGTTTCATCCGATATGGCTCTAATGTAATGTACAGTCAGGGCTATAAAATTGTCATTGTTAATCCAACCAGGTCAACCAGGTAAGAGGTCCAACCATCTGTTGTCAGGCAGAAAGCCTATCCTCTTGGACCTCACTTTTAACCTTTTCTAGACTCGTATTATAAAGTTTGGGCAAAATACTTTCCGATATGGTTTTCCGTGTTGGGAGTGCGTACTGTGGGTTAAGCAGTGAGATCATTTTTTTAAATTCGACGCTGCTGATCTATTTGTTCGGAAAGCCGTAATGGTAGCGGCCTCTTGCTTTGTGCATACGATTTTATTGATGACCTTCTAGAACGACACCTCCTAAGTATAACTAACTGAAAAATGCATATTTTATAGGAGAGCGAATTGAAGATTTCAATTTTTTTTAATCGCCGAGGTTAAGCCCCTGTATAGAATTAAAGTATAATATTTGGTGAGCGGGGGTTTTAAGTTGAGTGAAATTGATAATTAAGAGTATATTAAACGGTTTTATTTAGCTCACCCCGTTTGTTTTATTATTTATTTTTTGTTTCTAAATCTTCAAGTTTTTGTTTTATCACACATGCATACTTTCACTACGTTGTAAAAACCAATCAAAATAATTATGCAAACTGACACAAACACATTTCTTCATTGGAATATTTAGGCACCTTATTGCTTTAACTGCCAGATACGTACTTATAATTGGTAAAGTCAATTAAAATATCCTGTGTAACTGATACTTACATAATTTATCACCGTATTATATGTATTATTGTGTATACAAGTGTAGGTAATCAGTACAGAGGTCACAAGATGACTTCTTCATTTATCTTCTTCGTCTTCTTCATCTTCATTGTCATGTTGATTCTCATTGCTGCCCTCTATCAAACTCCTGTAAAAGTCATGATAAACAGACGGTATAATATTATTTCGGCATAAGTACCTCAAATCTTGAATTTTAGCCTCGGGTATTGGTAATTTCCCCTCGTAAGCTTGGGTCAATGTTCTTGCCAGAGGGGCTGGAAGTGGACTGTTGTCTAATCTTATGCGGTTTCTTGATCTGGTTTTGGGAGTCTCTAGTGCATTATTCATATCACAAAAATCTGTTTTATACTCTATCCTGTCAGAGAATTGCGGCAATTGAATTTCTGTCTTAGTTGAGACTAGAAAACTCGTTCTCTGTTTGTATTTATAGTCCAGTTGCATCCAGGGAGCAGTGCTTTGAAATTCATAAAATTTGAAGTAGTCATTTCGTGGACTAGGTAAGGGTTGCCATTTTGTTTGGCCCACCTTATGAGGGCATACCATTGTTGTACACCATTTTATTCTTGGCAGTTCTCTCGATAAGTGCGTGTACACTACCACCCTCATTTTGAGTATGGCCTTTCTCAAAATATTTATGAGTTATAGTGACTTCAAAATCTTTTGCAGCTCGTAAATAGGCTGCAAAAGCGGTTTTGTCCCCCGCAATTGTCAGACCAAAAGTTGAAGGTTTTTATGCCTTTTTGGTGATGTTCTTTAATATAATGATATAGTAAATAAAATTGTCAAAGGTACATGCAAAATTATAGTTGAGCAATTAATGAGCGAGATGTGGAAAGCTGTTGTTGAATATTTTTGGCTACGGTGGAAATTTCCTAATTGCTTAAACTTGGTAGTGATCGAAGCACCACCTAACAGAGGATCTTTATTTTTTAACTATAAAACGACATTTTCTATTGTTTTATTGGCAAGAAGCCCATGCCATATTTTACTATATTATGGATAATGCTGCGTGCATTACATTTGCCTTTTATTAGGTTTGGGTGAGTGATGAATGTCAAAA
Organism: Mythimna separata; assembly: GCA_030763345.1. Classification (NCBI taxonomy): domain Eukaryota; kingdom Metazoa; phylum Arthropoda; class Insecta; order Lepidoptera; family Noctuidae; genus Mythimna; species Mythimna separata. The sequence goes on along the minus strand of CM061174.1, from coordinate 10,998,812 downwards.
TTAGCATTGCAATTATCTGCACTGAGACCTGATACATGATTAATTGACAGTTTGTAGGAATCCATAGACTTCTTTACAGCTTCTAATATGCTATCAGCAGATTCAATGGAATTTTCGTAAAAATCTAAAAGTTTATTTTAGTTCACTTCACTTACTGAAAAATATTGCGAGAGAAAATAACTTAATATTCTTTTTATTTGATGCATCTATCTGGAGACAGAAAATACATTATCATGTAAATCATTTATTACACTTTCCACAGAATATGGACCTAACACTTCTGTCACTAAAGCTTTCATTTTAGTTCTTGTCAAGCTAGTAAAAAAACTAGCTATTTTGGAATCTACAAATACAATTTTGTTAAATTTATTTAGGCTATCCATAATAATATAAGATAAATTATGTTTTACAGTGTGAAAAGTCAATGCTAATTCCACTGCTATAATATTTTCATCATCACTAGATCCTTGACATCTTGATTTAACATCTGATGTAAGAAAATTTTGTAATGCACCAGATGTTTTCTTCATTTCAGTTTTCATCTTATGGTTCTGAGTTAAAAAGAGAAAAACGATTGTCATTTTGGTATCATTTTTTACTGTTTGTTGTTTATAGTAAAATCTAATATGTAAGTACGAATATCTTTATTAATTGAATGAAAAATTAAAACTAAAAAGATTTAATTTTTCACTCGAATATGCCATAAATAAATATCTGAGAAAGGGTTCTCAAAAAATCGTTTGATCACTGTTGGAGTTCCTTCAACAGATAAAAAATACTCTTTTAATGCTGTAAATAATTTCAAGATCCTTTCTATAGCTGGAAATAAACTCAGCCATCGTGTTTGCTGTGCCATAGCAGTTGCTGATATTGTATTTCAACAGCTTCACAAAATGATTTTAACTTTTCTGTGCAAACTGTGTAGGCTGAGAAATAAAGTGGATTTGATGTCTATTTCCAATTTATCTGTACCGTGTATAATACAATTGTGCAGTATATGGGCAGGATATCGAATGCCTACAATTTGCTTTTAGAGTTTGCTACAATTTGCTTGTTTCAATAATACAAAAACATTTTGTCCGTTTGATAGCCTATTAATGCAAAATTGACGTTGGCATTATCAGCAGTGAAAGAAACTAATTTTTGTTCAATTCCGTGTTTTTTTAAGGTATTGACAATATATTGCGTGATTGTTTCGGCAGTTTCGTTTGGCAATACATCGAGTTCTAAAATTTTAGTCTTTATTCCGCCATCGCGATAATCAAAATATTGTATTGCTATTGGAAACATTTTTTGAGCTCCGTGGTTGCTGGCATCAGTTGATAGACCAAAATAAAATACTGACTGAGATTTTAATGTTCTTTTTTTAATCTGAAAAAAAAACCATCCTTCATATCAAGAACTGTAAAAACTTGTTTACCTGACAAACTATTGTAAATTTCTTCTGGACTAGGGATTGGATAATTTTCACGTAAAATACTTTTATTAAGATCTTGTGGATCTAGACAAAGTCTAAGTGACTTGTCGAGTTTCTCTACTCTCACTAAATTATTACACCAGTCAGTCGAGGAAGTTACTTATTTCTACTTTCATAATTATTTAAAGTTTCTTTCAGTCTACCTTTTAGTGCCTGGGGTATTCTCCTGATGGGCTTGATTACTGGTTCAGCATTTTCTTTTATTTGAATCTTGTATTTTCCTATATTTGCTAATCCTGTAAATGCCTCTTTAATTTTTCTAAGAAAACTTTCTTTTTCTGAACTAAATTGTGTGGGTCTCCAAGATCACACTTTTTAGCTTGAGTGAGAACTTTGGTATAAAAGTGATCAAATACTTTACCATCTTGTTGTTTCATAGAAAATAAGTTGTACGACAGCCAAAGTAATTTTTTTCGTGGCTCGGCGTATTCCTTGAACTGTTGGATCAGAACATGTAAATTTTTAACTTTGTCTTTATTAAAAGTGTTGTACTCTTCCAATGAATCTTCTCCAGCATAGTTTAAGAACAATGCAATTTTTCTTTGTTCGGCCGCGTCATCAAGGTTCACAGCTTGCAAATACAAGTAAGACTGTTGCACGAAGCGTTTAAAGTTGGCTCCATCTCCATCTTAGACACACCTGACACCATGTGCTAACCAGGTTTTGTAAATATAATTTTTAAATAAAATGCAATAATGCAACTACCACAAGAGGCCATGACACAGTTTATTATTTAAAAAACTTACTTCTAATTGACAAAGGCATCGAGCTATACAACCTAGTCTCATATGAAACACTGACAATAAGTATGATTTTTTTAAAATATAGTTTTATACACAAGCAACAAGATTATTTTTAAAATAACTCGTCGAACTTGAAACATTGAAACTATATTTGTACACATTTGACATTAATAAATTTTCATATCCATAATGCTAGCTGAACAAATTGTAAAATTCACGCCGCAGGTAATAATAATACATTTTGCATTACTTTTATTTTGAAGATCACTTGTTATCCAGTTGTATTGTTTTTCCCACTCAGGTTTAAACTTTTGTAAAACTTTGGTTATTTTAGCGTTTTTAGGAGTCACTGGTGTGTCACCATTAGAATTACTATATATACAGGGTGTCCCAAAACTCAACGATAATCAGGGACTGGATGAAAGGTCAAGCTATACCAGTTCTGGGAAAAATAAAAAATAAAATCCATATCACTCAGTTCAGCGATAAAAGACATTTTTAAAAAAAAGTTGAAATTCGACACCCTTGGTCGCATTTTCAAGGATTGTGATCACCAATGTCACAATTTCGCTGTGATTTTTTTAATTTCGTGGTCTTCATTAACGATGCTATTAATCGCAACTACAAATTATTGCAAAAAACATTGTTAATTTAATAAAATAAGTTAAGTTTTAGTGAGTCATGGTTCACAAAAATATTGTTCGTTAACTTTAACACTTCATATTGAAAAAAAATTGTACCACACTACCCTTGGCAAGTCATTTCAAAAGATGGCGCATTTAATCAAGATTTCAAAATGGTGCAACACTTGCCACTTTTCTTGCCATTAATAAAAATATTTGTTATTTTTTTCAAATTGAGCTCAATTTTGAACAACTCAACATTAGGAATTTTTGTTTCTAAAAGGAGATTGACAGGGTGTGGACCAAGTGCATTATGTTCCTCAGCCCAATACTAACTAACTCTTCAAAATCTGCTCCAGGAGTCAAGAGAAAAAAAGAGTTTTTCCAACCTAACCTAACCTAAGTTAGTAATCGTTTTAAGGAAGTTTGACCAAGTGCTGCCCAGAATGAACATCTAGTGCATTTCATACCTCAGACCAATACTAATCAGGGAACCAAAGTGCTTCAAAATCTGCTCCAGGAGTCAAGAGAAAAAAAGACTTTTTCCAACCTAACCTAACCTAAGTAAGAAATCTTTTTAAGGAATTTTGACAAAGTGCTGCCCAGAATGAACACCTATTTCCTTTTTTTCTCAGGCCAATACTAATCAGTAAACCGTAGCGCTACGAAATCTGCTCCAGGAGTCAAGAGAAAAAAAGAGTTTTTTCCAACCTAACCTAACCTAAGTTAGAAATTGTTTTAAGGAATTTTGACCAAGTGCTGCCTAAAATGAACACCAAGCGCATCTTGTTCTTCCGGCCAATACTAATAAGCACCCGAAGCGCTTTGAAATGTGCTCCAGGAGTCAAGAGAAAAAAAGAGTTTTTCCAACCTAACCTAACCTATGTTTGTAATCGTTTTAAGGAAGTTTGACCAAGTGCTGCCTAGAATGAACATCTAGTGTATTTTGTTCCTCAGGCCAATACTAAGAAGCAAACCGAAGCGCTTTGAAATCTGCTCCAGGAGTCAAGAAAAAAAAAAGACTTTTTCCAACCTAACCTAAGTTAGAAATTGTTTTAAGGAATTTTGACCAAGTGCTGCCTAAAATGAAGATCTAGTGCATTTCATACCTCAGACCAATACTAAACAGCAAACCAAAGCGCTTCAAAATCTGCTCCAGGAGACAAGAGAAAAAGAGTTTTTCCAACCTAACCTAACTTAACTTAGAAATCCTTTTTTAGGAAGTTTGACCAAGTGCTACCCAGAATGAACACCTATTGCATTTTGTACCTCGAGCCAATAATAAACAGCAAACCGAAGCGCTTCAAAATCTGCTCCAGGAGTCAAGAGAAAAAAAGAGTTTTTGCAACCTAACTTGCCCTGTTAGAAAACTTTTTTGAGAAGTTTGACCAAGTGCTTCCCAGAATGAACACCTAATGCATTTTGTTCCTCAGGCCAACACTAATTAGTGTTTTACTGATTAGTATTGGCCTAGGTTAGGTTAGGTTGGAAAAAGTCTTTTTTTTCTTGACTCCTGGAGCAGATTTCAAAGCGCTTCGGTTTGCTTCTTAGTATTGGCCTGAGGAACAAAATAGACTAGATGTTCATTCTGGGCAGCACTTGGTCAAACTTCTTCAAAAAGATTTCTAACTTAGGTTAGGTTAGGTTGGAAAAAGTCTTTTTTTTTCTTGACTCTTGTAGCAGATTTCAAAGCGCTTCGGGTGCTTATTAGTATTGGCCTGAAGAACAAGATGCGCTTGGTGTTCATTCTGGGCAGCATTTGGTCAAAATTCCTTAAAACAATTTCTAACTTAGGTTAGGTTGGAAAAACTCTTTTTTTCTCTTGACTCCTGGAGCAGATTTCGTAGCGCTACGGTTTACTGATTAGTATTGGCCTGAGAAAAAAAGGAAATAGCTGGTGTTCATTCTGGGCAGCACTTTGTCAAAATTCCTTAAAAAGATTTCTTACTTAGGTTAGGTTAGGTTGGAAAAAGTCTTTTTTTCTCTTGACTCCTGGAGCAGATTTTGAAGCACTTTGATTCCCTGATTAGTATTGGTCTGAGGTATGAAATGCACTAGATGTTCATTCTGGGCAGCACTTGGTCAAACTTCCTTAAAACGATTACTAACTTAGGTTAGGTTAGGTTGGAAAAACTCTTTTTTTCTCTTGACTCCTGGAGCAGATTTTGAAGAGTTAGTTAGTATTGGGCTGAGGAACATAATGCACTTGGTCCACACCCTGTCAATCTCCTTTTAGAAACAAAAATTCCTAATGTTGAGTTGTTCAAAATTGAGCTCAATTTGAAAAAAATAACAAATATTTTTTTTAATGGCAAGAAAAGTGGCAAGTGTTGTACCATTTTGAAATCTTGATTAAATGCGCCATCTTTTAAAATGACTTGCCAAGGGTAGTGTAGTACAATTTTTTTTCAATATGAAGTGTTAAAGTTAATGAACAATATTTTTGTGAACCATGACTCACTAAAACTTAACTTATTTTATTAAATTAACAATGTTTTTTGCAATAATTTGTAGTTGCGATTAATAGCATCGTTAATGAAGATCACGAAATTAAAAAAATCACAGTGAAATTGTGACATTGGTGATCACAATCCTTGAAAATGCGGCCAAGGGTGTCGAATTTCAACTTTTTTTTAAAAATGTCTTTTATCGCTGAACTGAGTGATATGGATTTTATTTTTTATTTTTCCCAGAACTGGTATAGCTTGACCTTTCATCCAGTCCCTGATTATCGTTGAGTTTTGGGACACCCTGTATATGTCGTGGAGAACGAGACTTAGCTATCGAGTCCTGGTTTTGTTATTATCATGGTACCAAGGGGTATAACGCCGTGACGTCATTTGTTATGGTGTCGCGTGGACGGAGTCGTATGAGAGGGCTGGGAACCGGGAAGCAAAGATCAGTACAGTATCGGTTGCACAGCTTCGAGGTCCGCACCTCTGATACGAAACTGTCGGTTTGCCCATACATTTGTTATTACTTAGTATTGCTACCTGTGGTTGCTACTTACAAACATTAATGTGAACTGTAAAAGTGACAATATAATTAACTGAACATCAAAGTGCATAGTTATTTAGAATCCCTTCGAAATGAACCCAGTACCACTGTATCAAGATGATGACGGCCATATCGCTCAGCCACTCCTGGCGCCGTCATCAGAAGTGGGATCTGAATCTGTTCCCACTGGCACGCAATATTAGAGAAGAAACGGATCATCTAATTGTTGTCATAAGAAGACTAAGATTGGCGTTAGAAATTACGCTGGCAGGAATCAACAGTGTGTTACAGTGACAATGCTATCTGTGACAACGAATGCCTTGGAAGGTATATCTCATCATAGCCCTCAGTAAAGAACTGGAAGGCAGTGCTTCATAGTTATCACAAATATCAAACGTAAACATGACGTAGGCGCATGTTCGTGACCTGTTTGTCGTACGTTATGAGTGATCCGAAACTCTTCCTGTCACACTTGTTTAATGTAAACAACGGCAAGTCGAAGAAAAGTGAATATGAAACAGATTTGCAAGCCGTTAGATGACGTTATTATTGGCTGGCTAGAAGAATTAAACCACGAAGAAATCGCTAAATCATGTGTTGAGCTATCGTCACTCAGTTTGAGACTCAGCTACATCGCTTAGTATTGACCACCGTGCGGTAATTTCGCACGCAAGGAATTACTAGAAGAAGGAAAGGAAGCAGACAAAGCAGCGAGCTGTCGGCGCATCAGCGCGGGAAGCATCACGTCATCGATAAGCAGCGCGAGCTACAGCGGCGCCGGAGGCGCAGGCGGCAAGGCTGCTGGGCGAGGCGTCGATAGGTGGTATTTGCGGACAGTTGGAGAAATCTGGTCAGTCGTATAATTTCTATTTTTAATCCAGGGCTGAATGGTCCCTTGTTAAGCAGTCCATCAGTCATAACTTCAAAGGGCCACGTAAGTACGTGATTGTTTATATTAACATTGTCGGTCGGTCGGCTAACATAAACCGTAGCGAACAAAATAATCTCATGTGACTTTTTTATTTATGCCCACGGCTTGCGTAGCTTATTTCAAGTGGTGCCAGACGATTGTTAGAAGTACTTCTTTGTTCTGTGGTTAGAAGTATGGTTTGATGATTGGGCGTAAAATCTTTAAAGATTTCATAATACAAAGGACTTATTCTTCTTTGAATATTTCATAACAAAAGTTAGTGTTGGTAAGTGTAATTCTATACCTAATTCGTTGTTTCATGTTAATGCTATAGATACAGCAGCTAGAGACATAATAAAGAGCAACAGATGCCTTTGTTCCTTTGCCTAAAAATGTTCTCATGCTTTTATTGACGATTTATCACGGGTTATGTACGGTGAGTTTTGTATCAGACTTCAAGACCGGAATCGTGCTGTTTATCGCCCGTCGTACAGGATTAGTCCAGACAATAGACAAGTAGTTCCTTCCAACGTCGAAGAACTATCGTTGCCAATATCATCCGTCCTAGTCAGTCTCCCTGCATATGGAGACTGCTGGCCTATCCACTTTGCGAAGAAGCGTAATGGTCCTGAAAGTATAGCATAGCATGGCATCGGCCTTGTGATGTTCCCACTGCTGGGACTCTCTGGGGATCGCAGTGGGCCGTGATCCGACACGTGGGCCCGGTGCGGGTTTGCGGATGTCGCGTGTCTTTGAGTTTTTGTTTCTGGGACGTGCCGGTTTCGTCGGTATTTTCCGTCGCCGTTTTGGGAGCGATGGTGGTGAGATTAATTGCGTAGGGTGGTGCGCCTGGCTGGGTTCAGGCCCGCGACTCGTAAGTTTAGTCAGGGCCGTTGCCACTGGGCCACCACTTCTCGTGAACGTATGGTGGTAGAATATCGTAAATTAAACTCCAATATCGTTACTGATAGGTTCCCTCTACCTCTCATGGCAGACCAAATAGTAAGGCTATCAGGTGCATGTTTCTGTTTGCTTAGATTGTGCTAGTGTAGTGGTTTTAACCAAATTCTTATGAGATGAGAACCTTTGACTATTACTCGTATTAATCAGGACTTTTCTCTTGAATTCTCGTGAAAGTGCCAATAGATATGGTGCTACATTATTACTGAAAGGTGAATAATGAATTGCATTTAGTCAAGCATTAGATTATCACATTCGCAAATGCGAATGTCAAAATAATGTGCGTATATGTTCACGAACGCGAATATTTGTATTCGCGACTGCGACTATTCGTTAAATCACTATTAAGTAAAGACTTTGTGAACGCTGTAAAGCATTTTCGAATTTATTTACAAGAATGATTCTTTGAAGTAATTAGCGACTATAATTCAATAATAAAAAAAGCATCACGAGACAAAATCGATGTGACACCTCGTGTTCATCGATGACGGGCATTTCTAAAAGCCTCTGATTTCCAAGTCCTTAATCATGGAGGCCGTCTTATGGCTCATGTGGACTTCTTATCTCGGAATGCGGGATGGTAATTCGTTCTTGTTCTTCTTATGATGAAAAGGTCAAACAAAAACGTGTTGATCTCGTAACTTTATCAAGTAACTAGTTATTAGTAAAACAGCTATGTGATCAGGAGGATCAGTCATTAATCGCAAAACTCACTTCCACCTGGTGTTGATAAAACCTTTGAGAAGCAGTCAGGTAATTTGCATCGTAAGCTAAAGAGAAGTCGTAATCATTGTCTCCAAATGGCTCACGAGCTTTTCGTTGGGCCGTAATTAATCATGTGCTTGAGTCAATAATGCACATTCGATAAAAAAAGCTCTTGAAAAGGTTTACGAACATTAGGTATTGGTTCAAACTTGCAGCTAAATACGTCCGCAAGTTTGTTGATTTTATAACGTTGACGATGAAAACCAGTAAAGTACCGGTAATTAGTACCGTCTAATTTTGACCGTATACAGGCGGAACTCTACCTGATTCCTAAAAAAAAAATGTGTTCTGTGGCGTACCTACTGCTCATGTTGATGACATAACGAGACAGCTCAGTGCCACAAATGACGATAAAAATACGTCATAGTTTTTAATTGATGCTTTTACTTTTTTTTACCATACTCTTCGCTATAGTAATGACTTGCCAGCGTGATCGGAGCCTTTTAATCTAGTGTATTATTATTCGGAGCTCTGATGAGGGTAATAGCAGATCTAGATAAGTCGATGCTTCGTTAGCAAAGATTTTTGTGATTGTCTTAGTATACTTTTGGATTTGATCGCCACACAATCCAGTCGCGCTAACGGGCAAGTTGAGAGGATGATGGACATCTGTAGAGACACCCCATAGTTGGTCTTGCCAAAAAGCTTTGAAAGATCAACTTACTTTGAATTGTTTTATTCACTGCCTAACAGGGTCAAGCCCTCTTGAACTTTTGATAAAATGTGTTCTACCTTTGAATCTTGTAAGTTTTAATGTGTGAAACGGAAACAAACGTTTGCGAGAGAAGTGCGCAAACGATAATGAACTTGAACAAAAAGTGGTAAGTACGAAAAATTTAAATTTTAAATGAACTTTGATATTGATGATGTAGTTTTTATTCAAAGTGAAGAGAGAAACCAGACTGAATTGGTTCCTAACGTTTGAAGTAGTAGACTTGCTTGATGGTGAACGTTATCTTTTGAATCCGTAACCGAGCTTATAAATATGCTCACAACTGTATAGGTACGAAAGAGGCCTCTAAGTAGTGCTCCTGATGAGCTGAATTTATTTGATGTAGAAGATGAGGAGGATTATATCTCCACAGAAAAGAAGACACATACTATGCTATAGCTATTTGGTCAAACTGCACGCACCAATCTGTAGTCGTAACTGCAATTCACTTGTGAGTTGTTCAGAGCGCGATGGGCAGTTGGTGGTGCGGCGGGGGCCTGGGTTTCTGAGGAAACTATGTTTTGTGTTGGTCATGTGATGGCCTGGGTTTCTGAGGAAACTATGTTGTGTTGGTCATGTGATGACCTGAGATTTGGTCAAACTGCACGTACTTATCTGTAGTCGTAACTACAATTCAATGGCGAGTTGTTCAGGAGGCGATGAGCAGTGAGTGGTGCAGCGGGGGCCTGGGTTTCTGCGGAAACTATTTTTGTGTTGGTCATGTGTTGGCCTGGGAGTCGTGGACTCTATAAGCGAAGTGCTTGTGACGTCACTTGAAGTAGTGACGATATGGGTGGCACGAGTTGTCACTAGCTGCGGAGACAGCTGGGCTATAAGCGTTGTATGTGGTCTAAGTAGGTATGTTTTGATTTTGTGTATAAATGTTGACTGTTAGACACTTTTGAGGCTTAGAGGTACCTTTTGATATTCTGATTTGATTTGATTCAAAATGTATGTTGATTCTAATGAATGTTGTTATTGAATTAACTATTGCTATTGTACTTGTTCTTGGTCAGGTTGGCCGAGGTTGTACTGTTGCTCCTGAATTGAACTTTGATTGCAGGTGCACACGAGGACGTGTAATATGTCAGGGTGGCCGTGTCGTGGAGAACGAGACTTAGCTATCGAGTCCTGGTTTTGTTATTATCATGGTACCAAGGGGTATAACGCCGTGACGTCATTTGTTATGGTGTCGCGTGGACGGAGTCGTATGAGAGGGCTGGGAACCGGGAAGCAAAGATCAGTACAGTATCGGTTGCACAGCTTCGAGGTCCGCACCTCTGATACGAAACTGTCGGTTTGCCCATACATTTGTTATTACTTAGTATTTCTACCTGTGGTTGCTACTTACAAACATTAATGTGAACTGTAAAAGTGACAATATAATTAACTGAACATCAAAGTGCATAGTTATTTAGAATCCCTTCGAAATGAACCCAGTACCACTGTATCAAGATGATGACGGCCATATCGCTCAGCCACTCCTGGCGCCGTCATATATATTACTTTAAAGATTAAACGTCCATAGCTGCCGCTTATAAAAGGCTACTGACGCACTTAATGCAGGTGTAGGCAAACACTGCTGCAAATCAAAAGTATACACCTGAAATTTGCGTTATTTTTGCACATTGTGTATCAGTTCTTTTCATTTCATATGCTTCATCAGCAATCACTTTATGGTGTTCATGTTGTGCTAAAAGATTACTTTTTTCTAGATCTACTCGACATAATTGTATTTGCATCTGAAATTTGTCACATGTGTAACACGTGTCGACACGAGGTTTTTTAAACGACAGCCCTAATTAATGAAATTCCTGGCTATAGATTTTGAAGGATGGTGGATTTTCTCTATTTTTGCAAAATAGTTCGTACATTTTCTGCATAGTCAAGTGAGATGGCAAATACTTTTTTGACGTACTCTTTCTAGTATAGTGGCATTCATATGCTGGAAAAGACAAAATGTGTGACTTTATTTCTTGTCGCTTTTCGTCTGAAATTTTATGTTTTGGTACAGGTTTGCAATGTAAATCATCTGTTAGCGTTCCACCTGTAGAATTTCTTTTTTTAAAAGCCACTGTTTTAATAAAGTTTTCAATTTCATTTAACGTTTTTAATAAGCAACCTCGGCAAACGGGTTCACGTTTCCCATTTATACTAAAGGAATAAATATATATTCTAGTTTCACGGGTTTCATTGGCATGTATTGTATCAAGGTAGAGCGACCCTTACATTTTATCATACATTCAGCTATGGACTGAGAATTAGTTGTAATTGCATTGTTTTGACAAAAATTATTCAAACGATCAATAAGGGGACGCAATTTATATAATTTATCATAGTTATTGTCATTACGGTTCGGCATTGCCATATTATCATTGATATGCAAGAATTTCAATATCTTTTGGAACCTTTGCAATGTCATCGTTTCAGCTATTTCTACTACATGTAATAATGGATCACTTGATCAATAGTCCTCGATTGTAGGAAGTACATGAATACCCATCTGTATTATGATTCCAAGGAATATAATATTATCCATTACTTCGTTATCAAAAAACAGCTCGAAATATGTAACTGGCCTTGTTCTGTTTGGTAGATTTTTGGTACAGCGTAAAGGTGGACAATCGAAGTTTTCCAAGTTGGGACTTTGTTGCCAAGATTGCTTTTTCCATTGGACCTCATCAGCATCTGATTCATCATCTGATGAAGAAGAAAAGTCTGAAATGTTTGGGATTTCTCCGTCTTCAGGTACAGGTGACTGAAATCTTGCAGTTTCCAATGGAGAATTATGAGCTTCTGTTCTAGAAGGTTGAGGTGAATTTGCTAGGCCGGGTCTCTCGCCGGGACGCTACGCTGCTGAGCTAATAAGAACTTCTCACCTAATAATACAGAAAGCAGGTCTGATTTTTCTACACACTCGGTATCTGTCACTTCTTCATCATCTTCAGATATAGAGCCATCTGGCATACCGAATAGACTTTCAAGCTCTTCTTCTATTTGCTGGTCTACCAGTACTTACTCATCGTCTAATAAAATGTAAAAAGTAAAAGTTAGTTTTACATTTCTATACAAATCTAAAAAAAGCTACACAAATGCAATGGTAATGGTAACTGGTAGTGGCAAATATGTGGCCACCATGTTCGAATCCATTTTTAAGAACAATTAGAAATTATTATTTGTAAATATACAGTAAAACATAATTAGAATACCATTTACTTTATTTACAATAAATATAAAATCTGACCGTGGTTATGTTGCAATTTGAAGAATTTCTTGGATTTATGTGCAGATCGCTAACTTACGAAAACTGTTAAAACATTAACTGAAAAATAAATGTCAAATGTGGTAATGTCATAGTTTAGTTTCAATCTGTAAGTCGTTCCTTTTCACACAGAATTGGTACTTTAAAAGTAGTAGTATTGCCGTACGAGAAAAAAAAATAAAAAAATTGGTAGCGTGAATATTGCCTGCACCAGTAAAAGGGATTATTTATTAGGAAAATTGATAGCGTGACACATACCACCGACATTTGGACTGACACCATGAAACGTGACGCCAAGAAAACTTCGTGATTGCAATCACGAAGTTTTCTTGGCGTCACCATGATTTTTTTCGACGTAGATAAAATTAATTCCGTAACTCTGGGTGTTTATGACCTAACCCAGTCTCATACAGCCGAATATAAAAAATGGACATAGCCATTAAAAAAAAATGGACATAGCTATTAGTCATTTATCATTTGTCTTAATTCAAACAATATTTGCGTTTGATTTCTTTGGCGCTAAACACTAAGATGTTCCAAATTCAATAAGTGCGCGGCAAAGTAAATTGCGGCCCACTTATTTTAAATAAAGAGGAATAAAAACACTTTTACGCCCGCTGAAAGTTTCTTCTAGAAAACACTGCCTTTGGGTGCACTTAAAGGCGAACAAAGACGTCCTTTTCGAATAGATGGGATAAAAAGGTAATTTGATTGATTACATCACCGTACTAAAATCAATTTATCAAAGGTGATACTTTATTAAATTTTACGAAACATGTTTGCCTAATGTACTGCACAGCTGATTTTTTTTTTCGCGGTTTCGGCTTTGTTCCCATAGTAAAAATTTTTTGTTATCATGAGAACAATCACGTGTTGTAAGTATCGTACACTTATTGCCAGTCACCCTATATAGACCTCGTCTACCTCCATCAGGCATGATCGAGGCGTTTGCGCTTCGATGATCATCTTTGAGTAAGGACACATTAGGTAGTTTGTCTCGCGTTCCAGATCTGGCAATTCCTTTTAATTTTGATCTGATGGTTGATTCTGCAAATTATCTTGCGATGAATCCGGGAGACCCTTTTTCGTCTTTGATTTCCCTTTTTGCTTTTGTGTTTGTGCAGACATCCTCCCCTGTTTATTTTCAGACCGGTAACAAGCATTGCGCAAAATTATCTTGAAAAACTTTGTTAACTGTGCTTTAGTGAAAGTTTTTACATTTAAGATATTAAAGAAAAAGTTAATTGTCTTGGTAAACCCTTTGAAGCAAATTTTCGTCGCATGTCCTTTAGAGACTCCAGTCCATGCACACTGTGTGAAAAACTTTCTATCCAAGATAGCATCGATGAAGGAGTACGCATTAGTTGTCCCCTTTCCTACACCTTTGTTTAACGAAATAGAAAATTGTACAGTTCATCTCATGTATCGGGTTATTCAACTTTTCGTTTAAATTCTTCCATCTCCATCAGATTACAAATTTTTAGAGTGCCAGATTCGCCATTATCAGTGTATTTTTTTATGCTAAGCGGATTGCTTGATAAACTCTTCAAGTTTTATTAAAAGTCAAGCCGGATTTAGCTGAATACCAGTATTTTACGAGGAGCGGCTGTCTACCAGACCTCCACAACCCATTAACTGGGGTAGCACGGTACTTCATGGCAAGACTGGAGTCAGATTTACTGGCTTCTGACTATCCGTAACGACTGCCAAAGTCCCAAAGATCTACAAATGACAGCCGGGACCAACGGCTTAACGTGCTTTCCGTGGCACGGAGGGAACTCGTTATGTTAAGATGGTCACCCATCCACAGACCCACCTAGGCAAGCGTTGCTTAACCTTAAAGATCGACCTGTGCGGCTGTTATTATCTAGCCACGAGCTCCTCCATTTATTAAAAGTTCAGACAGTTGCGCAATAATAGTATTTTGATTTTCACACAATATACTTTGGTTTACAGTAATCGTTTGTTTATCATTTTTAATAGTTTTAATCTCCTCCAGAATTTTTTTTTTAGATTGTATTTCTGTAACTAGTAGGGTCGTGTAACGTATGTAGTGTACCTATGGACATTTTTGAGTATCTAATATTTAAAACGACGTAGGTACGAGTATCTTTGTATATACCCAAAGTATAGTAATAGTTAAGATCTTACATTGTAGGACAATGGTCTAATTTTACTGGATTTTTTACTACCTATGTCTTGTGTTGCCATTATATTATTTTCAAACATTAGTTGTTAGTATGGAGTTTTGTCCTCAGGTACATTACTTGTTTGTACCTGAGTACCAGTTCATCATTTAATTAGACAATAGAATAGTAACAATATATCTTTTACTAGTTGTACAACAAAATCATATATTAATTAGTCTTAGGTAATACTGAGAATATTGTAGTTTTTGAAATAAAAATGAGATCTAAGTCATCTTACGAGGGCGGTTCAATAAGTACTTAGCCTACGAAAGAAAAATAAAAAAATTGGAAAAGTAGCAATGTATTTCTCAACATAGTCTCCTTATAGCTCGATTCACTTAACCCGTTGGTGCTCCAACTTCTTTAACTCGTCTAAAAAAATTTTTTTCTAGAGGTCTGAAAAAAGGGCTTCCGTGGCGACTATAATCTCCTAATTCGGTTCAAATTTTTGCCCAGCGAGTGGCTTTATCAAGTTTAGAAACAAAAAGACGTCGCACGGGGCCAAACCTAAAGAATAAGAAGGGTGGAGCAACAATTCATAGCCTAATTCGACCATTTTGCCCGTGGCGACGGAGGAGTGTGAGCCGGTGTGTCGCCATTGTGGAACAACACTTTTTTCATCGCCAAATGAGGCCGTTTTTTCTGCAATCCGGCGTCGAATCAATCCAATTTTTCGGCATAGGAGAGCCCTGTGATCGTATTGCCCTTCTTCAAGTAGTCGATGTCTATCACTCCTTGCGAAAGCCAGAAAACGGTGGCCATCACGTTTCCGGCCGATAGGACTGTCTCGCCTTCTTCCGGGCGCGTCCGCGGGGTGAAATCCACTGTGTCAAATGTTTCTTGGTCTCCAGTGTGTACCAGTGGTTTCATGTTTCCTTGACAGTCACAAAATGATGCAAAAACTCCTCCGTATTGTGCTGAAACAGCATCAAACACTGCTCTGAAGTGTTCCTACGGTTGCAGTTGTTGTCTGAAAATAACAAACGCGGCAGCCATCACGCAGACAGCTTTTTCATGGCCAATAATTCATGGAGGATATGACCTACGTGGTTTTTTGAGATGCCCAATATCTCAGCTATCTTGCACACCTTCAATCGATGGTCTACCTATACGAGGTCATGGATTTTTGCCACTTTATCCTCTGTGGTAGCCGTTTTTGGGGCATCTGGGCGAGGCTCCTCAAAAGCGGACTGGCGCACACGTTCAGCTCAATAAACCAATTTTGACAATCGCCATCGAAAGAGAAGAGTCACCGTACACAATATTCAAGCGCTCTTTGATTTTGCTACGCGACTTCCCTTCCAAAAATAAGAATGAAATCACCGACCGATATTGCTCAATTCCATTTTTCTAAAATCCGTCGACACGTCAGTTTCCAGACGCGGTCAAAAAAAAACTATGAGTTCAATTCGGCTAAAATTTTGAAAGGAGCCCTCTAAGGAAATGTACAACATGATAAAAATAAAATCTTGCGATAGTGGCGCCATGGGGCGGTGAGGCTAAGTACTTATTGAACCGCCCTCGTAGATATACAGGGTGTCCCAAAACTCAACGATAATCAGGGACCGTATGAAAGGCCAAGCTATACCAGTTCTGGGAAAAATAAAAAATAAAATCCATATCACTCAGTTCAGCGATAATAGACTTTTTTAAAAAAAAGTTGAAATTCGACACCCTTGGTCGCATTTTCAAGGATTGTGATCACCAATGTCACAATTTCGCTGTGATTTTTTTAATTTCGTAATCTTCATTAATGATGCTATTAATCGCAACTACAAATTATTGTAAAAAACATTGTTAATTTAATAAAATAAGTTAAGTTTTAGTGAGTTATGGTTCAAAAAAATATTGTTCGTTAACTTTAACACTTCATATTGAAAAAAAAATGTACTACACTACCCTTGGCAAGTTATTTCAAAAGATGGCGCATTTAATCAAGATTTCAAAATAGTGCAACACTTGCCCCTTTTCTTGCCATTTAAAAAAATATTTCTTATTTTTTTCAAATTGAGCTCAAATTTGACCAACTCAACATTAGGAATTTTTGTTTCTAAAAGTAGATTGACAGGGTGTGGACCAAGTGCATTTTGTTTCTCAGCCCAATACTAACTAATTCTTCAAAATCTGCTCCAGGAGTCAAGAGAAAAAAAGAGTTTTCCAACCTAACCTAACCTAAGTTAGAAATCGTTTTAAGGAATTTTGACCAAGTGCTGCCTAGAATGAACACCTATTGCATTTTGTTCCTCAGGCCAGTACTAATCAGCAAACCGAAGCACTTCGAAATCTGTTCCAGGAGTCAAGAGAAAAAAAGAGTTTTTGCAACCTAACCTAACCTAAGTTAGAAATTGTTTTAAGGAAGTTTGACCAAGTGCTGCCTAAAATGAAGATCTAGTGCATTTCGTACCTCAGACCAATACTAAACAGCAAACCAAAGCGCTTCAAAATCTGCACCAGGAGTCAAGAGAAAAAAAGAGTTTTTGCAACCTAACCTAACCTAGGCCAATACTAATCAGTAAAATACTAATTAGTGTTGGCGTGAGGAACAAAATGCATTAGGTGATCATTCTGGGAAGCACTCGGTCAAACTTTTTAAAAAAGATTTCTAACTTAGGTTAGGTTAGGTTAGAAAAACTCTTTTTTTTCTTTTGACTCCTGGAGCAGATTTTGAAGCGTTTCGGTTTGCTGATTATTATGGGCTCGAGGTACAAAATGCTTTAAGTGTTCATTCTGCGTAGCACTTGGTCAAACTTCCTAAAAAAGGATTTCTAACTTAGGTTAGGTTAGGTTGGAAAAAGTCTTTTTTTTTCTTGACTCCTAGAGCAGATTTCAGAGCGCTTCGGTTTGCTTCTTAGTATTGGCCTGAGGAATAAAATACACTAGATGTTCATTCTGGGCAGCACTTGGTCAAACTTTTTAAAAAAGATTTCTAACTTAGGTTAGGTTAGGTTAGAAAAAGTCTTTTTTTTTCTTGACTCTTGAAGCAGATTTCAAAGCGCTTCGGGTGCTTATTAGTATTGGCCTGAAGAACAAAATGCACTTGGTGTTCATTCTGGGCAGCATTTGGTCAAAATTCCTTAAAACCATTTCTAACTCAGGTTAGGTTAGGTTGGAAAAACTCTTCTTTTCTTTTTACTCCTGGAGCAGATTTTAAAGCGCCTTCGGTTTGCTGAATAGTATTGGCCTGAGAAATAAAATGCACTAATGTGTTCATTCTGAGCAGCACTTGGTCAAAATTCCTTAAAAAGATTTCTTACTTAGGTTAGGTTAGGTTGGAAAACTTTTTTTTTCTCTTGACTCCTGGAGCAGATTTTGAAGAATTAGTTAGTATTGGGCTGAGAAACAAAATGCACTTGGTCCACACCCTGTCAATCTCCTATTAGAAACAAAAATTCCTAATGTTGAGTTGGTCAAATTTGAGCTCAATTTGAAAAAAATAAGAAATATTTTTTTAAATGGCAAGAAAAGGGGCAAGTGTTGCACTATTTTGAAATCTTGATTAAATGCGCCATCTTTTGAAATAACTTGCCAAGGGTAGTGTAGTACATTTTTTTTTCAATATGAAGTGTTAAAGTTAACGAACAATATTTTTGTGAACCATAACTCACTAAAACTTAACTTATTTTATTAAATTAACAATGTTTTTTACAATAATTTGTAGTTGCGATTAATAGCATCATTAATGAAGATTACGAAATTAAAAAAATCACAGCGAAATTATGACATTGGTGATCACAATCCTTGAAAATGCGACCAAGGGTGTCGAATTTCAACTTTTTTTAAAAAAAGTCTATTTTCGCTGAACTGAGTGATATGGATTTTATTTTTTATTTTTCCCAGAACTGGTATAGCTTGGCTTTTCATACGGTCCCTGATTATCGTTGAGTTTTGGGACACCCTGTATACTTGGATGAATGACCATTTTGAAATATTTCTTGAACAGATTCATCGTCGTCACTGTCATCTATATATATAAAAATGAAACCCGTTTTCCGTTGTCACGACATCACATTAAAACGGCTTGACCGATTTGGCTGATTTTTTTTTTAAATGTTCCTTGAAGTTCAGTGATGGTTCTTACGGAGAGAAAAATTAAAAAAAAAAAAGTTAGGTAGGGTAGGGTAGGTAGGGTAGTGTAGGGTAGAGTAGGGTAGTGTAGGGTAGTGTAGGGTAGTGTAGGATAGTGTAGGGTAGTGTAGGGTAGTGTAGCGCAGGGTAGCGTAGGATATGTAGGGTAGTCATTTGACGGGAGCGAAGTCGCGGGTTTAAGCTAGTCTAATATAAAAGTCTACACATAAACAACTCCGAATCTTCATGATCTAGAATATTTTCTTTGTAGTTCTTAGGGCAACATCTTTGATGGTAATAAAAATTGCATGAGCAGCATTGTAGGACCTTTTCTTTAAGATCTATTTTATGACAAGACTGACAAGTGAAATCTATTTTTTCACAAAGAATCGTTTTTTTTTCGCAGGAACTTTCATTGTTTTAACAACTAAAGGAGCGTCTAGGTTTAGCTGAGGGTTACTAGAGCTTTTTCCTTTGCCTTTCTCTTTATTTTATTTCTCCATCATTTGGTTAAAAATCGCTTCTTTTTCCGGTGTATTAGTTAAAATACGAGAACTTCCTTTCTTCCTTCCTCTTTTACTTTCTTTTCTAATACATTTTGGTAATGGCCATATCATTTCAGGAGTAATTAAATGTTTAGTTGCTTTTTCTTCATCTACGTTTGACATGAAACCTCGAGAAGTAGATGGCTGATTTTGAGATAGAATCAAATTTTCTTGATTCTCCTCAATATTAGGAAAAACTGGCTGGGACTCACAATTTACTTCAATTGTGACGTTTGTTGGTGGTTCTGGCTTATCTGTGACTGAAGAACCCCGGGACAAAGTCGTCTTCTGTAAAGATGTTATCATTAAAAGGATAAATTCCTGTCGATTCAAATCCGTTTGTAATATTTTTCGGAAGAAATTAAACTTCAAATGCATTTTTTATTAGTTCTGCGAAATCCGGGAAAAATAATAATTGTTTTACAACTTTTTTTCTAAATAAATAGAACAGGCGTTTACGCCTGAACATTAACGGCGGTCGACTTTGCTTCTGTGCTGACGGCCCGAGGACATCTTGACGCGTAGTGTCCAGTGCCCCAACGATTGAAACACGTGATGTCCGTAGTTTCTCCGGGATACGCTCCAGTACTACGATTATCTTTTCTGAAACGACACGCAGAAACATGATGGCCTTGCTCCCACAATGTGCACATTTAACCGGGACCGACATCAGCTTGCGTTGCTTTGGATCAGGATCATTGTTGTAGTCACTAGTAGGCGCCTTGCTTTTCATGTAAGACAGTGTCCTTAACTCCTGCTGCAGTTTTGTTCTAGTTTCTATCTCATTGGTAAAAGCAACTAGATTAACGCGGGTTCTATTTGAGCTATGTGTGCCATTACAGTAGAGATAGCAATCTGCTCTGTATTCAGATTCTTCCAACGTGACATCAAAATATTCAGCTGAGTAGCAGCGTAAGTTGCAAGGCACTCACCTTCCTTAGTCTTGCTGTTATAAAGACTGATGAGCGTTGACGCAGCAGTCTCCGAAATATCATAACGAGCGATGAAAGCTTCTTGAAAATCCTTCCATGTCATGCCGGGGAAAGATACTTGGGACAGCCAAGCCCTCGCCTCACCTTTCAATGCTTCGCTCAAAGCTATCATCAATGGAGCTCCAGATAACGGTTGATCTGCCATACACATGCTAAGCATTTTATCATTAGCAATACAGATGCTTGTAATTGGAGGTGATGATTCATCATATAGCCAGTCCTGCCTCATAGTCATATGCATGGATGCTCCTGAATCAACAAACCAGCTATTACTGTCATATGCTACAGCGGATGCCGAGAACACAGTGACATATCCAGTTTCTTTGCCTGCCTCTTTGCCTTGGTCCTTTTTCTTTGTTCTGCAATTTTTACTTATGTGACCATACCTGTTGCACTTGAAACAACGGGGACCTTTATTAAACTTCGGGGAATTCTCAGAATCATTTTGTTTTATTTACTTGGCTTACTTGCATACAATGTGACTGACTCGGAGCTCTTTATTTCCTGTAAGAGCTTAGTCTTTACAGAGTCTGCTGTAATCGGTACACTAGAACTTTAGAGGGCCATAATCATTGGCTTGTAGACTTCGGGGAATCCAGCAAGGAGCAAAGTACCCATCCACTCATCATTGAGATATCAAATGATATGTTTCGAAGTTTATGTGCTGCACTCATTATTCTGTTAACGTAATCTTCAACACTTTGTCAATTTTCTAATGTTATTGTAATCATATCTCTCAATAAGCCCACGCGTCTTGTCAACCCTTTGTCGTCCAAAGCCTTTTGTAAATTGGTCCACACTTCTTTTGCCGTTTTTGCCTCTTGTATATGTATGTAATTCACTGAGTCAACCAACAGTATCATTTTTGCTTTTGCTTTCATGTCGAGCTTTGAATTAACAGGTTTGCCTTCATTTTCGATACAGCACCAGAGGTCTTCGTGTTGTAAATACGTCATCACGGCAAATCTCTATGTATTTTAGTTATATCGACACTAAAAAATAACCACAAAGGGGATGGCGGGGTCTATTCGCTCACTCGCTCGCTCGCTCACACGACCCCGCCATCCCCTTCTAACCTAACCTATCCGAGTTGGGGTGCCCTAAAGTCCAGATTGCATCCAGTTTTTCCTGGTAACAATAGTTGAGGGTGGCAGGTGTATAGGGTATAAAGTGAAAAAAAAAAATTAATACAATATTTATTTAATCATTACATAAATATAACATCTTATTTTAGTTTTAAATTAGAGGCCAAAGCCCGAAGGAATTAAATTTTAGTGTATTCCTTTTTTTTTAATGAATGAATATTATAGTAAATGAATAATATGCTAAATGAATATTATGTGAAATGAGCATTATGTCATATGAAATTAAGTAAAATGAAATTATATCAACAATTCATTATGTCAACTGATCGTTATGTTGAGTGAAATTATGTCAATCGTTACACACCCGTTTATACTACAAACTCTAGGCCCTAGAGTTTGTAGTATAAACGGAATTTGAAAACAGGTTCGCAGATTTTAAGAAAATTGAGAATGTTGTAGAAATCCTCAGCAGCATTTACTCTCTGCATCCTGATGGTAAATGGAGCAACGAAGCTGCAAATGTTTTCGGGAGTGATAGGGACTGCAGATAGAAATGATCGATTTCCAAGAAAACACAGTTTTAAAACACAAACATGTAGAAGTTTCCTGTGAAGAGTTCTGGATAAAATTTGTGTGTGGTAATAAATATCCAGAACTAAAAAAAATAGCTATGAAACTTCTTACTTTGTTTGGGTCAACATATATTTGTGAAGCAGCATTTTCAAAGATGAATTTCATTTAAAATAAATTTCGATCTCAACTTACTAATGAACATCTCCAAGATTTAATGACAATAGCGTGCACCAATTATACTCCAAACTTCAGACAGATAGTCCACAACAGAAAAAATCATTTTACCCATTGAAAAGTAAAAAATTATTTGTTATTTCCGTAACTACATTTCTTTAATAATTTTTTTTTCTATAAATTGTGCAGACCGCGATGGTCATTTCATTTCTTAAAACGGACCCCGAGCATAACTAATTGGTGACCCCTGCTCTAGGGAAACACGCACAAAACAAAAGAACATAAATACCGGAACACTACTTCCTCTTAGTAACCCGTCTGGACCGAGTCGAAGCCTGCGTCAACGCACTGTTTGATCTAATGGTGGACGCCGGAGGATCCTCCCGATCCAGTAGTCTGCCATGCTTAGCCCCCAGCTCGACGACATCCTCAAGAGTGAAGACTCGGCGTCATTTGCCATCCGGAAGTTTGAGGTTGATGTTGCCGTTCTTGTCCAAACGTTCCTCACGCCAAACTTCTTGCGGGCTGTTGAAAAATTATGGGCTAATGTCCAGTAAAGTAAGGTCATGTATCCTTCTTCTTGTGCAGAGTAGTAGGATTGCCGCAGCATGTCGTGATGTTTGAAATATGCTATCAACATTAACATTATAATGTTGAAGATATTCAATTAAAGTACCCACCTCCCAAGTAGGAGGCTTGTGAGGTGGAGGTTTTGTTATGGCTATAGCTTTCATTACTTGCTTTACAAGTGGGTGTCCAGAAATTGCGTCTGATTTCTCCGGGTTTGCAAATGTGGCCACAACAGATTTGTGTACAACGATCGTTCTAGGCGCTAGTTTAACTTCGTTGTGTGGGTAACAAATGAATTTCGATAGATCACCAGGTTCTGGGTTATCAACTGGACACTTTCCTTGAGACCATGATCGCCACTTTACCCAGGCGTTCTTGTATGTCTTCAGGGTAGATTGCCGCCTGGCGGTTTCTAGAAGAATTGTATCTTCTTTCTGCCAAGACTCCACTAAATGGGCCCAGCCCAAACCCTCTAGAACTGCGAACACAGCTTCTCTGCAGCCGGTGGGGGGCTTCCCAGTTTAAAGATCTATCAAATGTCGACGCATATTGTGAATCGTGAAAGGAGGGCTCAGTGCTCTGTTTCAATTCTGCTTTCCAGAAAGTCTTCCAATTCGGTACGACAAGTAGATAGATATGTGCCCGTGCTCTTTTCCAGATGTCGTAAGACTCGCGGTATGAGTGACGATGGGAGGAAGAGCCAGCCGAGTCTGTAGTGCCATATTATGCTGAAGGCATTCACAAATACACATGTTTGATCTCGTGCATCTTCGCTCACGTATTCCTTCACCACTGTTGACTGTGAGCTGGCAAAGAGGTCTATAAACGGAGTGAAAATGTTTGTATTAAATGCTTCGGCAATGTCCATTCTAGAGCTTGGCGAAATCTCGAAAGGCTGTTGGCTAATAGATTGTATCTCCCTGGCAGATACCAGATGATTAAGTGTATTCGGTGTTGCTGTGCCGTCTCGAGTAGTTCTGTTGTTAACTGCAGCAGTTTCAAAGACTTTGTCATTCTTTAGTGATGTATGTTGCCACAAATCGGTTGTCTGTTTGAGCTAGGCTTGTCTGACTCCTGTAATTATGTGCCACTTCTTGAAGGACTACTTTTAGGGCTCACAATTCTTTTCGGTTGCTGTGCCACGATTGTTGACCGACAGTCCATAGACCGCTTAAGCTCATGTCGTTTTCTGTGGCTCCCCATCCTTGGTCTGAAGCATCTGTTGTTATAAATACTGTGGGATCTTTGTGGTGAATTGGTGATGTTTGGCAGGCGTGATGTAACCACCACTGGAGTTCTTTTTGATGAAATAAGAACAAAGGCGATTATTAACTTTAAACAATGTATTTAAAACGCATAAGTAATTATTACAATGACAGTGCACAACATACGAGTATGTAGACGAGAGAGGGACCGCCTTGCTAGTTGACAGTACAAGCTCGGTTGATAAGTGAGTTTGCTATTTCATTTAGCGTAGGCGTCGATACTGCTAATATCCTCTCCTGGACGCAGATGCTTTAAATGTAGACCCATAGATGCGGTGAAGTCTTCATGCTTCGGTCGAGGGAGTCCTTTCGTCAATATGTCAGCGACCATCTCTCCAATGCATCTGTATTTAACCAGGATTTCTTTGGCGGCAATCTTCTCTCGCACAAAGTGGTACCGGACGTCTATGTGCTTGCTGCGCGCATGGTAGACTGCATTTCCTGAAAGACTAATCGCACTTTGATTATCGTAATAAATTTAGATTTAAAGGTGTACCTTTAAATTAAGGTTGAAATTCGTCTGTCAGCTGTTTCAACCAAAGTGCTTCTTGAATGGCCGACGCTAGCGCCATATATTCAGCCTCACTTGTAGAGAGAGCTATGATCTGCTGTTTTTCCGAGTTCCAGCTTATTGCGGCACCTTGGAATAAAAATATGTAGCCAGTACAAGATCTTTATATCATTCGCCCAGTCAGAATCGCAAAAGCCAGAAATTCTCTCATGAACATTCCTTTTGTAGACTAATTTCATGTCCATTGTGGCTTTCAGATATCTCATGACTCGTTTCAGCGCCGCCCAATGTTCACTAGTAGGTTGACTATTACATCTTTGGCGTGTGACCTTGGGTGTAGATTCAATAAAAGACTGGTAACGACTATGTGGCTGAGCTTGTATGTACTATTAAGAACTATTGTGTGTACCCATGTTTGCAAAATAAATTTCTATTCTATTCTAACTCATGTATTGACTCTTCACAAACCACACGTACAATAGAGAGTGCTTAAGACATACTGATAATTGCTTATATACTACGTACAAAATACAAACTTATCTTACGCTACTACATGACACATCTTTAGTATACACTATGCCGTTACACTACTCCCCCCTTTTAAAATAAACAGTTTTTAACAAAACAAGCCAATAATTTTACACTTTTCGTTTTACGCTTTCGTCTAAAACTTTTACGAGCCGCTTCGAAAGCGGTCGACTGCAGAGATTGCATCTGCTTGGTCAACCAACTTTACCATGTACCGATACACCGTCCAAAAAATAGACATAAATACAATATGCCTATTAGTGCCAAAATCGAAGACCAACCAATGAAGGTTATTAAATTTGCATCGTAGCCTTTGACCGTCTGGGGGGCGATAGGGGCTGAGGATTTGACCTCGTCCTTCACTACGTAGTTTCCCATAATTAGTTATGATATGTTATATCCGACAGAACTCAGAAGTAATATTAACTTATTACAATATACTTACTTATACATTGAAACGTACAGGTCTTTTGCTGACACGGCCGCTGCGCGTTTTATTGTAAAGGTGCGGTTTCATTAGCGGGAACGGAGCGGTCCTCGCTAATCGCTGTTTCCGAAAACGGACTTACGTCTATTTCTCTACTATCTAACTTATTGCTAATACTTACCATATTGCTCGAGTCTTTACACAAATAAGCGGGTTTGAGTCGATCAATAGATATGTAAGTTGTCCGACCCGAAAAATCTATCAAATACGTCTTATCTTTCCTGTTTAGGATTAACCGTCTGCAGCTGACGCGGTAGTTCCACAGACACCGCGAAATACAAAATCACGTTTTATACTGGCATTTTTCAAATATGCGCGCCACCGCTGCGAGTACCTTACTGTAGTGTGCTCACGCGTCGGTCAGTGTGAGGCGGGGGGTCGCAGCGAGCGCACGCGTGCGTAGCGGAGGGAAGGTGTCTACGAGACTACTACGTCAGCGTTAAGGTAAGTGTCCACGAGGTTACCACCTCAGTCAAATAGTTATATCTTCATAGTGTCTCCTAAACAACCACGTCAGTCAATAAGTTTAAATGATTTATTATTTCATGTATTTTCCAATTTTCATAAACTATTATGTACTAGTTATACTACTTACAATTAGGATATATTTGTATTTTTGTTTGTAATTGTGTCGTGCTGGAAAACTAACAGTACTTAACTTGTTTTTAGATGGATATCTCAAGTAACACCCCTAAACCAAGAACTTCTGCTCGTAAGAGAACTCCGGCTGGGACTTTTGTTAGTCATGAAGAGGAAATATTAAACTGGCTGGAAGAGGAAAGTGACGATGGTTTTAGTGGTATTGATGATGAAGATCCAAGTTTCGAGCCTGAAATCCAATGCGATGAAGATGACGTCATTTCATGTCAAGAAGATTCACAGTCAATCTTTGAAGTGCAGCAAGAACCTGCTATGGAGGTTGAACATCAACAATCATCAGATGAACCACAAGAACACTACACAGGTAAAAACGGTTTTATTTGGAGTGCACAAGAGCGACCTAGGACATCACGCGTTTCAGCTCATAATATAATTCGATTACCAGGCCGTATTATAACAAAAAAATTTGAAGGATACTCGGAACTTTGGAGTAAGCTGATTGATCCCACAATGTTAGAATCTCTGGTGCGATATACTAACCAGAAACTCAGTTCGTACCGTACCAGGTTCAAAAATAATAGTATGGCCGAATTTGTGGACACAAATGTAAACGAGATGAGAGCGTTAATTAGTTTGATGTACTATTCATCTGTATTCAAATGTAACGATGAAGATCTCAACACAATATTTGCCACCAATGGCACAGGTCGGGAAATATTCCGATGCGTGATGTCCAAATGGTTTCGTGTTTGATCAACTGCCTTAGATTTGATGACTCGACCACCAGACAGGAACGTTTAAAAGATGATACACTTGCTCCAATATCCGAAATATTTGATAAGTTCATATCCAACAGTCAGTCTGAATACACTCCTGGAGCATACCTCTGCATCGATGAAATGTTACTGCCATTTAGAGGTCGTTGCAAGTTCATAATTTACATGCCTCAAAAACCAGCAAAGTATGTGTTTGTGATTGTGTGTTCGGATGTACTGGGTCAGGAACTGCAGCAGGGACTTCTTCAATGAATTTACTTTTATTATTTGAAATAACGATAACTATTTATTTGGTCAAGGATTACAGTGAAATTCAGGTACAATGCGACTAGGTGGTTTGCTCGAAGCGCTTTCGATAAGTAAGGGTCTTGGTCCGCGGGTCCATCGGTTTTATAATCTTGATGGTGGGCGGTCGCGCGCGCCCCGTCCCGCGCTCCTCTGCTTGCCTTCCCCTCGCTCGCCCATCAGGTGTTGTGCGTCACGTAAGTACCTACATAGGTGCGTGAACATAGCCGCCGCCTTGGAAGCACCCGCTTCCAATGAAATTTTACGGAGCTTCACAGGTACCGCTGTCATCGCCGTCTGGTAGTAACGGACAGAGCTTTGTGTAAGCTCGTCGAATCTGTCCTGTCGCTGTTTTGACGTCTGCGACTCTGGAGATGCCATCGTTGCCGGTGAAGGTGCGAGTGACTCTGCCTAGGCGCCATCTGAGAGGTGGCAAGTTGTCCTCTTTTATAAGAACGAGGGTATTAGGTTTTATTTCTTGATTTTTATTCTTCCATTTAGTTCTCATCTGAAGCTCAGTTATGTATTCCTTAGTCCATCTCTGCCAGAATTGTTGTCTCAGCTGTTCCACTCTTGCGTAACGTGACAGTCTGAATGTTGGTGTAGCGGTGATGTCTTCAGAGGCTGCTGCAGTGAGTGGTCGACCGATGAGGAAGTGCGCCGGCGTCAGTGGCAGTTCGTCTGTGGGGTCGGACGACAGTGGTGATATGGGGCGTGAGTTCAGGATCGACTCGATTAATGCCAATACTGTGTAAAACTCTTCATAGGTTAAATGTGC
The DNA here is from genome assembly GCA_030763345.1 of Mythimna separata. Classification (NCBI taxonomy): domain Eukaryota; kingdom Metazoa; phylum Arthropoda; class Insecta; order Lepidoptera; family Noctuidae; genus Mythimna; species Mythimna separata. The sequence continues at coordinate 10,970,940 of CM061174.1, read as the reverse complement.
ATTGCTCACAACTCGACGGAGATGGTGTTTGCAAGACTTAACCCCTGCCTCCCATAAGCCACCGAAATGAGGTGTGTACGGCGGAATAAATGAGAATTTAATATTTTCATTAGCTGTATAATCTATGATCGAATTAAAGTTATTATTTATAAATGAGCTAAATTCTCTTGCAGCGCCTACGAAGTTCTTCCCATTGTCTGAGAATATCTCCGCAGGTTTACCACGTCTCGATATAAATCTTTGCGAGTATATAGGCTTAAGCGAGTATATAAGCTTCGGTAGTAAGACTAGTGACTAGTTCCAGATGAATGGCTTTGGTTGAGAAACATATAAACAAACAAATGTAACATTTTTCTAATTTAGCTCCTCTTCCTCTACGGCTAAGTATGGATAGTGGTCCGGCGTAGTCCACGCCACAACGATAGAATGGAAATTGTGATTCTAATCTCTCCGCTGGTAAATCACCCATCTGAGCATTTATTGTTTTGCCTTTTATGCGAGTACAGATAACACATTTACGGGTTATCTTTCTAGCTAAGTTCCTACCACCTACTGGCCACCAGTTTTCTCGTAAAGTGGATAGCAGTAACTGTGGCCCGGCGTGTAATAAACGGTTGTGCTCGTGTCTAAATAATAGTGACGTAAAGTTATGTTTACTAGATAACACTACAGGGTGTTTCTTATCGAAAGAAAACTCAAGAGAGTTTTTAATTCTACCGCCTACCCTCATAAGGCCGTGTTTATCTAAGAATAAGTTCAGACCATTTAAATAACGATTAGCCTTTATTGGTAAATTATTTTTTAGACGTTCATATTCTTCAGGAAAAGAATCTTTTTGTGATAATTGAGATAAAATAAACATTGAATTATTTAGTTCATTAACTGATAACGCACCGAGAGCCCGATTCGCTTTTTGCTTAATTCGCGTATTTGTTATGAAACGCAAAACATACGCCATAGTACGTTTTAAACGATTTAAAGTGGAAAATTTGTCAAATAGTTTTAAGTTTGTGTTTACTTGGTATTCCATTGCAACAGTGGTTGTTTTAAGCTCTGGCAATTCATTGAACTTAATATTGCGACTGACAGACGTGAAACTCTTTTCCCATTTAGAGTTAGGTTCACGTAAACAACTAGGGCCGTGCCACCACAGATCAGTTGCTTGAAGCGCATCAACAGTAGCACCGCGCGAAAGTACGTCTGCTGGATTTTGTTTACCATTTATATGTAACCATGAACAACCTTCAGTTAGCTCATTAATTTCTACTACCCTATTTTGAACAAACGGTTTTAAAGAACTCGGTGTTATGTTCAACCATCCCAATACTGTCGTTGAGTCAGACCATAAATAAACTTTTCTAAAGTTAATTTGTAGTGCTTTAATTATTTTATTATATAATCTTGCACCCAAACAACGCTCCGCATAACTCGAGGCGCGGAATACTAATCGGTTTTATCGGAGCTACTTTGCCTTTCGCACACAAAAGACGAACAGATAACGCATCGAGTGCGTCATCATCAGTACAAGCTATGTATGCACGTATATATGCGCAAGCGCCGTACGCGCTCTGCGAGGCGTCGCAAAAAATATGAAGCTCGATTTGTATGTTACCGTCGCCTTTGTCACTTAAAACATAACGAGGGACCCGTATAGTACGTAAACTATTTAAGTTTGCAGTGAATTGTTTCCAGTTTGTTTCAATGTCCCGTGGAATAGGATCGTCCCAACCAATTTTGCATAACCATAATTTTTGTAGCATAACTTTTGCAATAATAATTGTCGGTGCCAGTAACCCTAATGGGTCGTAAATTTGTGAGACTACCGACAAAATATTTCTTTTGGTTATGGTTGTACATGTACCCTCATTTTCAAGTTTTGTTATAAAATGTAGGTCATCGCTCGCGTTGAACCAACCTAATCCTAACGTTTTGTTTTGACAGTTTTCTCCTAAGGACAGTTCTTTCGACGAACTATTTGCCGTATTTGTGTTTGAGGCATCATAGTTAAATATCCATTTACGCAATATAAAACATCCTGAGCTTAAGGTTTTGAAAACACCGTCACATATGTTTTTTAATGTATTTTTATCATCGTGACCCGTGATAAGGTCGTCTACGTAAATATCTTCCTTAATTACTCGCGAGATGACGTCATCATTACATTCTTCAGCAAGCTGTCTAATGCTTTTGGAGACCTTCCTCAAAGGAGAGTTTTGGCCGAAGGGTGTTTTGTTTCGACGATTTCGCGGAACGATACCGACATCACAGTGTAACACGACGCCGTCAATTCGTGTGCAATAGTGGTCAATAGTTTACTTTATTTTATTATGTATTAGTTTATAATTTTTATAAGATTATTTGTGTATTTTTTCTATGGGCCTTAGATGCCTGACAATAAAGGATATTATTATTATTATTTATTATTAATGCATCGCATGCTGAGATACGGCGCGGACGCAGTGCCGTATGTCACCGTGTTAAGCTGGTAAATACCTAGTGGATCTGAAGGGTTTTCTCTCCACAAAATACATTGCAAGTTACGTTGGTCAGGTTGAATAAGTACCTGCCTAAACATTTTTTCGACGTCGGCGCAAGCGATGTATTTGTGTCGCCGGAATCGTAATAAAATCGAGAAGATGTCATTTTGCAATATAGGACCAGTCAATTGAATATCATTTAAAGATTTACCACTGGTCGATTTCGCACTTGCGTCAAAAACGACTCTCACTTTAGTGGTACTACTGTTTTCCCTAAAGACACCGTGATGCGGTAAAAAATAAGTGGGCGAGGAGTATGAACCTATGCGACTCATATGTCCCAGATCTATATATTCTTGTAAAAACGCGGCATACATTTTTTTATACTCAGGAGCGCGTGCCAGCTTACGTTCGAGCGATCGAAACCGGTTCTCAGCTAACGTAAACGTATCTCCTAATGAATCAGCTGACTCGTTTAACGGAATGCGCACAGAAAACCGACCCTTATCATCGCGTAACGTAGTACTAGAAAATAAAGTTTCGCACGCATCTTTAGAATAATTATTATTGACGGTAGTCGTAATTTCCTCTATTTCCCAGAACCTTTTAAGTTGTACATCAAGCCTTTGTGTAAAGTTACAATGAATCTGATTAATGCGCAAATTCTTTGTTTGAATTGGGCCGGATATAATCCACCCTAGCTTAGTGTTCTGAAGACAAGGTCCTGTAGGTAACCTAATGAGCCCTTCATTTAACAATTCCCAGAATAAATCTGCACCGATGAGAAGTTGAATTTCATTAGGCGAATAAAAGTTTGGATCCGCTAACGTTACATTGTCCGGAATGTTAAAATTAATATTTAAGTTGAGTGAGGGTAGTTGTGCAGTAATGTGAGGCAAAACCAGACAAAATATGTTTTTATTATAATCACAAGTTTTGGACCTCAATTGAACTTCACAGGATTGCGTGGACTGTGTAATGCAATGTCCTACACCTGTGACTTGAACAGTAGATTGTAGCATTTTAGTATGTAGCCTTTTACATAACGACTCAGCTATGAAGCACTGCTGACTGCCACTATCGAGTAATGCACGAATAGTGTGATATTTATTATTGCTGTCGGCGATCTCCACTAATGCTGTGGATAACAAGACAGGCTGCACTGTGAAAGAGAGACAGCTTAGTCCAGTCAAAATAGACTAAATTATTATTCAAGTTTGCATTAATTCCCAACAAGCTGGATTTTTGTGCAGGCCTTGAATACGTCATTACGAATGATATGTCAAAAGTCCCCATCGATCCCGCTTGTGCGTTGTTTTTTATTCGAGGTCAAAGGTCACAAATTAGCGTTTTTTGCGTATATCTCTGAAACAACGAGAGCTATCGAAAAATACTTCAGGCAAAGTTTGTAGATCGTAAAATTGTCTACAAAAAAGATCCAACACTTTTTCTTCTAAGATGCACTGTTCTCGAATTATGGCTATTTTAAACATAGAAAATACGAATATGCACTCATGCTAAGGGATGATGGTTTCGATGAATATTTGAAGGACAAACCATCTGTAACAATACATAAGCAGTGTCGTAAAGCATACACCCGGAAGAGCAGCATCGCTGCAGCTAAAAGACAGCGTGAGGCGGAGATAGCTACCACATCTGGGATTAGTCCTCCTTGTACTAGCACGAGGAAATGAATCGTCTTTTTGACGAAATACTGTTTGTTCTGTGGCAATGAAGCAAATAAAACGGCTGAAATAAATAAAAGCGCAGCATCTTCGACCTAGAGTGTCCTAAACTTTCAACCCTTGACTTCAAGAAAACCATCTTTAAGGAAGCTCAGACTCGTTCTCATGAGCTAGCAAGTAGTGTCATTGCTGAATGCAACAGCGCGGTCTGCGAATTGTCTGCGACAGGTTCATACCGCGGCGTTGCTTGTAATGATTCATTGGACGCGTTACCGTCACAATGGAGTAATGAATTATGTTTTAAGTTACATTGTTTGCAGGGTCCAAACCAACAGTTTTTTTCTGTATGACCTACCCGCAGACAATTGCGACAAAGTTTCTTTTCATCGATAAATTTTGATTTTTCACCTACCGACAACTGTAAGAATTTGTTACATGAATAAAGTGAATGATTGGAGTCACACATGATACAGATGCGCTGACGCTTTGAGGATTTTGATGCCTTATTATTAAGACCCTTATTAATGTTTGTTTGCGTAGCAGTGTAACTATGAGTGCTATTGTTGACCTGATTAGACAGCGCCTTTTTTGGGTTGTCTGCGACTGCTTTGTTGCTAGATAACTTAACCATTTCCAGCATGTCCGCCCGATTTTTGAGGAATTTCAGAAAATCCTCTAATTTAATTTTCAATTCGTTATTTATTGAGTTGCTTTGAAAGTTTTCCCATTCCCTTTCAGTGGCAGCATCTAGCTTTGACGCCGCAAAGAAAATAACAATGGAATCCCATGAATCTGTAGGTTCGCCTATCATCTTTAACGCTCGGAGATTCCTTAAAATGTTGTCGGTTAATTTCCTAATTTGAGCGGACGACTCTTTGCTCATTGGCTGCATAGCAAATAACGCTTTTAAATGATTATAAATTAACAGGCGGTTATTATTAAAGCGATTTTCAAGCAAATCCCAGGCGATTCGATAATTACCAGCGGTAAACTCTAATGATTTAATTACTTGCAAGGCGTTACCAGTGAGAGCAGAACGTAGATAGTGAAACTTCTGTATTTCATCTATGTCTTTCGAACTGTGAATAAGCGATAAATATGTGTCTTTAAACTCCAACCACTGATCGTACGAGCCATCAAAGGAGGGTAGCTTAATTGTGGGTAGTTTAATGGAATTTATATTTTTTGAAGTTGATTCTTTTATACTAGAATCGTCTTGATTTAGCAAACATTTGGAACTAGCCACTGTAGAATAGTACCGATTCTCAAAAGATTCTCTTTCTTCTAATTCTATTTCCAATTGACTATCTGACACGTTAAGATCTATCTCATCTTGAATTTCCGAAAAACTTGCTAATAAGGTTTCTGCTTTTTGCAACCGAAATTGTAATTCTGTTCTCTGCGCACTATTTATATCATTATTGCCTAACGAAGTAACATATTTAACAAATAAACAGAATTTACTTTTAACTATACCTCGCTTTTTAACTAAATCCTTAACTACGTTAACTATCACCTCTTCAGACTCAATTGTAAGAGATTGCCGTTTTTTCGTCATTTCGGTGGCTATGAAAGACAAAGGAAAGTGTTCAAGTGTCAGTTTGAAATCTAACCGTCAGTTATTTTCCACTGAGTGACGGTAGGTATGCGCAGGTGATTTTCTTCTTCACGAAGACGTCCTCTGACTCGTTCAGTTGCGCCGATTCTTCATTCTCCAGATATCCGGCTCGATAGGACCATTATGTTTGTGATTGTGTGTTCGGATGTACTGGGTCAGGAACTGCAGCAGGGACTTCTTCAATGAATTTACTTTTATTATTTGAAATAACGATAACTATTTATTTGGTCAAGGATTACAGTGAAATTCAGGTACAATGCGACTAGGTGGTTTGCTCGAAGCGCTTTCGATAAGTAAGGGTCTTGGTCCGCGGGTCCATCGGTTTTATAATCTTGATGGTGGGCGGTCGCGCGCGCCCCGTCCCGCGCTCCTCTGCTTGCCTTCCCCTCGCTCGCCCATCAGGTGTTGTGCGTCACGTAAGTACCTACATAGGTGCGTGAACAGTATGGTATCAAAATATTATTGTTGGTGGATGCTCGTACATATTATATTTACAATGCTTACATATACCACGGGAAGAATTCCGATGGTAAAGGTTTAACTGACCAAGAAAAAAAAAATGGCAGTACCCACTCAGTCGGTTCTAAGACTTGCAAAAGTAGTCGAAAATTCGAACCGAAATATTACTGCCGACAATTGGTTCAGCTCGATACCACTCTCCTCTCATCCGATTGAGTTGGCTTGGGCAGAAGTGAAAAGAATAGTACGGCACCACAATGTTACTTCAGATTTATCCCTAAAAAGATTAAAAGAAGTTACGGAGCTGGCGGTTTCTCAGGTTACAGAGGAAGATTGGCGTGGCTTCGATGATCACGTCATAATTTTAGAAGAAAATTATTGACAAAGAGATGGATTAATTGAAGATACCATAGATCGATTCGTCATTGAGGTCAGCGACGGCGAGGATAGTGACACCGATTCAACCATATCTGCCATTTCTGAATCTGATTAAATTTTTTTTATTCCGTTTTGTGAAATGATTATTAAAAACGTGTGATAATTATGATATTGTTTTTTTTCATCATGTTAACCTAGTGTAAAAAATAAAATTAAACTTATAACATTGTTTAAATTTATCGACATTCATTACTCATTGTGGTCATCAATAATTATAATTAGGTCACAGCACTACCGCATTCCTAAGCTCTGCATTCAACTCACGCACTATCTGTACGTTCGGAATTATGACTAATAAATGGCGAATATTACATCGACCAATAAATGTAGACATATCGACTATCGTTAGCGACGGATATTGTTCAAGCTATCTGTGTTTTACATAATTTCTTACAACGTGGCGGTGAAGAACTTTCTAATAGTAATCTCTTAATTCAAGTCAATCAAATAAATGAGGAGGTTCAAAATGAATAGAATTTGTCAGCAACATCAATTCGCGATAAATTTGCAGAATACTTTGTTAACGAAGGACAATTATCACGGCAAAATAACAAAATTTGATTGAATAAATACCTGCTGAATTTTTGTCACCACTAGTTTTATTTTTTAAATCTTCCACAAATTTCTCACAGACGCCTTCCCAAGCATTTTTTGTTTCCGTGCAATTGCTGTGTTTGTCACTTTTGGAATTCCATATAGCAGGATGTATTTCAATTTCATTTATAAAATCTTCCACGTTAATATCATCCATTTTTAGCAAATACGTAAATGAAAATTTGATGCAATTAGCTCTAACGTCTATTCACTGCACTATTCAACACGGAAATGAACACGAATGTGTTGCTTGCGACGTTGCTGTCCTGTTGTCGAGCGTTCGCGGTACCGGCGCCGCACTGTTGCCGCATCGAGCGTTTTGTATGAAAAAAGAGTACGTCAGTACGTCTAAGGGACTACACACACTTATTCAGCTCTTATTCGCGTTTCGCTGAACGGTTTTGGTCACACTTATTCAGTTCTACTTCTATCAGCGGCGTAAGAGTGTTAACTCCGCTAAAATGCTTCTATCTACTACGTACGGCGCTGAATATGCTGCGAAGACGGTCAGCTACTCAATTAGTATTGAGTTTATCGCTATACGGCCGAAATTAATAATCAATCCATCACATATCGGAGATTGAAAAACAAATGCCACCTTACAAAAATTTTCATTTTTTCTGTTGTTTCATTTGTTTTTCAATCTCCGATATGTGATGGATTGATTATTAATTTCGGCCGTTAATGTGAAGAACTAATATCGAACAAGCAAGAATATTTTTGCACTAGAAATATAGGTTTCTCTTCGTCCATTATTTTATTTCGAAAAAATAAAGGAGGTAATTAGAATTACTTAACACGTCCGAACTCTCTCGATCCTTGCGTGCATAATGATTACGTAATAATAAATCAAATCTATCCAGGAGCTATGCAGGTTGTAACTTGTCGACAAGGAGTTGAGAACCATACGTGTGCAGCGCTGTTCCGCCCCATTCAGCGTCGAACGCGGTGGAACAGCGCTGAATGCGGCAGATCAGCGCTGATCTCTATCTAAAGCACTCTCATGATAAAAACACACTTGTTCTCATTTTATACTTGTTTGCCGCGAAAGCTGAATAAACGCAGAAAGCTGAATGGATGCGTACGCGTCTCCATACAAAATCGTTGTTTTCTATGGACATAAGCTGAATAGAGCTGAATAAGTGTGAGTAGTCCCTAAAGCACCGCTTCGGCACCTCAGCGGCAGCGGTCCGACACGAAACGCATAAATTGAAAGTGCCCTAATACTAATTTGGCTTACTATGATATTTTTTACCCGACTGCATCAAACAAAGGATGGTGATGTGTTTCATAATGTTATTTTATGAAACCATTTTCACACATTTTTTTTCTGACCGAGCCAATACGATATTGCTTGAAAACATAAAACAAGGTTCATACTTAGACTTTAAATATCCTAAAGGCACTAAGTAATCATTGACTCTCTAGTACCAAGCACGTGATGACTGTTTAAGACCCCAGATGGCACGTTTAAGCTTTAACACTTTGTTATCATCATCATTACAATCTTTATAATATACAGGTTTTTACTTATACACAGATTCATTCAAAAAACCATTTAAAAAAGCTGTAGTGACATCAAGATGACGTGAATCTAAACCTAGTTTTATATACTCACTTGCACTGTACTATTGTAGAATCACGAAGCTTATCCACAAGTTCCCATACATCATTCTGCTTAAACGATTCTAATTCTTCTTCCATGCTTGCTCTCCAAAATTTACTTTAATTCAAAGCTTCCTCAAGTGTAATATCCATTATATTTTGATCATCTGACTCTCTGTCAGCAAAAACTTTGCCAAAAGGCTTTTTACACTGTAAAGGACTACGTTGAAGACGTAAAGGCTTGGGATTGACCCGCTCCAGTGCGCACTACAAATGTTGTCTTATCTTCTAATTTATTTTGTTTTCGATTGTACTTTTTACAATTTGATATTTATTTATTACAATTTGACATTGTAGATTAATTTTACTTTACAATTTTTCATTTTTTAATTATTATTTTATTATTATGTTTGACATAAATGCTTACTTTGTTAAGTATTACATTATGTATTTTATTTCGTTTTTTGTGAATGTGAGGACTATGTGGATTGTTTTTTTTTTTATCTTTTTCAGTCATTTCAACTTATGTCTGGCAATTTGAGTGTTTTCTGCGGCCTAACCATATGTCCTCTTTTTGGTATTGTTCGTCAAGTCGTTGAGCTCCTTAGTAGCTCCTAAGTTGAGCTTTGCGAATAATGACAAATGCACTGACTGGACAGGTCCACTCAAATTTGCATGGTTCTTTCTTCAAAAGGCCATCTCAGACACTAATCTGCATGGTTCGCATATGATTTACATTTTGTATGGACTTTAAAAGAGACTGTGACCCCTGAGTTTGTTTCGGTGTTTCTTCTCAGGGTAGTCAGTTAGGAAACACCGGCCTCATCTAGTTAAAAAAATAAAAAGTCCAAAAAAAGAAAAATTGACGTGTAAAAGAGTTTGGAAAAAACCTATTTGCAAAATAAATATCATTTATCATTTATCTGTACTTTCCTCTTCTTCACTCTGTTCCTCCGCTGAAGCCTTGCACTGGATAGGAATATCCACTGTATTTTTAGTTGCTTCCATTATAATGATGTCTCTGCTAATCGTGACAGAGTTATTTTCTGGGTTATAAACACTATAGCCCTTCACATTATCTGCGTAACCGACTAAGATATGTTCTTTTGACCACACACATCAGAGTATATCAGTTCTAAAATGTTCTGCGTGTTTGTCGAGCTAGTCTGAAAAGCTAATCTAGTATGCTTCCCCTTACAACAAACAGCACACTTAGCACATCTGCTTTATTATTATATGAAATACCTTCTGCGGCTCCATTCTTCATTTTGTCCAGGCTAGTACCACCACTTAACATTCCTTAAAGCCGGCGCCACACATAGCTTCACTTTTTTGAACACTTCTTTGAAGACTTTGCAGAGCTTTGAACACATATTTTTTGAACCTGCCACACATGCTTTGCAAATACGTTTCTCCACAATTGGCTACTAGACAACAAAGACAATGGACTACGATTTTGTGGACGCAGTGTGCCTTTATTATTTATGCGCAAATAATTATTTAATTCATTTGCAACAAAATTTAAGAAAACGTCCGAGAAGAAGGCGCGAGTGGATGTGTGAAATGTTTCGTAATAGAACAAGGTATGCAATTTAGTTATATTTGATGAATATTCGAGCGGCTAACTTGAGTTCTTAATGGAATTACACAATTAAATTATATTTACTTGTTTCAGAGCTTCTATGAATAAAATGCTTGATGAGATGATGCCCCGACCAGTGGGTTACTTCAGTAATTTTTGTAGAATGTCCTGCCAAGACTTTGAAATACTATTACAAAAAATTTCGACTATTATTGCAAAATCAGACACAAAATTTAGAATGACTATACCTTCGAAAGTGAGATTAGCATTGACGTTAAGATTTTTGGCGACAGGCGATAGTTACATGAGTCTACAATATCTTTTCAAAATTTCACATCAGTTAATTTCTAAAATTGTTTACGAAGTTTGCAAAGCTCTGATTCGTGTCCTGGAAGAGGAGATAAAGGTTTGTAAGAATAATATTTTTTATTAAGAGATCTTTATTTTACTTAATTAAAATCAAAATATCATAACTTTAGAAAGAACAAATGAATCATCATCATCACTACATTTGACATATGCTTCTTCAATTATATTGCGCTTTTCAGGAGGCGATATAACGGTTTCAGAGAGCACTTTAATCTTCTTAGCGTTAGTTACTTTTGGCTTCATGTTTAGCTTTTTTGAAGAACTTGGAATATTCGGATTAAATAAAACGTTGTTGTTTAAAGAATACGCTGCATAATTTTCAACTGCTGAATCCGATGATGGATAACCTTCAGGAATACTAATTTGAACGCTGTAGTTGTTTAGGGCATTTGGCTGAGGTAGCAGTTGCGATTCCGTCAATTCCATAGGTTCATAATTTAAAAGTGATTGCGAATTATGCAGATATCCTTGTGAAGTAACTGGTGATTGCGTCAAAAGACTGGATGGTCCACAAACTACAGGTTGATTGTTGACTGAACCCTGGGTAGATAGCAAATATGATGTTGTAGATCTATTTAGTTTTTTGACATTCACTATATATTTGAATACAAGATTATCAATTTCATTCATAAGACCTAGTCTGTTATCTTCATCTAAGTGTTTTAACTTCTCAGATAGAAGCTGGCCGTACAAATGACACTCACTCAACTGTTTTTCATTTTCTGTGCGATTAGATCTATTTTTAATAATGGTAAAAGCTTCGTCCATCTGTTTCTTCGCAATCAACAACTCTTGCATCCCTCGTTTCCTCTTTGAAATGGAGAAAGAATCTGATCCGCTCCGACTGTTCGACTCTCGTGATAAGGGTCTTACTGTATTTGATGTATGAAAAAGTGGACTTTCAGTATTAGATTCCTCCGACTAATTTTTAAGTGACTGCGATCTTTCCTCTCTCTGCTCACTTTCCTGTAAAACAACAAAATAGTATTAAATAAATTAATTTAAAAAAATATAATTTGTTTCAGCTACCGGCCATCTCCAAATGATTGGTTAAAAATAGCATCTGGTTATGAAGAGTTATTTCCACATTGCATAGGAGCATTGGACGGAAAACACGTTTTACTTCAATCGAGTTTTACAACTACAAGAAAGATTTTAGCATTGTGCTCCTAGCTTTAGTAGACGCTGATTATTGTTTCACTTTCGCTGATATTGGTTGCCAAGGCAGAATGAGTGATGTGGAGTGTTAAGAAATAGTATTTTGTGGGATAAGATGAATAACAATACGTTAAATTTACCGCAACCGCATCCATTGCCAGGCAGAAACAGTAATATACCATATGTGTTTGTTGCTGACAGTGCATTTGCATTAAGCAATTACGTGATGAAACCGTACCCAGGCAAGCACATTTTCAACCGAACATTGTCAAGAGGAAGAGTTAAAGTGGAACATGTTTTTGGTATAATGACATCAATATTCCGAGTTTTCAGAAAGCTTATGCTTCAACAATCTGATAGTGCGTCTATTATAACTATGGCTTGTGTATATTTACATAATTTTTTGAGGAAAAGCAAAACATCACAACAGCATTATTCCCCACCAGAATCATTTGATCGGGTTGTAAACAATGTCATTCTACCCGCAGCTTGGCGAAAAGAAGGCCCACACAATGGTTTAATTCCAATCACATCGCAACCTCGCAAAGCAGCAATTAGTGCACAGAACATAAGAGACGAGTTTGCTAAATATTTCACAACAAAAATAAGAGTTTCATACCGTTCACATGAGTGAAATCAATAGCATATACGAATATGTAATAAACCTACATTTTTAAATGTCTTGATTTATAACTTTGCGTATAATGTTTAGGCGTCATTTTTATTGTTAATATTAATATTAAGATAATTGATAATACACCAAAATAAGTTTTTTTTATTTACTTACCTTAATCTCTGTACATAGGGTCGGGCGATAATCATATACAGCACCCATGTAACTATGAATGGCATCAAATGCAAACCACGATGGTTTGTAAACTTCTTCAGATCCTATTCCTGTTTTTGTGGAATCTTTTATTTTCTTTAAACAGTCCCTATATTGCGTTAATCTATATTGTGTGATGTATTTCTTTTCTTTTTTAAGTCTTCAATGGAACAAGGCACGGAAAAACTATTTTTTACTCTGACCCATGCGTCATTTACTAAATTTCTATTTTTATGGTTTTTGTTTTTTGGGTTCCATATGCATGGTTCCCCTTGTAGCAACTCAATAAATTCTAGCACACAATCGTTGCTCCAGTCCATTTTGAAAAATGTGGCACGTGTTTATGCGCTTACGACAAAACAACCGTTCAGCTCAACACTGCACACGCGACTGGATTGTGAGGCAAGTGTGGCAGGGTGTTGGAATGCCACTAGTCCATCACTATTTTAGTCGGGTGCGATGACGTCCCTTTATGTCAAAATAGCATTTCCGACTCCCGGCAGCTATTGACTGTATAGCACCCCGTAGCTGTGTAACCGTGTACTTTTATATTGTAAAGAAATCAATTACCATTGTTCCTATTGCATCTATTATAGTGTCTAGTATTAACATAAAACTGTAAACTGTTCAAAAACAATAAATACCAATAGTGTTAAATAAAGGAGTCGTCTTTCATTGTGATCACGCCGTATCCAACCTTGTATCCAACAAATTGGTAGCAGAGCGTGGTTTGGATTTTTCGGTTTTCGGTCACAATGTCTACGACAATGCGAAATCCGCATTATCATCACATCGAGCAGCTCAGTCGTGATAACTACGATACGTGGGCAATACAAGCCCAGGCAATCCTCGTGAAGAATGATTTATGGGCCACGATCGGCGAAGAAAAACCAGATGCCGGCAAGGATCTGCTCGCACGTTCAGAGCTCTTCCTCATGATCTCACCACAAGAATTGAGGCAAGTCAAAAATTGTAAATCTGCATCTGAAATATGGGCAAAATTAAAATCTATTTATCAAAGTGAAGGCCCCGCAAGAAAGGCAACGCTGCTAAAGCAGTTGATTCTAAAGAAAATGACAGATTCAGACGATGTACAGGATCACATGGCCGCCATTTTCTTCTGTGTCGACAGACTCGAAAATATGGATGTAAAAGTAAACAATGATCTCCTGAGCATCATAATTCTCTATAGCCTGCCATCGTCATTCGAGAATTTCAGGATAGCCATTGAGACGCGGGATAAATTGCCTCTGCCAGAAGATTTAAAAATAAAAATCATTGAGGAAAGCCAAGCAAGGAAAAGGAACAAAAATCACAATGCACCAAGTGAAAGTGCCTATTACTCCAACAAAAAGAAGCTCAAATGCACAGTGTGTGACAAAGTTGGACATCAAGCGTCCAAGTGCTGGTCTCGAAACAAGAACCAAAGTTCAAGCTCATCGAGTGACAGTAATAAAAAGAAAAACGCAAAAAACTTTTTTATTACAGAGACGGCAAATACAATCCATGCTGGTGCAGGCGATGTTTGGTGTCTGGACAGCGGGTGCACATCCCACATGACTGGACAGCCTGAAAAATTCAAAAACATTGAACACGAGCGAGGGAAGTTGAAATTGGCATCAAATCACAGTACTGAAATTAAAGGTACGGGAATAGTCTCAGTTAATTGCAATAACACTGAAATTAATTTAAATAATACTCTTTATGTACCAGAGTTAACAACTAATTTGCTGTCAGTCGCTCGTATAACAGAGCATGACCACACAGTTTTATTCACAAAGGATACAGCCCACATTAAAGATTTAGCTGGAAAAACTGTAATGACAGCTCATAAAAAGAATGGCCTTTATCTGACTCATTTTCCAAATTTGCAAACAGTAGAAAAAGCAAATAATGTTTCAAAAGAAAATATAATGCAATGGCATATGAAATTAGCTCATTTAAATGAAAAAGATTTGACAAAATTATCATCCAATAATCTTGTATCTGGATTAGACTTAAATAAAGATGACACACTTGAAAGTTGTGAAAGTTGTATTCAAGGAAAAATGACAAGGTTGCCTTTTCCCAAAAATGATGGTATAAAAACAAAACAACTTTTGGAGGTTATACATACTGATCTATGTGGACCCATGCCACATGCAACCATTGCTGGTTCCAGATACATGTTAACTTTTATTGATGATTACAGCCGATATTGTTATGTGTACTTCCTGCAGAACAAATCTGAAACATTAGAAAAGTTCAAAGAATATAAAGAAGAAGTAGAAAGATTCACAGAACATAAAATAAAATATCTACAGTCAGATAATGGAACTGAGTATTGCAACAATGAATTTGAGACATATTTAAAGAAGAATGGCATCCAAAAAAGATTGTCAGTTATATATACACCTCAGCAAAATGGACTGGCCGAAAGGAAAAACAGAACTCTCGTAGAAAAGGCCAGATGCATGCTGATAGAATCAAAAGTTCCTGAAAGGTTGTGGGCAGAGGCAGTAGTAACTGCAAATTATATAGTGAACAGATGTCCAACAAAAAATTTAAATGGAGAGACACCATACATGAAATGGGTTGGTCGCACACCATCCGTAAAACACTTACATATATTTGGATCAAAGGTATTCACACTCCACAAACAAAAGAAGCACAGTAAATTTTCACCAAAAGCAAGTGAAGGTGTGTTTGTTGGATATGCAAAATATAGCAAAGGATATAGAATATATTTGCCAAAGAAAAATGATGTCATTGTACGTCGTGATGTAAAAGTCTTGGATGGAAAAATGTACTATCAAGATAACGATGTCCAAAGTGATCAGATTCTGCCTGAACCGGAACCATCTGAAACAGAAAAAACAAATATTAATAAAAGCAAGAGACAAGAAAGGGAAACAAACATTTTACCTTTTCAGCTTTTTTCTTTTCAGCCTTCTACTTTTCAGCCAAATGTGGAAAGTAGTGACGATGACGATGATGACGAAACTATGCACTCGTTCGATGAATATGAAGATGAAGTGCCTGAAAATAAAACCGTAAGTCCACAAAATATAACCTCACCTTATCAAGTAGAGCCAAGTCAAAGCGTGGAAGTGGATGAAGACCAAAGTCAACGTCCTGAAAGAATAAGGAAACTTCCAGTATGGGCCAAAGATTATGATCTTCAAGAGGCAGATGAATGCTCCTATCTATGCGGAGAGATAGAAATAAACGAAGATAATAAGCATGAGTGGCAGCAAGCCATAAAGGCTGAAATAAAAGCTCACATAAAAAATGGCACATGGAAAATTCAGCCAAAGGAGGAGAATACTAAACACATTGTGGACTATAAAATGGTCTTAAAGGAAAAAATAGGCCCAGACGAAAAAGTGACCAAAAAGGCACGTTTGGTGGCTCGTGGATTCACACAAAGACCGGGTATTGATTACACTGAAACATATGCTCCAGTGGCCAAACCAAGTTCGATCAGAACAATGTTGGCTCATGCAGTTGAACATAATTTAGAGCTCCATCAAATGGATGTAACCACTGCTTATCTAAATGGAGATCTAAATAGAAAAATTGTTATGAAAAAACCTGAATATCTAGAAGAATATATAACACAAATTATGCTTGAAGAATCTGAAAAAGAAAATTTAGATTTATTCAATAAAGCTAGAAATATGCTTAAAGACTTAATTAAAATAAAAGGTGAAAAAGTCTGCTTATTAAAAAAGGCGTTATATGGCCTGAAACAAGCTGGTAGACAATGGTTTTATAAATTGGACTATGAACTCAAGAAACTGAATTTTAAATCTTCAACAGCTGACCCATGTATCTATACATGGGCACAAGGCACAGATAAGATGATTGTTGCAGTGTATGTTGACGATTTGGCCATAGCTTATTCAAATGAAAGATATTGGAAAATTAAAATATCTCCTTGGTATGGAAATTGATTATGAAGAGAATAAATTAAAAATAACTCAACAAAGATACATACAAAAGGCATTAAAAAGCTATAACATGGAAAATTGCAAGCCAATAAGTACTCCAATAGAACCATATTTAAACCTTGAAAAATCTGAAGACTGTGACAAGAACATTCCATATCAAAACCTGATTGGAACTTTGATGTATCTATCTGTGGCAAGCAGACCAGACATTTCATATGCAGTAAGCTATCTGTCACAGTTTAACAATGCATACAGTGAAGAACATTTCAAATATGCAAAACGCATACTGAGGTATCTCAAAGGTACCATGGATGTTGGTATCTGCTATACCAAATCAAATAAAAGCTTATATGAAATGGCTGATGCACATTGGGCCGGTTGTAAAATAGACAGAAAGTCTTACTCTGGCTATTGTTTCAAATATGCAAATGGTTGCATCAGCTGGGAATCAAAGAAACAAAGATGTGTTGCTCTATCAACAGCAGAAGCTGAATATATAGCCCTAACTGAAGCAGCAAAGGAGGCTATCCATTTAAAACTGTTACTTTGTGATTTAGGCACTAATGTTAATAATATTGTAATTTTTAGTGACAATCAAGCTGCCCAGCGACTTTCCAACAATCCAATTATCAGTGGAAAGTCAAAACACATCGAAATAAAACAGCACTTCATAAGGGAGTGTGTTGAACAAGGAGTTATCAGCATCCTCTATAAACCAACCCAGGACATGGAGGCTGACATCCTGACAAAAGGTATCCCTGGACCGAGGCTCCGGATGCTGCGTAGCTGTCTTGGCCTATCTTGAGTGAAGAACTCGTGAGGAGGAGTGTTGGAATGCCACTAGTCCATCACTATTTTAGTCGGGTGCGATGACGTCCCTTTATGTCAAAATAGCATTTCCGACTCCCGGCAGCTATTGACTGTATAGCACCCCGTAGCTGTGTAACCGTGTACTTTTATATTGTAAAGAAATCAATTACCATTGTTCCTATTGCATCTATTATAGTGTCTAGTATTAACATAAAACTGTAAACTGTTCAAAAACAATAAATACCAATAGTGTTAAATAAAGGAGTCGTCTTTCATTGTGATCACGCCGTATCCAACCTTGTATCCAACACAGGGTACGCAAACAAGTGAACACAGTCAACTTTGAATGCTTTGATGTACGTTAAAAAACCGACACCGAATGGCAAATTGCAAATGTGTGTTCAAACTTTGAACACATATTCAAAGTCTCGTGCTACACATAGCAATCAAATAAGTGTTCAAATAAGTGAAGCTATGTGTGGCGCCGGCTTAAAGCAAACCACTTAAAATGCGTGACGAATCCTAGTTTAAAGTGTTTTCCTGTTTCATGAATATCTTATTTTAATTTTGCGTTAATAATTACTTACCTACTGAATTCTTGACTATTAATAATAAAAAATTGGAGATTTTATTGTAGTTTAAAAAATACATGTGTGCAATTTTTTATAATGTCTTTAACTAAATGTCTGATTGTAGTATTGGTCGGAAAAAAAAGCGCCATAAAAAAAAAGTTGCCGCACGCTCTGCTGCTAGGCGTAGGACTGGTCGTGGGGTGGAGGATGAAGTGGAGCTATCCGAGCTTGAAGAGAGAATTGTTGCTTTATGTGGTGGTGAAAGCTTTTCGACAGGAGACACACATTTAGGCATTCAGCCATTTCCGGTATGAAACTTAGAAATGCACTAGGTAAGTAAGTAGTAATGGAAGCACCCTGCAAGGTTTTTCGTCGCCAATTTTTTTTTTCGGTGGAATAGATCCTTTCTAATGTAGTGTAAGTGTATTTTTTATTATTTTTTTTTTGTTAAATTTACGTACACTCGTATGTTTCAGGAAAATGATACTCCATCTCCATCACATGAAGTGCAAGAGATACGAGATACTGACAATGTATGATATTTAAATTTAATTCATAATTGTAATTGATTAATTAATGATATACTCTTATCTAGCATTTACCTGTTTATATTTACTTATTATAGATTCATGTACCACAACAACAACAGAGTCAGGCACCTACAGAGGAATCACCAGCTATTGTATTTTATGTAAGTTATATTGTACTAAATACTAGGTAGTACCTAGTCACATCAGATTTATATAGGTACATGTACCCACTATTATAAATCTAATGTGAGATTATATTCTATTAGATCTAAATGTACCTATAAATAATCAAATTCATCACTAATATATTTCAAATAGTAATTTATCTGTAGGGTATTATTTGCAGTCAAAATATGTAAATCTAATTTTATCCCACAAGGAAGATATGGAGTAACATTTTATCTAATTTACTTTTCAGGATTCCAACCTGATTGAGGATAGTCAACAACACACTCACAATTACGGACCACCAGATCGTGCAATTTCAAGAAAACTGTTTTTTGCTTCCTCATCCAGCTCGACTGCTGGAACAAGCCAAAGCATTTTACGGGTATGTATCTGAGTAGAGACAGATTTGAGTTGTCGCAGCAAGTGTATCCTGTGACTGTGATGATTCAAAACATACCTTGGGAACAGATCCGTTACACTCTGACTCAAGCTATACGTCTTTAGTTGGGTAACCATGTCATGTTTTTTTTTGTTTACTTTTATTTAACTACGTAAACTTAAGGAGTATACTGTGTCACTAGCAACTTTTCTTGGAATTGTCAATATTTAATTGTAATATTAATAAGTGGGTTTCCTTCGTAAGATTGTTTCTGTTGTTTCAGAATAACCAGTTAGAACACACTCCTCCTCCAAATCCTCATGTATATCATCCTAGCCTGTCCCCTCCAACTGTAACACTTTCACACATACTTACACCTTCACCTTCACGCCGTGGTTCCACCCAAGTAGCTTCCCCAGTGACTCATAGAACTGCTGCTTCAACATGTAAGTGACAACCTCGTAGTAACGAATGTCAACCCAATGAAAATCAAAATACAATTGATCTCATTATAAATAACAGTTGTGAAGAAGCAGCAAGTGGAAAGGAGCCAGCGCCACGAGCATTTAATAGAGGTTTGGCGAGCATAAGGGATAAATGACTGGATATATCTGTAAATAAACCAGTCCCTAATTTCAAAAATAAAAAGTCATCAATTTATAGAAATAGTAATCAAATTGTTGGTGCTAAAAAAGTTTATACACATAGTGTTAGAGATGTAGAAGTGCCTAAACAGTTTCAAAATTTTTTGCTCGCTGAATATTATGACAAACGACATAGAAAAATAATATTTTGTTCAGAAGATATGAAAAAAGTAAAACATTTTTTATGGATGGGACGTTTAAGTCCTGTCCTTCACCATCTAAGCAGATTTTCAGTATTCATGGCGATATTGGCAGTAACTGCAACCAAACGAATGTAATTCCATTACTGTATATATTTATGTCGAATCAGGGAAAAGAAGCATACTTAATTTTATTTGACTTAATAAATTCACAAATCACAGATTGGCAACCTAGAAAGGCAAGTCTGTAGAGCAAGGCAAAACAGTTAAGGCTACACAAAAATAAATACGATCGCAGGTTTACTGCTGAATATGCACTTGAAGACATGCTTTTTATATCGATGGAAGAAAAGATTTTCAGTTTGGTGACATACAAAGACTTCCTGATCATTTTGGTACATAACTGGATTGGAATTAGTTAAGAACAGCTCCAAGAAATATTAAATGATACACCAACATTGAGAGACATGCGTCGACCAAGTCTGGCACTCACAGCATTATTATGTAAGCTCCACACTGGAGACACAAATGGGCGACCCTCGGAACTTTTTCAGGTCCCAAGGCGAACCTTAGAGACCTTAATGAATGTAGCAAGGGAGAGCTTGGTGCCTTTTGTAGACCTACATCTGGGAATGGGACATACTCGTATATCCCGTGAACGAGTCTGTATTTGGTAGTACAGATGGAATAACTGCTATAGTAATTACCGATGGCACATATATGTATACTCAAGAGAGTTCGAATTACCTATTAAAAAAAACCGGCCAAGTGCGAGTCGGGCTCGCGCACAAAGGGTTCCGTAGCAGCAAATATAATAACTTAACCAAAATTACAGTTAAATCAACCTATCTCAAAAACTATAAGAGATACTTTGATCAAACCAAAAATCGTTGAAAGAGTTAATTAGCATGCATCACCTCTATTTTTTTTAGAATTTTATACCCCGTAGTTATAAAAATAGAGGGGGGGGGACATACTTTTTACGACTTTGAGAGCTGATATCTCAAAAACCGTTCACTTTAAGAAAAATGTTTTTTAGAAAACTTTATATCATTTTAAAAGACCTTTCCATTGATACCCCACACGGGTATGTACATCGAAAAAAAAATTTTCATCCCTCAGTTACATGTATGGGGGGCCCCACCCCCAATTCTTTTTTTTACTATTTAGTGTCATAATTTTGTAGCGGTTCATACAACACATATTCCCATCAAATTTCATCACTGTAGTACTTATAGTTTCCGAGTAAATCGGCTGTGACAGACGGACAGACGGACAGACGGACAGACGGACATGACGAAACTATAAGGGTTCCGTTTTTGCCATTTTGGCTACGGAACCCTAAAAAAGACCTATTCACTCTACAAATACCGGAACTTAGGAAACCATTTCTAGTTGTATGTTGTGACGAATATATTTTAAATGTGTTTTGTCCATATGCTACTACTGCCAACGATACTAAACAATTTATTTCATATTAGACCGTTGCTTCAGAGACTCCATGGATAAATTGCATAATAAACATTTACTGGGTCATGTGCCCGAAACTGTGTCGGCTGATCATTCATTCACAGCTTTAACTTTAGAAGGAAATCCATCACGTTGCGTAACAATTAATAGATAGGTTGTGGAAGCTGATAATGGCCAGATAAAGAGAGATTTCAAAATCTTTAGATAAGAATATTTAATTCGTGCGAGTGGATCTTATGAAAGATTTAAAAATCGCTTGTACTGTATTGAATGCATTTGGAACTCGATTTACTGGCTCAAAAAACGCTGAAGTCCTATTAAATATTATAAATGAACGTTTATTTTTAGATAACGATATAGCCGCGATTGTAGCCATGGAGCGCCTGAATCGTCGCAGTATTATGTTTATAAATATAGAAGCCTCGAATATATCATTCCCACGGCTCTCCATGGAAGGATTGGTGTTGTTTGCGTGTGACACATACCAGCTCCGTCAAACTAGGTCATACGTTGGAGTACTACGTAAAAGTCGCTAACTAGTTCATTTTACAAACGAACAAGTATAAAACCGAACGCACTAAGCTACGCTAAATATGAGTTGTAAACAAACAAGCGATTCATCCCCTCCCCGCGCACACTCCGCTAATAATTTAATAGTTAGCGTAATATTCGCGAGTGATTTCAATAAGTACCTTTACTTAGCGTTT
The DNA here is from genome assembly GCA_030763345.1 of Mythimna separata. Taxonomy (NCBI): domain Eukaryota; kingdom Metazoa; phylum Arthropoda; class Insecta; order Lepidoptera; family Noctuidae; genus Mythimna; species Mythimna separata. The sequence continues at coordinate 10,948,777 of CM061174.1, read as the reverse complement.
TATACGATTTGTAACTTTCTTATTTTTATATATGTCTTCACAATTTTTATTGGACGTGTGTATAAACACATTTTAAGCGACTCGGCATAAAAAACGTTTTTAACTAAACTTCTCGTTTAAATTGCTGGTGTCGATCTACAGTGGAAGCAGAAACGAATATTGATGACAGAACGCTCACTGTTGTAAGATGGCTCGACAGCAAAGTTGTCAATATACATGTTGGTATTAACCTCTCTGATACTGGCAAAAGATTGAATGCAAAAAAGCGGTTGACACGCTTGACTCTATATTAAGTTACTACAGGATCAAAGTAAGATCCAAAAAGTGGTACATGCGAGTTTTTTTTTCACATGATTGATGTCATTGCAATAAATTCTTGGTTGATTTGGAGACGTTTGAATCAAGACACGTACATGTCATACGGGTCAAAACTTAGGTTTACTTAGGGACAAAACTTTGATTAGGATATTTATTTTAGTTAAATATTTTATATTGATTTCTATACAAGCATCGACTTTTATTACAATTAATTAATAAATAGAAGTACTTAAATGCTGGGAAAAAATAACAAGAAAATGCCCTCCAAAGTTTTGTCCCTATACACCTGTGCGTTCCTATTCACCCCATTTTACGGTAGTCGACCTACCTGTCCATATCACCATTTGATGAAATTAGTCGATTATCAATCTACCACCAAACTAAAATTAGTGAATTGTGGGCAATACCATCATATTATATCACTTATATAGGAAAAAGTCTGAAAACTGAAAATTTGTAGTTACGTCACAAGTTATTTTATTTTTATAATCTTCAAGAATAAATTCGAGAATTGAACTGTTTTCCTAGGTAAGCTGGTACGGAACACTCTGTGCGCGAGTCCGACTCGCACTTGCCCGGTTTTTTCTTTCGTAGGCTAAGTACTTATCGGACCGCCCTCGTAAATCAACATTTCAACGAACTTTTAACTATCAATTCAACAGTGGCTTTTTTGTAGTTTTCCCAAAGGGCAAGTATCTTTATTTTTTTACAAATCCAGAATAAACTGTTTTAATTTAAGTATTTGTGATTTGTATGCAAAAAATGTGGACTGCTTTTTTTGGGATGATACACGCTTCCCGTGGTGCCATAGAAATTGGAAGCTGTGTTTTAAATTTTATAGAAATGCAGTTAAATAGTCATCCCGGAAGAGACAGATCTGATATTTTATTCATGCTGCGGGCAACAGAAAAATATGTATTTATTATCTGCTTATGCCTACGCTGCGTCCAATATGAGAGTTAAATCATTAACCCAAAGTTTTTAATTAGAGGCCACTCTCAAAACGAAGGGGGCAGGCAATGTGCAGTGTCACAGAGAAGCAAGTAAAAAGGCACATTAAATCTGGCCCTATTTACACACCTCATCAGTATGTTACGCTGATTCGGACTGCCTAAAAATCTGGACCAGCAGACAAAGTGCATGAAATGACACATGACCGATTCTATGATTTGAAAGTGTTGCAAGAATACTGGGGCACGAATATTAATTTAGATGAAGGCAACAAACAAGTTAGGTGGCATGATATAAAAGTTCTAAAAGTTGAAAAGGAGAACCCAAGAGCCTTTTATTATAAAACATCTTTTCACAAGATCGAATTAAAAAAATGCTGGGTGAACAAGAGAAAGACTAGGCGTACAGCAGAACCCACACCTGATAATATCGCTATAAATTTGAGTAGAGCATACACAGAAAAACTTAGTTTGTCGGAAGCAAACACACTGAAAAAAAAAAGATTTTGCGATTTATTTCACCCAAGAATATATATCCTCTTAGAAATATTATCTAACACGAAGAGTTATTTGTTTTCAATCAATAATTCATTCTTAAATTTAGAATACGGTTTTCATAATCAAAGAAGAATTCCATAATTTTAGTTTGAGATAAGTATCTCGTGTGAAGAAAAAAAGTTGCTTGTTCTAAAGAAGTGATAATTTATTTTATTTAAGACATTTAATTATTTCAATTCAACAAAAAGCTTGATACATTTAATTAAAAAGCTTCTCAAAATAAGAAATGTTATCTTTTGCCCTGAGAATATATTTTTATATCAAAATCATGTTATTGTTTTGTATTAAAAATACAAAGATTATTTGTCCAAATTGATGATAAACTTATAATGATACATTTGTCTCTATCCAAAAATATCTTAAATTTAGATTAATGTTTTCATTATATTTTATTCAAAGAGTTATCTGTATTATTTCAACATCAATTAGTTTAATTTGAAATAATTCATTTATATATTTTACATCTCTCATGTTCGGTAAGTAGGTTCTTATATTACCTCCAAATGGGGCTTGTAGGTGACTAATTAGCGCTCTAGGGTATTAATGTAGCTAGAAACGCCCTAGGGCGGTAAGTAATTTAAAAAAAAAACACTTCTTTCTTTCAAAAATTTCGCGTAGATCTAACCATCATATTTTGGCAATAGACATTATATACATTCAGCGCAATGACCAAATAGGTCGCTTTGCTATTCAGCCTTGTTTTCGTGTGAGTTTAATAGTCATCAATTTTAAATATCGAACGGCGAAGCTCAATTTCTTTCTTGAAAAAAAAAAATAAGTTCTTTACTCGATTCTTTTTAATGAAAAAAGGCGGGAATAGAAAACTTTTACTTTAAATATTGTTTATTCTTGTAATGCCGGTTTTTTTCTACTTACCTCACAATCGAGATGTAAAGCAGAATAGTAAGCTCGGGTGTAAGCACCAATTGCAGTAAATATATCTCGGGCTACAATTGGTGCCTTACAGCCCTTGGCTACTAATCTACTATTTCAACACAATTGGTTGTGAAGTAGTTCTCATTACACCATGATTAGATTCATAATGGAATCAATGGAATGTATAAAACATGCGTGCATTACCTAATATCACATTACCATACTAGTGCTTTTTACTTTACAGTGTTTTTATAATTCAGCAAAGAGTAAAAACATTTTTGTAAATATCAAGTAAAAAGATATCCGTACCTATATAATTATCTTCTCTTCTCTAAATAGTAAACAACGTCGCTATCTGCCTCTGTCTGTTTCTCCGCTAACTTATTCTGTACCACACAACAGATTTTGATTGCTACAATAATATGCCTTCGTGCATACCTACCTACAACAAAACAACATTATCTATATCTAGGTAGGTATAGTTATGCATATAAGTATCTTACCTACATAATATAGGTATAAATAACAAGATCTAGACACCTAACTACCTAGGAACTTACAAAATCTAGCTTCGAAGAGTGACTATAGGAACATACCTACTTACGTAAAATAACATACAATCCATACTACATAATATATTACTATTTACTATTGTAAATGTGAAAGTCTTCGGTAGGTACATATGTGTGTGTCGGTGTATAATAATATACCTAATACATACCGACACACACATTCTTGTGTGAATGTAGGTACAAACATATTATAATTAACACAAGAACTACTAAACCGATTATAATAATAATAATAATAATAATAATAATAATAATAATAATTTATTGTTCAGAAAAAATATACATCATTAACCAGATACTTCACTGGTCTCCACACTAGGATTCCCTGTGTCGTGGAGACCAGTCTCTTTCACCATGGTACAAAATAAACATAAACAAAAGAATTACAATGTAACACAAACAATAATATGTATTACTTGTGATAAGTTAAACAAGAAATTAAGAGAAAAACAAAAATTATACGGACAAAACATGGCGTCTTGCGGTATCGCAGAGTGTGCATAGATCTGAGTTGTACCTATAGTGTATGTGTGTATGCGTGGTTATGTGTGCGCGTGTCATGTCTGCATTAAATAATATAATTATCATGTTAGAGTGTGTGTTATGTGTGGGTTTAATAAATGTTTAATAGTTTTTCTGTGTCGTCGTAATCTAGATCTTTAAGGTAAGTTTTGATGTGAGATTTGCATTTCGTTTTTGTCATAGGTATTAAATTTAGTTTTACGTTAAGTTTACTGTAGAGGAGTGGTCCCATATATTGAAAACACCTTTTACCAAAATCAAGTCTACGTTTTGGTTTGTGCCATCCAGGCCCCCTTCGGCAATGAATTTTGGATTCCACTTTGAGTAAAGCTTCCTTATGGAACCTCAAAGTTACGGCTATTATATAAATCTGTCGCACGCTCATTGCACCCGTTACTTGATATAAGGTTTTTGTTGGAAATCGCCTTGGTTTTTTATAAGCCACCTTGAGAACGGCCCGTTGCGCGCGTTCCGCCTTTATCAAGTGCGTCTTTAGTGCAGCACCCCATGCGACTATACAGTAGCTGAGAAGAGATTCACACAAAGTGTCATAAATCATCTTCAATACCTTCGTGTTTGCAATCTGACCCATTCTCTTAAAGATGTGCAGCAGTTTCCTAACACGTCCACTCACATGTTCAATTTGCTTTGTCCAGGTGAGGTTTTTATCAATGTACACACCAAGGTATTTTATGTGAGCAACCTGTTCAAAGCAAGGACATGAACAATCAGAGTCAGGGCCACCATGACAGGTATGCAACTTAATGGCCAAATGACTTGGGCAAGCATTTCTTGCGCAAACACTAAAGTTAATTACCTTCGTTTTGTCCACATTTAGGGTCAACAAGTTATAATTTAGCCATTGGGCAATTTGACTTACGCCAGACTCAGCCGCCTTGTAGACAAGCTCCCACGTTCTATCATAAAATACTATGGCTGTATCATCAGCGTAGGCGAAAATTTTTGCTTTACAGAGTGTTAAGGAGCACAGGCTGTTGACATATATAATAAAAAGAGTAGGCCCCAGTACACTACCTTGCGGCACACCATATTTAAGATTGGCGTAGGAACTGTAGTTATTGCCAAGAATCACCCTCTGTGTGCGATTGCTAAGATAGGACTGGAACCACTCAAGAGCTATGCCCCGTATACCAATGCCTTCAAGTTTTCTCAAAAGGATGCTTCTAGAGACGGTATCAAAGGCCTTCGCAAGGTCAAGGAAAATTCCAGTACATTTATTACCATTATCAAGTTTGGTGACAACAAAGTCTACTATATCTGTAACTGCATCTTCCGTTGACCTGTTCTTGCGAAAACCATATTGATTGTCCGATAGAATGCCGTTCCTTTCAAGATAGCCCAATAGTCTGGTATTCATAATCTTTTCGAGGATTTTGGAAAGCGAGGTGAGAAGAGAAATGGGACGATAGTTAGATACAGCAGTCTTGTCACCAGACTTGAAAATTGGACAGACATTTGCCGTTTTGAGAGAAGTTGGTACTATTCCAGAGGAAATACTTAAGTTGCACAAAAAAACGATCGGAGGGATGAGGTGCGACTTGTTTAGTTTGAGAATTTTGTTTGGAATGCCATCCCAGCCGGGTGCTGAGGCGTCTTTGAGATTTGAGATAATTTTATCGACTTCATAATTATCAGTTGGGTTTGCATAAAATGAAGAGCTAGGGGACGAGTTGAGATATAAACTACTAGTTATTAGAGCCAGTTCGGATTCGGTCTTATTAAAATTTGAGAGTGTTTTTGCAGCAAGCTCCTCACCCACAGATGTGAAGAATTTATTTGCTCTATCTAGAGATTTTTTAGTGACGGGACAGGCGTGTAATAGTTCTAAGTTATTCATCATATCTTTTTTTATGTTACATATCCTTTTTATAGCTGACCATGTCTTTTTACTATCACCTTTTGTATCCTCTAAAGTCTTTCTGTCATACTCATTTTTTAGATTTTGTATTAGGTTATTGCAAAGATTCCTATAGTTTTTATATTGCTGCTGTATTGTGTAATTATCTTTGTTATATTTTTTACTTGATTCCTTATGTAGAAGATCTCTTTTCCTGATGCATCTTATTAATCCTTTAGTCATCCAGGGTTTTCTAATAGACTTTGAGTTACGACTAGTCTCTGCAGTAGTGTATTTTTGAATAGTTGAGCTTAATGTACCAATGAAATCATCGAATGCTTTGTTTACCTCATTATTCATGTATAAAGAGTTCCAGTTGATACTTTCTATGGCTTTAGATAAGTTAGTGTAGTCAATTTTAATTTTAGATTTTGAATTGGGTTGAGAATACGAAAATTCTTTAGCAATTCCAGTAACAACTGTATCATGGTCAGTTATACCCGATCTACATATGACAACCTTTACTGCTTTTTTTGATTTTATTAAGACGTGATCTAAGCACGTACGGTCATGTGTAGGATAATGGTGACCCGGGTAGAAGCCATAGTGACCAGTTGCGTCCAAGTAATCGCTTGCACGCCTATCTTTGGAATCAGGGGAGATGTCAATATTAATATCCCCCATTATAATACAATTGGGACTATTGCATCCTTGCATAATTTTTTCAAGTGACTCGCAAAAATTATTTATATTATAGAAAGATGGAGACCTATAAATTGCGCAGATGGTGTATATTTTAGCAATGTGGATAAGCAAGCAGTTTGCTTCACGAAAAGAAGGTTCCTCAATAGTCACCTGGAGATTATTTCTGTATAAAACAGCAATTCCATCATTCTGGTTGAGATAGCTTTTAGAATAGTGACATACATAGTTATTAAGATATACTAAAGGTGTCGACTCACTTAATCGACATTCAGTTAGGACAATTATGTCTGGCAAAAAATCCAGTTCACTAAGAAAGACTGAAAAGTTGTCGAAATTTTTGTGTATACTTCGTATATTTTGGCATACTATTGTAAGTTGCGATTTAGCATCACCAATATCGAGTGAGCATTCTTTTGGGGTATTACATTTAGAGTTAATGTAGATATCAGTCTTATCGAGATCATTAATCATGTTATATTGGTTAGCCATAATTAAAAGTATTAAAAAGAGGATGGAATGTAACACTGCAAGTGATTGTTCTTAGTTTGTTATCATGAAAGGTTTTAGAAAAGAAGTTCGTATGGATTTCAGCATGTAAGGTCAGAAAAACATATGAGATGTATATGTAATTAATTGTAACGACATGTGTGTTGAAAGAAGGTGTAAGATAAATACCTGAAATAAGACATGGTGTGTGAGTAGTAATATCGCAATTAGCCATGAAGAAAAGCCTATATGAATACAAATAGTAGAATATTATATAAATTGAGACTGCAACGCCATATTGGAAATTAGTTGTCAATTTTGTAGGATTCCCGTAATTGTTGAAAAGTATTTTCGTTTCTGACAATCGTGTACTTGTCGCCTTCCTTCTTGCGCAGAAAGATGCGGCCGTTCGCAATCCAGCAATACTGATAGTTTTCAGTTCTAGCGAAATCACGTGCAAGAAAAAGAAGTCTCTTTGCCTTTGGGGTAAGATGTTCCGAGATGAAAAGAGTCATTTCAGGGCCTTCAAGACCGATGTGTCTTGTATTTATCTGACTGCCAGGGCGGGAAGTATTATATTGCTTAATAACTTTCAAAAGTTTGTCTTTCGCAAAGGTATTGGTAAACTCGGCGACTACTGCTGATGTCGTTGCATTCGCCTTCGATGGCAGTCGGTAAATGTCTTTAATTTCGTTCGAACAATCACTTCCAACACTTTTGATCAGGCAGGTCACCATGTTAAGCAAGTCTTCTCTTTTTTCCTTTTTCTTTTTCGGTACACCCCTAATCTCAAGACTTGTCTTCCTAATCACTCGTTCGATGCTCTCAGTTCTTTCTTCCAATTCTTCAACCTTTGCTCGTGTGGAAATCCATTCCCGGTCTAAGCTGTCTATCTTTATGTCTAGGTCCTTCATTTGAGCTGACAATTCTCCTAGCGATTTTTCAATTTCATCATTAGATAATTTCATGCCAGTCTTTATATCCGATATACCCATTTCGAGATTATCCAACTTCGCAAGACCCTTATCTAGTTTTTCTAGTTTTTTGTCATGTTGTTTCATCCAATTTGAGAGCATATCCTTCATCTCATTTCTAAACATATCGAAACTATTGCACTCATCGCTTTTGCACTCATCGCTATCCTCCACTCGGCCACGTTTGGAATTTGCTCTCATAGTAATTTTAGAGGCAGGTATTGGTCCTACGCTACTAGTTATAGGACGATGTAAGTTCGTGTCTGAAGACGACAGACCTTTCGGTGGAGTGCGATTCATGGTGTAATAAAAATGCAGTAAGTATAGTAAACTCACGTTCCGCAGGTAGAATCGAGCGCGTAGCACTAGTAGCCAGCTACAGCCGGTCGTAGCTGATTGTCCGTTGCTCGTTCGTAGCACGTAGGCCGCGTAGCAGCTGGCTACACCGTCACCAGTCGAGCGCGGCGAGACAGAGACGGCAATTATGACACGGCACTCCTTGCACAGGCACTCTGCGTTTGCCTCGGGTCGGACTTGCCTTTCACTTTTGCTGCACTTGGTATATTAGTTGCGAGTTTATTAACTTTATTATAAGATTTACTTTAGTGTAATTGCAGATTATAATTTACGATAATATTTTAAATAAAATAAGTAACACGTCTGCACAGCAAGACAGCACGGACGAAAGAGGATTCGGCTGACATTTAGAGTACTTAAATTATAAATATAGATATGACCTAGAATAACACTCAAGATCATTTTTATCATCATCATGAATGCGGGTAACACCGCGGAATCAGCTATTAATATTATAAATTCGAAAGTGCGTATGACTGTTTGTTTATTACGTTTTTTACGGCTAAACAGCTTAATATAACGGATCTTGATGAAATTTAGTAGAAGAAAGACAAAGTATGGAGAAAGACAGGATGGACTTAGGGTTAGGTTGGTACCTACCTACTTTTTATTCCGATTCGTATAATCATCATCATAGTCGCGAGCGAAGCCGCGGGGCACAGCAATTATTTTATGATTTTACATACTACTATTATGTAGAAGTACCTAAAAAACAGGTTCACATTATAAAAAAACATATAACGTAAAAAAAAAACCGGCCAAGTGCTTGTCGGACTTCGCACATTTAGGGTTCCGTACCAGACCACATAAAAAAAAAACTACTTACTAGATCTCGTTCAAACCAATTTTCGGTGGAAGTTTACATAGTAATGTACATCATATATTTTTTTTAGTTTTAAGGACACACATTTTACCACTTTGGAAGTGTCTCTCGCGCAAACTATTCAGTTTAGAAAAAAATAATATTAGAAACCTCAATATCATTTTTGAAGACCTATCCATAGATACCCTATACGTATGGGTTTGATGAAAAAAAAAAAATTTAGTTTCTGTTATTAGTATGGGGAACCCCAAAAGGACATTGCCAATCCTTGTATGGAAGTTGGACCAAGTGCTGCCCAGAGTGAAGACCTAGTGCATTTTGTTCTTCAAGCCAATACTAATCATTAAACCGAAGCGCTTCAAAATCGGCTTCCGGAGTCAAGAAAAAAAAGTGTTTTTCTAACCTAACCTAAGTTAAAAATCTTTGTATGGAAGTTTGACCAAGAAAAGAGCTGCCCAGAATAAAGACCTAGTGCATTTTGTTCCTGAGGCCAATACTAATCATTAAACCGAAGCGCTACAAAATCGGCTCCTGGAGTCATGAAAAAAAAGTGTTTTTCTAACCCAACCTAACCTAAGTTAAAAATCTTTATCTGGAAGTTTGACCAAGTGCTGCCCAGAATGAACACTTTAATACTAATCAGTGAACCGAAGCTCTTTAAAATCGGCTGCAGAGGAGTCAAGGAAAAAAAGTGTTTTTCTAATCTAAGTTGGAAACCTTTGTATGGAAGTTTGACCAAGAAAAGTGCTGCCCAGAATGAAGGCTTAGTGCATTTTGTTCCTCAGGCCCAATACTAATCGTTAAACCGAAGCACTTCAAAATCGACTGGAGCCTTTTTTTTTTTTTTTTTTTTTTTTTTTTTTCCGGTAGGGGAATCATCAGAATGACTTCTCCCACTCTTGGGCGGAGCGGGAGGGTGTGTCAGACTCTTACTGACTAAACCCCTACCCCGTTCCTTCGTTGCCATCGATCTGGGGGACACGGTGACAGCCTTTCGGATACCGTGTTCCCCAGAGGCTTCGGCCCTGCCGGGCCCCTACAGTTTGCTGACATCTCCTTGAGGCGCGCGTGGAACAGAACGCGCCGTCGACGACTAGGCTCGGTCCAGATTATTACTAGACTGCCGGACGGCGAGCTACCCAGTGCTCGCTATCCGCGAGCCCGCGCCTACGGTGGTCGGTAATCGGGATCGGGATCTCGGCGGCGGCGGTGTGAGTTCCGTTGCCTCACGCGGTCGGCAGCCTCCTTCGCTAACATTACTGCTTCGCAGAAGGAGGCGACTGCCTGCCACCCCTCCTCGCTCCGGACCATGGCCTGTACCAGGGCCCGGCGCGAGAGGTCACCGCCGCCGATAGCCTCCACAAGGACACGGCGGTGCTCCGCCCAAGCGGGGCACACCTCTACCGTGTGCTCCACCGTGTCCTCCGGGCGGTCCACACAGTGGCGACACCCGGGCGTCCTTTCCTCCTTGATCCGATGCAGGAACCTCCCGAACTTACCGTGTCCGGTGAGGACCTGCGTCATACGGAACGAGAGGACGCCGTGACCTCTTTCCAACCACTCCTCAAAGAGGGGACTTACCGCCGCAATGACGGCATGCCCAGCACTGGGTTGCGACAGTCGCAGTCGCCATGCCACCCTGAGATCCCGCCGGAACTCTGTCCGCCATTCCGCGACTTGTCGTGGCAGCGGAGTTTCGCCCCGGTTTCTAACCTAACCTAAGTTAAAAATCTTTGATTGAATGATTTTAACCTGAGTGGGATTTCATGGCAAATAAAAAACCACACATTTTCACCCGTAAACATGTGTAGCGGTGACGAGTATGCGCTCACAGATGAGTTGCGCGTTTTAGGGTTAAATCAGTGTAATGGAATTTTAAATAATTATGGCAAGATCTTAGATTTAGTTCTATGCAACGAAAATGTATCGGTGCGTGAATGCCTGGCACCATTGACCGGAAGCAGTGATAGCCGAGTGGTACGACCGTTGGACTGCCAAGTCAAAGGTTGCAGGTTCGAACCCCGACACGCACCAATGTCTTTTAGAATTCATGTGCGTATTATAAATTAATTATCACTTGCTAAGAACGGTGAAGGAAAACATCGTGAGGAAACCAGCACACCTGAGAGATTTTTCAACGGTGTGTGAAGCCATGTCAGAGGCCTACGGGCGGTATAAACTCTGACACCAGGTTGTTCATCAACCATACGATAAGAAGAAGAAGAAGACCATTGACCCCCGTTGACAAATACCATCCAGCCCTCTGTATTGATGTAAACTTTGCCGAGTACACTTTTCTGACTCCCGCTCCATTTACTCGTTATATCTACGGTAAAGCTGATTTTGCGGCCATTAACAGGGAAATAGCAGCCATAGATTGGATAAACGTACTGTCGAACATGTCACTTAACGAAGCTGTAGATTATTTTTATACCACCGTAAAAGACATCCAAGATAAGTTTGTTCCCGCTAAGACAGTGCTTCCCAGCTCATACCCTATTTGGTACTCTCCGGCACTCAAACGGTTAATTAAGGAGAAGTTTAAATATCTGCGTAAAGGACCATGGGAAGAAACGTCCCCACCAACCAACAGATTAGAAACACATGTCATTTGAAAGATCTACTAGAATAGAGAACTTTTTACTATGGTGACATATGTCAAATGCGTGGGGTTTAGGTTTTATAGGGTTTTATAATATACTAGCTGAACCCCACGGTTTCACCCGCATTTTTGATTACTGCTCCGCTCCTATTAGTGCTCGCGTGATGTTATATAGCTTATACCCTTCCTGAATAAATGGGCTATCTAACAATGAAAGAATTTTTCAGATCGGACCAGTAGATCCTGAGATTAGCGCGTTCAAACAAACTCTTCCGCTTTATAATATTAGTATAGATTGTTTTTTATATATTTTTCTCTCTTTTATATACACATTTCCTTAGTGTGCAATAAATAGGGTTAGAACATGGCGATCATAATAATGTTTTCAATTAAATGACACGCACCTACCATCCAACAGAATTGAAACAAGTGTAAGGACATCGCCAATCTTTGTATGGAAGTTGGACTAAGTGCTGCCCAGAATGAACACCTGATGCATTTTGTTCCTCAGGCCAATATTAATCAGAAAACCGAAGCGTTTCAAAATCTGCTCCAGGAGTCAATAGAAAAAAAGAGTTTTTCCAACCTAACCTAACCTAACCTAAGTTAGAAATCTTTTAAGGGAAGTTCGACCAAGTGCTGCCCAGAATGAACACCATGCACTAGGTGTCAGTAAACCGAAGTACTGATTAGTATTGGCCTGAGGAACAAAATGCACTAGGTTTTCATTCTGAGCAGCACTCGGTCAGACTTCCTCAAAAAGATTTCTAACTTAGGTTAGGTTAGGTTGGAAAAAATCTTTTTTTCTATTGACTCCTGGAGCAGATATTGAAACGCTTCGGTTTTCTGATTAGTATTGGCCTAAGGAACAAAATGCACTAGGTTTTCATTCTGGGCAGCACTCAGTCAAACTTCCTCAAAAAGATTTCTTAGGTTAGGTTAGGTTAGGTTGTAAAAAAACTTTTTTTCTATTGACTCCTGGAGCAGATATTGAAACGCTTCGGTTTTCTGATTAGTATTGGCCTGAGTGTACCGTTTGATAAGCTTTTAGATGCACTTACCAACAAGTTAAAATGTAAATTAATTAACTAAATACTGTTAATACTGGGTTCTCAAAGTAAAATCTTTGAGTAATCTCAAAGATTTTCGGTTTGAGAACCACGTATTTTTTTTTTGTATAGAATCGTCATTTGTTTATGTGAAAATACGCTTTTTGTTTGTAGAAAAAAATGATTTTAATTGAAAAATAAAATATATTTTTTGGTGTTTTTTTTTTAATAAACCCAATTGATTTTGAAACTAACACAGGTACTTTAGACTTTTCTGGGTCCCAGTGAACAAATCAAGACACATCCCATGACTGTTGAAGGGTGGGGACGGGTTTCATACAAAAGCCCCCATGGTCCTTTAAGACATATGGTAGACTTTCAGACGAGGCGACATTTAAACATCTACGTGAGCGGGCTAACAAGCTTGAAGCGGATTGTTACACAAACTACTTAGCTGAAACAGAGGCCTCTATTGAAAAGAATCCGAAACGTTTTTGGAGCTTTGTGAAACAGCGATACAAGTCCAATTCAATGCCCAGCTACCTCAAATATGGTGATGTGACGATTTCTTCTCCCGAGTCCATTTGTAATGCATTTTCTTCTCACTTTCATTCAACTTTTCTTGATCCTATCAATGTTGCACTAACTAACTTTAGTCCTCCCCAAACTGTTGAAAATTCCAATGTAATTCCGGATATTCACTCAATCGAGATTGATATTAATGTTATAGCTAAGTTAATTGGTGAAACTGATCCATTTAAATCTGCTGGTCCAGACCACTTATCACCTAAATTTCTGATTGGTTGTGCTAAAACCATTTCCTTGCCGGTATCACTGCTATTTAAAAAATCAATCGCCTCATGTTCTGTTCCCCAAATCTGGAAGTCTGCCTTTATCACTCCTGTGCATAAAAAAGGGCCAAAAAATGAAATTATTAATTACAGACCCATTTCTAAATTATGTATATTAGCTAAAATTTTTGAAAGGATTGTCTACAACCAAATCTATGCAGCGCTGAGTCAGTCTTTTAGCCCTTCTCAGCACGGATTTCTTAGAGGCCGTTCAACAGTATCTAACCTGGCTTTACTCAATGACTTTCTGACTGACAAAATGGATAATGGAGCACAAGTCGATGTCGTTTACACAGATTACAGTAAAGCTTTTGACAGAATCGACCATAATATTCTGAAAACAAAGCTTTTTAATAATGGTATAAGAGGAGATCTTCTTCGCTGGTTTACCTCATACCTTGAAAACAGGTCTCAAGCTGTTGTTATCAGCAACTACATGTCAAGCTGGGTCTCAGTTCCTAGTGGAGTGCCCCAAGGTTCCTTGATGGCCCCTTTGCTTTTTATCATTTATGTAAGCGACATCGACTCGTGTTTCCACCATTCAAATCTGCTTTGCTTTGCTGATGATATGAAGATATTCTCGGCAATATCGTCAAAGGATGACATGGATGCTCTCCAAAGTGACCTGTCACGATTAGACGACTATTGCCTTATTAACAAATTAGATTTGAACCCTGTTAAATGCTCAGTGGTCTCTTTCAGCAGAAAACGGATCCCTCGTCCTACAACTTATAAACTTAAAGGTCAGTTGTTGCCGAGATGTGACGGTGTCCGTGACCTAGGCGTGTTTCACGACTCTAAACTTTTATTTAATGTGCACATTGAGCAAATAGTAGCTAAAGCTTCAAGGTCACTGGGTTTTGTTATGAGACTCGCAGGATGTTTCAAGAATGCCAAAACTCTTAAAATTCTCTACTGCTCTTTTGTCCGAAGTCACCTTGAGTATGCATCTCAAATTTGGAACCCGTGCTATGGCAAATACATCGATCGTATTGAGAGTATACAAAAAAGATTTATTCGTTTTCTTTGTTTTCGGCTGCGTATTCCATACCATTCTGATGATTACTTAAAGCTTTGTAAGAAATTTCATTTACAACCACTCATAAAATTATATCTAACGAAATAGACTGTCCTGATCTTTTGTGTAAACTGCGCTTTAATGTTCCTCAAAGATCGGTTAGATTTAATCCGCCTATCTCTATTCCTTCTTCCTCTTCTAACTACAGGCGAAACTCGTACATGGTCCGAGCGAGTAGGGACTTCAATATTCTATGTAAGGACTTTTCTTTTGACCCATTTAATACTACAACCTACTCTGCACGCACCCAGCTGAATGCGGACTTTTTTAAAAGCGCGTAGTGTTTACTGTACTTAAGTGATGTTAATTATGTTCTTTTTTATTGTGCTTGTTAGTGATCGTAAGTTTTCTGTTGCTTGTAATATGTTTCTATCCGTGAGAACCTGTAATTGGCTCAATGTATACAATACTGTTGCTATCCTTGTGTTACAGCTGTTGGTTCTCCTAAAGTTAAATAAATAAATAAAATCAATCTTGTTTTTATGGTTTTACTGAGCCCCTCGATCAGCGCTATGCGGGTGCTATTGGGAAAATGTGAGGACTATGCGGCCGCCCAGAACCTGATCTACAACGTGGAGAAGTCGGTAGCAGTGGTGTTTGGGGAGCCGAACTGTATGGGGCTTCCTCTGGGGAACGGGAAGGCACTCCAATACACCAACAGCTTCCGGTATCTGGGGCACTTACTGGCCTCTAACCTGGAGGACGAGCTCGACCTCGACAGGGAGAGGAGGGCTCTCGCTGTAAGAGCCAATATGTTGGCTCGAAAATTTGGTGGTTCTTCCGATGACTCAAAGGTTATACTTTTCAAAACGTATTGTACTGCGCTGTACACACCGCAGTTGTGCGCGAGATATAAGACGGAAACTTATCGAACTCTTAAAGTTCAATACAACGACTGTTTCCGCATTATGTTTCGCCTGCCGCAGTGGTGCAGTGCATCCACGATGTTCGCGGAGGCGCGCGTGCCGACGCTAGATACGGTGATCCGACCACGCATTGCCAGATTTAGAGACTCGCTCTTTAAGTCTGGCAATGAGATTATAGCTGTAAATTTGGGCCACTGCTTTACTTGTCTAAAGCAGTGGTCTAAACTATGCTGTAGATAATAATTTTAATTGATAATTTTACTGACATAATTAATTAATTTTATTAATGTATGATTTTTACCTTTCCATTTTTATTGAACACAGTTGTTCGAAATAAATGATTATTATTATTATTTATTTTATTCTTTAACACTAAACGTGACTCTCTGTTATAGACGTTTCACGTTAAACGAACGGCCGTTTGCGCTGACCCAGCCCCATCCGAATTTTCGATTGTAGTAAATCAACCGAGTGTAACTATAGGATGTAAGTGAAACTTAAACCAGGTTGTCTTTAATGGATAAAAAATACCTTGTTCACAGATTCAAACAATCATAAACCAATATGGACGACACAATGTAATAGAGGTTACACAGAAGTGGGACGACAATACTTTTTGTAATCTTTTTATAAGTGATCGCCCAAACTATTTTCTTACCAGTTGCAAAACTTCATAATTGTTCCGGAATACTTATTTGAAGACCTCGTTATTTAGAATTAATAAATTTAAATTGTTTGAAAATGAAATTCATTAAAACTGGCTAAATAGTAGTGTTTTACCATAAAGTTTTAAAATAAATTGATTCCTCTCTTTGTTTAACCCGGATGAAGTCGGGGCGGGTTGCTAGTCTGGTTACAAATTAGGAAACGTACCTACAACTTATTTTGTGAAGGTTAAGGTATTACTAATAATTTTATTTATAATAAAAATAAATCTTCATTACTCTTACAGTATCTACATAATAATATGTAGATCATTGTATTATTATTAGATCAGACCATCTCACCTTAGATAATAATATGATCCTAATAATTATGTGAGGTAACTAAGTGAAAGAAAGAAAGAAAAGAAAAGAAAGAAAGAAAATCGGTTTATTTGTGCGGAAAGACGCATACATGATAAGACTAATGAAAAAAAAAAAAAAAATATAAAAGGGGTGAATATGCGTCAAAAACCGCGCAAAACGGCCGAACGCTCAGCAAAATGCTATGCCCTCATACATAAAACGACGAGGGCACAGCGCTGGTTTTCAGCGTTGGCCGGTCACAGTATGACAAAAAAAAAGACGTCGGGCGGTGTGGTACGCCAATTGATTCAAATACGAAGATGCAACAGAGGATGCAAGTGGGATCTCTTTACGAATAAATGATTATATTTATAGCTAATGTAATTATATCGTGAGCTCTGTCTATTCTTTTGAGTCGCTTATAAACATTCTAAAATTTAGGAACATTGTCAATAATTATGCGCCTAGCATTGGTCGTTGTTTTATTTTACTTCTGCTTCTTTTTATTCGATTCGAAATAATTGTCTTCTTAGCCAAATAACTTATTTTTATGAATAATTTTAATTCTACTTAACCAAATAAGTGATATTAATTATTAATATTATTAATATCACTTATTTGGCTAAGTAGAATGTTTATCTCTGTGCTAATGATTATAATCGGACTTTCAAAAAACGAATTAACGGATAATTGTATGATGATTGCGCGGGAGGGGTTTCCCTTCCCTAGTTTTGCATTGCACTGTTGCACAATGCACAAGAGATTTCGTTCTTTTTCGTCGAATCGTCAGTCAGCCTAGTCGATTGTTTTTAAATTTAATAAATTTATGTAAATTGCCTATTTGGAGTGAACAGCGACAGTGACAGTGGTGTTATAACTACAATTAATTTCCTAGATCTAGTTATTTACTGTGTGTAGACAGTTTTAATGGTCTTCCAGCGATCAAAAAAATATAGGTAAGTACCTACCTATTCCTGCTATTTTCCTAATTTTAAAGATCTTAAGTATCAGTTATAAGACTTGCATAAGTCGTGCGGCCGCCCGCGCCGGACTTCGCCGCTTGCCGACCTAGGCGGGGCCGGCCGCTGCCGGTCGCTGCGTTTCCGGTGTGAGTTGACCCTTTATCATAGATTTCCTACTACAAATATCACCCACTGAAAAGGTTCCGTAACATTAAGAACACCTATGTACCCGGGCGCCTACCTACCTATACTCCACAAGTTTACCTATGCTGTACCGAGTGGCCCGCCCGAAGAAAAGAAAGGTCAGTCATCTACACATCTATGGTAAGTGACTGACAATTATTACATAGGCAGTGCCCCACTTTATCTGTCTGCCTATATCTGATAATCTCAATGAAGAGGTTATGATGATTTCTCGAGGAAGGTGTTGAAAGTTTTGTTTAAACTGAATCTAGGCTGCGTTGCTGTTGATGAGAGGTAAGGCATTTGAATACTTGTAATTTCTAGTTTTTTAATAAACAGCTATTAGTGCTGGCTAACTTTATTAGCAGTAGGAACTAAATATTGAATTAATCTTTCAGAAAATGGCATTGAGCTTAACCATCTAAATATATTAAATGACGAACATCTGAAGGAGCTATGCCCGTTAATGGGAGTCCGTATTGATTTAAAAAAGAAAATCAATGATCACATTGAAGCTCAGGTTAGTCCTAAAGCTTTGTTTGTTCAATTCTCAAGTAAGATTCCAAAATAATAATATACCTATTACCCTTATTAGCTTTTCTTGGGGTAGCCTGTTTTTCTAGACCAGATAGCCAATAGCGGAATACCTCCCGGAACAATCAAGCAAGTGACTTGATTGTCTCATTTATTACTAGCATAAATAAAACTTTGTGAAGTATACCTAAGGGCTAAATTTCCTTGACATACAGGTAAATTGAAGACAAGAGTCGTTGAAGGTGATATGTAACAAAAAATTTTTTTCGCTTTTTTTCTAAAAATTAAGTTGGTATGTTCAGCTGAACGGTACAGATTGATCCAAATCGCCAATTTCAACTTATATCAAAAATAAAAAAAACTGATGAAGGTGTTATGTGCAGTTGCCAAATACATACTAAAAAAAATGAATGAAAGTGTTATGGCCACTTAACGTTTCTCTCAATGTCAAAAATGTAAAACTTTTACTTTTTTCTACAGAAAGAAGGTGTTATGTGCGAGTTGCGTGTACATATCTCCTTCTTCTATAAACATGCGACGCCCAATGGGTAGATGATGCGAACGAATGAAAGTGCTGTCACGTACATTCTCACTTCATTAGGTCCTATCGCGTCCTGTCAAATTAAATTTGTTACGCCCATCATTTTTGTTATATAAATCATGTATTCTATTTAATCTCATATATTTACCAACTTTTTCTTTAAATAACGTGAAATTTATCCAAAAAGATGTTGGATATTACATAAAGAAACTTTAAACTTTGATCGCCATTCCTGAACAATTTAACTTTTGTAGCATATCACCTTCATCGACTCATGTCTTCAATTATATTATCACTAGGAATTACAGGTATGACAATATACACACCCATAGTAAATCAATTAAATTAAACACACCCATAGTAAATCAATTAAATTAATTGTGTACGGTCAGCATCAGAATTGCATGATTATTTTAAATTTTCAGGCAACAGAATCAGTCACCACAAATGAATCTGTTTTAATTGATGTCGAAGATGAGATAATATGCAAAGGTGACTTGTCAATTATCTTGTCAGAATTATTTCCACTTCTACCACAATTTCAAGATTTTGATTTGAAAACATTGTTAGAAACGTCGCCATGTGGCAAAAGTATTCTTCAATTCTACAACACAAATGGATGCCTGGACACTAAACGACGAAATCGTTTGACTGACATCATTATAAGACATTTGTTTACATTTATTTTAAATAAGTAAGTACCTGAATACCTACTTAAGATAAACTTTCTAAATATGTTTTAACTACCTAATGCCCCGAGGCTTTGCTTGCATTATTAATAAAAATTAGGATCATGAATCACAATCATCATCTAAGTCACAAGAAGTCCACTGCTTGACAAGGCCCCCCCATTAATTTCCAAAGAGACTGGTTTGAAGCAGCCTTTTTTTTTCTCTGATAGGCTAGCGTTTGACCACTATCTCACCTGATGTTAAGTGCATCCAGCATGTTCCCTATATCGTCTGACCACATTGTGGGCAGTCTTCCAAAGATGCCCTTACTAGTATATGGCCTCCATTCAAGAACCTCACTGCCTCATTGGCCATCAGTTCTGCATACTATGTGCCCTGCCCACTGTCACATCAACTTGCTAATCTGTCGGGCTATGATGGTGACTTTCGTTTGTCTATGGATCTCCTTATTTTAATAAAGAGTACAATATAATTATATCCTACATGACTCCCAACAAATTTTATCGAGATAAATTTAGCAGTGATGATTTTCTGGTCTGTTTTTTAGCTTTGTACGGTAACATCAATGTTTGAAATGCTAAACACTAAAAACTTAAAGAGATATGGGCAGAGCTTTAAGATTTATTTATTATGTGATGTGATTTATATAAATAGATATATTTAATTCGGAACTAATAATAGAAATGCCTCATAACTATTTAATTATTTCAGGCGATTGACATATGATGACTATACTATTTTATCTGGAAAAAATTATCACTCTTTTCCCGCAAGAGACTGCTAGTACTTATTTTACTAGACCAATAAAGAAAGTCGATTCCCACAGAGGAAAGTCTATTGCAGCGAAGGGAAAATTGATAGACAGAGTGAGGAATCTTCTATTCCAATCCGGGGAAAGAAAGCGAAAATCTGAGAATAATGCAGAAACACTCGAAATTGAAACAAAGAAGAGAATTGACAGTGATTGTGGTATGTATCATAATTAGTTTGTTCTGGAAGCTTTTTGTTATTTTTTGGTTGTTTTGTATTCATGTTAAAAACTGAAATATAGTAATTTACAGATAAATAGTCAATGATCTCAATTATTCTAGTGATGCTTAGCTTAGGCAATAGATTTGAATACTATATATATATATATAGTTAGAAGTAATTATTATTCTGGAACTTTACTCCTCTTTATTTTGCTCATTGTCACACACATGTATATTGTTACGCCGTGAAACTTGAGTACGCTATATCTTCGACAGAACCAAGGGTAGCATCAAATAATTAAAACGCATTGCCGTGCGAAGCTTCTAGAATAGGAGTACATACTCAGGCCTGGCAAATTCCAGAAAAGTCCGACATACACTATTATTATTAGATAAGATTCAGTAGGTAGTTATGTGGGTGGATAAGGGAATTTGTACCTTCCGGTATTAGCAATAGAGTCGAAATTCGCATGTAAGGTGGTCGACAAGTACCTACTTACTTATGATTTATGGCCTCCCGATGCGACCCTATTGTTCTAGAATGTCCTTGAAACGTCGGTATCGAGAAATGTCGATGGCTTCGCATATAAATACGGGCCCTCGGCTAGAAGCGAGTCAGTTTGATTTCGTCAGCGATACAGAGCGGACTACCTAAGTGTGTGAAGTGATACCTAGCGACCTAAGCGATACTAAACGGAACTCTGAGTGTTTATAGTGATTGGTTATTTGTTGATTGGACTAATTTGTCATTGTTTTGTAGTGAATAAAGTTATCTGCTAGTAAACCGGCATTTAATTACTCACGTTCGTAACAACTGGTGTCAGAAGTGAGATGCCATTACTACAGAGGGACGACGAACAGGGACCACGAACAAGGAGGCAAGTGGAGATGGATGCTGCACGTCAACGTCTGGAAGCGGAAAATCGGGCTGGTATGGGAGCAACGGCAGCTGCTGAGGCGCCAACAGGGCCATCCTCGGAAATGAACCTTGCCGCAGTGTTGGCCGCCATGCAAGCTAGTATGGAGGCTAACCAGCGTAAGCTCCAGGACTTAATCGCGGCTAACCAGGAAGAAGCCCGCCGCGAACAGGAAGCTGCCCGCCGCGAACAGGAAGCTGCCCGCCGCGAACAGGAGGAAGCCCGCTGGGATCAAGAGGCTAAGCAGAACCTGATCCTCGAAAAAATCGATCACGGCCTCGTCACGTTGGGCGGGAAAGTGAAAAATCTCACCTTAGAGGTCAAGGAGGTTTCCGCCCGAGCTGATAGCCTCGAAACCAGAATTGTCAAGCTCGAAGCACGCGAACCGTCTGTTGCTGTTAGCGCACCATCGCACAACCACTGTGCATCAGCCGCAAAATTTGATATGCCGCGTTTTGATGGCACGTCGTCCTGGACGGCTTTTAAGTACCAATTCCAAACACTGGTCAAGACGAACCGCTGGGATGATGACCAGTCTTTCGCGGCATTAACTTTGGCCCTACGAGGGGACGCTCTGCTGGTCCTAGAGAATCTTCCTCCAGACGGCAGGACGTTGGAGCGTCTAATGGAGGGACTAGACACTCGCTATGGTGACAAGCACCTCGAACATGTTTTCCGCGCGCAACTTCGCGAGAGAACGCAGAGGTCGAACGAGAGCCTTCAGCAGTGGGGAGTAGAGGTTGAACGGCTGGTCCGGCGGGCATACATGTCGATGACACCGGAGACGGTGGAAGTAAATCTGGTGCAAGCATTCATCGACGGTCTACGGGCTACTGAAGTCAGGGCTACGGTGCGACTCGGACACCACTAAACTCTGAAGAGTGCGATGGCCCACGCTTTGGAAGTGAAGCCGTACGACAAGACTCACGTACGCACAGAGTTCGGGAAGTGGTGGTCTCACCTTCAGTGCAACCACGTCACCGAGAAGTGGCTTCGTCGGCAAAGTCCCGCTATATTCCGACGTGTTATGGATGTGGAGAAAAAGGGCACATTCGTACCGATTGCCCCAAGAGGAAGAGGGGAAGTGTGGACTCCGGAACTCAAGTTAACGAGGAGTCGTTAAACTAAATGTCGCCAGGGCCGCGGGGCGGGTGCTGGCTGGTCAACTGAAGGCCCCAACCATCACCATCAATCAAGTCCACAACGGAAATAGTTTGATCATCGAGGGAACGCTGAATCAACGTGCTTGCAATTTCACCGTTGACACCGGGGCGTCACGGACTATTATAAGACCTGAGTTGCTGAAACGCACCATCTTGTGGCAAACAGAAACCCCAGCCTACCGACTTCAGACAGCCACCGGCCAGCCAGTCTCCGTTCTCGGTGATACAGAAATCGAGTTTAAAATCGGTGATCAAGTGTACACCCATTCAGCGTTAATTGCGAATATTACCGACGATTGCATACTGGATCTCGACTTCCTGCGGAATTACCGATGTGTTTTAGATATCGATAAAGGAGTATTGAAATTCCCAGACCAAGAAGTCTTCCTGCAAGGAATTAACACATGCAACCTCTATTGCTTAAAGGATACCACATTGGCTCCAAGAACGCAAACCTTAGTCAAAGTTAAATTTCCTAAGAAAATTAGGCAACGCAGATGTGTTATGGTTGAAGACATTGGCCGGCACCCGGAACTTATCACCGCAAGGACATTAGTTATGACGAAAGGAAGATCCAAGGTCAGGATTGTAAATCTTGGGAAAAAGGAGATCCAGTTGAAGAAAAACAGTGTCGTTGGAAGATGTGAAGAAGTGAAGTATCTCCGCCAAATCAACACATCTTCAGTAAAACAAGACGCAATAAAAGGTGAACCTGATCACATCCAGCAACTTCTGGAAAATTCTAAGAGCAATTTATCAGTTTCGGAACTACAGCAAGCCAAGGAATTTCTGCTACGGTTCCGGGATATCTTTGCAACGGGAAAAGATTGCGGAAGAACAGGTCTCGTCAAGCATGAGATAGATACAGGTGATGCTAGACCAATTAAACAGAGACCGCGCCGCATACCCTGGGCTAAAGAAACTGAGGTAGCAGAAATGGTAAAGGATATGGCTGATAGCGGAATAATTGAACCTTCTACGAGCCCATGGTCTTCTCCTGTCGTTCTGGTGAAGAAGAAGGACGGCAGTACCAGATTCTGTGTAGACTACAGAATGCTGAATGATGTAACGAAGAAGGACAGTTATCCCTTGCCTAGGATAGACGACACACTGGATATGCTCAGTGGTATGAAGTGGTTTTCAACCATTGACTTGAAAAGTGGCTACTGGCAAGTGGAAATTAGCGAGAAAGATAAGGAAAAGACAGCGTTCAGTACAGGAATTGGCAACGGCCTGTGGCAATTTAACGTCATGCCTTTTGGGTTGTGCGACGCTCCAGCGACGTTTGAACGCCTCATGGATAGAGTCATGGTGGGCCTTCTTGGTGACGTCTGTCTGGTATATTTGGATGACGTCATTATAATGGGCCGCACTTTTAAGGAACACCTGAGAAATATGGAGAAAGTATTCACCAGGATACGGGAGGCTAACCTAAAACTAAGCCCAAAGAAGTGTGCCCTGTTCAAGAAGGAGGTCAGCTACCTAGGACATGTCATCTGCGCCGATGGAGTGAGAACCGATCCTGAGAAGATAAAGGCTGTCCAACAGTGGCCGGCTCCAAAGAACAAAACAGAAGTACGTGCATTTCTAGGGTTGTGCACATACTACAGGCGGTTTGTTATGAGTTTTTCGGACATTGCAAAACCTTTACATCAGCTGACTGAGGATAAAAGAGATTTTATCTGGGACAAGAACTGTGAGTCAGCATTCAACGAACTAAAGCAACGGCTATGTGAAGCGCCTATACTGGGGTATCCGAGCAGAGATGGAAGATTTGTCGTCGATACCGACGCCAGCAACACAGGAATTGGTGAAGTGCTGTCGCAGGTGCAAGAAGATAGGCAAGTCGTGATCGCTTACTTCAGTAAGGTACTTTCAAAACCAGAAAGGAACTACTGCGTGACTCGACGCGAACTACTGGCTGTTGTAAAAACTTTGCAACATTTCCACAAGTACCTCATAGGGGGACAGTTTACGTTGAGGACGGACCACGCTGCATTGAAATGGCTTCTACAATTCAAAAACCCTGAGGGTCAAGTTGCAAGATGGCTGGAGCAGCTGCAGGAGTTCAACTTTGTGACGGAACATCGTAGTGGAAAAGGGCATAACAATGCTGACGCCCTGTCGCGACGTCCATGTAATGAGGACTGTGGACATTGCCAGCAAAATGAAGCCCGGGAACACGTGAACTTAATTAGGGCTGAAGGCAACTTTAAGAAGTCCCAGGAAGAAGATGACGATATTCGACCTATACTGGACTGGAAGCGTAGTGGAACTAGGCCTCAGTGGAATGAAGTATCGTCACATAGTCCTGTTACAAAGAGCTACTGGGCACAGTGGGACAGTTTAGTCCTAGAAAATGACGTGCTTTGTAGGAAATGGGAATCGAACGATGGCAAGGAGGTGACCACACAAGTGATAGTACCACGACGTGAAGTGGTCCCCCTGCTTCAGGAGATACACGATGGCGCTTCTGGTGGACACCTGGGAATCAAGAAAACTCTACTGAAAGTGAGACAGCGGTATTACTGGCTCAATTGTAGAGAAGACATAAAGCAATGGTGTCGGAAATGTACAGCGTGCGCATCCGTGAAAGGACCACAGACTAGGAGCAGGGGCAAGCTTCAGTTGTACAATGTAGGAGCCTCATGGGAACGCATTGCCATCGACGTTGCTGGACCTTTCCCAGTGACAGATGACGGAAACAAATACATAGTGGTGATACAGGACTATTTCACAAAGTGGCCTCAGTGGCCTGAAGTTTTCGCCATACCCAATCAGGAAGCGACGACAGTGGCGAAAAAGGTGGTCGAAGAAGTAGTATGTCGGTATGGCGCACCTTTGGAGATCCATTCCGATCAAGGCCGCAACTTCGAATCTGCGCTGTTCCAGGAAATGTGCACCACCAGTTACCAAAAATAAGCAAAACAAGTTGTAACGACAATATTTTCTCAAATGGCAACATTTTACTGTCTGTTAGGGAAAATAGGTTATATTTATGGCAATACTGATAGCTAGTTCACTTGCTACGTTCACTCAGTTGGCTGTCAACGGTCGTCAAAAAGACGTCGTTTTGAGTGGTACCAAATTGTGCTTCGTGTTTTTTAATTATAGTGAGCGTAAAAACTTGCCAAGGTGAGTAGTTTTTTGATATGTTTTTGGGCGAATTCGTCATAATAACATGATGCGCTTTTTTAAATCATAACGAGTCTTTTGAACTTAGAAATTTAGCGGCCAATGTTACCATCACTTTCTGCGAACACAAGATGTCAACTTTGGCCACCAACAAACATGTGCTAGGGCTGCCCCTACTCACTTTCTTTTATACCTATCTTACCAAATCTCACCAAGGAAGAGGGGGCTGATAAAAAAAATCTCCTCACGTAATTGATTGACGTCGAAATAGATTAAGTAGGTACTTCTACGTCGCAGGTCAGTTTAGAGTTTTCTACTTAGGTACTTTTCTTATGTTATTACAGAATGAATACATCTACACCGAAACCAAGAAAAAAGGCAAGAAAAAGTCGCAGGCGTCTAGGTGCCCGGCACTATAAAAATTATTCAAGTGAAATGCTTGAATTAGCTATCGATCTAGTAAAGAAAAAACAGTTATCTGCAAGGGAGGCCGCGCGACTGTTTGCAATTTCCTAAACAAACTATAATTAATAAGGTAAACAACTCTCATACTAAGTTTGTTGGATGTCCTACGCGACTTTCTGCTAATGAAGAAACTAAATTCATAAAAGTTTTGATTGCTGCTGGAGAATTTGGGTGCCCTCTAAGTAAATTAGATCTTCGCCTCGTGGTATTCGAATACCTGAAAAAAAATGGACGAGAGAACATTTTCAACGGCAAACCGCCTGGAAAAGCATGGGTTGATAATTTTTTGTTACGACATTCCTCCGACTTAACTGTACGCAGTACCCAGAACATAAAAAAAACCAGGGCTGAAAAAGGTGTTGAAGAGTTTATGGAATATTTCAGAAATTTACAACATACTTTACAAGATGTCCCTCCGTCAAATATACTTAATTTTTTGATATACTTGAGTTTTTGAAGATTATTTCAAGACAATTGTTTTGGATTGGGCAAACTCTTTACCTGGTAAAAAGGTCATAATATGTGATAATTTGTCAAGCCATCTAAATGTGAATGTTATCGAATTATGCGAGCGTCATAATATTCAGTTTGATTTCATTCCATCGAGCTCAACACACATAACGCAACCCCTTGATGTGGCATTTTTTGCACCACTTAAAAAACTGTGGCGAGCAATGCTGCTTCAGTACAAAATGGAAAATCCTAACCAAAATAGTTTAAACAAAAATCATTTTCCAAAATTATTGAAGTCTTTAGTCGAACAAATCCAGTTAAATCAATCTAAAAATATCAAAAGCGGTTTTAAAGCTACTGGAATCTACCCATACAATCCAAGGGAAGTAGTAAAACGCATACCAGAATATCAAGAAGATCTAGGATCGTACGGAATCGATAAAGCATTGCTTGATTACTTGAAACGAATCAGACAGCCAAATCCAATGGATATTAAAAGAAACAAAAAAATTGTAACTAAACCAGGGAAATCAGTTACAGTCAATGATTTTGTACAGGCTCCCAAGTCAAATGGCCCCGAGCCTTCAAAATATAATGTGCGAGGTGGTATCAAACCATCTAAGAATAATACAACAATAACAAAAAAAACACATGCCGCATATGACCAGCTCGACAATTTTAATGAAAATGAGAATGACTATGAAACAAAATTTATTTTAAATGAGAAAACGGGTCTTATGGAAATAACAGATAATACTAACGAATATGAAACTGAGTCATCCGTGATTGCGAGCCAAGATCCAGCCAGACCGATAAAGGTGGTTGTTCTGTCCGATATAAGGCTTTCAGAAGAAAACACTGCTTTTATTTATAAAACTAAAGCTTTAAATTTGAAAGAAATTGATACCAATTTCGACTTGTGCAAAAAAAACCGGTGTGGTGGTGTTGAGGTGTTACCGCAAAAAAAAACTCTTGCTCAATCCAATGTCTATAAGGCAAAAGCTTTAGATCGCGTTGCTGTTAATATTAACATTCATGGCTCATTAAGTAGTGACGACAATGAAGACAGTTTAAAATTTTCTCCAAACAGCAGAGAGCCTCTCATCTCCATGAGTAGAAATAAAAAGACTAAACGCCGTTTGTATAAAATTGCTAAAAATAAGAACATCAGACCCGTTAGGAGGTTGAGAAAGTCTCCGGATAGTTCTACAACTACTGAAGAAGACTTTTTTAGTACACACAGTGATTCCGATATAATTGACGTCCTCAGTGATATAACTAATTTTGATTCAGACACCCCGACAGATTCTTCAAAACAGGCTCAGTTACAAATGCAAGACATGCCGAAGACGAGTGAACATAAATATGAAGAGTTCTGTAATGAACCTCATGAGCTGGAAAAAGAATCACTATTTGATTACTCTTTCACTGGTACGTCCTTTCCTGAGTTGGAGTTGGATGAAGAAGAACTGCAAAAAAATATTTATGATGAAGGAAAAGAGTTGTCCAAGATCAATAAGAAAGCTATCCAGTTACAGAAAGTGGCCGCAATTAAAAAGGAAGAGTTACATGTAAAACTGAACGAACACGGAGAAAAAGAATTAGAGTTTGAAACACAAGATAGAAAAGTAAAATATGAGACTGATAAAGGAGAGAAAGAGCTACAGAAAATAGCAGGAAACAAAAAAAGGAATATAGATATTAAAGAAAAAAGCTTACAGGATGAAATGGATAAACAAAAGACTAAAATAAAAAAAATGACTGCTGACAGAGAAGAAGGGTTACAAAAAATTTCACACAATGTTAAAGAAATAATGAATGTGAAAGAAGAACAATATTCTCGTGAAAATAATGAAAATTTAACCGAAAAAATACAATACGATATTGGAGACAAAGTATTGGTTAGATACTACGAGTCAAACAAATGGAAATATTACATAGGAATAATAGAAAACATTAATTTTGACACAGAAACTTTCAATGTATCGTTCTACAAATGTGTCAAAAAAAATAATAACGTAAAATTTATAAAACCGAAGCGTCAAGATCGAGATATTGCGGTCCCTGAAGATTCTATCATTAAAGTTATTGAAATGTTACAATTTAATGAAAGTCCTGAAGAGTACATTTTAATATCTGATGAAGATGTTATTTACTTTTAGAAATTTTATACTTAGGTATGTTGTCATAACAATGTCCATTCCGATCATAACGATTTTCATTTAGGCAGCGTTTATAGCTGACTAATGTTTAAGTAATTGTGCTATTTACATTACTACCTAACCTAAGCTCCTAAGCTATGTTTTTTTATTAGTTATGCCAAAAATTATAAATGTTACTTAACTTTTAAACATAAGTATTAAATATAAGTTTACTAAAATACTATAAGTTCCTTTACCTACTAAACAAAAGTTGATTGCTAAAATTACTCTCAGAAGCTTGATAGGCTATTAAAACAGGCGATATTTGTAATTGTAAAGTACCTCGAAATCTTCTTAAAGACTGTGCCATTTATTGTACCTACCTACTTAGATAAGCCATTATAAGTACCTATTGTTACCTATTTAGTATTTAATAAGTAAAATTTATAAATATTGATAACTGTTACTTAACTATTAAACATTGTTATATACGTTTAATAAAATAGGTACTATAAGTTCCTTTACTAAAAAAAGTTGATTGCTAAAATTATTTTCAGAAGCTTGATAGGCTATTAAAACAGGTGATATTTGTAATTGTAAAGTACCTCGAAATCTTCTTAAAGGTTGTGCCATTTATTGTATCTACCTACTTAGGTTAGTTAGCTTAGCCATTATAAGTATTGTTACCTATATATAATAAGTAAAATTGCTATTTTTTATACCTTTATAATTACGTTAAGTAGGTATCGACAGGCATTTAGGTACCTAATAAAAGTGATTGATATTAAAACATGTTTTTCTGTTAAAAAAAACATCCAATCGATTTATCTGATTTTAGACAACCCTATGTTTAAAAATCATTTGTATGAATTTTTAATAAAAATATTGGGTAACATTGGCCACTGCGCGGTACGGCTAAATTCGTTATTATTACCTTTTAACCGTCAACTTTAACCAGTTTCCTATCGTCATTCTTAATTATTCGACTGTAAAAGCAAAAATCCAAGAGTTATAAGCAGTGGCTAATGTTGGCAGGATGTCGAGGTAATTTTGGTTGACTATTTGAATTCGTTTTTGGGTATAAATAGTCATAAGTTTTGCAGGTTTCGAGTTAAATATCAAGAGTTGAGATTGCACTTGGTTTGTAAATAAGAAAAAAATTGATACTTGTCTTATATATAAAAATGAAACCCGTTTTCCGTTGTCACGACATCACATGAAAAAATGTTCCTTGATGTTCAGTGATGGTTCTTACGGAGAGAAAAATACAAAAACAAAAAGTTAGGTAAAGTAGGGTAGGTAGGGTAGTGTAGGGTAGTGTAGGGTAGTATAGGGTAGTGTAGGGTAGAGTAGTGTAGGGTAGAGTAGTGTAGGGTAGGTAGAGTAGTGTATGGTAATGTAGGGTAGTGTAGGGTAGTATAGGGTAGTGTAGGGTAGTGTAGGGTAGTACAGGGTAGTGTAGGGTAGTGTAGTGTAGTGTAGTGTAGTGTAGGGTAGTGTAGGGTAGGTAGGGAAAGTAGGGTAGGGTAGCGTAGGATATGTAGGGTAGTCATTTGACGGGAGCGAAGCCGCGGGTAAAAGCTAGTGTCTTGTATTTTTTCAAAGTTATAGCCGATTATGTGTAAAAACCGGCCAAAGATGGCGAGTTTCACGGCACTATTATTATTAGATAAGATTCAGTAGGTAGTTATGTGGGTGGATAAGGGAATTTGTACCTTCCGGTATTAGCAATAGAGTCGAAATTCGCATGTAAGGTGGTCGACAAGTACCTACTTACTTATGATTTATGGCCTCCCGATGCGACCCTATTGTTCTAGAATGTCCTTGAAACGTCGGTATCGAGAAATGTCGATGGCTTCGCATATAAATACGGGCCCCCGGCTAGAAGCGAGTCAGTTTGATTTCGTCAGCGATACAGAGCGAACTACCTAAGTGTGTGAAGTGATACCTAGCGACCTAAGCGATACTAAACGGAACTCTGAGTGTTTATAGTGATTGGTTATTTGTTGATTGGACTAATTTGTCATTGTTTTGTGGTGAATAAAGTTATCTGCTAGTCAACCGAAATTTAATTACTCACGTTCGTAACAATATATTACTAGCTGACCCGGCAAACATTGTTTTGCCATATAAATAAACTACCCCTAACATTTAGGGGGATGAAAAATAGATGTTGGCCGATTCTCATAGATACCGGATAAGCACAAAAAATTTCATCAAAATCGGTCAAGCCGTTTCGGAAGAGTATGGCAACGAAAACTGTGACACGAGAATTTTATATATTAGATATATATTATGTATAAGTGTGACAATGAGCAAAATAGAGAGCAGTAAAGTTACAGAATAATAATTACTACCAACTAAATAATTATTTCTACTTTTTACATGACTGCCCCAAAAAAGGAGTGTAATGTATTTTAGGTTCATGTATGTGTGTGAGTTTCTTTATTCCACCAAAACTTAATTGCCTGAACAGATTTGGATGTATGGGGTATCGTTAGAATCCTAACATCATCCCGAGTGACACAGGCTATAAATTTTCTTGGCAGTGCTGTCGTGTTTTTTAATAATATTTTTTACTTAATAAGCTTGTTGTTACATGTGTTTAAATTAGATACGGCAGAAATAAAAGAGGATGTGGAATGGTTAAAACACCACCAAGATCCATGGGATGAAGTATTATGTAGATGGAAGTCAACAGCTCAATACCGACACCAAAAAGATTACACCAATGTTGGAGATTTTATAGCAGATTGGAATGTTTTGAACTGTCCAAGATCAGTGGAGCTAGTAAGTATTATACCTAGTGCCTGTCATTTCTTAGTCTATAGTTTTACAATATTATTTCAAATTTCTCTCCACAGAAATGAACCAGTTATTTTTATCTACTTTTATTATTGAACCACATGTTAGGTGAGATCCTTCTATACTAGATTACTTATATTGTGTTTGTTTGTTGGGCTTGGTAACAATCTATCAACTACACGATTTTTAAGGTGTGGTGTGACTTTGACTTTGGTTGAGAGCATGGAAAAAACCACCTTACATTGCTAACACCACACATAAATTCCTTTAACTGCCTATAACACTAACACTTACTGTCCTGAAAGAGCCTCATACATCCTTGGAATCCTTACAACTTTTATGGAATGGTTTCGAAATGTTAAATTTTGCATGATTGTTCTATGTTACCTAAAATTAATATGAAAATAATCTACAACCTCCTCTAAGTAGGTTGAGTTTATTATGTTCTGATCACAACACTAATTTGAGTTGGGGTGGGGGTGTATATAATTAGGCATACTACTCATTGGATGGTTTTGATCGGGAGGGTTGCCTGCATGTGTGGAATGATGGGAAATAAGACGATTGTGAATACTCTATTTAAAATGAATCAACTATATTTCAGATTGATGCTGATTTCAGTTTCTTATACCCCGATAAACGCGACAACTTTACCAAAAATTGGCAACCATTTTGTAAAAAATTATTTGAACTTAAGAAATGTGAAATAAAATCCGACGACTACAAAGAGGACCTATTCATGTCGTTAAGCCGTTTGGACTCTGATGGTAAACAACATCTTATACACAAATAATACTTTTATACTATTTAGTCAATCGGAAATGTAGCCATGATGGCCAAGTCATATAGCATGCCATATGCATGTTCTGAGCAGGTTCTGTTGAATCGAAACTTGCAACGGGCTTGAGCTTTTGAAAATTACGCAGTTGACGCAGTGATTGTCGTGGTCTTTTGTCTTTGCTTTACACTAAAGGGCCTGGGTTCGATTCCTGGAAAGAGCATTATTTTCCTTCCCTTCCTTTGTTTCTTGGGGCTAGAGAATGAATAAAAAAAAAATTCGTGCGACTGCATCATATTCAAGGTTATTTCATTCAACTCAGTTGACGCAATTCACCGGTTTTCTTTTACAATGTTTTGATGTTATGTATTTCAGATGAAAAAATTCCCACGGAATTGACTTTGATGGCGCATTTAGTTCCACCAAAAGGAAGATCGTCAAAAAAGAAAAAATTCTCAGTACGCGAATGCTTAGATAGCATTGTAGTCATTGTCGATGTAAGTTACCTATTTAGTCGCATATTATGATATGTAACATCTGACATCACCACCGCGCGCTCTCATTGGTCAAATCAAATAGCGTGCGGTTCCCGTTGCGGCTTCCTGTTAAATACTTCCATTCCTTTTTACGAAATAACTACCACAGGAAAGCGGGAGGAGAGATGTTACACATCAAAAAATAATGTACCTATATTTGTATATGTAATTTACGTATTCCATCTTCGCCTATAATCAAGTGAGAAAGTGGTTAAATGTTTGCCTATAGTATTTTTTTTTAATTATTAGTATTTTCATCATTAATAGGTAGTGAGAATTATGTACAAATAAGTAAAAAATTCATATCTCAGAATCCTGGAGATATAAACAAGACTGTTGAAGAAAGGAAAGAAGAGGCTCGAAGACAACGGGAATCAGTGCAGCCTTACCTGATATTACTTGGTAGTATCCAAAATTGCCAACAATTTTATCTTGTGATTGATGAGATAAAATACACATTTAACTCAGCGCTGATTGCCTTTGACACATTGTTTAAATCATATCAGGTATTTAATGCAAAATATAATAAAGCAAGTGATCATATAATGTTGATAATTCAACAATGTGTTTACAAAATCACGACTAAGTATGACAATCCTGTTCCATACATATCTGATATATTATGTTTGACCTTTTAAAAGTTTAAAAGGTCAAACATAATATATACATAATATACAAAGTTTTCAATGTGGTTTGTCTTGTCCTAAATGTGGAAACGTTTTTACTTTGACACATTGTTTAAATTGTATCAGTTATTTAATACATAACATTACAAAGCAAGTGCAGCATATAATGCTGATAATTTAACAATGTGTTTACACAATCACGACTAAGTATGACATACCTGCTCCATATATATCTGATATTTTATGTTTGACCTTTTAAACTTACATAAATATTTAAAAGTTTTCAATATGATTTGTCCTAAATGTGGAAATGTCTTTACTGATTTTAAGAAGTACTCATTCCATTTGAAATTTTTCCATAATGTTAGTGATTATTATACCTGTCCCATGAGTGGGTGCAATAGATTGTATCACAGAAAAAATTCTCTTAAAAGTCATATAAAACGATTTCATACAAATATAGCAAATGATAATACTAATATCGGCATATCCCTTAGCAGTGTACCTGATAATAATACCCATAGCAATATAGTCAATAGTAATTGTACCCATGGCAGCATGTCCAATAATAGCACTAGTGAGTACCAAACGGTCACAAAAAAAATTGATCTGGAAACTGTAAACTTTCAAGAGAGATTGAGGACTTATATTGACTTTTTTATATGTAAATTGTATGATAGACTTAATTTGTCTAAATTATTCACACAAGAACTTATAGTTTCGGTAAAAACATTGTTTGCAGACATTTTTGTCCAGTTGAAAGATATGTTCTACAGTAATCATTTAAACGAACATGTATTTGTGGATTTATTTTCTTGTTTTTCTCATATAGATAGCGAATACAAGCGACTTAAATATTTCGAGAACTGTGAGAAATATGTAAGACCTGAATTATCTCCTGTTGGCTCAACACAAGAAAAGACTAAGAGCGCTGATAATAACTCTATAATGACACTTAAAGAAAAAAATATTTGTGTGGTGTCATTAAGACAAAATCTGAAATTGTTTTTAGAAGTACCAGGGATTTATGAAGTATTAAACACATACATGTCTGGCTTACTAAAAGAAAGAAATATGCTTCGAAACTTTGTGCAGGCCAAAATTTGGAGAGACCTGCATGTAAATGATTGTAGTAATGTATACATCCCTTTAGTATTATTTTTTGACGATCTGGAAACCGGTAACCCACTTGGAAGTCACGCAGGCGATAATAAAATTGGTGCTGTTTATATATCAATAGCTTGTATACCACCAGAATATTCTAGTCGACTAGAATTTTTTTTTTGGCAATGCTTTTCTATAGTGCTGACCGTAGTAGATTTGGAAATGCAGCTGTATTTAATTCCTTGATCGATGAGTTAAATTACTTACATGAACATGGCCTTGATATAAACGTGAATAATAGTATATTAAGAGTTAGATTTTGCCTAGCCGTAATTGCGGGAGATAATTTAGGCCTTCATGGTATTTTAGGGTTCAATGAGAGTTTTGCTTCCCTGAATTACTGTAGATTTTGCCATTCAACTAAAGAACAGTGTCGGTCTCAACTTGTTAGTGATGAAAGCACCAAGCGATCAATGGATCATTACGTAGATGATGTTATTCAAAATAGGGGAATTAAAGAAAGTTGTATATGGAATGAGGTCAGTCATTTCCATGTCTATAATAATTTATATTGTGATGTCATGCATGATATATGTGAAGGGGTGCATCGCTATGGGATGGCACTGATAATAAACGGTTTATTAAGATTGAAATACTTCACTCTGAATCAACTAAATGACAGGATCAAATACTTCGATTTCAAAGCTTCTAATGTACCACCACAAATATCAAAAAAGAATTTACAGCATGGTGCAATAATGTTTTCTGCTTCTGAAATGTTGTATTTTGTTAGACATTTTCAATTTCTTGTTGGCGATC
This sequence comes from Mythimna separata, assembly GCA_030763345.1. Classification (NCBI taxonomy): domain Eukaryota; kingdom Metazoa; phylum Arthropoda; class Insecta; order Lepidoptera; family Noctuidae; genus Mythimna; species Mythimna separata. The sequence goes on along the minus strand of CM061174.1, from coordinate 10,913,500 downwards.
TGGTACCGCTTGGTGATGAAATTTGGAAGTATTATTTATGTTTACTCGAATTAACTAATATTGTTATGTCACAAACATTTACTACAGAACTGTTACTACATTTGAAGAATTTAATACTCGAGCATCATGAACGGTACATTTCACTGTTCGGGGCTACTCTTAAACCTAAACACCACTTTCTAGTTCACTACCCAGATGTTATTGAAAAAATTGGTCCACTTATTATATTAAGTGCCTTTAAATATGAAGCCAAGCATTTAGACTTGAAACGTGTGTCAAATTCGATAAACACACAGCGAAATGTACCTTTGTCGCTAGCAATTAAATGCCAGTTAAAATGTTGCTACAGATTTCTGAATAAACGAGGTTTGCCAGATGTTTTAGAACACGGAAAAATAAAAGGAGAGCGAGTAGTTACGGAAGTAGAGAGTGAGGATTGGTACGGATATATCAAATGGCTTGTCATAAATGGCGTTAAATATTCAATTGGTGATTGCCTTACGTATGATTATGAGGATGGTATCCCACAATTTCAGAAAATTTCACAAATATTATTGGCAAAGGAGGATACGTCTAAATTCTACTTTTATTGTTCTATTGTCAAAACAATTAACTTCTATGAACATTTCAAATCGTTTGTAGTTGAAGAGACAGATACCTTCGAATTATTGAGGTTAGATGATTGTTTTAGTGCAATGCCTAAACGTTTGTACACCATCTCAGATATTAGTAATATACATTGCATTGAATAGGATAATGATGACATGTGTGGGTGTTAAGTATTCAATTGATTTATTGCTTACGTATGATTATGAGGATGGTGGCCCAAAATTTTGAAAATTACCCAAATATTGTTAGATAAAATACTTTTCATCCCATCTATTCGAAAAGGACGACTTTGTTCGCCTTTAAGTGCGACCAAAGGTAGTGTTTTCTGTATCAAACTTTTAACGGGAAATAAAAGTATTTTTATTTCCCGTTAAATGTTTTATTCCCCGTTAAGTATTTTTATTCCCCGTTATCTGAAATAAGTGCGCAGCAATGAATTTGGAATATCTTAGTGTTTAGCGCCAAAGAAATTGAACGCTTAAATTGTCTGAATGATAAATACAACAAAAATGACTAAATTTTATAAATATGTCTAAAACAAAACAAAAATAGATTAAAATGACTAAAAATTACTAAGTATTACAAAAATGACTAAAAATAGACTAAAATAGATTGAAATTATTAAAAATGACGAAGAATTACAAAAATGACTAAGTATTACAAAAATGACTAAAAATAGACTAAAATAGATTGAAATTATTAAAAATGACGAAGAATTACAAAAATGACTAAAAATAGATTAAAATGACCATAAATGTCAAAAAATGACTAAAATGACAAAAAAATGACTAAATTACTAAACATAGATTAAAATGCGGTGGATGCGGCGGTAAATGGTTCTAGAGTGGCGGCCACGTACCGGAAGACGCAGCGTCGGAAGGCCTCCCACAAGGTGGACCGACGACCTGGCGAGGGTCGCGGGAATCCGATGGATGCGAGACGCGCAGGACCGGTCGCTGTGGCGACGCTTGGGGGAGGCCTATGTCCAGCAGTGGACGTCTTTCGGCTGAGATGATGATGATGATGATTAAAATGACCAAAACTGTCTAAAAATGACTAAAAATGACTAAAATGACTGAAATTACAAAAAATGACTAAGAATTACAAAAATGGCTAAAAATAGATTAAAATGACCAAAAATTACAAAAAATAACTAAAAATGACTAAAATGACTAAAAATGACAAATATTGACAAATGATAAAATGATGAGGCGCCTTTTATTTCCTCATAGAGGGTGATGAAAAGTAGAGTGTATGACTCGGGCGCAAATATATTTTTGGCTCGGGCGACGTACTTTGAATCCCTCGCTACGTTCAGGATTCTACTAAAGAACCCCTCGCTACGCTCGGGATTCTACACAAGAATCCTTCACTTCGCTCTCGATTCAAAAAACGCCCTCGACGTAAAAATATTACTTTGCTCCCTTATGATACAATCTACTATTTTAGTGTTCTTTTGTTTTCGTCCTGAGAATTATTGACATGTTAATACGCCTTCACTCATTTACGGTCCATTCACGACCTTGCCGCGGTGAGCGGCGGCAAAGCGCGGGGCGGCGAGTGGTAAAAACAAAAGTATGAAAATGTTTGAAGCACGCCACTAGTCAGCGTTTTCATACTTTTGTTCTTACCGCTCGCCGCCCCGCGTTTAGCCGCCGCTCACCGCGGCAAGGTCGTGAATGGGCCGTTATAGATTTAAAATGACTAAATATGGGTGTGTGATTCAATTGTTCGATTGTTAAAGCATTAATTGATTGTTATAGTGCAATGCCTAAATATTTGTATACCATCTTATATTGTAGTTTATCGATTGGTTTAAATGAAAATGAACGATTAAAGCTTTAATTTATTGTTATAGTACAATGCCTAAACGTTTGTATACCATCTTATATAGGTAGTAGTTTATCAATTGGTTTAAATGAAAATGAACGATTAAAGCTTTAATTGATTGTTATAGTGCAATGCCTAAACGTTTGTATATCATCTTATATATTAGTTTATAAATTGAATGATTAAGTTAATACAATAATGTTAATTTTACAAAGAAATAAAACAAATAGTGATTATATCGTATGACTGGTTTTACTTAAATTATTCCCCCAAAGAATAAGAATTTCATATTTTTTATTGAAACATAAAGTCTCTCATACGAACAAACGTGATATTCATTTAAATAAACCAAACTCTTGAACCCACGAATTATGTTATCAAACCAAGATATAATTATAATTAGTTAAAATAATTGGTATTTTAAATCAAAACTAATAATTATTTTGATTGAATATATTCATGACTTGATTTGATACAACAAAAGTTCGGTTCAAGAATATGATCTTAAATTAGTATTTTAGATCAAAATAATAATCATTTTAGTTGAATATACTCATATTTCAGTGAGATACAATAGTGGTTCGGTTCAAGATCCGGGTTTATTTGAATGAATATCACGATTGTTTTTGTAGAAGACTTTTATTGAATGTTCAATCAATACAATAGAATATACATATTGGACCAAAATAGCAGTTATTTTCAATTAATATTACATCATTTTAATAGAAAATTGACATTTTCAGTTTAAGAGTTCTATTTCTTTCATTTAAACGATAAGGTGTCTTGGTTAAAATGTATTAATAGGTATTATACTCTCCTTTCAAAAACACCGTACTCTTGAAATAGTATTATTCATTATTTTCGTTCAAATTTGTTATCAATTTGAGTCAAGCATCGGAAATTTCAATGTAAGATTTAGTGTTTTCCTCGTAATATTATAAATTTCTCGATTTAAACGTCACAATCTCTAATGTAGACAACTATTCTTATTTGAATAAAACTATATTCTTAATTAACAATCGGTATCATTTTAATCTAAAAGTGTCAGTTTTATAATAAAATAAATTATATTCTTGAAATAAAGTAAAAGGTTGTCTCATATGAAGTAAATATGCTATTTTGAACTTCAAGACAATAATATAACGACTTCAGTGAAGAAATCTCCGCTCTTTGAATTAAAATAATACTATTTTAAAGTAAATTGTTAGTTTTCATTGGTTATAACTAATATTTGTTTAACCCAAAGTTATATTTCTAAGAACACGGAGTTTTGAATTTAAGAGAACAATCGGTTTGGTTATATATGAACTAATATTAGCTTGGTTTAAATCAATTTACATTAGTTGAAGAAATCCTTTTTTTCCGTGCAGAGCACCGCCGTGTCCTTGTGGAGGCTACCGGCGGCGGCGACCTCTCGCGCCCCGGGTCCTAGTTCAGGCCATGGTCCAGAGCGAGGAGGGGTGGCAGGCGGTCGCCTCCTTCTGCGAAGCAGTAATGCTAGTGAAGGAGGCTGATGACCGCGAGCGCGTGAGGGAACGGTCCTCACTCAGGTTCAAGGTTCATAACTTCAGTACTACTCCCAAGGCACAGTAGATAAATATACAGTAAAACATCTTCATACAAACGTGCTGCTCTCGGTTTGAATGTGTGCGTGCGCGCCGCGCGCCATGTCGGCACACGATTTCACGCACACGCTAACATAATATATGGGGGAATAAGGTGGCGGCAGTGCGGGCTGTGCAGCGCGACTGTGAGCACGCGCGTACGCTACATGACCGCTTGCGTTCGTCAACTCTCGCCGGCGGCGGCGACTTACTCGTAAATTACGAGTAAGTATGACTTCAAAAAGGGGAAAAAATTACGATCAACTGAATGATATAGAATTTAAGATGCCCTGTCCATGCTTTCCCAAAAGCTTTTTACAAAAACTTTACATAAGAATGAGAATTTACTTTACATTAACAAATAATAATAAAGCGTGCCGGACGTGCAGAAACAGGAGAAAAATTTTCTCCGTATCAAATTTGTAACTTAGGATAATAAATGTTATGTTAATAAAGGCTTTTTGTTTTTACTAAATTTATAAATTGGTAAAATATTCAATCATAATATGCTTTTTATTTCATAAATTTAGATCAAGTGCTGCTTGTTCGAAAATATTAACTAAAAGTAAAAATGACAACCCTGGGTATCAACGCAAGAGTAGGCTAATAACTCGGCGGGCGGCCTTAGATAACCTACTGTATATTTATTTACTGTGCCCAAGGCCTCCACAAATCAGACTCCAGGCACATCCAATACAGAAGGGACTACAACAGCTACCAAATCTGTAGTAATCAACATCGCGGACGATGCCATTCGGGTGCTAGGAGGAGCTCTAAAGATTACTCCCGGGGAGGAAAACTTCCCTGTCGCTAAGCTAAGGCCGGAAGAGGACATCAACCAACTGGCTGCTCGTGTCCAACCACTACTGATCTCATACTCCAACACAGCAGCAAAGGTTTTCTCCACTCATTGCAATAACATTCTTGCTAGATCTCCCGCCACAGGCTCACCTACCAGGGAAGCTTTAGAACTTTACAGACTCCTCAATTTCACTGCCTTAACTATGCTCAGAGCTACAACAAAAACACCTGCCCAAATGATAACAGGATTCCTCAAACGTCAGTACAAGACCAATATAGCCGCATTCACTTCTCCAACACTGGGGGAGAAATTCATTCCACCCTGTGAGGCATGTATGAGAAAAGTGTGTATACATGTCACCAAGACTAGGCCACCAATATCCAGTATGTTTGCAAAACTGGTGATAATGAGCACATCAGACGACAGGGACCTAAAGGCATACCTAGACGCAGCAGTTCTCACTCATACCTCATGGAATGGACTTGGCATTTTACAGATGATTTTTGATATCTGTCAGTTTTTTGGGAAGTCCTGGGTAGAGTTATATAACATGTCTCTCATATCGAGCACCGCACATTCTTGGAAGGCAATCATCGCTTTTCTTAAAAAGTACCAATCACTGACGAAACCTGATATGACTGTTCCATGGGCTAGGGTTATAGATGACGCATACTTTATGAAGATGGGGCCCAGGGACCATCCCACTCTGGCCGCACTCTTGTATAAGAGTCTGGAATACTCTCAGGGGGATGAGGGAGGATTGGACCAGGCTGTATGGGTCCAACGTCATTGTAAGATCGTGGAGAGATGCATAGCTAGTGCCGAGCACATCCTAGGGGTTCTGAACCAGGAGAATGTTGTAGTTGCAGCAGGAGCCAAGGAGTCACAGGCATTAGCCAAAATTCTCAATGAAAAGGCCACAACCACACGCATAGGATCTGAACCACAGCCTCAACATGACACAATGTACGATGATGCCTAATCACCAATCAACCAGACCACTGTCTTCTCTATCACCACTATGTTAATCTTAGCTTTATGATTCTGCCACTAGTAATCAACATCGCGGACGATGCCATTCGGGTGCTAGGAGGAGATCTAAAGATTACTCCCGGGGAGGAAAACTTCCCTGTCGCTAAGCTAAGGCCGGAAGAGGACATCAACCAACTGGCTGCTCGTGTCCAACCACTACTGATCTCATACTCCAACACAGCAGCAAAGGTTTTCTCCACTCATTGCAATAACATTCTTGCTAGATCTCCCGCCATAGGCTCACCTACCAGGGAAGCTTTAGAACTTTACAGACTCCTCAATTTCACTGCCTTAACTATGCTCAGAGCTACAACAAAAACACCTGCCCAAATGATAACAGGATTCCTCAAACGTCAGTACAAGACCAATATAGCCGCATTCACTTCTCCAACACTGGGGGAGAAATTCATTCCACCCTGTGAGGCATGTATGAGAAAAGTGTGTATACATGTCACCAAGACTAGGCCACCAATATCCAGTATGTTTGCAAAACTGGTGATAATGAGCACATCAGACGACAGGGACCTAAAGGCATACCTAGACGCAGCAGTTCTCACTCATACCTCATGGAATGGACTTTTTTTTTTTTTTTTTTTTCCTGGTAGGGGAATCATCAGAATGACTTCCCCCGCTCTTGGGCGGAGCGGGAGGGCGTGTCAGACTCTTACTGACTAAACCCCTACCCCGTTCCTTCGTTGCCTTCGTTCTGGGGGGGACTCGGTATCAACCGTTAGGAATACCACATGTTCCCCCCAGAGGCTTCGGCCCTACCGGGCCCCTACAGTTTGCTGACATCTCCTTGAGGCGCGCGTGGAACAGAACGCGCCGTTGACGACTGGGCTTGGTCCAGATTATTTCCAGACTGCCGGACAGCGAGCTACCCAGTGCTCGCCGTCCGCGAACCCGCGCCTACGGTGGTCGGAAATCGGGATCGGGATCTCGGCGGCGGCGGCGTGAGGACCGTTCCCTCACGCGCTCGCGGTCAGCAGCCTCCTTCACGAGCATCACTGCTTCGCAGAAGGAGGCGACCGCATGCCAACCCTCCTCGCTCCGGACCATGGCCTGAACCAGGGCCCGGCGCGAGAGGTCGCCGCTCCCGATAGTCTCCACGAGGACACGGCGGTGCTCCGCCCAAGCGGGGCACACTTCTACCGTGTGCTCCACATGGAATGGACTTGGCATTTTACAGATGATTTTTGATATCTGTCAGTTTTTTGGGAAGTCCTGGGTAGAGTTATATAACATGTCTCTCATATCGAGCACCGCACATTCTTGGAAGGCAGTCGTCGCTTTTCTTAAAAAGTACCAATCACTGACGAAACCTGATATGACTGTTCCATGGGCTAGGGTTATAGATGACGCATACTTTATGAAGATGGGGCCCAGGGACCATCCCACTCTGGCCGCACTCTTGTATAAGAGTCTGGAATACTCTCAGGGGGATGAGGGAGGATTGGACCAGGCTGTATGGGTCCAACGTCATTATAAGATCGTGGAGAGATGCATAGCTGGTGCCGAGCACATCCTAGGGGTTCTGAACCAGGAGAATGTTGTAGTTGCAGCAGGAGCCAAGGAGTCACAGGCATTAGCCAAAATTCTCAATGAAAAGGCCACAACCACACGCATAGGATCTGAACCACAGCCTCAACATGACACAAGGTACGATGATGCCTAATCACCAATCAACCAGACCACTGTCTTCTCTATCACCACTATGTTAATCTTAGCTTTATGATTCTGCCACTAGTAATCAACATCGCGGACGATGCCATTCGGGTGCTAGGAGGAGATCTAAAGATTACTCCCGGGGAGGAAAACTTCCCTGTCGCTAAGCTAAGGCCGGAAGAGGACATCAACCAACTGGCTGCTCGTGTCCAACCACTACTGATCTCATACTCCAACACAGCAGCAAAGGATTTCTCCACTCATTGCAATAACATTCTTGCTAGATCTCCCGCCACAGGCTCACCTACCAGGGAAGCTTTAGAACTTTACAGACTCCTCAATTTCACTGCCTTAACTATGCTCAGAGCTACAACAAAAACACCTGCCCAAATGATAACAGGATTCCTCAAACGTCAGTACAAGACCAATATAGCCGCATTCACTTCTCCAACACTGGGGGAGAAATTCATTCCACCCTGTGAGGCATGTATGAGAAAAGTGTGTATACATGTCACCAAGACTAGGCCACCAATATCCAGTATGTTTGCGAAATTGGTGATAATGAGCACATCAGACGACAGGGACCTAAAGGCATACCTAGACGCAGCAGTTCTCACTCATACCTCATGGAATGGACTTGGCATTTTACAGATGATTTTTGATATCTGTCAGTTTTTTGGGAAGTCCTGGGTAGAGTTATATAACATGTCTCTCATATCGAGCACCGCACATTCTTGGAAGGCAGTCATCGCTTTTCTTAAAAAGTACCAATCACTGACGAAACCTGATATGACTGTTCCATGGGCTAGGGTTATAGATGACGCATACTTTATGAAGATGGGGCCCAGGGTCCATCCCACTCTGACCGCACTCTTGTATAAGAGTCTGGAATACTCTCAGGGGGATGAGGGAGGGTTGGACCAGGCTGTATGGGTCCAACGTCATTATAAGATCGTGGAGAGATGCATAGCTGGTGCCGAGCACATCCTAGGAGTTCTGAACCAGGAGAATGTTGTAGTTGCAGCAGGAGCCAAGGAGTCACAGGCATTAGCCAAAATTCTCAATGAAAAGGCCACAACCACACGCATAGGATCTGAACCACAGCCTCAACATGACACAAGGTACGATGATGCCTAATCACCAATCAACCAGACCACTGTCTTCTCTATCACCACTATGTTAATCTTAGCTTTATGATTCTGCCACTAGTAATCAACATCGCGGACGATGCCATTCGGGTGCTAGGAGGAGATCTAAAGATTACTCCCGGGGAGGAAAACTTCCCTGTCGCTAAGCTAAGGCCGGAAGAGGACATCAACCAACTGGCTGCTCGTGTCCAACCACTACTGATCTCATACTCCAACACAGCAGCAAAGGATTTCTCCACTCATTGCAATAACATTCTTGCTAGATCTCCCGCCACAGGCTCACCTACCAGGGAAGCTTTAGAACTTTACAGACTCCTCAATTTCACTGCCTTAACTATGCTCAGAGCTACAACAAAAACACCTGCCCAAATGATAACAGGATTCCTCAAACGTCAGTACAAGACCAATATAGCCGCATTCACTTCTCCAACACTGGGGGAGAAATTCATTGCACCCTGTGAGGCATGTATGAGAAAAGTGTGTATACATGTCACCAAGACTAGGCCACCAATATCCAGTATGTTTGCGAAATTGGTGATAATGAGCACATCAGACGACAGGGACCTAAAGGCATACCTAGACGCAGCAGTTCTCACTCATACCTCATGGAATGGACTTGGCATTTTACAGATGATTTTTGATATCTGTCAGTTTTTTGGGAAGTCCTAGGTAGAGTTATATAACATGTCTCTCATATCGAGCACCGCACATTCTTGGAAGGCAGTCATCGCTTTTCTTAAAAAGTACCAATCACTGACGAAACCTGATATGACTGTTCCATGGGCTAGGGTTATAGATGACGCATACTTTATGAAGATGGGGCCCAGGGACCATCCCACTCTGGCCGCACTCTTGTATAAGAGTCTGGAATACTCTCAGGGGGATGAGGGAGGATTGGACCAGGCTGTATGGGTCCAACGTCATTATAAGATCGTGGAGAGATGCATAGCTGGTGCCGAGCACATCCTAGGGGTTCTGAACCAGGAGAATGTTGTAGTTGCAGCAGGAGCCAAGGAGTCACAGGCATTAGCCAAAATTCTCAATGAAAAGGCCACAACCACACGCATAGGATCTGAACCACAGCCTCAACATGACACAAGGTACGATGATGCCTAATCACCAATCAACCAGACCACTGTCTTCTCTATCACCACTATGTTAATCTTAGCTTTATGATTCTGCCACTAGTAATCAACATCGCGGACGATGCCATTCGGGTGCTAGGAGGAGATCTAAAGATTACTCCCGGGGAGGAAAACTTCCCTGTCGCTAAGCTAAGGCCGGAAGAGGACATCAACCAACTGGCTGCTCGTGTCCAACCACTACTGATCTCATACTCCAACACAGCAGCAAAGGTTTTCTCCACTCATTGCAATAACATTCTTGCTAGATCTCCCGCCACAGGCTCACCTACCAGGGAAGCTTTAGAACTTTACAGACTCCTCAATTTCACTGCCTTAACTATGCTCAGAGCTACAACAAAAACACCTGCCCAAATGATAACAGGATTCCTCAAACGTCAGTACAAGACCAATATAGCCGCATTCACTTCTCCAACACTGGGGGAGAAATTCATTGCACCCTGTGAGGCATGTATGAGAAAAGTGTGTATACATGTCACCAAGACTAGGCCACCAATATCCAGTATGTTTGCGAAATTGGTGATAATGAGCACATCAGACGACAGGGACCTAAAGGCATACCTAGACGCAGCAGTTCTCACTCATACCTCATGGAATGGACTTGGCATTTTACAGATGATTTTTGATATCTGTCAGTTTTTTGGGAAGTCCTAGGTAGAGTTATATAACATGTCTCTCATATCGAGCACCGCACATTCTTGGAAGGCAGTCATCGCTTTTCTTAAAAAGTACCAATCACTGACGAAACCTGATATGACTGTTCCATGGGCTAGGGTTATAGATGACGCATACTTTATGAAGATGGGGCCCAGGGACCATCTCACTCTGGCCGCACTCTTGTATAAGAGTCTGGAATACTCTCAGGGGGATGAGGGAGGATTGGACCAGACTGTATGGGTCCAACGTCATTATAAGATCGTGGAGAGATGCATAGCTGGTGCCGAGCACATCCTAGGGGTTCTGAACCAGGAGAATGTTGTAGTTGCAGCAGGAGCCAAGGAGTCACAGGCATTAGCCAAAATTCTCAATGAAAAGGCCACAACCACACGCATAGGATCTGAACCACAGCCTCAACATGACACAAGGTACGATGATGCCTAATCACCAATCAACCAGACCACTGTCTTCTCTATCACCACTATGTTAATCTTAGCTTTATGATTCTGCCACTCAAGTGGAATTAATTTTTCATTCTCGAATATAGGTTAATTTTTCATTGTCACGCCGTCGCCACCGAGATCCCGATCCCGATTTCCGACCACTGTAGGCGCGGGTTCGCGGACGGCGAGCACTGGGCCGTCCGGCAGTCTGGTAATAATCTGGACCGAGCCCAGTCGTCAACTGCGCGTTCTGTTCCACGCGCGCTTCAAGGAGATGTCAGCAAACTGTAGGGGCCCGGCAGGGCCGAAGCCTCTGGGGAACATGGGAAATCCGAAAGGTGTCCACCATGTCCCCCAGATCGAAGGCAACGAAGGAACGGGGTAGGGGTTTAGTCAGTAAGAGTCTGACACACCCTCCCGCTCCACCCAAGGGTGGGAGAAGTCATTCTGATAAAGCGGGCCGTAGGCTTAGGTATTTGCCAATAAACTTACGGCCCGCCTGATCGTAAGCAGTTACCGTAGCCTATGAAAGTTTGCATTGACGACCTGTAGAAACCTTTTTACTCCTTTATTGAAGAACCTCATGTTGTAGTTCTATCGGGAAAAACTTGGCAGGAAGTTCATTCCACAGTCTAATCGATTTGTGGTATTCTTAAACTTGATAGAATTTAGTTTTGGTACTCGGTTCTATACAACGTTTAAACTTAATTTTAACGTATTTACTGATATGAACAGACCAATAATTAAAACTGTGATTTGCTAACTTAAGACTGTTACTATTAGGGCCTCTTTCGCCACCCTCAAGTAAAGTGCTGAGTAGGCTAATCGTCAGTTAAGGACACCCGTAACTTCACATTCGAGTTTCACAATGTTCGAATAACACTAATCATAAGATTAACTGACCCGTAACTTACTTGCTACGTGGTCTGCCAATAAAGGATTTGTCACACTGGATGCGTTCTGCGGCCTGCGGTCAAGTTAAAGTGAACGCAGCCCGCATCATGTATGAACAACGTTGTCAGTCGGTCCCTCGCCACCGCCCCGTCGGGCCAACATGCGTTCTTTGGTTGTGCTCGCGCGGTCAGATCGCATTCTGTACAAAATATATTGATACCGACAACGTTGTTCATACATGATGCGGCCTGCGTTCGCTTTGACCTGACCGCAGGCCGCAGAACGCATCCAGTGTGACAAATCCTTTAAAGTGTTTACTTGACAATTCACTTCAATATACACAAATAACAACTGACAATGACGACTGGCGAGTAAGGGACTACACACACTTATTCAGCTCTATTCAGCTAATGTCCATAGAAAACAACGATTTTGTATGGAGACGCGTACGCATCCATTCAGCTTTCCGCGTTTATTCAGCTTTCGCGGCAAACAAGTATAAAATGAGAACAAATGTGTTTTTATCATGCGAGTGCTTTAGATAGAGTTCAGCGCTGTTCTGCTGCGTTCAGCGCTGTTCCACCGCGTTCAGCGCTGTCCCGCCGCGTTCGACGCTGAATGCGGCAGAACAGCGCTGCACACATATGGTTCTCAACTCCTTGTCAACAAGTTGCGACCTGCATAGTTCCTGGATAGATTAGATTTATCCGAATGCTCTTTAAATTTAATATCATTTTGTTTTAATTGGGATACCAATATCGCGATTTCCCCAACCAAATTTCTATTTACCCAAAATGAGTCGACCCACTGTTGTTCGCGTTGTAATTTTATACGGTTATTTTTTTCTATTTCTTCTACAAGTAGCGAAACGACAAAAATATCGCACATAGAACCATCCATGTTGAGGACACAATACTAATTGAGTAGCTGACCGTCTTCGCAGCATATTCATCACCGTACGTAGTAGATAGAAGTATTTTAGCGGAGATAACACTCTTACGCCGCTGTACGCGGCTGATAGAAGTAGAGCTGTATAAGTGTGACCAAAATCGTTCAGCGAAACGCGAATAGAGCTGAATAAGTGTGTGTAGTCCCTAATTGAGTATTTTTGAACGTATGTGACGAATGATTTGTTACTTCATTCGCTTAACCAGTGAGTAGTTACTCGAAGCTTTGTTTTCGCTTGTGAAATTGATAGAGGATACTCATAACCTTTACTTGCCAGATAACTTTATTGAAATCTGCAATACATTAGAAAAAATTAGAAAAGAAACTGCGAAAACTGGCAAAACAAATTAAAATATTTTACAACAAGTTATGAGTAATTTGAAACAGGAACAAAAAAGAACAGCACTGGCAACAAATACATCTGTGAGAACAGTCAGGAGAATTACTACGTTTTGTCGGTGTTTAGAAATCCTGGAAAGAAAAGATCGCGCGCAAAACCAATAACGGGTATTAATAATTTTGACCAAGGAGTCATAAAAAGATGTATTCATAACTTTCACTTAACTAATAAAGAAATTCCCACAATTGAAAAACTAAGACAAAAGTTACAGGAAGATATAAACTTTCAAGGCTCTAAAACTAGTCTTCGGCAGATTATTAAAGAATTGGGGTTTAAATGGAAAAAGACCGAAAATAACAGAAAGATTTTGATAGAAACTACAAACATCCGACTTAAGGTATGATTCCAAACTCGGCAACAAGCAGCAGTGCTGTTGCCGCAGTGCTGCCACTAAGGTGCTGCGCAGCAGTGCTGCCTGCCGCGCTGATTCCGAGCAAGGCGGCAGTGTCGCTCTGTTCCCCTTCTGAATCTGAGAAATTTATCCTTTTCTACTCTTGTTGCGCAGACGCGTCACTACTGGTCTGTCGCGGCGGTAGGGCGACACTGACGCGCAGCAATGCTGCCGCTACATTGCTGCCGCGACATTGCTGCCTAGCTCGGACTGTAATCTCATATAAGCCAATAGAAATTGTACGGGGACCAGTAGTGTCGCGGCAGCACTGCTGCGTGCAGCGTGGTTCGGAATCGTACCTTTAAACGAATCGAGTACCTAAAAAAATTAAAAAAATATCGTGAAGAAGGACGAGCAATAATTTACACGGATGAATCGTACGTGGATTCATCACACTCGAATCCCAAAGCTTGGATGGATGGTTCAACGAAGGGCCTTAAAACGCCTATTTCTAAAGGACAACGTGTGGTCATCGTACATGCTGGAACCAGGCCTCCGTCACTCCATGTACTTGCGCGCTATAAGTGCCTACCGCCCAGCCGAGCGGTCTCGATCCGCCGGCGGATCAAATTCAGTGCGGTTTTCGCAAGCGAAGCGCGCGCACGCCGTTCAATTTTAATAGTGCTGTTCGTTCGTACGCGTATTACGATGCCGTGTACAGAACATTTCCGATTTAAATGAATCTATGAATAGATTGTTTATCCATTTTAAAGCATTCAACAAAACATCGTCTTTTTCCGGAAAGTTAAAAGTGCCAACAGATGCTTTTCATAATTATGTAAAAGAACTTGAGACTACGTTCATTAAAAATTTTGAAAAAAATATAAAACAAAGACCGGGTAGGTAGTACTCTTTATGAAATTTTTAATTCTCCCTGCCCTTGTTTTCCAAAACAATATCTCATAAAACTTTTTATTAGATTCAGGATTTTTTCTACACTAAAATTTAATAATCGAGAATTAAGAAAAGGTAAGAAATTTATAAAAAATTATATAAAATTATTACACGTGTAACTTTAAATATTTTTTTATTTTACCTACACACTGATGTCTATAATTATGTTTTATCTAGGTTTCTTCCACAGTCAGCACCAATATATAAAAAAAAACAAACTTACAAATATAATAAAACAAACTTTAAAAAAGAGAACCGACTTCAAAACACTAAACCGTAAGAAATAATTTCTTCTTTGATGTCGGTGCTTTTTCGATTCGTAATTACCAGCTGTTAGCACTAACATAAAAAAAAAAACAAATTATTTCTTACGGCTTAGTGCTTTATTTGAAGTCGGTTCTCTTTTTTTAAGGCTTTTTAGGGTTCCGTACCTCAAAAGGAAAAAACGGAACCCTTATAGGATCACTTTGTTGTCCGTCTGTCCGTCCGTCTGTCAAGACCCTTTTTCTCAGGAACGCGTGGAGGTATGAAGCTGAAATTTATATCAATTACTCAGGTCTACTGTCCCTTAAAGCTGTGAAAAAATCAAACTTCTAAGCCAACGCAATCAAAAGTTACAGCCGTTTATGCCGCAAATTTTCGACGCTTGCAAGGGAATCAAAACCTACAGGGTGCTTCCCGTGAACTCAGAATCTTGAAATTTGGTACGAAGCAACGTCTTATAGCATAAATAAAGGAAAAATTACGAAAACCATAAATTTTTAGTTACATCACATAATATATTTTTTTTTAATAATTTTAAACTTACTACCCATTTCCTCATAAACGCGTAGAGTATTAAATTGAAATTCATACCAAATACTCAGGTCTATAATACCTTTAAGCTGTAACAAAATCAAATTTCTATGTCAACGCAATCAAAAGAAACAGCAATTTAAGCTGCATATTTTGAAACTCGCAAGTACTCGCAAGGGAATCAAAACCTAAAGGGTACTTCCAGTCGACCTAGAATCTTGAAATTTGGCATGAAGCAACGTTTTATAGCACACATAAAGGAAAAATTCCGAAAACCTTAAATTTTTAGTTACATTACAAAATATATATTTATTTTTTAATAAATATAAACTTATTACTTTTTTCCTCATGAACGCGTAGAGCTATCAAGTTGAAATTCATATCAAATACTTAGATCTAATTGCCTTTAACCCGTGAAAAAAAAAATTCTAAGTCAACGCAAAAACGCTAAAAACGCAAAAGTACAACCATTGATACCGCATATTTTGAAACTTTGAACGAACTTTGTAAACCTTGCAGGTTTGTACGGAACCCTCGGTGCGCGAGTCCGACTCGCACTTGGCCGGTTTTTTTTTTCATTTTAGTGAACATCTCCGAAGATCATCATCAAACTAAGAAGTATTATACTTATTTTAAAACGTTCTCCTAAATGTAACAAATCCTTTTCTGAAAACCGCATCGATATCGGTTTAGCCAAACGCGAGATTATCGCGCACAAACATACATACCTACAAATCATACAAGTCAAACTTCTCAGTTTGGCCTGTATATCAGATCACCTCCTTTTTTTTAAGTTGGTTAAATATTTTATAAATGATAAAATTTTTAACTGCCACATAAAAGTCAGAACATATTCACTGTTCCCAATAACATAGATAAAAAGTTATGTTAATTGAATTTTATCGAAGAGGCAGCCTTGCGATTACTGTGGAATCGCGCGGTGCGAAGCAATCACTGCTGTACGCTTGAGCATTTAGGCGCATTTTAGCATACAGTAGTTGTTGACGCGAGGAAGTAAGCAATTTATCGTAATAGGTATTGGAAATTTTCTACTGAGTGAAGTATCTGTTACGTAGTAACTATTCAGTAATCTGTGCTGGAACCGAGGCGGGCTTTGTCCCAAATGCGTTGCTCACTTTTAAAGCTGGAGATAAATCAGGAGACTACCACGACAAAATGAATCACGAGAATTACGAAAAATGGTTGAAAACCCAACTTATTCCTAACTAGCTTTAGCCTGCAGCTTCGCCCGCGTACATAAAATATAGCTTATGTCACTCATGAATACAGCAGCTTTCTATTGGTGAAAAAATTTTAGCAATCGGACCAGTACTTCCACAGATTACCTCATACAAACAAAAAAAAAAACTTTACCTCTTTATTATATTAGTATAGATATTTCACCCAATTCTGTGGTCGTTGTTGATAACGCTTCCTATAATCATAATAAGCAGTATGACCTTGTACCCACATCCCACACCAGAAAAGCAGATATGCAAACCTGGCTATCCGAAAAAGGTATAGAATACGATCATTAAATGTTAAAACCACAATTGGATCAGTTAATAAAAACACACAGAACAATTTAAAACGTTTTCTATTGACAACATTTTGGCTGAAAACAACATTCTGAGTCTGCCTCCGTATCACCCTGATCTCAACCTCATCGAAATGGCATGGTCTATGATTAACCTATCAATACCCGCGAAACGAGACACAATAGTAAGACAATAACAGTGCGGTCCTATGAGACCGGTCGGGTATTCATGAATTAAACAGTATGTGGGTAGCAAAAACGTAAAATGAAATCTTTAATGAAAAAAGTTAATCTACTGGGAGCAAGAGAGTGGGAGATCTTGTGTAATAAAACCAAATCTGTAGAAGAAGAATACGCAAAACCAGCAACCAACCGTGACCACATCATAGATCTTATGACAGAACAGTTTATTATTCGTGTTACTGATTACAGCTCCGACAGTGAAGAGAGTGATGATGATGACTCGGAAATGTGTGACGACAACGAAGTGCCCTTCATCCTCAGCCTTCTACTTCAACCTCCCAAGATGAATTAGTGGAAGGAATATCACCACTGCCGGATGAATAATTTTCCTGTGATTTTACGTATTAAATAATTATAATTTATAATAATTAATTATTTACTTTTTTTTTTCTGAATTTACCTACTTGCAAGATAAATTACAAGCAAAAACTATTCATTTAACATTCCTATTCGCCAAGCCATGAGCCAAAAGGTAAACAAACCATAAAAAGGGTTCTTTATATGTCACGATTGATGTAGTGAACATATTTTATAAAAATAACTACGGAACTAATATTGTCAGTGTATACTGACAATATTAGAAATTATATTTTAGAATGATGTCTGTGGAACTTAAATTATCCTTTCAGATTTATTTTAAATCAAACATAAATGCCTTAAATTATTTTCTTAATTTTTATTAATTATGTATTAAAAAGTTAACACCTGCAGTGGAGGTCGAAGGTCGTAGCGTATATATATAGAGCTGGCCTTTGTCCAGTCGAGGCAAGACTCGCACGCCAACAGGGGCTTTTCAACAAGCCCAATCCCCTATCTCACTACTAACAGGATTTGGATGTTTCAAACCAGCTGCATTGGCGTTCTTAAGCATCAAGGGGACATCTACCTCCCCGTTCTACCTAAGGAGAAATATATGCAAGGACGCTTTGTGCCCACTTGCTCGGACGTTACCTTATCAAATTCGAGGAAGACTGTCGTTGCGAGGAAGGCCGTCGTTGCTCTCACGGATCCCCGGACTTCACGAGCCGTACGAGATGATTTTTATAGAAACTCACCTATCCCAGGAACCCGTATATAGGTAGCATTATGACAATGTAGTCTTCAAGCGTGATCTGGATCACTTAAATGATTTGGCGATATATCTGGAGCGGAATCTACCGAAGATGGCTGGCGGTCCAGTGGATCTTATGCCGCCAGGAAACCAGGCACAACTACTCAGCAGTGATCTTTCTGACCTGAGAGTTTCAAATTATACGCAGGACACTCTGGCGCTGTACATACGGGTCGCCGAAGTTCAAGGTAATGTTACAGGGTTTTGGAGCCAGGTAGAAGTGGAGGGCCCTTATGGAATCCTAGCTGCCCTATGGCTTCTCCTTCTCTTGGGGGAATCACCAGTCCACTTGACAGATTGCTTTCCTCTGTACTTGAGACGCATGGAAGAGAGTAATCATTTCCGATACAAAAGTGATAGTGTGGTGTGCTCATTCGGTTAATGGAATAACCGAGCCGTATTTTTTTGAAAATGCGATAGGTGCTACGATAACTAATAAAAAATCTGCCTGCTAACTGGGAAAAGCACAAAATGGTAGGAAACAGTTGGCTCCGTAATTTTCGACTTCGTTTCCCAGAATTGCTCGTTGGTTCGGGTTTCGAACCAACGAGCATAGCAAGAGCAACTAGCTTTAATAGGGCATCCGTGAACGATTTCTTCAAAAATTTAGAATCAGTCATGATGTGAGGTCCCCACTATACTATGTACTTGCATGTAATCGCAATCCTATATAATCCAATGTCTTTACATTAATAAACCAGTGTATTCCTAGCATTCGTTGTGTTTGATTCCTAACGCTCGACCCGTACCGTACATGGCGACCGTGACAGCCACGTGTATTTGATACCCCATACAACTCGGCGCGCTGAGCAAAACCATATTCGGCATGGTATTCAAAAACATTGCAGTGACTATTGAACCTTGTGAAAGATGCAGAAACTTGACTTTTTTATTGTGAATCACACGTATTGTTATTTAATAAAGTATTGTGCATCAAAATGGGCAAAACTCAATCACGAGAAGAAGTAATAATTGCGCAAAATGCCGCTGGATCCAATCAAGCCACTGTAGACGAGTTAAGATTCCACTTGAGT
Organism: Mythimna separata; assembly: GCA_030763345.1. NCBI lineage: Eukaryota > Metazoa > Arthropoda > Insecta > Lepidoptera > Noctuidae > Mythimna > Mythimna separata. The sequence continues at coordinate 10,894,321 of CM061174.1, read as the reverse complement.
ACGACTAATATCATCCTATCCATCATCGCCTTAGTTATAGGGCTTGGATTGATTTTCCTCGTGTACCGCATGTACAAGAAATGCCATCGACGCTGGACGCAGCAAGAAATTAGTAGAAGTAATATACGTCGGTCAGTTTTTCGGCGTGAACGTTCGAGTGGGCGGAACAGCGACGGCATCGTGTAACGTGATGCTTAACCAGTGACGAGAGCGACATCAAAAGTAAATAAATAAAATAATACAAAATAGTGCGGTTTTAAACAAAAAGTGCAAAGTGTTTTCAGTGAGAAATAATAAAAATAATTGTGCGCGTAACTATACTTAAAACAGGCGTAGATATAGAACGTTCGTGCGTAAAGTACAAGTGATAAAGAAAACGAACGATTTTGGAAAACGTTGGACCTTGCTATAGTGACTGTATGTTAAATATAAACAAAAATAAAGTAATCTTGATGATTAATATTAACGTAACGTAATATTCGAAATATATATATATTTAATATGTGTGTAGCAGTGTGATATCAAAACATGACGTATTTCGTGAGGCCTGGTAAGTTATGTCTCAGACATTAGAAGATTTGTATACAAGCTTAAAAGCTGTAAGACAATATTTAGTTAAAATTGGACCTAAAAGGCGCCAGGGGAACATTTTAATTCAGAAGTTAAAAGAAGCAGGCAATCTTTATGATAACTACACATCGTTAAGACATACGTTATCTATAGATATAACGAAAGGAAAGTTGAGTTCCGCTGACGCCGAATTAGTGAACAAGCTTTCTTCGAATATTCAAATATTGTATTCTGAAATAGAGCAACTTTGTTCAGAAGATAAATCATCAGATTGTGGTGTAAATATTAACACAAAAATGGAATCTTTTAATTTAAAAACTGCGTTGTCTTTATTACCACATATGACTGATGAGGAATCGAATACAAAAACACTGATAGATAACATAGAATATTACTCATCTGTCTTAAAAAATGACGATTGTAAAAATGAGTTGATTAAATTTGTAATTAAAAGTAGATTGTCTCAAAGTGCCAAGTTAAAGTTAAATTCAAATTATTTAAGTGTTGACGATTTAATCAAAGATATGCGTAAAGAGCTTTTACCACAAAAATCAGCCGCTTCAATCCAAGATAAATTGCATCGGATTAGACAAAATGATTTAAATATTGAAAATTATGGAAAAAAAATATTAGAGATGTTTGTGGAGCTAACGATTTCGCAATCTGAAGGCAACTCGGAGAGTTATAATATTTTGAAGAATGTTAATGAAAAATTTGCCATCAAAAAGTTCGCAGATGGGTTGCGAAACCGTAGGCTGAGTACAGTCATTGCAGCTAGGAACTACAAATCTCTCAAGGACGCCATACAGGCTGCCAAAGAAGAAGAAACTGAGGGACCTTCTACGTCGGGTGACGTTATGGGTATGTACCAAAATAATTCTGACCCACATATTTTGTTTGCTAGAAGAGGACAAAATTATCGTGGTATGAGAGGCGGATATACTCGAGTTTTTTCAAATCAGGCTTATCGCACCCCAAATACTCGAGGTCGAGCATACAGAGGCCACTCGCTCCCTCCACAAGGTATGTCCATGCGAAGACCGCAACCAAGAGGTAGGTACAATAATCATTATAACGGACGCGGAAATCAGTGGATGAGCAATGAACGTATGCGTGTCGCGGATATCGAACAGTTAGATAACGATAAATCTGTGAATTGCAGTACGGAAAATAAGTTTTTTCGTGAATAACGATAATAATTTTATTTGTGCATCAAACAGTAATAGTTGTTGGATAAATTTATTCGTAAATAACGTATCATATTATTGGTTACTCGACACTGGCGCTACAATTTCGGCCTTAAAATATAAATATGCACGTGAACAAAATCTCCCTATCCACAATGAGAAGATTATTATAAACGGCATAGGAGGCAAAGTCCAAGCAATTGGATATGCATATTTACAGTTACAAAGTCATAATCATTTCTTTAAACACAAGTTTTATTTATTTGAAACGTTGCCTTGTAAGGCACATGGAATTATAGGACAAGACTTTTTAAATAAACATAACGCAGTCATTGACTTTAAAAACAATAGTTTAGATTTATGGACGAGTACGAGTACTAAATATACTTTGCCTTTTGTACGCGAGAATGGAAATATGTATGAAATATCAGCCAGATGTGAACAAATACACTAGGTACATAAGAACAGATCTTAGTGAACAATGTGTGATTTGTTCTAAAGAATTAGAGGAAGGCGTTTTCTTAGCGAATTCGTTAGCCACTCCCTGCAATGGACTCATACCGGTTAGGATTTTAAATACGACAGACAACACTGTAACTTCAAAGAATATCGAGCCAACTGTTTGGGGTGGCACATCAACATCACACCTCATGCTGTTGGAAAGAGCGCAGAGATCAGTTCTTAAAGTAATGTTAAAGAAGCCTACTAGATTTCCAACAAAAGATCTTTATAAAGAGGCTGATCTACTTAGCGTGCGAGGGCTCTATGCAATGTATGCAATTATCTCCACTCATAAGCTAGTCCTAAGCTCGCCAAGTTACAATGACATGCTAAAGCTTAGAGTCTTTAAAATCTCTAGTACTAAATGTAAAACTTCATTTGCTAGAAGATCACAGAAGTTTATGTTTCCATACTTGTACAATAAAATTGCAAATAAATGTCAGCTCCAGCATAATACGACTCGTGAAGCTAAAGTTAAAGTTAGGAAATTAATCACCGGCATGAACTACCATCAGATGGAACAATTGCTACGCACAGTTGCCTAAAGACTAAGCTAAAGACTCTCACTAAATTCTATCATACAAGACACCCATTACACATAACACTCTCCCAAACACTCATTTACACATTTCACACACATACACACAACATACTCGCACTTCAACTACATGAGAACGATATGCAGATTTATCTTTATTCTATTATTAGTGCAATCGTTTTTGTTTGATAGCCACGATTCAGGCTCTGCCTAGTGTGGCTTCACTGTTATTTTTGTAAACTGTAATTTAAATTGCTAATAAAGTTATTATTATTATTATTATCGGGTATATTTTTCTTATCTCAGCTCTCTGCTGGTTTTGACCACATTTACGGGCTAAGCCAAGTAAATGCAGTGAGTAAAATTTTATTGTGTCGTGTGTTGAGCTCCTGCGTCGTTCTCTTCTATCTGCATGAACTTCCTAACAATCCTACAGGTATTTAAAATCGCAGCCTTTTGCAGTGTTATGTAGAGGGTTTCTTTTAGGTCTAATAATTTTAAGCTATGGAGGAGGTGATTTGGTATAACGCCTGTGGTGGAAAGAACTATAGGGACTACGTATACTTTTTCCTGACGCCAGATTCTAAGGATTTCATCTTTGAGGTCTGCATATTTACTTATTTTTTCAGAAATTGTTTTCTGTATGTTGTGTGTATTGGGGACTGCAATATCTATTAGGTAAGTAACTCTATTTATTTTATCCTGTAATGTTATATCCGGTCTATTGTAATGAATGGTTTTGTCCGTGAGAATGGCGCGGTCATAATAAAGTTTATGTGTGGTATTTTCAAGAATGGTTGGTGGTGCGTAATTATAGTAAGGAGTGTTAGTGTTTTGTATGAGAGTGTATTTGAGAGCTAGTTTTTGATGAATTATATTTGCAACTTGATTATGTCTGTGCGTGTAGTCGGTCTGTGTGAGTGTTGTGCAAGCGCCAGTAATATGCTGTATGGTTTCTGGCTGGGTGTGACATTTGCGACATTTATCATTTATTACTGTAGAATCTTTGATTATATACTTTCTGTAATTTTTTGTATTAATTATTTGGTCTTGGATAGCTATAATAAATCCTTCTGTTTCTGGGAATAAGTTGCCTATTTTCAACCATTTATTGGACGCTAATTTATTAATATGGGATTGATCTAGGTCGTGGGGGTGACGGCCATGGAGAACTTTCTTCTTCCAATCTTCGATTTTTTGTGTCTGCGGGTCTTCACTAATACTTCTTTCTACCTCGACCTGACTATTTAAGTTGAGTGGGGTGTAGTTAAGATCGTTTGTTACTATTGCTTTATGAATATTACTAGTGCGAGATTTTGTATGAAAGAAAGTTTTTAGTCGACTAACCTGTTTTCGCCACAGATGCTGGATGTCTATAAGGCCTCTTCCTCCATGTTGTCGTTTGACGGTTAACCTTTCTATAGCTGACTTAGGATGTAGATTATTGTGTTTTGTAAGTGTCGTTCGTGTAGTCCGCTCTAACTGCTCTGTATCTGTTTTAGTCCATTTTATAACTCCGAATGAGTAAGTTAGTACGGGGATAGCAAATGTGTTTATAGCTTTAATGAGATTTTTACTAGAAAGTTGTGTTTTACATACGGCATTAAGTCTTCTCTTATATTCTGTAATTAATGAACTTTTAATCCTAACATGATCGAGTCCTTTTAACTGTGCAAACCCTAAATATTTATATAAGTCTGACGGTTCCATTGCTGTTATAGCGTCTATGTTATTAACTATGTAGTCTCCGGGTCGTACTTTTCCTCTTACAATGTGGAGTGTCTTACACTTATCTAAACCAATTATTATTATTATTATTATTATTAACTATTCATAAATTGAGTGATTACTCGATTTGTTCATTTAATGCCACAGATAAAAACGCCGACAGGGTTAAGCAATTATTTTCTCATCTGAATTTAAAACATTTAAATGAGGAGGAACAAACTTCAATCGAGAATTTGTGTGCTAAATATGCAGATATTTTTTACTTACCCGGCGACAAGCTATCGACCACCAATATTTACAAACACACAATTACTTTAAAATCGAATGCCAATCCTGTCTTTACAAAACCATATCGGTTACCATACTCACAACAAAAGGAAATTAACGAACAAATTAATAAATTATTGGATGATAATATCATAGAAAAATGTAATAGTTGTTGGTCGAGTCCCTTACTTTTAGTACCCAAAAAGATGGATAGTAGTGGTCAAAAGAAATTTAGATTAGTTATTGATTACCGGAAGTTAAATAATTTAATTGAAGACGATAAGTACCCTTTGCCGAATATGACTGAGATATTAGACGCATTATCAGGTAGTATTTATTTCACACATCTAGATTTATATAACGGATTTTATAATGTTGAACTAGAAAAAGATAGTAGAAAATATACTGCATTTTGTTCCGGACAGTACCAAATGGTGCGAATGCCTATGGGCTTGAAGACAAGCCCAGGTTCCTTCTCGCGCATGATGAACTTGGCATTAGCAGGACTTACTAATGAAAAATGTTTCATATATCTAGATGATTTAATTATATTTGGGACAAGCTTGGAAACGCATAATAAAAACTTACAGGATATCTTTGAACGATTGCGTAAAGTTAACCTTAAATTAAACCCGGAAAAATTTGACTTTTTAAAGAAACAGATACTTTATTTAGGCCATGTGGTTTCTGGTGATGGAATTTTACCAGATCCTTCAAAAATTGATATAGTTAAAAAATATCCCCCACCGAAAAATCTTGATGAACTAAAAAGATTTATTGCATTTGTAAATTACTATAGGAAATTTGTACCTAACTTCGCACAATTAGCTATTCCTCTAAATCAATTATGTAAGAAAAATGTTCCCTTCATCTGGGATAGCGCATGTCAGAAAGCTTTTGAAACGCTGAGAGACAGTGTTATTTCACCACCAGTTTTGCAATATCCAGACTTTTCGGAGCAAAATCAGTTTATTATTCAAACAGATGCGTCAAATTATGCCCTAGGCGCAGTTCTATGTAATAGTGACCTTAAACCAATAGCATATGCTAGCAGAAATTTGAATAAGGCGGAGAAAAATTATCCGATAATTGAGAAAGAGCTATTGGCAATTGTTTGGGCTATAAAACATTTTCGTCCATATTTATATGGTAGACCATTCAGAATTCAGACGGATCATAGGCCCTTAGTTTATTTATTTTCTATGAAAGACCCTTCGAGCAGGTTAATGAAGTTTAGGCTTCTATTAGAAGAATATAATTTTAACGTAGAGTATATTAAAGGTACCGACAATGCAGCTGCGGATGCGTTATCTCGTATCAATATAAGCATAAAAGATTTAAAAGAAATGAATGACAACATATTGAGTATTATGACAAGGGCGCAAAAGCGTAAACTAACGCCGCCAACGCATTCTTTAACGGATAATGGCACCAGTTACGATTGGCCAGATAAACCAAAAGTAGTAGTGACGCATATCACGCCAAAGGATTCGACAGAGCTAGTGTTTATTGAAAAGGAAAAGTTAGATCGCATACGAAAATTAAAGAACACTAATTACGAAAGCGCTACATTTTGCTATATTCTTGAAAAAAAGACAATTTATATTAAATATAAGGACTCTCCATCACAGATTACGCCAGCCGAATTTGTGAGAGAACTTGATATGTTTTGTAAACACATAAGTATTGACGAACTGTATTTTATTGTTACCAAGACAAACGATATTTTTGTACAGAAATTAGTACAAGAGATAAAACATTATGCTAGCACAACTATACCACGGTTATACATATTAAAAAACGTATCTAGGATAGATAATAAAGATGACCAAAAGGTTATATTGAACGACTTTCATCTCTTACCCACAAGTGGCCACGCAGGCATGAGGCGAATGTTGAACAATATAAAGAAATATTATTTTTGGCCTTGTTTGGAAAAAGATGTTGCACAATTTGTTCAGCGTTGCGATAAATGTCAGAGAAATAAACATTCTTTACCGATAAAGGAACCCATGGTTATAACATCAACAGCAAATTATGCATTTGAGAAAATCTATTTAGATATCGTCGGGCCCTTAGATCGAGATAACAACAATTACTCCTATATATTAACACTTCAGTGCGAGCTTTCTAAATTCGTTGAAGCCTATCCACTGACTTCCAAGACCACAGTTGAAGTAGCTGAATGTTTCGTTAATAATTTTATTTTGCGGTATGGGATCCCACAGGCCATTGCGACTGATAGAGGAACGGAATTTATGTCCCACACAATGAATGAGGTATGTAAACTCTTACACATTAATAAAATAAACTCAACGGCATATCACCATCAATCTCTAGGTGCTCTAGAGAACTCTCACAAACATCTAGTTTCTTTTCTACGAATACAATGTGATAACCATCCCGAAACGTGGAGCAAATGGTTACCATATTGGTGTTTTTCATTTAATACATCGGTTCACAGTGAAACCAAATTCACACCATATGAATATGAATTGGTATTTGGGAAGAAATGTTCTCTCCCTAGTAATTTAACTAACAATGTCGAACCACTATATAACTACGATTACCCAATGCAATTGAAATATCGTCTACAATTGACACAAAGAGAGGCTAGAGACAATTTGCTTAAAGGTAAATTACATAGAAAACAAAAATACGATATAAGCAAGCGACCTGTAACGTATAACCCTAATGATTTAGTTTTAATTAAAAATGAAGTAGGTGGCAAATTAGATAGCTTATATTTAGGGCCATATGTGGTTGTCAGAGACATACCACCGAATGTTGAAATTTTAAAGGACAACAAAATTGATGTTGTTCATAAAAATCGCACTAAGTAGTATTATTGTAAATGAACCTAATAGTATACTACTATAACCACATTTTTGTAATCAAAAATGTACTCGTAATTTTGTAGTGTAATCAACAGATTCTCATTATATAAAAATATATTCTTTACTTTATAAAGGGGGAGGTGTGAGGTCCCCACTATACTATGTACTTGCATGTAATCGCAATCCTATATAATCCAATGTCTTTATATTAATAAACCAGTGTATTCCTAGCATTCGTTGTGTTTGATTCCTAACGCTCGACCCGTACCGTACAATGACACGATACAACTTTCTACCAGGCTCAATTTACAATGTTGATGAGACTGGGATCTCCACTGTTCACAAACCAGGTAAAGTGTTGGCTCCTAAAGAGATTCGCCAACTAGGGAAGATGACTTCAGGAGAACGAGGAGTGAATACCACAATGATAGGTTGCATAAATGCTGTTGGAAACGCCCTGCCTCCTGTGTTCATATTCCCACGGGTTTTCGATAAAGATAATATGTTCAAAAGTTCGCCTGGTTCATTGGGTGTGGCTAATCAATCTCGGTGGTCAACAGAACCGATTTTTAATAAGTTCTTGGAACACTATTAAATTCGCTAAACCAATAAAAGATAATCCAGTCCTCTTAATAATCGACAATCACGAGACTCATATCTCCATTGAGATAATTGATAAACCCAGAGAGAATGGAATTATCTTATTGACGTTGCCTCCACATACATCCAATCATTTGCAACCATTAGATCGAACGGTTTTTGGACCATTTAAAAACGAATATAGTCAAGCAGCTGACAGATGGATGCTCAATCATCTCGGTAAACCCATCACCATGTACGACGTTGCTGAAATAGCTGGCGAAGCATACGGAGTCTCGTTTACACCTAAAAACATATTAATCTATCACATACCCGCACACATAGGACCGGTCGGGGATTCAAACATTAAAAGGCTTCGAGGTGTCAGGTATTACCCATTCAACAAAAACATATTTTCGGACGAAGATTTTTTAAGCTCGTACGTAACTGATCGTCCAAACCCAAGCCAAAACTTAACTGGAAACCAGTCCGAAAATCAAGATCAGCCTGGTATTGAAGTCACCGGAACTACTCCAGAAACACCCGATGGTTGATTTGGATTTACAAAAACCGGTTGACCAGGTTTCCAGCCAAACCTACCCAGATAACTTGGATCGAAACGATTTATTTGGAGATTCTTTTATTCAAGTCATCCCAGAACCAGTTTCGCCAGTTCAAAAAGACGACTGTCCGATACCAGAACAACCTGTCTTTCGAACTCCATTGAAGATTATAGATCCACAAATAACACCTGAAACCGTTCGCCCATTTGAGAAAGCTGGTCCTCGAAAGGGTGCTCAACGTGGAAAAAAGCCCGGAAGAACAAGAATTCTGACAGACACGCCAGAAAACGATGAAATTCTGGGTGAAGCATTAAAAAAAGCTGAAAAGAAGGAAATAACAGGCCAAAAAACGGACAAGAAAAAAAAAATGCAAAAACTGCTCAAAAAGCATGTGCCACCAAAGGTCTTTCACAATCTGATTCATCCAAAGTTGAAGCTAGTTGCTCCAAAAGTCATCTAACTCCTGTCCTGTCTAATAATCTTTCGGAACCTGGTCCTTCCAACGCCTTTTCGAATGAGAAATCTGGAGAAAAAAATATTCAAATAATTCATGAAAAGAAGTTATCGTTTATATTATTAGACAAAACCAAATGCTCAAATGTAGTTTTTGCAATCATAGCTATCATACCCGTTGTGTTCCGAAGTCACACAGAGAAAACTGGGGTGAAAGTTTTGTTTGTGTTGCATGTTTCGTATTGGACACAACTTGTGTGAAGAGTGTCGTAACGTTTACAAATAAGTTTATAGATTATGTTTTCATTTGTTTGAAGTTGTTTCTAGAAGTCTATAATTGTTCTTTTATTTTTTATTTTCTAACTAATGTGAACCGTCCCTAGGTATAATACCGTCCCCAGGTACAACTTTATTGTACATAGGTACAATCGTCTGTTGTGGTACTGTAACTGTGATGTAGGTTTAGGGTGCGCGTACCAGTTGTTGTCCTGTAGCTTAGATTACTCCTAGTAAATAAAACTTCAAATCCTAAATTTCAATATAACAATGACTTTTGATTAAAGATTAATTTATGTTATTTTGAAATAAAAGCTCACGGGTTCCGATTCTAAGGAATTAATAAACGTACAACATAATAATATGATGAAATGTACCACATAAATATCTTTAATGATTTTTTAATTAAGTACGTAATTAACTCTTGTTTTATACTCTGGTGTGTGATTTACTTAAAAGATCATCGGAGTTTAGTTGAATAATATTAAGATGTAAAATAATATTGAACAATATTTTTTAATGTTAGTGGACACAAATTGGCACGGCCACCCTATTACCAGGATAGTAGGGAATAATTTTATTTTGAATTATTGATATTATTGTTATTGCTCCTCAGTCAGTCGTCAACCGTCAACTGTTCCGCGTGTAGTGCAGACTGCAGAATCGTTTAAACTGTCCGTGTGATACGCGATTTGACTTTTTTTGTTGCTTGCAAAATGTCGTTAAGTAACAGCGAATATTACGAGATATTATTGTGTGTCGGAGCAGAACATGGGAATTTGCGAGCTGTCCGAAGACTGTACCGTCACCGTTTTATTGATGGTAGACCAGATGCCGAACGTCGACAGCTGCCTTCGCTGGCGTGTTTTAGTCATCGTGGTGCATCGTCTACACCAAACTGGGTCATTCCACGCACCTGCTTCAGAGGGTCGCCCGAGTACTACCGATCCAGAACTTGAAGAAGCCGTATTGGAGCATTTTGATAGCAATCCACGCACTAGCACACGAGTTGCATTAGTGCTGGGTGCTGTAGCGTTAAAAAGGAAAAAGACTTTTCACACCACAATATGCGTATAATTTAGTTTAAAAATAATCAGAACATTAAAAAAAATACAAAAAGGTATAAAAAAGGAATTGACGACGAACTTCGACGAATTGCTTGTAAGATGCGAAATGGATTATTTTAAGAATTAATCTGTAATTTAGGTAATCGTAGTTGCAACAACGAATTATCGTATTAGCGCACGGTTAGATAATGCCCGTGGTTAAAAAAAGTCTAGAACGGCTCATTCCGCGACCTACAACTCTATAGCTACGAAAAATGTGTGGTTCTGGACAAAACTCAGGCGAGGCGTTGTCGTCGCGATGAACCTTGGTTCCGTTCGAAGTCACACCAGGGTCCGCTGCGTATGCCGATACTATATCGGCGAAGGAAACACCAAACCACCGGTTTGGGGTAATTCTTGGACCGATTCCGAGCGAATCGGTACTTTGTAAATAATGCGATTAGCGACGGGCGAGGGTACCACGTCACACTTTTAATATATAATCTTCAAGTAACGCAAAAGACACATACATATCGCCATTACTTTGGCGATGCCTTGTTTTACACTTTTTACATAACAAAAATAAAAATCGGAAGGTTGCACCGATAAAATTATTCAAGAAAAATCAGGATTACGACGTTTAGTTTTTGTCAGTCGCTCAAAAAAAGTGACAATAAAATTCTTTAAACATCAGAAGAATTGTCATAGTTTAAATTTTAAAAGGAAACTAGAAAAAATCAGTAGAGGTTGATTGTTGAGGAACGAAAAAGTTTTTATTGAGCCAAATTAATTAGGCAGCTTGATAATGCTGCAGTGCCTCTAACTATATGCAGGTATGGCGAGTGTTGAACAATGACGGTCAGCACCCATATCACTTACGTCGCACCCAGGAGCTGACACCGGCAGATTTTTTGTCTCGTGTGACCTTTTGCGAGTGGTACCGAGACCAGTTAGAAGCTTCGCCAGATTTTGGTTCAAGAGTGCTATGGACCAATGAAGCATCCTTCACGAGTGCGGGAATAAGTAACATCCACAACGAACATGTTTGGTCTCACACGAACCCGCATGCTTCGTCAGTGTCGTCATTCCAACACCAATGGTGACTGAACGTGTGGGCAGGAATAATCGGAGATGTCGTCGTAGGGCCAGTTTTCTTGCCACAAAGCTTAAACGGCCAAAATTATTTAAGCTTCCTACGGAACGAATTAGACGATGTCCTCACAGAGCTACCAGTGTCAAGATATACGAATCTTGTGATGAGGAATAATTTAGTGTTTCAACATGACGGGGCACCGGCACTTTGCTCGGGATGTGCGCCAGTATTTAGATGCACGCTTTCCCCAGTAGATCGGACGTGGTAGTAGGCACGTGGCGTGGCCTCCGCGGTCCCCAGACCTAACCCCGTTGGACTTTTTTTTTGTGGGGGTACATTAAAAACATAGTTTACGCAGTGCAGTGTGATACAGTGGACCAAATGAAAGTGCGGATTGAGGCCGCTTTTCGAACAATAACACCAGACATGCTACGCAATGTTCAGGTGTCCATGAACAAACGAGCGGCCTTGTGCATACAATACCAAGGTCACCACATTGAACCCTATCTTTAATATTGTAAGTCATTTTACTAAATAATAATAATAAAAGCTTTAAGATTTGAGAGTGTAAATCGAAATAAGAGGACTGTATTTCATATAGGCCTGCACCGCTGCCGATGATGCGTGTGGTGACACGTGCATGTTGGACACGCCTTCTGCGAGTGCAACAGGCGTGCTCGATGAGTGTTAGGTTCGATTCCCAAAACTCCGGAATAAATATTAATAAGGGATGAAATTAGTTATTCTACCTAAAGTTTTGTTTTTTTACGTAATTTTTGTTATCTCAGTCTTTACGTGAAATTTCTATCTTGAAATTTTAAATCAATAATAACTGGAAATATGTAAATCAATAATTACCTACGCAATAAGTATTAATTTTTACTAGGTACTATTATTTTTACATCACGGTAAAGTAAGTAGGTACATATGTATGGCGCGCACGTGCATTCGCTCCGCTGCGCGCGCCGGCGCGGCGCCTTTAACAAAACAACAATGAACGCCGCCAGTGCGGTAGGCAGTAGGCTACTAAGGATACTAGGCGCGCAAATTACGGAAGAGATTTAGCGTGATATTATCCTAGTAACACGGAAAGTTATTGACCCGCGTAGTGCGGTGACACGTTTGTTATGATTTCAATTTAAGAAACATATGAAACCGGAAATTTGGTATCAATTTTTGGAGTATTTTATTTTCAGCTGAAACCCTTGCAATATCGTTTGTTATCACCCAAAGACGCCTTGGTCTTGGTTTGTATACACCCTTTCCGTTACACATTGTAGTATAATAAAATATCTAAATGGAAATAGTTTAAAGGGGAAAGTATTTGATGTGGTAATCAATTATTTTATTTATTTTCAGAAGTTTTGCATTGTAACACAGGACTGAAACCTGTGGCGTTGGTGTGCGACCAAGGCACAGCATTTCAAGCTGCCCTGAAGAGTCTCCAAGAAGACACAAGTGACTGCACATAATTGCTGGTGAAAATATTGGTGAGTAGGTCTCTTTATGTGTATGCTTTTGTAACAACATTTACAATGTCCCACAAATGTTTTTATGTTTGTGGTAACAATATATTTTAATGTGTCAGATGATGTTATTGTAATTAACGGATAGAAGCTCAGTGTGATTCACGATCCACCACACCTTATTAAAGGGTTAAGGAATAATTTCATAACAAAAAACATATCCCTTAATGGAAAGTTATCAAAATGGAATGATATTGTGGATGTGTACAAAACCGACTGCAATCATGCTCAGTCGCGACTCCTCCATAAGTTGACTGATGAACATGTAATTCCAGAGAAATTTAAAAAGATGAAGGTAATTGTTTAATTTAATCACACAATATTTACAGTGTTTTACTATGTATACATGAGCTGTGTTACTTGTACAATTCTAATTTAATTTATTTCAGGTAAAAAGTTGCACAACAGTGTTCAGCAAGACAGTAGCTGCTTCATTGTCATATACTGCTCAGTTTTGTAAGTTGTTATAATATTGTTTTGTTTTAAGATTTTTTTTTTGACCTGAGTATTGAGTACTTAAATTATTTTATTTGTTTTAGCTCATTATGCTGATGGAACCCAAGTGAGCTCGACATTAAAGAACACAGCAAAAGTGGTTTCATTCTTTGACGACCTTTTTGATTCTGTCAATGGAACAGGCTTCAACAAGACTTCCAAGAGAAGCTTTGAGACAAGCAGTAACTGAAAATTCTCAACACCACGAATTTTGGGAGGAAGCAATAAAAAAACTGGAACGGTTAAAATTTTTCGACAAGCATGGCAAGGAAACATCTGTGCCATCGTTAAAAAATTGATTTGGATACTGGTGCCACAGGCATTTACACAACCGACTCACCGCCATTACCTTATATACCACAACCAATATCTAGAACACCACAAACGCCTTCAACTTACGTATGAAGAAGTTATTTTTGTATCAGATCTTATCCGCCAACTTATTATCTACTTAAAAAAGATATCAGTGCTGTGCTTAAAAATGTGTGCGAATTCAAAACCAAAACTGGGCATTTTGGAAAATCCGACATAATTTGGAAAAATCAATTCCAAAGCCCGAAATCGCTTAGATAAATCACGTGTTTCTAAATTGGTTTCCATTTACTCAAATCTTCGTCTTCGTGACAGCACATTTGAAGTTGAAGAAAGTGATGATGAAGCTGATTCAGCTGAAAGTACGTTGCTAGCAAAAAACTGTTGCGTCGTCTTTTACCGAGAACTTAGCAACACGAAAGGATTTAGACATGGAGGTAGAACACGAGTTCACTAGGGAGACTCTAGACTAGAATGTTGAATCTGTTTATTAATTATAATAAGTTTGAGTAAAATGTCGAATATTATCGGAAATCTACAATGTTTCGATCACGACGCGCAACAATGGCCTATATTTAAAGGTCGGCTACTGCAGTTCATATAATTGAACAGTGTAAAAACCGAAAATAAGAGTGCATTGTTGCTGACCCATCTTTCGAACAGCAGCTACCGCCTTGCACGGAATCTGCTTCATTCTGATGTACTCGAGGAAGTTACGTTCGAGGATCTAGTTACAAAATTAGACAAGCATTTCACGCCGCGAAGATGTGTTTTTGCTGATAGAGAGCAGTTTTACGAGGCGAGGAGATCTGAGGGCGAGCGTCGAAGAATGAGCGGCTCGTGTGAGAGGTTTAGCCGTTGACTGTGAAACCATGCCTCCGAAGCCACCGCAAACAAAAGAGAAGGAAAGTTCACAATACAGCAACCAAAACTAATGCAAAGAAAAGACACATGGACCATATTAGCAGTGAAGCCGATAAAAAAATTAATGACAGTTTGATTCACAATTTTGAAACTTTAAGCCACATACTGCAGACAAAAAAAAAGAGAGGTAGACGAGTGCGATGTTTATGCTCCATTGTTAGTAAAAAAGTTAAGGAAATATCCAGAAAGAATGGGCACTATTCCTGTTTACATCGACGTGGATGAATTTTTTGATGCCCAGTAAATGCCTTTTTTTTTGTATATGTATATATTTACGTTTGTACATACTTTTATCTTTAGTTAAGTTGTTAATATTTAAATAAGAAAAAGTTAATTGGCTAAAGACGAAATAAATTTGTATTAAAAAGAATTTTAAACATTCAGTTTTTATGAAAATTGATGTTAGTTAAGGAGCTCAACATTGAAAAATAAATTAGAAGAAAATTTTTTAATATTTCTGAGGATGATTTCAGTTTTCTTTGGCCTGTGGGCAAAGAAATTGCACAGGCAAAATTGACGATTTAACATCAATGTTTCATCTTCTCCCTAAAGACTGTCTAGACTTTTAAAAGTCTTTAAAAGGAAAAGAATCTGAGGAAGATGTGTGCTTGAGTGCCACTACGCGGGCTCAGTACACAAAGAAATGCGCCTGGTTATGCTGCAGCAGCGGTGTTAAAAAAATGTTCAATTTAGTTATTATAAAATGAACTTTATTCCGATAACACTGCTACTACTTCTTTTGGTGTACAATTAAGGCAGTGATAAAAAATCCGGCAGCAAAACTCTTTTCTGTTTGAAACGGATGGTTACCCTACGAACTGACGGGTGCGTACGCGGTCGCGGGACGCGGGTGCTAGCTACGACCCGATCACGCAAGATCGCTAGCAAATAATATCGCCTTAATAACGACGAGTTAATAGTAGCGGTACTTTTATCGCCAATAAATTAAGAAAATATAATGTAGGGACCAAAAACTATGTGCAACATCTTATATCGAATATACTTTTTAGCGCTGACCAAGGAGAATTTATTTATCCCCGTGGATACAATCAACACTATAGAGATAATTATGGGAACGAAACATCTCGAGGATATAATACAGACGATCCTGCGACTCAAATACAGACAGAGGCTACATTTCCTCTATCGAAGAGACTAGAGCAGTTACAACTTCCAATGAAGTCCGAGGTCCGAGTCGAGCCGGTGAAACAGATACAGACGCAGACGGGGGCGATACTCAAGATAGCAGTAACTTTGATATGATGAGTCAGATCTCAGATTATTTGAATGATTTGAATTGATCATAAATAAACTATAATGATGCTCACGTGAATGTTTTCTTTCAGTTTCTCTGTTATTCTTTCACATACTTTTGGGATTATCTTCCCTATACTATATGTCATGATATTGTAAAAAGATACTGTAAACTAACGAAGGAATCACCTGTAGCTAAATATTTTAAAGTTAATGCTAATCTCTCCTTCGCCGTAATTGAAATGAATGAATGAATTTATTTTGCTTTGATATTTTAACACCAACTGAATTCAATAAACTTTCAAAATCATTTGAAGATAGGGCAGTATATAAAGTACTTATATTGACCACTTAATTCCTGCGATTTTAATTCTAAAATTGACACCACCCACACATTCAAGAGTTTGTCTTCTATTGTAAACGTTCATTTGCCACCATTTTCTATTTCTATTTTTCTTTTTTCTTCTAATATAATTCATCAAGATAAACGCAGCACACGCAACTTGTAGGTCCGACATTTAAAAAAATAATGAACGCTAGGTACAACGAAATGTTGGTAAATGCACACTCGCTGTGAGCATTTACACTTAAAATGAGATGAGCATTTACACGTTTATAAAACTCGACGCCTCCGGTCAAAGAAAATGGCGTGTGGTAAACGATTACTGTAAGCTTAATGATATAACTATTGGTGATTCCTATCCTATTCCAAATATAGCAGAAATCTTAGACCAACTAGGCAAAAGTAAATAATTCAGCACGTTAGACTTTTTTTTCTGGTAGGGGCATCATCAGAATGACTTCTCCCGCTCTTGTGCGAAGCGGGAGGGTGTCAGACTCTTACTGACTAAACCCCTACCCCGTTCCTTCGTTGCCTATGATCTGGGGGGGACTCGGTGTCAACCTTTCGGAATACCCATGTTCCCCAGAGGCTTTGGCCCTGCCGGACCCCTACTGTTTGCTGACATCTCCTTGAGGCGCGCATGGAACAGAACGCGCCGTTGACGACTGGGCTCGGTCCAAATTATTTCCAGACTGCCGGACGGCGAGCTACTCAGTACTCGCCGTCCGCGAACCCGTGCCTACGGTGGTCGGAAATCAGGATCGGGATCTCGGCGGCGGCAGCGTGAGGGCCGTTCCCACACGCGCTCGCGGTCCGCAGCCTCCTTCACAAGCATTACTGCTGGCGTCCAGATTCCATCAAATTAACATGTCCGCTGAAGATTCCCCGAAAACAGTTTTTTCTGTCCCATAAGGACATTATGAGTTCACGTGCATGCCATTTCAACTAAAAAACGCTCAGTCAACTTTCCAGAGGTTTATGAACTCAGCCTTATCTGGCCTTCAAGGCCTACAATGCTTTGTTTATCTTGATGACATTGTTATATATTCCTATGACCTTGCCTCTCACATTGATAACCTAACAAATGTGTTTGGTAGGCTCCGTCAATTTAAACTTAAATTACAACCCGACAAATGTGAATTCTTAAGAAAGGAAGTTTCATACTTAGGTCATGTCATCACTGACAAAGATGTGAAGCCAAATGTTGCTAAAGTAAGTGCAATACAGGACTTCCCTGTACCCAAAACTCCCAAGGACGTTAAGTCATTCCTTGGATTTGTTTCTTACTATCGTAGGTTCATTCCTGACCTATCTAGTATCGCAAAACCTTTAACCAACCTATTAAAAAAGAATATAGAATTTGTATGGTCAAATGAACATCAATTAGCCTTTGAAATCCTAAAAAATAAACTTATAACAGCACCGCTATTGATATATCCCGACTATTCTAAACCGTTCATTTGAACTTGCGACGCATCGAATTATGCAATCAGCTCTATCCTTTCTCAAGGCGAAGTAGGGATAGATAAACCTATAGCACAACGGAAAAAGAACTTCTTGCGATTCTTTTCGGTTGTAAAACGTTCCGCCCATACCTGTATCGTAGAAAATTCCTGACTGTCACAGACCATCGCCCTTTGTGTTGGCTCTTTATTCCTTAATTTGGGAATGTGCCTTTAAAGATACGGCAAATTAAAAAAAAATCTGTAACATTATATATTCATATTGTTTTGAATCGATCGATTTGATCAAGATTGATTCAGCGCATCACTAGAAAAAATAAGTCTGTAGCATTTTGAACGATTGGGCATCCCTATTTACGTCAAACTCGAAAAATGCCGAGCACGAGGAGCAACAAAGCTGTAAGTTTTATTGATTTCTTTTTTTTTACATTTTACATAAAACTGGCACTGTTACGCCAGTTTTATGTTAAATTATATGTATCAATAAATATACGAACGATCTAAATGAAAATCTAGTATAGAAATGTATTCTCCAAGCTGTGATATGTTTTCAAACTTCAACGTGCCTTTAAAAATACTTTGCCAAAGAGCCGACTAAGTAGTGAATTACGACTTTGTGCTTTATAAATTACATTGCTAAGGACCCTCATAAGTAATGTTTTATTACAATGTGTCTTTAAAGTTACTTTGCCAAAAGTTAATCAAGTATCGCATGTTTTGTATCTTATGGTGTTTACATCAAAAATCAGTATGTGAGGCTCCTTAGGGTGAAATTAATGCTCTATTTGAATATAATTTTAGTCGAGTTTTTTTAATGTTTTCACATAATCAATCATTATGTTCAGTTTGCTTGGGTTTCGGTTTGGTTACATGTGTTATTTTTTGTTTGTAGGTACTCCAACGAGCTAGCTATAAGCGCATTTTAGCATTGATCCCTGCAAGGAATTCACAATCAGACGACAGTGACACAACAGACTGTGAAGAAATTAACATACCTCCATCAGAAGATGAGACCTACTGTAGTTCCTCAACGCCTTCTCTAGATTCTTCTTTAGATCGGATGAACCTACTCGACAGTGATGGATCTGAACATGATGCACCTATATCTCCGGCATTGCAAAATGCCCCCACTATTTCTATCACAAAAGATTTGTCTTCCTCCTATGATGCAAGATAAACCTTTTCTGCCATCAATGTAACTGCGAAAGATATTGAAGAATTTGTTGCTATCCATGTTATTATGGGAGTAGTCAGAATGCCATGCTATTTAGATTACTGGAGCACACAATTAAGATATGCACCTGTTGCAGATATAATGCCAATAAAAAAAAAAACCGGCCAAGTGCGAGTCGGACTCGCGCACCGAGGGTTCCGTACAAACCTGCAAGGTTTACAAAGTTCGTTCAAAGTTTCAAAATATGCGGTATCAATGGTTGTACTTTTGCGTTTTTAGCGTTTTTGCGTTGACTTAGAATTTTTTTTTTCACGGGTTAAAGGCAATTAGATCTAAGTATTTGATATGAATTTCAACTTGATAGCTCTACGCGTTCATGAGGAAAAAAGTAATAAGTTTATATTTATTAAAAAATAAATATATATTTTGTAATGTAACTAAAAATTTAAGGTTTTCGGAATTTTTCCTTTATGTGTGCTATAAAACGTTGCTTCATGCCAAATTTCAAGATTCTAGGTCGACTGGAAGTACCCTTTAGGTTTTGATTCCCTTGCGAGTACTTGCGAGTTTCAAAATATGCAGCTTAAATTGCTGTTTCTTTTGATTGCGTTGACATAGAAATTTGATTTTGTTACAGCTTAAAGGTATTATAGACCTGAGTATTTGGTATGAATTTCAATTTAATACCTCTACGCGTTTATGAGGAAATGGGTAGTAAGTTTAAAATTATTAAAAAAAAATATATTATGTGATGTAACTAAAAATTTATGGTTTTCGTAATTTTTCCTTTATTTATGCTATAAGACGTTGCTTCGTACCAAATTTCAAGATTCTGAGTTCACGGGAAGCACCCTGTAGGTTTTGATTCCCTTGCAAGCGTCGAAAATTTGCGGCATAAACGGCTGTAACTTTTGATTGCGTTGGCTTAGAAGTTTGATTTTTTCACAGCTTTAAGGGACAGTAGACCTGAGTAATTGATATAAATTTCAGCTTCATACCTCCACGCGTTCCTGAGAAAAAGGGTCTTGACAGACGGACGGACAGACGGACAACAAAGTGATCCTATAAGGGTTCCGTTTTTTCCTTTTGAGGTACGGAACCCTAAAAAAACAATTAATTCGCAGATTTTTACATTTTGTTGATAGCAATGAAGAAAGTTCGGATAGGTTTCAAAAGGTCCGACCTGTTGTTGAAAAAGTTCGCCTAAACTGCTTGCTTTCAGCTGACGAAGAAAATCAATTCAGTATTGATGAGATGACTCTTCCTTACAAAGGTAAAAAGGCTGGCAATCATCGTCAATACAATGCGAAAAAACCTAAAAAGTGGGGCTTCAAAGCATTTGTCAGATCCGGTGTGTCGGTTTACATCTACGATTTTTTGCTGTATGGAGGCGACGATACGTTTCGCAACATACAATTTACGGATAGAGAAGAAACTTTGTGTTTTGGAGGTAAAGTAGTTGTGGCACTGTGTCAATCTATCAAAAATAGACCGTGTTTTGTATACTTTGACAACTTTTATACGTCCCTAGAGCTGGTGGTTCATTTGAGAAATGAGCTGGGAATATTTAGCCTCGGTACCATCAAATCGAACCGTTTACGTGGATGCCAAAATGTAATAGACGCGATAAAAAGATGAAAAAAAGAGGCCGCGGTTCATTTTCTCAAATTGTCTGCAACGAAAATAAAATTGCCGTTGTCAAGTGGTTTGACAACAAACCTGTCACTTTAGGAGTCTTTGGTCAACTCATCCCGCTCAATCCCATCCCGCGGGATGAGTTGTCCTAGTGGAATTTTTGAATCGGACAACTCATCCCGCTGATATATTTTACGTCTTGTACGGACATGAAGAAAAGTGCTTTAAAACTAAATTCAATGATTTCCTGGTGCATATTTTATGTGTAATACAACAACGCAACCACAAACGTACAAATTGCATTTAATCTATTGCTTGAGTAAAGGACAGTTCAAGGTCAACTCATCGGGAAATGCGAATACGACTACCTGCTTCCAGCCAATCACAGACAAGAAACTTATCACAATAGGAAGGGTTGAGTGCATCTTTCTATTTTTTCGTACTTAGTTGTGTTAAAGTGATTGAATGTGTGTGAATGTGTGATTTTTTTGTGAACAGTTAAATACATATTTATCAATATCAAGTTATAAGTGCTTTCAATTCGTTCCTTGGGT
This sequence comes from Mythimna separata, assembly GCA_030763345.1. Classification (NCBI taxonomy): domain Eukaryota; kingdom Metazoa; phylum Arthropoda; class Insecta; order Lepidoptera; family Noctuidae; genus Mythimna; species Mythimna separata. The sequence continues at coordinate 10,873,003 of CM061174.1, read as the reverse complement.
GAGTAAATTTAATAATTGTTTTTACTAAAGTTGGTTTTTTTTTAATTTTTGTTATACGCATATAAAAGCATACGACCATGGCTATCCTCTAAACATCACATTAAAATATATTACTTGTTGGTAAGTTGTTTATTTAATAGACGTTAAATATTGAATAGTTTGTACATAACTATTTCAGATGAGAATGCTTGTTTCAAACTTTTGAGAGCGTGATTTTTCAGTAGTCGGGTTTTAGCTATTGAATTTATTTTTTATTAGCTTTTTTTTGTCCCGCAGAATCAAAAATACAAATTTTGAACTGAATATCTTAAAGCATTCTCTCCCAATAAATTATTTAAGTACTGAATTTTATACGTAGTACTTAATAATCTTTAATGCTTATTATTTTTCCCCTTAGAATCAACCATCAAAATGTATGAAGATAGCCCTTCAACTTCACGTGGCAATCTATCTCTAAATATAAGTACTACTCAAAGAGGTTCCAAAAAGTTAACAAGACATGGCTATGAATACGTTATTAAAAGACAAATCAATCTTGTGGCGGTGTGCGAAAATGAAAACATGCTCTGCGACGATAAAAACTAACTCTGATTTTAATGTGATAATGAATGAAACGAGTCATAGTCATGAACCCTTAAATACAACAGAAGTTGAGATAAAAATGCAAATGGAGAAGTGCTCAAAGGCTGTACAGGAGAATTTGTCTGATCCGATCTCAAAAATATTTGAAGAAAATATGGCTTCTCTGGAAGATCGTGGTTTAGATCTAATAAAGAAGTTGCCAGCTCTAAATAGTGTACAAAAAATGCTGTATAGAAAAAGAAATAAATCAATAGGAGCAAGAAAATTAACTTTTGCAAAAGCTAAAGATGTTGAAGTGCCGAAAAAATTTGAAAAGATATTATTTGCTGATTACGCACATGGGAAAACGCGTATTCTGATATTTGCTGATAATGAATTGAAAAAATACATGGCAACTTGTAAGAAATTTTACATGGATGGTACATTCAAAGTTTGTCCAAAGCCATTCTATCAATTGTACACTATTCACGCTGAGCTTGGAAGCAGTCAAGAATATCTTAATGTCATTCCAGTAATATACGCTCTGTTACCTGATAAGAAAATGTCCACGTACGAGCTGTTATTTCAAATAATAAAAAGTCAAATAACTGAGTGGGACCCCAATGACATTACAGTTGATTTTGAAGTTCCAGCTATATTGGCAATTCGAAGCAACTTCCCGGGTGTGAAAATAACGGGCTGCTATTTCCACTTCAATCGCAGTCTCTGGCGTAAAGCTAAGGCGCTAGGTGTATGCAAAACACAATTAGGCAAAATTCATGTAAAACTCTGTGCTGCTTTGTCTCATCTCCCATCCGAGTTAGTTAATGAAGGATGGCTCTACGTGATGGAGGAAGCTCCAAACAGCAACTGTGTCACACAATTTAATGACTACTTCGTGAAAACTTGGCTCGAAAATTCGGTTCTCGCAGACACTTGGTGTACATTCCGGCAAATGAATAAGACAAATAATGTTGTAGAAATATGGAACGGGCACATCAACAAATATATTAAATCAAAACCGAATATTGCTCAATTTTCGGAGGGCTTAATCAAAGATATACATTTCTTCGCCTCCATTATAAGAAAATCTACAGGCGGCTTCAAAATTTCGACGAGATTGCCTGAAACTATAGAGAACAAGAAAAAAATTGACTATGCCATAAACCAACTAATCACCGGTCAAATCACAGTAGGACATTGTTTAGAAAAACTAAGAAGTTGACTATGTTTAAATGACGTCGTAAATTTTGTATCTATAATTTTATTTTATATAGGTATGTCAAATATTTAATCTTGTTGATTTTAATGATTATTTATTCAGATTTTAATTGTAAGTTTTTTTTTATATTCGTGCATTTTTATTTGGGACTTATAATCATAGAGTATAATTTTAACTAGTTTTAAGTAAATCTTAAGAATCCAAATAGTTGTTAATAATTGTTAATTTTTTAGTTTTATTTCAAATTTTAAGACTATTTACATTTTTTAATACGTGATTTTTAATCAAACGACTGTGATTTTAACTAATTTTAAGTAAACCAGTTATAATCTAAAAACTAGTTGTTAATTATTTAGTTTGATTGATAAATGTTATAGATTTGATTGTTAAATATTCTTTTTAGAAAATTTAGATTTTTATACGTAACTTTTAATGAAACTATTGAGATTTTGACTAGTTTCTTTATGTTTAATTTATTGATTTTGATAGTTAAAACTGTGATTTATGATTGTTTAAATACTTTACAGTGTAATAATATTAATCAAGGGCAATTTTAATAGTTATTGTTTTTTTTAATTTCTATAAATGAAACTACTGTGATTTTTGATTATATCAGCTTAACCAAGCTATGGGTGTTTAATTTTTTCCCCAAACACTTTTGTTCATGAATGTACAAATATTTCAAATAATACAATACATTTTACCTTTTCTTTAAAGCGGTATGAGTTGACCAAAGAAAAATAATAAAAATATTAATGCGGACAACTTATCCCGCGGGATAAGTTTTAAGCGGGATGAGTTGACCAAAACCTCTTAGTAAGCTCATTTGCAGATGCCTATCCAGTAACCAAAATAAAGAGATATTCAAAGGACCACAAAGCCAAAATAGATATCGTTTGTCCCAAAGTCGTCAGACATTATAATACACACATGGGGGGCGTAGATTTATCTGACATGCTGATAGCCCTATATAGAACTCAAACGAAAACCAGAAGATGGTACAAATTCTAGATATTAGTATAAATAACGGTTGGTTATTGTATCGACAGCATTGTGCACAAATAAATGTTAAGAAAGTGATGACTTTGAAAGATTTTCGATGTCACATTTACTTCTCACTAATTTCCAAAGAAAGGGTAGAAAGGTCTGATGTAGTGGGACCTAGCCTGAAAATAAAGAAACCAGTTAAATCCCGGCCAATAGATGAGATAAGATATGACGGTATGGATCATCTGCCTAACCTTGAAAGTAGAGGACGTTGCAGGGTATGCAAAGATGAACAGTCCACTGTGATGTGCATTAAATGTAATGTGCGGTTATGTCTTTTTACGATTTTCACGTGAAAAATAAAACTTTAATTCATTCTGCATTCTTTGTTATTTTTAATAAAAATTTAAGCATTTTTTGTCATTTGATTTCAGAATCCTGATTTGGTATTGTATCTTTTTTGACACACTTCCAAAAGACTATACTTTTCTCCGTATTTGGCAATGTGTCAAAAAAGGCACATGATTTTCGCGTAATTACTGAAAAAAGATTTTTTTAGTATTTATTTTATTCCCTCAAATAATCGGTATATAAACATTTTTGTATAAAATTTGATAAAAATGGTGCTTGCCAAATTAAGGGTTAACCACCACTCTGACCCCAGTAGTAAACTCCAGAGATGGAGACTAAAACTAGAGGAATATGAGTATGAAATAATTTACCGGAAAGGGAAATTGAATAATGCTGCTGACTCATTATGTAAGAGGATGGACTAGAGAATTATTGAGAGTTTGAAGATCCTAGTCTCTATTGGTTCTTTTTTCAGCTATGTAAATACACACATCAAAAGTGTCTAGGGATCAAGCATTTTTATGCGGATTTCTTGAGATTGAGATGTGGCTTTGTAATAAATTTATGATTTTATAAATTTATATGGATCCTTTTTGGTGCATTTCATAATTTGAATCAGGAACTGTGAATCAAATTCGAGTAAAAGATGAAAATCAGCTGTCAATATTTTCCCTATAAAAACATACAACGCATTGAAGACATTATTAGTGCTACTGTTTCCCTACTACTGATTAAAACCAACGTTATTATGGAGCGGCGACGTCATTTAAGCAGGGAAGAAATGCTCAGAGCCGTGGGAATGATAAAAGCTGGTTCCCGGCAACGTACTGTGGCTTTAGCTCTGAATACAAGTCAGAGTGTTATCAGTCGACTTTGGACACGTTACCGAAGCACTGGTACCGTGGCTGAGCGCCATGGAGGACGGTATCGCTGCACCACACGGAGACAAGACCGATACATTCAAATCTTAACTCGAAGAGCTCCAACAATAACCGCCATGATGTTAGCCGTGAGGCTTCATCACTCTTCAGGGAACTTAATTAGCGACCAAACAGTCAGAAACCGCTTGCATGAAGTGAACCTTCATTCCCGAAGACCGCTACGGGTACCACCTATAGCAATGCACAATCGTAGGATTCGATATCAATGGGCTCTTGAACACAGAAATTGGGCAGAAGAACAATGGCGTTTCGTGTGCTTTTCTGATGAGTCTCGTTTTGGTATGAGACCGGATACAAGACGTATACGACACTGGAGAACCCCTGGACGCCAACAGCGATTAAAATCCTGCCAGGAAGTCCATCCTTATAGTGGTGGAACCATCATGGTATGGGCGGGTATTTGGATCGGCGGAAGAACTGAGTTGATTTGGATCAGAGGCAACCTCAACGCTCAAATTTATGCTGAGACGATTGTATCAGACGTCATCGTTCCTCTACAAGTGCAAATCGGTCCCTTATTTCAGTTAATGCATGATAATGCACGACCGCACACCGCAAGAGTTGTAAGACAGACTCTCGCCGCAGCTAACACCAATGTCCTGCCCTGGCCTGCTCAGTCGCCAGACTTGAACCCGATTGAGCATGCATGGGATATGCTACAGAGAAGAGCTCTGCCGAATAAGAAGGGTATCCAGTCGCAAGAAGACCTTTTTTTGTTGTTGCAACGAACATGGGCGGCCATTCCACAGCGTGATTTGGATGAACTCATTTTGAGTATGCCAAACCGAAGTTCTTGTGTTGTTAGTGTTCGCGGTAGAAACACGGATTATTAATTGTTTAAGTTACCCAATAAAATTTTAAAGAAAACTGTTATTTCAGTCTTTTTTTCGAACTTTAATGTTAGTGGTTCAAATGTCAAAAATCCCTTTATTAGGAAAATGGCAAAAATTTCTTTATTAATGCAAAGGTGACTTGGTTTATCGTTACTGTGACAAACGAAAACACTTTATTTGATGAATCCTTAAAGAAAATTTTAATTAATATCAATCAGGAGAAAAGTTATTGCAAAAATATATGTTGATCCCTAGACACTTTTGATGTGTGTAGCTGTAACATGAATAGCTTTAATTTAAGTCCGAAACTTTGCGATTAAATTTTAAAAAATCTAGATGGCTAATATCACTAATTTTGTATTTAAAAGTACCTTTACACAATATACGTGGAAGGAAAAGGACTTACAGGAAAATGCGTAGTTCTTCGATAGCTGCCTTCACAGTGCGCCGGTTCAGGCGATATTTCCTTCAAGTTTCACGAGAGACGAGGGTTTGAGGTGTTCATCACACAGCACCGATATTTTTCACTTTTAGAGTTTTAGCGGGAGCGCGGGCGCACGATACGTGTCACCAGTATGAACGCACAGGACAGAGAGAGGGAATGGGAGAAAGGAATGAATGGATTTTGGATAGGAAATCCTTCTCGAATGAGTTATTGAGTGAAGTGTAATATAATGTTGCAAGTATGTGTTTATGCTTTTATAATGAGGTACAGATAAAATAATGCGAATGGCGCAGACAACTCCCCCGGCCTAGAGGTTTTCCTCTAAATTACAATTTTATGAGAACTTAAATTAAAAAAAAATGAATTTAATTAAAAATAGAGTTAAGCGCAATTGTAAAGTAATTATTGAGTAGGTAGACGACAAAGCCGCACTACCGGGCGTATGTAGGAACCGGAAGCAGTTCTAACTTTCACAGTCCTAACTATATTATCCTTTCCAGGATAAGTCGCATCTATGACACCTAAAGGCCAGCAAAGCGGGTGAGCGTTGTTGTCTTTGATAACAACAATCGTACCTACTTCAATAGGCTTTGACGGTGTGTTCCACTTTTCACGCTGTTGCAAGGAAGTGAGGTACTCCTGGCTCCAACGATTCCAGAAGGAATGAGTTATTTTATTAAGAAGTTGATAACGCGATAAGCGATTGTCTGAAATGTCTGTGACGTCTTCAGCAGATAAATACTTAAGCGGAGTTACGTTTAGAAAATGATTAGGCGTTAAAGCACTAATATCAGACGGGTCGGAGCTTAAAATGCTTAGAGGTCGATTGTTTAAAAGGGGTTGTTCCCGTTCGTCCACACCCCGTCGTCCACACTGCGGACGACTGGGAATGATGCGTTCCGTTCGTCCACAGTGTAGACGAACAGAACGCAACATTCTCACATTCCCAGTCGTCCGCACCTCGTTTTATGTTTAGTTTAAGAGTCAGTGTAAAGAAATTTTAAATTAAATAAATGATTTAACGGTTTAATTAATTTAAAAACAACATAACCTATAATATTTAAAATTTCTTTACACTAACTCTTAAACTAAACATGAAACGAGGTGCGGACGACTGGGAATGTAAGAATGTTGCGTTCTGTTCGTCTACACTGTGGACGAACGGAACGCATCATTCCCAGACGTCCGCAGTGTGGACGACGGGGTGTGGACGAACGGGAACAACCCTTTAAAAGACATTCAATTTGAACAAGCACGGTACTAAACTCCTCGTAAGTTAATATTTGAGAACCAATTACTTTAAAAAGATGAGTTTTGACACAACGAACAGTAACTTCGCTGAGTCCATTAAAATGAGGACCGTATGGCGGACTATGTTTAAATTGTATGCGATTTTCAGCTAGTTGATCACCTATGTAATTTATATGAGATTTGGATTGAATTAGGGCGTAAATTTCATTCAATTTGCGCTTTGCGCCAATGAAGTTTGTGCCTCCATCACTATAAATCATAGCAACAGGACCTCTACGAGAAATGAAACGCTTAAAAGCGGCGAGAAATAAATCTGAACTAAGGTCAGTGACTAACTCTAAGTGTACTGCCTTAGTTGTCAGACACACGAATACACAAATGTAAGCTTTGTGGCTCTTAATTCCGCGTTTTCGGATATGAGTAATATAAAAGGGGCCACAATAGTCCACAGCGGTATTAACAAACGCTTTCGCTTGTGAAACGCGAAAGTCGGGTAGATCACCCATAGGAGGGTAAGTATTTTAAGTGAGATGGTAATTTATCAGTTATACAATCAATAACAAGAGCGGTTATTTTAAAAGAATTTGTTTTATTTTTTGCAGTAACTGTTATCTCCACGTAACCTATGATAGGCCGCGAAGAGGTTCCTACACCCTTTATAAATGAATTTGAAAGCGGTATAATATTTAATTGCAGATTTTTACAACAGGCTGTAGTAATTATATTATTTTGCGAAGCGTTATCTATTAAGCACCTTACAGAAACGGATTTGTTATGTTTGTTATCAACATAGACTTGTGCTTAGTGATGGATTAATTAGCATTAGCATTCATTATTAGCATGCGAATGCTCATTTAGCATTTAGCAAATGAAATGTAGATGCGAAATTCTGTGAAGTGCTAAGTGAATTCATTGCTTCGTATTTCGTTTATAACTTCATGCTATTAATGCACGATAATGCCGCGGCGCGCGCAGCACTGCACAACAGCATTAGCAATTTAGCAACGTGCGCTCTCCCTCGCACCCACGGAAAAACTAAATCTATCTGTTTCATGTGACTTTTAGCAGTTTTAGCAGGTGCATTTGATGCGAAAAATTAGGTTTAGCAATTATTATCTTATTGTCTTTGATTTGATCGTACTTAGGGTCGTATATTGTATGAATGCGTGGAATTATTTAATAATAATTTGTGTGACACGTGCGTGGCGCGCGTCGTATTGTGATTTATTGTGTCAAAGTTCAGTACGTTTTGGAAAGTGATAGTGAGAGTTAAGTTTTTAAAATTACTCTCTCTCATTACGCTAATTATTGTACTTAAATTGATAATAGTGTGAACTCATTAGATATCTATCTGTAACTGTAAATAATAATAGGTACCTAGTTTAAAGTAGTGAGAAGTGGCCGTGTATAAAAGTGTAAATAATTTACGTATAGGTAATAGGTATAAACTTTAAACTTGAAAATGTCTCACCGAACTAACCCTATATGGGATTATTTTTCAAATGTTGCTAGAGAAAATAAAATCGGTCATCATGGATTATGTATTGTATGAACACCAGTCCTAAGCCTGGATAAAGTATGAAGGAAAGTTCACGAAATCTTAAACATCAAAAGGTTTCAATTGTTAAATATTTTTAATAATATGATCATTAATTCATTATCATAATCACAACATAATGCAAGTGTGCTAGCAGAAATAAAACGTTATCGGCGAGCAAACTAAACGCACGTTATTCACGAACGCGCTTTTAATTCATATTTAATAACAAAATTCATATAAATATTTATTATCATTTATCGTAATATTAGCAAATAGCATAGCAATAGCAATTAACATGCTAAGACTTACGAATTCGCATGCTAATGAAATTTATGCGAAATAGCATTAATTCCCATCACTACTTGTGCTGTTGACAAGACAATCGTAGTACGTGGAGTTTTTATTCCTACGCGAGAACATGCACAAAGCGCCACCTGTTGTGACTGCGCGGAAGCGTCAGCTGATATCGATCGCTGCAGTGAACTTTGTTCCAAATGTAAAAGAGAATGATGTTTTTTGTTACATGTTCTACAGGTGTGTATAGATTTACACTGCGAGGCAGTGTGCGTTGTACTAAGGCAGTTTACACATCCACGTTTATTTTTAATAAAATCCAAACGCGAACCGGCCGATATTGTTTGAAAGTTTGGACAGGTATAAAGCTTCCAATGATCCTTGCTACTACAATACATACAAGTTTGGTTATTGTCACAAGCAACAAATGTATGTACTGTACTATCACGTGATTGGCTACGACAAGAATTATTTTTATTATTGTTGTTACTTATTGATGCGTTCCGAGTTAAAGTAGATCTATCTAATATTTTTACTTGCGATTTTATAAATTCAACGAAATCCGTATAAGTAGGAATCTCCACATCTCTCATATGCATCTCAAATGAATGTATGATAGCGGGATCTAACTTTTTTAAAGCTAAATTTAATAATATGAAATCCTTTAGGTCGTTAATTTTTAATTGTTCTAGTGCCGAAACAGACGCGTGAAAACTTTCAATAAAACTATTTAAAGAGGCGGAATTATTAATTGCGGGTTTGATATTTAAAATATTAGACATGTAGTGCGAGCCTAATGCTCGTTTATCTTGATACTTTTGAACCAAACTGTTCCAGATAGACGCGTAATTATCCCCTGACGGAATAATTCCGGCGGTAATTTGCAATGCGTTTCCTTTTAGGTTACCTATTAAATATTGCACACGTTGAGAATCTGTAAGGTTTGAATTTTCATGGACATTTGATTTAAATGATTCATAAAAAACAGGCCAATTATCAATTCTACCATCAAAAAACGGAATCTGAATTGGTGGCAGCTTGACTGAGCATTTTGATTGCATCGCGGTATCAGTAGACGCTGAGTCCTTCAATGACCTTGAGGACTTCGCTTCAATAAGTGAGCGTATTCTCTCTACTCGCGTATAAACTCCGTCAAAGGATATTTGACTGTTATAATCTATTTTATGATCAGGATTTATTTGTAAAGAATATGTATTTATTTTATCTATGTTAGAAATAAACTCTTGACGAGTAACTGAGATTATTTGCGTGTCTGCCATAAACGTCTCAGCCGAACGTAGCTCAATACTAGTCGTATTTATTTTCTTTGATATTTCATACAATGACGATAAACGCTCAAAGATTGCTTGGTTTTTAGCTTGCAGTATTTTAACTTTTATTTGAAGATCTTCCATATTGGAGTAGTTCTAGTAACTATAGCGGACAAAATAATTTATGTTTATGTAGGTAGACTTCAAGAATATTTTATATTTTTTTTATTTAAGTAGCGGGTGAGAGAAAATTATTGCGGTTGAGTTTATGTTATAGGCAAGTTTGCCGAACTAACTCACGATAATTAGCGGTTTTAATAATTCCCTATGCTATTTCAATGCAACAGGCGAACTATTAAGTTGGTACAGTAGTTCTCAATGATGTAGGTAGGTACCTAGCGGGGAATGTAAGAACGATAGTATGCGTTCAATATGGCGGTTTTACGAATTCAGGTTAGATAAGTAGGTACCTATTTAACCTAAATCCTAGGTAGGAGACCTATGAATGCTGATTCTATGAATCCGACTCGAATGGACCATTTTACTTATGGTAAGTTTAGGATAACGCGGCTTTTCGAAGGACCAGATTAAGTTGTTTAATTTTAGCGGGAAAATATTTTTACGTTGGATGATATATTGGACACAGAAATTGAGCAAAAGGAAGTAGGTATGGGAAGAGTATTGTGACTTACTTGGGAGATCTGGATGCCAGGTTGATGCACTGACTGCCGGGTGGATGACGACACTCACACGTGTTCTCGGATGGTCTCACTCGCGGTTAACAAATCGGTTATATTTTGCGTCACTGTGTCTTTGTGTCGGCCAACACGTTAATTAGGAGGTTTATGGTTCAGCGATTAGATATTAGATATTAGATCACCGCGGCGCCGCGGGTTCCCTGGTTCAGCGGAGTTTTTTGCGGTGGTGTTGTGCGGATGGAGTCTTGAAGCAGAAGAGAACGATCAACCAAAGATGGCGACCTTTTTTTCGCACCGGTCGGCGGAAATGTTCCTGATTGGCTTAGCGGCGAACAAGCTTTCTCATTCGCTGGCATGGGATATGAAGATATGGGGAGTCGGAGTATGATTGGCTCAATACTGTCGTCCAATATGAATGAATTATAATGTGTGAGATGCGTTTGGATACATGATACAAAAAATGTTTATAGGGCTAGCTTGCGTAAGCATAGCTAAATAAGGTGAGCTTGAGACACCGAAAGAAACGCGGTTAAATTCAAAAGTTGAAATCTCAGAATCTTTATCGAATCTGTATAAAATGCGTTGAAATGCGTGATGATCTGAATGAAGATTAAGTTGAAAATACATTTTTTCGATGTCTGCAACTACAGCAACGGAAAACATGCGAAGATTAATTAATAAATCAACAATGTTACTTTGTAGATTCGGACCTACGTAAAGGAGATCATTTAGCGATTTACCTGAGCTAGTTTTACAGCTAGCGTCAAGCACGATGCGAGTTTTACTGGACTGTTTATCCGGGCGGTAAACAGCACGGTGCGGGATATAATAATGCGGGATATTGAGAGAGGGATCTTTGACCTTGGCTAAATTACCTTTGTCAAGATAATCTTGAAGCGTAGCGTTGTAATTAGTTCTGATCTCGGGATCAGAATCTAACTTTTTTTCTAAATTAATGAGGCGACGCATCGCCGTTGAGTACGAATTTCCTAAGTCGGTACACGGAGCCTTAAATGGTAGCTGCACTGTGTATCTACCTGTTTCATCGCGAGAGTAAGTTGAATTAAATATTTGTTCACACGCCTGATCATCAGGACTCATGTGAACCTTATTAGGGACGCTTTCCAGCTCCCAAAAGCGTTGCGTTAGCGTGTCTAAGCTGAGCGTGCTAGTAGCGCACAGAAAAGTTTGCTCGCTTTTATTTTTATTTATTTGAGCGGGGCGAGAGCGCGAAGTTATGCGAGGTTGACAATCAGCCCGACCCATGGCTATGTAACCAAGAGTGGTTTCTACAGCGACGACCGCGGAGCCAGGTAAAGTTACCTTTCCACTTCCCAACAAAAGCGGGAAAAGTTCATTGCCGAGGAGGCAATCAATCTCACCGGGAACATGGAACGCGTCATCAGCCATAGGTAAATTACGTAATGGAGTGAGATTTGTGATATCTACTAATATGTTGGGCAAGTCGTCAGTAATACGATCTAAAACCCGAGCGTGAATTGTATAACAACAGCGGTGATCAAAGCGAGAAAATATTTTAAATGTTGTAGTACCATACGTGGGTATTTTTGCGTGACTTATACCGAAAATAGAAGATTTGTCAGGAGTAATTTCTAAGTTTAAACGTTTACAGCAAGCCTTAGTAATAAAATGACTCATTGAGCCTGTATCAAGAAAAACGCGGAGAGTATAAGGTTTATTATTATTATAAGCGTATACGGAAGCGGTAGGCAACAAAACAGTTGTATTATTTTCAACGCTCGAAGTAGCCGAAGTCAGTGATAAATAAGGAGCGTTTGAATTTTCGCGCGCATTGTTATCGCCTGTCGATACGCGTGGCGAGTCGAGTGTCGCGGGAGTGGCAGTCGGCGAAGGCGCGGAGGCGCGGAGGCGGGCACGCGGGGCGCGCCGGCGCCGTCCTCAACCGACGGCGGAGCGAAGCTATGATCAACTACCCGATTGTTGGAAAAGTTAAAGTTGTCTAGATGTAATAGCGAATGATGTTTACGGTGGCAAATCGAACACGTATTTGATGACTTGCACATTTTAATATTATGAAATCCTTAACAGTTACGACAAAACTTATGTTTGTTTACAAGATCTGATCTATCTTTTACGTTTTGATTCATAAAATGAGAACATCTATAAAGTGGATGTGAATCAGGGGATCCACATACCTTGCAGGAACGCACTGGGGTGTTCTGGCTAGTACTCGCGAAGGCTTGACTGTTTCTAGGTTTAAATGAGGATTTATTATTTTCGTTATTACTACGAACTTTAGAGGGATTAGAGTGATTACGAAGCGTTATTATTTTACTTTGTTCTTTTAGAAATAGCGAAAGATGATCGAAAGTAGGTATTGTAATATGCCTATGCGATTGTTCGAAAAGGTTAAAGACCTCTTTATCTAGCTTACTGAGTGCAATATCAGTTATTATAAAATCTGACAAATCTTTTATGTCTAAGCGACGTAAAGCGGCTTGTGCCGAATGAAATTGCTCGAGAAACGAATCGATAGGTTGATAAGGTTTAAATTGAATCATTTGATGTTAATACATGGAAGCTTGTACGCGCGTATCGTGATATTTTTCTATTAAATCATTCCAAATGAGTAGGTAATTATTAGCGGTAGGTATGATACCTGAGCAAACAGTTAATGCTTTGCCCGATAAACAACTTATTAAATACTGAACCTTTTCGGCGTCAGTAAGATGCGAATTATCATGAATAAGACTTTTGAAGTTTTCATGAAAAGTTGTCCATTTGCTGGGCGTGCCATCAAAAGAAGCAAGTTTTAAAGGCGGTAGTTTACGATTTAAAAACTCGAATTTATTACTAGTGCTATCATTACTCGTATTTTGTGACTTCTGAATGTTAGATTCTATTGCTTTTATTTCACAATAGATTTCATCAAATGCGGATAGTGAGGCGTAATTCGGTTTTGTCGTCGAACCACTTTCTAATAATGCTAAATTATAAGCATCAAGAGTTTCCATAAAGTTTGTTCTAATTTGCTCAAGGGAGCCAATTCGAGCTAGAAATTGCGATTTTAATGAACCATTCACGGAAACTTGTAGGCCGAGATCGTAAATGGATTGCACCATATGAAATAAATTTTCTTTTTTAGACTCTAATAGAAGAACTTTAGGATCTTCATAGGATTCTTTATCAGATTCCCTACCCTTACTACGCGTAGAAGTCATTTTTAGCGTTAGGAAGTACCTACTCGAGTTTTTAACCGTGTAATAAAATAGATGAGTGAGTGAATGTACGCGAGCGTGCGTGAGCAAAAAATGGACTCGCCCGTGTGCGTTGTATTTTGAGAAATATGCGTGAGATGACTAAAATATAATTATAATACTTTAGATAATGCGTGTTTATATTGAAATATGATGCGTTTTTGTAAAAACAACTAAGCGTTGATGAGATTGAGCGGGAAATGTGCCCTATTGGGCGCGCCTCGTGTATCACGTAGACGAGTAATGGCGGATGCGTAATTGTGCGTTTTTATGCGAATAAATGATAAATAAATGTGTGTGATGAGTGTAGCGTAGATGCGTAGTATATTGCGTTTTTTATTGGGTGAGAAGGACCAGAAGACTTGGAAGGAAAAGGACTTACAGGAAAATGCGTAGTTCTTCGATAGCTGCCTTCACAGTGCGCCGGTTCAGGCGATATTTCCTTCAAGTTTCACGAGAGACGAGGGTTTGAGGTGTTCATCACACAGCACCGATATTTTTCACTTTTAGAGTTTTAGCGGGAGCGCGGGCGCACGATACGTGTCACCAGTATGAACGCACAGGACAGAGAGAGGGAATGGGAAAAAGGAATGAATGGATTTTGGATAGGAAATCCTTCTCGAATGAGTTATTGAGTGAAGTGTAATATAATGTTGCAAGTATGTGTTTATGCTTTTATAATGAGGTACAGATAAAATAATGCGAATGGCGCAGACAATACGTCTAAATAAAAATTCAGGCTCTACGTCTTATACATTTTTTAATGTTTGTATTTGAATGTAAACTTCGGGTCTATTTTTCAAAAAATACTAAAAACTCGATGAAATAAAATCCACAGGGCATGGGTAATGTTTAGGGGTCTGAAAGGATAGCAGATGACCCATCCAGTCGACCATATCAATTTGGCACACGATGCACCAAACACCCTGTATTATATTTGTTACCCATTGCTGCTCATTTAGGTTCCACCAGAATGCTGAAACGCATCCAGGAAAAGTACTACTGGAAAAATATGCGATCAGACATAATAAATTACGTAAAAAAATATCTTCAATGTCAAACTAACAAAGCCCTTAGGAAACTCCATCGTGCTCCCATGCAGATTACGTCTCTTTCCACTCGTCCTTTTGAACGTGTAGCGTTAGACATCGTAGGCCCACTTCCGGAAGCTGGTAACGATAGGTTTAGGTATATCTTGACCCTTCAAGACGACTTTACCAAATTCTCAACCGCCTAACCAATCACAAACACCACAGCAGAGGAGTCATGCGAATGTCTTGTCCATTTTATAACGCTATTTGGAATACCCAAAACAATCCTAACTGACCAAGGGACCAATTTCACAGCCGAGCTGTTTAAACAAAACTGCAAACTGTTTAATATCAATCATCTGTGGAGTACCCCTTATCTCATCCTCAGACTCAAGGCGCTCTTGAAAGGAGCCACTCAACCTTAAAAGAATATTTAAAATCCTACATAAACGAAGAACAAAATAACTGGCACCGCTTTGTGCATACAGCCATGCCTGCCTATAATTCAGCAATCCATTCAACCACTCATTTTTCCCCTTACGAGCTAGTATTCGGAACCAAACCATATGTATCAGGTTCTAAAAAGTCATAAATAATCATATAAAAATACAATACTTAGTCAATGAAAATTTTTATTTTATTTTTGTAATTTTAGTTGATTTTTAGAATAACTCTCTTAACAAACGTGCGGGAAGTGCTAGTGTGCTTTATATCAATGAAATAGTGTTTGTGCGTGAAACTTAGCATCGGGCGAGTATCAGACTGTCTGTGTTTTAATAAAGGTAGTTCACACGTACCGATTTCCATAATAAAAAAATAAATAAAAAAATGACCTCCTCATTTTATTATTGATTCGGGTCGAGTATCACTAACATAATTACCTCCCAAAATGCCATATACTTTCAAAACAACACCTTGTATAGAAGTAAATATTTCCAATATATCTAGACCAGAAAAACAAAAAGTGAAAAGACAACTTCTTAATTATAACGTTTTAACTCTACAAAATACTCACAAAAATTCTGAAGACAATAAAGACCGAAATGATCTTAAAAGAGTAGTTGAAAATAATATAGTCAAAAAGTACAAGGCAAAAAGCGTAACCACAGCTGTATTGGGATTGAGGGGAAGAGTGTGACACATCACAGAAAAACTATTTTGTGAAAAAATTAGATGCTTATAGAAGAAATTAGGTAATTCTATGTAAAAGATGATGTTAGCCGGGCAACAACCGGGAAGAATGAAATCAAAACATTGAAAAAAAATACAAGCAACAAGGATTTAGATACAATTTTATCTATAATACAATGCGTCTTGAATTCGAAAGAATGTGGGGAATGCTCTGATTGTAAAGATAATTCTATTTCCTTTAACTGGGTTACTCATAATCAAAGTGAAATAGTTACTTACGAAGAATTTAAACTAGATAATTACGAATATATAAATAAAAAAGATACTCAAATATCAATTACTAAGAAGGTGAAAAAGAAACAAACGAGACATTGGAAAATTTTGTAGAGAAATATTTAACAAAGAACTTAATATCGTAAAAAAAACATGTTTATAATAAAAACACCAATATCACCAGTACTCATTGTGCATCAAAAATTAAAAAAAAAACAGTGAAGTTGCAGTTCATACAGATTTTTGTGAAAATTATACATGCAAACTTTCAATAGAAGTTCGATCTATGCACTTCGGTGCTTCGAAACTACAGACAACGATTCATACCGGTTTCTTATACACGAGTGGAAACAAACCACAAGCATTTGCTTCTATATCGCCCAGCAACGAACATGGTCCGGAGGCCATATGGGCCCGTCTTGAATTTTTCAAGCCTAGAATCAGTTCGAGAAATTGATGATAATTTGTTTGGATATTGGATGGGCTTAACAAAAGCGAAATTCCTTAATTTGTTGGAAGACCTACCCCGACTGTTAGAAAAACACAGGGGTATGCTAGGTCTAGCTGCGGTATTAATAAAAATGCGGACAGGTGATTCGGACTTAAGAATGTCAACATTATTGGAAGTACCTCGCACTACACTAGAAAGGTGCAAACAGCTCAGGAGATACTTCTGCAAGATTTTGTTCCATGTAACCTCGGATTGAATCACTTGACAAGAGAACAATAAATAGAACAAAACAACCTTATGATACCAAATGGTATTTATAATGAAAATAATGAGCAAAGTGTAGTAATGTGTGATTGAACATACATTTTTTAAAATAAAAGTAGCAATTATATGTTTCAAAAAGACTCATAATATTCGTTACACAAATACAGAAACCTCAAACCTATTAAAACAATTTTTAATAGTAGCCTGTGAGGGTTACATTTTAGATTGTTTTGGTCCATACAAAGCTACCACATCTGATGCAGAAATAATGTCTTCTTTGTTCAGCAACGACAATTCCCCACTAACGGCCAGTTTTTTCATCAAAGGTAACAGCCAAAGTAACGACATAAAGTAATAATAACGATTAAATTCGTTTCTTCACAATTTCAACCGTTGGTTTGACTGTTACTGCTCATTGAGGGGCTGTTAAAGCTATAGTCACTGTCATTTTGACAAAATTGTATTGGTTTCACTGCGTTCATTATGGATGCGTTCAAACACATTTTATTTTAAAGTTTTTTTTTTAAGAAATAGGGTAAAGGCGGGAATAAATGCCCCGGTGGCATAGATGCCTTGTTATCAAAAAATGACAAACGGAAACGGAACCCTCAGTGCGCGAGTCCGACTCACACTTGCCCCCTTTTTTATTTGTAATATGTACGAATGTAGCAGAACCATGCCATGAATATATAAAAGAAAGGAAGGAGTGCGAGTTCGAGTAGCATTTTGCATTAGCATTATCAGCCTTATAATAATCCCACTGCTGGGACTCAAGTCTGCTCTCTAGGAGAGGAATGATCCACCACGTGGGCCCGGGGTGGACTGGTGGATGAGAGTATGTTCGAATTAGAGTATGGAATACAGAGCAATTACAGTCAACTTTCGAGGAAATGGACAGAAATACCATGGGGGGTTAAAATTCTAAAACCACAAATGCTTTTAGAATTTAAAAAATAGGTCCAAAAATATTTAAAGGATTAAACTAGCTAGCAATATATATCCCGCCTTCACCCTAAACAACAAATGACATTTGACTTATGGCACTACTGGACAGTGATGTTGCGATGTTGTCATGAGTAAAAAAAGCTCCCCACGTGTTTTTGGGGTAATTACGACGTTTGCGTAGCGGCAACTCTTTTGACTTTTAGTTTAGCTGTTATTTGGATGAAGAAACACATTTGCCATTATGACAGCTATGGTCAAGTAAATGTTAATGGTTTTACTGATAGTTTTAGTTTTTGATGAAAAAACTAGCCGTAAGACGGTACTTTCAAGATAACGACATATTTATTTTAGACAGGGGATTCAGAGATAGCATCAGCTTATTGGAACAATGTAATGCATATATACCAGACTCACTTTTGGAAGGCGAATACCAGTTAACCACCACCCAAGCAAATAGAAGTAGATGTGTAACTATATGCAGATGGGTGGTGGAAGTTATAAATGGATATTTTAAAAGAGATTTCAGATTGCTGTGCGCATGTTATGACGTTAGTGTGGTACTTGGGTTGGACTAGGCATGAACGCAACATTGTGGCTCCAGCGGCATTTTTGGATGAAATGGTTGTACGACAAGACCTTGAATTAATAATTATCTTCGCCAACCCGCCAACACGTTTGGTCAAACGTGTTGACGGGTTGGCGTGGTTGACGTGCTAATAGTCGTAACTTCTCTATATAAGAAGAGGCTTTTGCCTAGTTGTGGGACAACAGTAATACGCAGGTTTTATTATTTACTAATAGGCCCTTTTTCTGTTCATGAGACTCGTTAAGACTGTCCAGTCTCCTGAAATCTCAAAGTGCACTTTACGAAACGAGGACGGCAAAACGTTGCACGTCAAGATTTTAAAATTAGCATCAGCAGGATAAATTATCTACGAGAATATAACTACTGACCGCAATAATATTAATCTCTGTGACCGTAAGCTCTAGAAAGCTGAAATTTGGTATCAATATGTATGTCAATCATGCCGACGAAGTGCAAAAATAAAAATTGGAAAAAAAAATGTTTTATTAGGGTTACTTTACATGTAGGGGGGCTCCCCTAAATGTAAAGTAAAACGCGATTTTTTTTTTATTTCAACCCTAACGTGTGATATATTGTTGGATAGGTATTCAAAAATGAATAGGGGTTTACTAAAATCATATTTTGATAATACCAATATTTTCGGAAATAATCGCTCCAACAGTAAAAAACAATGTGCCCCCCCCCTCTAACTTTTGAACCATACGTTTATAAAATATGAAAAAATCTGGAAAGTCTCTACTTTCCAGATTTTTTTGGCTTTATAAAGACTTTCTAGGAAAATTATTTTGAACTTGATGGGACGAACAGTTTTTGAAAAGTTGGGGACACTTATTGTGACGGACGGGAAACTACGGAACCCTACACTGAGCGTGGCCAGACACGCTCTTGGCCGGTTTTTTTTATTTATTTAACTGATAAGAGAAAATTATTATATATTTTTAACAATTTTTTATAAAGATTGGAGGATTAGTTGTATATCAGGGTGCACACACCTGGAATTGTAAGCGATACCCTTGGAAGTAGTAAGCGATGTGAGTACATCAGGTTTTATAGCAGCATTCCATAGATTCGTAGCTAGACGTGGCCATTGCGCACAATTATGGAGCGACAGTGAAACAAATTTTGTCGGAGCTGCAAGAGAGCTCAAAGAGATACTTGCTGTCCAGCAAGATAGTGCAGCGTATGTAGAAGCACAAGGGACTACGTGGAATTTCATATCTCACCGTGCCCCTAACTTCGGTAGACTATGGGAGGCAGCAGTGAAATCCACGAAGTTTCATTTGAAACGCGTGATCGTAACCACTACCCTGACATACGAGGAGATAAGTACTCTATTAAGTCCAACTAGAAGCTTATCTGATCTGTTCTAGACCTATTACCGTCATTAGTGGAGAAGATATTAATGAACCTATGCCTTTGACCCCTGGTCACTTCTAAGTTGGGGAATCATTCATTTAAAAAAATTAAAGCAACAATGGGGATTGTTCATTTTTTTTCTAATGAGTAAATATGAAATCCGTTTCGAGGCTATAATAGGGTCACTCATAACAATTTAGCGTTTAGAAAAGTAAAATATTCACGGATTATTGTTATTTATCGCTAAAAGTAAATAACCTTAATTTGACCTCTAGTGACGTCATCTTTTGACTCTAAAGGGACAATTCCTTTGCCATCAAATCTACACACGCTCACACACACTTGTTTACCAAAACCACTTGTTTGTCAAAAGTGTCAAGATATATAAACATAACCTCGAATTCTTCAAAAAATCGATTATTCTATTTAGCCTCTAGCGAAATTACCACCAAAAAACGATGGAATATAGGAAGTGCTTCATTCCGACCTGTAAAAATGACTCAAAAAATAGTCCAGATAAAATTTTTGTTCGTATTCGGGAAGACTTGAAAGAAAAATGGTGTTGTGAAGCTAAGGCGGAGTGTTTTAAAATTTACAGAATGTATTGCTGTGAAGATCTTTTGGAGGTAAAGATTATTGATTTCATAAAGCTAGATACTATACATTTTTTGGTTTAATCGCCATTAGCACTTGTCACAACTTATTACAAACCTATGATATTTTCTAACCTTTCATTATTTAGTAATGTAGCCCAGGGAAGATTTGATTAATTATTACCAATGCAAGTTATTCAACGTAGAACCTAAACTAAAACGTTCGGCTTTGTTGCGCAATATTGGTCAAGATACGAATGAAGGCCTATCAGAACTAAATACGTTATTTTTACAACCTCCAAGTACCAGCCAGCCATTGAAAAGAAAACGTGATGATTTTGATAAATCAAAATCCAGCACTAGTCCCAACAAAAGTAAGCTGTTTAAAAGGATTGAGGATATAGCTGTGCCCAGTACATCCACATATTCTACATTAGCTATAAACGTAGGTACTTTCTGTTTCTTTTTTCATCATAATAATAAAATAAATATATAATTATAACTGAAAAAAAGTTACACACATTGTGTTCACCATGTTAATCTTTTTGACAAATCAAATGAGTGAAATAGCTATAAGTGTGAGTGAATTATGTAACGATATGCGATGAATTTTAAGAAGTGTGTAGCTACTGAAATATATGCACTAAGTACTGATTTATTTCCAAATCGATGCTGCTACTCAGTGTGAAATAAAGATGGTTGACAAGAGTACAAACTATAAAACTAGGAAACAGCCTGCAAATATTACTACCACTGACATACTGCAATCTTCACAAGAGACATCTTTGGCAGTAACTCTATCTTTATTTGGTTGTACATCAGAAACTGAAGAATCAAGTGTATGTGATACAAGTAGAGTGGTGTCCAAAACTAAGAAGACTATGTTAGACTTAGTAATAAATAAACCAAGGATGTATTTGGGGTTACCGAAACAATTTATATGGCTTATTGATCATATAGTAGAAAAAAGTACAGCAAAAATAGATAATCTACACATTATTGTTACTTTATTAAAAATAAAGCAAAATGACTCACTGGAACGTATAAGTGATCAATTTAATATATCTCGTACCAAGCTGTCATCAATGATATTAACTGGTATTGAAGTATTAGGTAACTCCTTACAAAATTTTGTTTATTGTCCCCAACCCAAACAAATAAAAGAGAATCTCTACCATTGGTATTTAAAATAAGATATTCTGATATCCAAATGACCATTGATTGTTTTGAGATGCAAATCTCAAAACCATCTAATCCTTTGAAGCAAGCTCAGACATGGTCGCAGTACAAAAGTTGTAATACTGTTATAGTACATTACGATATTACTGCGTAATGATGGTTATAACATGCGAGGCGGAATTTCAGCCCGAGCCGAAGGCGAGGGCGTAACTGAGCCGAGCATGTTATAACCAATACGCACGTATATCGTACGACGTTTTTTAACACATTTGCGAGGAAACAGAAAGAAAAAAAATATTTACACATTAAATTTGTCATTTCATTAATGTGGACATTAAACCATGCTGTAATAAGCAATTACAATGACTTTTTACACAAAAAATTACGAATATACGTTTACACTTTGGAAAGGAACGGAACGTGAAGCGACGCCATTTTGTTTTATTGTTGTCTTGTTAGTTAACGTCCGTTTGTTGCCCTTGCAAGTTGCGTTCGTATGACTACCATGGCGTCCCCGAAGCCCTATGCCTCCGTGTCTGAAGAGTCGAGTGATGTGCAAGTGTTGGATTCTAATGAGCCGCTTGTCACGGTCTCCTCTTCTGTGCCTGTGCCTGGAGAGTCGAGTGTAGTGCGAGTGTTGGACTCTAATGAGCCGCTTGTCACGGTCTCCTCTTCAGTGCCTGTAAGTAGAACGCGAGTGTTGGACTCAAAAGAGCCGCTTGTGCCTACTGCGCGAGTGCAAGTGATGGACTCAGATGAGCCACTTGTGCTCCCGTGTGTGTCGTCAGCCGTCAACGAACCGGTTGCTGGTCCCAGTGGAGGACGAAGACGAAGAAGATGACGATGTTCCTGCATTGCCTAGGCCTACTGGGTCAAGTGGCAGAAGGATGAATTCTAACTCGGATGAGTTAAGGTCAGTTCTGAATTATTGTATATTTGTTACTTCTAATCAGATATTCTGCAGATTAAAACTCACATAGTTTATAGAATATCTGATTGAGTCTGTTAAGGTGGAAAATATTATGTTTCAAGTATTTATATTAACCTATCACATACCCGCAGAACGAGACATCATCATCTGCCTAGCCTTTTCCCAACTATATTGGGGTCGGCTTCCAGCCAAGCCGGTTTTTAGCTGAATACCAGTGTTTTACGAGGAGCGGCTGCCTACCAGACCTCCACAACCCATTAACTGGGGTAACACGGTACTTCATGGCAAGACTGGAGTCAGATTTACTGGCTTTTGACTATCCGTAACGACTGCCAAAGATCTCCAAATGACAGCCGGGACCAACGGCTTAACGTGCTTTCCGAGGCACGGAGGAAACTCGTTATATTAAGATGGTCACCCATCCACAGACCAACCTAGGCAAGCGTTGCTTAACCTTGAAGATCGACCTGTGCGGCTGTTATTATCTAGCCACGAGCTCCTCCGCAGAACGAGACACAATAGTAAAAAAATAACAGCCAGTCTCATAGGACCGGTCGGGATTCATGAACTAAGTAGCACTTTCTTATTTGTTTCAGATCTATGTGGAACTGGAGGAAAATATTTCTCCAACTGGGATCTCATGAACAATGTCTACAGTTTGCGGAGGAGAGAGGGCTCATACCCAGGACCAAACTGTGTTCCTACCATCGGTCACCGATGTCGTTGGCCAAGAGGAAGCCGGGCAAGTCGGGAAATTTAGATGCCGGAAAAGTAATTGTCGGACGAGAACAGTGTCCCGCTCTATTGGGACATGGTTTGAAAATGCACGCCTGTCACTAACGTTGATATCAAGTTATGTATGCGTACAGCGAGGGACTCACGTATCGTCAGGCCAAAAAAGAGTTGGCCAATGAAGCTGTATTATCATCACGCACTGTCGCCGATTGGTACAGCTACTGCCGTGAAACAGTTGCAATTTTTGAGAGTTGAGAAAGTACAATCGTGGTCGACACGTCGAGGGACATAGAAGATGGAAACGATGATTTGCGGTTAGATGTGTCCTGATAGGTCTGCTGAAATGTTCGTGCCACTGATTAAAAAACATGTTGAGGAAGGCTCCATTATTCACACTGACTATTGGAGAGCATACCTGAGCCTTCCTCAACATGGATATATCCACAAACGGGTCAATCATAGCGACCCGACAAATAAATTTGTGGCACCAGACGGGGCACACACTCAACGTATTGAGAGTCAGTGGAGGGGTTTAAAACAAAAATTTCGACAACATCAGAATAAGGAAAACTTCACTGACTGGCTGTGCGAATATTCCTGGAGGCGTAGAAATTTAATCCAGCATTTGGATCCCTTTGAACAATTGATTAACGTTTGAATCCCCAACCGGTCCTATGAGACCGCGCTGTTATTGTTTTACTATTGTGTCTCGTTTCGCGGGTATCTGAGTAACTACTGCCATAAAGCATGTATATAAAGGAGACTGAAACGATTACATACAATCTTGGGCCTAGGTGTAAGAAGATGAAAGTGGTGTCAATTAATAGCTTATATATTATCAACCTTTCACTGACAATTCTGCGGATTTTGTCAATCTGAGAACAGAGATGTAAGAGATTGAGGGCCTGTTTCACAATGTCCGAGTAGCCACTACTTCCCGAATAAATTCAAAAATGTGACAGAATTTGTATGAAATTATCTGCCAAGTAAGATATTGGCAACTTACTCATAGGTGGTGAAATAGGCCCTAAGTAAAAGTGAAGTTATGTGCGAATCTTTAACTAACAGCTGATTCCTGAAGTGCAAAATATGTAGTTTTGCACTAATATTATATTTACAAGAAAATGTTTGAAAAATCATAATATTATAAATGAATGTCAACGACTTTAAGCATTAGGTAGGAAACAGGTAAGGAGATAGGAAAAGAATGTCTAAAATAAAAAAACAAATCATTTAATATATATGTGTTTTATTCGTCTTCAATTATAATTAAAATGTTGTCTAGAAATTGTGCAGGTGGTACTATACGATATTGGTACCTAGCCCAGCTAAGGTACCATATATAATGCACATTATGTGAGCGCAACAGCCTATAGTTCGTTTCACTTGAGCCAAGTTCCAGCACGCTTGACAAACACAATCACTACTGCTTACCTAAAAATGGAACATTTTTATCAATCTTCACCTACATAAACATCACCTAATTAACTATTGTGTATGAGGGTATTATAACATTGTTTGATAAATAAATAATTCTTTGCCATAACTGTAAACAATCTCTGTAGGCCTTCTAACCACATGTATTTTAAACCTGCCAGGATGGTAGCTGGTTAGATGAGGTTATAATTTACTTACAGACTGAGGCGCAAGCCATTGCCAAACGTGTGAGCAATCTTCGGTGTCCAAGGTGAAAGCAAAGGTCGTACAAGGTAGGCAGGATCAGAATCCGTAAAATACAAAACGCATCAGAAAACACGAAATAAGTGAGAACAAGAACATTCGGCAACTGTCAGTGACATAGACTAAAAATATGAAGAAAAATAAGAGAGATTTGAATCGATATAATCATTAATATTGGTTTTTCAGTAATTAATTGATATTTGATTTATTAATATGTACATAGTTGATGAAGATTATATTGCATATAAGTATATACAGTGCATTTAATCACTTTGAGTTGATTTTTAGTGCAAAAGTTTTATTTTCGTAACTGTGTAATCGATTACTGAATCGATAATCTCACGAAAACTATCTTTCTCATATTTCTCTGGTTCTAGAATGTTAATTAAAGTGATTTTTCATATTCTTAGGTAAAAAAATATGACTAATTTTTTGGATCATATCTCAACTTCCTACTTTTGGGCCTACCGTTTTCCGTCTACTTAAAATAATATTCCTTGCGTTGTCAAACTATCGAACCAGACCCCGAGCCTCCTCTCATGTCAGTAAACAATTTTGGTTTGGTTAGGTTAGAACTGTGACCATTAAACTCATTCATTGTCATTGTCATTTTTAGTGACGTTTTATTTATTCATTTTTCTTGTTTTTATATTGACATTTAATTTAATTTAATGACATTTTAATGATTTTTATTTTATGGTTTATTGACATTTTAATTAAATGTACTGACATTTTAATTTAGAATCTATGACATTTTAATTTAGTGACAGTTGTAATTGAATTGGTTTTATTGTAGGAATATCAATCATATTAATTATTATTGTAAAACATCGTGGAGCTCCTGAACTAACATAGATTAAGTGGTACTAACAAATAATGTGGACCGAAGTTGTCTTGAAATGAATAAATTATTATTATTATTATTTATTATTAAAGCGCCAGAATTCCCACTCTTATGTCAGTAAACAATTTTGGTTGGGTTAGGTTAGAACTGAGACCATTCATGATCCCCCCTCTTATGTCAGTAAACAATTTTGGTTGGGTTAGGTTAGAACTGTGACCATTAAAGCCAGATCCCCTTCTAATGTTAAAAGCCATTATGATTTTAGCCCCAAACCGCCCCATCAATCGATCGAAATTAGTGTTCTCTCCTAACATAACCTCAAACTTTAAACCTGAATATCTCCATAACCATGGGGCTCCGCGGTGTGGGAGTGGTACAGGGGGGTAGCACTTCACCCCCCCCTACCCTCCACGCCCTCCCTTAAATCGACGGTCCATAATGGAAATTTTTACCGCTTTGTGCCCATTAAGGTTCAAAATATTTTGAACAAACAAGGCGAAAACACGAAAATTTAATTCAAAACACACTGTATATACAGAGTGTTAATTTAAACGAGGGACTTATTGAAGGAGGGTATTCAGTATTCGATTCTCGTCTCAAATATGTATAAAACTTATAACCTTAATATTTGTCGGAATTGTCCAATAAAATACATTACTCATGAACACTGCAAAACTCACGCGGCAAGACACGTGCCAAATCCTACCGATAAGGAAGCTCCCACGGTCACGCAAACACACGCGACAACACAAAAGAAAGGTCCCGCCCCTTTCTTTTGTGGTGTCGCGCGCCGATGCACCGATAGCACACACACACACACTCGCGCCGCCCCGCGCGCGCGCTGCTTCAGTCTATGCGAATGCACCGCTACATCCGCATGCGTAATCTTGCGCTTCCGTGTATCGTAAAAACAACCCCGCTTACTTCGCGATAAGTGTTCTTTCGTAAAAACTAAAAATGTCTTATCAATATTCCAATGAAGAGTATTGGGATATGGTTCGTGCCTACTTACTCGCTAATGACAGTGTGCGAGGAGCCATTAGTTTGTATCGGGAGATGTTTCCCAACCGCCAGATTCCATCATACAATCTGATGCTAGGTCTCAACCAACGATTGCGAACATACGGTCAGTTCACCGTACCCGTGCATGCCCAAGGACGAGGAAGGCAGCCATACCCCGTGCACCTACAAGAAGCGATTTTGGAATACTTCGAGCACCACCCTCAAGAAAGCACACGAAATGCTGGAAGACGGTTTGGAGTATCGCATGTTACTGCGTGGAAGCTGCTGCATCAAGAAGGAATGCACCCGTATCATTTGAGATCCGTGCAAGAACTTGGGGTCAACGACCACGAACCACGGGTGAATTTTTGCCGCTGGTTTTTATCTAATTTAGACAAAAACATTTTATTTACCGACGAAGCTACGTTTACGCGTATGGGGATATTTAATGTCCATAATGAACATTGGTGGAGTAACGAAAATCCCTATGTTACGCGACAGGACGCTTATCAACACCGGTTTAGCGTAAATGTGTGGGCAGGTATTTTAAATAATTGTCTAATAGGCCCTTATTTTATTGACGGAAGACTTGACAGTGTATCATACCTTGACATTTTAAATAGTGTGGTGGATGAAATGTTGGACGAAGTGCCTCTCAGTGACTATCGAAGTGTATTCTATCAACACGACGGAGCGCCCGCGCACTATCAGGTGCGCGTACGTGAGTTTTTGAACAATAATTTTGGTGACAGGTGGATAGGTCGTGGTGGGCCAGTGCCATGGCCTGCACGCTCTCCAGATCTCACTCCATTAGACTTTTATTTATGGGGTGAAGTGAAAAGAATTGTGTACGCTACGGAGTACTCAAACAGGGACGAGTTAAAAGTACGTATCACGGACGCTTTTAATAGTGTAAGAAGTGATCCCTTTGTTTTAAATCGCGTTAAGGACAATATGCGAAAACGTGCTGAACTATGCATAGCACGTGGAGGTGGTCATTTTGAACAATTGTTAAGATTAGTTTAAAAATATGTAAATAGTCAATCAAGTTAATCGTTGTAAATAGGTGTGATTCCATTTTTTAAATACGCCAAAAATACTAAGTGCATATTTAATAACTTTGTCTGATCGTAATTATTGTTGTCTTAAATTATTGTAGATCACAATTCACATTTTTCATTTTTTTTTTCATTTGCTTTGAAGATTTTTAATGTTGTTTAGTACTTAGATATTTTTGCCTGTCCTAAGCCAGATTTAAAGTATGAAGGGAAAATGGATTCAAACCAAAAGTCATTGACCCGCGTTCATCGTCTCCTGATAACGTTCAATCGGTAGCGCAAGGGTGTACACACGTTGCGAGACTTTTCCGAAAATTTTGTTATGGTTCTGTCTGTTATTTGTCAGTGATTTTTTTTTGTTCATATTTTTATTAGTATCATATAAGTATATACTATTGAGGGTTTGAATATGTCCCTCGTTTAAACTAACACTCTGTATACATTTTTACAGAGAAATGAAATCCTACATAGAAAAGTGGGAAAAACCAATGCAAATTCGACTGGATGATTTTGCCAAACATCATTGAAAGTATGTTCTGATGTTGAATAAACAGTTATTTTCCTCAAGGATATTAATATAGAAATCGATGACACGAAGTTAATTGACGAATGGGCAAAAAAAGCTTTTAGCTTGAGCCTTAATGACGGAGATAAACTGTTAAGCCCAAACCAGCTGTGGCAGAATTTTTTTAAAACGCCTAATGCTCACGTATATTCTGAACTTCTTAAAATTGCACAATATTATTTTTGTATACCAGCGGAATTTACTGGCTGGATTATTCTGATGTGTTTTCCGTCAATGGCACCAATGCAATGCGGGAACTTGGTATTTTTTTATAAACCTCTTGCAATGTTTTCCCAATCATTTCCTGTTGTAGGTAATATTTATTATAAATTGTCCTTGATGTTTGCATATAGCGTCACACACTTCTCTAACTATTGTACATTTTGTTGTATAACCGAGTCTGTAGTTGTAATATAGTTCCATAAATGATACCTGTTGCAAGATATCTGCAAAAAAAATCTGACTTAATATTTACTTTCAGCTGTTACATTACAAAGAAAGTGGAAGAGTTTCCGCGGCTGCTTCACAAGGGAAATTGGCCGCCAAAAAAATGTTGAGTCTGGATCTAGCGGTGGATCACGTAAAAGTGAATACATCTTCTTAATTTCTTAATTCTTTATTGTACACAAAAACTATATTTAAGTACAGTGATTTTTACAGTTCATGTACAAAGGCGAGCTTAACTCAACAATGAGTTTTCTCCCAGCAAACCTTTGAGTAACATATCTTCTTTAAACAGCTGCAATTCTTAAAAAATGTTGTAGCTGTAAAGGAACCTGAACACGATCACGTTGCTGATGAATAACCTACGGAGAACTCTGAATCAGATACACAGATGGTACAACGTAAAAAAAGAGAATAAAGGCCACTACGTGTTCCGAAGATGATAAATTCCTTGAAACTCTAGAGAGAAGCATCGAGACGAGAGAAAAATTTGACGAAAAAAATGATGACGAAGACAGGTTATTTATGTTGTCTTTGGTAGGTACATTAAAAAAAAGTACCTCCAGAAAGAAAAATGGATACGAAAATGAAGATAATGTCTATACTCGACAACGCAACTAAGCCTTTATATTACCCCCAAAGCTCATGGTCGCAATCCCAACAAATGCAACAGTCTCCTTCAACCTAACATCTGGGATATTCTACTCGTTCCGGAGGTTCTGAAATGTCACACACCCTTGTCGAATTTGTCAAATTCGAATCAACCATTTTAGACATGTATGTATGATTAAATTATAAATATATGCTTATCTCAATGTCACAAATAGTTTTTCTTCAGGACTTATAGATTTTCTTAATATTATATCTTGTTTAGTTAAATCATTCCAACATAAACTCAACAATTCATCAGATGAAGTTAGTGTCATCCTCAGATAATTGAACATTTTTTCAGGGTATTTTCTTAAATCTTCATAGAGTTTGAGAAAGACATCGCTTTGGCTTCGGTTTGATACAGTGCAGTACCACGTCCATTCCTGACTGTGTCGAGACAGAACTGAATGTATTGGCGACGCGATTGTGCGACTCAATCTGGCGACGCAGGGACACCAGACGTAGCCATGGCAACGTCGCTGGCCACGTCGCCTTGGCATCCCTTGGTATCATCAATATTGGAACGCAATATCGTAATCTACGTTGTTGGCTGTTCTGATAAAATATTGTGTTTAGAGGGATCACACCGGAGACGCAGCCGGAAATCATGACTTTCAACCAATCTAGCGATTCCAGTTCCGATACCAATCTACCGGTGGAGACAATTTGTAATGATGAAAACAATATAAATACTTTAGAAGGTAATAGAAAAGTTGATATAGCATATATATTTGAACAAATAAAAAATATATCGCACCATCCCTTTGATTGCAATTTTAAGCATTTGGATTTTTTTAAAGAGAAAAGAACTGGATTTTAATCACAATTTTATTTTAAATGTAGGCTAGTAATAAAATAGAAAAAATTAGTACTCAGATATGTTATCAAGGATCTAAAGAAAATCCAATAAATTTAAATATAATACAAGGCGTTTCACAAACTGGCAATGGATGGTCTCAGCTTGACGAAATATGCGTTAGTATAAACTTGCCAAATATGAGCGAAACGTACTATATTAAAAAAATGAAGACCTTTCCTTAGTACAAAAAGACATAGCATTACAATTAATGCTAGAAACAGGTGCGGACACGCGTGTGGACACGGATCATGGGCTAAGCGTAGCTATGGAACAAATTATAACTTTGTCTGGTGTGGGTTGCATTATAGGGCACCGTACGAAAAGTTTTATATATTGGAGTAAAAAAACTCTTATTGCTCCATTTGCGCGTTAGCTAATAATAAAAAAATGCCAATACCGACGCACGAATGTTTTAAAAATTAGTCTGATCCATCTACCGAAATGGAGACATCGGCCATCGTTGACGGATTTAAAATAAGTCTGAAAATGCATGGTGTAAAATACACAAAAGTAATAGGAGACGGGGACAGTAGCGTAACGAATGCCCTCAGGAATGCTTCTATATATGGTCCCGATGTCCATATTAGGAAAATTGAGTGTAGCAATCATTTGCTTCGGGATTATTCCAACAAGATGAGAAAAATCGGAAAAAAAATTGAAAATAAAGTCGGTTTTGTACCTGTAAGTACTAGGAAACTTCTCTTGGATAGAGTACGGCGCTTGTATAATGCTGTAACTGGCGCTGTTGCATATGCTAAACAACTCAACGTCCCAACAGAAGTGAAGCTTTTAGTCCTCAAAGACGACTTGCGAAATGGGCCATGCCACGTGTTTAGTTGGCATGATGTTTGCAAACCTTATTATTGCAAAAAAAATGGAAGAAAATCCAGTTTCACAGCAGAAATCAAGCGGCATGTGGAACGACATTTACGAAAATCTTGGGTGGCTGCTTCAAAACGCCGAAAGTTTATTGCTCTAGGAAATGAATAATCTTGCAGAAATGTTCAACGCAATTGTTGCTAAATTTCTTGCAGGGAAAAGAGTTAATTTTACTCTCAGAGGCACCTACGAAGCACGATGCTTTGCTGCAGTTGGTCATTATAACACAAAAAATTATAGTTTAGTGCGTAAAGTGCAAAACGCTGTATGTCCAGATGCGCCTGACAATTCATATACATACACAAACAAGTATGCACAAAAAAAATACTAACAGACCAACGAAAGCGAACTGCTGCCGATAAAGCGCAAGGCAATAAAAAAGCTAAACGTTTTAAATCAGCAGACAAGCACTATGGTGATATAATCGAGGTGCCTGATATACCTCAAGAAATATTCGAACAGAAGAAAACAGAATTTATCAGTTCCCTGAGAATTAATACCGAAGAAATTGGCGAGTTAGAAAACAAAACAGTCGCCCAGGGCAATTCCGATCTATGGATCGTTCAACGTAAAAAACGATTAACAGCTTCCATTTTTGGACAAGTCTGTAGAATGAAGGTCTCTACTCCTTGCACTTCTGTGGTGAAAACTGTTTTATATTCGACCTTTACAGGTAACGACGCAACGAGATATGGCAAAGCCCAGGAAGCGACTGCAATAGCAGATTTAGAAAAAAAAATTGATGAAACTGTCACACCATGCGGTTTGTTTGTAGATAAAGAAAACCCATATCTCGGTGCGTCTCCTGACGGTTTAGTAGGGACCGACACTATTGTTGAAGTGAAATGTCCAGCGTCAGCAGCAGCTTATACGCCCAGAGAGGCAATCTATTTAAAAAAAAATACATTTTGTACGGCGACAGACGAAAGTGTACATTTATTAAAAAAAATCATAATTGTTATTACCAGGTCCAAGGCCAACTCAAAATAATGAAAATATTGTTATTTCGTTGTATGGACGCCAAAGGGAAAGAAGAAATAGAAAAAAATAATAATTTGAACCAACATTTTGGACACCAGAAAAAAATAAAAAGTTAAAACAATTTTATTTTAAATGTATTTTACCGGAACTAATAGATCCGCGTTTTCCCAGAAAAATGGCTTTCAGAGATCGTTTTTAAAAACGCCTCCACGCGCCACTCATAGACGCGCTGGAGTGCAGTTCGCCTTCAGATCTCAGGGCAGCAGCCGAGCACGGAGGTTGACCGATTCGCCGCCGATTGCGGTATCCTCGGATCATCCGGATAGCCATGACCCTCTGGCATGCGACCAGCCTTAGGGACGGTACACATCTGACGGAAAATGCGTCGAGCGTATCATCGGTCGCGTCCACTCCGTCAAATTAGACCTTTCACATTAAGCGTCTAATCAGTTTGTCTGTTTAGCGTCTACAGAGCGGTACTTATTCATTTTTATTGTAAACTCAAGAAATAGAAGTTGTTAAAATAGTCGCTATATTTTTTTGTCGCTAGACAGATAATTTAAGTCAAGATCTAGCAAAAAAAGGCTACCTACGCTGTACGTTCGACGCACTAACGTATCATCGGTTGAGTGTGAACGGTCAAGTGTTTTTCTATACATTTGTCTGTTCTGGCGTTACGCGACCGATAATACGCGACGCATGTTCCGTCAGATATGAACCTTCCCTTAGTGGTCGCGTCCGGGTGCTCAGGGCCAACACGGGCGCCCCGTAGAGGGCCATAGACCGCACGACACATTCTCCGGGACACGTCGAGCTTCATTGTTTCGGCGCTTTTCTGGTGGTTGCCACTGATTCTAACTCTCATGAGTTGCAGTGGTTTGGGAATAGTGGGGTGGGTTAGCCCCAAAAAAAAAAGCTCTTTGAAAGAGTGAAAACTTATCGGTATTCTTTAGTTAAAACTGCGCGGTCGTAGCGCCACAACGATATCGACGGCGCGACATAGAACTAAAATATGGTTCCGAATGTATGAAAAACGGTATTCAGAAACACAAATCATCCTCGCTTTCAACGACAACGGCGCCTTCGCCTTCGTTTTTAACTGTCAAAGCGTAAAGCTTGTAAAGTATAGATGTTTCCTTGGTTGTAGACAATTAAAATGTGAGTAAAACAAGTGATACGTAATATGGGTCTTCTTACTACTGATATAGATGTAGTGTTATGGGATTGCAGCACTTAGGACGAGGAAATAAAACGTTGGAAGATGCAGTTGCTTGATTTTATTTTTTCCACCTTTTTCTTATTCTAACACCTTCACCTCCTGTTATATCGTCTGTCGCTCCTCAGTCACACGTCACCCTCATTCACTGTCCCTTTCATACCGTTCCTTTTTTAAATCACTCACTCTTACGCTTCATTTCACACATCATCCTTACGTTCCGTTTTCACATCCTACATTCGGCCGTCCTGCTTCATATCTGCCCTCAGATATTAATCACATCTGACACTACTTCTACATACACATCATCACATTATCTACCTTGCATCCTTGTACATCTTACTTAACTAACACTTAAGGGTACATGTGTTATATTCTTAACATAACTAAAACTTAACTAAAAACTACATACTAAACATTTTACAAGACAACACCTTATAGCACATCATTTTGATTTAAAACATAACTCAATACATTTTCCTGCGACCAAAACAAAAATAGAATGTACTCCCAAAACAATGTTTAACATTACCGCCTAAAAGATTAATCCTAACTTAGTATTCATGAGGATACTGAGTAGTCTTATTTACACAGCTATCACACACAAATCATCTCACATTCCTATTCATTCATCTTTACCTGGCCATTTCTTCATGTTGTCTGCTGAGCTGGAGGTCTTCTTTGGCCCCTCAGAAGTATCATGCAGCTTTTCAACATCATACCTATCATTTCTTTTAACTTTAGTAACCTTGTAGGGTCCCAGAAACTTAGGTTTAAGTTTAAGACCTGGACCAAACTGAGTTCTCTTGATGGCCACTAGATCATCCAGTTCATATGTTGAACTTGGTTTCCTTTTTGCATTAAATGTTTTCTTATTTTCCTCTTGAATTTGTTGAATTTGCTGCTTGGCTTTCAACCTTAAGTTCTCTCTACTTTCATTAAAATCTTCAATAACTTCCTGTTGCAAGAGATTATATATCTCCACGTCTTCTTTACACCTCATTTTAGTTCCAGTAAGTAACTGAAATGGTGAAGTATTTATAGATCTTTGGTAAGTGCTGTTTATAGCTCGCTGGACCCGACTTACATGTCTATACCACTGCGACTTATCTTCAATACAAAGCTTGGTTAGCATAGGAATTAGAATACGATGAATCCTCTCGACTTGTCCGTTCCCACGAGGTACTCCAGTAGTGATTCTAACATGACGTATGTCTTGTTCCTTGCAATACTCTTCAAAATCTCCACTAGTGAATGCTGTACCTCTGTCTGTTATGATCCTAGTTGGATTACCAAATATCTGCTGGTGAATCCGCAATTTATTCAATACTTCCGCACTAGAGGTAGACTTGGTAGGAAAAAGCCATACAAATTTAGTAAACGCATCTGTCATCGTGAGTATATAGTTATACTGTTTTCTTGTTTCAGTGAATGGTCCTATATGATCCAAATGCAAAGTATGCAATGGGATTCCTTCCTTATCTATTGGGTTCAAGTAACCTTCCTGCTTTCCTTCTTTCTTTGAAGCCAATAGACAGGGTATGCAGCTTAGAACAACTTCTTCAATACTTTTATTTATGTTTCTGATGTAGTAATCTTTACCTATAGCTTCTTTCATTTTTCTTATTGAAAAGTGACCATTCTGGTGCACTTTCTTTATTATTTCTTTCTCCATAATCCTCGGAACAACTAATTTTTTCTCCTCTCCTTTATATAGAATGCCATTATCAAGCCAAAAGTCATCATAATGTCCATCTTTTAATATCAGCTGTCTGATAGCTTTAAGTTCTTCATCAATCTCCTGACCTCGTCTTATGTCTTCTTGAACGCTCACCACCGTTGCTACAAACGGGTTTCTACTGAGAGCATCTGCATGTTGCATTCTGCTGCCTGCTCTATGTTCGATCTCATAATCATACTCTTCCAGCATGAATACCCACCTGGCTACTTTTGGCGTCAGGTCTTTTTTCTTTAACGTCTGCTCAAAGGCTTTGCAATCTGTGACGATCTTGAAGTGTATTCCATATAAATAATGTCTAAACTTCCTAACAGCTTCAACAACTGCAAGTGCTTCCAGTTCATAACTTGAGTAACGGCTTTCAGCCTCAGTCGTCTTATGACTCATATAATGCACCGGATGTAACTCACCGTCTGGATGTAATTGTAAAAGTATTGCAGCTAAGGCTTGACTAGATGCATCTGTGTGTATTTCCGTCTGCAAATTAGGGTTGTATATTTTTAATACAGGGTCACTGGTCAGCTTTTGCTTCAACGTATTAAAAGCAATCCGTTGCTCGTCATCAAATGTAAATGGCACTTCTTTCTTCAGGAGCCCCGTCAGTGGTCTGGCGATCTTAGCATAGTCTCTTATATATTTTCTGAAATAAGATGTTAAACCAATAAAACTCATAACTTGTTTAATATTTTTAGGCTCTGGAAATCTAGAAACAGCGTCAACTTTCTCCGGACTTGGTCTAACCTCACCTTCTTTGATTAAATGACCCAAATATTCTATCTCACGTCTTATTAGTTTCGCCTTTTTCCAATTAACCTCAAGTCCATACTGCGATGCAACTTTTAAAACTATCTCAAGTCTCTCCAGTGCCTGGCTCTCCGAATCAGCTGGGATAACAATATCATCGACGAATATTAACATAATGCCTTTTGCTATTAACTCTCTGAAAATAATTGTTACAAACCTCATAAAATATTTCGGCGAGATGGACAGACCAAAAGGTGCACGCAAAAACTCGAACTGTCCATGATGAGTTATAAAAGATGTATAGGGCACAGACTCTTCGCTTATTTTCAGGTGAAAGAAACCATTTTTAAGATCTAATACACTAAACACCTTTGCATCTTTCAACTTATCTATCAAGTCATCTATGATTGGTAGTGGAAATTCGTCTTTCACTATCTTTTTATTTAATAGACGGTAATCGACACAAATACGTGTTGAGCCATCCTTCTTCTTAACCAGTACTAAAGGGCTAGAGTACTCAGAAAAACTTACCTGAACTATTCCCTTTTGTAACCACTCGTCTACCTGTTCTTCGACAATTTTTTGTTCCATGTGTGATATCCTCCGGGGACGCTGAGAGATTGGCACGTCGTCTTTTAACAGTATCTTCATCTTAATCGGAGCTTCTTTCGTCTGAATGGGCTTGTAGTTTTCCACAAGCCGCAAAACATTCTTCTTTATATCTGTGTCAGAAATGTGATCTGCAACATCAACGGCATTCACACAACAATTCACACGCGACAACCATTCGTCATCTTGCGCACACAACAATACAGCACCCTCACGAATTACCATCACAACATTTTGTAAGAACTCTTGACCTATTATTAACTTATAGGGCATTGACCCTTCAGGTACTACATGAAATATTACATCAGAATAGCACTGTTCATCAATCTGTAAACAAACAAATATTTTCCCGTACGGCCTTACTTTAGAAAATCCTAGTCCCGACAATACCACATTATCAATGTTACACGGTACGTCTAATTCTCTCCACAAGTCCTCCGAAATTAGGTTGACATCACTGCCCGTATCTATTAACGCACTTATTATTTTCTCGCCTAATTTTACTAATTTTATCGCTTTGTTTTTTAAGTTTTGTGTGACATCATCCATCTTGACGTCTTTGACATGACACTGACAGCCCGACGTAGCACTTTCAATGGCCGCCGACTTCGTTGATTCCCCGAACATAGCCGAGTGTTTCTTCGACTCCTTTTCCGACTGCTTTACCGACGTCTTGGCGGTTATTGAATGTCCAGCTGCGCTCGGATTGGTGCATCTTGAACTAATATGGCCGAATTCATTGCACCGAAAACACTTCAACCCATTACGGCACGCTTTTGCTTGATGATCCTTATCCCCACAATTAAAACAACGTTGAGGGGATCCCGATATGGGTTCTCTGCCTGACTCTGCAGACCGCCTTACTTGTCGTTCAACATTCTGCTTTGCCGCTTTTTTCTTAATGTTCTCGTAGACTATCAGTTTCTCTTTCAGCACTGGGTAGGTCGCCGCGCCGTACAACATCATCTTGTTTATTTCGTAGTCAGTAATGCCGTCTACAATGTATTGAATAGCTACATAGTCCGGAAACTTGGCACGCTTACCCATCTCTTTCATTATTAACATGTACTGTAAACACGATTCATCTTTCCGCTTCTTACGCGCCGCCATAAGTTCATGCATTTGTTTGGTATTTACAGCATCAGGAAATTCTTTGAGGACAGCTGCCTTTAATTCCTCATAAGTTTTATGGACCTTCTCTGTTTTCAACCACAGCTCAGCGGTTCCTGTCAACGACCTACGGGCGATGATAAGTCGTTGTTGAGGTGACCATCCAAAAATCTCCGCGTTGTCGTCAAGATCCTGAGCCCATTTTTCAGCGGTGTATGTAAGGTCGTCGCCACTAAATTTCGTAGTTTCATACATGGTACAAAAATCTTTGGTCTCCGTCATCGTGATATCGTCTGATCCGTCTTTCGTCTTCGCTTTTTCAGTCGTCGTTTCAAATTTCAAGCCTAGCCGTCGCCACGTTCAACCGTTTTTTTTTTTTTTTTTTTTTCTTCTCTTCGATTTTCCTCGTTTTATTAGCAATCCCGGACGAGCCCCCAAAAATGTAGTGTTATGGGATTGCAGCACTTAGGACGAGGAAATAAAACGTTGGAAGATGCAGTTGCTTGATTTTATTTTTTCCACCTTTTTCTTATTCTAACACCTTCACCTCCTGTTATATCGTCTGTCGCTCCTCAGTCACACGTCACCCTCATTCACTGTCCCTTTCATACCGTTCCTTTTTTAAATCACTCACTCTTACGCTTCATTTCACACATCATCCTTACGTTCCTTTTTCACATCCTACATAGACTATATTAAGGTATTCAGGTTGACTGAAGAGCTAATTAAACAATTGGAAGATGATATTTCACCATTCTTAGCAAAGACGAAAAGTCAAGGAGGAATTTGCAACCGAACCAAGGTATT
Organism: Mythimna separata; assembly: GCA_030763345.1. Taxonomy (NCBI): domain Eukaryota; kingdom Metazoa; phylum Arthropoda; class Insecta; order Lepidoptera; family Noctuidae; genus Mythimna; species Mythimna separata. The sequence continues at coordinate 10,834,708 of CM061174.1, read as the reverse complement.
GCTACTAAATCAATAATAAATCAGTATATAATGAAAAAAATCTAAAACTTACTCTCATTCCAGATTTTATGCACTCTCTCATTTTTAGCTAGTGGGAGTTACCAACAAATATTATGTGAGAATGCAAGAACGCTGCATTCTCACATAATCTGCGTCGAGGGCTATAAGATCCGTAGTAGATGCCATCAACCACCCAGTTATCATTAATAAGTACATAAGATTTCTTCAAAATACAAACGAAAGGCAAATTCTCTATATTTGTTATGTTTGACACTTTGTTTTATTTTTAGTAATTAGATTCTTTCATGAATCAAACCATAAGGCTATTTGTTTTTATGTTACCTACATATTTTTTAAATTGTCTATTGTTATCGATTTTATGAAAAGTTCAAAATCCCTAGAACCATTTGGTTGTGTTGATGGTACCTTGGTATTAATGGTTTGGCCCAAAGAACATGAAGAAAGATATTATTGTAGAAAAGGGTATCATGCTCAAAATGCTGTTATTGTAAGGCGTTTTTATTTCATTAAACTTAAAGTACGAATAGGAACATCTGTTTCACACCATATTTTAATCTTTTATTTTTGCCTTTTAAGATAAATGATCCAAACTAAAATATAATGCATGTGGATGTAACTTTTGGAGGTCCAACACATGACAGCTTTGTATTTAATAATTCAGTCATAAACACACATTTGGAGCAGCTAAATAATACAGGAGAAACAGTGTATCTGCTTGGTATGTAATTTAAAATGTTTCTTTACTTTTCCTATCAGAAATTGTACCTGTTTTCGAGGGTATTTAAATATTAATAATAAATTTAGTTATTTTCATTAACGTAAAATTAAATTAAATTCCTGTTTAATTTATTTCAGGACAGTTTTGCTCTTAGACCATACATGATGGTTCCATGTAGCAACCCTGGGCCTAGATCAAGGGAAGAATTCTATAATGATCTGCATGCCACTGCAAGAAATACCACAGAACGAACCATAGGCATACTTAAAGGCCGTTTTAGGTGCCTTTTGGTTGATCGTGTTCTTCACTATGATCCAGAGATGGTGGGAAAAATGATTAAAGCTTGTTGTGTGTTACATAACATTTGCAATCAAGCCAGAGTTCCTACAGTAGAATTACCAACTCACAACAAACAACGCGTCTTTGGAGATACTCGATGCTGGATGTATTCAATCGAATGGCAAAAGCGTGGCCTGCCGCACGCACACATTCTTATTTGGTTAGTGGAAAGAATTCAGCCTGACCAAATAGATGATATCATATGTGCCGAGATTCCTGATTATGAAGTCGATCCAGACCTACATGATGTTGTTACTACTAATATGATTCATGGACTGTGTGGTGCCATCAATCCCCAATCACCTTGCATGGTCGATGGAAAGTGCTCTAAACGATATCCACGGAAATTAACGGCGAAGACTGTCACTGGCAATGATGGCTATCCGCTGTATCGGCGTCGATCACCAGATGACAACGGTCAAACTGTCACAACGAAAGTGAAAAGAATGGATTTCGTTGTCGACAACAGTTGGATTGTTCCATATTCGCCACTTATTTCTAAATCGTTCAAGACACATTGCAACGTTGAATACTGCAATTCAGTTAATTCCATAAAATATATTTGCAAATATGTCACGAAAGGCAGTGATATGGCCGTTTTTGGATTGCAATCTTCGTATACCAACGATGAAATTTGACGCTATCAAGTTGGTCGTTATGTGAACTGTAATGAAGCGATTTGGCGTATATTCGCATTTCCCATTCACGAACGTCATCCTACTGTTATGCATTTAGCGGTGCATCTGGAGAATGATCAACGAGTATATTTCACGGCTTCGAATGCTACGCAACGTGCTGAGACACCTCCAGGAACTACATTGACCAGTTTTTTTGCAATCTGCCAAAGCAATCAGGTTGCACGAACTTTGCTTTACTCGGAAATGCCACGTTATTATACTTGGAATGCTTCATCGGAAGCAAGGCGATGCGGTTCCTGGATATCCAGATGTGCGTTCTACTGATGCTCTTGGTCGTATGTATACAGTTCATCCAAAGAATAATGAATGTTTCTATTTGCGGTTGTTGCTGGTAACTGTGCGTGGGCCAACGTCATTTGAGTCACTACGAACTGTTAATGGTGTAATATTCCCAACATATCGTGCTGCATGTGAAGAATTGAAGTTATTAGAAAACGATAGTCATTGGGATACGACAATCGCTGAAGCCATTATCTCTGCATCTCCAAGTCAGATACGCACATAATTCACTATCATAATTTCGACATGTTTTCCATCAAACCCATGTAACCTGTGGCACAAATACAAGGATAATATGTCAGAAGATATTTTACATCAAATTCGTGCCAGTTCCAGAAATCACGATATTGAGATGAATGAGGAGATACATAATCAGGCTATACTCTTGATCGAAGATATGTGTTACCTCATGTGCGGTAATTTATTAATCAGGTTAGGAATGCCAGCACCATATCGTGAAATGAATGACGCAATTAATCGAAAATTGGAACGGGAACGTGAATATGATCACCAGGAATTAGATTTAGTAGTTCAAACGAATGTACCCCCGTTGAATTACCAACAAAAGGAAGTTTATGATACTTTAATGAAGGCAATCGATGATGAAAATGGTGGTTTATATTTCCTAGATGCCCCTGGTGGAACTGGCAAGACATTCCTCATGTCATTCGTTTTAGCAACTGTTCGGGCGAGATCTAACATAGCGGTTACAGTTGCTTCTTCTGGAATAGCAGCCACATTGTTAGAAGGATGCCGTACGACACATTCATTCAGCATTCAAATTACCGTTAAATCTTCAAGCTATTGAAGAACCAACGTGTAATATTGCAAAACACTCAGCAATGGCCAAAGTTTTAGCGGTATCGAAAATCATCATCTGGGACGAATGCACAATGGCGCATAAACGTGCATTAGAAGCACTTAACCGAACATTAAAAGATTTACGCAATGACTCGAGATGTTTTGGAGGAGCAATGATTTTACTGTCTGGCGATTTCCGCCAAATACTGCCAGCAATTCCAAGATCTACGGCTGCCGACGAAATAAACGCTTGCCTCAAATCGTCAAATCTATGGCGCTATGTGAAGAAACTGCAACTGACAACAAACATGAGAGTTACATTGCTTAATGTTATATCTGCTGAAGATTTCTCGGAGCAATTGCTGACTATCGGTAATGGTCAAGTAGCTGTCGATGAATCGAGCGGATTAATATCATTTCCAAATAATTTCTGTAATTTTGTCTCATCAAAAGACGAACTTATCAACAATGTATTTCCAGAAATTATTTCTAACTACAAAAATAATGAATGGTTGAGTGAGCGAGCAATTTTAGCGGCTAAGAATAAAGATGTAGATGACCTATACTACATAATTCAAAATAAGATCATTGGCAATGCATTCATTCAAATCTATTGACTGCGTCACAAATGAAGATGAAGCCACCAACTATCCAATTGAATTTTTAATGCAACAGCTTGACGAACAATTAGTTAGAATGATTGCCAAAGGGTACCACGCGCTTCGCATGGTTGATGAAGTTGAGTTCCGGAAGTTTCTAGAAATGTTGAATCCCGGGTATACCTTGCTAACCCGAAAAACTCTTTCTGAAAGTTTGCTTCCAAAAGTACTTATATAACAAAATATTGGAATCTGCTAAAAAACAAATAGCAAAAGCGGTAGCTGTTTCAATAACAACTGATGCTTGGACGTCTATAGTGAACGACGGGTACATTGCCATCACTGCGCACTTTATTGACACTGACACGCACAAGGTATGCACAGTAATGATTGGTTGCATCGAATTCCAAGAAAGGCATACTAGTGTGAATCTGAAAGACTTCTTGCAAGCAAAATTTATCGAGTGGAACATACACGGGTACGTAAATGCAATAGTCAGCGACAATGCCGCAAATATTTTAAATGCTGTTCGGTTAGGCGGCTGGCGCTCAATACCTTGTTATGCGCACACCGTCAACTTGGTAGTTCAGTCCAGCATAGCTGAAATATCCGACACCGTCAATAGGGTTAAGGCAATCGTCGAGTATTTTCACCGATCTATTCCAGCAAAAAAGAAATTAATGGAGATCGAAGAACAAATTAATATCTCGCACTTAAAACTTATGCCGGACGTAGCAACACGTTGGAATTCTACGTACGACATGTTCATGCGGATTCTGAGAGTAAAAGATCCTTTAATAGCCACGCTAGCAATAATGCGGCCAGAGTTGAATTTAACGCAAGAGGACTGGTCTGTGATTCAAAAAGCGACTGAAGTTTTAAAAACATTTTACGATGTCACTGTAGAAATAAGTGGCGAAGAATATGTGTCTTCTTCAAAATACATAGTTTATTGTAAATTAATCAACAGGACACTTAATAAATACTCCACCAACAACAACAAAATTGAAAGCCTATTTAATTCCATAAAATCACAAATAATATTTTCACGATTTGGCGAAGTGGAACACAATGTAATTCTTTGCGAGGCCACAATATTAGATCCCAGATTCAAGAAAAGCGGGTTTAATGATCCTCGCAACTTTGATAGAGCTTCATCAGCTCTAAAATTGAGAATTGGCGCAGACCGAACCCATGAGACACCAGAGTTACCAGTTCCACAGTCGACATCTTCACAGCCTCCTGAATCTGGCTCTATTTGAAATAGCTTGTCTCGTTCCCCAAAATCCGACTGCAGCTGGTATAGTCGAATTTGATAAATATATACAAAAACCGCTCATTAAAAGAACAGAAAATCCACTGCTTTGGTGTAGCGAACGTAAAGGCGTAAATCCATGACTATATAAATATATGCTGAAACGCCTAAACATCACGGCTACGTCCGTGCCATGCGAGAGAGTTTTTTCTAAAGCGGCACTAATTCTAAATGAAAGACGGACTCGCCTCAAGACGAAAAAAATATCGCAATTAGTATTTATAAGCAGTAATTAAAAAAGGGAAATTAAAAAAAAAACATTCAGTCGGTCAGCACTCGATGGAATTCGTGCCTAGATATGCTAGAAAGATTTAATAAGCTGTCAGCTATAGTGGCAAAAATTTTATCTGGCAGGAGAAATGCGCCGGATATGATAACATCATCGCAGCTGAATGTCATCCGAGAGCTAATAACACTGCTTAAACCATTTAAGCAGGCCACTGAAGACATCAGCGGTGATCATTATGTGAGTGCTAGTGTAGCAATACCAATTACTAATTTGCTGGCGCAAGGACTGGAACACGAAAAACCCTCAACAATATTAGGTATTGCCGTAAAGACCAGTTTGTTGGAAGGGGTTACTAAACGACTCAGGCCCTTGGAGGAAAATGTATACTTGGCAAAAGCTACAATTTTAGATCCGCGTTTCAAGAGGATTCACTTCAGTTCCGCACTGGCCGTTTCAAAAGCAATAAAAGAGCTTTCAGATGAAATACGCGCAGAACACAGGCGACGAGGACAGCTTTCGCCTAATCTTAATACTGACACAATGCCTGAAACACAAAATTCTTCAACGTCAGAATCATTATGGTCTCGACACGAAAAGCTCCTAGCTGATGCAGCCAGCAACATTGCAGCTAATCTAGTCTCTCGAAGTAACAGAATGCCGGACGAGTTGAAGCAATTCCTAGATGCTCCAAATCTATGCCGTAAGGAAAACCCGATAAAGTTTTGGATAGACACGAGACATTATACCCCAGTTCTTTCGAATCTGGCACTTAAAATCTTAAATACTTGACACCTACGGCTTCCTCTGTACCTTCAGAGAGAGTGGCGTCTGCCGTAAATCGTGTGGTTCCTAACAATAGAAGCCGGCAGACAGCGGAACATGTAAAGAGCAGAGTTTTTCTACGTTCACTATCGGACAAATACTGGTTTGCCTGATTTATTAAAAGTTAGAAGATCGCTTTTTTGTGTCTGATATGTATGTTGTTTTGTCTAATAAAAAAGAATAACTATAAAAATACCTTCGTTTCTATTGAGATATTTGTACATTAAAATAATTTACATTTTGTATAAAAATTACAATTGATATTATTGCGCTACGCTAAGCTAAATGCACTGTTATTTAAAAACCACAATATATTTTTAAAATTTTGCCGATATATCGACATATCGATAATTTTTCCGCGATATACCAATACCCAGCTTTTATACATCACAAAAAGTGTATCGGAAAGTGCAAAAAAAGGGGCATATTATACTGTCTTGGAAGAGAACAAAACTGGGAAAAAAGACCCAAAAATTTTCACAGAGTTTACAGAATTTGTGGCACGCAAGTTTGCAGAGACATGTTTATTAATACTTACAAAATCACTCCTAAAAAAATAGACGTTTGCCTGAAAAGAATTGAACTGGAATAATCAACGATAAAAGAGGAAAGTCTATTGGTGGCTGGAACAAATCGACAGAAGATTTTTATTTTATAAAAAAACTCATAGAATCTTTGCCGAAATACGAATCGCACTATAGGCGGCGAAGAAACGGATTGTCAGTACCTAAAAGTAGGTATGACGATTCAGAAACTACACGAAACTGTTAAACTAATAATTAAATTTCTCGCCTTTCCATAGTTGTCTATTCTCCTTTGTGATCTCTGTCTGAGTTTTATACTCTATGATGTTTGCTCTTCAAAATATATTCTCTATGATTATGTGGTAAAACGAGTGTGTCATTTATTATAAATTCCTTTATTTCATTATAAAGTTATCAGGTTATGGGCCCAGTAAAGCCAAAGTTGGAAATAATGTCATCGTGTACGTACATAAACACTAATTACGTGCCGGCGAAGTGGTAGTGTCCGACATAACCTAAAACCGGCATGGTTCAGTTGTTTTAACAAATCGTCCAGTTATTGAAAATACCAATTTTCATGGCTAGTAGCAATCAATAAATTAGTCTATTTTGCAAGATTTTATAATGATGAAGAAATAATAACAATAAAGTTGAAAGAAAAAGAAAAAAGAAAGAAAAACGGTTTATTTGTGCGGAAAGACGCATACATACGGGGTGTAAGGGAAACGCTTCCGAAAACGAAGACAGGTGATAAGGCTAGTGATTCTCGATACGATACCATAAAAAAAACAGTTTTTTTTTTTACAATTTTTCCTATTTTTTTTTATCATTTTTCATACACTATGCTGTGGGAACAGTTAAATGAAACCATTATTTGCGACTAAACAATTTTTTTTTCTTTAAAACTCTAACAAGCAATGTATTCGTAAATAAATAAATCATCTGACGCTCGCGCATGACCTCGGGTTCAAAGACCGCGCGCGGTCGCCGACAGCCGCTAGCCGCGCAGCCGACGCGACCCAACGTACGACGCAACGGCTGACTATGTAGTGCGCTCCTAAACTACTAACCTTTACTCGATCGCTGGAAGCAAATGTGTTTTCAGTTCACTTCTACCTAGTAGTGGCATATCTGCTTTCGGGTTCCATTCGTGCAAGGATCGTAATGTTAATTAATTAAGTAATTTTCCCCTTGAACAGGGTTACAATTTTTTGATCCTAAACTTACAAGTCAGAAAAATCCAGTTTACTTTGCTTAACCTTGAGGCCCATAACGAAGATACTTAGCTACCTACTCACTACTGTGATTGGGAAAGAAACGTTTAAAAAGTTGATTATGTACAAAGACATTGAGTTTACAAGAAACTTGTCATTCCGTCACTAAAATTTTGCATAGCAACAAAACTAAAATGTTTACCAACCTACATCCCGACATTATCTTTAGACCTGGCGTCGATGACTTCATATCGGCAAACTTAACAATAAATATCGAAACAAAAACTTTTTGCAAAAAAATACAACCGACTTCAATTTAAAAAAAAAACACCTTAAAAAGTACAAAATAACTTTAATTTCGGAAGTCGGTGTTAAATAATGAAGAGACAAAACTAGTTGTTTTGTACTTTTTTTTTGTCGGTGTTTTTTTTAATTGAAGTCGGTTGTGTTTTTTTAAACATTTTTTTTTTCTTTTAGTTTAGTCCTGTTTAAAATGAGCCCAAACACGACTACGGTGCTGTAATTTCGAGGTTTGTACTTTTTCTGAAGCGCCTGGCTTCAGCATCAGGTCGCTATGTACTTCGGTGTTTACACAGCACGTTTATCCACACATCGAACCCTTTTCAATGAGCCTAAACACGATATTTCTGCTGTTAGTTGTCGAGGAGTTAGGTACTCTGCAGACTATCCTGACTGCAGCATCAGGTTATGACTTGATGATCATGAGACCAAATGGTAAATACCCTATCGAACATCAAAACAATTTACTAAATAAACAGTCCTTGCCTATTCGAGTAACTTCTTACTATCAAGGAGTTGTACCTACCTTCCATCATCAGCCACGCCACCTGAGATGGTGACATCCATACGCAAATACACGAGATACTTCATAAAATATGCGAAAAACAATAAGTGAGGTTATAAAATTTGAGGGTTTCCCCTAGATTTCTTTAAGATTCCATCATCAGATCCTAACTTGGTGACAGTGGGACTACCTCAGAACTATCTACTTTCTAACAAAAAAAAAAATTTTGAAAATCCGTCGACAATCGGCTGAGTAATCGATGAACAAAAATACAAAAAAAGTACCTCCTCGTTTTTGTGAATTCGGTAAAAATAACGAGTCGCGTTACTACGTACTTACCTACAGTTCGTCCGTTATAAGTTGGCGAGTGTGAAGTTAGGGTCTGCGAATTTTGGCGCTTGAAATATCGTACAAAAATAAAGGTTTTAAAAAAATAAATGCAATTTGCAGTTCTTATTGCTGTTAAAAACAGTTATTGGCATTATTTTATTTTTAAACCTTTATTTTTGTACGATATTTCAAGGGCCAAAATTCGCAGAGCCTAACTTCACACTCGCCAACTTATAGCGGACGAACTGTACTGCTGCGCGGCGCGCCGGCGCGCCGGCGCGGCGTGGTCAAAGTATCCTTTGTAAAGCGCCGCCAAAATAAATAAAAAGAAACATTACAGAGGCGTCAACAGTTTTAAATTGATGCACTATGTCGTGCATTTATTAACAGTTTTGTATTATGTCGATAATCGATAGTAAATGAAATAAGTTAAAAGATCGTCGACATCAGCTGTGATTGACTAAAAAATTTTCATCGCATGTACAGTTTAAAGCAACCAGAGCGCGTGAATCAATTGAATTTGAACTTTATGTCAATGTAATTAAAGTCACACGATGCGCGCTTGTTTATTGCAAGAACTGGATCCTTCATTTAGTAAGTAAACCAATTTAAAGTGAATAATTAAATTAATTGAATCCAAGAAACCGATTCAATCTTATTTAAAAGTTAGAAAATGAAAACAGTTTGTAATAGCATAAGTACAATTTCCTAACATTTAAAATTATTCTTTTAACATTTTCGCCTCTGTAAATTATTGGTCTTTGCACATCGCAACGCGGCACGTGCCGCGGCGGTAACGTTTGTCGGCCGGCCACCTGGGCTGCAAGTGCGGCGCGTCGTTTGATCTTCATAGTACTTCTTTAGTAAATAATAGTAATCTAGTCAGTTCCTTTCCGACTCGGTTCGTGAGCTAACGTACGTTACGTTTATCCGATCGATATTGCATCGTAATTAATTATTGTTTTGTTAGTTTTAAATTTGTGTTTAGTTATTATTGTTACGTTTTTAGTGCTGTTTTATTCTTTTTTAGTTATTATTTTTTGTTGTTTTAAATAATGCCTCAGGCATACGTGTACAGTGCTCGTGAATACGGCAACATGTTGATGTGTTTAGGAGAAGCCCTTGGGAATGCATCTCTAGCGTTGAGAATTTACCGGAACAGATTTCCGAATGTCCGGCATCCGTCTGATTCTCGCATGATAACGGCAGCTTTTCAGCGAGTCTTAGAAAATCGACCGATTGCTCCGATGGCGGCAGGTATTGGACAACAAGTGAATGTTCAGACTGAGGAGCGTATTTTAAATGTGATTCGCCAAAATCCACGCCTAGGCACACGAAGTGCGGCGAAATTATTGCGGCGACGGGGTTTACCGACAGTTTCTCACTGGACAGTTCATAAAGTCTTGCGCCGGAACAGAATGCGGCCCTACAAAATACACAAAGTACAAGCTTTGCTGCCCAATGATCGCGTTCGTCGTCGTGCGTACTGTCGTTGGCTGCTAGATCAACAACAGCGTGCGCCTGGCTTCATTGAGCACGTTATCTGGACGGACGAGTCCACATTCACGAGAAACGGGGTGTGGAACAGGAGGAATGCCCATGTATGGTCAGACGTTAACCCGTACGCCACTCAAGAAACCGGCCATCAGACCAGATGGTCCGTCAACGTATGGGCTGGTGTTTTTAATGGGAAAATTTTAGGACCAGTGTTTCTACCGCAGCGCCTCAATGGATCAGCATATCTTAATTTTATAAATGGACGTTTAGATGATATGCTAGACAATGTGTCGCTGGCTGAATATCGTCGAGCATGGTTCCAGCACGATGGCGCTCCTCCGCATGTTACGCGACCCGTCCGCGAGCGTCTCACTGAACTTTTTAATGACCGCTGGATCGGAAGGCTGGGGCCGCACGCCTGGCCGGCTCGTTCACCCGACTTAACGCCATTGGACTTCTTTTTGTGGGGGTATGTGAAAGAAGGAGTGTTTGATCGGGAATGTGACAGTGCTGATGAAATGCGGGGCAGAATAGTGAGCGTTTTTAATAAGCTACGTGAAGAATGTGTTGAGGATCCAACACTAATGCCTCGTGTTCACGAGTCGACACAGCGACGGGCCCGCCTTTGTATTGAAATGGATGGAGCCCAGTTCGAGCCAAACCTCATAAGGTCGCAAAGGATTTAGACAGGTACGTAAAATGCCTCTGTCAGCTTTTTACAATGGACTACAATTGCGATTAAAATTCATAATTTTATGAAGGGTTGTAGGGGGCGGCGGCCTAGGCATTTAGAAAGTGATGTTTGTAAATTCCGTATTAAATCCCGCGACTCGGGCGGAGCGCTCGGCGGCCGCTCGGCGACTGATAAGCGCGGGCGCGCAGTGGCGCGACGTTGCCTTGCGTGTCAGTGACCTCACATTTGTACTTTCGTTTCCATTGCGTGTTTATGAAATATGAAGTTTTGAAAATAATCAATTTAAAGCGAAAGGTTATTGGTATTCGTTTGCATTTAGGTTGTATATAATCTACGTTCTGGCTTCGGAAGCGTTCTCCTTACACCCTGTATTAAGAATAATGAAACAAAAATATAAAATAAAAAAAAGGGGAAATATGCGGCAAAAACCGCGCAAAACGGCCGAACGCTCAGCAAAATGCGATGCCCTCATACATAAAACGACGAGGGCACAGCGCTGGTTTTCAGCGTTGGCCAGTCACAGTATGACAAAAAAAGACGTCGGGCGGTGTGGTACGCCAATTACCTTCTTCTTTTTTTAAATGACACGAATTAAATTTTTCCTTTTTAGAATATCTATGTATTGTTTTAGAAATGGCACCATATATTAGAAAAACTACAAGGCAAAACTGGGATGAAAAAAATATGAAGGATGCAATCTCAGGGGTTGTAGCAAAAGAATGGGATGGCAAATGGCAGCAAAGGCATACCAAGTTCCAGCTACTACTCTTCGACGCCGAGCAGAAAAAGGTGAAACCTCTAAAAGGGTATCTAGGTGGTCACAAAGCTACATTTGCCAGAAATCTAGAAAAAGAAATAGTTGAGCATTTACAACAGCTAGAGGTGCGTTTTTTTGGAATGACTACGACTGATTTAAAAAAACTTGCCTACCAAATAGCTGTAGCTAAGAATCTACCCCATAGATTCTCTTCTGAAAATGAAATGGCTGGTGTGGACTGGCTCAGAGGTTTTAGGAGACGAAACCCGTCCATATCACTTCGAATTCCTGACGCTACGTCAGCAGCGAGAGCGCTAGGATTCAACCGAGTCCAAGTGGAAACATTCTTCAAATTGTTGATTGAGATAATGAAACACCACAACTTTGAACCTCATCAAATATGGAATGTTGACGAATCTGGGTTCAGCACTGTACCATCACAAAACCCTAAAGTCTTTGCAACAAAAGGCAGAAAACAAGTTGGTGTGTTAACCAGCTCAGAAAGAGGCCAACATTACACTACGGTATGCTGTGTTAATGCCCTTGGAACTTTCATACCCCCAGCGTTCATTTTCCCGCGCAAAAATATGAAAGCCGAGCTAATGGACCATGCTCCAACTGGCGCAGTTGGGTTTGCCCAAGAAAAGGGATGGATGAATGGAGAGATATTTCTTAAGTGGATGCAGCATTTTGTCAAACATGCAAAGCCGTCGAAAGAAGCCAAGGTTCTACTACTGCTAGATGGACATTCCAGTCATAAAAATTTGGATGTGTTGACTTATGCAAAAGAGAACGGTATTATTATATTCTGCTTTCCACCTCATTGCACACACAAGATGCAACCACTGGACGTCAGTTTCTTTGGACCACTTAACACTTTCTATAATCAAGAGCTACATATTTGGTTGAGGAACCATCCAGGAAGAACTGTTACACATTTTCGGGTGGCTGAGCTGTTCAAAAAAGCTTATCTTCGAGCTGCTACAATCAGCAATGGGCAAAATGGATTCGCCGCAACTGGTATTTTCCCACTGAATGAGAATATTTTCCCTGAGTGCATGTTTGCACCTGCAGACGTCACTGACAATGATCGCGAAGGTTCTTCTGGTCTTGTCCAGTCAGATAATATCAGAGACGAGAACCTCCAGTTGAATATTCACACTGAGACACCACCTATAGCGGACCAAAGCTCACAGTCTAAAGAACAAACTGCCTTTAAAGGCACTGAAGGCCTCAATTTGTTTTTCGAGAGCTTAAGCTCTCAAAATAATTATGAGACTGAAGGCTTCAGTCTCATAATTATTTTGAGAGCTTAAGCTCCCAGTCTGACAATCGAACTCAAGGAAATTTAACAATTGCAGATATTTCTCCATTGCCCAAATCCTCACAAATAAAACGATTAAGAAAGGTAAATTCGGAATGCTGAATTCATCTCCAGATGTTGCCCAGCTGAAAGCTATTGTCGCTGAAAAAGAAGCAGCCAATTTAAGAAAATCTGCTCGAAAGATCAAAAAAAGAATTACATTGGCAGATTCAAGTGATGAGGAAGAACCGATCGCTTCGGACGATGACGATCCATCCTGCACTTATTGCATGGAGCCTTGGACTCATTCCCGCTCGAGGGAATGGTGGCTTCAATGTCAAATCTGTCGCCAATGGTGCCGTGCAGAGTGCATTGGATTGCCAAAAACGGCAAAACATGTAATTTGTGATGTTTGCAAGTAAATTAATGAATGATTGTATGCCATCTTACCCAAAGGGGTTGGGTGAGATGGATTTTGAAAACTTTTTTTATACGTGATTATTTTCCAAAGAAAGAAAAGATTATGTTTGTTTTGTTAATTGTTTTTATAAGATAATAAACCAATATTTCATTTAAAATGAGTATGTATATATATTCTGTCAAGAGTTTCCTAATACCATAAATTTTCGAAATCTATGCCATCTCAGACCACCTTCCCCTACGTGATGAGCAAATTTTGCATATAATATCAGATAAAGATTCTGACAACGGTGATTTTTCTTCTGGTTCCGGCGAAGAATATAGCCCAGGACGTGAAGAACATAGAAATTTGTCTACCTCTTCGTCAAGATCTAGTGCCAATGAATCCTTGGTCGAAGCACTGCCATCGGAATCGGACCCAGAATATCAGTGGACGCATGGATCTTCAAGACCGAGTCAGTTTGTTTTTACAGGTGAGCCAGGCATAAAAGTAAATACAAACTTCACACCAGCGCACAGTGAAGGAATCTCGCAATCTAGGATTCCCGTGGGTCTGTAACAAATTTAATTCTTTATTCAGACTCATGCCCAGGGCAGAATAAAAACAAAATAGTTTTAGCCGCGATACATAGCGCACTGCTTGAAACAAAACACATTGAAACCAATCAAAACATAAATTCTAATAATATATAATATAGTTATATCCTATTTACATATACCTAAGACTCTATTTGTCATAGCTACATATTAGAAATTCTTGCAGGTAGGTTAAAAAAATTATAAAAAAATGTTAAAGTGGGTAGACAATAATCGTTGCAACTTTACAATACGAACAACATTAAAGTGTCATCTTCACTTGAGATTACTGATCAAATTAACGTATCGTCTTATTTATTTGTTTATTATTGTATTCTGTACATCTTTCAAGGTAAGTTATTGTGTATTTTATCTAAGTAATAGTTAAACATTGATCTAATGAAATCATTTAAAAGCACAGTTAAATATAAGTATTTTTTAGAGATGATATGCGAAATAAAAGGTGTATAGAAAAAAATGATCTCAAAATCCCGGTGTTTTTATTGTTTCAGTTTATAGCTTAGAATCTTAACTTTTGAGAACAATTTACAAAACTTGCGATTTTGTGCGACCGTCAAACATTTTTTTTTCGGTTTTCAGAATGACCGTCGAAATTACAAAAATACAATTTTTTGATATTTGGACCTCAAATGCGAAAGAGGAGCGAATTAATGCTATTTTTGCATTTATAATAGGTAATTACCCTCAAGTACAATTTTCGGAAGGTGCTATTAATTAAATTAAGTTTTTTTAAGAAAGTTATGTAACAAACTTAACGAAAAATGGACAGCAAGCGGTAGACATCGCGAACGCTTTTTAAACAAGAATGTTACTTGGTTGAATGAATGCATTAAATTACCGCGTGAAAGATTACGATTGTTAACTATGACTACCCCTAAGTTGGAATGGGCCGTGAAGCGTGAGCAATGGAAGATGTCGGATAAAAGAAGTGCGCTTTTAAAAGCATCAGAAGTTGACCGTTTCCTGGCGAGCATTGAGGCTTACCGATATGCTGAGGGTGATGTTGTAGTGGACGTTGGAGTACCAGCACTAAAATGCTACGAAGAAAAATATCTAGAGAGTCAATGGCTCAGCGTCATCAGACACTACGCTATTAAACCTGATTTTCGCCTTTTCAAAAATTGCTGTGAGTGGGACTCTATGAACCAGGTGGACCCGGGAAGTGTATTTATTCCTTGGAACGTGGAAGATAGACCCCAAAGCTAAGTATCATAACGCCCTCTTAGGACGGGTACGGGAAACTATGACTTATGGTTGTTTCAAGCACTTCCAATGGCTAGCCCTATTCGCCAGAATGGGGCTAAAAGATAGCATCGAAATTCGATCCATAGCAGGATGCGTCTCAAAATCGAACGGAGTGCCTTTTAAAGTTAAAAAAGGTGATAACTCGGTGGTAGATGACTTATCTCTATTTTATAATATACAGAACCTCATTGAGATTCAATTGAACTTGGCCAATCTACGCGCCTCCTTAAATCTTCGAGTCTTGACTTGGTACACCAGCCATAACGATGAAAAAGACGAGTGCGTCTTTCTGAAGCATATTGTCCACTTAGACGCGTTGTTGGATGAGCTCTCTTTAACTTATGGGGTTGCTCCAAAACAGACCTGCAAAACCATTCGCGGATTCCTTACCTTAGTAATTCGCACAGCTGGATGTTTGGCCAGTGGCCAACGAACCTTTGTGCATAACACTATCAACAAGAGCGGGAAAACCAGGACCTCTGACGTTCGAGTCTTTGATTTCAACGCTCGAAAATTGCTATTACCTTTCTTCCAGACTAAAGTAATGCAAGACGAATACCACAGTGGTTTAAAAACCTTGACTGCTTTAAAAATGCATAAGCTCCGTTCCGCTATAGAATTGTACATGATGATCAGTCTTGTCAAGACTGATCCAGATCATTTCATCACCTTTGGGAGCTTTCTGCATTCCATTATGGCCTTGGCCGGCTATGGAAGGGCTCTTCCCTATGCCTCCGCTCCAGTCCAAGGGGAGGAGAAGGATAAAGATGTTCATTCCATCGCCGACGCGGTAGAAGAGCAGATCATCAGCTTACACAACCAAGCTGTAGAGCAGGGTTTTTCTCCTCCTACGGGGGAGAAATGGATCCCTACTTGCATCTCTTATTGGAAATCAACTTCAGCTGGCGTTCCGCCTATCAATGTCGAACTGAAAATTGATGGAGTCCCACGAAGCGTCAAGATTCGAAAGAAGGCGGCCATTGGGGCGGTTATGGGAAAGACTGCTTTCATGGCGAAGACGCTCTCCGCGCGAACGAGCTTAACATCGCCTTCCAGCGTCGGACACAGAGATGTACCCTATAAACCAACGCGCTCCATTTATGTAGTTCCCTTGCATACTCAATACGCTCAAATTGCCATAGCATCGCATTTAGTAAACTACATATCTACGAGGGGTAAGAATGATAGTCGATATGGTACGACCATCGACCCATCTTATTGCACGACTGGATCGGGATCCACTAGCGGTCAACGCATTGTTGATACTTACGATACCATTGCTGCTAGCGGAGATCCGGGTTTGCTCGCTATTGGTACTGATCTGAGTTCGTATGATGCAAATCTAGGATACTGGAACTTTCGAAAGCCCTTTCTCTCTGCCTTGAAGCGTATAAATTCTGGGAATGTGTTCGGACCCGAGAAGATACCGGGCGCTACGATGGTCGACTACGCCTTTGGGGAAGGCAGAATATACAAATCCTACTGGGACAATGGGCGTCGACCCGTGGTAGTGGTTGCCCCCCTTTGTGAAGTCCCTAGCTCGTTACTCAGATATACCTCCGCTATCACGGTTGGATCCGATATCCCTGCCCTCAAACCTATGCCCGGGATGCGCTTCTTGGCTGAGAGGGAATATACTGCCTTTGACGTGGCTGCTTGCATTTCCGATGGACACGTAGGTCCCTGGGATTCGCTACGGGTTGGAGTTCTTAGAGATGGGAGCGACGTCGTATTTTTGACCAGTGAGGCGTCTGGGGAGTTAACCACTTTAGCCGCAAACACTATAGCTAATGTTACTATGCAGCAGATCGCCATCGATTACCTGCATAAGTCGGCATTGGGAAAGTATCTGAATATATTATACATGAAAGGCGTGGGAGATGATGCTGAATGGATAGGCACTCTGACGGGTGTGCCCCCTGCTAGTGTAATTGACGGCGTGCTCGATGGACTGAAACAGGTATACGCTGAAATGGGTCACATTTTCTCTCCAGCGAAAACCTACGTCATGCCTCTGAGCGCAGAGTATATACAAACCTTTGCCCGATTTGGGTTATACATTCCAAGGGACCAGATAATGATCATACCTAGCGAGAAACCACGAACTATACGCAATCCAGTTGGCTTCCTGGATTCCCTAAGGCACCTGTTGCAGGCTAAGTGTTCTAGGGGATTCAACAATGACTACGCTATGACCTTGTTCTTGTGGCATGCCCGAGAGATATCAAGATTGACGTTGAGAAGGCACCGTCTGAAGAAAGAACGAGACTACGTAAAATTAGTTGTGCCTGGAAACGTCTCTCCACCAATTCGAGTGTCGAAGCAGGGACACGCACGAACCTCCAAGGATTTCAAAAATCCTGACGTTCCCATACTACCCTATTATCATTCGGTTATAACTTTTATGTTGCCTATTTCAACAGGAGGATTGGGGCTAAATCCACTTTCCCTACAAATAACGAACACTCCTGCAATTTTCATGCGATTCATTAGCGCGTACGACGAGGAGTTCTCTTGCCGTGTGTCTCTCTAAGTTTATTCTATTCTATTCTATTCTACTCTCATCTAACGTTCATGATGCTTTTACCCAAGAACGACGGGCAATGCACTAAGAAAGAAAGCGGTTTAGGACGAATTGAGTTGCCCGAATCGATGAGGTCCATTGGAGTGGAAGATATCTTCTCTCCCTCAGTTAAGAACAACCTCCGCGTACTGAAAGACATCAATTTGGGACGAGCGAACGGAGAGAACGTTCCCCATAGAATATTAGTACAAGGTTTGGAGCTAGAGAGTTTTATGGAAAACGAGTCTAACTATGAAAGAGAAGAGTACACTGAAGATTTTCTGAACAAACTCACTCTGCCGTTAAAACGAATTCGTCATGATGGTGATGAATGGACGTTAGCCTTTCAATATCAGATGGAGGAGATATCTAGTGAAGATATGCACGATTTAACTTTTTACCGAGGAATAGGCGCAGAGAATCACGTCCTACTGCGTCTGTATGGCATGTCGTGGGATAGTAATCGGTTGGGGAGGAGTATGGAGCGGCTGCGTATGATTATTGCGCGTGATCCGGCTATGCGAGGTATCGCTTCTCCCGAGGAAGTGGTCTCTCTTCTCGATCGGTTTGGTGTGGCTGACGCTATAGACTTCGATGTGGGATTCGTCGTTCTCGCGAGGGCGGCTTTCGAACCGAGCGTAATAAATGCGATATTAGAGGTTAGATTGAATCCAGACAGTGATCTGACTCCAGACTCCACTTACGGATCTTTCTCTGACGATTTTGGTTCTTCTCTGAATCTTTATTCTGCCGATAGACTTAGGAGTTTCCAGATGCCTATGGGTCTGAGTAAACCAGAAATGAAATCAGTACTGTTATACGCCGCCAATCGTTCCCTCTTTGAAATTTTCTTTCAGGACAAACCCATAATCGTGAGCGGCGCACGTGCCGTGCATGATGGTTCGTGTGACGGAATATCGAGGAAATTAGTTGCCTTCCCTAGAACGCATCGACAGATAGTGCAAGGTCAAAGGTCGAAGTCAAAGATAGACATTGCCTTCAAATTGGACCTCCTAGACACATTAAAATAGGATAGATATTTAACGTAACGGCATATTGGTGTGATGGCTCCACACAAGCTGAGGCGTTCCTCTTAACTTTAATCGTAATCGTTGACTTTGACTTTGACTTACCAGATAATGTGTGTTTTAGTGGCCAGATGGCCACTCACAAGGAAGACCACACAAAGTTTTTGTAGAATGTTGCGATAAAACCAAAAAACGCAAATTTCAGAATCTAATATCGTCTACTAGCCCTGAAGAAATAGCGATTGCACATGAATGTAACCTTCGAAAAGCTGGTAAAAGGGACTCTGCAGCTATCGTAAAAGAACTTTCTATGAGTTCACCTAAGAGAGGTTCTATCATGAAAAGCGTACGAAAAAAAATTCTTAGCGATAGCGTTCAATGGACTGTGTCGGCCGATGAAGCATTAAGCATGATGGTAGACGCTGATTTATCAACTCATCAATATGAGATAATACGGCAAAGGATAAATAAATTGGTTAAAAACTTATTGCCATCTTGTGACCGAATAAAAGAAGCTAAGAAGAAATGTTATCCTTCCAATAAAACCGTAACAGAATTAACTGCAACGGTTGACCTGCAATCATTAGTTGATCATAGTATCGAACGACTTTGTTTATCTCAGAAAGAGGTTCTTGGGTCAATGGAGGACTTGCACAGTGGAGTAAAGGAGCTGTCACTGTTAATTAAGTGGGGTTGTGATGGAGCACAACAAAAATCATATAAACAAAAAATTTGTTCTGAAAATAAATTTGATGAGAACCTTTTTAGCATATCCATGGTGCCTATACAGTTAAGGTTGAATGTTGAAGAGAATAATATTATAGTATGGCAAAATCCAGCCCCTTTTTCAACAAGGTACTGTCGACCAATCAGATTTAACTTTGCTAAAGAGACTACTTCATTAATTAAAGAAGAGGTAGACATGATACAACAGCAAATCGAGTTGTTGTCGTCCGTCGAAGTAAGTCTGGATAACTTTAAGATTTTAGTGAAACCAGTTTTTATGCTGACTATGATAGACGGTAAAATATGTAGTGCTCTATCTGATGTTTCGTCCTCATTTCAAACTTGCTATATATGTGGAGCAAAGCCTTCAGAGATGAATAATCCATCTCTTATTTTGATGAAACCTCTTGATTAAACAGCATTATCTTTCGGACTTTCTCCTTTGCATTCCTGGGTTAGGTTTACGGAGTGTATACTTCATATCGCCTACAGACTTGACATAAAAATGTGGCAAGCTAGAGGTCAAGAAAATAAAGATAAGGTTAAGGCAAGGAAGATACACATACAAACACGGTTTAGAAATGAATTGGGTTTATTAGTGGATTTGCCGACTCAGCAAGCTGGTAATACCAATGATGGCAACAAAGCACGGCGATTTTTTAGAAGTGCTACCATAAGTGGGGTAAATTTAATTAATAACGAGGTTTCATATCATTTTAGAAACTCTCGGGTCGGGTTTTACAGTCGATTTGGATTCCTTCAATAGTCACACAGAAGAAACCAGAAACTTGTATCTTAGGGAATACTCATGGTATAACATGCCAGTTAGTGTGCACAAAGTTTTATTTCATGGCCGGGATGTCATAGCTTCGTGTATTTTGCCCATTGGCCAGTTATCAGAGGAGGCACAAGAGGCTAGAAACAAAGATAACCGAAGATACAGGGAATTCTTCACTAGAAAAACGACACGAATAGACACCAATACCGACCTACTTAACAGACTTCTCATATCATCAGACCCCTTCATATCCAGCTTGAGACTTATAATGACGAGAAAACGGAGTCCTTTAGATCCTGATGTCCTAAAATTGCTTTCTGTACCCACCGTAAATGAGGCCGAAAGTGGAAATAGTGACTAAAATAACAAAATTTATTTATATCGCATTTTTTCAAATATAACTTTATTTTCTCTCACTATTTGAGTATTTTATTTATTTGTAAACCAAGAAATATTATTTTTAACTTGTATATTTTAATTAATTCGATTTGGAATTAAATCCCCCTAGATTGCGAGATTCTCACACTGTGCGGCGTCATCAGCAGATTTAAGGTGGGCATTCACGGTCATGCCATCTTGTCAAATGGCATGATATACGTCCAAATATTGATTGTGAATGTGAAATCCTTTTGGCATGATGTAAAACTCTGGATTTCCATTCGCATCAAAATCCATCGCGCCGCGCCGCGGCGCTAATAATAAAATAATAATATTATTATTATTTTATTTGTAATAGCTGTTCGGTGGCGTTTAACGCCACCGAACAGCTATTACAAATAATAAAAAAAACAGAGCCTAGCGCAAACATGGATAGTGTAAACAAAAAAATTAATTCACTAAGGAGTTCATTCAACAAGGAGCATAATAAGGTATGTCTTATACAAATTACATAAGTATCTTTGAGGTTTATAGGGTTTAACTGATAAACAAGTCTCCATTAATGAAACCTGTTTTTTTTTGTTAAGTAAATGCAATAGCTAATTATAAATCATGGTTTTATTATATATTATTTTTTATTATATATTATATATTGCTGAGAGTGGCCTGGAGGTCCAGAGCAGATTGGAGGTGTGGTGTCATAGACTGGAGAGTGTTGGCCTGAAATTGAGTAGAACCAAGATAGAGTACTTGTTCTGCGATTTCGGCGGTCTCTCCAATCCTGTGCCTTTAGCTCTCACCGGAACGCCCATACCAATCTGTTCTGACTTTCGGTACCTCGGGTCGCTTGTCCAAGGGGATGGTGAGGTAGACCGGGATGTAACACGTCGGATCAACGCAGGATGGATGAAATGGCGACAGGTCGCGGGAACAATCTGTGACCCACGGATGCCCCTCAAGCTGAAGGGTAAAATTTACAAGTCCGTGATAAGACCTGTCGTACTGTATGGATCAGAATGTTGGGTTGTGAAAAAGACGGATGAAAAAAGATTGCATGTAGCGGAGATGAGGATGTTGAGATGGATGTGTGGTGTGACGAGAATGGATAAAGTGAGAAATGAGTATATTAGAGGAAGTTTGAAAGTGGCACCAGTGACTGAAAAGCTGAAAGGAAATCGTTTGTCTTGGTATGGTCATGTAAAGAGGAGGGATGAAACGCATGTTACGAAAGCAGTTATGAATTTACATGTGGACGGATGGAGAGGAAGAGGGAGACCAAAGAAAAGATGGATGGATTGTGTGAGGACTGATATGAAAGAAAAGGGAGTTGATGATAGCGTGGCGGGTGATAGGACAGAATGGAAGAAAAAAACATGTTGCGCCGACCCCAAGTAATATGGGATAAGGGCAGGAAGAAGAAGAAGAAGGTTTTATTATATATTATGTACCTACTTAGTATTCAAAGTAACTTCTTTTTTTTAACACACTGTCAAACAACAATATGCACATAAATCAAATATTCAATCAAGGGTCGATCAACTCACGTCGAGTTCTGCTAAAAAGTCTTTAAACTTGTTAAGGTGACCATTTCGAGCTACTATCATCCATTCAATAAATTACAATGGAAAACATAGTTTTATTACGGGAAATTACTTATTTTTACCTGACTGTCAAAACTGCAATTAACCTATCATTATTATTTTTAAGTTGTTTGTAATTAATACTGTTACAATACGACCGTAAACAATATAATAAAGTAAACATAGGCTCTGCGCAGGTAGGTTCCTAAAAACAGTTACCTACTGCTCACCATCTGCGCAACACAAATTCCTAAAAACAATTATTTTTATTACTGCGCAACCTTTTGAACGAAGTTTAGACCCACAAAGATACGACAGCCGTATTGAAATAGTGATTATAAGTACCTAACTAATAAAATATTTGTTGTTTTTATAATATAAATATAAATATTGTTGGTTAAAGCATCTTATCGATCAGGGGCCGGAACCGATGAAGTCCATGTACCTAAATTATGGTTTATTACAAATACTATGATTTATTGCTATTTTTGGCAGATTGAAGTGAGAAAATCTAGTGGTATTGCTGAAGTATTAAATGAAACGACACCTGAAAATGAGGTAAATATGTTATGAATAAAAAAAAATAGCAATGGTTGTAAGGATTTATTTACTTTTTTCATTTTAGGTTTAATTTACTTTTTCATTTTGCCAACTTACTGCGCCATCGCCATTAAAATAGCGTACAAATTCCTCTCTAACAAACTTTGCATCGTTACTGAAGTTTCCAGTAGTTATATCCAATGGTTCCAGATTTATCACTGGAACGGTTTCATCAACAGCATCATCGTCTATATCAAATTGATCGATTTGTGAATAGTGGGGGATCAACCTCCTTAAAAAATTGTGTAGAATACAACATGTCAAGACCACAAGATCTATACGATCAATAGATACATTGATGGGAGTACTAAAAATTTTAAAACAATTCGACATTATTCCAAAAACATTTTCGATTACTCTTCTTGCTCGTGACAATCTATAGTTGTATATTTTTCTCTCTTGCGTAAGAGCATGTCTGCCGAATGGCTTTAAAAAGTCAGGTCTCAAAGCAAATGCTTCATCACCAACAAACACATATGGTAAAGCTGTAGAACTATTCAAAGGCCTCTTCTTATTAGGTATATTGCACTCGTGAATTAACTTCTCATAAAAGTTAGTTTCTTTTATAGCTCCACCATCTGATATTCTACCATTCATTCCAGTTTCGCACCAAATAATTTCGTAGTTGGCATTAGCGCAAGCCATGAGAACAACACTAAAAAACTTTTTATAGTTAAAGAAACTGGATCCAGATCCAGCAGGTGGTATGATCCGGACGTGTTTTCCGTCAATAGATCCGAGACAGTTAGGAAACTGCCATCTTCGAATCCTCTTGCGATAACTCTCCACTCTTCTTCTGTTGCAGGTACCTGCAACAAAAATAATATTATAAATTCTAAATGCTTATTTTTTAGGATATCGAGGACTTCGCAGATGTGGAGCCACCTTCGCCTTGCTACTCCCAAAGTAGCACCAGTACAAACATGTCGAACTACTCAAAAAGAAGCATCCGCCAGAATGCGTCACAGCAAAAAAATGAGAGTGCAAAAAAAAATTAAAGACAACGGCTACTGAAGTTTTGTCAAAAATTTCCAACAGACTAGATGTTCAGAAATCTAAAAAAAAATACAGTGCTTTTGGAGAGCATGTGGCTGAAAAATTGAGAGAGATGGATGAAAGAATGGCTTTATATTGCCAAAAATTAATAAATGACGCTATATTTCAAGCCGACTGTGGTAACCTAAATTATTCAGCACGTATTGTCACCGAGTATCAACACTCACAGGTCCCACAGTCCCAGCTGCCACAGACCCAACTGCCACAGTCCCAGCTGCCACAGACCCAACTGCCACAGTCCCAGCTGCCACAGACTCAACTGCCACAGTCCCAGCTGCCACAGACCCAACTGCCACAGTCCCAACTGCCACAGACTCAACTGCCACAGTCCCAGCTGCCACAGACCCAACTGCCACAGTCCCAGCTGCCACAGACTCAATTGCCACAGTCCCAGCTGCTACAGACCCAACTGCCACAGATCCAACTGCTACAGGCCCAACAGACGCAGACCCAACAGCCATCAGCCCAGCAGCCACGGACCCAACCATCACACATTCTACTACCACCGGTCCAAATGCCTCTCGAATCACATGCTACATACAGGGCCACATTATATAACGACAGTAATGAGAATACTATATCTCTGCCTGAAGTCGACGACGACGCAGTTTTGAACAATTACATAGAAGCATTACGTAACAAATAACGTATTATGTTACATTAATTAATTGTAATGGGCTACCATAACATACATAAAAATGTGTAATTAATTCTATTTATTGAGTTTTATTCAACGCCACCTAAGCCTACGCCAGCTAAGCAAAACCAACTTAGCTTAATTAAAAAGAAAAAGAATCCTATATCTTATTTGAATGTACAAGCAACATAATTAAAAAAATGGTTGGGTATAGAAACGTGCTACCTTGTTAACATGCAGGGTAGCATGTTTCTAAACCCAATCTTTTAATTCTATTTAATAATATAGCTAGCAACTTTAACTGGATTAAAATAATATATTAAAAATACATACCTTCATATAATCCTTCAATACGGTGAGAATTGCTTTACAAGTTTCTGGTATAATTACTCCCAAACGTTGTGGAGATATTACAGTTGGAAACTTTAGCTCCTCATAGCTCATACCTGATGCTAAAAAACGAAGAGTGGCACACAGCCTCTCATGAGGACTTATTGCTTGTCTCATATTGGTGTCTTGTTTAGTTATAAGTGGGGTGACGAGTTGCAGTAGTTTAAAATACACACATCAAAAGTGTCTAGGGATCAAGCATTTTTATGCGGATTTCTTGAGATTTAGATGTGGCTTTGTAATAAATTTATGATTTTATAAATTTATATGGATCCTTTTTGGTGCATTTCATAATTTGAATCAGGAACTGTGAATCAAAGTCGAGTAAAAGATGAAAATCAGCTGTCAATATTTTCCCTATAAAATCATACAACGCATTGAAGACATTATTAGTGCTACTGTTTCCCTACTACTGATTAAAACCAACGTTATTATGGAGCGGCGACGTCATTTAAGCAGGGAAGAAATGCTCAGAGCCGTGGGAATGATAGAAGCTGGTTCCCGGCAACGTACTGTGGCTTTAGCTCTGAATACAAGTCAGAGTGTTATCAGTCGACTTTGGACACGTTACCGAAGCACTGGTACCGTGGCTGAGCGCCATGGAGGACGGTATCGCTGCACCACACGGAGACAAGACCGATACATTCAAATCTTAACTCGAAGAGCTCCAACAATAACCGCCATGATGTTAGCCGTGAGGCTTCATCACTCTTCAGGGAACTTAATTAGCGACCAAACAGTCAGAAACCGCAAATCGCAAATCGGTCCCTTATTTCAGTTAATGCATGATAATGCACGACCGCACACCGCAAGAGTTGTAAGACAGACTCTCGCCGCAGCTAACATCAATGTCCTGCCCTGGCCTGCTCAGTCGCCAGACTTGAACCCGATTGAGCATGCATGGGATATGCTACAGAGAAGAGCTCTGCCGAATATGGAGGGTATCCAGTCGCAAGAAGACCTTTTTTTGTTGTTGCAATGAACATGGGCGGCCATTCCACAGCGTGATTTGGATGAACTCATTTTGAGTATGCCAAACCGATGTTCTTGTGTTGTTAGTGTTCGCGGTAGAAACACGGATTATTAATTGTTTAAGTTACCCAATAAAATTTTAAAGAAAACTGTTATTTCAGTCTTTTTTTCGAACTTTAATGTTAGTGGTTCAAATGTCAAAAATCCCTTTATTAGGAAAATGGCAAATTTCTTTATTAATGCAAAGGTGACTTGGTTTATCGTTACTGTGACAAACGAAAACACTTTATTTGATGAATCCTTAAAGAAAATTTTAATTAATATCAATCAGGAGAAAAGTTATTGCAAAAATATATGTTGATCCCTAGACATTTTTGATGTATGTATGTAGGCTCGTCCATTCGCAGATAATTTCTCCAATCACTTGGCTCCAATGACAGTTCATTTAACAAATTGATGTGTGTGAAAGTGTCCCTTTTCTTCAGCCACTCTTTGCACCACTTTTTTTTTGGTTTTCTCGTTATTATATGATGAGAAACAACCGCCACACAAAGTAAAAGTTCTTCTTCGGAATCAGAGCTCATGTCAACTTCTTTCGACCCGGTGAAACACGTAAATGAAAGAAAATTTGAGTGATCGTGAATGTGATACTTGTTTTGCGTCCATCCATTTGACTTAAGCCATTTGGAGCCACGCCGAACGGCGCGACCGTGAATGCCTAGCTTTATTCTTCTCAGAAGAGTTCGTCAAAACTTTAGTTGATGCTACTAATGACTATGCCAACCGAACAGCTCGACCTTTACAACAACATTCACGGTTCAAATATTGGAAAGACACCAATCCTCACGAAATGAGAAGGTTCATCGGGATGTTACTTTATATGGGCATTGTGCAAATACCAGTGATTTCTTACTACTGGCGATTGGATAAACTTTACAATTTGCCGTTATTTCGATCCCTCATGAGTAGAAACAGATTTCAGTTTTTGCTACGATATTTTCACTTTTCGAAAGATGATGATAAAGCTACGAATAATCGCCTTCATAAAATAAATCCTATCTTGGAAAGATTCAATACTTTGATGCCGGAAAAACCCAGAGAAAGATCTTAGCATAGACGAATCGATGGTGTTATGGAGAGGGCGTTTGATTTTCAGGCAGTATATAAAAAACAAAAAACACAAATATGGTGTCAAGCTGTATGAATTATGTGAGTTTTCTGGTTTAGTAACGAAAATTCGTGTCTATAGGGGAAAAAGTGAAAGACCACCATCCGGAACATTGCACAGTACAAAGGTTGTTCTTGATCTTCTTGATGAGCACATTCGTACGCGTACGAATGCTCCCCTTTAAATTTTATTGAGCACCAGAACATCAAAATTAAATTTTTAAGAAATAAAATATAGTAAACCTTTTAAGACTATAGTGCAGACAGCACAACAACATATTTTTCCTTTTATGAAGTATTTTACTTCTAACAAAACGAAATATTTTTATTAAGCCTTGTAATTCATATTTTATTGCAGAATCATGGTGCGAAAATATAAGAAAAAGGGTACGCGTACTCAAGAGGTGGATGAAGAGTCCATGAAATTAGCTATTGATGACGTAATTCAAGGACGGTTGTCGTATAGGAAAGCCGCGTTGAAATTTAACATCAAATCATCGACGTTGGAAAGCAGAGTCAAGAAATTCCAAGAAGCCTGTAACACTGATGAACCCTCACGAACATTTCATTCTAAGTTCACGAGTCTACAAGTCTTCTCCTTGGAAGAAGAGAAATGCTTAAATGATTACATCATTAATTGCTGCAAAATGCATTATGGGCTAACAACAGTACAAATTCGCAAACTTGCCTAGCGAATACGCGAAAGCGTTAAATTTAAAATATCCCACGAAATAGGATGAGAACCAAATGGCCGGATTAGAGTGGATGCGTTAGTAAAGAAACGTCAACCTCAGTTTGCGAAAACCGGAAAATACAAGCGCAGCTAGATCGTTTGCCTTCAATAAGACTGCAGTCCAAGAGTTCTATAAAAATTTGGCTGATGTGTTATTACAACGACATAATTTTACTCCCGACAGAATATTTAACTTTGATGAGTCTGGTGTGTCTACAGTTTAAGAAACTCCTAAGATTTTGGCGCCTAAATCACAGAAACAAGTCGGACAAATCGTGTCAGCGGAAAGAGGTGAATTGATAACCTTTGGTGCAATTATTTCTGCAAGCGGAAATACTATCCCTCCGCTATTTGTATTTCCACGTGTGCACTATAAGGACCATTTTCTTGAAGGTGCGCCTGAAGGAAGCCTCGGAGCTGCTAATAGAAGTGGGTGGATAAATGCTGACATATTTGTTTCAGTGTTAAAGCACATTCAGAAACACACACTGAGGTCTAAAGAGCATCCGATTTTACTATTGTGTGATAATCACGAAAGCCATACCAGCTTACAAGCTATAACATATGCTCGTGATAATGGCATTTTTTTTGTGTCTTTTCCCCCGCACACAAGTCATCGATTGCAGCCTTTGGACGTTGGAGTGTTCGGCCCATTCAAGGCAAAGTTGAAAGTAGCGTTCGATAATTGACATATGTCGAATCCTGGGAAAACAATCAACATTTATAATATACCTAAACTGGTAAAACTTGCATACTTCGAATCTTTTACCGCAAAAAATATTACAAGTGGATTTGGAAAGCCAGGTATATGGCCGTTCAATGAAATGGCCTTCAGTGATGAAGATTTCGCTCCCCTTGACGTGTATGCTTCAAATAATTCGGTAAATGTGACATCTAATGCGGAAACGAGCGTTGTCGCTCTAGAACTACAACCTTCAACATCATCGACTGATATGAGTGAGGCAGATATTCGCGAGCAGTCGCCTTCTTTGCTCCACAATTCTCAAGATATTTTTACTGGAACTGACGAACCTTCTACCTCTGCGGATAAGACACAATCTGAATCGAGTGCGCTCACTCATTTTCCGATAACACCAGAAGCCATAAGACCTTATCCTACAACTGTTAGAAATAGAAAAACCAATAAAGGAAGAAAACCGGGTAAATCCCGCATATATACAGATACACCTGAAAAAAATTAACTAGAAGAGAGACACAGACAGAAAGAATTGAAAACAAAAGAACAGGAAAGGAAAGCCAGAGCCAAAGCAGTGAAACGTAGGTTGAACGAAGTTGATTCAATACAAAACAAAAAGAAACAGTAAATAGAAAGTGACGAAGATTCAGAGGAATCTGAAGGATCGCAATTTAGCTTGCGGGAGAGTTCAACATCTCACAATATACCTCAAGCTAAGTACATACGGGTTTTATTCATCTCCCGTAAATACCCACTTCATTGGTGACCCCGGAAGAACATCATGAGTCAGCCACAAGGAAACGAAGCCAAAGGACAAACGAAGGATGCTACGAGCTACGATGTGTATCGCGTCGGCGTGCGGGTACCCCCATTTTATCCGGAAAAACCGGCGTTGTGGTTTGCGCAGCTAGAGAGCCAGTTCGTGCTTGCGAATATCACAGCCGACGCCACGAAATTCCACCACGCTATTGGAAGCCTGGATCCCATTTACGCATCCGAGGTAGAGGATATTATCACGGCACCGGCAGCGCCGAACAAGTACGAGCGACTCAAAAGTGAGTTAGTGAAGAGGTTATCTGCGTCGAGAGAGAAGAAAGTACAGCAGCTCCTGACTCATGAGGAACTTGGTGACCGCAAGCCCTCGCAGTTCTTGCGACACTTGCGC
This sequence comes from Mythimna separata, assembly GCA_030763345.1. Classification (NCBI taxonomy): domain Eukaryota; kingdom Metazoa; phylum Arthropoda; class Insecta; order Lepidoptera; family Noctuidae; genus Mythimna; species Mythimna separata. The sequence continues at coordinate 10,805,031 of CM061174.1, read as the reverse complement.
CACCTGGCGGGACCGAGCGTACCAGAGGAGTTTTTACGAACTATCTGGACCAGCCGTCTGCCGAGCAGTACGCAGACTATTATTGCCTCGCAAGCTAAGGCAAGCCTAGAGGAAGTGGCCGAGCTGGCTGACCGCATACAGGATGTAGTGCCAGCAACTCCGCAAGTAGCAGCAACAGCAGGTCAGATGGTGACACCAGGGAGCAGCATGGACCAGATGAGTGGTCAAATCGCCTAACTCACACGACAGGTACAAGCCCTTACGTCGCATGTTGACAGGTTATCCCGGTCAAAACAAAGGTCCAGCAGAAGTGCCAGTCGGGACGCTCACCTTCAAGAAGGTCAAACTCGAACTATAGGAAATTCCCAAACTGCTGGTACCATTATAAGTTCGGTGATAAAGCAACGAAATGCGTCAAGCCCTGCGACCAGTCGGGAAAAGCAACAGGCAGTCGATAATGGCGACCGGCGACTGTCGTAGCACTGGTCGCTTATTTGTCACTGACCAAAACACCAAGATGCAGTTTCTCGTCGACACCGGTAGTGACGTCTGTGTATACCCAAAGTCAGCAGTGAAAGTGCGGTGTAATAAAACTAGCTACGAACTATGTGCGGCTAACGGTAGTGTGATAAATACCTACGGTTACGCGTATTTAAAATTAAATATAGGTTTACGCCGTGACTTTGCTTGGCGATTTATAGTGGCGGACGTGACAAAGCCGATAATAGGCGTAGATTTTTTGTCACACTACAACTTAATTGTAGATGTTAGAACGCAGCGACTAATCGACGCCTACACTACGCTTGCGACCCCTGCTTTGCCTGCTCGTCCTTCTGACATTGTTTCTTCAGTTAAGGTAAGAGTTGGTGACACGACATATCACGACATACTCCGGGAGTTTCCTGACATAACCCGGCCGTCGGGTATACAACGTACACCTACACAACACCTTACACTACATACGTACAACACCTGGACCACCCGTATCGTGCACACCGCGTCGGTTGGCTCCAGACAAATTAAAAATTGCTAAGGAGGAGTTTGAATCTATGCTTTTGAATGGTACAGCCAGACCCTCCGACTCACCTTGGGCTTCACCCTTGCACCTTGCACCAAAAAAGGATAATGGATGGCGCCCGTGTGGTGATTTTAGGATGTTAAACGCGCGAACAATACCTGGTAGTTACCCAATTCCCCACATCCATGATTTCGCTGACAACCTTTCTGGATGTCAAGTATTTTCAACGATAGACCTGGTACCTGCCTGGACAGACCAAGGCATATAACCAGATACGCGTCAATCCTGAGGACATTCCGAAGACGGCGATCACAACACCGTTCGGATTATATGAGTTTCCTTATATGACGTTTGGTCTACGCAATGCAGGGCAAACTTTCCAGCGTTTTGTCGACGAAATGTTACGAGGCCTGGACTTCTGTTTTGGGTATTTAGATGACTTTTTGGTCTACTCAAAAGACCAAAAAGAACATGAAGACCACCTGCGTCAGCTGTTCTCCAAATTACAAGACTATGGGATGGTGATAAACACGTCAAAATGCGTATTTGGAGTCTCACAGGTAACATTTTTAGGTTACCAAATCACATCAGGTGGCACAAAACCATTGCCAGAAAAGGTTGAAGCGATCAACAGCTTCCCAACTCCAAAAACGGTACGAGAACTCAGAAGATTTCTAGGGATGGTAAATTTTTATAGGCGGTTCATTCCAGAGGCTGCTCAACACCAGGCACCGCTGAACAAGCTTTTAGAAGGCTCAGTAAAAGGCTCGCATCCTGTCAGTTTCACAGCAAAGGAGGACGACGCGTTTATAGCTTGCAAAACAGGTCTCTGCCAAGCAGCAATATTAGCTCATCCAGACTGCGAAGCTAAGCTAGCCTTAGTGACAGACGCCTCCGATACTGCGATGGGCGCAGTCCTTCAACAGTTAAAGGATGAGGAATGGCAACCCTTAGCTTTCTTTTCTCGTAAGCTAAGCACCAGTCAGCGAAAGTACTCACCTTATGACCGCGAACTGCTCGCGATATATGAAGCGATTAAGTACTTCCGACATACGGTCGAGGCAAGAGAGTTTGTGATTTACACAGATCACAAGCCCATCTGTTACGCGTTTCGTACGCGAAAGGAGAATTGCTCACCACGACAGTTTAGACATCCAGATTTTATCTCGCAATTTACCACAGACATCAGGCATATTTCGGGCAAGGATAACGTTGTTGCCGATACCCTGTCACGAGTAGAGGCTATCTCCCAGCCTATCGATTTGAACGTACTAGCCAAGTCCCAGAGTTCCGATTCAGAGCTCAAACAGCTGCTCAACGGGGAAACGTCAATGCGCCTGAAAAAGGTTACACTGCCGGGAACACTGTCTGAACTGTACTGCGATGAGAGTAGCAAGACGCCAAGGCCATATGTCACGAAAGAACTTCGCCGCCAAGTCTTTGACAACCTACACTCCTTGAGCCACCCAGGAGCCAACGCCAGTGCTAAACTAGTAGCAGAGCGTTACGTGTGGCCCGAAGTGAAGAAAGACTGTAGAGAATGGACGCGAAACTGCTTGGCATGTCAACGTGCGAAGATAACTCGCCATGTCTCAGCAACCCTTGGGAACTTCAAGCTGCCACGATCACGTTTTATGCATATACACATAGACATGATCGGGCCACTGCCAATCTCTCATGGTTTCCGGTATTGTCTCACCGCTGTAGATCGCTTCACGCGATGGCCTGAGGCAATACCAATCAAGGATATCACAGCCGAAACCGTGGCTAACGCCCTTCTGTATGGTTGGATCGCACGCTTCGGCTGTCCCACAAAAATTGTAACGGATCGTGGCAGACAATTCGAGTCATCTCTTTTCAAGCACCTGTCACAGATTGCTGGATTCGAGCACAGAAAGACAACTGCTTACCACCCTGCCTGTAACGGTATGGTTGAGCGGTTACACAGACAGATAAAAACAGCCATAACCTGCCATGGTAATCAAAACTGGGTAGAATCACTACCACTGGTTCTTTTAGGCATCCGAAGCGCATTTAAAGAAGATGTGCAGGCAACACCGGCTGAACTGGTATACGGTGAAACATTGCGGCTGCCAGGAGATTTCATTGAGCCAGAAGCCGTTAGCAACACGGATATGACCGACTACGTATCAAGATTACGCATATTTGCGAGTAAGATTCAACCACCTCCAGCATCGCGACATTCTAATAGCCGGGCCATATTCGTGTTTAAGGACCTTGCTACCGCAACGCACGTCTTCTTAAGAGACAACGCGTCATCCGGTTCATTTAAACCAGCATACACAGGGCCACATAAAATACTAGAGAGGGGTGACAAAGTATTCAAACTCCTCCTTAAAGGAAAAACAGTCTCAGTATCAGTAGACCGAGTAAACCGGCCTACATACTTCAAGACTCACACACCACAGTAACACACAGCAACACTAATCAAAACGATCACGGACATAAACAAACTTCACATGACACACCAGTTATCAATCCACCAACGCCGACGACCGAAGACGACAATATCAAAAGGACACGGTCAGGCCGTAGGGTGCGATTTCCTGACTACTATCGCCCTTGACGGTCTCAAGAGGGGGGTGATGTAGCGTCGCTATAGTTACGCTGTAAATAATTAATATTTCAAATGTCACGGACGTACATCTTTTATTCTGTATTATTGGTTATTCTTACTGTGCCTATCCTTGTGCGACTTTCACCTTCCACTCTTAAACTGCTATATGTGTATCGTGTGTGGACTTCTCACAATATACCTCAAGCTAAGTACATACGGGTTTTATTCATCTCCCGTAAATACCCACTTCAATGGTCATTCTTTTTCCCTGATGTAGAAGACATACACACTCTGTATATCACCGATGTCGCCATGATCCTCCCTGATCCAAAACCACGGACGGGCTGTGCAGCTAGAATGGCCAGACTTTTTACGTTTGCAGTTAATTTAAATAATTATAATGTTCAATAACTTCCAAAGCAACAACCAAGTGTATGATTACCTACTTTAAGCTTAGATTGCCAAAGACTGTACAACAATCTCTTAAAAAATGATTGTAAAGATCTCATTTAGACTGATTATAAAGGTTAGAATTATCAATAAGTAAATTAAGGATAAAGGATTTAATTCTTTATTTTTATAAAGAAAAATGTATCGACTATGAGTCAACTATGAGTCAAGTCTAATATTATTAAGGTAGTTCTTTGATAAATGAATATTTTCTAATTATTAATAAAAAATTAACGACTTTAATAGACTTTTTAATTACCGTGTATGAATCTACCCCATGGCGTATGAAAGTACCCCACCTACCCATACATGGGGTACGTTCGTACAAATCTCATATCGTAGAAAAATAACTATAACTCTTTAACCTTTGAACACAATAGTTTCGGAATTTTTTATAACAAACTACAGTATATTTGTTACACTTAGGTACATAAACTAGATAAAAAAATAAAAAAAGACAATAGTAAAACAATAACAGCGCGGTCTCATAGGACCGGTTGGGGATTCAAACGTTAATCATAAATTAAAAAATATAATCTAAAAAGCGTACGAAGGGTGACCACTTTCCTAGCTATTTAAAAAAAAAGTAACTAAAATTTCATCTCCATTTAAACAAGCTAATTTTTTTCCTACCGCTATTGCTGATTCTACTATTTCTCTGAGTTTATGTTAGGAGGATTTTTGATAGAATATAAATAAAACATGTTTTTTTTAATAGGTAACTGCTACAAGCTCTATTTGTCATCCATGCTGGCAGCGTGCTGACCGAGCTCCACATGTAGTCAGATCGCCAATAGAATCCAGCGACAATCCAATTCATGAGCCTTCTATTGAGGTACCACCAAAATTATTCCAGATCAGATAATGATGCCTTTATATGCTAGAGCTGCCGAGTCACAAAATCGTTGCTTTGTTTCGGGCTGCCATCGCACTGAACGTCTTATTACCATACCATTATCTCTAAGACAATTTCTTTTAAAAAACTACAATTATTATGATAATATGAATAACCGTGTATGTTCCAGACATGTAAGTCATGGTTCATGGGATTTTTTGAATAATCCCTCACACAATAGCAACCACATGTTTCCTGCTTTACAAATACAGGACTTAATGACATTAAATGCAAGTCCTCTAAGTATAGATTTTAATGATATCGAGAATATGCCAGACCATTTAGTTCATTATTGGTTTGGTCGAACTAAACAGCAATTTGCTGAAATACTTAATGAAGTACCTCGGCTCTCACAAATGCGTAATGGATCGCTTGCCCTAGCAGCATATTTAATTAAATTAAGAACAGGGGACTCATTTGAAAGAATTTCTTCTTTAATTCAATTACCAACATAGACAACATCCTCTTTAATATCACGGGCTAGATATTTCTTAGTACAAGACTATGTTCCTCTGCACTTAGGTGTAAATCACATAAACAGAGAACAAATTGCCCAGAGAAACCTTATGATTCCCAATGGGATTTATGGAGATAACAATAGAACTAGTGCAATTGTGATAGCGGATGGTACCTATGTTTATGTACAAAAGAGTGCCAATTATTTGTATCAAAAAAATACTTATTCCTTACACAAGTATCGAAACCTTGTAAAAATGTTTATAATTGCCAGCACAGACGGATATATTATCGAAGTGCTTGGCCCCTATCCAGCAACAACATCAGATGCTGAAATAATGTTAAAAGAATTCCGTCATGAAAATCAACCGTTAAGAAGATTTTTTGCTCCAAATGATGTTTTTATACTGGATAGGGGCTTTAGAGACTCTCTGTCATTACTAAACAGTTGTGGGTACCGTGCTTATACGCCAGCCACAGTTCAAGAGGGTGAAACACAATTATCTACACTAGAGGCTAATCGTTCCAGGGCAGTGACCATATGTCGTTGGGTCATAGAGGTGATTAATGGTAGGTTTAAACGAGACTATAAGATTTTTCGCCAAGAGTATTTTAATGCCGCATCTCGCAATTTGATGAAAGATTTTTCTGTAGCTGCTGCCCTGATTAATGCCTTTCATCCTCTTATCGAAGACAGGAATGATGCTGGGGAAATTCTTAACATAATAAACCAAAAAAATTACTCAGAAAAAAGTTTAAGTACTGTAGTTATTAATAATAACCTAAATAGAAGAAGAACGAATTTTCAACAAATAAATGTTGATGACAATAATGTCAGTGATTTTCCCCGGCTCACCTACAATGAGCTGATATTGGTGTGTTTAGGAACGTACCAAATAAAACAGGCACGTTCCTATTATGGCGAGCACATTAGAGCCATTGGATCCTTTACAATTGAGGTATGCAGAGAGGTTGACAGCAGTCTACTGAGAGAGTTGTCGACTGATAATAGTGTTTGGCTGCTAAGAGGCAAAATACAATCGCGACATGTAGGCCGTAAAATATATTTTGTTTATATTTTGGTCGACGGCTCTCTTAACGGTAGGGACGCAATACTACAACACTATTGCAATTGTAATGTAGGAAAGAGGACAGTAGGCTGCTGTGCACATATTTTATGTATAATATGGTACTTAGGGTGGGCTAGGTACCAAGACAATGTGGTACCTCCCGCCCAGCATCTCGATAATATATTAATTACCGATGATGTGGAAAACAATTAATAAATTATTTTCGATTAACTTGAATTCGTTTTTTTTTTCTTTAAAATCCCTGACCATGTGCAGCTAAGGAATTTAAATTCAACATTCTGTAAGTTTAACCTCATATTAAAATCACTAAAACTCATAACCTAATAAAAGAACGGAAACAAATTAGTATGACAATGGGATTTATTGACTACTGTCTGAAATAAAGTTTTTATTTTTTATTTTTCATATCCCATGTTGCATCAAAAAACTAATTACACATAATTATCTACTAATATTCCTCCTTGAGATCGCAAATTATTTCATTTTGTTTATTGAGCCCTAATTTATTAGGACTGTTTGCGGATCTCATTTCAGATAAACCAAACATAGTTGCTGATTATAATTTAGACATGTCCTCCTATTATTCTTACCTGAGAAAAACATTGCGATGGCATAAAAAGTTGGCTCTACATATATTTGATGTGTACGTGCAAAATGCGCACAGGCTTCTTCGAAAACAAGATCGAACTTCCAAGAGGCTGCTAAAATTTCGTGAAGAATTTATAACACATCTGTCGGGAATGTCGAATATTGATACAGAAACTTCTACATCACGGATGTCCATGTAATCACAATCAATCCATCCAACAAATCAGATGTCGCTTCTCCAGATAATTTCCACTACTTGGAAAAGATACCTCCCACCGAAAAAAGAAGATCCCCGGTAAACCATGCAGTTTGCACTAAACAAAAAAAACGCAAAGAAAGCTGTTACTTTTGCCCTGTATGCCCTGAAAAGCCGGCCTTATGCATTCTCAATTGCTTCCAAATAAATCACACAGATCCTAGATTTATGTAGCCTGATTTTATTAGTCCCAAAATATATCTTACGAGTATTACAAAAGGCTGATTACAAGTTACGACTATGATAAATATTTCTGAGTTACTAAAATGTAAGACTGATTTCGTTTTGACCCTGTGAAAGTAAGCCAAGATGCCATCATATTGAAATGCTGTCAAGCCATACCAATTCGCAGAAAAAGGCCTAGGACACTGAGACTCGATCCTGTGACTGGGGTTCAGAAAGCTTTTAAATCTACCAAGCAATTTACTATATAATAGTCGATAAGCGATCTATAACTGTTTGCCAAAAGATGTTTTTAGCAGCACTTTGCTTGAAAAAAGGGCGCGTAACAAATTTAGTTCAAAAATCTTTTGTTAATGGCGATTTTCCAGTAGAAAAAAGAGGTGGTGATCGTAAAACCAATCTGTTTAAAGATATAAGGTCATCAATACATGATTTATTCGTAAGCTCAAGTGTTCGGAACCACACTACTGCCGAAACCAAACATCAGTCCGCAAATATTTACCAAGTGATCTGAATATCAGAAAACTGTACAGACTATACAAATCTGAATGTCCAGCTCCTGCAAAAGAGTCATACTTTAGGCACATTTTTAATACAGAGTATAATTTGGGATTTGGCAGTCCTTATACAGATATGTGCTCTACATGCCTACAGCTACTAGAGAAGATAAAAACAGAAAAAGATGAGAAGAAGAAAGAAGAATACAGAGTTGAAAAGAGAGTTCATAGCTTGAGGACAAAAGCATTCTATATGCTGTTGAAGACTGAAGAAGAAGGTGTGAAAATAATATCTTACGATTGCCAAAAAAACATGGCCCTGCCTAAAGTACCGGAACAATCATGTTACTACAGCAGGCAATTGTATTTATATAATTTCACCCTTGTTGAAGGAACTTCTAAGATGCCACTGAATAAGAACAACGTTTTCGCAAATGTGTGGACAGAAAATACTTTTTCTAAAAATTCCAACACCATTGCATCGGCTGTTTACAACCATTTGAACAAAACTGATCTCACCAATATAACTACCATAAGATTGGTCTCCGATGGCTGTGGAGGCCAAAATAAAAATTCCACCATAATCACAATGTGCTGCAAATGGCTGTTGGAACACCCCATGATCAAAAAAATGGAACTCGTATTTCCAGTTACTGGACATTCCTACCTACCAGCAGATAGAGTATTCGGAAATAGTGAACAGGTGTTTCGTAGGATGGACACATTAATAACTCCAAACTAATATATAGATATAATTTCTAAACAGTCAACTATTGTGAAAGTAGGTGAAGATTTCACTGTGTACGATTTCAAAAAGGAAGCCGAAACATTATTGAAACCTCCGGGACAGTGGAAAGTACAATTTTCCCAATGCAAAAGATTCTACTTGAAACGATCGAAGCGGATCGGTAATGTGTTGGTCCAGTCGGAGAGATTTTATAAAAATCAGTCTGGGACATATGAAAATGTTTGCCGAAAAAACATAACTATGAGCATGATTGCTCCTAGCGAAATAAGACCAAATGTGCCTGTGAAGGCATTAAAACTGAGGGACGTGAAAACCTTGCTTTCAAAGCATTTTGGAGAAAACTGGCAAAGCTTGGAAGAGTTAAGTTTCTATTCAAATGTTATAAACACTGTTGAAGTTTTACCTGAAAACGAAAATGATACTGAAGGTTTAGAGTGTGAGCCACATGAAATGATTTTGACAAATAAAATATGCTTTGGCCCTAGTTTACTGAATCCAGCCCTGAGATTAGTTTAGAAACAAACTTGGTTAGGTCCCGAAAAGCTGGGATCAAAGATGGCTATGTCCATAGCTTGGGATCGAAACTGGTTATGTCCAACAGTTTTATTCAATTTAACGTATATTTTTACTTTACAGGTCTCCTGAATGCAACATTATTAAATAGAGTACGTCATAATTAATATTTGTAAAGTAGTTGCTTTATAGCTCAGTTGTTCCCAAAAAAATTAAGAAGATTTTTTCCGTCCTGTAAAATTTCTCTCGATGGACGTAACTAGTTTCGATCTCACCCTCACCCTGATATATTGTGAATAAAAAAAACAATGTGATTTTACAAGAAGTACTAATTTAGTATAAACAGATACCAACTGATTGTTAAGAGGCTACTACAATAATTTTGTTACTAATAATATTGAGTGTATTAAGATTCGTTTTCAGTTTTTAATTTTATTAGTGTAGTATTTACGTTTTGAGACCTTTATTTGTAGGTAAACGAACATTAGAATTGTCATACAAACAGGTCCTATTAATTTTTAACTACATATTATTATTTAATACGAATATTATGATAAAAAAGTTTTCTTGACTGTGTGTCAAGAAAACTTTTTTAAAAACCACAGCAGGCTACAGAGTAAAAGAATGTTTTTGATTAGTGTTGTATTTTTTATCTTTTATGTTGAAACAATATATTGATTAGGTACATTTTGAATAAAAGTTTTATAATTTCATAAACTTTTATTTCAATCAACTTTTATTTTTCAAATGATTTACTTTACTACTAGAACTTTGAGTACCGTATTCCTATTTGTCGGGTTATTCAGAAATATAAATATAATAAAACGTGTTCAGGCTACTTACTTACACACTTTTGGACTTACAGGCCCATATCGAGGAATATTATTTTGTGAGGGTAAATCTGTACGAAAAAGGAATACGTACCTTGTGCCAGAACTAAATAAAACCCACTTTTAAATATCATTCAGAATTACCGGAACATAATTCAGAATTGCACTTTAACAAAGAAATAATAACCGGGTTTTTAAACTCTTTTATTAACAAATGACGAAGATAATTATAAAAATCTTTAAAATAAACCTTCAGCCTGTGTATTCAAGTAACCGATGTAACCTGAGTTGGTAACATTAACTCTACCAATTATGATAGGTTAATGAAAATACAAACTATTACAAACCCATGTCAACTCATTAAAAATCCTTTTGTAATTACCCAAACGCACCTAACAAAAAAATAGATCAACACATTGTCACGGCAGAATGAATAGTAAAACAAAATACCATTGACACAATCTGAAAGACCTAAGTAAGGAGTACCTATTTAATTAGTGATGAAAATTATGTTTAATATTTTTGATTGTTAATTTGTTTATATTAGATACTTTTTTTTCACTTGCACAGGAAGGTATTTTCAATAATGTTTTAAATTATAAAAGCATTTTTATTTAATGTAATCATTTGGAAAACTAATGAGTTATTATCAAAAACACATTTTTATAGTGGCATTTATTAAACTCATCCCAAAAACAGATTATTGTAGTTATTTTATTTTTGCTGAGTTTATCAGAATAACACACAAGAAATGTTTTTTTAATAATTACCTATTAAATTTAACATTAAAAATAAACACACTTTATAATTTAAAATTCTTGAAAATACGGCTTTGTGTGTTCGAGTGATGTCAAATGGGTCAGCCTTCATAATAAAAACCTTTTTTGATGATCTTACCCATATATCAGCTGGCAGCGAAGCTGTTAATAAACAAATACAATGAATTTTTTTGATAAGCATTGAAGATTTAGATTTTCTGGATTTAGCAGAGTTTGATTTGAGACACATTGATAACTCACTGCTGTTTAATCAACGAGTTAGACAGTCAAGTTCTCCAAAATAATAACAGTAGACCAACATTTAACCTATCACATACCCACAAAACGAGACACAATAGTAAAACAATAACAGCGCGGTCTCATAGGACTGGTCGGGGATTTATTAATTAAGTTACAACAACATTATGACAATTTAAAATCATGATCTTGAATGATCCAAAAAAAGCTGACCAGGGTGATGAATCTTAGGGACCACAGCACACTCAACTGAATAAGTACATACTTTATATAAAATATAACACAACAAACTACCTATAAAAGACTGGAAGACACACTATTGGACACGCGACACAGTATTGGACCCTTGAACCTATTCACTGACTTGAAACCTCTTTTCATAAAACACACCAATAAATAAGTAATAACCCAGAAAACAACAAAAAGTATCTAGACAATACCGATATTGAGTTTAAGGGCTTTCAATTTATGCGTTTCGTGTCTGACCGCTGCGGTGCCGAAGCGGTGCGTTAGACGTACTGCGCACGGAAGATCCTCTTTTTTCATACAAAACGCTCGGTGCGGTAACAGTGCGGCGCCGTTACTGAGAACGCTCGACAACAGGACGGTGCACTTTGTATGGAAAATAGCGGTCCTCCGTACGCAGTAGGTACGACTAACGCACCCCTTCGGCACCGTAGCAGGCCGTTTGCAAACGCATAAATTGAAAGCGCCCTTATAGGAAGATGTTTACGTTTTAAACTGTTTTATCCTATTTAATACAATACTTCGACAACTAATACAACATAAAACACAATCTAGGCAAGAGCCAAAAACACCACACCACACATACAACACAGCCACAGACCGCCGTCTGTGGTGACTGGTGCTTTTTAGGGGTCTCAACACGCCTGTTGAGACCCTGACCACCGTCTCCAACATCTAGCGAGTAGCGATATATAGCGTACTATACCAAGGATATTGTATACCGCAGCCTAGTTGAATACCTACCCAACGAAAGTACGGACTAACAAACGGCATTTGTACACCCACAGAACAGTAAAAACGTTTAAAACAGTAAAACAGTTTTTAGTGTTCCGTGATTACTCCTGCCTGCCATATTGATCATCATTATTTATATTTTATTTTGTGAGTTTGACACGAAAGAACTAAGAAAGAAGAAGAACCGAAACTGACCGAAGGACGAAAAGCCATCATCAATGACAATGACAATAAAATCATAAAATCTATTGTAATTAAATCTATGCCATAGGCCACAGACTAAGCTGATTGTTTTTTATATAATGGTTGCGGCTATGCCAATGGCTTGGTTACAAGACCTTTAAGCCAATCTTTATTTGAAAAGTCTTAATTTTTAGTATGATTTGTTCACTACACACTTTCACAGATGTTTTTGATCAATTTAAAAATCGGCTCAAAACACTTTTTAGTTTTTAGAATATCGTTCAGGCGGCGGGAGGAATTATTTGGTGAGATATCACTCAATTCACTGGCAAGTATAAGTCTTTCTATTACAAAATTTTGACAGTTCATAATCGGTGTTCAGGGTCAGCTTGCGGTGTGTTACCGAATTTACAAGAATCACTTGAAATGATGCCCAAACGGGATAAGTGGGCAGGTATAGCCAAAGCGAAGTCTGTGGTGTTGCTCTATAAAAAATGTATTATTTATTGAGATACACTGCCAGATTGTGTCAGATTTAATAAATAAAATAACAATGGCAAATAAATAAATAAAAAAATACAATTTACATTAAAAAAAAATATTTAGAAGAATATAAAGTTTTCTGAAAATTGTGATCACAATGTTGTTTTTGCAGTTCATTAGTCTTGCATGAAAGGATGCTCTAAGCCGTCTCATGACATGACGGCATAAAAATAGTCAAAGTGTTGCCAGAAATGAAATGAAGCTTAGTTAGCAATGAAGGGGGAGCGTCAGGGTAGTTATTGACCTTGAAAAAATCGTTCCTCGACTTATATGAACTAAGAGGGACGTATTGATGATTTTTATGGTTATAATTATGTAACTAATTACGTTTAACAGTCGCAAAAGATAGTTTTAACTTCATACAACTTACCAGTGGTCTGCAAATTGCAAAAGAAAATTAGAATTTCGCGAGGAGTTAACCTTTTATAAAATTACGAATACTTTCTAAAGCTTCCGCTTCGTCTGCCTTGATCTACCTGGAGCCTTCAGTACTGGCGCAAACTTCGCTTGTGCCGCGAGAGACGTGTAATGGACACACAACAATGAAATGTCGTTGTACTTGCTATACTAGTTTTGTCTCATTATTATTTAACACCGACTTCCGAAATCTAAAGATATTTTGCATATTATAGTGTTTTTTTTTTACATTGAAGCAACGGACTTTAATTAACATTACTACAGTACGGCCGCTATCACTTGGCAAGTCGGAACTTAGGCTGTGCGAATTTTAGCGCTTGAAAACTCGTACAAAACTACATTACGGCCGTTATAAGTTGGCGAGTCTGAAGTTAGGCTCTGCGAATTTTGGCGCCTGAAATATCGTACAAAAATAAAGGTTTAAAAAAATAAATGCAATTTGCAGTTGTTATTGCTGTTAAAAACTGTTATTGGTATTTATTTTTTTAAAACCTACACCTATTTTTTTTTAAATAAATGCCAATAACAGTTTTTAACTTCAGACTCGCAAAGTTATAATGACCGTACTGTACAATCGGAAAGTTTAGGCCTCATGTTTCGCTTGTACACCTTGTAAATAACCTCCTTGTCAGCAATTCGAATGGTTTTATTCATTATTTTTCTATTTTTACGTCGTTTGGTGAAAAATAAGAAAGACATTAAGTTTGTTTAGTCATTATTTTGGAAATGTAGCCAACAAACAAAAAAATAGTTCTGTTTCTAGACATTTTTGCCAATCTATACCGTGTATCGAGTTATCGACCTAGTGATTGCTGTAGTGATCAATCAGTGTTGCCAACGAATGTACTGATCGCCATGACTGATCATAGATTTATGGTACTGATACCTATATCAGTACCTATACACTAATGAAATCAGCATTTATATACTCATTTGTAGGATACATGTTAGGTCCATATGTTTATTCTACTCTTTTTAAGTCTGTCTTACTACCGCAGAAAAAATGATAGAATTGTGTGCAAATTGCTGCAGTTGCGATTGAAGCGTTACAAAAACCGGGAAGTGCGAGTCGGACTCGCGCACCGGTGGTTTCATACCAACATTAAGGTTTACGATTTATGACGTATTAAAAAAAACTACTTACTACATCTCTTTCAAACCAATTTGTAGTGGAAGTTTGCATAGGAATGTACATTATACATGTTTTTAAAATGTTTCGTTTTCTTATTCTAGAAGTTACAGGGGGAGGACACTCATTTACCACTTTATAAGGGTTCCGTTTTTTGCCATTTGGCTTCGGAACCCTAAAAAAGAGAGTCTTTTGATAGAATCCTTATATCAATACAGCTATTTTGCTTACCATTGAAATACGGATGTAAAACATTCAGTTTTATTTGTAGTATTGGTAGCAAATAATTAAATTATTATTTATTTCGTGTAAGGGCCTGTTTCACCACCTATTTATTTATTTATTAAATTCTTCATGCACATAGAAGCACAGAGGCGGACTTAATGCCTTAGGCATTTTCTACCAGTCCACCTTTGGGTGATGCAGAGAAAAATAGTGGTAGGTGCAATAAGAGAGAAAAAGCGAATACAAGAATAGATAAACTAATAATAATAAACCTAAAATATAATAACAATATATAATATATACTCAAATTTACAAACTACATAATATATACATACACTAATGCAATCAAACAATTGGTTATCAACAACAATTGGATACCATTATCGCTGTGATGAGACTACTGCCAACTTCTTGCGAAACAGCTCACGAACCTTGGTTTTGAATGCTAATCGGCTCTTTGTGTTTGTTTGTCTTTGTCGAGTATCTTACTTGACAGATAATTTCATACAAATTCTGTCAAATTTTTGAATTTATTCAGTGAGTAGTGCTTACTCGGACATTGTGAAACAGGCCCTTAGTTTACTTGGCAAGCTTCGTTTAGTTCGCGTCTGTATCAATGATTCAAAATTGTTCAATTGGCTTGCTAGGCTAGGCTAGGCAATAGGCTTGCTTCACTAAGAGTAGTGCCTATCCACCAAAACTTATCCTTTGGCTGTATATTGTAATTATTAACAAAATAGTTGTTTTTACACAAAGACGTGGCTCAAAAAACGTAGTATCCAAGCCAAAATCGTTATACAAAATTATAATCTGTGATCCTGAGAACTTCATTTTCTGACAGCTTTGTCCTTCGTTAAACTTCGTTTTTGTTTTTGTTTTTAGAGTCTAATTTGTTGTAAATGTAATAGAAATTATAATTATAATGTAGTGAAACCTGTATCTATAAAATTAAGGAAATAGGAAAATATTTGATTGATAAAAAATCTCGTGAAATTCGAATTCAGTTTCTATACATTCAGTGTAAACAGTGTTTTGAATGATCGGCAATGTCTATTATGGAATCGTACTTTATACTTACATACATCTGAAGATCAGCAATTGTGTAATTGTATAAACGAAAAAGTTACCGGAGATATTTCGTTTTGTTGTTTCTTCTAACCTATGTGCGTTATGACTTTGCTGTCTCTCCTTGTTATTTTTTAGTTTCTGGCACTTCTGTCTTACGTTTATCACTAACCTTACGGTGGTCGCGCTCCTAAGTTTCATGGATGGTCGCGTGGACTACATACATAATCCATAGGTACTTATACAAATTGAAAAAAAAAAACAAAAAAATATTCATTAACTTTTTATCTAATGACGTAGGTATAATATAGTATAGTAAAACGGGCTGGTATCCGCAACTCCACGACTAAAGCGCGTATTTTGCGTATGGGACGTATAATATAATCAGTACAGTTTTCTTAATCGAATATTATTATCAACATAACTTCTGTGTTACAAATAATCTACAATATCAAAAATCTTCTCTAACATGGCACGAAAATCACATGGATTGTTATGATTGAGATCACAATTTATGAGAATGGTAAAAACTAAAATCGAAATGTTATTTTCTGCACAGGATAGAAATATAATCTTCAAATGATCCCTACATACAAAACTTGCTGCACTTGGTGCACATCTTTCTAGTGCTCTTTTTGCATGCTCTTCCACAGTCATGGCAACGGTGCACAACATTGCTTGGTGTTCTTTGCGAGGTAGTGGGTTGAGTTTCTGCATAATTATCGTAGTTGAAGTTCTAACACCGCGGAAGTAAAAAATCGCAACTTTCAGGAGAGAGAAAATACTGCATAATTTTGGATAGATACCGTAAAGCGGGGTGAATAGCACTTAGTCCTAAGAATTTGCTGTCTGTAACAATTTTTTTTTAATCCCAGGTTATTTTATATCATGTCCGGTACCGTATATATTTTTCCGCTATTGCGTGAATAGCAATGATTTGATTTTCAATTTTGTCCTAAGAATTTGTTGTCTATAACTTTTTTTTTTAACCACAGGTTATTTTAATATCATGTCCGGTACCGTAAAACGGGGTTAATAGAAACAATCTAGACTTTCAAACCGACTTTAATAATAGAAATTGTAAGTTTCGGGTAATAAAGCTGCTTTAATTTTGGGATTCTTATGTTATTTTACATGCTAATTACAATTTTAATGCCAAATTATTATCTACTTAAGAGAAAAAGACAAAAACCTGGTCAATTTCTATTTTCCCGGAATACGGGGTCAATAGATACGTATGGGGTTAACGCTTAATCAAACAAAAATTTTTTTTTGAGGAAATTGAAAATTGGTCACAGTTTATAGGTAAGTGGGTTATGGAGATTCCGAAAAAAAGACTCCTTTTTCTATAAAGAGAGGGGAAATGGAGGTTTTGCGGTGGGAAATAATTTCCCATTATCCGGAAGTGCTTTCAACTTTTGATACATTTTGATTACAAATTCTATGTTTATGTAAGTTGCTCCTACTTTGCTTGTTTTTTTTAAATCTATTATAATAAAATAAAAAAAAAAAACAAGCTACGTAACATGAGTGAATAAAGGTACCTATTAAATGAAAAATCAACGTTAAGAATAATGTTTTAAGGTACTTTCTTAGGAAAATATTATTATTGAGGTGGAACAGTGTGAAAGGTTTTGAAACAGTTCTTAGCACACAGAGCTATTTCACAGGTGGAACATTGTATTTTCGTTCTCTGTTCTCTCTGTTTCGTACTGCAAAATCGACATCTTTTGTAAGTATTAGTCTCTTCTGGCAAGTGTATGCCCACATTCATTAAACGAATTTCGTTTGGTACGCCAAACCTACCACATTTTTTTTTTTAAAAGTACACCTGTTTGTGCTTGACTTTTCCGAGTTGTGTGATTATCTATTAGGGCACGTGCTAAGCGTAACCTAAATTCTCGATGTCCGTGCAGCGTCGCAATATGTGTGTAGTTATAGGTAATGTATGCGTTTATGATTGATGCATCGAATAAAAAGAAGAAAAGTCTCATCCAGTACTTTCTCGATTTGCGACTTATAGGATACGATGACCTAATATGGTCGAATAGATCTACTCCGCCCATGCTAAGTGTATAGGAAGCAATAGCTTTTGGACAAAGAATGTCTGCTCTAGAGCCGTCCTTTTGGGTCCTCTTTACAAGCATTGTATCTAGTGGCTGATGGGCTGTCGTGAGTACAGCAACTTCTTTTGTATCAAGCCATTTAATGGCTGTGATTGGCTCTGCAGTAACAGCTGCAAACTGATGTTTTTCCAATCGCAATGGTTTTGGCTGCCTTTTTTTTATTATATCAGGTAGATCTTTTCTATTAGATGTGACTGTCCCTACTGCATAAATCTTTTTATCATAAAGATCTTCCATAAGATTACAACTCGTAAAGAAATTATCGAAGGCAACTAAAGTGTTTTTTGGTAAACTACTGCAGAGTTTCATGACAACATTGTAGCCTAATCCTTCATTTTCGATGCTATCGCCTTTTCCAGTATAGACTTCGAATTGGTACAGTCAGCATCAAAAGTCGCTGAACACAATCAACATAACAAAACATTTTATTGTGAACAGATGAACGAACGAGGTGTTTTGTTATGTTGATTCTGTTCATCGACTTTTGATGCTGACTGTACAAGTAACCGGTTTTTGCATCGCACCTTGCCCAGACCTTAAATCCTCTCTTGATTGGTTTCTTGGGCATATACTGCTTAAGCGTACCTTTAAACCTAAAACCTTTAAATTTGACCATACATTCATCGATCGATTGTACTTCAGAATTAAATGCTTCTTTTTGATAAACCTTGTTCAGTTTTGTAAGAAGGGGTCTCAGTTTATATAATTTGAAGAGGAGAAGAGCCTCTTGGTGGTTCCATTTCATTATCATTTAAATGGAGGTTTTCCGTATTTTTTTTAAATCTTACGATTGGGAAGACCTGGGCAATTTCTTTATTGTGATAATAAGGATCTGAAGACCAGTACAGATCCATGTCTGGAAAAGGATTTAAGCCCATAAGGATTAAAACTCCTAGATACGCCTTATCTTGTTGAGTTACTGGTTTCCAATTGTTGCTATTTTTCTGCTGGGCGTATCTATTAGTTTGTTCCACAATAAAAACAATCAGTTCATCAGGAAAAAACCGTTCGAAAATACTTAGTGGTGATGTTTTGTGGGTATCATTAGCGTTGGGTTTAAAACGTTTTTCAAAAACGGGAATATCATGCCCATGGGTTTCGGATGTTGTCTCCCATACTCTTGGCTGAGAACGATTTCTGCGTACTTCGTTGTTAGATTCAGACTCTTGTTCATCGCCTGCCAAAAACTCTACCATGGGAACGTCAATGACATCCAAATCTTGCTGAACTTCGTTAAATTCTAGATATCTTCCATCAGCCTCTTGTTCATCATCTGCCAAAAACTCTTCCATGGGAACGTCAATGACTTGAACTTCATTAAATGCCTGAATGTCTTGAGGTTGTTTATTACATTCGTCATTTTCAGTATATACAGGGTGTAAAAAGACCGATCACAAAGCCGATAACTACACATTCTGTACATGTAATTAAGCAACTTTAACCAAAAATTATTGCTGGGAAAAACATTTCTTTTTCATCTTTAAAAAATAAATAATTAAAAATAATTTCGATCAGCTGAGCGATCGGCCGCTCGAAAGGACCATGTATTGTGAATGATCTCGGTATTTTATTTTTTGTGTTATGTATCTTCACTAGAAGCGTTTGGCCGTGATTCTCTATGTCCTTCATAGTTATGTTTGATATAATTCGTGTCTTCGACATGCACCAGAAATGGGGTCCCTAGACGATCAAAATTGCTTGACAAGCATTTACGTGCTTGACAAGCATGCTTGACGAGGTCACGACATCAAAAAACATTCTTGTCAAGCATTCGCATCATTTTGTCGGATAGTGTGACCCAGTGTTGAACTTGCGCTTAAAACAGAAACATTTGCAAAGTAGTAGAATGTCTCTAGATGCAGATATGGCTTTTCTTGCTCTCACAATTGCTTTGTTGAAGAAAACAAAAAAGAAACGAACAAGACGATGGTCTAAGCAGTGGTATTTGTTAAGAGATAGATTTACCCATGAGCATTTGCAAAAGATTCTACAAGTGACGGAGCCCAATGATTTCAACAATTTTTTGAGGATGGATAATGAAGCATTTGAGACATTATTGGAAATGGTTAGGCCAAACATTGAAAAACAGGACTCTAACATGCGACAGGCGATTCCAGCTAGTCAGCGATTATCTGTGACTTTAAGATTCTTGGCTACTGGCATGGATTTGGAAGATTTAAAATTTACTTGTGCTATTGCTCCTTACACATTAGAAGGTATAATAATGGAAACTTGTGAGGCTATCATAGAGAAATTAAAAGAAAACATTGCGGTAAGTAGAAATTAACACTTTATTTAGGTAGTTATCTTAATTAACTAAAGTATTAAGGAATTTTATTAAAAAGATGAATATGTTCTAAGAAAATCGGCTGCTGTTGTATCTTCGTTGTTGTATTCCTCCAATATATTGGACTGATTAGAAAGGAATTGAATTTTATTGGAAGCGGAAGATTGTTGGACATTGTAGGACTGAGTAGAGGGCGACTGATAGGGCAGAGGTGATTGAATGAGAGCGGGAAATTGCTGAATATTGTGAGATTGATGAGATGGTGATTGATATGGCAGAGGTGATTGAATGGGAACGGGAGATTGCTGAATATTGTGAGATTGATGAGATGGTGATTGATATGGCAGAGGTGATTGAATGGGAGCGGGAGATTGCTGAATATTGTGAGATTGATGAGATGGTGATTGATATGGCAGAGGTGATTGAATGGGAGCGGGAGATTCCTCGGAAATATAAGAATGGTTGGAACTAGGTGAGTTATATCTGAACATTGGCGATTGAGATGAAAGTGGACTAAGCAAAGGATTTTGTAAAAAAGTAACACCATGTCTAGTTAATGTGCCCATTCCTCCTTCAAATAAAACATCGTTAATTATCTTCTCAGCATATCGGCGTTGATCTGCAGCTAATCTTCTAATCTTGACAGCCCAACCTTTTGCGATGACAACAGCGTCATCTTCAGTACGATTCTTGAAATAGGAAGTAGCAGCAGAAAATAATTCTGATGTTTCACAACTATCTTCTTTTTTTTTCTTCCTTGATGTGGTTGGTGGTGGCATTTTCTGAAACATATTTTTTATTTAAAGGTACCCAGATCTTCAGAAGGATGGAAAAAGATTGCAAAGGAATTTGAAACTCGATGGAATTTCCCTAATGTGATCGGGGCTGTGGATGGAAAACATGTTCGAATACAGAAACCTTATAACTCTGGATCATACTATTTTAATTATAAACAAACACATAGTATTGTTTTAATGGCTATTGTAAATGCTAAATACGAGTTTATAATGGTGGATGTTGGAGCAAATGGCAGAATATCTGACGGAGGTGTTTTAAAAAATACAGAATTTTGGTCAAAATTCACCAGCAGTGACAATTGTTTGAATCTACCTGAACAGTCAGAGTTACCATCAACAAATAAAAAAAAGCCATACGTTTTAATAGGCGATGAAGCATTTCAATTAACTCCCAATTTCATGAAGCCCTACAATAAAACTGTTTACACAATGAACGCAGAATTTTTAACTATCGATTATCACGTGCCCGCAACGTTGTGGAGAATGCCTTCGGGATTTTATCAACACGTTTTAAGATATTTAAGCGATCTGTTAATTTAGATCCACAAAAAGTCAGTAAAATAGTTTTAGCATGTTGTCACTTACATAATTATCTGTCAAAGTCAGAAAAATACATTCGAAATAATGACGTTGATTTTGAAAATATTAATACAGGAGAAATTAGGTCAGGCTCGTGGAGAACAGAATCACAAGAGTTGATCCCTACACCAAGGTTAAGGGGAAATCCTACTATTGAAGCCAAAGCAGTCCGAGATGAGTTTTGCGAATATTTTAATACAACAGGAGCAGTTCCATGGCAAAATAGATGCTTGAATACTGCGTAGTACATAATAGTGTAACATGATAAGAAGGGGAACTTACTTGTGATCCTTCCGAACTGATTGTTGGCGAGATTTCCGTTCCGTCTGCTATGAACATTAAGTCGTTGTAATAAAACAATTTTGGGCTATAAACTTCACTTGCTCCCATTCCAGACTTAATAGAATTTTTATATTTTGTATGTTCTCGATTAAAATTTGTTCGTAACAAATTAATTTTTTTCTTCAATTCCTCAATGCTGAAATTACTCTTATATCTTTTTAAAATATCCACCATATTCATGAGAGCCATATTCTTTTTATTTTTGTCTTTTTAGTCCCGAGCCTTAATGTCCCACAATATCGTCGCATCTTTGTATAATGATATCAACAACAAAGTAAAATCACGATCACTAATTGCGCCGCCGCGCTGCCGCCATCATCACCGCTGGCGCCGGCGCTGTTCGTGTCGCGTGGTCTCTCCATAACGTTCCGTAGTACACTGAATGTGTTGCTTGACAAGCATGTTCTAAACGATCAAGCATGCTTGACAAGCATTGCAAAAATATAATTTTTCATCAAGCTTCATCAAGCATCGAGTTTGCTTGTCAAGCACATCAAGCTTCGTTCTAGACGGTCAAAATTGCTTGACAAGCACGTTAATTTAATGGGTCCGCGAGACGATCAAGTACACTTAACAAGTCTACGTGCTTGAAGTGAATATTGATCGTTTACAGCGTTGACTTGACAAGTCCCGTCAAGTATCTACGGGCTGGACCATGCTTGACAAAATTTTTGATTGACGGCACTTGAACTACCTTGCGCTTGATGCGACTTGACGCGACTTGACAAGTTTTAGTCATTTGCAGCCGGAACAAGATTCTGGCGGGAACTTTGAAAAAGCGAGGTTCAGAAAATTTTTCAAATTTCTTTTTTATTAAATATTCGCAAGTTTCTAGCTTAAAAGTTACATAAAACAAACTGTGCTAGGTGCGGTAACCTGTAGAAATGGTGGGTAATGAGGGGGGCGGGGATAACCCGCCCACCTCACATAAACGTCCTCGACCTGAGGCCGGAGGCGGAGGGACTGAGATGGACTGTGGCGATGGCGGCGGCGGTGAGCGATTTGACTATTCTCCGTATATTAAACCTGACTATAAAAGACTGTATCCAGAAAATGCCACTTATACCGAGTTTAAAGTTTTTATAGAAGCTACAAACAATAAAGATAGACTAGGCAATAAGAGTCCAATCTACCTGAATCACATTTTCTCAAGTGAAATAAAAGGTGTGACGGCTATCCAAAGGATTAATGCCAATAAAATAGCTGTTATTTTCAAACAATATAATACAGCAAATAATTTTATAAATAATACAACTTTCCTCAACAAACATGAATTTAAGGCATTTATTCCGGCTGCGCAAATAGAAAAAACAGGTATAATCAGATTTGTACCAGCAAATATATCCAACAGAGAGCTTTATACAAAACTATCATCAATTTATGAAATTATAGCAATAAGAAGGTTCACAAAGAAAGTTGGTCAACAGCGTGTACCACTACAGACTGTAAGCATTACTTTCCTATCTAACATACTTCCAGACAATGTACAATACGATTTATTTTCCTACCGAGTCTTTGAATATGTACCCCCATTGCAACAATGTTTCCGATGTTTTAAATTTAATCACTCTGCCAGAATTTGCAACGGTAAACAAAGATGTTCAATTTGTGGAGGTGAGCACTTATGTAAAGAATGTGACAAACCGACTGAGATCTGCTGTGTAAATTGCAGTGGACCTCATCTTGCTATTTCTAGGTTATGCCCAATAAAGATGAAGAAAATATTAGAAAAGAAAAATAAGATCACATATGCAAGTGTTACCATGACCAAACAACTAAATAACGACATAGAATTTCCTCCACTCTCACCTCCAAAAATTGACTCTGTACATAAACCTGTAAATAAGCCTGTACATGCATTTGTAAATAAACCCGTATCTGTAAATAAACCTGTACATAATGTAAATAAATCTAAAGATGTCCCTCCTAAAGAAGACATCAAAGCCCAAATAGTTGCCAACAACGATGTACTTATGGCCCTGGTACAGACGTTGGTGGAACTGGGTAATAAGGGAGATAATACGCCTACTACCATGAATAGTATAAGAGAAGCACTACTAAAAAATCTTAAGTAATGGATCCAAGTCAGCCACTGTCTAAGCTACGTATTGCTCAGTATAACATTCAAAGTGCTAATAGTAAGAAACCCTTATTGATTCAATTCTTAAAAAAACAAAATATTGACATTTGCTTACTTAATTACTCAGATACCCGCAAAACGAGACACAATAGTAAAACAATAACAGCGCGGTCTCATTGGACCGGTCGGGGATTCAAACGTTAACGAAACATGGTTTAAAGATAATAGTTTCAGAATACCTGGATACAATATTTACAACAAAAATTCCAATAATGCTCATAACGGTGTAGCAATACTGATTAAACCATATCTAAAATACAAAGTTTTAGACACCAGATTCTATGAAGTCATTCAAATTGTTGCTCTGTCCTTATCCACTGTGCATGGTAGCTTGACTATTCTTTGTGTATACTGTCCTCCTTCTGGTGGGCACATTAGGATCAACAGACTACGTAATATAATTAATGATCTTCCGAAGCCCATCTTTGTCAGTGGTGATTTTAATGCCCACCACATTGCATTTGGTTGTCTATCCACTAAGAGCCGAGGTCAGGATTTATTTAATATCATTGATGACTTGGATTTATGTATTTTAAATGATGGCAGTTTTACAACTGTTAACTACCCTAGGCGAAACCCTTCTGCCATTGACGTTAGCTTTATCAGTGCCAGCCTTGCATCAATATGTGAGTGGTCTGTACATGATGATGCTATGGGTAGTTATCACTACCCAACAATAACAGAGATTTCACTGTGTATAGATAAATATCATCTTAATCCCCCCGTTGATAGGTTTATATATAAAAAAGCAGATTGGGCGAAATACAAAACTATTTCTAAAACAATATTTAATGATTTGGCTTTTAAATTGTATGATCCTATTTCAACCTATAATGATTTCTGTTCTCGATTAAATACTTTAAAAGAAATGACGATTCCTAAACTTACTAAACCAAATAATTTTATAAGCAGACCTCCGGCTCCTTGGTGGAATGACATTTGTGAAAAAAGTGTAATTGCCTCTTATGATGCATTAAAACTTTATAGGAATGTGCCTACTATGGAGAACTTTTTAAATTACAAAAAAAAAGATGCACTGAAGAAAAGAACAATCTCAGAACAGAAAAAATTAGGTTGGGATAACATGTGCAATACTTTCAATAGAACTACTCCCATAAGCAAGATTTGGAATCTTTTAAAAATGTTCAAAGGTATAAGAGCTGGCAATAAATCATACAGGGATGAGTTTATTTCTCCGTTTTTAGATAAATTATCCGACAATAGCAATTTAACTGATTCTGATAATATTGGAAATATTTTTGAAATGAATAATGACAATCAAAATTCAAAATTTTTACTAGATCCTTTTACATGGTCCGAACTTAAAATGAGTTTGTTATCTCGAAGAGACACAACTCCCGGTTTAGATGATTATCCCTATTGCATTATTAAAAATTTAGATGAATCAGCGCAGAAACTGTTTCTCAATGTTCTTAATTTACTCTGGCATTGTAAATGTATTCCGCAATCGTGGAAAACACAATGTGTCATTCCAATACTCAAACCAGATAAACTACCAGAGCTTGCTAGCTCTTATAGACCAATTTCACTGTCTTCATGTATAGGGAAGATATTTGAAAATATGATTAAAGTACGTCTAGATTGGTATATGGAATCTAATGACATCATTCCACATGTCCAATATGGATTTCGTCGAGGGCGAAGTTGTGCAGATAGCTTCACTTCCTTAATTGCGGATCTGAAACATGCAAAGGATAAAAAGTTACACACTGTTTGTGTATTTCTAGATGTTCAAGGTGCATTTGATAGTTTAGATCCTGTTATACTTGTACAAGTCATGTCTAGGCTAGGTGTGCCTGGTCAATTATGTAAGTGGATATTAGACTTTTTAAATAATAGAACACTCTATATAAGGCACAACAATAGATTATATGGTCCAAAATCTGCTTCTAGAGGTACAATGCAGGGTGCTACATTATCTCCTTTGCTATACAATATATACACAAGTGAAATCTGTAAATTTGTAAATAATAATGTACATATATTGCAATTTGCTGATGATATTGTTTTGTACAGTAGTAATTATAATTTAGAAATTGCAATTGATAATATCAACCAAGCTTTGTTTCAATTATTTCAATATTACAATGATTTGCTACATTTAAAAATCAACCCCTCTAAAAGCAGTGTAATGATATTTGGCAATGAGAATCCGATTTCAAAAGTGGTTTACAATGGTGAAATTATAAATCCAGTAAATTCTAAAAAAAGTTTAGGCATTGTAATAGATAGAAAGTTAAATTTTGAAGAACATATTAGATATATCTCAAAAAATGCTCTAAAGGGATTAAATGTAATAAAATGTCTTGCAGGTGTATCTTGGGGCGCAGACCCAAAAATACTGTCAATTTTGTATAAAAGTATAGTTAGGAGTCATTTTGATTATAGTTCTTTAGCTTATTTAAATAGCTCTCATGTAAATAAATTAGATCTTTTGCAGAATAAGGCTTTGAGAACGATTTCTGGTGCAATGTGCTCTACTCCCATAAGGGCCATGGAAGTGGAGACTAAATTGATGCCCTTAATTTTGAGACGAGTTTTACTTGCAGAGAGATTTTGTCTTAAATTAATAGCTGCAAATAACAGGCAAATAATAAATAAAATTGTACCTTCTGTAGATAAAACTCCCGGGCCACTGACAACAGGAGAGAATCTTTTGAGTGGCAACTCTCCAACATTGTCCAAAATATTTCTGGAAATAGAGAATAGTTTTTCTGGTATTAGAAAACAGTGTCCTTGGCCATGCTACTCCTTCTCATATCAGTGTATTTCACATCCAATTAAAGTGTTCCAAGACTCCATTAATAATAATTCAGATATGTTGCAGTTTTTGACGGAAAATAAGATCTATTATGTTATATACACTGATGGCAGTAAGGGGAGTGATTATGTGCGTGCTGCTATTTATTATCCACATGTAAAATTCTCTCAAAGCTTTGTTCTGCCCAATCCATGTTCTATATTTACTGCGGAGGCGTATGCGGTTTATCAGGCATTAATGCGAATTCGCCAAATGAACAGTTGTAAATATTTTTTAATAAGTTTCTGATTCTTTGAGTTTGATAAAAGCCTTAGCTAACCTTAAAATTACATATAAGTCAAATTATATTTTGTATTTTGTCAAAGAAATAATTTATCAATATTACCTTAAACACATTAAAATTGCTTTCCTGTGGGTACCTTCTCATAGAGGTATCTCTGGGAATGAAATAGCTGACAAAACCGCTTACGATGGTAGTAATGCTGTTGATGTTACGAATTCTATGCACATTCCTATGACTGATTTTCTGCAATGTATTGATCAAAATATATATAAGTTATGGTTAGAAATGTGGAAGAATGACCAAGACATCAAAGGAAAGTGGTACGGAAGTATTCAAGAGAGATTACCTGTTAGACCTTGGTATAACCAATTGAAAGAAGCCAGCCGAGACTTTATCACCACGATAAATAGATTGCGTTTTGGCCATAATACTGCACCGTCACACCTTGCAAGACTCGGCATTATTGCCAATAATATATGTCCGCATTGTGAATTACGAGAAGGAACCATGGAGCATCTTATTTTTGATTGTCAAAACTTCTTGATTGACAGATTAGTGTTGGCTAGTGATCTCAGTGATGTGAAAATTAAGTGCGATTCTTCATCCCGCCCGCCGCCACTTGAACAGTTATTAAAAGACAATAACACCTACAAACCTATTTATAAATATATTAAAATACAATTAAAACTATCTAAAAAGTGATGTGTAGTATCGTGTAGTGCTTTGCTAAAATACAAAAACAAATAAGTCTTGACCTAAAGGTCTTAGTTACCAGGTCATAAAATTCCAAAAAAAAAAAAAAAGCAGCCGGAACATCGAAGATGGCGGACGACGAACCGGTAGGGATGTGACATTGTAGATAAAAATCGATTTTTAATTAATCGTTTTTTTTTCTACGTTTGAAAAATCGAATAATAAATAATCGACTTTTCTTCAGAAAAAAATCGATTTTATTATATAAATAGTTTTTTTCCTAATTTTTCAATTAATTTCAAAATAAAGGCCATATGCATTATATCAATAGATTTATTCATTAAAAATAAACAACGAATCAGTAAGTTCTTAGATAATCACCACAAATTAAAGTTTTTAAACAATCAATTTTTTTTTCATATTAATCAACAAAATTAAAATATTCGAATTCGAAAAACTAGATATTCGTACTGAAATAGTAATTCTTATAAAATCAACACAAATTTAAGTTTTTGAATAATTAAATTATAAGTTTCAAATTAAAATAAATCAACGAAATCAAATTATTCCAATAAAAAAAAACTAGAAATCCGTAGGCAACGAGTTCAGAAATAACAGCTTAGGTAAGCGTTTGGATAATATTCGGCTCCTGGTCTTTGTTAA
The DNA here is from genome assembly GCA_030763345.1 of Mythimna separata. Classification (NCBI taxonomy): domain Eukaryota; kingdom Metazoa; phylum Arthropoda; class Insecta; order Lepidoptera; family Noctuidae; genus Mythimna; species Mythimna separata. The sequence continues at coordinate 10,776,677 of CM061174.1, read as the reverse complement.
AATGGCGCCAGCTTTCGAGAATAATCTTTCTGCTGGAGCCGAAGAAGCCGGTACGAATAGGTGCTTACACACCAAATTTGTGAGTTTGGGATAAGCTCCCTCATAGCTTTTCCAGGATTCTAAAGCGTCCTCTTTTAATCCTATTAGAGGCGCAGCTATGTACAAGCTCAATTCAGATGTCTGAATGTGACTTCGATTGGTTCTCATAGTCTCCAACAACAGCTTGTTGTGAGTTTCCCAAATGTCATCATTATCGACATCATCAGCGGCCGATGTTATTGACAGTGGGCAATCTTCAGGTTCTCGGTTTTCTTCAATGGATCGTTTAATGTAGATCATAGTTCTTGCCAAAGATGCTCCGTCATCAAGGTGTTATTTTTTAAAACGAGGATCCAAAAATGTTGCTGTATTAAATAAATGAACTTTTTGAATGTGCTCAAATCTTTTCTTAAATTCATTTATTATTAAAAATTTTTTAGTTGAATGGCCAAACCATGCGATGGATCTGTTTTTTCCAAAAACTGTTTCAAGCACATTATAATGGGAATAGCTTTACTTGCGCTAACATATTTTTCAGATCACATCTCTTCGCTTACTTTTTCAAACGGTTTGAGAATTTTTACGACCTCTTTCAGTACAGCAATTTCACTAGCTTGAATCATAGGAGGAGCATTAGGGTAATTCAACAAAATGCCGCCCACCGTCCCACTCATAGCTATAAACCTTTCAAGCATATGCAATTGTGAATTCCACCGCGTTGAAACATCTCCTACCAGGTGTTTAATTTTTCCTTCCGATACATTTTCAGCCTTTTGAGAATTTCTCAATTGGTCTGCAGCAACTCCGCTCTGATGGAACCATTGTACAATTCTGCGAACTTTATCAATGAATATTTTTATTTCATTCGCCATGACTGAATTTTGCACAACAAGGTTTAATGTGTGGGCTATACAACGAATATGCTTTGCTCTTCCAAATGCTATATCAATGGCTTTTACTATATTTGCACCATTGTCTGTAGTGACGGCCACTATTTTTTCATCAGGAATTTCCCAATTTTCACAAATATTTTTAATGGTGGTTGATAAATATTCAGCGGTATGACTCCGAAAGCGGCTCACAAGCTATATTGAAAGAAACAATCTTAAAATTTTTGATAAAATGAATAGTCACTCCCAGATAGCTCTTCATTTGTAAATCCTTCCATTCATCAATCGTTAAACATATATTGGTAACGGATTGTAACTTTTTGATTATAATAGCTTTTTTTCCTCGTATTTTCCATCAATGATGCTGGTTATCGTTTTGCGACATGGTATTTTATATAATGGAGCAAGTAATTTGATCAATTTTCCAAACCCTTCTCCTTCGACCACACTGAAGGGAAGATTGTCGCGATATATCAGTTCTGCTATAGCGTCTGTAATCTGTTTGTTTTTTGAACCCCCTGATCCAAATTCAAATATTTTTGAGAATGATGCTTCTATGCCTATTTTTTGTCGTTTAGGAGTTGAAGACCCTACAGGATCTTCAATTTGAGATGCGGAAGTAGTCGGTATCATAATCACAGATTCTTCAGAACGTGTAGATGTCGATGGCTTAGGAAACAAGTCTGCAATTGATTCTTCCTGCGAATTGTTTCCCGACTTGACAGCATGATCCTACAACAAAATTAAATTGGTTAAGAATATCCTTTATCATATAGCCACTAAACTAAAAGAATATTTCTAATAATATAAGCCAATCAAAATAAAACTAAATCTTGACTTGATTTGGTACTGTTTACATCTTAAATCGATTTGTTATCTGAATCGGTAAGTCTCTTCTTCCGATTTGTATACGCCCAACCCTAAACTACAACTGTCAAAATGAAACCTGACATGTCAATAATCTTAATGTTCGGGCGGGCATTATAAATGTCCTGAATGGCAAATCAGTATTTGTTTAGAAAGTGGTCCAGTTTCTTTGTAATTAATAATTTTAATTAAATCCAAATTGTAGGTACTTACCTCTTTATTTTCAATACTAATGATACCAGAGTGTTTCCTTTCCATGTGCTGTTTTAAATTGGTAGTATTACTGCACGTTTTTAAAATTTTAGGGCAATATTTACATTTAGCATTGCCAGATTTATTGTCAACATGAAAATATTGACGCCAACTACTTGTCGTTCTTTTAGTCGTAGACATTGTTAAAAACAGGACTTTTAAAACACTAAAAACTTTTTGTCACGAAAACCTTTTGAATTGTTTGAAAAATGAAGTTTCAGCAACGAATAATGAATGACATATCAAACGAATGTCGGTGAAATAGTACAGTTCGTCGTCTAACTCCATCTAGTGAATGTTTGATTAAATGACTCAACTAAACTGTTTCAAAAGCACAGAAGGAATGCCATAATAGATGCACAGATGGCGTTAATGTAATATTATGGAGCTGGAGCTAGTATTCTTTGGCAGTTCGCGTTCCGGGCTCCAAGCCAAAAGACCAAACGTAATATCGGGGTGCATTTATTGCATGATTATAAAAATCGATTAATCGATTATAAATTTAAAAAAAATCACCTTTTAAAACCGATTTCTACTTTAAAACAATCGATTTTTTATCGATTATTTCCATAATCGATTATTTTTTCACATTCCTACGAACCGGACCGAGACGTGGCTTTGCTGGCAAGCGCCGACCTAATTACCGAGCGTGATTTTGTTTTATTACTAATATCTCTCTACAGAGATTATCCTGCATTGTGGAAAATTAAAAGTAAGGAGTATGCGGATAAAAACAAAAGGTCGCTTGCTTTATCAAGCATAGTCAAAGCACTTCGAGTATATAAACCTGCCTACACCGAAGATTTATTGAAGAAAAAAATTAATGCTTTAAGAACCAACTTCAACAAAGAAAGAAAAAAGATTGAACAAGCACAACGGTCTGGCGCGTCTCTCGATGATGTACCAAAACCGTCACTCTATTATTACAATGAACTTTTATTTCTGTCAGACCAAATGTGTATAAGTGATACTGAAAGCAGTTTAAGCAGTGAGGTAGGTAGTAGTATTATTTCATTACGAGTGCGGAAAGCCTGTCATTGCAAAGAGGGTTGACAGTCGGAACAAGTTGCAATGACGGTTCCGCACGTGTACCTACTGAACAACAATTTTTTTAATAAAATAGTAAAAACACAATAAACTCAACTAACTAATCAAAATGGCGCCAACCGTAAAAGAATATAAGCAGATATTTTTTTTATTTTCTGCACCCATTCTGGGTAGGCAAAGGGAACTATGCCCAAACCTAACCTAACTCATTGAATCAAACCATTCAATCTGATATTGAAACAAATTAGTAGCTTCTTTTTAGAAATATTTGCATGAATTATAAAAGCTTCTATGATTATTTTTTTTGTGAAACCTTCGTGGTTGGTTTTTTCTTTTTAATAGACATTATTTTGACAGCTGGGAAAGAGAACGCACGAGTTCGGGCAAGGTAAAGAAAAAGCTCGAGTGTATAATAACTGTATTAAAAAACATTTTTTATTTACAATTCAAAGATACATTTTACTTTTAAGTATGTTTTTAAATAACTAAATTAGGCAATTATTTTGCCAAGGGACTGAACCGTTACCATTAAAGTACTCGCAAAAGTCATCTCTCACTCTTTTTGCCTCATTTGCCGAGTTTCCTCGTACTCGCTCTATATTTAACAATTGGCGTCCTTGTCTCCACGCACCTCTTGTGACTGTGGTATTTGGTTCTTCTATGTCAATATCTCCTGTTTGAATATATTTGTTTTTATTTTTTTCACACAAATAGTTGTGTAAGTGACAGGCAGCCAAAACCACTTTTCGCGTTTTATCGGGATGCAGTCCAATGTCTTTTTTAAATATTTTGAATCGCCAAGACAGGATGCCAAAAGCATTTTCAACCACCCTCCTTGCTCTTGACAATCTATAGTTGAAAATCCGTCTTTCGTCTGTCAAGACGGCTTTGTTGTATGGCTTTATGAAGTTTGGAGTCAGTTGGAAAGCTTCGTCACCTACCAGTACAAACGGAAACTTTTTATAGCTTTCTAGTAACTCACATGGCTCCGGAATATTAAGTTTGTTTTCACTTTCAGAAAACAATTGCCAAAACTTTGTATTTTTCAAAGTTCCACCATCTGACATCCGCCCATTTGCACCAACATCAACCATCATAAATTGATAATTGGCGTTTACAATAGCCATAAGAACAGTACTAAATGTCTTTTTATAGTTAAAATAGTAAGATCCAGAATTTGAAGGTTTTTCTATTTCGATGTGCTTGCCATCAACAGTACCTATACAGTTGGGAAAGTTCCATCGTCTCTCGAACTCTTTAGCTACTTTTTTCCAGTCCTCGGTCGTTCTCGGTACCTGTGAATAGTACAAACATTGGTAAAAATGTTTACAGGCTTCCGGGTCATCCAATTATCAAAAAGAGATGCCACAACCAAAGAAAAGCAAAAATACATCACAGCAGGACCTGATAGATATAGCATCGCATTATTTCAAAAAACCTAATGACTCTGAATCGGATATAATTGCGAAGGGCTGGGCTCTTAAACTCAAACGTTTATCACCAGATCAAAGACGCTATGCGGAGAAAATAATAAATGACATTTTATTCGAAGCCGAAATGGGATCACTGTCAAGAAACGGAGTTCAGATCTTGCCTGCTAGCTCACCCACATACACATACTCATACCAGTCACCCGCATCACATCAATCACCATCACCTGTGCCATCACCAAATGCTCTCCACTCAATTACGACATACCAGTCACCCGCACCATATCAGTCACCATCACCTGTGCCATCACCAAATGCTCTCCACTCAATTACGACATACCAGTCACCAGTGGCGAGGGGTAGACTTGCGTGCGAGTTAATCCGCTACTTATTCCAAAAATATTATAAACCTGACCTAATTAAGCGACGGAAAATCTTAACTGTGAGATTCAGAAACCGTCGCTCAACTAACAACGCCATCTAGTGACCGCGTTCCCAACTTTTTTCACAAATTCACAATTTCCTCAAAAGATGACGCAGTGAACCAATATTTATGTAAACGCAATTTTAAAAATAGTATGTAAAATATATTATTAAAGTTCACTCACCAAATGCAGTTCGCTCAATGATGCAATAAATCCAAACCGGCGTTTTTATTAATTGTCGTAACACTCGTAACTTAATTTTGGGAACAGGATTTGGTTGCAATACAAAGAATCTATTAACAATATTATATCTCTACCATGAATTAATGCCATTACTAAATAGCACGAAATATATGTACAGTAACGTTAAAAACAAAAAAAAAACAACTACAAAACAGAAAATGAAAGATAACCGCCATGATAATTCGGTTGTATAAAAAACCCTACCAAATAAGATGTATTACTCGCCAATATCAGTTATTATGCAGTGAAATTCATTCTTATTTTGGAATCATTATAATTGCACAATGAATGAATTTTTCTTTCTCGCTTGCACCTATGCAATGTTTACTGTCTTCTTCCTCATAACTCGGTCCGGATCGAGTTATATTGAGTTCAATTTTCTACGTGCGAAAACGAGACGGCAAGAGTTCGAGTAATAGGCGTTAGTTTATAGGAAAGAAAGAGATAGATGCGTATTATGGGTTTTAGTTGTTTGAAAAGGTAATCCGGTGTTTTTCGGCTTATGATTTTGGCATTGACGACAAATGTTGTATACATTTAAAAAAATCGAAGTAATTGAACAATAGAAGGGTTGTTGACCTATAGATTTCTGTTTCAAAGTGAACTCGTAAGGAATGGAGTTATATGAAGGCTTCGCGACTGCCAGTCACCCGCATCACATCAATCACCATCACCTGTGCCATCACCAAATGCTCTCCACTCAACTACGACATACCAGTCACCCGCACCATATCAGTCACCATCACCTGTGCCATCACCAAATGCTCTCCACTCAATTACGACATACCAGTCACCCGCATCACATCAATCACCATCACCTGTGCCATCACCAAATGCTCTCCACTCAACTACGACATACCAGTCACCCGCACCATATCAGTCACCCTCACCTGTGCCATCACCAAATGTATGCCACTCAACTACGACATACCAGTCACATTCACCAAGTAGGCACCACTCAACTTTGACATACCAATCACCCGCACCGCATCAGTCACACTCACAAGTCATAGGCAAGACACCGGTGCATGGTACTGCGAAATCACTCATAATTGTGCCATCTCAACCCATGCAGGCGCCAAGTCTATCTCATGAACACCCCGTAATTCATATACCAGAACCAACTAATGAAGTAGAAGAATCACAGACTGCGGCTAAGTTCTTACAACACTTCTATTCTTTTTAGTAATTTCTATAGACGAAACTGAGAACTTTTTGGGTATGAATCGGTTGCACAACCGTGCCATACAAGATAAAAAAAAGAAACCAATAAAAAGTTTTCTGTTTTGTCTGTCTCATATTTCACCATCACATTAAGTAAATATTTTTTTATGATTATTTTGTTAAGATAAATGAAAATAAATGAATAAGTATCATACATACCCGAATATTTTCTTTCAACTTTTGAATTATAGCCTCACACGTCTCCTGTATTATTAAATCCAAAGTACGAGGAGCGACAGCACACATAAATTTTAAATCTTCCAAGTCCATACCAGTGACCAAGTACCTTAAAGTTATAGAGAGCCTTTGGCTGGCAGGAATAGCTTGTCGCATATTAGTATCTTGCTTTTCAATATTGGGTCGAATCAACTCCAACAATGTTTCAAAAGAATCGTTGTCCATTCGTAGAAAATTTTTATAATCGTCGGGCTCAGTTGCTTGAAGAGTTCTCTGCAAATGTTCATGCGTGAATCGATATCTCATTTTATACCATTCCTTACACCATCGCCTCTTTCTTTTCTCTTTTTCTGTGATAGATACCGCTAGAGTTACAGCAAGGAATGCCTTGTCTACGTTGGAAACCATTATTAATTTTTGCGACGACCACTTTCCTGAGCACAGGGCGGTGAACGACTGCGGCATGTGGACTTGATGGCACCTTCAAGTCGCCTCAATATCCTCGTCAAGTGAAATCATCAAGCACGTAGACTTGTCAAGTGTACTTGATCGTCTCGCGGACCCATAACGTGCTTGTCAAGCAATTTTGACCGTCTAGGGACCCCATTATACCAAATATTAAAGCAACCTGAAAAAAAAGAAACTATCATTATTTATTATAACACACAACACAAGCTGGAGTCACGTACATTACTTATGGAGTATACTGAAAACTAATTAAACTAACCTTAGTTGCCAAATATAGATTATCTGGAGCTTCCTTTATGAATTTTTCAATGTCGTCGTGTGTTAAAACTTTTGATTTGTTACTTCGAAATCCATCGGATAGTCTCTTTAGATAGACTGTCAAATTTGAATATTGTTTTAAATCTACTCCATTCTTAGTTCGGACTGTACTTTTTAAAATTGAATAAATGCACCACAAAGAGCTAGGCTTGTACTTGGAAGATAATTCTTTAAAGTACGCCATGAAAAAAACTGCGTATTTTTGTTGATTTTCCATTGAAGGAAATTTTGGTACGCTACCAGATATTTTTCCTTTGAGTTTTCTGGTAGTAAACTTTCTATAACGCTAAGGGCTTCACATCTTATATCAGGAGGTGTACAGCCCAAATCATTTTCCTCATAAGTAGACATTTTTGTAATTTAGTAATAAAAAAGCCAAAGAAAAAAGCAAAACGATGTTTTTTAAATATGGCGGCTAAAAATTGACTTTTCTTAAACGCGCGCATGCGCGAAAAATGGCGGCCATAGACTAGCTACTTTAGCTCTTGGTTTAGAAAAATAAGAATGAGGTTTCAGAAACAGGAAATACAAATTTGATGAAAGATTTAATAAATTAAATATGTAAAATTTTAAACGGTTTATTTAAACACGAAATTGCATGAAATAAGTAAGTAAAACACTGTAAATCTGACTCCAATCTTGCCATGAAGTACCGTGTTACCCCAGTTAATGGGTTGTGGAGGTCTGGTAGGCAGCCGCTCCTCGTAAAATACTGGTATTAGCGCCCTGCACACGTACAGTTCGGACCGCGGGAAACACCACGCGCCGTGCCATCCCTCGCTCCGAACTGTACGTGTAGATGTGCGGGTCTAACAGCTCGATCTGGCATGTCGACGCGAGCGCCTGTCTCACAGTTTTATGCGCGCATCACGTGTAAATGTAAATTACAAGAATGGCGGTTTGGAGCGTCGAAGCTATCACAGAGTTAATTTGTTTGTTCCGTGAACATCCGTATCAAAATTATCACTATCCATTCTTAGGTAATTTTTAAAATCTTCCGGATGACACTGTCGTAATTCCATTAACATCGGTAAAATGTCCATATCTTTTTCTGTGTTCCTTTACCCACACTCATCGTTTTTTTCGGCTGTTTAAGCTAACTACAAATCCAGCTAACACTATGACCCAACGATCGTCCATTTTTCTCACTACTGTGTAAAACACTTTTAAAAGTTATAACGTTCCACGCGCCAGTCCAAACTGTAGTCCAAACTCGTCAAAATCAATTTACACGCACAGTTCGGAACGTTTGTCTAGATTATGTCAGATTCGTCGGCATTCCGAACCGTGAATGCATTTTTAATCGTAATCAGCAAAACAGTTTGATCCGCGGTCCAAACCGTATAGATCTAACTGCGGTTTGGATCGCAGTCCAAGATGCGCGGTCCGAACAGCTGTACGTGTGCAGGGCGCTATTCAGCTAAATCCGGCTTGACTGGAAGCCGACCCCAATATAGTTGGGAAAAGGCTAGGCAGATGATGATGAAGTAAGTAAAACACTAATTTATGCAGCAAAAAAAAAATAACATTTGTTATTGCGTTCAATAGAACGCAATAACAAATGTTATTTTTTTTTTGTCTTAAAACTCTTTTTGACAACAAAGAGGTTAAACAAAAAGGTTCTACCTACATTACCGCACATGTGCATAATAGTAATCAAAATGTCAGTTTGGTAACGAGCCCCTTTATATACCTAAATGCAGTGCAATAATAGCCACTTTATGAGCAAGTGTGTCGAAAAAGCATTTTTTTATACAGTTGCTCAAAAAGTGGCGTATTGCAGGGACGTATAGCGTTCGGGAAGTGGGCTATTACACACTCGTGCTTTTTCTTTACCATTCCCGAACTCATGCGTTTTATTTCCCAACATAATGTCAAAATTATGTCTATTAAAAAGAAAAAAACCAACCACAAAGTTTTTACTAAAAAAGTTTTTAGCTTCTAATTTGTTTCAATATCAGATTTGATGATTTGATTCAATGAATTAGGTTAGTTTTCATTTAATTTCATCTCATTAAATTTCATTTTCATTTCATATCAATAAAAAAATTCTACTGAAGACTTGGCTGTATGGGCTTAGTTCCCTTTGCCTACCCAGAATGGGTGAAGAAAACAAAAAAAAAGTCTGCTTATATTATTTTACGGTTGGTGCCATTTTGATTTGTTTGTTGAGTTTATTGTGTTTGTATTATTGTATTAAATTGCTTAATTTTTTCGCAACTGTATTAAAAATAGTTGTTCAGTACACGTGCGGAACCGTCATTGCAACTTGTTCCGACTGTCAACCCTCACCTTTGGCTGCGCCTCGGTTCGGGTAAACATTTGTCGGAACTCTTTGCAATGACAGGGTTTCCGCACTTGTAATGAAATATATTATTCCTTTATACCAATATGTTGACATATAAATACTCAATAAAAGGCTGAAGTCGTAGGTAGATGCACTGAATGGTTTGCTTGTAAATAAAGGTATTGTTGGTCGGATCTTTCCGACCCCATATGAGTCAATTGGTATCAAAATTAGTCAAATCCATTTATGATAACTTAGCAGTATGATGAAAGTTTTAGTTTCACTATATGCCAGCACCTGAGAATGTTGAGAATATGGCGGTATATTAAATTAAGTTTTGTGAAGATAATAACACAATAACAATATTAAGTCTCATACAATAAAACTCCAGAATTTAGCTTTTAGGATTTGACTTATTTTGTTAGTGAAATGTGGATTTGACTTAGTTTGATTGTGATATTTGTGGATTTGACCACATTTGAAAGTTAGTTGTGTGGATTTGGCATATTTTAAAAATAACGTAGGTAAGTTAAGGTCAGGGGTTGTCAATCTTCAATAATTAATTCAATGATTAAATAAAAAACATTATTTAAGTTAAATCGAAAGAAATGTATTTATTTTGGAAAATTATACAATCAAATTCAGTCATTCTTATTTTATCTCACATCTTTTGAAAATTGAAAGAAAAATATTGATTTTGGCAAATTAAACAAACAAATTCGGCAATTCTTTCTCCATCTCACATCTTTCATTTGAATAAAAATTAACGTCACTAATTGGTCTTTCAAAAATATTTTTATAGTACTGTAGATCCGGTAAAAGTTCCCATTGCTCTCCGTAGTGAGCCTAGCAACTTTTTAACATCTATAATTTTTTCTTTTTTTATTGGCACATTTATAAGTATGCTGTTTGGATTTATTAGACTGACAGTCTTGTTCTTTTTGCAAATATTTTTGTATAAACCCAAGGCATTATTATAAGAGTCTTCTGCCCGAACTATTACATTGCTCTTCTGTTTGTTTCGTTTTATAAAAAATCTTTTACTTTGCTTTATGGAAAAATCTACAAATGCGATTGTAGATTTTAGTACTTCAGTACTAGCCTCTTTCCAGTTATAAACGCCCACTTCTTCTCCTAATTTTAAAACAGTTCCATGTTCTTTGAAAAAATCATAATAACCTTGCGGATTTGGTATAACTTCTGTCTTTTTAATTTTCTTCTCAATTTGGGCAAATACGCGATCTGGCGGCAAGAACGAGTGACCCACTACTGGAAAAAGTAATTCCAGAGTCTTTATTCTTTCTGGTGCATAATCCTTGAGATATTTGCAAAGCATTCCCAAAACTGATGAATTTTTGTTTTGGCCACTGCATCCATCGGCCACCAGTCTTATGGTCGTTACCTTCTCGTATTTTTCAATGTTAGAGCAAAGGCAATGAAATACAGCACTGGCGATCTCATTTGACGCTTTTGGTAAAATATCTTCGGTCCACGTGTAAATAAAAACATTGTCAGTGCCTAATTTTCTTTTAGAACTACCTAATACAATCGTAAAATTGTAGGTGTACAATTGTCGTGAATAATAAGCACTTTGGTCTGGAACTTTGGGCATTGGTTGGTTTTTTTGGCAATCTAAACTTGTTAATAAATCATCTTTTTCTTCTTTCAACAGATTGTAAAAAGCCTTGGCTCTTAAATTATGCACTCGTTTCGAAATCATAAGATCTTTTTTCTTATTTGTGTCCTTTTCATGTTTAATTTGCTCTTGTAATGTTAAGCATGTTGAGCATACGTCTGTGGCCGGAGTGCCAAAACCAATATTAAATGACGAATTAAAAATTCGTCGGAAGTAAGATGCCTTAACATTTTTAAACTGTTCTTCAGCTTGTGCCATATACATTTTATAAAGTTTATTTATATTTAAATTTGACGCAAGATACTGTCTGCTTTTTATTTTACTGCGACAATAGTGAATTTCAATTGGCACTAATTTTTTTATGAAGTCTTTTATTGATTTCCTTTTAGTGGCATACTTCTTTTCCTTACGGACTACGGTTTCCTCCTCTATTTTCGAATGCAGATGCACCATCGCTCTTGAAATTGCGAATAATTACACCATTTACTCTTCCTCTTTTCAGTCCTAAAATTGATAGAAATGTCTTTCTGCAGATGGGTACCAAGCTATTTCTTCGTCGTCCGTAGTAAATGATGTTGACGTTTTTCTTATTACCAGTTCCTGTTTTAGGACGTCGGCGATGTACAGGAGAAATTTTTGTGTATTGAAGAATAAAATTGTATTGATCAATTTTGTTTGTTCATTTATAAAAAGCATTGTTAAATTTTATTATGTCATTTTTTGCCAATGAAGTGCATCTATAAGCTTTTGAAAAATGTTGACACGGAATTCTGATATCTGGTGGTGCTTTAGGAGAATATCTGTAAAGAACACATAAACACATATATATACATGCACACACACAAGACACATATAAGTACATGCACAATAATAAAATTCATTGCATATAAAAACATATTTTATAGTGATAACGTGGTTTTTTTTGTAAAAGATCGTATATTTTATTAGACGTTATACATAGGACGTACATAGGTAACAATAGGTACACGAGTCGTCGGCGGCGCCGGCCCCGAGGCTCGTGGCGCACGCGTTGTCGCTCGCGCGATCAAAATCAGACTGACTGTCGAGTATATATGGCGTGGTGCGCGGGAGCGCGACGTTGCCGCTCAGAGCGTCGAAGCCGGCCTAAACCGGTTTGCATAGGGATGTTCGTAGGGACGACGCTCTCGTTCGCTATACCCTCCCCCTCCAAGTCACAGGAACGACTCGGACGTGACTTGGCTGGTCGGCCGCGACGGCGTTGATGAGCTATCACCGGAGAAGAGCCTGTATAGGGAGTCAGGGCATTGGCATGATACTTCCCTTTTATAACCCCCCTTACTATCCGAAACTACATAAGAGGTGGGACGTACTAACTCCTTGATCTCATAGGGTCCTTCCCTACGAGGAGCAAACTTACTGGTAAAATCTTTGTTAGAATTGCTCAAAAAGTGGGTCTCCACAAGGACAGGATCACCCACCTTAAACGCAACGACGGGACGTCGCTTCTTATCACCGACTTCCTTGCGTTTGTCTTGCTGTTCCTCGACGTGACGTTTTACGTCTTGTAAGACCCGCGAAAACTGAACTAAATATGGCGTAATTTGAGGAACGAAGTTCTCCTGCGAAATGATTCCACGAAGGTCTGTGTGAACCGCCATCGGAGATTGCAACTCCCGACCAAAGGTTAGGAAAGCAGCCGTATGGCCGGTACCTTGATTATGAGCGCTATTTATAGCAAACCGAACCATGGGCAAAACGACTGGCCAGCGAGAGTGTTCTTCTTCCACAAGAATGGCGAGCAACTGCTTCAGCTCGCGGTTCTTGCGCTCCGCCGGATTGGCTTCAGGGTGATATACGGGTATCAATGACTGGGACACACCTAATACAAATAAAGCCTTTGGCATTACGGCAGATACGAATTGAGACCCGTTATCCGATATGATGCGACGAGGTACCCCATAGCGCATGAAGACTTCCTCGACGAGGATGGCACAGGATTCAGACGTTGAATCCTGCATGGCAAAAACCTCTACCCAACGACTAGCAGTATCCTCGACGAGGAAGACCCACTTCTCTCCATTGGGTCCCGCTGGGAGTGGTCCAAACAGGTCCATCGCTAAAACCTCGAAGCGCTGCTGCTGTACTGGTGTCTGCAACAAGCCTGCAGGCTTCAAGTTAGTCGCTTTATATTTTTGGCATTTCTCGCAGCTTTTTATATAATTCGCGACATACGCTCTCATATTTTTGAAATAATACCTTTCTTTTATCTTTTGCAGGGTTTGCTCCAAGCCCAGATGGCCAGCAGTCGGCGCGTCATGCAACTCTTTCATGAGTTCAGCGCGTAAGGACTCTGGTATGACTAATTGCGGCTCCTCGGATTCTGTATCCGGATCGGAACGGTATAGAACACCCTGAGAAAGGTAATAACCTCTGTCTGCCCATCGAACGGCAGCATCGGGACTATCTACGTCCTCAAAATCTCTTATTATTTTACATACCTCAGGATCATCGAGCTGAGCGGTACGGACCTCGTTCGGTCCCCTGCGAGGTAGATCGATGACGACGGGACAGATGCTACAGGCATCACCATCTACTTCTCGTTTGAGGTCATCCACTACCGGACGACTCATGGTATCCGCTACTACATTAATTTTACCTGGCGTGTATTCGATGTCTAAATTGAATGATTGGAGTTTCATTGCCCAACGAGCTAGACGACCACTGGGTGTCTTTAAAGATAAAAGCCATTTCAGCGGCTGGTGGTCGGTTGCAACACGAACTTTAGCTCCTTCTACGTACCCCCTGAATTTATCTAACGCCCAAAACACGGCAAGAGCCTCACGCTCTGTGGTGTGGTAGTTACGTTCTGCCGGCAATAGTAGCCTACTGGCGTACTCTATAGGCCTATCCTCTTGTGGTGTTGGTCCCTGCAGAAGTACGGCACCTAAGGCGTAACCACTGGCGTCAGTTCGAAGGATGAAGGGCTCCTCAAAGTCCGGTTGAATGAGAATAGGGCTGGTGGAAAGCCGGGACTTTAAATCCTCAAAGGCTTGTTGTTCTGTCTCCCCCCAGTGCCAACGTGCAGTCTTCTTGGTAAGACTGGTAAGGGAGCGACCTACTCCTGAGAAGTTCGGAATGAACTTCCGGAACCAAGAGCAGGTCTGTAAGAATGTTTTAAGCTGTTTCAGGTTGCTTGGAGGCTCCATCTTCATCACGGCGTCAACCTTCATGGGATCTGGTTCTATGCCACGCGCGGAAATGACATGGCCCAGGTAAGTAACCGTGTTCCTAGCAAAAACACATTTCACCCGGTTTGCAGTGAGGTTAAAAAGGCGTAGACGATCGAACACCTGTTGAAGATCCTGTATGTGGGATAATGGATCTGATAAAATCACCAGGAGATCATCCAAATAAGCCAGCACGCAGACGTCCTTCAAGCCTGACCTGAACCTATCAATCAACCGTTGGAACGTCGACGGAGCGTTCCGAAGTCCGAACGGCATCCGTCGAAATTGGAAGGTTCCAAACGGTGTTATAAATGATGTTTTAGGCCGATCCTCAGGAGCTACATTGATCTGCCAGTATCCTGCTTTTAAATCAATGGTGGACATAACACTATTCGGCTTAGTGGATTGGAGAAGCTCGTCGATGACTGGAAGCGGGTACTTGTCAGCACGGGTCACACTATTCAGTTTCCTATAGTCGACGCAAAACCTCACCTCGCCGTTCTTCTTTGGTACCAGAACGACTGGCGACGCCCACTCTGACTCTGCTTCCTCAATCACCTCCTCCTCCAACATCTTATCCAACTGCTGGCGAATGATCTCCTTCTTGGCAGGCGAAACCCTATAAGGTGGACTTGAAATAGGAACTGCATCACCTGTATCAATCCGATGAACAGCAAAACTCGTTGGTCCTCCCCCTGGCTTAAAAATGTCCTCATTGACCATCAGGAGATTGGACAGTCTATCCCGGTGATCCGGTTCAAGACGGGCGCCCTCGTCATTGCGAAGACCCACTGATGAGCTACACAGCTGTTGAGGTTGCGAGCAACCCTCACAATTTAACGGAATAGGTGTGCGATTACCTTTAGTTGAATAAGTTCCCGAACTAAAGTCTATTATCATGCCAATGTCCTGAATGAAATTCATTCCCAAAAGACTTTCTGTAGAATTGGGCAACATTACGAATTTGACCGGGAGCGTCATCCCTAACGCTGTGACATTGACAACTGCTACATCAACATACTGGGCGCTAATGCGACCATCAGCAAACTTAAGTTCTAAAAATACATTATCATAACGAAAACCATTTGAATCTAATACTTTACGTAAGCTAACACTGCCTACAGAGTGCCTAGCACCCGTATCTAAAAGGAATTTTCCTTGAACACCGCAAATATTTACATCTACTATTGGACGCACACGGGAATCTATATCTTGATGACTACTAACCGATTGCAACGACACATTTTCAGATTTAGGCACAACACTTGTACACTTTGGGCATTTCGACCGCACTACACCCGGGGTACCGCACCCGAAACACGTGATACTGGGCGGCGTAATACCGGACGGACCAGGTCGCCGGTCTTCATCAGTCGTAGGGGCCGTAGTCTGCCTGGCGGCCAATCGCCGGCAGTTATCCTTCAGATGACCGAATTACTTACAATAAGTACAGTGAGGACGTCGTTTGCTTTCTACAGGAACAGCAGTCGTAGGAACAGTGGCAGTAGGCGGTGTCGACTGAACAGTATTTACTGTAGGGGCGGATGATATTGACGGCCTATTACTGGCCACCTGACGACTCTCATCTGTAAGGTCCTCAACTCGGCGAGCTTCCGTTAGCAATTCGCCGAAAGTACAGAACGTCGTACGAGGCACTTTCTTCCTTATGCGTCGCAACAGCAAACCATATGTCATGTCGAGTTGTACCTCCTCACTCAAACTGTTAGGCGGCAATCGTGCAAACAGGCTCCGCAAATGGCAAACGAAGGCGTCTGTCGACTCATTATTGCCCTGTTCTCTACTAAATATTTGTCTATACAACGTATGTGGAGGCAAACGCGGTCCAAAAGTTTGTAGCAAAAGATCCAATGCGTCTTTCCATGAATGTACGGTGGCCTTTACTCCTAACCACCATTTTGCTGCTAAACCCGTTAACAAGATAGGTAGGCCCCTGAGGGCGATGTGGTCTTCCATACTGACGCATTCTTTATAAGTCATAATAGCGTCGATAAAGGTACGGACGTCGCTTGATTTATCTCCATCAAAGCGTGAAGTACATTTCGCAAAGTTTCCAGAATAAGATGGTGTACTCACAGGATCGCGCAGGAACCTACTCATCAGTAACTCGAACTGCTCGTTCGTCAGGGTCACTGACCCCGCGGGAGCAGGAGTAGGCGCAGGCGCCGGCAGAGGCGCTGGCGCAGAAGGGTGCTCGAAAAGACGCTCAGCAGTAGCAGTAGCATTCCCCGCTAGGGGTACCTGCATGCTCTCCAACATCGCGGCAGCGGCGCCTGGCGGACTTAACTCCAGCTCAGACGTTGGCGGAGAAATCATCTCCGTATGATTTGCGTTAGCCGTACTAGCACTCCGACATAAGCTATTCGCACGCGAACGCGTTAAAACCATTATTTACCCAAACGAAAACTTTTAAAATAGTCAAAAGTTCAAGAAAACGAATAAAAGTTCACTTATTATTATTTATCCAAACATTAGGTAGGTAATGTTCAAGACAGAACCCGAAAGTACAACTCGTATAATAATAAAAATCACCAAAATAATCTTCGTACACTTGTAAAATGTTCAAAATAGTCCAACCGAAAATTGTCCAAAAGTTCTCATAGTTAGGTACCTACTCGCATGCACAAACAACAATAAAACTCCACGAATCAAAATCAAAATGCTCGTGACACACAGTGGCGTCAGTAGGTAGGTACAACAAGGGGCGTGGCCTCGGTTCGTGCACGGTTCTAGAGATTACCAAATATGGCAATGGCGCGTGGCGTAGCCAGTAACTTTGCGCGGCAAAACCGACGCGGCGACGGTTGTAGGTATGAACTTATGAAGACACTAGGTACACGTTTTATTGAAAGTCACTACGAATTTCGCGAATTTCACTTAAGAAATTACGTAAACAATGTTCTTGTACGAATGGTATTACTTCGATAGCAATACCATTCGTACAAGAACATTGATTGACTTTATGAAAATACGTTACTAAATAGATACATAACATGGGTATTGGTGTTATGTACAGTCCAAAATCACTCGGTTATTACGAAATACACAATATATAACGTCACTTTATCTCTGATTAACCAACGATAACACCATAAAACTATTAGATTATTCGTAATTATTGCAATACACTCGCAAATAGTCTATAGTCTTACCGGAATTACCTAAACGACTCACTGGATACGAAAGTCAAGTCCGAGAAAAATGCACATGCACTAGACTGACTTCTCAGTGGAATAACAACGTTATGTATAGGTTTCGTGATCGCGGTATGTACGTATTTCACTTGATACACAGTTTTTCACGCACGATACTATAGTCAAATAGGTATTGCCACACATTGGATGCGCCAATTTATAGTGATAACGCGGTTTTTTTTTGTAAAAGATCGTATATTTTATTAGACGTTATACATAGGACGTACATAGGTAACAATAGGTACACGAGTCGTCGGCGGCGCCGGCCCCGAGGCTCGTGGCGCACGCGTTGTCGCTCGCGCGATCAAAATCAGACTGACTCTCGAGTATACGAGGGCAGTCCGATAAGTACTTAGCCTACGACAGAAAAATAAAAAAAATGGAAAAGTGGCGATGTATTTCTCAACATAGTCTCCTTGTAGCTCGATTCACTTAACCCGTAGGTGCTCCAACTTTTTTAACCCGTCTAAAAAAAATATTTTCTAGAGGTCTGAAAAAAAGGCCTCCATGGCGACGACAATCGCCTAATTCGGTTCATATTTTTGCCCAGCGAGTGGCTTTTTCAAGTTTGGAAACAAAAAGACGTCGCACGGGGCCACACCTAACGAATAAGAAGGGTGGAGCAACAGTTCATAGCCTAATTCGACCAGTTTGGCCGTGGCGAAGAAGGAGTGTGAGCCGGTGTGTTGCCATTGTGAAACAACACATTTTTCGTCGCCTAATGAGGCCGTTTTTTTGCAATCCGGCGTTGAATCGACCCAATTTTTCGGCATAGTAGAGCCCTGTGATTGTATTGCCCTTCTTCAGGTAGTCAATGTAGATCACTCCTTGCTTTCTCCAGAAAACGGTGGCCATCACGTTTCCGGCCGATAGGACAGTCTCGCCTTCTTCCGAGCACGTTCATCGGGTGGAATCCACTTTTTTAACTGTTTCTTGGGGTCTAGTGTGTAACAGTGATTTCATGTTTCCCTGACAGTCACAAAATGATGCAAAAACTCCTCCGTATTGCGCTTAAACAGCATCAAACACTGATCTAAAGTGTTTTTACGGTTGCGGTTGTTGTTTGAAATGAACAAACGCGGCAGCCAACACGCACAAAGCTTTTTCATGACCAATAATTCATGGAGGATATGACCTATGCAGTTTTTTGAGATGCCCAATATCTCAGCTATCTTGCGCACCGTCAATCGATGGTCTACCAATACGAGATCATGGATTTGTGCCACTTTATCCTACGTGGTAGCTGTTTTTGGGGCATCTGGGCGTGTCTCCTCAAAAGCCGACGTGCGCACATGTTAAGCTCAATAAACCAATTTTGACAATCGCCATCGAAAGAGAAGAGACACCGAACACAGTATCCAAGCGCTCTTTGATTTTCCTAAGAGACTTCCTTTCCAAAAACGAGAATGGAATCACCGACCGATATTGCTCAATTCCATTTTTCTTAAATACGTCGACACGCCAGTTTCCAGACGCGGTCAAAAAAAAACTACGAGTCCGATTCGGCTGAAATTTTGAAACGAGTCCTCTAAGGGAATGCACAACATGATTTAAAAAAAAACTTGCGATAGTGGCGCCATGGGGCGGTGAGGCTAAGTACTTATCGGACTGCCCTCGTATATGGCGTGGTGCGCGGGAGCGCGACGTTGCCGCTCAGAGCGTCGAAGTCGGCCTAAACCGGTTTGCATAGGGATGTTCGTAGGGACGACGCTCTCGTTCGCTATAATTTTTAAATTATTAAAATTCATAGCGTGGTTAAAAACGTTACATTCAATAAAAAGGTTGAGAATCACTGTTATACGAAAACATTGTTTGGTAGTCTGAATTTTTACTTATCTACCTAGAAAACTTATCTCTATTGCATTTCCATGCGGATTTTTGCTGCAAAGGCTTCCTTGACAAATTAGGAGGTGTTTCAACAATTTGGATTAAGTTTTCATCCATTTTTTACATCAAATTTTAATTAAAATCACACAGCACGCACGTTATCGTAACACGAACAGATTGACACTAAAAAAAATGGCTGACCCGCCAAAGAGAATCCTCGACGCTGATTAGTCAACTTGGATTTGACTAAATTCGATTGTTAACAGTGCTGGATTTGACCAATTATGATACCAATGCCGTTTTTTAAATATTTTTTTCTTAACAATATCGTGGATTTGGCTGTTTTTGAAAAGTATTCATTTAATATTTACATGCTGACGAATAATTCGTTATACGTAGTTTGAAAATGATTTGTTTTGGATTTGACTAGTTTTGATACCAATCAACTCATATATGCACTAGTTAGCTAAAACTGTCGACATATTTTTAGTGTTGTGCATGACTAAATAAAACATCTGTACCGATAAAATGTACTTATAATATATTTTTGAGAACAAACAAATTAAAACAATTACAAAAACAAATTAAAAAAATTGTACAAACATTTAGTAGTATGGTTTTCATTAAAACACTCTCGACATAATGTCTTTCTGCATGCGTGACACATTGTTTTTACTTCTTAGGGTTCCGTAGCCAATTGGCAAAAACGGAACCCTTATAGTTTCGCCATGTCTGTCCGTCCGTCCTCGCTTAATCTCTGTGACCGTTAGCTCTATAAAGCTCAAATTTGGTACCAATATGTATGTCAATCACGCCGACAAAGTGCAAAAATAAAAATTGGAAAAAATTGTTTTATTAGGGTAGCCCCCCTACATGTAAAGTAAAAAGCGATTTTTTTTTAATTTCAACCCTAACGTGTGATATATTGTTGGATAGGTATTCAAAAATGAATAGGGGTTTACTAAATTTATTTTTAGATCATATCAATAATTTCGGAAATAATCGCTCCGAAAGTAAAAAACAATGTGTCCCCCCCCTCTAACTTTTGAACCATAAGTTTAGAAAATATGAAAAAAATCTGGAAAGTAGAGCTTTATAAAGACTTTCAAGGAAAATTATTTTGAACTTGATGGGACGAACAGTTTTTGAAAAGTTGGGGACACTTATTGTGACGGACGGGAAATTACGGAACCCTACACTAAGCGTAGCCCGATACGCTCTTGGCCGGTTTTTAACTTTATTGCCGGCTTCTTTGCTACTTAGTGTTTGGCGTAATTTTTCGTAACATCCTGAACAATACCGTTTTTTGTCACCCATGATTAAGTTATGTACTGTTGATGATGAATCTATTTCCGGAATCATTCGTGGCTGTTTTAGAGAAGCCTTTGAAAACTTTTGAATTATGTGTTCAACGAACTCTTTTTTCGTCATTTTTTTTTTCATTTTTCATGTTGTGCACTATCAAGGCATTTATGACGGTCGTTCCGAAAAGCAACTCTAACATTACTTTGCGGTACCATTTAAGGCCACGCCTTAATGTAGAGTAATGTGAAGACATTCGATCGCTATAATCAATACCTTTTTTATAACTGTTATAAGTCAGTACACATTCAGGCTTCAAAATGTCTTCGCTTTTTTCCAGTGTTCTTTAGTGAAGTATCATGACTTTTACACGTAGTCATCGTCAAAACGGGACGTTTATCAAACCATTTAATTACTTGAATCCCTTTATTATTCATTTTACCTATAATGCCACCTTTCTTCAATTTAGTGCTGACAACAGATTTAGGTAACCCTTTCCTATTACATTGCAAAGTCCCGCAATAGAAAGTTTTCTTGTTGATTAGAGCTAGTGATGTTCAATTCTGGTATAAACTATAAACATGCTATAGACTATATTTTTATAGCATGCTATTTTATATGCTGTTATTATAGCACGCTATAACAAAACGCGGCAGTCAACTGAACGCGGAAACGTTATAATGTTATTTAGCAACGCGCTAAACGGGCGCAATATGTTAACTTGTAACGTGTGTAACATTAAGTATTTTTTTGGCGC
Source organism: Mythimna separata (assembly GCA_030763345.1). Taxonomy (NCBI): domain Eukaryota; kingdom Metazoa; phylum Arthropoda; class Insecta; order Lepidoptera; family Noctuidae; genus Mythimna; species Mythimna separata. The sequence continues at coordinate 10,755,067 of CM061174.1, read as the reverse complement.
TATTTAACACATTATATGCCGAAACGTGTTTTTGCTTTAGATGAGTTTAAGGTTTGTTATCGACGATTTTTACGAGAGTTCTCGGCGATAATTACTTATTACAGACAGCTGTTTTGCTGCCTTCACAGGACATTTCAAAAAAGTTCCAAATAGGCAAATCGCCACCGCGAGGCATTCTTATACTTACCTACATCTGTTTGTTAATTACTAACAACACAAGTCTTATTTTACACAGTAGGTAGGTACCTAAACCTAGGAATTTCTCACAGTACACAGACATTTCTTATACACTAACACAATGTTTACAGAATTTACAGTTCACAATCACAACGTTATAACTTATAACATTCAAAAACAATCGAAAAAGTAACTATTTAAAGTTAATTCCGCGAGAGCACGTGCGCATTCGTAATAATGTTAACAAAACAGAAGTAGAAGTAGCATCGCATATTTGCAACGGGGACTCCGAGCAACTCCGAGTTTAACCGATGCACTAACGAACGACAGCCGCTATCGTACGAAAACGCCGCGCGCTATCCCACAGCGCGCGGCGGTTGAGTAGACGCTTTCGTGCTATATTGCTATCCCGCTTTGGCCGCGCTGTTGGCGCTTTGTACAGCAAGACGTTATATTATAGCATATAGCACGGAGGCAGATCGGAAATAGCAAATGCTAAATGCTAAAAAAAAAATAGCATGCTACATTTTGGCGCTATACGCTATATTAACCACCACTAATTAGAGCCTCAGTTAGTCCAACAGAAGAATAAAAGTTGTCTGCTACGACAATACGCCCTACATTTTCTAAATCTTTTATAAGGTTTAATACTACATTCTGAGCATGGTTTACTTCTCGTCCTCCGTCGCTCTTTCCAGTGTAAATAATAATGTTAAATGTATAGCCCTCTGGTGTGAAAGCTTTATACAATTTTACACCATATTTGTAAGATTTATTTTTTATGTATTGACGAAAAATAAGTCTGCCTCGCCATGGCACCATCGACTCGTCTACCACTAAAACTTTTCCGGGTTTTAGTACCTTTTTATATTGAAACTTGTCATATATTTCTCGTATTTTATATAGTTTGTCATTGACAAAATTAGTGCTATCACTGAAGTGCCAGAACTTTAACAATAACAAAAATCTATCTCTGGTCATGAGTGAAGTTATGTATTCATTTCTGTATAATTTATTTTTAGACCAGTAGTCGTTTATATGAGGCAGTCTCAAAAAGCCCATCGCCAGCAGAATAGCAAAAAACTTGTGCATTTCATCGGAGTCCGTTGTCTTCCATAAATTAACACGAGATTTTTCAGCGACATTATTAGACTCTACATACTTACTAGCATATTTATTTGTTTCATGTACTATTTTATTAATAATGTCATCTGTAACAAATAATTTGTAATTCTCATCTGGCTCATGGACATTGGAGGGGACAAAAAATTCAACTTTATCTTCAAACTCTTCAAAACTAAGTGGGTTATCTGTTATATCTTGCCATTCATCATCATTCGTAGCTGAAGATGGGTTTGTACTGTAGCGGGAAATTTCTTCTAAAGAAGTATCTTCAGATGAAGAATGTGTAGGTTCACTAATAAAAATACTACTAACTTCATTAGCTTTGTTTAAGGATTTATTGTTTTTATTACTTTTTGTGGTGGAGTTGCTAATAAATTAAACAGCTGATCTTCATTAAATGATGAGTTAAGTTATACCATGTTAGATATCGAAATATCACTGAACGACCCGCATCTACTTGTTAAGGTGAATGTTCCAGCTAGCCCGCGAAATTCAAATTTTCTTACGTTTTTTGCAATTTGCAGAGCAGTGGTAGGTTGTATGAAGTTAAAAATACTTGAGCGATTGTAAAACGTAATTAATTACATAATTATAACCATTAAAATTATCAATACTAGCCTCCAAGCTCACTTAGTTGCAAGAACATTTTTGACCTCGAAAAAATCGTTCCTACACTTAGGTGAACTTGGAGACTTGTATTGATGTTTTTTATGGTTATAATTATGTAACTAGTTACGTTTTACAGTCGCTTAAGTATTTTTAACTTCATACAACCTACCATTGGCTTTCAAATTGCAAAAAACGTAAGAAAATTTGAATTTCGCGGGCTAACCTGAAGCATCCCCCTTAATGCAGAGGACGTGGTTTTTTCTCCTTCTTTGTGTAAGAGAAGGTCAACATCGCTAGTACGTGGCATTTGTTTTTTACGGTACTGAGGTGTTGAAACAAGGTTTATTTTATCTGTTATTCCAGGGTGATTTTTTGTTTCAGTTACTAAGTTGTATGTTGGTGCTTGCTTCTCGTAATTTTTAGGTGTGAAAAAAATGTCGCAATCATCATCGCTGGATATAGGAGAATGACAATCAATTATTGGGGTATCGAAACTGACAACCTGGTCGAATAATTTTGTGTTCCAATATTTGTATTCGTTCACTATGAGCTGTACTAGTTGATGGCGTGGATGAATCTGGTGGCTTGGGATTCATAGCTACAGTTTTTAGGACTTGTAATGTGTGACCAGTTGATGGGCTAGTATATACATTATCAGAAATGTTCCGCTTACCCAATATTATTTGCCTTGGGGGACCATCGCTCACTTTATTTTTCGTTGGTTTCTCACAATTCTCACCCTTACTCGACTTGCAACGACCTTTTAGCAAGTTCGTCTGCCAATCTAACCGTAGTAAAATATCTATCAAAATAAATCAAATGACCAGGCATTAAAGATTCAGTAAGTTTAAGTACAACGTTTTCACCTAAATGAAATTGGTTATCATATGCAAAAGTCTCTTTTCCTTGATAAATAGTTAAATCGCAAACAAGACCATTTGGATTGGCCAAAACAAAAGCTTTCATACCAGTCGGATGGGGCTTGCCAGGGCAATACTGTCGTATTGGACAGGGCCCAGTAATTGGAATGATCATTTCATCTATAGAAATTTTCTGCTGCCTCCCTTGTGCTTTGCAGCCTTGGAGAATTCTATCTAATAGAAGACAAACTTTCCAAAGCTTGTCCTGTTTCCTCATATCTATAGTTATGTCATTATCAAAAACTACTTTCATTGAATTTCTCAACAAAAAATATCTGTCTCGCGTCATGGCTTGTGTAATCACAGGTAAAGCATATTTTTGGTTCCAGTTAATCCTGATTTGAGACAGTGGTAAGCACGCCATAAGTAATGTTATCCCAAAATAAATATAAAATTCTTCCCTAGTTAAATGAATACTTTTTCCAGTTTTTTCAATTGAAGTCTGATTAGTTTTTTGAACAATGGTGTCGATCAAATTGTCGTCAATATACTCGTTAAGGTATTTCATTAAATCATCGGAATTTACATTATTAAATGGATAAGAAGGCTCTTGCAAATGTGGCATTGACTTAATAAAACTCCGTCTCCCCCAAAGTTCTTCATTTTCTGGAGTAACTGGAAATCTTTGGGCCCTGCCGCCTCGAGTACGTATTCTACCTCGAGAACGATAACCACTGTAACGAGTATAGCAATATAGGGAAATAGGGAAAAGTCTGAAAACTAAAAATTTCTTGTTACGTCACAAGATTATTTTTTTTGAAAAATCTTCAAAACTCGATTCGAGAATTGAACTTTTTACATAGGTAAATTGGAGGTATCGAGTTGAAATTAAAACCATACAATTGGGTCCATTGCCCTTGAAGCTGTGCAAAAACCAAATTTGTAAAGTGAGGGGAAAAAAAGATACGCCCGTATGTTGCAAAACACGTACATTTCGACACTGTCGAATTGTTCGATTCGAGAATTGAATTGTTTTTATAGGTAAGTTACGGAACCCTCAGTGCTCGAGTCCGACTCGCACTTGCCCGGTTTTTTTCTTCGTAGATTTACTTATTATAACATTTTCAGGGTCAGTGTTTTTAATTTTTTTATTTTCAGAGTCGTTACTTTCAGGATCGATAATAATAGATTTTCCAGGAATAACTATTACCTTCTTTATTTTGTTACCTTGTTTACATATTTTTGCTGTCTTATTCGTAATTTCGTGTTCAGAGGTACTTTCCAAATTATCATCATCTATGTTTCCTAAACTTTTTCCAGATTCTGCATTTAATTTTCGTTTACGTGTTGGTTCCTTAACGTTTGAATCCCCAACCGGACCTATGAGACCGCGCTGTTATTGTTTTACTATTGTGTCTTGTTTCGCGGGTATCTGAGTAAATAATGTTCATTGTACCATATCTCATTTCTTTAAGTATTTCCAAGACTGATTTGTCAACAGCATATCTTGATTTTTCCGGATCTTCATTTTCGGTATTTAGGAGTCTTGATAGGACTTGATTGCGATCAACAGAAATAATACCTGCTTTTCGAAAACCAGCTTTAAGGTTTGTCGCAACGTTCTCTGACAATTCATTTATAAGTACTTTTAAAAGTCTTGGGAAGCATCCTTTCGGTACTGAAGCTTGGGTCCTGCCATCTGTTTTTTTTCCATTTTAATAAAATGTTTCTCCATGCAATTTTCATTGGCCTGAAAAAGCGATATAACCCAGTCATATTAGGTAAAAAAAGGGGTCAACCTCGGAATGAGAGATAATAAGCTATAAATTGGTATGAACCTTTGTTTTGTCGTTTTAAATGTTGTCTCAAAAGTCACAAATGATACCGTGTCCGCGTCTTAAGATATTGAAGGTCAAAGGTCATAAAAATTGTATTTTTGTGAATATCTCGCTTCTTATTGCTTAAATGATATTTTTACCTATAATAAAAGTTGTAGAGTATAAAATTCTCTACAATTTTCGTTTCATGTTTTTTTTGATACGATCAACCGTTTTTGAGGTAGAGCGCGAAGAGTGCGCAGCGCACAGTTATAAATGGTCCAATGCAAGGTCAAGCGTGAGTTACGCTTATCGGTACGTGATATAAAGTCTATTATTTATTTAATTATTATAATTATTAATTGTTGATATTTTATTAAAATCAGTAACTTAATTATTTATATTTAACTATTCAACTATAATATATTATTAATTCTGGAATATATATTTTCAGTTAAAAAGGCAATAAGGGGATATATTTTATGTATATCTTTATTTATCATTAAATATGCCATACTATACATTTGTTGAAATGTCAGTTTAAATATTATAAGAATTTTTATTGGTTTTAATTATAATAAAATTGTGAATAGAAGCTAGTTATCTTCATCTTCTTCGTCGTCTTCTTCTTGTTGTCGCTCGAAAACGTTCAATTCATTGTCATCATCCTCATTATCGGTCATATTCATCTCCAAACCCTCCAGAATTTCAGGATCGTATGCGTTTTCTTCATCGGGATTACTTGGATATTGTGCAGCGTTCAGGCAAGCATGTCCATTGCACTGGCCACAAGCTAAAGAACATAGTAGCCCTGATTTTCGACATCCACAGCGGGAACCACAACCATTTTTGCAATTGCAAAATATTGTATTTAGTAGTTCGGTTGGTGCTGGAGGTAATAACGTTCTTATGGGCTCCAGGATTCCATTTTCAAGCATCCAGCCCCATTCTTGAGGTTCTAAGTCATTCCCTAACCACGTTTGAATCTGGTAGTAGACGCGATTTATATGTTGATGAGCTGCTACACTTGTTGGTGGAAGTGTTGACAATTGTACAGTTTATTTAGTTTCGTTAACTTAATGAATTGCGTGTAGCGAAAATGATCAATGTTGTCCTCAGATTTTGGAGCATTATATAATACCAACAAGATGCGAGACCATTTTCAAATAATGTTTGTACCGGGCAGTTTTCTTGTTGAAATACTTCCACCAGTTTATCCAAATTGGGAATTTTCTCCAATGCTCTGGTAACAGTTTTTTTTTCCTTTTTTAAACAGCGCAGAAGTCGTGTCACAGCCACTAAATGCGTGTAAAAATAGAATGTGTTTTTTAGTACGCGGATATTGATCAAAACTTTTGGAAGAGTATATTTGTGTCTTAACATTGCCTTTCCCAACTTTTTTAAAGAAAATTTCCTGTTGATGTGATTGAGTACGCCCAATTAAAATTACGAGCAAATCAATATCTTCTCCTATGATGACGGCAGTCTTTTGATGTTCTGATAATGCAATAGCAGACAGCTGATGAGAACATCAGCATCATCTCTGGCTTGTTTTGTTGTGATATTAATAGTTTTTGCACAAGCATGTAGATAAATTTTGTTTTATTAGACCGATTTGATTAAAAAAATTCTTGGCTGATTGGCACAATCATTGTTTCGTCAAAACAAACTTCATACGATTTAGAAAGTGCAGCAGCTCTTCTTTGTTGTTCCATTGCTTTAATATTTTTACTATTGTCCGAATATCCGTCAAATACAACATCAATTTCTGAACCATAATGTGTTTGTAAATCATCATCATCTGCCTAGCCTTTTCCCAACTATATTGGGGTCGGCTTCCAGTCAAGCCGGATTTAGCTGAATACCAGTATTTTACGAGGAGCGGCTGCCTACCAGACCTCCACAACCCATTAACTGGGGTGACACGGTACTTCGTGGCAAGACTGGAGTCAGATTTACTGGCTTCTGACTATCCGTAACGACTGCCAAAGATCTCCAAATGACAGCCGGGACCAATGGCTTACCGTGCTTTCCGAGGCACGGAGGAAACTCGTTATGTTAAGATGGTCACCCATCCACAGACCAGCCTAGGCAAGCGTTGCTTAACCTTGAAGATCGACCTGTGCGGCTGTTATAATCTAGCCACGAGCTCCTCATGTGTTTGTAAATATTGAATGTATTTATCTAAAATAATCGAGAAAGTATCGTCTTTGCTCCATACGACGCGATGCAGAAGAAATCCACCGTCGATGATGTATGTTACATTATTTTCATCAAGCTCGATATCGACAGGTATCATATTGTCATATAACGTCGCTTTCGTGGTTTTTCTCATGCCATTACTATCAAATAAAGATGTTGGATACGGGCTTAGTTCATATTGAAGATATTCTTGTAGATTACTTTCAAATTGTTTTGCTTACAGTCATTCTCTGGAAAAGTAACAACGGATCTACAGAGACTTTACAATTATTAATATTGACAGATTTGTTAACGGCTGAAAGCGGCAAAACCTTATCGACGCGTTTTAACTTTATCTCATTAAAGTTCAAACCAATTATCTTTTCCATAGATTGCAATCCGAGTTCATGGGCTCTGTGACAATTAATTTGGTCATTTCCAACGATTCCTGAAGCTAAGGATACCAACTGATTCGTATTTGGAAAGGGATTATGAAGAGTATACCAATCAACCAGTTTATTAACATCAATATTATCCCTATTTATTTGTGAATCTCTAGCATCAACATGTTGGTCTACAGAATCCAAAGAAATGTTACAAAACCGTTCAATTTCTTCACAAATTGTATTCGTAGCATACATAGCATATAACCACTTACATAGAACACTTTCTTGTGTACTTCGGCCTCGAGATACTCCTCCTTCTGTCTTCATAGATTTCATAAGACTTTGCTCGATTACCATGTCTGTCCATGTACCAGAATTAAATTTTTCTGTTCGTTTTACAGTAAAGAATCCGTTTTTAAAGTTCTGAAAACTCTGTTCATCCATTGTCTCCTCCAGTTTTATCATATCTTGAAGATATAAATGAGCTGATTTCGCATATAGGAAATGACCACCAGCATGAAAATACGGCCACGGGCATACGGCAAAATACGGGAAATACGGCAGATGTTCTTTAAAAAGTCCCAGTCTTTCAGCACGAATGAAATCTAGAGCTATTGATACCATTTCAAAATACTGCGCCCATAACTGTGCTGTGGGACCTCGAGCTTTTAATTCATTCAGTTTATCCTGAAATTGATCAATTAACGAGTTGGAGCTACTTGTGCATCTTTCAACGTCTTCGTAGGAAACATCGCGACTAGTTATCTATTCAATTTCTCTTTAAAAATCTTCATTGATAATGCAAGTCGTAATAATGTATGGCCTCTGATACTTCTTGCATAAGCGTGACCATTCAACATTTTGTCGACCGAATTTGTAGCATATATTGTACTTAAAGCTTCTTTAAGACCATTACCGTCCATTATATATCCTATGCATCCAAGAAAAGACATAAGCATATGAAATCCTCCTAGTTTGACAACTGTTTTAGACAAGTCTGAGTTTGCATCTGCAGCGGCAATCATTTCACGTGCTTTGGAGTACAGGGGTTGATCAAATGTAATTATGCACGTCTTTTGTTGATGTGACTTGGCAATATTTATAGCACAATGTAAAGTGGTATAAATGGTATCTAAATGACTAGCCGGATTATCAATGAAAGGTAGAAATATAACTTGAGAAGTTGAAAAATTCTTATTATTTTTCGTAAGTTGTTGAAGATAGCCATTCCACCCTGGCTCCGGAACTCTGTCCGCTGCCGCGACAAGTCGCGGCATGGCGGACAGAGTTCCGGCGGGATCTCAGGGTGGCATGGCGACTGCGACTGTCGCAACCCAGTGCTGGGCACGCCGTCATTGAGGCGGTTAGGCCCCTCTTTGAGGAGTGGTTGGAAAGAGGTCACGGCGTCCTCTCTTTCCGTGTGACGCAGGTCCTCACCGGACACGGTAAGTTCGGGAGGTTCCTGCATCGAATCAAGCAGGAGAGGACGCCCGGGTGTCGCCACTGTGTGGACCGCCCGGAGGACACGGTGGAGCACACGGTAGAAGTGTGCCCCGCTTGGGCGGAGCACCGCCGTGTCCTCGTGGAGACTATCGGGAGCGGCGACCTCTCGCGCCGGGCTCTGGTTCAGGCCATGGTCCGGAGCGAGGAGGGTTGGCATGCGGTCGCCTCCTTCTGCGAAGCAGTGATGCTCGTGAAGGAGGCTGCTGACCGCGAGCGCGTGAGGGAACGGTCCTCACGCCGCCGCCGCCGAGATCCCGATCCCGATTTCCGACCACCGTAGGCGCGGGTTCGCGGACGGCGAGCACTGGGTAGCTCGCTGTCCGGCAGTCTGGAAATAATCTGGACCGAGCCCAGTCGTCAACGGCGCGTTCTGTTCCACGCGCGCCTCAAGGAGATGTCAGCAAACTGTAGGGGCCCGGTAGGGCCGAAGCCTCTGGGGGGAACATGTGGTATTCCTAACGGTTGATACCGAGTCCCCCCCAGAACGAAGGCAACGAAGGAACGGGGTAGGGGTTTAGTCAGTAAGAGTCTGACACGCCCTCCCGCTCCGCCCAAGAGCGGGGGAAGTCATTCTGATGATTCCCCTACCATAAAAAAAAAAAAAAACCCTGGCAACTGTGAAAGATTCTTCCATTTTCCGTATAACCACAAAAAATCAACGGCATTAAATTTTTTTTCGATTAGTACTTGATTATCATGTAGATTTTGGACTTGAATCTTGCTGTACCCTGGTACAACTGGCTTTTCATATGCTAAAAGAGATACATGTGATATTGCTGCCAACTCTTTTGCACTTGGTTTAATTGTACATTTTTTTATACGATCATCATAAATTACAGCATCTTTCGGAGTAACTATTTTTATCATTCCCATAACGTGAAGAGTATTATTACCGTCAAGAGTACTGACATTAATATCTGCATTGTCTCCAACATACTGCACCAATGCACCTGACTCTGATGGTAAAATACGAGGCTGTGGATGGTAAACTGCTGCAACTTCATACTGTACAGCACTACTATATGGAGCAGCAAATCCCAAAGTTGATAAGACATCCAATAATTTCTTAGATACATATCTTCTGTGAAGAAATACAGAAAGGCCTAATAGTAGTTGTGATGAAAATGATCGTTCTCGTATCGAAGCCATTATTGCGTGACTGATAGATGTGCATTTCGTTTTTAAATGATCTAATTGTCCTTTTCTATTCTTTAATATAATTTCTTCTAAAAAATGTAATATTTTTTTTGGTATTTCTTCATTAATACCATCTAGCATTTTATTTGGAGGTGGATACGTCTTAGTTTCGACTACAGATGATCTAATATCTTCCCTAATAATTGCCGCAGCAGCTTCTACAATACGTAAACGTTCTTCTGCAGGGGTGCTTTTTTTATTTTCGTACCAAGCTTTTGATAGTACATTAACCTGTGTATCACGGAAAGATATAATTGTAAATGCTCCTATTTTTTTTGTAATTATTATGTCAGTTAAATACTTTTGTTGTAGTTTTGTAATAATCGTCTTATCGTCGGGTATGTACTCCGTAAGGACATCTTTAAGTTCTTTCAACGTGAATTGAGAATCTTCATTATCTTCTATATAACAAAAAATCTCCTTCATTGCTTGAGTGACTTGATCATATTGGCGCGGCTTCTTATCAGCAGATGGTACTCGAGTTAAAAAGTTGGTATAGCAAATAGTATGATACTTTGCTTCAGCAGCGATCAAATCATACTCGTAAAGTATACGTTCCTTTACTAATTCTCCTAAGGAATCGTTGCGTTCTTCTGCTTTTTTAATTACGTTCTCTTTAAACGCTAGTGCTTACATTACTTATTGTCCATCTATACTTCTCCTTTTTTTTCCTTTCCGCTACTTCATTAGCTTCTTGGCCACAAAATAAGCACAATTTTTTAAAATCAATTCTTCGTTTCTTTTTTTACGAGGTGCACTTGGCGTTGAAGGTTCACCCTCTTCTGTGCGTCGTTTCGATGCAACAATAGCATTTTCACTAGTGTACACTTTTCGACACTCGGAATGCACATTCACAGAATTTAAAGTATTTAAATAGTCTATATGTCCATCATTTCTTTCAATACTTGCTGTTTTTAAAGTTTGTAAACCACGTACAACATTCACAGAAACACCTTCTGAAAGTGACTTATCACATATAAAACACAAATCAGCCATAGCTCTTAAAACCGTACGTCCGTCGTTGCGAAGATACAATTTCAAACTAACGAATAATCTTGACGAATACAAAGTGGACCCTTAAAAGAGAAAGTGGCCTTGAATACAATAGAACATCTGTCCCGGCTATAAATAGAGAAGGTCATAGGGTAGGGACAAGTATATCCAGGTATGAAAGTATTAAAAAATTTACACGTTTTGAAGAAAACGTATGTAATGACGTTTTAACTGAAAATATATATTCCAGAATTAATAATATATTATAGTTGAATAGTTAAATATAAATAATTAAGTTACTGATTTTAATAAAATATCAACAATTAATAATTATAATAATTTAATAAATAATAGACTTTATATCACGTACCGATAAGCGTAACTCACGCTTGACCTTGCATTGGACCATTTATAACTGTGCGCTGCGCACTCTTCGCGCTCTACCTCAAAAACGGTTGATCGTATCAAAAAAAACATGAAACGAAAATTGTAGAGAATTTTATACTCTACAACTTTTATTATAGGTAAAAATATCATTTAAGCAATGGGAAGCGAGATATTCACAAAAAAACAATTTTTATGACCTTTGACCTTCAATATCATAAGACGCGGACACGGTATCATTTGTGACTTTTGAGACAACATTTAAAACGACAAAACAAAGGTCCATACCAATTTATAGCTTATTATCTCTCATTCCGAGGTGAAACCCTAAAATGACTGGGCTAATATCTAGGGGCTGTGTTAAATGGGTTGAATTTGCTAGTAGAAATACACACATCAAAAGTGTCTAGGGATCAAGCATTTTTATGCGGATTTCTTGAGATTGAGATGTGGCTTTGTAATAAATTTATGATTTTATAAATTTATATGGATCCTTTTTGGTGCATTTCATAATTTGAATCAGGAACTGTGAATCAAATTCGAGTAAAAGATGAAAATCAGCTGTCAATATTTTCCCTATAAAAACATACAACGCATTGAAGACATTATTAGTGCTACTGTTTCCCTACTACTGATTAAAACCAACGTACTTATGGAGCGGCGACGTCATTTAAGCAGGGAAGAAATGCTCAGAGCCGTGGGAATGATAGAAGCTGGTTCCCGGCAACGTACTGTGGCTTTAGCTCTGAATACAAGTCAGAGTGTTATCAGTCGACTTTGGACACGTTACCGAAGCACTGGTACCGTGGCTGAGCGCCATGGAGGACGGTATCGCTGCACCACACGGAGACAAGACCGATACATTCAAATCTTAACTCGAAGAGCTCCAACAATAACCGCCATGATGTTAGCCGTGAGGCTTCATCACTCTTCAGGGAACTTAATTAGCGACCAAACAGTCAGAAACCGCTTGCATGAAGTGAACCTTCATTCCCGAAGACCGCTACGGGTACCAGCAATGCACAATCGTAGGATTCGATATCAATGGGCTCTTGATCACAGAAATTGGGCAGAAGAACAATGGCGTTTCGTGTGCTTTTCTGATGAGTCTCGTTTTGGTATGAGACCGGATACAAGACGTATACGACACTGGAGAACCCCTGGACGCCAACAGCGATTAAAATCCTGCCAGGAAGTCCATCCTTATAGTGGTGGAACCATCATGGTATGGGCGGGTATTTGGATCGGCGGAAGAACTGAGTTGATTTGGATCAGAGGCAACCTCAACGCTCAAATTTATGCTGAGACGATTGTATCAGACGTCATCGTTCCTCTACAAGTGCAAATCGGTCCCTTATTTCAGTTAATGCATGATAATGCACGACCGCACACCGCAAGAGTTGTAAGACAGACTCTCGCCGCAGCTAACATCAATGTCCTGCCCTGGCCTGCTCAGTCGCCAGACTTGAACCCGATTGAGCATGCATGGGATATGCTACAGAGAAGGGCTCTGCCGAATATGGAGGGTATCCAGTTGCAAGAAGACCTTTTTTTGTTGTTGCAACGAACATGGGCGGCCATTCCACAGCGTGATTTGGATGAACTCATTTTGAGTATGCCAAACCGATGTTCTTGTGTTGTTAGTGTTCGCGGTAGAAACACGGATTATTAATTGTTTAAGTTACCCAATAAAATTTTAAAGAAAACTGTTATTTCAGTCTTTTTTTCGAACTTTAATGTTAGTGGTTCAAATGTCAAAAATCCCTTTATTAGGAAAATGGCAAATTTCTTTATTAATGCAAAGGTGACTTGGTTTATCGTTACTGTGACAAACGAAAACACTTTATTTGATGAATCCTTAAAGAAAATTTTAATTAATATCAATCAGGAGAAAAGTTATTGCAAAAATATATGTTGATCCCTAGACACTTTTGATGTGTGTATAAATGAAATATTGTGTTGTTCACAGATTCTAATCACATCTATTGATAAATGAGATGATAAATTGTCGCCTTTTAGAACTTTTTTCCAGATATATCTTTAAAGAATGGAATAATAATGGACTTAATATAATTTTCAAAAGTGCTGCCATCAATCCATCCAGATGCAGTTCTATTGAAGCGTGCACCTTTAGGTCCGCCTGTAGCCCAAGTATCATAAATATTGTTGACCTTATATATTATCTACATATGGAGGCAGAAGCTCTCCTGCAGCTGTACCAGCCATTATTATTGATATTGAAGATTTTGACTGATTAAGAACTTTAAGTTTTAAGATACGTCAGAACTCTATCTTTCAGCTGCTCCATCAATTCTATGGAGCTAAACCAATTGTCAGCTGTTATATTGCGATTGGTTTTTTCAAAATTCTTACACAATCGTAACACAGACTGAGTTGGTATGGCGAGCTTTCTCTCAGTTTCGGTTAGTCCCAGCCCATCGGAGTCTTTTCCATGGTAAATGTATGCATTATATACATAAAAAGATTTTGCATCACATACAACTAAAATCTTCAGATTCAAACCATACTTGGCCGGCTTCTTCATCATATAAATAATAAATAAACTAAATAGAACTAACATTTCATCTACACAAAGATAAACTCTGGGAGTATATGCCTTCTTGCAATTGGCAATGGACAGTTGAAAGATTTCTGAAATTGCAGACAATGGGTCCGTTTCAAGGCGTTGCGATCTAGTGTTACTATTGTCAAAACGAATGTAGTTCAAGAGGGTGAGAAATCTGAACTGAGACATCACGCAACGAAAAATTTCGCGTCCAAAACCATCAGTAGCCAAAATGTATTTGGTGTTCTCGTGATTCGATTTGAAGACTGAAGTAATAAACCCAGGAAAGCTTTCATTTCCTCACGATCGGTAGGTCTTAGTTCAATTTTATTTGGGTTTTTATACTTCGTGCAGACTTCTGACAATTTTTGATTAGTATAGGTAACAATCGTATCAATCATAATAGTGTCAAATAAACCATAGAGATACCCAATCGATAAATGTTTTGGGCTGCTGTCGAGGAATATCAACAATGTTATGACTTGTTGTACGACTCGATCTTCATGTCCGGTACCATAAAGAACGAGCAATAACAATATTTTTTTAACTATAAGCATAGGTTTTCCAGATTAAAAAAAAATGTACCATTTCTATTCACCCAACATTACTGGGGTCAAAAGAAATGCGTAAAGAATAAAAAAACTGTTAGGGCTGCCAAAAATGATTTATCCAACATGTAAAATTGTATGTCATATATACAATTGTGTGTCTAAAAATAGTTTTGGTTTGTAAATGCTAAATGAAATCCAAATGTTGTGATTAAACAATTTATGCATATAAAAATAAATATGTTTGTATTTTAATGGATTTAATTTTTACCGAATGTTATGATCTCTATTCAATAAATCAAACAAGATATTTTTTCGTATTTCTATTTCAATGAAATAAAACAAAATAAAAAACTATTTTCCACACATTCTGTGCCCGTGCCGTGTCAGAATTATAGTACAGCTCGCCTTTAATCAACACATTCCCCGCGATTTTAGAGCATCTTAAGACGAATCTTTTGCATTGTTTAAATTTCATCCGCCAAGTTGCTGTAGGCTTAAAAACATTTTTTACTGCATCTCGCCAATTAAAAACTGGGCAATCATTGCCCAATTTTATCAATGTTGACGTTTCACCAAGCACATCTCTTATTTTATCTGGGTGTAAAATTTCGTCCATCCATTTAGAGCACGTGCCCAAAAGAATGCAATTTTTATTTTGCCCTCCACATCCATCTACTACCAATCGAATTGTAGATGTATTTGTCTTTGTATTATTCAGTCTGTGAGTTATTGTAGAAGTTACTAAGTTTGAATTTTTATTAAATTCAATTTCTGTGCAATAATAGGTAAACACCCGCTCCTTTACAAGAGGAGCATTAGATGGTCCCTCAACCACAGCAAAATTAAAGAAATATATCTGCCGAGAGTAATATGCTGTGATAACTTTGATATGATAAATTATCATATCAAAGTTATCACAGGTAATCATGGGCACGCCGTCATTTAAAGCGGTAAGTCCCCTCTTTGAGGAGTGGTTGGAAAGAGGTCACGGCGTCCTCTCGTTCCGTATGGCGCAGGTCCTCACCGGACACGGTAAGTTCGGCAGGTTCCTGCATCGGATCAAGCAGGAGAGGACGCCCGGGTGTCGCCACTGTGTGGACCGCCCGGAGGACACGGTGGAGCACACGGTAGAGCTGTGCCCCGCTTGGGCGGAGCACCGCCGTGTCCTTGTGGAGGCTATCGGCGGCGGCGACCTTTCGCGCCGGGCCCTGGTTCAGGCCATGGTCCGGAGCGAGGAGGGGTGGCAGGCGGTCGCCTTCTTCTGCGAAGTAGTAATGCTAGTGAAGGAGGTTGCTGACCGCGAGCGCGTGAGGGAACGGTCCTTACGCCGCCGCCGCCGTGATCCCGATTTCCGACCACCGTAGGCGCGGGTTCGTGGGCCTCAAGGAGATGACAGCAAACTGTAGGGGCCCGGCAGGGCCGAAGCCTCTGGGGAACATGGGAAATCCGAAGGGTGTCCACCGTGTCCCCCAGATCGAAGGCAACGAAGGAACGGGGTAGGGGTTTAGTCAGTAAGAGTCTGACATGTCCTCCCGCTACGCCCAAGAGCGGGAGAAGTCATTCTGATGATTCCCTGACCAGAAAAAATATCACAGGTAATCAACTTTAGCCCACGTTATGGCTTTGTAGAATCAGTACCTACTACTATGTAAAAGTAGCCTACCTACCATCTGATTCTTCATCTTTCGGACTAGCTGTGGTCCAACAATTTCTTCAAATGTCTGATAGTTAAGACCTGTAGATCAGTTGTCATCCAAAATTTATGTGTGCATCTGGATTGAGAGCCCATTTTTTAAATCCTTACGAAACGAAACCAGATTAACAGGGAATTTAGTAAAAAAGTAGTAAAACTTAGAGCAATGATCCATAAATTTCTAAAACGTAAACTAAAACTTTTATAGCTAAATAACGTGGGCTCTCAATCCAGACGCTTCGTAAAGAGGCATAGTCTAGATCTCGGAAAGTACTATGTCTGGGTTAATAATGTTTGTTTAGGAATTTAGTAAAGAATTTCTAAAATATTTTAAGAAATTCCCAAATTTCTAGAATGTCGCATTACAGATTTATAGCGGTTTATCTTGGGCCCTCAGATCGTAAATGTCATTTCTCGAAAACTGAATTTATGTGACGAAATACATATCTACGACTTTAAAAGATGTTAGTTAGATACCTCTCTGAATTCGTAAAAAAGAAATAGTGACCCAAAAGTTAATCGTTAAAAAGTAAATGAAAGTTGAATTTTACCGAAACGTCTGAACTGAGGGCCCAAGATTTTCGGCTTTTTTTACTAGACTTAATCCTCATAGATAAACGCAAACTAGACTAAAATGTTCTATTATTTTTTACTAAATTTTAACGTATCGTCCGTTTTTCTAAGTGTTATACTTTAAGAGAAAATTAATTTTCAATTTTGTATAGGAAGATGTCTTGTAGGGTGACCATAATGTTTTGAATATCCTATACCTAGGGATACTGATATAAGGGAATATAGTGGAAGAAGTCAAGAGAAATAGGCCCGAATCCGTCTCGGCTGGGCAGCGGAGTGGCGTTCGGGAAGCTTCGCAGTATCTTTTCGTCCAACATATAATACCACAATTTCTCAAGACAAAAGTCAATAACAAGTTCGTATTGGCAGTGATGACATAATGACACTGAAAGCATTCAAATGGCTAAGTAGCGTTTCACATTATCCGATACGATATCTGTGTCGGAGGCCGATACGATATCGGGGTAAGTAAAATGTATGAAATATGTACCTGTCTTTCATATTGTCCGGCCCGATATCGGATATCGGAGCACGGCATTTCATACATTTTACTTACCCCGATATCGTATCGGCGTCCGACACCGATATCGGATCGGATAATGTGAAAACGCTCTTAGAGTCATCCAAAGGGCAATGGAAAGGGCTATGCTCGGTGTTTTCTTATGTGTCCGTTTGCAACTCCGATACAAGTTTCGATTAAAAATCGGAATCGGAGGTGGAAAATCAATCAGAAGTTCCTACCTTTCTGAATCGGAGTCAGATCTCTGTTATATGTCTGATTTATAATATAGGCCTAGTTGCCTGAAGCAAATAAATAAAAAAGAACACTTATTGAGTTTTAATAATGTTTGCATAGAGTCAAATTTTTTGTAGGACTGATAATCGTATCAAATTATAATCCTACAGTATATTCTGACCGACTTTTTGTAGGCCGTGTGCGTTGCACTATTGCTATCGCTGTGTGTTCTATTTTTCACCTACAAAAAAACGGTCACCGATTATCGGACATGGGCGGGTAGCGTAAAATAAAGATAAAGTGGTCATTTGGTATGTAGTATGTACGAAGTGTGTGACAATCACTTTTTCTCGTGCATCTTGAGCAGTTACCATATTGACGGGTTGCCTATGGAACGACTCACAGAAGTCAAGGACCTAGGATTAAGTTTTAACACCTGTACCTACCAGAGATTCCAAAAATAAATTTTGGACAAAATCATTTTTTTTCTGGACTGATCAGTATGTATCCTCTCGTACAATCCCCAGGGGTATATTCCTAGGTATAGGATATTCAAAACATTATGGTCACCCTACACGACATCTTCCTATACAAAATTGAAAATTAATTTTCTCTTAAAGTATAACACTTAGAAAAACGGACGATACGTTAAAATTTAGTAAAAAATAATAGAACATTTTAGTCTAGTTTGCGTTTATCTATGAGGTTAAGTCTAGTAAAAAAAGCCGAAAATCTTGGGCCCTCAGTTCAGACGTTTCGGTAAAATTCAACTTTCATTTACTTTTTAACGATTAACTTTTGGGTCACTATTTCTTTTTTACGAATTCAGAGAGGTATCTAACTAACATCTTTTAAAGTCGTAGATATGTATTTCGTCACATAAATTCAGTTTTCGAGAAATGACATTTACGATCTGAGGGCCCAAGATAAACCGCTATAAATCTGTAATGCGACATTCTAGAAATTTGGGAATTTCTTAAAATATTTTAGAAATTCTTTACTAAATTCCTAAATAAACATTATTAACCCAGACATAGTACTTTCCGAGATCTAGACTATGCCTCTTTACGAAGCATCTGGATTGAGGGCCCACGTTATTTAGCTATAAAAGTTTTAGTTTTTGTTTTAGAAATTTATGGATTAGTGCTCTAAGTTTTACTAATTTTTTACTAAATTCCCTGTAAAGGACATTGCCAATCCTTGTATGGGAGTTGGACCAAGTGCTGCCCAGAATGAAGACCTAGTGCATTTTGTTCCTCAGGCCAATACTAATCATTAAACCGAAGCGCATCGAAATCGGCTCCTGGAGTCAAGAAAAAAAAGGGTTTTTCTAACCTAACCTAACCTAAGTTAAAGATCTTTGTGTGGAAGTTTGACCAAGTGCTGCCCAGAATGAACATCTAGTGCATTTTGTTCCTCAGGCCAATACTAATCATTAAACCAAAGCGCTTTAAAATCGGCTCCTGGAGTCAAGAAAAAAAACTGTTTTTCTAACCTAACCTAACCTATGTAAGTTAAAAATCTTTTTGTAGAAGTTTGACCAAGGACTGCCCAGAATGAACACTTAGTGCATTTTGTTCTTTAGGTCAATACTAATCATTAAACCGAAGCGCATCGAAATCGGCTCCTGGAGTCAAGAAAAAAAAAGGGTTTTTCTAACCGAACCTAACCTACGTTAAAGATCTTTGTGTGGAAGTTTGACCAAGTGCTGCCCAGAATGAACACCTAGTGCATTTTGTTCCTCAGGCCAATACTAATCATTAAACCAAAGCGTTTCAAAATCGGCTCCTGGAGTCAAGAAAAAAAACTGTTTTTTTAACCTAACTTAACCTATGTAAGTTAAAAATCTTTTTGTAGAAGTTTGACCAAGGACTGCCCAGAATGAACACTTAGTGCATTTTGTTCCTCAGGCCAATACTAATCAGTAAAATACTACTTACTAGTATTGGTCCGAGGTGTGATTATAGAAAGATTTTTAAGTTAGGTTAGGTTAGGTTAGAAAAACCCTTTTTTTTTCTTGACTCCAGGAGCCGATTTTGATGCGCTTCGGTTCAATGATTAGTATTGGCCTGAGGAACAAAATGCACTAGGTGTTCATTCTGGGCAGCACTTGGTCAAACTTCCACACAAAGATCTTTAACTTAGGTTAGGTTAGGTTATAAAAACCCTTTTTTTTTCTTGACTCCAGGAGCCGATTTCGATGCGCTTCGGTTTAATGATTAGTATTGGCCTGAGGAACCAAATGCACTAGGTGTACATTCTGGGCAGCACTTGGTCAAACTTCCACACAAAGATTTTTAACTTAGGTTAGGTTAGGTTAGGTTAGAAAAACCCTTTTTTTTCTTGACTCCAGGAGCCGATTTTGATGCACTTCGGTTTAATGATTAGTATTGGTCTGAGGAACAAAATGCACTAGGTGTTTATTCTGGGCAGTCCTGGGTCAAACTTCTACAAAAAGATTTTTAACTTACATAGGTTAGGTTAGGTTAGAAAAACAGTTTTTTTTCTTGACTCCAGGAGCCGATTTTGAAGCGCTTTGGTTTAATGATTAGTATTGGCCTGAGGAACAAAATGCACTAAGTGTTCATTCTGGGCAGCACTTGGTCAAACTTCCACACAAAGATTTTTAACTTAGGTTAGGTTAGGTTAGAAAAACCCTTTTTTTTCTTGACTCCAGGAGCCGATTTTGATGCGCTTCGGTTTTATGATTAGTATTGGCCTGAGGAACAAAATGCACTAGGTCTTCATTCTGGGCAGCACTTGGTCCACACCCTGTCAATCTCCTTTGGTTTCGTTTCGTAAGGATTTAAAAAATGGGCCCTCAATCCAGATGCACACAAATTTATTGTACTGGTTTAGAGGGCATTAAACATTTTGTACAGGGTGGCCCATAAGTCCTTACACATGTAAATAATTAATAAATAAAAAACTAATTACAATAAGAAATAACTTTTTATTTCGTATTAACCTTTATAAAATGGGAATTATTTTTTTAAAATAACATCATCCAAATGTAACCCGTTACGATCACGGCACTCCTGTAAGCGACGTCTAAAATTATCGACGCCTGCGCGGCAAGTCAGTACTGTGATGTTAGCCATTTCTCTTTGAATATTTTCTTTTAGGGCTTCAATTGACCGCGGGTTTGTGTCATACACTTTAGATTTCAGATAACCCCATAAGAAAAAGTCCATCGGGGTTAGATCCGGACTACGTGGTGGCCAGGAAATGTCTCCTCTTCGAGAGATCACTTTGTTGGGGAAAAGTTCACGAATGACGAGCATAGCGGTGTTAGAGGTATGGGCCGTCGCGCCATCCTGTTGAAACCAGGTCCGCGTATTGTAACCTGGAAAATTCTGCAACGCTGGTGTAAAAAACACCTCGATCATTGCTACATATCGCTCTGAATTTACATTTTAAAGGACTTATGGGCCACCCTGTATAATCCACTTGATTTGGATTAAATGGGCATAAACCACAAACTTCGAAACGGTTCGTTAACGTCGTCTTGTTTAATTTGGGTAAAAGCTTCTCTAATATAGGAGCAACATCTGTTTTTAGTAAGGATTTCGTTATCTGTACCCCATTCCAGGACTGCTTTACGCCACATTACTTTTATTGGGCGAAACGCTGCTACGTCTGCTGGTTGCAAAATCCGTGTCGCGTTAGGGTATAGAGCTATATATAAGTATTTTACCAAGATTTTGGCAAAGTTGAGTAAGCTGAAGTTTTGTGAAAAAAGAATTACTGGAAAAGTGATATTCCTCTTCATTAGCGCTGGATGCAGAACATTCTGTATGTACTGAATGAAAAGCTCGGCCTTCATCCATCCATTATCTGACAAGCCAATGTCCCACTCGCTAGGCACAGACTTTTGAATCTTAGGTCGCATTCTCTTTAAGGGGTAAATAATCATAGAAGGTGTTGTTACACCATCCGCCGAAAATGTAAACACTACAGTAACACACGATTTAGACTGAGCGTGATCTACCCTCATACACATTTTTGGTTCCCCTTGTTAAAATTTAATATTTTTTGGTCATAAAATGATAAAATGGTAAACTCTAAATGGATCACTCAAAATATTAAAAAAATCATTTTCTTTCAGATATTCTTCTACTTGTTTATTTCTAATTCTTCTCGGACAACTTTGAGCTTGCTGAAGTTACAGCCTCTGATGTTCGTATAGAGAGCTCAGAATGCCTCTTCAAAAATAATTTATACCATCCATCGCCTAGTGTATTATTTATAAAACTGTTTTGTCTGGGATTTTCGTCCAAATAAAGTTTGACACTCTTTATGACGTCCTCTTTACGCCGCGCCGTGGAAATCCTTTTCTACACGCTGAAATTATCCATTTAACTACCTCTTTTTCTTCTGCATCAGTCAGAACTATATCTGGACCAGGTCGAAATCAAACTTATTTAGCAACCCAATATAGATTTGTTTCTTCAATAATTTTTGCCAGGAAGTCTGGGGTAAAATAATATTAAAAAAAACTGATATGGGGTTTCAAGGGTCATAATATCTGGAGGTAAATCTGTAGAACTTTTGAACTGTATTTGGCTATCGCAAAATACCATAGACTGCTTTTTCCAGAGTAGTTTGTGTATCTATTGGTCGGTAAGCATCTTGGTGAGAGCTAGGACCTGGCGGCATGTTATCCGGTATATTTTCATACTCACTTATCAATGGCGGTTCGTGCAGGTCAAGTTCAGGTTCGTCATTTCCTGCCTGTTCTTCCATGTCATGACTTTCAAGCTTCGCTTGTAGAGCTTCACGAGTAGGATAATATTCTAAATCGTCCCCATCCGATTCTGCATCATCCTCTGAGATCTGACCGCCTTCTAACCGCTCAAGCAAATCTTCTGTATCTCTATCTGGCATATTTCTAGCCAAGATATCTATAAAATCAAGCAAAGCCAAAACTGCAATTTACGTACCTAAAGCATGACGCTAGTGCATGGAGTATCGTTTTTGATACCAACAAAAAAGTTCACATCTTCGGTAAATTACAAAATATCCACTAAAAATTAATGAACTATGTACCTTTGCAGTTTACAATTTTCTGGTAAAAAAAAACTCAAGATCTAACTGAAATGAATGACTATAAACTGGCAAATCTCACTTCGTTGAAAATGAATTGCGAGTGTTACAAAGCTGTCACTATGAAAAAAAGATGGCAGTACTGTCACCCGATGATATTTTTTTTTAAGTTAATAATTAAAGGCAGCATCACACAGCTAAGTAACTTAAATCAACGTAATGATAATTGATTAAAAATAAAAATAGTCAACTTATCGTTTTTGATACTGCTTGCATTTAAGGGTTAATAATGATGTATCAATATCATACTATACTCAATTACTCACAGCTTTTAATCACAGATAGCATATAGTGGCAATGTACCTAAGCTAATTTTTGAAATGATATCCATACTTTGATTAATTCTAATAATGAATTTGACTCATAAATTCCAAATGATGACTAACTTTTCAATATCTCCTTATCAACATCACTCACTCATAAAAATTGGAATTCTTCCACATTGGTATTATTGTCTCCAGATAGATTAATTGGTTGAAGAGCTGGCGATTCCTGGTTTGTGTTGTTGTTAACTGAACTTATATTAGAGTAAGCTGGTCATGCCATCGATATACTCATATGGAGTGGATTATATGATGTAGAATCGAGCAGACGGAGTTCGATATTTGAAAACAATTTGGCCATTTTCAGTTTAACAATGGCTTGTTCTCTGCACGGAAATTTCTTGAATGTATCGGCATGACGTGAATAAATTGTCAGTAACGTCGAGTTCCTTCTTATTTTTATTAGAATGTATAAACTGTATTACTCTCCCTATATCATCATCACTTCCTGGATGTCCTCTTGATCGTTTAGCCTTTCGAGATGAAATGCTTGATGATGACGGGGGTGCCTGTGATGATGACGGGGTGGCTTGCGATTTTGATGAGGTAGCTTGCATTGGTGGCTGGGAAATCAGTGATGGAGGTGAGGGGCCCGGGTGGTTGGAAAGTTATACTATCGTATCTAGGAGTATGACCAGGTGGTTGGCTTTTAGGCGAAGATGGTGATGTTGGTGCTATTTCAACAGGATCGTTTGAATGGGTTTCTCGAGCCGCTGGTCTAAGAATGCCAGTTGTGATGCCCATGTGTAATTTACGTTTCTACGACTAGAACCAGTTGTTCCTTTGAGCTGTTTTTTATATTTAGTGTAGCCGTCTCTGATTGTCTTCCATTTGTGTTTTACTGCTTCACCTGCGGTAATGATAAAATTTACAAGAATAGAATAGAATCAAACTATTTGTATTGCATTGTATTATATGTAGTGTAGCAAATTATTTCTCGTAAATAATAACTTTATTTCTTTGTTTAAGGTATTTAACAACCGGTGATTTTTATCAAACCATTGCATTTTCTTTTCGGGTTGGACATAGTACAGTCAGCAATATTGTGAAGAATGTCTGCGTAGAAATATGGGTTTTATTGCAACCGACGTACATGCCAGTACCATCAGAGAAAACATGGAGGCAATCAGAAGTTGGATACAGAGAATTATGGAATTTTCCCAACTGCGTGGGCAGTATAGATGGGAAGCACATTGCTATTAAATGTCCTCCAAATAGCGGAATACATTACTACTGCTACAAAAATTACTTCTCTATCGTTTTGTTAGCAATCGTAGATCCATTTTATCAATTTATTTCTGTGGATATCGGTAGCTATGGTCGAATACACGGAAAATTACTACTACCACCAAAACCTCTCCCAGGAGATGAAGATCCCACTCCACATGTTTTGATAGGAGATGAGGTGTTTCCTTTGAAAGAATATCTTATGCGACCTTTTCCTAGAGCAGCCGTTGTACATTACAACTGAAAAAAAAAAACTTTTAATTATCGACTTTGTCGAGCTAGACGAGTTGTTGAGAACAGTTTTGGAATTTTGGCACAGAAGTTCAGAATTTTCAATAGACACATAGAAACCAATGTTGAAACCGCAATACATATTGTAGAAGCCGCCTGTTGCTTACATAATTTCATCAGAGTGAAAGGAGAATCTTAAGGAAATACAGAAAGATCCAAGGGCATTCAGTCCCACAAATCTAAGATCTCCAAACGCAGCTATCGATGTGAGGGAAAAGTTTGTCACCTATTTTTATAATAATAGAATAAATATAATAGCCATCACTTACCGCTTCGATTCAACTCTCTTCCTATAGATTTCCAAAGTTCATTTTTAAGAACAGTTTTTATACGGCCCAAATCGTACAAACATACGTGAGCACGAACACATTCGACTAATTTTTCGACATCCTTTTTTGTAAAACGATACAAAATCACATTCACGCTCCGTACCATCCGACGCGACGTGCTCACGCCCCGCCGGCAGTGTGACTACTACATACGTAAACCAAACAATACAAAGCGTCGGCGTCCTGAAGGCGCTGCGCTCGCATCCCGCCGCGTCCGTCCCCGCCGCTTCTGACTTGAATTCCCGCTCGGCGCGGCGGTGGCGTGGCTCGACGACTCTGTGTAGCGATGCCCGATATGGCGCTGTGTATCGATATATCGTATCGCAATGTATCGCAAGCGATTGTATCGATACACGATAGATATCGAATGCCTTTGTATCGATATTGTAAATATCGTATAGAAAATATCGTATTGGATTTCAAAAGTAAAACTCATTTCTGATTATGTAACTTTAATTAAGATTACAAAAACAAAATTTAGTAAGCAGGTAATACAAAGAAAAAAATTCGGATAGCTACTAGCACATTCAAATGTTATGTCACGACTGTTTATAATGCTATTTTTTTACAACTACCAATGTTTAAAATCTAAACTTTAAAGAAACAGTAGTTTCGACGAACGTTGTGGGTCTAGTCTGTTTCGATTTTCAGTTAGCGTGTTATTAGCTGAAGAGAATAAACGCTCCGACGGTACTGATGTCGCTACCACTGATAGATATTTAAGAGCTAAAGTATCAGCATCTGTAATACCTATGTTTAACAAGCTAAATAAATGATCATGATTATTATGATTATAAGATTTGGCCAAGCAGTAGTTCTTCCTGTCCAGTACGTCAAGAGATCTGATTTGCTATCTAGGAGCGGTTCTCGTAGATATTGTTTCAGGATCTCATCTATTCCTTGTTGTCTTGATGAATTTTGATAGGATTCCGATACCAATTGGTCATGGAACTGCCATAACACTCCTTCGTTTGATAAAGCAACTGTTTCGGTATTGTCATTTCTTGCTGACATAGAAAACTCAGGCTTAATATCTTTTTTAACAAGCTAAATAAATGATTATGATTATTATGATTATAAGATTTGGCCAAGCAGTAGTTCTTGCTGTCCAGTAAGTCAAGGGATCTGATTTGCTATCTAGGAGCGGTTCTCGTAGATATTGTTTCAGGATCTCGTCTATTCCTTGTTGTCTTGATAAATTTTGATAGGATTCCGATAACAATTGGTCATGGAACTGCCATAACACTCCTTCGTTTGGTAAACCAACTGTTTCGGTATTGTCATTTCTTGCTGACATCGAAAACTGAAGCTCAATATCTTTTAATAATCCGGATGTATCATTTAATGCCTTGGCACATGATTCAGCATCAGAAAAATATATTTTCTTGAATCTGGGATCTAATATTGTAGATATAGCCAGTAAGTGAACCTTTTCAACATGTTGAAAACGTTTTTTATTTGCCTGCAGTGTCTTGGCCTTGAATTCAGAGCCTACATCAGAAGTTTCCTGCATATTTACAGATTCTATTGCTTTAGTCATGCAAGTTAACAACATTACTTTACATTTTGAATCTTTGTTATTGTTAGCCTTAATATTTGCAATCTCGCCATCTCGGTACGATACGATATTTTTGATGCGATATTCGGGCGAAGCAATAGGATACAGCCAAATATCTCATTGATGTGTATCGATACAAAATATCGTTATATCGCATTCCATTGTATCGATACACCAAAATATCGATCGCTAGCTCTGTGTGGCATCGTCCGTAATATCTAGTACATTACAACTGCCAGCTGTGTCGCGTCGCCGTCCCGTCCCGCCGCGCCGCGCCCGCTGTGTGCAGAGACCGTAGTTACTCAGATACCCGCGAAACGAGACACAATAGTAAAACAATAACAGCGCGGTCTCATAGGACCGGTTGGGGATTCAAACGTTAAGGCATCGTGTGACAACGATTACGGAACTTCCAGATACATATCCCCGCTCATAGATTTGGTGATCTCATCAGATGGTCTTAATATTTGACACATTTGTGAGTATAATATCCAATCTTCGGTAATGATTATGGGTAAACGACTATCTGTGAAAGCTATGGTACCAAGAATGGCTTCTCCAAGCTCAACAAATCTTTTTAGCATGTAATATGTTGAATTCCATCTTATATCTACGGCTTGGCTAAGACGTTGTGGTTCATTTCCTTGTTGAATTTGATATTTCGGCAACCTCTCTGATGAAAGAGTGCTTTTTTAATATGTGCCACAATCCTTCTTACATTGGCCATATCATCTTTGACAAGTTTTAGAGCATTATCAACAATTAAATTCAGTGTGTGCGTAACACCCAAAATTCTTCCAGTTTAAAATGTCTTTTAAGGCTCTGACTAGTTTGAGGCATTATCAGTAACCATAAAGTTTACTTTTTCCTTCAATCCAAATTTTTATACCAGTGTCCTGATTTCTGTGGCGATATTTTCAGATGTATGGTGTCCGGAAAAATAACAACATCCTAGCAATACGGTTTTAAATTATCTGTTAAATAATGACCTGTGATGACCATATAACTTTCAGTTTTTAAAGACACAAAGTCCACATATCTGCAGTTAAACAAATCGACCTGACATCATTCTTCATTTGATTTTGTGCAAAATCAAAGGTCTTAGTGTAGGCCTGTTGCATTATTGACTTCGATAAAGTTTTCCTGATTGGAAGTTCATACGGGATCCAGCGGCTGTATTCTTTGATGCTGCTGTTTTCTTCCACTACTAAAAATAGATGGAAAGAGTCAGTGCACAGATCTAATAAATCCAGGATTATTTGTTTTTTTTTGCTCGCCGCTAATTTTTTTATTAGTAAATTCAACCATCAAACGCTGACGTTCCACTCTCATCGGTGCTTTCAAATGGGCCTTGAGTAGAAGTTACAGTAGCAGGTATATTGCTTGGTCCTGGTAAGGATGGATTTGTTTGAAGTTATATAGGCGGAAGTGGAATTTGAAACAAAAAGGCTGAACTAAAGATAGATACATGTTTCAGCATCAAATGGATTTTCAAAAAAAACAAAAACCATTCACTGTAAGACCGTTTTCACATTTTCCGATCCGATATCGGTATCGGACGCCGATACGATATCGGGGTAAGGTAAATGTATGAGATATGTACCTGTCTTCCATATTGTCCGACCCGATATCGGATATCGGAGCACAGCATTTCATACATTTTACTTACCCCGATATCGTGTCGGAGTCCGATACCGATATCGGATCGGATAATGTGAAAACGGTCTTACTCGTCCAGGCATTTATTGCATTATACTATTTAACGAAATTATACTATTTAAAGAGTGGGACTCAAAATGAACATGGACAAAACCAAAGTCATGGTAAACATCCATGTAGCTCCCACTCCTATCAAGATCGGAGACTCTACACTCGAAGTTGTGGACGACTACGTCTACCTGGGACAGACGGTCCAGTTGGGTAGATCTAACTTCGAGAAAGAGATCAATCGTCGAATCCGACTCGGCTGGGCAGCGTTCAGGAAGCTGCACGGTATCTTCTCGTCCAACCTACCGCAGTGTCTCAAGACAAAAGTCTATGACCAGTGTGTGTTGCCAGTGATGACATATGGCTCGAAAACGTGGTCGCTCACAATGGGCCTCATCAGAAGGCTTAAAGTCACCCAAAGAGCAATGGAAAGGGCTATGCTCGGAGTTTCCTTGCGCGATCACATCAGGAATGAAGAGATCCGCAAGAGAACTAAGGTTACCGACATAGCCCGAAGAATCGCTAAACTTAAGTGGCAGTGGGCAGGGCACATTGCTCGTAGAACAGATGATCGATGGGGACGGAAGGTTCTAGAGTGGCGGCCACGTACCGGAAGACGCAGCGTCGGAAGGCCTCCCACAAGGTGGACCGACGACCTGGCGAGGGTCGCGGGAATCCGATGGATGCGAGACGCGCAGGACCGGTCGCTGTGGCGACGCTTGGGGGAGGCCTATGTCCAGCAGTGGACGTCTTTCGGCTGAGATGATGATGATGATGATGATGATGACTATTTAACTGTACTCTAAATATAAAACCTATTTAACTATTTACACTTAATTATATTTACAAAAACTATTGGTACTAGTACAGTAAAAATAATACGTAATTAAATACAAACAGTGATATTAATTTCAATCCATAAAGTTACGTGTGACCTTTCACGCGACTTGTCACAACACAAGCTTATAACAACCACTCGTTTTTACGGAGTCTCTTAGTCTACGTCGCGTAATAAGGGTAAGACGGTTTCGACGGAGCGTATATGGAATTTATACCTTCACACAACGCTCCATAGTGTTGAGTTCGTATATACATTAAAATTGTATATAGCTCGTATTCAAATTTCAAAGTATACCCGACTACAACATTTTTTTGGGGTATACTTTCAAGGAGGACACTTCATTTTGCTACACTATAATCTATACCCGTTTTATTAAGTGCCTTTCAATGAACTCAGAGACAGAAAACGGGATATAGTTATTTTTATATGGCATGTATTTAAATCGATATCTGTATATTCCCTTTTTTCGAACAAAATATTGCAAAGTTAAATCAAAAATACTGACTTGCACACAAATTATGCACCCTAAACAAATCAAATTAAGTATACTGTTTAAGAGGCCTGCGGAGACCGCGCGCTATCTCGAGTTGAGACCAAATAAAATACGTTTTTGAGGTTGATGGAAGCAATCCAGATAGTATAAACAATTCTTGGACACACCGACTGGAGTAAAGTCATCATCCGGACACTGACAGTTGCTTGCTGTGATAGCAATACAAACTATTGGAAATTTGGGAGAGGTTCCGTAATACCAAAAATGATGAATGAAAAATTAATGTATTTCCAATATTGTTTCGAGTATTCATAACTTGATAATAATATCTGTGTTCCTACGGAAAGATATTTTGAAATATTGTTGTTTATAATATAGAAAAAACAAAATAAAAACATGACATTTTCGCTGTGAAAATGTGCAAATTTAAATTCGCTTAAATTTCGTTTGGGGTAAGTTTTTCAACAAAAAGACGATGTAGGAACCTAGATAATTATTGTCTAAATCCGAATAACATCATATTATGGTGTAAATATGCTCAAATTGCAAATGATTTTGGTATTACGTTTGTACGGATAATTCTAACGTCGCGCCCACCTTAATGGTATTTGCAGAACTGTTTTACCGAACGATAACAATTATTAAAATAGTATATCTAAAATTTTCTTAGTTCAACAAACATTCTAAAACATTTTTAAGGAAAACCATCACCTAATTTACTTTTAGGAACATATTCTAAAAAACAATTTGAGAAGTAGCGCGTTTGGTCACAGTTCTAACCTAACCTAACCTATTTTACCCAGTTCAAAATGTTCGAGTGCAAGTTAGTATTTTTGATAAACAATTCATATTTTTAGGTATGCATTCAGTTAATTAATGGAGTTACCTAGTGTGCTGATAAATTATACAGATGTGCATTTAAAAATATCCCTTGAACATATTGCTGAAATGAGGTTTAGCAGCCAGCGATAGCTGCGTTACGTTCGGGTATATTTTATATTAATCGGGCGCGGGTATCTAAATTGAAAATATACCCCAAGTCAACTCGCACCAGTGACGTCCTAAATGTTACGTAAAGGTAGGCTTTATAAGAAGTATTTTCGCTTTCTGGATTTGAAAATATACCCGACGACAACACGGCCTGTGACGTCACAAGCGTTGAGTGAAGGTATAAATTCCATATACGCTTCGACGGAGCTCGACGTATCGAGTCGACATATCGAATAGAGGCTCTTTAATTTCATTCGTATTTGTAAACAAACAAACCAGTATAAACCTGATTAGCACTGGCAGGGCGCGCGAGTCGAACGAGGTGTTCGGCCAATCAGCCGCTTCGACTAGTCACAGGCCCACCGGCGCGGAAAAGTTTCATTCCGCGCACGAATATGATAATTTTAAGAATGAATTGATAGTTTTATTGTTAAACAAATATAATTTACGTACGTTGAAAATAACTAAACGTTGGGTTCATTTTCTCGTTTGGTCAAACGAGTTGAATTCATAAACGTCGTTGTCTCGTTACTCGTTGACGAAATCAACGAGTTGATTTGTACACGGTCAACGTTACTCCCGTTGAAGAGACATTAACGTTTTTGATTTAAGTCAATGTTACAAATATGACATTCTATATTAGAAGGCAAAGTGAAGCTCATATCAGACGTTAGGGTTAAATTCATATCCGAAAGCGAATTACATTCCATAACAGCTAAAAACAAACAAAACGGCAAGTTAATTACTTGAAAAAGAAGTGTATAATATTAGCTAAAAACAAAAAAAGTAACAAATAAGTTAGTCAAAACATCAAAAATTAATATAACCTTAAAAACTTACCATCATCATCTTCACAGTTGTTATTATCTGGTACGCTTAAAGCGTTAAATATTCAGTCTATTCGTTTCATACTTAATACACTATAATAACAAGACTCGCAGTAATAGTATGTACACTTAACAAGAGAATTTGAAAAGAGAAGTTATATCAATCCTACCTAACCGCATGTGTAAGTACTGTATTGTAGAAAATATGCAGTGTTGCCAACCGCTATCAAAAGGACCATGGGGGATTTTGTATGGAACCCGTCCCCACCCTTCAACAGTCATGGGATGCGTCTTGATTTGTTCACTGGGACCCAGAAAAGTCTAAAGTACCTGTGTTAGTTTCAAAATCAATTGGGTTTATTTAAAAAAAAAAACACCAAAAAATATATTTTATTTTTCAACTAAAATAATTTTTTTCTACAAACAAAAAGCATATTTTCACGTAAACAAATGACGATTCTATACAAAAAAAAATACTTGGTTCTCAAACGGAAAATCTTTGAGATAACTCAAAGATTTTCCTTTGAGAACCAAGTATTAACAGCATTTAGTTAATTAGTTAATATACATTTTAACTTATTAGTAAGTGCATCTAAAAGCATATCAGACTGTACTCTACTATCAGAACATCAAAACATAAGTTAAGTTCTGATTTTTATATTGCGAGTTCATCTATTAAAATACTCATGTCGCCCTAACCCCATATACCACTTTCCAAGGAGGTTGGCAGTTTGTGGACCAAGTGCCTTGGTGCATTTTGTTCCTCAGGTCACAATACTAATCAGAAAACCGAAGCGTTTCAAAATCTGCTGCAGGAGTCAAGAGAAAAAAAGAGTTTTTCCAATCTAACCTAACCTAGAAATCTTTTAAGGGAAGTTCGACCAAGTGCTGCCCAGAATGAACACCTAGTGCATTTTGTTCCTCAAGCCAATACTAATCAGTAAACAGAAGCGCTTAAAAACCTGTTACAGGAGTCAAGAGAAAAAAAAGGTTTTTCCAACCTAACCTAAGTTAGAAATCTTTTAAAGGAAGTTTTATCGAGATTTCTAACTTAGGTTAGGTTAAATTGTCACTTACGGGATATCTTCCGTGATTTTTAATTATTTCGAGTTCCCGATATTTCGACGCTGTTGTAAGCGCCAACAGCGCCGAAATATCGGGAACTCGAAATAATTAAAAATCTAGGTTAGGTTAGGTTGGAAAAAATCTTTTTTTCTATTGACTCTTGGAGCAGATATTGAAACGCTTCGGTTTTCTGATTAGTATTGGCCTGAGGAACAAAATGCACCAGGTTTTCATTCTGGGCAGCACTTAGTCCAACTTCCATACAAAGATTGGCAATGTTTTTACACTTGTTTCAATTCTGTTGGATGGTAGGTACGTTTCCTTTAATTGAAAACATTATTCATCTGCCTAGCCTTTTCCCAACTATATTGGGGTCGGCTTCCATTCAAGCCGGATTTAGCTGAATACCAGTGTTTTACGAGGAGCGGCTGCCTACCAGACCTCCACAACCCATTAACTGGGGTAACACGGCATTTCATGGCAAGACTGGAGTCAGATTTACTGGCTTCTGACTATCCGTAACGACTGCCAAAGTTCTACAAATGACAGCCGGGACCTACGGCTTAACGTGCTTTCCGAGGCACGGAGGAAACTCGTTATGTTAAGATGGTCACCCATCCACAGACCAACCTAGGCAAGCGTTGCTTAACCTTGAAGATCGACCTGTGCGGCTGTTATTATTTTAGCCACGAGCTCCTCTGATTGAAAACATTATTATGATTGCCATATTCTAACACTATTTATTGCACACTAAGCAAATATGTAGATAAAAGAGAAAAAAATATATAAAAAACAATATATTATAAAACCCTATAAAACCTAAACCCCACGCATTTGACATATGTCACCATAGTAAAAAGTTCTCTATTCTAGTAGATCTTTCAAATGACACGTGTTTCGAATCTGTTGGTTGGTGGGGACGTTTCTTCCCATGGTCCTTTCCCACAAAGTTTTTATTTGACAGAAAAATGTGAATTTTTCCCAATATCCTTAATAATATTTTACTCGTTTTTATAAAATATATTAATGACTGCAATGTGTATGAATCCCTTTTGTTGTATTCACCAATACCTAAAGAAACACAGAAATGTGTTTAGCAAAAAATATCCAAGCGTACTGAATCGTTTTTGCGATTTAACCAGAGCATTTTTGAAATAAAAATTTAGTTTAACAAAAGAGATCCAAATGTTCTGGATCGTTTTTGTGATTTAACCAGAGCATTATTTAAATAAAAATTTAGTTTAACAAAAGAGATTCATGCTTTCTGGATCTTTTTAGTGATTTATCTTTTGCATAGATTTGAAGTAAATATTATAATCTACAAAGATCCACATGCTTGTTTTAACATTTTAGTTTTGTGTCAGTTTCTTAGACTGACCGTTTTACATTATGATCCAAGGAAAAAATTTTAGTTTCGTAAAATCGATCCATTCGATCGATTTTACGAAACTAAAATAAGGGGGATCACCATACGTGTGCCTTGGTAACCAGTGTCATTTTAATGTCAAAATATTCGTATTTTATTTGGATTGTTTTTGCTAATCGAAAATATAGACCTTGACGAGCAGTTTGGTATACTTAACTAATTTTTGGTCATGTTGTGGGAAAATATTTAACCTGAGATAAGCCGACTTTTCCAATATCAGGTAATCCAGTAGCTGCTTGGGATCCTACAATATTCAATACTTTTTCCTCTAAATCAGATAATCTAATTCTACTAGCAGGATCACCACCAGTTCCAGTAGCATCTCTATGTATGCGAGCATATTTCTTTTTGGTATTATTTTTCAAATCACTCCATACATACCTGCACACAAAGCATAGACCATCACCAAAGTTACATTATGCCAATTTAAATGCATGAACAAAACAAACATTGAATCTGAACAAAACAAAACTAAAATGATGCACACACCTTTCTCCATTTTTCAACTGTTTTTAACCGACTTCAAAAAAAGGAGGAGGTTCTCAATTCGACTGTATTTTTTTTTTTTTTTTTTTTTATGTTTGTTACCTTATAACTTGCGACTGGGTGATCCGATTTTCATAATTCTTTTTTTATTTGAAAGCTGGTGCTTCCCGTGTGGTCCCGTTGTCACCATTTTAATATCTGATGATGGGATCTTGTAGAAATCGAGGGAACTCTTCAATAAATAACAGCAGATTAACCGCGATTGTTGCTATAGCATATCTAAGCATTGTTTACACCATCACACAACATAATATCACGTCTGTACTCACTACAAAGGTTATAAAAACTATTTCGAAAAAAAATATGTTTAAGGGCACTTCAACGTTTTACGAAAAACGCAATACTGAAACTAAAATAAACATAATTAGATGTTTGTTCTGATGAGATATTATTCTTCAAATTTCATGCGTCCTAATTACGTTAGCTGGTCCTTGGTCGCACTACTGTCCCTGGGTAACCGTGACCCTGGAACTTAAAGGGCTATTGAAGGAACACTGTGGGTGAGTATGACAGTAGTATGACTGTCAGTACAAGTTTGACAGTCCCTCCCGCTCCACTCAGGGTGGGAGGACTTATTGGATGATTTTGCCTCGTAAAAAAAAGGTGTATTATGACTTAGGTACTTATGTGTGACCTTCATTATCGGAAGACAGATTTCGTAGTCTTTTTTTTTTTGTCATTTCCTGCAATGATCTATCGTCGTGTGGTTTATTTAACAATTTGTTGGCGTCCAAATCCGATAAAACTATGCTTGCCAAACTTTTGACACGACTTAGTGCAATATATATTTGCCCTTTAGCAATTTTTTTGCCAAGGTCAATTACAGCTCTTTCAAGGATGGTACCCTGGAGTTTGTGAACTGTAACCGCCCAGCTTAATTTTAGATGCAACATACGGCGCTCCACATCTCCGTAACCCTCAATGCCTGAAACGTAGTACTAGATGGAGGTATGGGTATCCAACCATTATTGTTAATTAAGTCTAAGCCCAATAGACTCGTCATCAAATTTAATATATACGGCATCTGGTAGCTCGCCATCCTCCAGTTGGTCTCTCCACAAGGCTGGCCATTTGATTTTTTTTATAATATCCATAGCTCCATTCACTAGTCCTTCTGATACGGCGATGTTGCGTCTCAACATCACTCGGTATTCGAGGCCAATTTTTATTGATGAGAGAAAACCACACCACAGCTGTTGACGTCCTTGGGAATCACGTTCTCTGGTAGTGTTCTACCATATGTTGCTACTTCACGCGACTGAAATTGTCCTTGAGTTAAGTTTCCTTTTTTTCAAATAGGCGATTCTCCCTGTCTTCCTTTGTTTCATTTAAACGGCGCGGTCTCTATGAGCAGCGCGTTTAGTAGGTCTACCCATACTCAAATAAGTAATTAGTGTCTTTCAGATTCACTAAAAATCAAGAAATAAAAAACAATTTTAACAAAAAAAAACACCGACTTCAAAAAATAAATATTCCAAAACAAATTAATATGCACTAAAAAGTAAAAAAATAATTGCGTATTTTTGTGAGCAGGTACAATTATTTTTATTTTTGGAGTCGGTGTCAGCCAACTAGATAGGTTTGTTATTTACAATACTACAATATTCAATACTTTTTCCTCTAAATCAGATAATCTAATTCTACTAGCAGGATCACCACCAGTTCCAGTAGCATCTCTATGTATGCGAGCATATTTCTTTTTGGTATTATTTTTCAAATCACTCCATACATACCTGCACACAAAGCATAGACCATCACCAAAGTTACATTATGCCAATTTAAATGCATGAACAAAACAAACATTGAATCTGAACAAAACAAAACTAAAATGATGCACACACCTTTCTCCATTTTTCAACTGTTTTTGTATCGCCAGTTGAATCGGCATTCAACATTTCTGTCAATTGAGCCCAACATTTAATATTGTTCATCCTTCCTTGCGGACCTTCGGTAGGTTTACTTAGATCACCGTTCCTGAAAAATATGCATTTAATTATTTAGGTACCTTAGGATATGTTTTAGACATTTCAACTTAAACATAATAATTATTTCTATTTTAAGTACTAGCAAGCTACGCCGTAAAAATAAAGTTGGTCAAATCATAACTACTTATTGTGTATTTCTTGCATTCCTCACGTCTTTATACTTATTAGACACTGAACTTTGCTGATAAGCTTACTTCAAAGTTTCAAGTGGCTTAGCATATTTACCTGTGTTGAGGGGCAACCATTTAGGAATTTTGAAACTTCACGTTTTAAAATTATAGTTATTTTTATAGCAGTTGTTACTAAAAGGTATTTTATAAACAAAGCGTGATTGAAAGTCGTAATGTTTAATGAATAATTATACGTCAGTTAATTCTAGGATATGCTGGAACCAATAGTACAGAACTCTATCTGTTGTGCCATGGGCATGCGGCTGGCGCGTAATGGGCGACTCGCTGTCCGATCATGGACCATGCCCGGGTTGACGGCGCATTGTGCACATCGCGCGCCTCAAAGACTGTCTATCATATAATCACAGATAACCCCCCCCCCCCCCCGGTGACAACTGAGAAAAACTTCCCATTTGTCCCCTCTAGTCAGTTTTCAAATTGTCACCCCGGAGGACAGGGCTAAAGGGGACTACTGGGAATAATTCGTTCTCTCTTCTTATTAGCGGGAATGAAAGAAACAGAACATAAGTAGTGACCCATAGACGAAAGTATTCCACGAGTGGAGTGAA
This sequence comes from Mythimna separata, assembly GCA_030763345.1. Taxonomy (NCBI): domain Eukaryota; kingdom Metazoa; phylum Arthropoda; class Insecta; order Lepidoptera; family Noctuidae; genus Mythimna; species Mythimna separata. The sequence goes on along the minus strand of CM061174.1, from coordinate 10,718,263 downwards.
GTTAGCTAGACGATATGGCCTATCGAGCTAACGTTAGCGCCTACGTAACTTTCCCTAAATCTCATGGTATGTAAGCATTATCGAAATCTACTTGATCCACGTTTGTACGTTAGCGAGTTCAGCGCTAGCGAGTAAGTTTATTATGTCCGTCCGTCCGTTCTGGGACTTCCGGATTGAAGTCCTCGTTGAATTGCTTGAATTTTCTAGCATAAAATGTTGGTAAAAAAAATTAATGTTCAATTCAGCAGATAGATATTTGCGTTGGCTAGATCCGCGGCAGTAATGAGATTCAGTACATTTCAAAGACTTCAGAAAAGTATGTATCGATTTTCGTAAAACTCCATGTTTATTTATTTTCTAATTTCCACCTCTTTTTTCCTCAACAGGCTTCAGTATTCTGCCGTGTCACGCACAAATAAAAAAAATACTAAGTAATTACTTATTGAACTAAATAATCAGTCAAAACTCTTCGTTTCTTTTTTTTATGAATTATTATAAGTATGCACTTAAAATATAGTGTGGTCATTAGTGCTGTGCACTCCCTGAGGTATGCGCGGCGAGGTGGGAGGCGAAGAAAAACGTGCATGAGTTCACATGAGATCGATACATGTCGGACAGATCTTACGATATCAGTTTGCATTTCTAAAGCAAGACTTGGGGCGGGACGATGGTCGGAGGCTTTCAGGAATTCGTCAATTCTATACACGGGTTCTTTTTGTGTATTATTGATAAGAAGTAGCAGTTGAGCCTTTGTCATGGTTCCTGAAAATTCTACATTATGGCGTAGCAACCAGTTCTGCACTTCACTTATGAGGCTTGATATAGTTGGTTTCTTCTCAACCTGAACGCTGTGGTAAGACGCGTTGTCCATTACAACTACAGAATTCGGCAGCAACGTATCTTTTAACTTTTCATCTACCCACTTATAAAAAGTAGGTCCGCTCATATCTCCATGATAGTCACCGGTTCTATAGCATCTGATTTGAATATAGTCAATGCATTATCCACTAAGCCATTTCGACACCCAGCGTGAAGAATTACCAATCGCCGTCCTTTCCCAATATCAGCATGAATTCCGGGTTCTGACGATGATTGCCAACATTTGCTGGCATGGTGACCGGCGTTGATGTATGTTTTATCAAGAAAATATATGTTGCGGTTTTAGCGTTCTGTAATTTCTGATTTTTTTGAAACGGTAGCCCATTTTGTGTAAAAGCTGTCTTAAATATTCCCGTCCACAATTCAATAAGCCATCCTTTCTCAAACTTGATAGTAACTTACGGACACTTGGTATTTTTTTTTCAACTTCGTAAAACTGATGAATTTTTCTTCTGATACTCCAAGGTCAAAATCATCCACAACGTGTTTTTTCTTTAGAACTTTTGGTTTTTTTGGCGATTGAAATTTTTATTGGCTTGAATAACCCGCAGAAATCACATTACGCACGGTTCTTTTGCTGTACCCCGTAGCCTCCGCAACGATTTTGGCAATATTCACACATTTTTAAATTCAAAGCTTTCTTTGTCTGCTTTTCTTTTCATAAAATATTCAGCCACCTTAAAAATGGCAGTCTTTATATCACGAGATAACGCACGACCCATCTTATTTATCCCATGTGCGTCTGACATAGACAGTCACACTACCTGCCGCCACGAGCGTTGACTTGACAGCGCACTGACACAGCGCACGCAGCAGCCAATTCTCCCCCGCCGTCTCGCCGCGCGCATACCTCAGGGAGTGCACAGTACTAATGGCCACACTATAGTAACTATGTTCATTTTTAAAATAATCTATTAAACTGTAGAAAACAATAAAACGGGTATTCAGTCATCCGTATTAATTTAAAAAAAAAAACGAAGTAATTACTTATTGAACAAAATAATCAGTCACAACTTTTCGTTTATTATTTTTGTGAATTATTATAAGTATGTACTTAAAATAGTAACTATGTTAATTTTTAAAATAATCAATTAAACTATTTAAGAAAACAATAAAACCGGTATTCAGTCATCTCTATATCAGTCAACACTTTTCGGTCCTTTTTTTGTAAATATGAAGTAGGTATGTACTTAAAATATTAACTATGTTAATTTTTAAAATAATCAATTAAAATAAAAAATTATACTAAGTAATTACTTAATGAACAAAATAATCAATCAAAATTGTTCGTTTCTTTTTTTGTGAATTATTTTAAGTATGATCTTAGTTACTAGTATAAGAACATACTTAAAATGTTAATTTTTAAAATAATCAATTAAACTGTTTAAGAAAACAATAAAACAGTAATATCAACATAATTATGTAAGTCTGTTGTAATAAAATAAACTAAACAATCTCCCATATCAAAAACTTTTTCTCACTTAGTGAGTAATTTTATAACAATAATAAAAATTAGTAAGTAAAGACTAGGTAATTAAAATCAACCGAAATTATCATAAACAAGAAAAAAACAGATTCATATGATAAATTAAATTAGGTACATAATTAATTATCAAATACAGCATCTGAATCACAGACGTTATCATACACCACAAGTTCTTCAAAAAATGGTCTACGTGTAATTGGCATTGAATCACACAATTTCAACAGTTCCAGTTTTTTTATTGCACTTATTCCAAGAGGACTTTCTTCTAAAGGAATATTGCTAATAAAGTCCACAGAGTCATTAGGATTAAAACATTTTTTGTTCATTACTTTTTTAATTCTTTGAAATCATTTCAAACATATGAGTTTTTAGCAAATATACTTGTAGTGCCGCGTCGAAACTCAATCATTTTCAATGCTTTGATGTTGTAATCCTTTGGAAAGGTCTTTTTTAATTCATCTTTAAAAAAAAAAAACATGTTATGATGAGTGATTGTTTGAACTGTCATATTTTTTCGTGATTTTTTCATTTTATCTGTGTGGGATTGTATGGCAAAATAAACGAGCACAATTTTACTAATTCAAACTTTATTCTTCAACACGTAAAAAATCAGCGTTACACCGTGGCAGTCCGTCGTATATTCGCTATCGCCAATTCGCTGCGTTCCATTTTAACATTTAGTTTGGCTGCGTTCTTTAAATACAATATTTATCCGACAGTCGGCAATCCTGATCCATGTATGTCCTCAGACATCCACGCAAACATTCATCCCTTGCTTTCATCTTAAATTCAACTTTACTGTTAATACAACACTTTGCTTAACTTATTAATAAACAGGTTATTAGTTAACTTATTAACAAACTCAACAAGTAATCATGTTTACACACTGACATTTAACATTGCAATAGGCATAGTACAGATCTCCTTAAAGTAAACTAAGCTAACATTGTAACATTACATACATATTTTAGTGATAAAGAAAAGAATACGTGGTGTCAACAAACTTTGCACATAGCCATTCATACAAAACATTAACAAAAAGTTAAGTCGAGCGACTCTCAACTTTTAGGTTTTGGAGTTGAAACCTGGCCACGCCTTCATGTAGTCTGCTGAACTAGACGTCACTCCAGGGCCTTCAGTGTTAGGGTCTACCTTTTTCACATCGTATCTGTCGTTCCTCTTTGTCAGCTGTCTTTCTCAGTCTGAGCTTGTGGCTAGATAATAACAGCCGCACAGGTCGATCTTCAAGGTTAAGCAACGCTTGCCTAGGTTGGCCTGTGGATGGGTGACCACCTTAACATAACGAGTTTCCTCCGTGCCTCGGAAAGCACGTTAAGCCGTTGGTCCCGGCTGTCATTTGGAGATCTTTGGCAGTCGTTACGGATAGTCAGAAGCCAGTAAATCTGACTCCAGTCTTGCCATGAAGTACCGTGTTACCCCAGTTAATGGGTTGTGGAGGTCTGGTAGGCAGCCGCTCCTCGTAAAATACTGGTATTCAGCTAAATCCGGCTTGACTGGAAGCCGATCCCAATATAGTTGGGAAAAGGCTAGGCAGATGATGATCTGTCGTTCCTCTTTACTTTTACAACCTGATAGGGCCCTAGATATTTGGCTTTCAGCTTCATTCCCGTGCCAAACTGCGTGCGTTTAATGGGGTGACACACTCAAAGCTTTGTGTAGATGGCGCTAAGGTCGACCGTACCTTGTTTACTTTTCGTGACAAGTATCTGTTTGCTATATTTCGAGTTTTTAAGTGATAAATAGTTCCAAAATGTACTCATTTATGACTGTGCCTCAACTTAAAGTTGAACTTCGAAAAAGGAATGCTTCAGTTGCTGGTAAAAAGGCTGATTTGATTGAAAGGTGAACACTTAAAATATTTTTGGTTATAATTGTTTTTTTAAATGTTTTTTGTGTTCTTTGGCTAATTATCTTGTTTTAATTTATAGATTGGAATCGTATGATCGAAACCAGAACTTTGGTGCCGACTGCGACGTCCAAGACGACATCATATACCAGTGTCCACCCTGTGATACATTCAGAGATATAAATGCGGTTTCTTCACTTCCCATCATCACCAGACAGGCAATCCAAGAATATTTTGATAGGTACATGAATCCATTTGTTAATCAAATGTTTAGAAAGCTCTCCATACTAAGAGTGACTTTATAGTAAATACTGTTTTATTTGATCACAGTATCTGAATCTAATCTTTTGTTATTTGTTTGCAGTTGTAACACTCAGCCTAAAGGACAGCATATATATGAATGTCGCCATCTTTTGACTGCCGCTTTACTTCCGATGGCATTTGCACCTATTTACGAGGACAGTGTAAAGGCAGTATGAAGAAAGTTGCCTATGTGGTGGATATAAAATTAAGCAAAGATGGTATTATAGAAGAATGCCATTGCGATTGTGCAGCAGGCAGTGGTATCTAAGCAAGTTGCAAACATGTAGCTGTGTTATTGTGTGGCATACATGAGATGGTGCACAGCAAAACAAATTGCATCAAGCATGTACCCAAATGTTGATGACATTTAATAGGCCAAGGAAAGCTTTTTATAACTCACCCATATCGGCTCAAAATTTACCTAATAAGAGGTTGAAATCTTGTAATTATAACCCAATAGGTGAAAATGATATTATGCATAACTACAAAGATTATGTGCGTAATTTGGTAATAGGATATGGTGAAACAACAATGCCTCTATAGCAAACATAAAAACATTTAAACCTGCAAATCCACATGGGATTGAATGGGATCACTACTCATATGGAGAAATTACTTTTAAAAATGTGACCTCCACTCAAATACAGGAAATAGAGGAGAACACACGAACGCAAGCTAACTCTCCAAAGTGGCATGAAATGAGATCATGCACAATTACTGCTAGCATTTTTTATGTAGTTAGTCACAGCAAAACATGTAGCAAAAGTTTGTTACAGAGAATTTTGGCACATAAAGCGGTGCATACTAAAGCAGTAGTCCATGGAAAAATCCATGAGCCTATTGCAATATCACAGTATGAAGACAATTATGGGCTGACAGTGCAGAAATGTGGGTTATTTATATCCTATGAGTTTCTATTCTTAGCTGCTTCTCCAGATGGATTGATAGGAGAAGACACATTGATTGAGGTCAAGTGCCCATATGCTTCACGGAACAGTGTGATAAATGAAGTAACTGTGCCTTATTTAGAAAAAAAAATGGAGAGTTATATTAAAAAAAAACATGCATCCATATTATGCCCAAATCCAGGGACAGCTATATTGCTCCCGCAAACAATACTGTAATTTTAGTCGAGATGATGCATATTTTAATGAAATGTGAACTCATTTAATTAACTTTTATGTACATCATTTAGAACCTGCAATTCTAAATAAATATTATTATAATACCCTCTCGAAAATTGCAGCTCATAAAACATATAAAAAAGATTTTACTTGCTATTGGGATGTAACTATGATCTAGGACATTTGTTAATATTTTGTAAGTTTTAGTCAACCCTATTATCCTTTCGATGTGCACTCTCTTATTTGCAAGCTCCTAATATCTTTTATTACTGTAAGACCAGGCAACTGAGATTTTCCTTTTAGAAAAGCTGGTATCCTCACAGTCACATTTTTGTCAATGAACATGTCTTGTATTGTAAATCCCCTGTCAGCCAGTAAACTGTCACCACTTTGGCCTTTAGTCATAAGATCACTTCGTTCCACCATCTGCCGGTCACTTATTGAGCCTGCATAAGCTTGAGAACCATATGATAATAATCCACCAGGTGCAGCACCAACTAATATTTTTAGTGTGTTGGCATGTTTGTAGCTACTCCAAGATGCTTGTTGAGATTTAGGTTTCTTGGGTTTTTGGACTTTTATTTCTGTTCCATCTAATATAACTCTGAGATTTGTGTCAAAATTTTTGAAGTGCCTTGGCATATAATATTGAACTAATTCTTTACTGGGCCAAATATCGATTTTTGTCCACAACTGATAAATGAAGTTCACCCATGTTATAAAAATATTTGAACCTGTGCTTTGGCTAACATTGAAAAACTTACTAAGTTCGAAATTACATTTGTTCTGTTTTAACTTCATCATTGTCATGAAAAATTGATCCTCCGTGTTCAGGTTAATTACATTATTACCATAATACCGAATTTTATGCACCATTGGACTTACAGTTGAGTAAACTAATTGAATTTTTTTATGGGATTCGAAACCTGTGTAAAACTTTATAGATTTATCATCCTCTTTGTATCTATTAATAGACTCATAAACATACTCATGGTCAATTTGAGTACTTTTTGATAAAAACGTAGGTGCACTGCATACACATGCTTCTTCACTGTTGTTTAATGTGTTTACTTCTTCTTCGTAACCTATTTCTAATTCTATGTCTGTTGTTGTATACATGGAAGTTACACTACTGGTTGAAGGTTGCGGTTCTACTTCAAAACTTTCCTGAAAAAGTTTTTTCTGGCTTCTTTTCTCATAACGATGCTGTCGTTCGAGGGCGGCTGGATTTTCTGATTTAGCTGCAGTGAAATAGAATACCGATGGTACAGCTGTCTTTCTAAGGAACTTGGCTTGAGTTTCATAATCTGAAATGATAACGAAACCAAATAGGTTAACTTTTTTGTTACTTAACAAGAATGACACAAATTTGTAAGCTATGCTTAAAAGTACGTAATATTACTGTGTTAGCTCACTTGTATATTTACTTTTCCCGAAATAATCCTCTTCCTTGAAATGCACTACACACAATCGTGCGGTAACACTTGCCTTGAAGTTTTTAATGCGTAAGGCAGACTCCCACTGTTTTCTGCGTTTGCTATTCTTAGGAAACAAATGCATTCCCCTATTCTTACAATTAAACGCGCTACATTGAGGCATTATTACAATAATTGCGGCAAATAGTGACGATAAACAAAAACGATTGAAGAAATCCATACGATTTGACAGCTCTTATGTCAAAGCAGGGTACGGTCGATTCGGCGCCCTCTGTCGTGATAAAAAGTTAGTTTTCCTCTCAATTGCCACTAAGTCTCCTTCATTGTATTTCATACTTTCTTTTCTTTTCCTATTAAAATTTCTTATGTTTTCTTCTTGAACTTGTAAAATTTGTTCTTTGGCTTTCTCTCTTAGTTTTTCTCTCTCCTCCGAGTAGCTTTCTCTTCCTTCATCTAAAAGCAAATCGTAAATCTCGGTGTCTTCTTTCATTCTCATCTTAGTCCTAATCAATAGTTGATAAGGTGTAGTATTTACTACTCTGTCAAGAAAGTACCGGGAAAAGATCAATAATACACAAAATGTCTTATTCATCCAAATTTATTTTATCACCTTCAAAGTATGCTCCTTTAGAAACGATACACTTGCGCCAACGAATAATCCATTCATCAAAACATTTTTTAAACGCTGCTTTCGGAATTGAGTTCAGTTCTCGCCGCGAATTCTCCTTTATGTCTTCTATCGATTGAAAACGGGTGCCACGAAGTGGTAATTTGAGTTTAGGAAAAAGAAAAAAGTCAGCAGGAGCCATATCTGGTGAATATGGTGGTTGCTGGATGGTATTTGTTGAGTGTTTGGTCAAAAATTCGTTCACAATGATAGGCCTTGTGCGAAGGCGCATTGTGGTGCAAAATACAAGAATTTTCTTTCCACAAATCTGGCCTTTTTCGTCGAATTTGCTCTCTTAAACGCCGCATAACGCTCAAATAATATTCTTTATTTACCGTTAGACCTTCCGGTAAGAATTCAGAGCGCACAACACCGCGATAGTCAAAGAAAACAGTCAACATGACTTTGACTTTTGATCGACTGTTGGGCGTGGTTTTTTCGGTTTCGATTCAGTTGGAAGGCGCCACTCCGAAGCTTGTTGACTAGTTTGCATGTCAGACTCGTAAACCCACGTCTCGTCATCAGTAACAATGCGTTTCATGAATGTTGGGTCCGAACTGACTCGTTCTAGCATGTCCTCAGCGACTTTCATGCGATTGAGTTTTTGGAGACAATTCAGATCTTTTGGGACTAGCCGAGCAGCAACATGTTTCATACCCAAATGATTAGTTAAAATGGTATGGATCGACTCGTGAAATACAGAAAGTTCGGCGGCTATCTCTCTCAGAGTTGAATGGGGATTTTCAGTCACTATTTTCTTCACTTTTGCGATGTTAACTTCAGTTGCAGACGTTGACGGCCTACCAGAGCGAGGTAAATCTTCCATCACATCTCGACCGCTTCTGAACGCTTTGAACCACTCATAAGCACGAGTTTTTGATAAAGTCGACTCACCGTAAGCCTTCTGTAACATTTTCAGTGACTCCGAACACGAAATTCCATTGGCGATGCAATATTTAAGACAAACTCTTTGTTCGATATTTTTGTCCGTTATGAAATTCGCAATACACACTATATATGATATTACTAAAACCAGCACTGTATTTAATATAAATGTTACTGTAAAAGCTAGAACTACGGTAAATCCTAAGATTTTCCAGTAAATCCTAAGATTTACCAACTCTTAATGGTAAAAGTCCGAACTGTTCTATAATCATCGTTTATTGCGGACTTTTACTACCATTCACTTGGTAAATCTTAGGATTTACCTCAAAGACACGGTAAATGTTAAGATAAACATTACCAAAAGACCAAATGGCCATTAATTAACGCCGGAGTCCCTCAAGGGTCAGTGCTCTCGGCAACTTTCTTCTTGCTGCACATTAACAATCTGCTTGAGCCTGGTACCTTTGGGTATGCAGACAGTACTGTTACTGAAAGATACATATCCAATACACGTACTAGTGGGTCACAGATCCAGTCTCTCCAAGTGGCTATGGTTGAGCACTTGAATTGGTCCTTGGAGGCAGTCACTGAATGGGGCAATGCCAATTTTCCGCTAAAAGAAGACAATTCAGTTCTCCTACTTTCCTAGGTGCAACCGTGCTGATAACCGACCATCTTGATCTTCTTGGTGTTACGTTGACGTCGACTTTTAACTTTGCTCCATATATTGAAGAAAAGGCTCAACTGGCTGCTAAAAAAAAAAAAGCTAGGAATCCTTGCAAAGGTGAGGCAGTACTTCACACCGGAACAGCTGCTCACACTTTATCAAGCGCAAGTTCGATCATGTATGGAGTACTCCTCTCATCTTTGGGATCGATCTGCCCGATATCTGCTTGAAGCGCTTGAAGCTATTGAAACGAGAGCCAAGAAGATCATTGGTAATGATGCACTCGTTTAGTCTAGGCTTCAAAATCTTGAGCATCAACACCGAGTCGCTAGCCTGTCAGGTTTCTACCGGTTGCATTTTGAGGAGTGTGCGTCGGAATTGCATAACTAAATAATTCCTCCTAGCCCGTTCCATCATCGGACCATCAGGCGTACGGCGACGCGCCATCGGTACATGGTAGATATGCCTCTTATACGCGCAAAACGTTTTGGGAACCACCAACCACCAATAACCAACGAGTAGAAATCCCTGCCGGAGTCTATGTTTCCTGATAGCTACAACCCAGGAATCTTTAAGTCAAGAGTGAATAGGTTACTTCTTGGTAAACGCGCTCCATCGTCGAAAATACAAAACCAACATTTACCAACCCTCACTGGTAAAACCTAGCATGTATCAAATTCTAATGGTAAAAGCCCGATTAAATCGTTTCTTTTTCACATTTTCTTACATTTACCAACTCGTGTTGGTAAAACCTAAGATTTACTGGTAAAACCTGAGATATACCGTGGTTCGGGCTTTTACAGTAACATAAATAACAGATGCAACTCAAACTCCGCGCCAAAATGGAAAACAGTTGTGCCAATCTACAAACTACAAAAAAACAAAAATTTGAATTTGGAACCATAAACAAATCATCCATTCCCGATACTTTTTTGACTGAATGTATGCTTCTCTGAAAAGTACTATTAAGAGCGCGCTGTAATCTACTTACATGCCGGTACCACAGGGTAGGGTTTTCTATACACATCTTTGTAAGTACAGATATTATAGTACGATGAACCCTTTCAACTTGCATTTCCTCTTGGTACTCCCGTCGTAATTTTGATGTGTTGAATGTTTTCTTCTTTACAATGCACTTGAAACTCGTTGCTCGTATACGCCGTTCCTCAATCAGTAATAAATCTCGTTGGATTACCAAAATGTTGTTGGTGAATTTTCAATTTTTCTATTGTTTCTTTGCTTGTGGTACTTTTAGTTGGAAATATCTACGTAAACTTTGTGAATGAGTCTACAATCGTGAGAATATGGTTATAAAGCTTCTTCGTCTCAGTCATCGGTCCGATATGGTCCAAATGAAGTGTATGCAGCGGTGAATCCTCCTTTTCAATCGGAGTTAGGAATCCTTCTTGTTTTCCCTCTTTACGCGTAGCTAATAGACATGGAATGCAACTTGTAATAAACTCTTCTATTTTCTTATCAAGGTTCTTGATAAAATAATCTTTACTAATTAATTCAATCATCTTTCTCTTTGAAAAATGTCCATTTGCATGAGCCCTTCTGATGATTTCATTTTCCATAGACTTTGGGACCACTAAGTGCTTTTCCATTCCTTTGTAAAGCAATCCATTGTCAATATAATATTCACCATAAGTTCTATCCTGTAAAATTTCTAATATAGCCTTTAGACCACAGAGTACAGTAAATTATAGAGACCATCGTCCAACTGTTGTGCTCGTCTGATCTCATCGTGCAGAGTCACTACCGCTACATATGGGTTTCGGCTTAATGCATCAGTATGCTTCATCCTCGTACCTGGCCGATGTTCAACCACAAAGTCAAACTCCTGTAGAAGCAATGCCCATCTTGCAACCCTTGTACTCAATTTCTTTCTCTTAAGCGTCATCTGGAATGCTTGGCAATCAGTGACGATTTTAAATTTTATACCATACAAGTAGTGTCTAAATATTTTTTATCCCTTCGATTATAGCCAGACTTTCCAGTTCATAACTGGTGTACTTTTTTTCTGCATCATTTGTTGTACGACTCATGAAATATACTGGGTGTAGTTCGCCGTCATTATCAGATCGCTCGCTGCATGATTACAGCAGCATAAGCCAGAAGTGATGCATCTGTATGCATTTCTGTCTCCAATCTTGGATTAAATATTCGTAAAACTAGTTTAGTAGTCAAACGTTCCTTCAAACAATTGAATGCACACCGTTGCTCATCATTGAACTTGAAATCAACATCTTTCTTCAGTAAATCTGTAAGTGGTCGTGCTATAGATGCAAAATTCTGGATATACTTCCTGAAATACGACGCCAATCCAATAAAACTTTACAATTGCTTAGCTGTTTTGGGTTCTGGAAACTTTGTAACCGCATCAATCTTTTCACTGGCAGGCCTTACTTGTCCATTCTCAATTGTATGACCTAAATACGTTATGCTTCGACATATCAGCTGTGCTTTCTTCCAGTTAATTTGTAAGCCATATTCAGATGCCACTCTTAAAACTTCTCTTAATCTATCGACAGCTTCCCGTTCGTCTTTTGCTGGAATAAAAATATCATCGACAAATATTAGGACAATCCCCTTTGATATTAGTTCTCTGAAGATTATAGTCACAAACCGCATAAAGTAGTTTGGGCAAACAGACAAGCCGAATGGAGCTTTCAGAAACTCGAACTGACCGTGGTGTGTAACATAATATGCAGTGTACTTTACGGACTTACTGCTGACATTCAGATGGAAAACCCATTCTTTTAAGTCCAGTACACTTTTGCCTCCGCCAACTTGTCAATGTAATCCTCGATAATCGGCAATAGAAACTCATGCTTTATGATTTTACTATTTAATTTTCTATAGTCTACACACACCCTTATAGCACCATCTTTTTTGCGAACAAGAACTAATAGACTGGCATATTCAGAGTAACTAACGCGCACGATTCCTTCAACTACCAACTGCTCCTTTAGTGATATGCGTCGTGGACGTTGCACCACCGGGACATCATCTTTCACAATTATTTTCAGCTGGATAGGAGCTTCTTTGATTTGACATGGTTGATAGCTCTCAATCCGTTGGTGATAACTTCTTGTAGAGTTAAATTACTCTTTTTAAAAACTTCAGCACACTGAACTAAATTTTGTTTTTAAAATATTTTAAAAACAGTTGTTTTACCTCCCTGAAAAATGCAGATGTTAAATCACAACCAGTTATTGCATGTAAAAATAGTGCATGATTTTGACACTTTGCAAAAGTCGATAAACTGTTTGATGATTACAGATTGTTGTTGAGCTTTTCCAGGTTTTAAGAAAAAAAATCGTTTTTTCGACTGGAGTTCGAGCAGTGAGTAACACGAGTAAGTCCACATCTTCAACTACAACAATAGTTGTATTTGTTGAATTGAATTGCTCTATTGCTGTTTCAATTATCATCACATCAGCATCATTATTAGCTTGTTTTACCAATATATTTTCACCTTTAAACTTTTCTTTCAACATTGATATGAATCGAGATTTATTGTGAATATTCGCAAGAAATTTTTGTTGACTGGTAGAAATTGTCATAGATTGATCAAATAAAATATCTTAAGATGAAGATGTTGCTGAAGTTCTACGACGTTGTTCTGCGGATTTTTGAATCGTTATATCATAAAAACGGTGGCTCTTACGAAAAAAAATATCTAGACATTTTTATAGATAATTATCTGATCTACAATTTTTGTCTGAGCTAATTTTCTGATAAAATTTACCATTTTGCTGAAAATCGCGAGAACCTTTTTGTGACCTTTGACCCCGAGTAATTTTTTTGCACGTTTTTTGCATCGATGAGGACTTTTCACATGTCTTTTATCATAGTGTATTGAACAATCCTACCAATATTCAGCCAAGTGGGAATTTTTGTAACCTCACTCCCTATTTTTTAGTCTAATTTGACCGGACTATACGCACGACGACGAACGTGGTCATTGGGCAGCAAAGCTTGTACTTTGTGTATTTTGTATGTGTGTTCCGGCGCAAGACTTTATGAACTGTCCAGTGAGAGACTATCGGTACACCCGTGCGCCGCAATAATTTCGCCGCACTTCGTGTGCCCAGGCGTGAATTTTGGCGAATCACATTTTAAATACGCTCCTCAGTCTAAACACTCACTTGTCCACCACCTGCCGCCATCGGAGCAATCTGTCGATTTTCTAAGACTCGCTGAAAAGCTGCCGTTATCATGCGAGAATCAGACGGATGCCCGACGTTCGGAAATCTGTTTCGGTAAATTCTCAACGCTAGAGAAGCATTGCTTCTCCTAAACACATCAACAAGTTGTCGTATTCGCGAGCACTGTACACGTATGCCTCAGGCATTGATTGTTTAAAACAACAAAAGTAATAACTAAAAAGAACAGCACTAAATACGTAACAATATTAACTAAACACATATTTAAAACTAACAAAACAATAATTAAATACGATTCAATACCTATCGATCGGTTAAACGTGACATTGTAAGCCAAACCGAGTGAGTGCCTTCATTGCCAAGTCCTCCTGGCGGAGGTCATCATCATCAAAATGCTGCTTATCAACTGGCATGTCGATAAGTAGACGCTTGTCATTAGCCGCATGTTTGTGCAGTTGCAGACTGGCTCATTGAAGCAGAGAATTAAAATGATTTCTTACCTCTAATTCAGATTACTGAATCAATTTCTACAGTTTTCTTGAAATACTTCTGCCGGTTCAAATGGTAAGAAGTTAAAACAATAAGATCCATAAATTGTTGAGAATGTACACAGTACTTTCTTGATTTGTGACTTTGTCACCTCCGAAAGACGAAGCCTTTTTACAGTTTTTTCTAGGTCCACATCACCCATGCTTAACAAATTTTTCTGCTCAGATTTGTTAGTAGTGCCAAAAATCATTTTGTCACGGATAGCTTCATTCTCATTTGAGAACTCACAACTCTTGTTATAATAAACATCAAACGGTTCACCCGGTCGCTGCGAGCGCTTATAGAATAAAAACCTTTGAATCTTATTTAAATGATAAATATCAAGTAGTAGAAATAGACCACATTAGTTCCATAAATAATACCGAAGTAAAAAATACATCAAAGCCTAAAAAAGTTTTATACGGTGTGCCTCAAGGTAGGTTACTTGGGCCACCATTATTTTTAATTTATATTAATGACTAGCTCTCCCCTGCGGTTTCACCCGCATTTTTCGTTTCTGCTCCGCTCCCGTGGGTCGTAGCGTGATGGTATATAGCCTATAGAATTCCTCGATAAATGGGCTATCTAACACTGAAAGAATTTTTCAAATCGGACCAGTAGTTCCAGAGATTACCCCCTACAAACAAACTTACAAACCTACAAACTTACAATCTTACAAATTTTACCTCTTTATAATATTAGTATAGATCTGCCCAAAGTCTCACAATATGCCATGATTCTGTTTGCTGATGATAGCACAGTCATTTTTACAGGACAAAATATTGATAATCTAGAAAAAGATATAAATGCCACTCTTCGCAACATAATTAACTGGCTGTCAGATAATAACCTGGTTATCAACTTAGAGAAGGCTAAATTAGTAAATTTTACTAGAAATAATAAAGAGAGAAACTGTGAGATACAATTTAATGTGACAGAAATTGAACAATTCAGCAGCGTTAAATTTCTACGAGTATGGATGACAATGACATGACATGGCAAACACACATTGCCACAGTATGTAAAAAGCTTAATCAGTACTCGTATGCTTTATATAAGCTATCAAAAATTGTAGACCAGTCAGCTGTATGAACTGCTTACAGTGCTTACCATGCCTATGTTGCTTCTACACTAAAATACGCGGTGATATTCTGGAGTACGCGGTGCCACTAACAAGGATTTAGTTTTTAAAGCGCAAAAAATGTGCGTCCGAGCAATTGCGGGCATCTTTATTCCTGACTCTTGTGAGCCATATTTAAAAAAATTAAAGATATTGACCTTTCCATCCATTTACATATATGAAGTAGTAGTATTTATAAAAACGAATGAAAATCTATTTGGTAAACTGAAATCGAAACGACATATGTTAAAAATATCCAACATACCACATAAGACGGCTCAGTTTGTCAAAAGCTTTTTTGGTATGGCACCAAAAATCTACAATAAGATAGAGTCCTTCTAATGAAAGCGCGACTTGAGAAAAAGAGGTTAAGAAAGCAGTCTTTATAATATTAATTGCTTGGTGATAGGATTTCTTCAGATAATACATTTTTTTTTTACGGGGATCAGAACTCCGATTCCCGAGATTTGCACTATCTTCTGGTATTCTTATTGACACTGAAGATGGTGGTATGTTATTGGCTGGAGATTGTTGAATGGTGTAGACTAGAGATTGTTGAATGGTGTAGGCTGGAGATCCTGGGACAGTAAAGGTTGGAGATGGTGTTGGAGAAGATAGTGATGATAGTGTAACAAGGTAATGGTTGTTGGTAAGATCCAGTATGCTCCAGAAGTAAACCATAGATGGTTTATTTCCCAGATACCCAGACGCTCTTCTAGCGATATTACCGTAATTAGAAAAGAATTTGCTGACTATTTTCAAAATTTGAATCAACAACAGTAAAACTACACGTATGTCACACTCGCAAACACGTGCACATTTCATTGTTATCACAAGTAAACTTTTTAACATTTTTTAATAAGATATAAATAAATTACATTGTCTTCTGTATTTATTGTTTTCTTTATATCATATGAAGACCCTAAAAATAATTCCATTGCGTCGTAGGCAAACCACGTTAGTTAGTACACATTTTCAGCCGAGGAGCCAGAACGCATTGAAGCTTTTTTTTTATTTACTAACGGTTAAAAAGATGCCATCAAAGACTTCTTTTTTGCTTTCAGCTCTTCAACGCCAATGTTCAAAATTTCTCCAAGCCTCACCCAAGCATCCTGTACCTAAAAAATAATAATTTATAATTAAATTAGAAGTAAATCGATTAGCCGACTATAAGTGCAGGCAGCGCGTGGGCAATGATTACCGGCCTACAGGCACGGCATTATTTTACCGTGTTATAGGAATTTAATCACGGATAAATAGGTGAAATAATAGAATAGGTACCGGCCAACGACATATTTACTTTCTTCATTTCTTGATAGAGTAATTTTAACAAATGATACATACCTACATTTTTCGTAAATTTAGCTAAGTATTCAAATAAATAAACATACCTTATGTTTCGTAGAGTGATTTTTGTGTCGCGGATCCCAAATAATTGGCTCCGTGGACAAAAAATCAATAAACATTAACACTTTTTCATTTGACCATTCCACGCTTCGCGACGACATAATTTCCAATTTTGCATACCCGTGCGTCTTACGCTGTGTTCTCGCGTGTGCTCGATGCGGACTGCGACCGCGCGATTATGTGACCAGCCACCAGGGCTGCCAGGTGCAAAAATGGTGTGATCGTACAACAACTACAAAAAAATCGAATGCCAACGAAATTTTGAAATGAAACGATCGTACAACCTAAAAATACAAAGTTTTTATTGAAAAGAACAAAAAAACGTTTAGTTTTAGAAAAGAAATACAATAGAAAAAACAAATAAAGAAAACATATTTATTTGGCACATCCTTATGTATATCTACACAACAAAACAAAAAAAAGAACAAATAAAAACTTGAAACTACACAATTAAAAAAACTATTTATTAGATTTATACAAATTTGCTGTTAAACAATATGACCACATATTGTTTAACATTTCTTTTGTCGGCTTAAACTTCGTGCAATTTTCGTTTCTTCTTATTAATTGTTTGGCTAATAATGTTCCCTTCAGTGTTTCATTCGATAAACTGTTTCTAAGTTTTGTTTTTATTAAGTTTACTTCGCTGAATGCTCTTTCACAATCTGCACTAGAATGGGGCAAACATAACAAATTTAAGGCAAATTGAGCCAGTATTTTATAATTCTCAAATTGTTTTTTGATGTTGCCCCAAAACTCGTCGGTATTCATAGATAAATCACTTTTATCTAAAATGTTGGGAAAACTGCGCCATTCGTCGTCTATTGCCTGCATCATTTGAATGTCGTCGGGTTTTACAATTCTTGGAACAAGTATCGCAAGCGGCTGTAAGGTAGGTACTTTATTCCTATAATTACAAGAAGCAGCATTGGTAGGTTCAATACAGTCAATTTTTGATAGAATGGGATCATCCAGGTCATATCTTTTTTTAATTTCTTTAGCGCTTGTTATTAGAAAATGCCGACAGCGATGAAAAAACTCCTTAGTGGCAGTAATGTTACGACGAAATTCAGGCTGTGTAATTTTGTTCATGACTCGGATTCCCAAATAAATTTGATCATCTTTTAACCATTTTTCTTGTCGGTCAGTATCAATGGTAGAAAGCTCAGTTTGGTTGACATAATCGCGATCCAAAATACAAAGCAAAATATCTTTATTTTCGCGCACCTTTTCGTTTAGACATGTAATCCTACTTTTTCCGATTGAAAAAGTTTATTGAAATTGGTAAATTTAGGCAATATCCAAGACAGGAACAGGTAATAAAGGTGCATGAATGGATCATTTAAACTATTAAATATCAGTTCTGTTGAAACAAGACGTTCATTCAACCAACAGTCAGTAAAGAACAATTTTAAAGCATCCCATTGTTCTAATAATCGATCTACAACCGCCACCAATGACAACCAACGGGTTTGTGAAGGATGCAAAATCTTGTGAGGCGAAACACTCACAAATTCTTGAAACTGTTGAAGGCGAAATTGCCTTATAGAACTATTTTTGAAAAAACTATATATCTCTCTCGCTAAATCTTCGCAGCGCCTTGGTAATTGTTTGCACGATTCAAATGCACAAAGGTGTGCAGAGTGGCAAACACATTTCATTACAAACATACCTGGCAAATTTTTCTTAAGTCTGCTCGCCACAGCGTTGTTCCCACCCATCATCACGTTGCAACCGTCGGCACCAAAACCAATCATATTTTCAGTCGATATATCCCGGTCAGAAAAAGACTTCATCAGTATGTTAAACAAATTTCCCCGGTAGCACCTTCTTCTGCTGTTTTTTCATCACCAGAGCTGAATATTTTGCAAAGATCCCAAAGAACCATGCCCATATTAGTATGGAGCTGAAAGTCAGCAATGTCATGCAATGCCCAAATTGCAGCTCTATGTCATACAATAACTTTTTAGCGATATTTGTATGTTATCTAGATTTAATGTTATTTAAAGCACCGATTCAAAAGATATTGGACATTAAACATAACATCCTGCTGGTTTTTTTTACATTTTATCGTGTATAGACAGCATTGCTATTAGTTTTTTACTAGGAACTTCATGATCGTATTGACTTAAATGTGTTATCAGATAAACATGTCAATTAACTGGAATTATTTAGTCTGTCTCCATTGTAGTGTCAATATGTGTGTGAAATCGAGTAAATAATAATATGGAAATGTACCAAATATGTATCTACTCATGACAAACCAGTGTTTCTAATCTATATAAATAAAAATGTATTGATGTTCGTTAGTATTAAAACTCGAGAACGAATGAACGGATTTATCTTATCTTGGTCTTGAAATGTTCGTGGAGGTCTAGGGAAGGTTTAAATGGTAAGAAGAATTCGAAAAAAAAAATATATAAAACTTAAGTCTTACTTAACTTAAGTCTTCTATTTATCGATTAGAGTACGGTGGGTAGGCTAGTGTAGGCTACCCTATAACCCTACACTACCGTACAACCCCACACTACCCTACCCACCGTACACTAATCGATAAATAGAAGACTTACGGCCGCACTCAGGAGTGTAGGGTATAGTAGGGTAGTGTAGAGTAGTGTAGGGTATTGTAGGGTAGTGTAGTGTGGTGTAGAATAGTGTAGGGTAGTGTAAGGTAGTGTAGTGTAGTGTACGGCAGTGTAGTGTTGTGTAGGGTAGGTAGGGTAGTGTAGGTAGGGTAGTGTAGGGTAGGTAGGGTAGTGTAGGGTAGGTAGGGTAGTGTAGGGTAGGTAGGGTAGTGTAGGGTAGGTAGTGTAGTGTAGGGTAGGTAGGGTAGTGTAGGGTAGGTAGGGTAGTGTAGGGTAGTGTAGGGTAGGTAGGGTAGTGTAGGGTAGGTAGGGTAGTGTAGGGTAGGTAGGGTAGTGTAGGGTAGGTAGGGTAGTGTAGGGTAGGTAGGGTAGTGTAGGGTAGGTAGGGTAGTGTAGGGTAGGTAGGGTAGTGTAGGGTAGGTAGGGTAGTGTAGGGTAGGTAGGGTAGTGTAGGGTAGGTAGGGTAGTGTAGGGTAGGTAGGGTAGTGTAGGGTAGGTAGGGTAGTGTAGGGTAGGTAGGGTAGTGTAGGGTAGGTAGGGTAGTGTAGGGTAGGTAGGGTAGTGTAGGGTAGGTAGGGTAGTGTAGGGTAGGTAGGGTAGTGTAGGGTAGGTAGGGTAGTGTAGGGTAGGTAGGGTAGTGTAGGGTAGGTAGGGTAGTGTAGGGTAGGTAGGGTAGTGTAGGGTAGGTAGGGTAGTGTAGCGTAGGTTGGGTAGGTAGGGTAGTGTAGGGTAGGTAGAGTAGTGTAGGGTAGGTAGGGTAGTGTAGGGAAGGTAAGGTTTTTTTTTTTTTGTGGCAGGAGTGGAAAATCCATCATGGACGCCGCGACTGTCCCACGAGTAGGACAGTCGCGGCAGTGCCGGACTCCTACCGGCTAAAAACCACTCCTGCCATGCGAAAGGCCCCTGCCGTTCTGGTTTCGCAGGGATTTTCATGGGGGTAGGTAGGGTAGTGTAGGGTAGGTAGGGTAGTGTAGGGTAGGTAGGGTAGGTAGGGTAGTGTAGGGTAGGTAGGGTAGTGTAGGGTAGGTAGGGTAGTGTAGGGTAGGTAGGGTAGTGTAGGGTAGGTAGGGTAAAATAAAAAAGAAGTTTAGGTAGGTAAGTGTTTATTGTTTTATTCTTCAATCACAAGTAATATATTATCCAAAAACGATGCTGGTCTCGATATATTCGTCTCATGTCTAGCCCAACCCAAATACCATATTATGGCCATGACGTGGCAACAGCATCCCACTGTTCTGTTACCTACGAGACAGTTACAACAGTAACCTAATATTACATCTAAGCAATTATTATTAGATGGTTGTGCATCAAATAAAATATACGTAAAATATTTACGGCGACCAACATGGCGCGACTGAATTCGACCCCTTAATAAGTAAGGTATATTTCCTCCAACGGCCGCCACCATTTCTTCAGAGTGTTCTAGTTCGGGACAAACTTCTATTTCATATAGACCATTTTGTCGAACATGCTCGCCATAGTATGATCGTGCTTGTTTAACCTGATATGGGCCCAAAGCGAAAAGAATTAAATCAGAGTAACTAAATACGGGAAATATATTTAACTCAGGAAAGCTCCCATCGATGCGTCTAAACATGATTGATCGCCTATTTAAATTATAATTTCTTACAAATTCTGCCAAGTAATTCGGAGTATGTTGATACCTCATGGCCCTTTCTATTATAAGAGAAGCATCTGGTCGATCTTGAATAGTAGGATGAAATCTATTTATAAGTGCAGCTGCAATTTTAAAATCTTTCATTAGATGCGCGTGAGCTCTATTAAAAAACTCCTGGCGAAATAATTTGAAGTCTCTTTTAAAACGTCCGTTAACTACTTCGACAACCCATCGACATAAAGTGACTAATCGACTTTTATTTGCTTGAATAGTTGTTAATTGGTGTTCTCCCTCATTTAATGACTCAGGCTTCTGCACATTATAATTGCAAGCCTCCAACAGTGGGATTGCATCTCTGAATCCTCGGTCTAATATAAATACATCTCCCTCTCTGTAAAAGGTTCGCATGGGCCCATTTTCATCACTAAATAAATCTTTCATAATTTCAGCATCCGATTGAGTGGCAGCATATGGACCTATCACATCAATTATATGCCCATCTGTACACACACAAAGAAATGGTTTGACCAGGTTCAAATATTTGTGTAAACTATAAGTTTCCTTTTGGTAAAAATAATTGGAACTCTTTTCAATATATATGTAAGTGCCATCACATATTGTGATTGCAGGTCTTGTTTGATTTGAGTCATGTGGATTCAAAAAAAAAGCGTTTGGAATGCAAAGATTTCTTCGTACAATATCTTCTCTAGTTAAATGTTGCAACCCAATATGCAATGGCACAAAATGTTCCATAAAACATGAGCGTACTATGTTCATGTGCCTCTCCATTGTTGATCGAGGTATATTAAATAAAGAAGACAATCTCTTGTTACTATCCCCTGTCCTCATTTTAATTAAAAAGATGGCTAATGCAGTTTTTGGTGATGATACCTGATTAAATAAAGGTAACTCGTTAAACAAAATAACAAATTCAGTCACTTCGAGACCAGTCCAATAATGACAAATGTGGTTGGGCATTTCTTCTACATGTTCAAAATCAAATGTGACTGTGTTTCGTTTGGCAATATCAATTAAATCTTCTAATTGATTGACAGTAAAACTTGATATTGAAGATTCTTGTTCTGGTAACTCATGCCAAACATTTGAATAAAGATGTTGTTGGCAAACACGTGCAAACCGGGGCACATAAAAATTGTGTTCTGTAATTAACATTTTTTTAATAAATGTTGGTATTAAATGCATGGATGCATTACCACAGTCAGCATAAATGCAATGTCGTGATGTACTAGCAGCTCTCTTGTAATGAGGTAAATAGATAGGGGCCAATTCAATGGATCTTTGATCTGGCAGAGAGGCAGGTGCAGGTGGAGGGGCAGGGGCAGATGTAGGTGCAGATGCAGGGGCAGGTTCAGATGGCAACTGTGGTATAGCCATTTCACGTTGAGAATCTTGTGCAGCTTGTCGGCTAGCTCGCCGCCAACAATTATGACAAACTGCATAGCTATCTCTTCCATTCTGAAAATAATTATCATTGTTAAAAAAAGCAATTTAAGATTTAAATAACTAAGTTTGGAGCCGGTTTGGACGTATGGCATTGAGCTGTGGGAATCAGCAAAGAACTCAAATGTGGAGATTTTACAACGGTTTCAGAACAAAACACTCAATATGATAACCAATGCACCTCAGTTTATTAGAACCACTGAATTGCATGAGTACACAGAAATGAAAACCGTTAAGGAGGAATTCGAACACAGAGCAAAAGCATATAAAGACCGTATAAAAGCTCACACCAATACCCTAGCAACAGCATTATGTGAACCTTTAAGTGACAGAAGGCTGAAAAGACAACACATATGGGACTTTGTTCACTAACAGATCCTAATTTAATAACAGACAGCTTCCTCACTGGAGGAACAGTTCTGAAGCAGGATGAAGATCATATAAAGTTAATTAACGTTTGAATCCCCAACCGGTCCTATGAGACCGCGCTGTTATTGTTTTACTATTGTGTCTCATTTCGCGGGTATCTGAGTAATGTGGAATAATTTTTAGATGTAGGTAGTTTTAAGAATTATTTTCTAAGATTATAGTCATTACCAGTGATCGGAATAGGTAAATTGAATGGGGGTCATTGATCCGAAACGTATATATTAATATGGACAATCTACTGGAATAGATTATTAAAAAAAACATAACTAAGGCTGGAATTGTACTATGCCAGCGTTTGTTCGAAATCGTTACAACGCAAACTGGAACGCAAAGACGTTAAATGTTAATGCATTAAATATATTCAATTGTTTTTGATATTTAACAGATAAATACTGAATTAAATTAGTTTTGATACCATCCTTTCAATTTTTGTAATTAAATAGTTATAATAGCACTATCAACATTAACAATATTTTAAGTGAATCCGGGGTAGTTCCGGTAAACTACTTTCTAGAAAAATGGCTTATCCATGTTATTCTTTCTGTGTGCATTTATGATTCAAGTACCAAAAATCAATCTACCTATTCCGATCACTGGTTGTTACCATTAAACTAAATTCAAGTAGTAATAGGTAAATACCTGTATTGATCTAATCCACGGAAAATATTCATAAAGTGGTCCATTTTCTTCAAGAAAGTGAAGTCTAGCTTCATTCAAAGAACAGCCACAACCAGCACAGACATGTATGACCTAATGTCCTCGGTGTGTTTACATCAGCGTTTTGTATCAATACATAACAAGCATGACACAACACATCTTCCATAGGAAGCTGAAAACAAAACAATGGGTGAGTCAGTTGTCACATAACATACTTAGCTCATAAAATAATGATAAGCTAAGGAGAGAGTTAAGTCACCTTACGCGTCTACGATGAGTTAAGACCTGAAGTTCCATTGTATTAGATAATATTTTATTTTCTTAAACAACGAGGTTTCGAACTTACTTCGGTCATACTCAGAGTCCAGCTAATGGTTCATTAGCGTAGCGTAGTATTGTCAAACCTGTGACAATTTCTTGATAGATCGTTTAGGAGACTTAACTTCTCTGCAGATTCTCAACACACATATTACAAGAGTACATATTCAATTCTCAGCCAAATAGATAAGATTGTTAGCATCTCTTGAGGCAGAGTTGTAACCACATGCCTCTGTATTCGTTGAACGCGTAACCCGCAGTTCAGACAACGCAACATTTTGTATCACAAACGAAAAGTCCAAATCACAAAACACAGTCAAGTCCTTATTAGAAAAAGCCGAAGTCACCGAATATAACGACACTCAATATCCATAAAACAAAGCCAAGGTAGATTTTTTATCGAACAGAAGAACAAATCGGAAAACACAAACACAGCAGCAGACGCGCAGGCAGAGTGAATGAGTGTCAGTCATTATTTTCATTTGTTTTTTTTTAATGCTTTTGACTTGGAGCAAAGTCTTTTGAGCCTTTACTTCATTAGGTTTTGACTTGAATTATTATTATAATTATGTTTAATTGGAGCCTATATATAGAGATATACTTTTACATTACCGCAAAGTACTTCGATCTTTTACTTTTGAGTCTTTGGTTATCATTGGTAACAAAAGTATCACAACGAATGAATATAAAAAAGGGCCAAAGGACGTGATTCCAAACCGTAATAAATGAAGAATGATTGAATGAACCAGTATAAGTGTATAATCTATGATTGAATGATGATAAGTACTGCAATGTTAACAAGAACGTCTTATTTTTTATTTTATTTTAACCGGTGCTTTAGATGATTTCAAATTAACATCATAATTCTAGTTTTTTTTTATTAAAGCAATCTTGTAATATACTTTATCTGGGCATTTCTGGGGCACAGATGGGCATGGTTCTTTACTCACAATTTTATTTTCCTCCATGTCATAATACCTAACAATTATACAACTGGCCTTGTGAGTTCATCTGTTGACTCATCAGAAATAACACTGAATTTCTCAGTTTTCAGTTTTTCGGCTAGAGATGATTTTTCAGTTTCACCAATTACTTCGGTGAATTACAGCTGTAGCTTTTGTTCTTTTCATAGAAATTTTATGTTCCACTCCGAAATCTTCCAAAATACTATTTATTAAATCTGACATATAATCTGCAGTTTGGAATGCAATATTATGCTCGGCTAGAAAACCCGCCAGCTTGATTTCAGTCGCTGTGACAATTTTATTTTTCGGCATAACTCCTTTCGTAACAAATGCGGACATGATATTACGCTGTTTTGTTTTGCTTGGTATTGCAGACATGGCTTTCATATGCTTTTGCCTTGAAGAATGTAATTTTAAAACTCCATATTCTGACACCATTTCGACGTCACAAACAGTGCACCTGGCTTTAAATTGGTTTTTACCAGGCCCTAACCAGCCCTTAAAAAAGTCTAGTTTTTCCCAATCAGGGCGATACTTCTGTGCCCTGTGTTTATCCCTCTCTGCTACAGAAAGCTCTCCTCTTTTAGCCAATTTCTTTTTTGGAGTACCTGGCGCAGGTCGCTCGTCGTCACTTTTGTCACACATTCTTGCTTGATTAAAAACAACAGACACAAAAAAGCACTCTAGAGAATATACAGATTCAAAGAGGACAATATAAACTACGCACAGATCGAGCGAGACTGACAAATCGCAACTATTACCGAAAGAAAAAATAATAAGTTTCGTAAAACTGCATACAAATATACCCTTTAAATGACTCAACAAAAGGTCTTCATTCAAGTAAAAAATCGACGTACGCGTTATGTTGTTGGGGAATTCCCCGAAACTCATACTTGCCGGTTAAGGACGTTCGTTTCATTATGAAATGTTGCCAGGTATATAAAAATCGTACATTTTCCGTACGATTTATTTATTTATTTATTTATTCTTCATGCACAAAATACATAGGCGGACTTAATGCCTTAGGCATTCTCTACCAGTCAACCTAGGGTGGTGAAGAGATAATATGGTAGGTGCATAAAAGAGAAATAGTTATTTAAAAATATAGGTAACAACAATATATGCATACAAATAAGATAAACATACAAATAATAATATATAATTATATGATGAATATATATATATATATAAATATTATATAACAAAGTAAGAATAATAAGTTATTGAGACGATTCTCTCATCAGTGGAGAAAATAATTCCGCAACTTCCGCTTAAACGCATATCGACTTTCAGCCGTCCTGATTTCGAGAGGAAGTGCGTTCCACAGAAGGATAGACTGGATATAGAAAGAAGAATGGATAAAATCAGAAGTATGAGAAGGACAGAGCAGTAAGAGATTATTAGTAGAACGCAGATTCCTAGCGTGTGACGAACATAGAAACTGAAAATGAGTTATGAGATAGGCTGGGGGCGAAGGAGAATTGAGTAGAGAAAAAAGGGTAGTCAGAGCCCGCAAATTTCTTCTCTGGCGAATAGGCAACCATTTGAGTTCCAACCTGAAGTTCGAAACATGGTCATATTTCCTCAGGTTAAATATAAACCGGATGCAGTTGTTGAGCAGTCTGTCTAGCTTATCCAGCAAAACCGCGTTCAGGTCAAAGTAACACACGTCACCATAGTCTAGGATAGGGAATATCAACGTCTGCACAAGCATTGTCTTAGTTTTGGCAGGCAAAAAGTTCCTCAGACGATACAGACACCGCAAAGTCCCATTGACTTTTTGGCATACACTAGCGACTTGACTTTGCCTGCCAAGCGTCGAGTCCAGATGCAAACCAAGATCCTTTACGCTAGGACTGATGGGGATGATGGACCCATTGAAAACAATAGGGGGCAGAGAGCTAACCACCACTCTACTCATCATGCGCGAGCTACCAATAACAATGGCCTGACACTTTGAGGGGTTTACAGACACCCCAAACCTTTCAGACCAGCCATTGATAGCCTCCAGATCCCGGTTTACATCCTCTATAGCGTCTGACAAACTTTCCACCCGCGCAGATGCATACAACTGAAGATCATCGGCATAAAGATGATACGAACACCGAAGACAGTGAGTTATAAAATTAATGAAGATGGAAAATAACAATGGAGAAAGAATACCGCCTTGTGGAACTCCAGCACCAAGATCACGCCAACTCGACGAACTCTCATCAACGCGAACCGACTGCCGGCGTCCCCGAAGATAAGAAGAGAACCATTCCAGTGCTTCGGGAGAAACCATAAGATGGGAAAGGATAGAAAGGAGTATATCGTGACTGACGGCATTAAAGGCATTAGAGAAGTCAATCAATACCAACACAGAAACCTTTGTTTCTTCCATTGCTTCTCTAACGTCGCCAGTCACTTTAAGGAGAGCGGTGGTTGTACTGTATCCAGGTCTAAATCCAGACTGGAATGAGCTTACAAGGCTATGTCGGTGAACAAACCTCGAAAACTGCTTGTGTACGCAGGCCTCCAGTACTTTAGAAAGGAATGGGAGAATGGAAATAGGTCGAAAATGATTAGGCAAGGAAGGATTTGAGATTTTAGGAAGGGGTCGGACATAGGCCATGCGCCACAAGGATGGGAATTGACCAGAATCGAGGGAAAAGTTTATTATGTGAGTAATGGGTGGGAGCAGATAGTCAAGGATCAGGGTAACCATATGACGACTGATGGCATCATGGCCCACTGCCTTGGATTTTATGGAAAGGATAATCTTTTTGATTTCATCTAAAGCAGCTGGAGAAAAGCAAAATGGTTCTATGATAGGTCCGGGTAGGCCAGAAATGAAATCCACCGTCTAGGATAACATTTGTGTGTCCAAATGACAAGTGGTTGTGAAGTGACGGTTGATATCATCCAGGCCAATAGTCTTAGGGAAATCCACATTACGTGCCCTACCGATACCAAGAGTTCCTAAGAATTTCCAGGTATCAGCAGGGGAAGAAGAAGAAATGTTATCAAGAATGTGGCGGCGTTTGGCGTTGCGTATCACCTGATTACACCGATTTCTTGCAGCTTTGAAGAGGTTTTTATTGACTTCGCAGCGATCCGATCTGTACCTTCTAAAGGCGCGATCTCGATGCTTCATCGCCACACGAACCGCCGTCGTCATCCACGGAGCAGGAGGACGCCTAAGTTTAACCCTCCTTACAGGCGCATGTTTATCGTAAAGAGCAAGGACGGTGTGGTTAAAAATGTGGACTTTATCATCCACAGTCACAGCCCTAGCAAGATCCTCCCAGTCCAATTCCGATGCATCCTGACGTAACCCCTCGACATCCATACGGGCAAAACAACGCATGTGCAGAATTCTAGGAAGAGGTTCAGGAGGTTTTAAGACGTATGACAGGAAAATGAGGTCATGGTGGGAAAAACCAGGGGCAGGATACTGACCATGAGTGGAAACAAGGGAGGGATTGGACGTTAGGATCAAATCGAGCCACGTGTCATCACCAGAGGCATTAAAATGGGTGGGCTGCAGTGGAAGAGCATGAAGACTTACGGACTCGATTATGTGAAGGAGTTTACGGGAACGAGCTGTTGGATGGGTAAGGTCTGTGTTGAAATCACCCATGATGACGCAATGTGCATACTCTGACCCGACAGACTCCAGTGCCAGTTCAAGGTTGGAAAAGTAGTCCACGGTGGGCGGACAGTAGACAACACCAAGTAGGGTCTTGACACCTTTGATATAGATCTCCAGAAAAAGATATTCAGCGGAGGCACTGTAAGAAGAAGGAGAAGAGGCAATAATTTTATAAGGGAAATGACTACGGAGATAGATGGCGACTCCGCCACCTCCCTTTCCGGTTCTATCGTTCCGGATGAGAATAAAGCCAGGAAGCGAGTAAGAAGTGGATAGGAGATGAGGCTTAAGCCAACTCTCAGATATCAGAACGGCATGGACATTGGCATCGGAAAAGGTGTCGAAAAGTTCGCTGTAGTGACTTGGCACACTCTGGGCGTTGATGTGGCAAACATTAAAAAAGTTTTTACCCTCCTGATTAAAGCTTTTACGCACAAAATCACCAAGAGAGATGCCGGACAAGGAGAGAAAACTTGCATCAGCGGAGGAGTTTACGGAATCAATGGCTGAGTGAAAAGAATCATCATCAGATAACATAAAAATAATATAAAATAAAAATAGATAAATATAAAAACAAAAATGCAACTAAAGTACTATTTTGGTGCACACCACTATCTGTGCACCACCCACCAGCAACACCAGTAAAGTAATTGCTACAACATAACAGTACAGAACACAACATTAGAGTCTACAAACAAGAAATATAGCAAGCAAATATTACACAATATTAAATAAAATAGAAGCAAGACAAACATAACGCGAAAAAGTTACGTTAGCAAAAACGAAACGCAATATCGAATGAAATATGCATACTTCCGTGGAAATATGTCATTTTGACATTGACAAGTAGGTAAGTGACAGTGACAATTTTAAACTTTCAAAACAACCAACTATAGAAAATGATCTTAACAAAATACCATCAAAATCACTATTTATGTTATTTAAGGAAGGAAATATGAAGTGGGTATAAGCGTTCCAAAATAATTATATAACAGTTAGATGAAATATGACACACAAGCACAATGAGAGAATTGTAAATATGCTAAAAGTTATTGGACTGACATTATACAATTGCAACTAGGAAAAGCTATTAATTCCTTTGCGCTCCAGTACCTGGCTTGCTTCCAGTAGCAGCAGCTGGTTCTCCCGCCCTCTTAGGGAACTTAACCACCAAGAGATCGAGTTCCTCCAAAGACGAAATCTTCAGCCGTGCTCCATCAGGCGATCGGACAACAATAACGCCATCCTGTGTCCAGCATGATGACATCCCGAAGTGCAGCCTCGCTCTACTGAAGACAGTCTGCCTGGTCCGGGTCAGGAACTCTTTGACAGCGACTGCAGAGCCCTTTAGTCCGGATTTTGCCCTCCAAACAGCAGACTTACAGTCCATGCTGGAAAACCTCACCAGGATAGGTCTGCTGCGTGTGGTACCTTTACTTGCCACTCCGAGTCTGTGACAAGTTATGATGGAGGATGAGCTTATGTCCGGGAGCGCCATTCTCTTGTGTACTATGTCCAATACAAGGGCTCGGCAATCTTCTTTGTCTGCCTCTGCAAACCCAGTGAAAAGGAGTGCTTTTCTCCGAGTTCGTGTCTCCAAACCATCAATGGCTCTAGAACACTCAGCAATCTGCTTCCGAAGTAGCCCCAGCATCTTGAACATGAGCTCTCGGAACGTCCGGAACTCTTCAGCAACCTTGGCAACAGTGTCTTTGGCCGGTCCAGCACACCGGATCTGCGCCTCCAGCTGCTCGTCCATCCTCTTTGTAACACACTCCTCCAAGTCTTTCTGGGCCGTCTGGATGCTGTCTAGTTGTGACATAATGTTGTGTAAGTGATCTTCTGTGGTGAAATGTGTAGTGAACAGCTGGCAGGTGGTGGTTTTTTGAGTAATCTTACATTGACTATTTCACCAATGTAAGTACTTGGTAATTAGATAACTTTACAATACTACTGATTGCAAAATATTAAAAAAAATCAATTTATTTTAATTTTAATTAAAATTGCTGTGCAAAAACGCGTCTTAACTTTTCTTCACCTACCGCCGAAAAAAAAAGATACGATCTCGGTCTAGCGATCGTACACGAGTAAAAATGCAAAAAAATCGTAAGAGTACGATTAAAATCGTACATCTAGCAGCCCTGCCAGCCACTCGCACTCGTATTGCCGGTCTTTTGACTCGCGCGCAAAAACCGATAAAATAGGGAGCAGTGGGGGGCAGAACGAGGAGCATGACGTGTGGCATGACGACTATGACGAGTAATGTTGCCACACTATGGCCACGTTCACACGGCCTCTTAGGTTAGGTAGGCGCCGCTTCAGGGCAGCTCCAGTCCTTTCCAGTTTGGGAGCCAGACGTTGGAAGTGCTCGGTCAACCTGGTGGTGGCGCGGTCCGAGAGCCATGAAAGCACATGGATTTCGGCTACTTCATGTCGTTATAACTTTTTTCGGACGCATATTTCAGTTTCGCCGTCATACAATAAAATGATGAGTCGGTCAAGGCCGTTCGTTTGATATAGGTTTTATAGTGCTACAAGGGATAATTGTAGTAGAAGCAAACATAATTGTGACTGATTTCGGCTACTTCATGTCGGTATAACTTTTTTCGGACGCATATTTCAGTTTCGCCGTCATACAATAAAATGATGAGTCGGTCAAGGCCGTTCGTTTGATATAGGTTTTATAGTGCTACAAGGGATAATTGTTGTGACTGATTTCGGCTACTTCATGTCGGTATAACTTTTTTCGGACGCATATTTCAGCTTCGCCGTCATATAATAAAATGATGAGGCGGTCAAGGTCGTTCGATTGATATAGGTTTTATAGTGCTACAAGGGTGGGGACGTTTTGAACATTGTTCTTTGCCAAAGAACCTAAAGAAGAAGAAACATACGACTATAGAGGTTTGATAGGTTCACTAATGTATGTAGCAGTTTGCACAAGGCCTGATATAAGTCAGCTATCTTAGTTAATTCAACGATTGCTTTGGCGAAAACCACTGGAAGGCAGCCAAAAGGATCCTACGTTATTTGAAAGGTACAATTAACTTTAATCTTGTTTTTTCTAAAACAGGAATGAACATTTCAGCGTATACTGATGCGGACTGGGCGTCAGACAACATAGACCGTAAGTCCTACACAGGCTTTGTTTTTACTGTTGGTGAGTGTGTCGTCGCTTGGGAGAGTCGTAAGCAACGCACTGTTACTTTTTCCAGTACTGAGGCAGAGTACATGGCGTTGTCTGACACATGTAAGGAGGCTCTTTGCATTAGACAGTTCATATTTGAAATATTTGGTACCAAGCTTAAAATCACGATTTATAATGATAATCTGTCCGCTATAAAACTGTGTAAAAACTTTATGTTTCATTCTAGAACAAAGCACATTGACATACGTCACCACTTTATCAAGGAGATTGTAACTAAAGGTATTGTTGAAATTAAATACTTGTCAACTATAGTTATGTTAGCGGATGTACTAACCAAAGCACTTTGTAAAGAGAAACATAGTTTGTAAGCCAGATGCTAACTGTGATTTAAGTTCCTTTTGTTGGTTAGTTGATAATGTAATACTGATGTATGTTAATTAGTTAGATGTGAGCCATAGCTAAGAAATATACCTTTGTTGTTATTCTTTTATATTGTGAAATAATAATATTTGATTTTCTGTGATCGCTGCAAGAGTAAATTCTCTCATCTGCTGAAATCTATATCGGTCTGCGTTGCTATCGTAACCACAGATATTATAATTCTTTTTTAATACCTAACAAGTTTAGGTTGTGTTTACAAACCAGAAACAATCTTTCCAACAGACATAATTGGATCTCTTCGGCGATAGTACGAGATTAGGTTTTTTTACTTTTGTTTTGGTAGTATCTGGTGCTTTTCGTTTTTTTGCTTTTTTATCCAACAAAATATCATTAACACTTACAGATTTCCCAGGCTCTATGAATAGCTTTTTATTTGCATTTCTGTTTTGCTTGTTAGCCGGAGTTCTCAAATTTTTCTAATAATTGACAAATGTCTCGTCAAAACTGACATCTGTTTGGGGTCTGCGATAATCTGGCAATTTCTTTAGTACAGCTTCTGGATTAATGGGGTCGGTATCCCAGCCGCACGAAATCCACTTATTATATTCTTACTTTGCGTGGGTTTTGATGCATCTAATAATATCTTCAGTAATTCTGGGAAAATCTGTTTATTCAATGTATTTGCGCTTGGATGTCGAACTTTATAGTCCATTGAAATTCTTCTCCATTCTCTTTTCAATGGGCCGAAGAAGGCCACGTCAAGAGGCTGAGTGTGATACGTGGAATTGGGTGGCAAGAAAATGAACCTAATATTGAGCTCTTGACACTTGGATATTATAGTTACATTCATATGAGATGATAAATTGTCTCCGATCAAAACCTTCGGATCCGTAGTTTTCACAGCCCATGGGATAATTATGGAATTAAACCAATTTTCAAACGTATCCGCATCAAACCAACCGGATTTGGTTCTATTATATCTTGTTCCGTCAGGACCATTGGCACACCAATTTGTCCATAGATTATCAGCTTTGTATAACACATATGGTGGAAAAAGGAGAAGGGGACTTCTGGGCCCAGAAGCACACCAGCAGTCAACTAGTTGAAATGTATATTAAAAAATCCGGTATATTTTTCTAAACAAAATCACAAAATATGGTGCCCTGTTTCTTCTTTGTAAGCGAGAAAACTAAAATTAATTTATGAAACTAAATAATCGATTAAAATTGTGCCTGAAATGCTAGTAATCGATTATGAATAAATCGATTAAATC
The DNA here is from genome assembly GCA_030763345.1 of Mythimna separata. Taxonomy (NCBI): domain Eukaryota; kingdom Metazoa; phylum Arthropoda; class Insecta; order Lepidoptera; family Noctuidae; genus Mythimna; species Mythimna separata. Next base: position 10,685,253 of record CM061174.1, on the reverse strand, counting down.
TCAGAATATGTATGAAAATCGAGTGAAAAATGATTATCAAGTGAATAGCATTCCTTTAATTCGATTCGGAGTGAATAGGATTGGTAAGTTTTAGGATTGCGCTTCTCGAAGGACCAGATTAGCGTTGTATAAGTTTAGCGGGAAAATAATTTTTACGTTGGATAATATATTGGACGACACAGAAATTGAGCAAAAGGAAGTAGGTATGGGAAGAGTATTGTGACTTACTTGGGAGATCTGGAAGCCAGGTTGATGCACGGACTGCCGGGTGGATGACGACACTCACACGTGTTTTCGGAGGGTCTCACTCGCGATTAACAGATCGGTTATATTTTGCGTCACTGTGTCTTTGTGTCGGCCAACACGTTAATTAGGAGGATTAGATATTAGATCACCGCGGCGCCGCGGGTTCCCTGGTTCAGCGGAGTTTTCTTGCGGTGGTGTTGTGCGTATGGAGTCTCGAAGCAGAAGAGAGCGGTCAACCAAAAAAGATGGCGACCTTTCTTTGCAGCGGTAGGCGGAAATGTTCCTGATTGGCTTAGCGGCGAACAAGCTTTCTCATTCGCCGGCATGGGATTTGAGGATATGGGAAGTTGGAGTATGATTGGCTCAATACTGTCGTCCAATATGAAGGATTATAATGTGTGAGATGCGTTTGGATACATGATACAAAAAAAATGTTTATAGGGCTAGCTTGCGTAAGCATTCTGCCCGGCTTTCGAGGATATGAAGTATACTCAAAAAGTAAGGAGTCAAATTAAAGCGGATTGAAATTAAATTAACTTGGACAAAAGAGAAAAATTATAATGAAAATATGTGAACTACAGCTAAATTAGATGTTTAATTACGCGGTGGTATTATTGAGAAGGTAAAGGACATAGTTTAACAACGGGTCTTTTGAAAGAGCCACTGCATGTCTTCACCATGGCGACGCGAGTTATCCCATCCTTGCCGGGAAAAATCTCGGTGATTATGCCCATTGGCCAACGTAGAGGAGGGACATCATCCTGATGCATGAGAACCACTGTACCAATCTTAATATTGTCGGCGGCATTCAACCATTTTTGCCTAACTTGCAAGTTATGTAAGTATTCTAAACGCCACCTTCTCCAAAAGCTACAAACCATTTGGTCAAGCAATTTTTTGCGGCAAGTTAGAGGTTTCGTCGTTTCGGGAACGTTCACGACAGGCAACGTAGTTAACGGAGAAGCCATTATAAAATGAGCGGGAGTAAGCGGTTCTGGGTACGGATCCTCACTCAGGACACAGAGCGGTCTGGAATTTAGAACTGCCTCAATTTCAGTGAGAACAGTCGAAAGCTCCTCATAAGTAAGAAGTTGAGAGCCGATAACACGATATAAATGCGTTTTAGTAGATTTAATATTTGATTCCCACAGCCCTCCAAAGTGGGGGGCGCGGGGTGGAATCATTTTCCACTCTATGCGGTAGCGGTTAGCAAGTAGTTCTTGTAATTGAGCCTTGGCTCCAACGAAGTTTGTTCCGTTATCAGAATATAAATAAGAGACGGGGCCTCTGCGGGAAATGAATCTTTTAAAAGCTGAAATGAAGGTGTCCGATGACACGTCGGTAACCAATTCAATATGAACTGCTTTGGTAACGAAACAAACGAATAAGCATATGTAAGCCTTCTGACTTCTTTGGCCTCTGCGTCGACATAAGGTTACTTTAATGGGACCAGCGTAATCCACACCAGTATGAACAAAAGCTTTAGTCTCTTGTACGCGGCAAGCGGGTAAATCAGCCATCTTTGGACTGGGGTGAGAAGGAGAAACTTTGAAACAAAAGTTACAAGCATGTACCCTTTGTCTGACGACACCTCTGGAAGAGATGATCCAATATTTTTGGCGTAACAGAGAGGTAAGAAGGTTTACACCGGCATGACAATGAATGCGATGATAATAGTCTATTAGAACATGTGTAAAGTTATCATGTTTAGGTAAAAGCGCGGGATGCTGAGCTTCATAAGGAAGGTTCGCATTTGACAACCTGCCACCAATTCTAATTATGTTATGCTCGTCTATAAATAGATCGAGTTTCTTAAACTGTGAGCGAAGTTTTTTATTTTTAATCTCGTCATAAATATCTAAAAAATGAAATTGTTGAATACAATGAATTAAATAAATTTCAGCGGCAACCAATTCACGGACAGTAATTGTCTTATGTGACTTGTCGTAAGGAATAATATGCAAAAATCTCAAAATGTATACAATTATGCGCAATATTTTATGTAACGATGTGAATTTTTGAGAAAGGCTATATATCAAGTTAAGTTCTGATACGGTAGATACTAATGTTAAAGATTTATTTTTAAACTCAGGCAATTGCTCGCTGCATGAGGAAACAAACGGAGTAATAGGCCACTCATCAGTTTGTCGCAGAAGCCATTCAGGGCCATGCCACCATAAATCATGGTTTAGTAACTGTTCGGGTAGAAGACCTCGAGACAGACAGTCACTAGGATTTTCTTTTCCGTTAATATGGTAAAAATGTTTAGGATCAAGATTTTCTTGACATTTAGCGACGCGGTTACTAACAAAAATGTTCCACTTGTGAGGTGAGGAATGAATCCATGAAAGTGTAATTGTAGAATCGGAAAAGGCAAATATTTTATTAATAGCGGTGCGAGAGCGGTAAGTGTCATAAACTAGTTTAATTAGTTTAGACAAAAGAACAGCGGCGCAAAGCTCTAGACGAGCCAGAGATACGACCTTAACAGGTGCAACTTTAGATTTAGCACACACCAAATTTACGTGTGTATTACCATTTGTGTCAGTGACATGTAAGTATATAACGCAGCCATACGCATTCAAGCTGGCGTCAGCAAAACCTACTATATTTGTCACGCAACCCATAGTAACGGCTACATGACGCGGCAATTTTAAAGAAGAAAGTAGAGGCAGTTGCTCTTTGAATTTTTGAAAGAGAAGTACGATAGAATCGGGCGGAGTTTCATCCCAATCTGTGTTTAATTTCCATAATTCTTTTATGAGTAATTTCGCGAATAAAACTACAGGAGCCACTAGACCGAGAACGTCCCACAGACGGGCAATAGTGGAAAGTATGACGCGTTTAGTACAACCTTTATCTAACTCAGATGTAGTAAAGGTGAAACAGTCCTCGGAAGGAATCCATTTGAGTCCAAGGATTTTTAAATTATCCCCGTCAGAGAAATTAATAGAAGAGCGGTTGGAGTGTGGAATAATCTCCAGTAATTCCGAGGAATTACTTGCCCATTTAGTAAGGTCAAAGCCCCCAGCTTTAAATAAGGCGATAAGTTCAGCGGAGAGAATCTTGGCTTCTTCTAGAGTAGGGGTCGAGTTAGCCAAGTCATCCATGTAAAGCTCATGAGAAGCGACAATGGATGCGCGCGGGAAGCGATGTTTTTCATCCTCTGAAAGCTGGCGCACAGTGCGCATGGCTAGAAAGGGACTGGGCTTGAGACCGAAGGCAACACGGTTAAATTTAAATTCGCGAACAGGTTCAGTAGTATTAAATCGAAACAATATTTTTTGATATTTTCGATGATCCTCAATAACCTTAATTCGAAGATACATCTGTTTTATGTCAGCTGTAACTGCAATAGGAAACAAACGGAAATTTAAAAGTAATAAAAATATGTCAGCCTGTAAATTCGGACCTGTATGCAGTAAGTCATTCAATGAAACGCCATTATGAGACTTAGCGCTCGCATCAAGGACAATGCGCACCTTAGTAGTTTGTTTATCATTCCTAATAACAGGGTGATGCGGTATGTAATATCCTATAGTCTGATCAACAGAACTAGGTGTAGTTTCAGTTAAATAATTTTGATCGATATACTCTTGGATTATTTCGTTATAACTAGCGCGCAAAGAAGGGTCGCGAAGCTTAGTTTTTTCCAAGTTAATTAAACGTCGATAAGCGACAGCATATGAATTTCCGAGTGATTCTGGATTTTTACAGAATGGTAAGGCAACACAGTACCTACCACTGGAGTCACGTGACACAGTAGAAGCGTACAGCTGTTCACATTCCCGTTCAGCGGGGCTCATAAAAGATTTTGAAGGTATTTCTTCGATATTCCAAAATTTATGCAAAGATTCGTCCAATGACAAAAAACAATGAGAATCATCTACTGTTAACGCGGTAGAAAAACATGAAGCGGTATTTAAATCGTCGAGACTGTTATTGTTATTATATAAACTAGAGGGTATCTCACCCATAATTATGTATCCAAATACGGTTTCAACAGCTGATGGCGCGGTAGGTGAGAGAATTCTGTTATGAAGTAATAAATACGGAAACAGTTTTGCCCCTAGAAGTAATTCAACCTCACCGGGCACGTGCCACAGGGGGTCGGCTAGCGGTAACTCGAATAAATGTTGCACAGCAGAGGTGTCAACCAAGTGAGATGGTAATTTATCAGTTATACAATCAATAACAAGAGCGGTTATTTTAAAGGAATTTGTTTTATTTTTTGCAGTAACTGTTATCTCCACGTAACCTATGATAGGCCGCGAAGAGGTTCCTACACCCTTTATAAATGAATTTGAAAGCGGTATAATATTTAATTGCAGTTTTTTACAACAGGCTGTAGTAATTATATTATTTTGCGAAGCGTTATCTATTAAGCACCTTACAGAAACGGATTTGTTATGTTTGTTATCAACATAGACTTGTGCTGTTGACAAAACAATCGTAGTACGTGGAGTTCTTATTCCTACGCGAGAACATGCACAAAGCGCCACCTGTTGTGACTGCGCGGAAGCGTCAGCTGATATCGATCGCTGCTGTGAAATTTGTTCCAAATGTAAAAGAGAATGATGTTTTTTGTTACATGTTCTACAGGTGTGTATAGATTTACACTGCGAGGCAGTGTGCGTTGTACTAAGGCAGTTTACACATCCACGTTTATTTTTAATAAAATCCAAACGCGAACCGGCCGATATTGTTTGAAAGTTTGGACAGGTATAAAGCTTCCAATGATCTTTGCTACTACAATACATACAAGTTTGGTTATTGTCACAAGCAACAAATGTATGTACTGTACTATCACGTGATTGGCTACGACAAGAATTATTTTTATTATTGTTGTTACTTATGGATGCGGTCCGAGTTAAAGTAGATCTATCTAATATTTTTACTTGCGATTTTATAAATTCAACGAAACCCTTATAAGTAGGAATCTCCACATCTCTCATATGCATCTCAAATGAATGTATGATAGCGGGATCTAACTTTTTTAAAGCTAAATTTAATAATATGAAATCCTTTAGGTCGTTAATTTTTAATTGTTCTAGTGCCGAAACAGACGCGTGAAAACTTTCAATAAAACTATTTAAAGAGGCGGAATTATTAATTGCGGGTTTGATATTTAAAATATTAGACATGTAGTGCGAGCCTAATGCTCGTTTATCTTGATACTTTTGAACCAAACTGTTCCAGATAGACGTATAATTATCCCCTGACGGAATAATTCCGGCGGTAATTTGCAATGCGTTTCCTTTTAGGTTACCTATTAAATATTGCACACGTTGAGAATCTGTAAGGTTTGAATTTTCATGGACATTTGATTTAAATGATTCATAAAAAACAGGCCAATTATCAATTCTACCATCAAAAAACGGAATCTGAATTGGTGGCAGCTTGACTGAGTACTTTGACTGCGAAGCGGTATCAGTAGAGGCTGAGTCCTTCAATGACCTTGAGGACTTCGCTTCAATAAGTGAGCGTATTCTCTCTACTCGCGTGTATACGCCGTCAAAAGATACTTGACTATTATAATCTATTTTATGATCAGGATTTATTTGTAAAGAATATGTATTTATTTTATCTATGTTAGAAATAAACTCTTGACGAGTAACTGAGATTATTTGCGTGTCTGCCATAAACGTCTCAGCCGAACGTAGCTCAATACTAGTCGTATTTATTTTCTTTGATATTTCATACAATGACGATAAACGCTCAAAGATTGCTTGGTTTTTAGCTTGCAGTATTTTAACTTTTATTTGAAGATCTTCCATATTGGAGTAGTTCTAGTAACTATAGCGGACAAAATAATTTATGTTTATGTAGGTAGACTTCAAGAATATTTTATATTTTTTTTTTTTTTTTTTATTAAGTAGCGGGTGAAAGAAAATTATTGCGGTTGAGTTTATGTTATAGGCAAGTTTGCCGAACTAACTCACGATAATTAGCGGTTTTAATAATTCCCTATGCTATTTCAATGCAACAGGCGAACTATTAAGTTGGTACAGTAGTTCCCAATGATGTAGGTATGTACCTAGCGGGGAATGTAAGAACGATAGTATGCGTTCAATATGGCGGTTTTACGAATTCAGGTTAGATAAGTAGGTACCTATTTAACCTAAATCCTAGGTATGAGACCTATGAATGCTGATTCTATGAATCCGGCTCGAAGGACCATTTAACTTATGGTAAGTTTTAGGATTGCGCTTCTCGAAGGACCAGATTAGCGTTGTATAAGTTTAGCGGGAAAATAATTTTTACGTTGGATAATATATTGGACGACACAGAAATTGAGCAAAAGGAAGTAGGTATGGGAAGAGTATTGTGACTTACTTGGGAGATCTGGAAGCCAGGTTGATGCACGGACTGCCGGGTGGATGACGACACTCACACGTGTTTTCGGAGGGTCTCACTCGCGATTAACAGATCGGTTATATTTTGCGTCACTGTGTCTTTGTGTCGGCCAACACGTTAATTAGGAGGATTAGATATTAGATCACCGCGGCGCCGCGGGTTCCCTGGTTCAGCGGAGTTTTCTTGCGGTGGTGTTGTGCGTATGGAGTCTCGAAGCAGAAGAGAGCGGTCAACCAAAAAAGATGGCGACCTTTCTTTGCAGCGGTAGGCGGAAATGTTCCTGATTGGCTTAGCGGCGAACAAGCTTTCTCATTCGCCGGCATGGGATTTGAGGATATGGGAAGTTGGAGTATGATTGGCTCAATACTGTCGTCCAATATGAAGGATTATAATGTGTGAGATGCGTTTGGATACATGATACAAAAAAAATGTTTATAGGGCTAGCTTGCGTAAGCAAGGATTCCTTTAATTTTTCTTCCGGCAACACTTGTGCCTGACATCAGTCAGTCGCCAACTGACAGATGCACTCGTTCATTTTCTTAATTTTCATTAGTTTTCCTTGTTTTATTGTTTAACTTTACAACCGACGGCTTTGCATTCTATAAAGAACTATTTGCTGAATCTGGCTACTCCAAATTACCTAGCTCTCTATTTTGGAAACTGTTTATCGCCTATCGATCGAATATTGACAGCATGGATCGCTGTGTTATACGATTGCGACTGGTCGCAATATCTCTATTGGCAGAAGAGTCTTGGAAGACCAGGTGATTTTATCAGTTATTCGTCAGTGGTATGCGTCTCATCCTATATTTTTTACCGATTCAAATCCAACTTTTTGATATCAAGCCATGTGTTAGGTGGGTAGTTCTACTTTTAAGGTCTTCACCTTGGATAAAAATGAATAAAGCTATTTCATACATGTCATGTGACTAAACTGTAGGAAAATTACCATAGATTCGGTATTTGTTGACCAGCAGCTCAGTTTTTTATTGAAATTTATATTTTTTGCGGATTACTAGATTCAGATGGAAAATAATGTATCCTTCGTTACGAAATCCAGTTGTTTAAAACTTGCATAAATTAAAAGAAATTTTAAATGGTTATTTGTATTTATTATTAAAAAATCTAAACTTTAATCAGTCTCAAACATTTGGTCTTTATAATAAGGTAATAATTCCGTATAAAAATTAAAATTTGTCTCTTTCGTCACATTTAGTCCTTTCAAACTTCGTTACATCAATTATTTTTTTTCACTTTTACAAAAAAATATTTGAAAGAGTAACACCAAGTATGACACGACATAAAATGATTAGCAAAAAGGACTTAACGCAAGAATCTTGGTTTTAAACAACAATCTTTATACGGGGACGAGATTAAACTTATTGTTACGAAGGAGACGTAAATGTGACGAAGTAGACTAACAAACAATTATGACTTAAAACTAATGAGATTCTCAGCTTCTTCTTTCATTAATCACAGGCAAAACTTGCTTATTACTAAAATAAAAACTTTATTATGTGAGGAAAATCAGCAAAAACCTACATAACAAACTAAACAAATAACATTTAGGGAAAAAATTACATTTCGAAAACTTCCTCCACTGATTTACTAAAGGAATACAAAACTCTCGTACCTTTTTTAATAATTTGAGGTTTTTCGAGTATTCTTAGCATGTTATCTAAGTGCACAAAAGACACATCATTTTTATCTAAACGAAATAAGGTCTTTGTTTCATCTAAACATCTTAAAAATATAACTTTGGCTTCAGAATCATCAAACTCACTGTCTATCAATCCTACATAATTGTACTGCTTTCTTTTTTCGCTCAAAATTTTTATCACAACATAAGTCCCGATAGATAAGTTTCTGGGGTGGATAGTAGTTTTATCTAGGCTGGTTCCACTACTATTACAATTTTTCGTGTTCCTTCCGCGTAAAGTAGCCAATGGTTCCTCGTCTGAACTATCGCTGGAGTCACAATAAACTCTGTTAAATATTTGTCCTGTTCTTCCACTTGACATGCTTGTAATAGTAGTAGAACCACCCTCCACGAAATCTGTTTCAGAGTTATTTAAAGTTGCAGTCTCCATAGTGTTTGTTGCAGCATTTTCAATGTTCTGTTCTTCTTGGGCGATGAAAAATTTGTGAGATTTATTAGGAACACATGAACAAAACCCAATTATCTCTCCATTACTACAGAAGCAACTCTGCTCGCTATAAGTCATTTTTCCCCGATAATTAGACGATATATGATGTAAACGCATCGTGCCTGGAACTCGTTGTAATGTAGCCGGTATCTCCCTAGATACTTGATCTATTTGGTCTTGACTGATTACAAACATCTTCACGGATGTTGCGTCTTTCAATAGATCGTAAAATTGAGTAAGATTCACTACATCACGTCCATGAGCAACTAGCCTATCGGCTGTTCTTTTGATGAGGCCTCCAATCCCGTCAGCGGCACCCTTGCCGTGCCCAGATTCAAAATATGACCATGTCATATGTTTAAAACCGTAATCGAAAAACTTGGTCGACATCAAATAAAAGTTTTGCTTCTGTCTATACTGCGTACACGGACCGTCAGAGAAGAAATGTATGGTTTCGACATTGGGGTATTTTTCTTGCACATATTTTAAAATTGGGTCTGTATGCGCCCAGATTGCTGCAGGACCATGAGCTAGGCTAGAAGAAACCGTACAAAAGGAAACTGTTTCATTTGTCTCTGCTCCTTCTGGCTTTGCGTACAAAACAACAGTGTGTAGTGTTAACTGATTACGTGAGCCTCCGAAGTGATGAGCTTGGATTTCTTCACTATGCTTGCAATTATAATTTTCGCTGAAATCGACGTATGAGACGTATGAGCAGTGAATTGGGAATAATAAAACACCAATGTCCCACAAATTTTATTGGTTGGTAGCATGAACTGGTTTATTGAAAAGCATTATTATTTGAATAAAGCCAACTGGCAATTAGTGAGATTCGTTATAACATTGTAAGCAAAATGGTTTTTTACATGGAATGCACTCAGTTGTTACTTGTTAAGTCTTTTTCCTTGCATCAGTAGCTGTGAATCCCGATTCTTTCAGCTTTTTGTAACAACTGGCACAACGTTTTTGCCAAATTTTTCCATTAGCTTTTATTAGCGACGATAAATAATTATTTAAGTGTTTTAATTTATTTGTATAAAGTATCTTTAATTGTGTTATTTTACCTAAAGATTAGTATGTATAAAGTGTTTTGCATTCCAGCCACTAGAGGCACCACTTGTAACATAATATTGACATTAGCTTAAGTACTAGGAAAATTTACCTTAATAAATAAATAAATAAAATAAATAAATTCATTTATTTTCAGGCTAGGAACCCATAGTAATTTACAATTTGTTTAAAAAGTTTAAAATTAATAATAATAACACAAAGTCAGAATTACTTAACAATATCAGATTTTGATCAATAAATAATAAAATGTCAGATTCAATTAATAGATAGGTAGTACCAAAACGAAAAAGTAATGAAAACCATTTCACTCATCATCATCTGCCTAGCCTTTTCCCAACTAGATTGGGGTCGGCTTCCAGTCAAGCCGGATTTAGCTGAATACCAGTATTTTACGAGGAGCGGCTGCCTACCAGACCTCCACAACCCATTAACTGGGGTAACACGATACTTCATGGCAAGACTGGAGTCAGATTTACTGGCTTCTGACTATCCGTAACGACTGCCAAAGATCTCCAAATGACAGCCGGGACCAACGGCTTAACGTGCTTTCCGAGGCACGGAGGAAACTCGTTATGTTAAGATGGTCACCCATCATCCACAGACCAACCTAGGCAAGCGTTGCTTAACCTTGAAGATCGACCTGTGCGGCTGTTATTATCTAGCCACGAGCTCCTCTGAAATGAAAACCATTTCACTATTTTTGATTATATTTAGGTGTAAAGTAAGGATTTTAAGTCGGATTTTTGTGTAAATAATTAAAATAAGTTCATCCTATAATTAAGAATATATATATGTTTTCCACATTGTAAGGGTTGTTTTACCGCAGAAAAACAGCAATTTTAAGATTTGTCATACAAAAGGCACCTGAACTCTGATTGGTCAAGCCTCGGAACATTAGTGCCGCGTGCAAACCTGAAGAGTCGTGATTGGTCAAGGCACAAAATCTTAGTGCCGTGTGCAAAATTGAAAGCCTATGATTGGTCAGAGTTCTCTAAGAGAAATATATAAAAAGGGGCGTTTTTCTGTTGTAAGGCATTCCAAATCCAGCAGTGCAAGAAGTATCAACAAGAAGAATAAATAGAAGAAAACTCTGAAGAAGTAATTTTTCTTTGTTCCTTCTGCTGCCTCCGAACACTCTCTCCAGTTCCTCCTGCTGCCTCCGAACACTCTCGCCAGTCGACATCCCGCCAGCGAGCCCGCTCCACACACACACAACAAGAAACAAAAACACGAGCGTCATCAGCTTTCTTGGGTATTTTCGTTAACTTGTGACTTGTAGGACGCAAAGAACTCGTAGAACTGGAACTTGAACAGTTCTCAGTTTCAACCTTAAGTAATTTCTTTATAATGATTTGATGACCATCCAGAACCTTCAATTTTTACTGTGATAACAACTTGTGTTCGCAGCAATTTTCTTATACCAAACAGATGTTTTCCTCACCGGCGAATTGTAACTTGCTAGTTGATCAGCCAAGGTATGCCTTTCTTCCCTTCATTGTAGGTCAGCACCATAGTAGGCTTCAAAACTCTTCGAAAACCAGTTGACATTTGCATTTCGTGGTTGTGACACGTCGACAACATAAGCACATCCTGTTTATCATGCCATTTTAGTATGGTCGCAAGAAGGTCAATTTGACCTTTTTCTAAACGTTGCTGAACCACTTCTTGGGGCAATTCTCGACGGTTTTTGCGTATTGTTCCACACAAATCAGTACCTTGTTCTTTTAGGTACCTTGCTAAAGGTATGCTAGGTAGTAATTGTCCGTTATCATGATTCTTCCTTTTTTAAGCAAATCTGTGCACAAACTAACAACAACTGACCCCGGTTTATCTAATCCAGTTATTTGGTCGTCTTGACCAGAATAAACGCGGTAACTCCAGGTATAACCACTATCAGTACATAATTTATAAATTTTTATGCCGTACTTATGAGATTTCTGTGGGTTGTAAGTTCGAAAAATAATTCTTCCCCTAAAACCAACTATCGCGATACTCGTCGACTACTATACTCGTACATTCTCCGGGGGTAAATATTTTTCGCCAGTTTGTTGTTAGTTTGTCGATGAGTGGCTGTGTTTTATATAAACGGTCGCCTTCATTAAGTGAGGCATCGTTATCTACAAAATGCCAGCATTTCAATATGAGCGCGAATTTATTGTAGGACATATTTATCTCGTGAATAAGTGAATGATAGTATAATTTGTCCTTTTTCCAGTAGTTTTCGAGCATTGGAAAATTGATGACTCCCGTCAGTAAATAAACACCTAAGAACTTTCTCATTTCATCTCCTGTTATTGGTTTCCATCTCCTTAGACGACTGTTGGGCCTTAAATCATTCACTGTGGTTTGCAAAGAATATCTATTGGTTTCGACTACCATAAGTTCAATTATGTCTTCATCGAAAATGTGGGTGAAAATCGTCCATAAGTCAGATTGATCAGAAAATAAGTGTTCCTGGCGTTTGCCTTCATCATAACCAGTAAAAACTTGTCGTGGCAAACTCCTTATCTCACTCTGCCATTCAGTACTATGGATGTGTGGAGTAGAAAAAATGGAATCAGCAGGAGACATATGCAAATCATCAGCAGCAGACATTTGTAAAACATCAGCAGGCAAACCAGATCTACCAGCATTTACTTCATCCGGCTGAGAAAGAGACCTAGCAGGGTGGCATTCAAGCTCGTCATTATCAGAAGCAGAACCGGTTATGTTACCCGATTGTGCAATAGCTGCGTTTACATTCTGTGTATTAGTAGTATCAATAAATTGTTGAATACTAATCAGATCCTCCTCCACCGAAAGCATAGGGATATCTTGTGCATTATATACGTATGTACCTGATTCTAAATCGTCTTCATCGTGTGAGTCCAAATCTTCTAGTTGGCGCGAGAATTCGTCTTCGCCATAACTATCTTCCAAAATACGTCGCATTTGTTCATCAGATAGATGTTTTAGAGGCATTTTCACTTCAAATTAATAACAAGAACCAACAAAAAATTCGAATGATGTTTACTAACGAAAAGATACGTTTTAGCGGTAAAACTGACATTTATGACATATAACAATGAAAATTTTGAATGATATTGACAATGATATGAACGAAAAGCAATAAAATAAATAAGTTCATAAAAATATATTTATTGTCTATGGATATAACCACAATTTAAATTAAACGTCCGTGCATTTTATTTAATCCACAATGTTCTTGCTACTACGTCTGTGCATTATTTGTAATGCACGGTATTCTAGCTGTCACGTCCGTGCATTAAAAATAATGCAATGCTGAAATTCAGTAAATTCGAAAGTTTTATTCATAATCATTTGTAAATCCTTTGTAAGTACATAAAATGAAACAGTTTGGCCGAAAATAAAAATTGGACGTTTATGTTGATTTTCGCTAATGTCTGCATACGTTATGCCGATGTAAGAGCAAGGAGGCTGATGCATTTTTTGGTTAATATTTCTAATGGCAAGCTTTCATTTGGAAAGTGTTGGCTTAGAAAATCTAATACAAGCGAAGTGTCCCATGTGGTATCATATTTAGGCCGTGGCGGGCGAAGCCGATAAACTCCCTTGAAAAACCTAGTGATGCGATCATCATTAGAAACAAGTGGTCCTAGTATAAGGGCCAGGGCGGAACTACATGAATTCAAGGTGCCGTACTGGTTTCCCTGGTTGAATAACTCGGTGAGAAAATATAAAATAGTAGGGATTGACGCCTCATATAATTCGAAATCGTTCTCGGTACAAAACTTAAACCATTTTTTAAGGGCGTCATATTGCTGGTAAGAATTTTTCGACAATGACGCCATCATTATGTCCACTGTAGATGGCGATATTCTGCGTTGCAGTAGCGCTGTCCGCACAATATTCCGGCAACCAGGGTAAGATTGTCTTGTATATTCCGGTTGCTGGAATGCGAAGTAATACAGTCGTTAGGTTGAAATTCCAGCATTTCGGATACCAAGAGGCGTTGGAATATGGAGAACCATGGCTGTGTGGGCCACTTAATATTATTACGAAGGGAGGGAAGGCATAGAAATAAAGTGTTGTCCATGTGATTCTGAATGTATTGACTGCTAAGAGGCATCTGTGTCGCGATGCCATGACACATAACGAGCACACTTAGCGTTTACCTTACTTGCAAAAAGGTCTACTTGAGGACTCTTGCAAATCCAGATATTGCCGTAGCAAGCTGGCTTTGGCGACCCTCTATGCCTTTGTCCCTTTTCAATATGGTTTCAGTTACTGCAGCTTTTATTTCTGCATTTAATATGGGAGCTCAAATTAATGCACTGTTGGCAGGAATGAGGTAGCGTTCGATCAACTCTTTGAGCGTTTCAGCAAGACCCTGAGTGGCTATATGTTGAAGCCTTGTTGCAAGTTCACTGTGTATATCTGTTCCATAATTTGCAACCACAGAAGGATCAGTTCCGAGAATTTCCAACATCTCCGGATCTAAGTCCTCATCAAGTCCTCAAGTCCTAAGAAGAGGGGAGGAGATCCCCATCGTCAACCTTCATGAATGGATCTACTCCCAAAGTCTGTTGAGATATGTCATCGGTTGTATCCGATTGTGAGTTAACAGAGTCAATGTTTGGTAACTCAACCTCTTCTGGTTGTGTGTCCTGTGGACTGTCCAACAACACCCCAACTGAAAACAGTTAGTTATTCTAGTAAGGATATATAGTAAGGTATTATGTCTGTTTTGGTTTAGTCTCAAGAAACTACCCAACAAACAAAAATTGCTCTTGTAGTGGCTTACATTGCCAAAAATAATATTCTTATAGGAGCCGCATTATCGCTAATAAGGGTGCGTTTGGGCACAATTTATAAAGACAATAACCTTATACACCCCTTATAGTTGCTTTATTGTCCGCTTTTTTTCCTTATACGTGTTATATTATGACAAGGAACAAGGAAGTTAAACTTATAAGAAACATGTAAATAGCCTTAATACGGGCGTTAACCCTTATACTTGATTTATTATTATTATATATTTATTTACAATGATGATGCTCAAAATGTGCCGGTGAGATATGAATTTTTCCGACGTATATTTAATAAATACTTCGTTTTAAATCTCCCGCTACCGATGCTTGTTCGAAATGCATTCAATTAAGAGAATCTATCAAAAGTGAACGTGACTCAGCCAAAAAACAGCTGCAAATAGCGCACCTTCGTATCCACAAGTTAAAGGCCAAATGGTTTTACACTAGCCTCAAAACACAACAGGACAACGAAATAATTTTCTCTTTCGATTGTCAAAAAAATTTGGTTTTGCCGAAAGTGATCAGAGTGCCTACTTTAGCCGACAACTTTTTTTGTACAACTTAACAATATGCCAAGGACCATCTCGTGGGCCTCAATGCAGTTCAAACACATTTATTTACGCGTGGCTGGAAACCGAGGCCATGAAAGGATCTAATCAAATTACTTCAGCAATATTTCATCGTCTAATGAATACCAATATTGAAGAAACTGTTAGTCATATAAAATTATTTTGCGACGGTTGCGGGGGGCAAAATAAAAACTCGATCGTTTTGAGAATGCTGGCATATTGGCTAAAAACAAAAGCTCCACATCACGTCAAGAAACTTTCAGTAATATTCCCAGTAGTAGGGCACTCTTTTTTGCCCCCTGATCGCGTATTCGGCAATATCGAAAGAGAGATACGACCTTTGGAAGTCATTGTGGAGCCCCAGACGTATTTAGATATATTTCAAAAGTATGGAACGGTTTTTAGACTTGGAAGCGACTTTCATTTTTATGATTGGAAATCGAGCGTTAAAACCGTATTAAAGTTACCTGACACTTTCAATTTAATGCCTGATAGCGTTAATTTACCGTTGCCGTTACCGTTTCAGTTATGTAAACGACATGTACAGTTTTAACTGAAGATGTGTATATCTGCAGCGCTTACAATATCTTGTCCGTAAGAAACTTGCTTGTCAAGACACCTTTTTACCGCACCTCCAATAGCGTCTTCTTTCCCATAGCCGCTCTCGAGAAATGACCAAGTAACATCAATATTATGCAATGACGAATTGATTAGAAAAAATATTCAATTTGTCGGTTTTGAGAGCTTGGCCCATACGAGAATAAGTGATTTTGTTTTAAGTTTGTTGACCAAAATTTTACGTATATCTATAATTTTGTTTAAGTGAGTCCATATTGCATGCGCTGATGATGATGTGCATGTGGTGAGTCCATATTGTACATTGGAGGGCGTAACGGCACTAGAGGACTTCTGTCCACCTTTAAAAAATAAGACGCCAGTATGCAAAGTAACTTGCGTTTTTGACGCATCAAAGTGCATCGTCTGCACCTCTTCTGACATTTTGCATTCATAATTTTGTGAATTCACAGTGGATAACTATTTCATCATCCAACAAGTTTTCAATACAGTATTTATAGCTTTTTCCTTGATGCGAAGAATTAAAATTGTATTTTGGTTTTGATTTCTTGTTCTTCATCTTTGGTATTTTTTTTTTATATTAGTGGATTTCACTTTCCCACATTTGCCATGTAATACTCGTATTTTGATCGCTTGAAATTCGAAATTATAATAAAGTGATTTTTTTTTACAATTTTCACATTTGCCATATATGCAATCAACATTTTCTGCATCACAAACTTTTTCCAAGAGAGCATGCAAACTACCAAAATCAATTACTTTATGACGATTGAGTGTTTCTATTTTGACATTTATATTCGAGTGCTTAATACAGTGGCACGTATTTCGATTGTGTATGGTTGGACTTAAATATAAAAAGGTTTAAATCGATAAATTGTAGAAAATGCTGCAACACCACCTTCTTTATTGTACGAGTACTTATCAGGTAAACTTCGCAAAGATATCTTATTTGTTGTTTATTTTTATTCAACTTTTTGTTTTCGTGAGTAGGATCACTGCAGGCATTTGCCTGCAGTGATCCTACTCACATCATCTTGATTATTAAATTCTAATATAAATATAATAATAGATTTTTTTAACCGGATTTTCGTCTCCTCTAACACCAATTTGCCTTGAAATCGACGTCTGAGCTTTACTAATCATAACCAGATAATCAATCTTTCTTTATTGTTTAACAACACAGTTTTTGTAAGTTAATTTCAGTGAAGCTTCTAAGACTTCATTTCTAGCTTTTATTTAAAATAAATCTGTCTCAAACTTATTCATTTCTTCCGTTATGCATTTTTGTACTCTGTATATTTTTTTCTTGCAGCATGTAAGTGTCTTTTGTTTGTCCTACTGTGCGTTAACGGCGATAAAGCGTTGTGATGGCCCATTTCAGTGGTGGAGCCGCAATAGTCCTAGGTACCCTGAAATGTCGCGCATGGCCAAAGTGTACCTCTGCTGTCCCGCAAGTTCTGTTTACAGTGAGAGGCTGTTCTCAGAGGCCGGAAATATATATGAAACAAAAAGAAATCGATTCCTACCAGAAAGGGCAGAAGCTTTAGTCTTCTTAGGAACTAAAAAATATTTTCTGTGAAATACTTTCTGCCCGGTATGTTATATTTAGGTTTAACCCTCATTCCCTAATATGGTAATTAAAAGGTGTGTTAGATGCAAAAAAAATGTTACCAAGAAGTTGCCCGGGCTGGAGTGCAGTAGGTGTGACAAAGTTGTGCATGCTGACCCCGTGTGCTCAAAGCTATCAAATAAGCAGCTGAACACCCTCAAGAATTTGCCTGGTATTGAATGGAGTTGTGAAGAGTGTCTTAAAAATCTCTCGCGAAGGTCTTCCTTCGTAATCCCTGAAGAGGACGACGATGAAAACGACTACGAAGATCCTAAAATTATGGAGATGGCCCCAGTAGTCGATGCCAAAAAGCTGGTGCAGGATATCAGTCGAGAAGTGAAGAAGGCTTTCCGCGAGGAAATTAGAAGTCTCGAAAACTCGCTAGAGTTCCTCAGTGAGCAACTAACATCTATGGAGCAGGCTATTAAAAGACAAGATAGCAAAATCAAGGATCTTGAAAACAAAAATTACGACCTCCAAAACAAAAACAAGAACCTAGAATTACGGATTAATGTCTTGGAGCAAGGATTCCAAGAAGTTGAGCAGCAGTCGCTCGCGACAGCCTTGGAAGTAGCTGGGTTACCTGAAATGCCCTCCAATGACATAGAGAAGGTGATGGATACCGTGGCCAGCGAATTGAATGTGGCTGATAGGGAAATCCTTTCAACACGACGACTACCAGGAAGCAAGGATAAACCGGGACCCATCCTCGTTGAACTAAAGTCGAAGACGCTCCAGCAACAATGGATAGGCGCTAGCAAGGAAAGTTGTATTACCGTGGGGCAACTAAAGTCGAAGACGCTCCAGCAACAATGGATAGGCGCTAGCAAGGAAAGTTGTATTACCGTGGGGCAACTAGTGCCGAACATCCCGAAGGAAAAAGCTGATGACCGCGTCTACATAAGAGAAGCCCTCACCAAGTATCAAAAAACACTACTATATAATGCAAAAACCCAATTGTTAAATAAATCCTGTCAGTATGTATGGTGTAAGAATGGCAAAGTGTATGCTAGGAAACTTAGTAATAGTAAAATTTATTATATTCGTACATTGCAGGATATAAAACAAATAGAAAGGATATGTTCAACCCAACCCGAGAAACAAAGAGTAGGGTCAACTCCATTATAAATTTTGAATCTCAGGTAGCACTTTTGTTTTATTTATAGTTGTTTACGAGATCAAGTTAGTGTGATAAAACTATGGATATAAAAGTACAAGAAATCTTCAATTGCAATTCAGCTAATCATTTTTTCCAGCAAATACCTCCAAAAACCAGTATACATTTATCATGTATACATTTTAATATCAGATCGCTTATTAAAAACTTTACGAAATTGCAACAAATCGTTCATACATGTAATAGTCCACTAGACCTTATTATTTTAACAGAAGTGGGTATCTCAGACAGTATTGTTAACTTGTATAACTTACATGGCTATAAATTGTACTCACAATTGCGTTCAAGCCGAAAAGGCGGCGGCATTATCATGTATGTACGGAATCATATTAAGTTTACATTAATTGAACATAAAACTAAGACATTTGAAAACCTTACAGGCTACCTAAAAATAGATTCACATAACAACGCAATTGTCTCTGCAATCTATAGGCCACCATCTACAAATAAAAGTGTATTTGTTTCAGAGCTTGCTAATCATATTGCTAAGTTTGATTTAAAACAAAACTTACTCCTTATTGGTGATACGAACATTAATCTGAAAGAAAGCTCAGCATACAAAGATTCATATCTAAGAACACTTAGCGAACATGGATTGTTGTGTGGAATAACAGATTACACCCGAATCGAAACTAAAAAAGATTTAATCACTAAGTCGTGTATTGATCACATATTTGCACGTTTTCCCACACTGCAACCGTTCGCGGCGGTGCTCGATGTCGTACTAGCTGACCATCGGGGCATTATCTTTACCTGCGGTGAAGAGTTGTTTCGGGGTCCCAAGTGTATACAGGGTGTTCAAAAAAAAACAATTAATTACGATATTTTTTACAAGGAACTTAAAAGTGTTGACTGGACAAAAACAACTAGTATGGATTCTCCAAACGACATCTTAAGTTTTATTTATAAAGCATTTGATAATGCAGACAAGTCTGCAAGTAATATTAAAGCAAGCCAATTGCCTGGCAGGTACTCGAAACATTTTACTATACCATGGATTGACAATAATATTACCCGGCTTTGTGATAAAAGAGACAAATTATATAGTGATTGGAAAAATAATTTAAGTAATTCAAAAATAAAATTAGAATATAATAAAATTAGAAATAAAATTCATAAAATATTAGAAAACAGAAGGAATAATTATTATATGCAATATATTAGTGATAATTTTAAAAACTTAAAAAAAATGTACACTATTCTAAATCAAATGTTAGGGAAAGTGACCTTTTCACTTGATACGGCTATTCTTAGAGCTTTTGAAGCGCAAGGAGTCACTACCAAAACCATTGCTGACAACTTTGCAAATTGTTTTGACAGAGCAGTTAAAGACATAGTTCCTAACTGTAATATTAAAATAACAGACTCTAAAGCAACACGTATACCCTTAGACTCTAGTATGTTGTTTAAAAAAGCCTCGGCTAGCAGCGTTCATAAAATCATTAAACAACTTAATTCAAGGAAAGCTCCAGGTCCAGACAATATTAAAGTTTCGGATATTAAAATGATAGGTGACTGTATATCAAAGCCGATCGCTGATTTAATTAATCGAAGCATCGAAAGTGGTCTATATCCAGATGATTTAAAGGTAGGTTGCATTAGGCCAATCCATAAAAAGGGTAAAAAAAACGACTATTCAAACTATCGTCCAATAACACTGCTCTCATCTATTGACAAAATAGTTGAAAAATATGTTTGTGAACAAATTCATGCATTTTATAGGCAACACGACGTAATTAACCGATACCAATTTGGTTTTCAGGCCGGCAAAAGCACCACGAACCTCTTGTCAAACTTCACCGATGAAGTCAATAAGCACTTAAATGATAAAAAATATGTTCTTGTTCTCTTTATTGACTTCTCACGTGCCTTTGACACACTCATTCATAGTCAGCTAGTTAATAAGTTAGATGACTGCGGAATACGTGGTCCATTATTGAATTGGTGTACAAATTATTTACAAAATCGAACCTTTACTGTTAAAGTTGATAACACCTGTAGTGAGCGCATGGATGTAACTGAGGGAACAGCACAAGGCTCAGTACTAGGCCCCTTGCATTTTTTATCTTATGTAAATGATATGAGTAACTGCATCATAAACAGTACATGCTATCAATTTGCGGACGACACTTGCCTTGTTATTGCTGATAGAAATCCCCAAATAGCATGCGAACGCTTACAGCGCGACCTGGATGCTCTAACAAGGTGGTGTCACGATGCTGGCTTAGTACTGAATGCAAGCAAAACTAAATTATTGGTTATTAAATCCCCCTACATTAAAAAATTGCCCTTACAGAACTTAATAGCTCATGATCATGATTGCTTGCATACGGCCAACACGATCAACTGTAACTGTCCACAAATAGATGTTGTCAGTAAACAAACATATCTGGGAGTAATTATAGACGATAAGTTTAACTGGAGTTATCATATAGAACGTGTTTGTGATAAACTTCGGCAATTTCTTGCTATTATGACCATACTAAAAAACCGCCTGCCCTTCAAAGTGAAGTTAATGCTTTACCACGCGATGGCGGAATCCTACATCCAGTGTGGCCTGAGTAGCTATGGTCGTACTTATAAAACCTACCTTGACAGTATTTACAAAATTCAACTTCAAATTTTAAAAATAATAGTATCACCCAAAATTAGAAATCAATTTTACGACAATATAACTGGACTCTTTAAACACTGTAATGTTTTACCAGTTTATACACAAATAAACTTTTTGTTGTTAAAGGAACAATTTTTCAACAAGCATTTAAGAAACAAAATTGAACATCCTATATGCACTCGGGCAATTTCTGAGAATAAGCTTCGTACACAGCGCGCCAACAATATGTATGGCGAACGAAGTACTGGTTATATTGTACCGAGACTTATTAATAGTCTACCCTCAGAAATTATAAAAAATATAACACCCGAAAATATAAAATGTAAACTAAAGCAATATTACTTGTGTACCATTTAGGAATGTATTTCTACTAATCTCAATCACCAAAGATTTTATCGACAATAACATACGCAAAAAAATAATTGTATAACTAGTTATCGATATAAAGATTGACTCATGATAGCACAAGTTTAAACCTTAGTGGTTTTTGGTTGCTATTTAAGATCTCCCTGTATTCTTTTGTATAAATGATAAATAAATAAAAAAAAAAAAAAAAAAAACTTTCCTCATCAGGTTTCTAAAGCCTGTATTTTCAACAATTGACAACGGCTGGTTGTCAAGTGCAATCATTTCACCTATCGCAATATTGATTTCTCTTGATCTTGAGTCTTCACATGACCAGTGTATAGTCAAACTGTCTTCAATTTTTTGTTTCACTTTTCTGACTTAAACTGACCTCTGATGACACTGAAGTTGACGGAGTAGGCACTGCTTTAGGTAATTCTTCTGCTGAGATTTAAGACTTGGTGGAATCGTCTATGCTTGATTTGATAGCAGAACCTAACTGAGGTATCAGGGTTGGATGTTTGTATTTAATATGGTTGTCCATGCTTGTAGTGTTTGCTGTTTTTTCTTGCCCACCACGAAAAATTATCACTTGGCATTGGTTACACTTAACTTTACGGGAATCATTGTCCAATTGTTCAAAAAACATCCATAAACGGGATTTTCTTTTTGACATGATTAAATTTTAATTCTACTTGTTCACTTCAATGAATAATAACAATATTATCTTTAATTATGCACAAAAAAAAAAATTACACTAAAACACCGCTCTCGACCATTACACAAGCAAAAATGAAGGAACAATGCGAAGTAAACAAACCATGTTCCGACACGCTCGCAGGCGGCGTATGCGATTGCGCGCGAATCAGCCGTAAACGAAGCGTTACGGAAATCCGCGAAACCGTAATCGGCTTAGCCGACTAGTCGGTCTTATTACAACCGACTAATCGGCTAGTCGGCGAAAGTCATAACCGGCACATCACTAATAAATACGTAAGTTGTACTTTCTCCACCTTCTAATGATGGCGTTGGTTTGGGTATATTCAGCGAACCATCATTAACATTTCCGTTTCCTTGCTTTGATCGAGTAATAACAAAATTGAATCTGAAGGATATTGTTTCGTATGCTTGATAAAATGATCCATAGAAGATTTGTTCACATGGGACCACTTTATATTCCCAAGGCTTAAATACAAGGATTTGTTTATATAAACACTGGATGAACTGTATTACCTAATGCATTTACTGCTAGTTCGACAGTATTGTCCCGCGTTCAGCTGATACTATGCCCTACTTGCTTAATTCCCTTCTTGGCAACGATTTTCTTCGGTTGTAAGACTGAGGCGTCCGTTTTGTCTAGATTATGTATTCTTGAAGGTGGCAATTTATATTTATCCAACACTGTACTCAGTGTTGTAAAAAATTCACCAATATTGTGTTCATTAAAAGATGTCACCCTAATGACACTTGTTGACTCTGGTATTCTTATTGACAGATGAGAATTTCTTTTCAAAAAATCAGTTAACAAATCAGGACTCGATTTTCTGCTTTCGTGCCAAGATGGTGGAATATTGAGAGCATTTAATTTTACTGCACATTCGTATGCTATTTTTTAAGTTGTGGGAGAATGATGTGTCGTGGTAGTGGAACACAATTAAATGGACCAATCACTTTATAACAGTTTATTCTCGCCACTAATTATATTATAATTTACAGCGTAAAAGATAAGCGAGGCGGATTGACAGGCGAAAGTGCGCGCGTCGATGCGCTGTCGATGATTTCGTGGTTATGCCACAAAGTTCTTCTGACGGAAGCCAAACAAAATTGAGCTACATTTTAATATGTAGTCTCTTGTTTTTTTTTTAATCAGTTGAGATATTTTCTTCTCGAGAACTTACTTTTTTTACGAATCTGCACAATGCCATGCAGCTAATGTCAAGCTGCCATCATTAATAACTGTGTAGCGTTTCCGAACGCAACTTTTGGTACTTTAGCGCGGGAACACTGACAGCTGTCTGTATTCCCGCGCTTCAATGACATGTGAAAAAAAAAGCGCGGGAAAGTCAAAGAAAGTAGGCGCGTTTTTTGAAAAAAAAATCAAATTTATTTTATTTTAACACTTTCTTTTTTCATAGCTACTTAATTGTATTTTGTTGTGATGGGGAGGGTTAAGAAGAGAAAGAAAAGTGGAACGGATCCTCCTGGGGATCCCCTCGAAGTTGATGCTGACACTGGGTCATTGCGCTCCATGCAGTCGGCCACATCAGATGCTGAAAAAGAAAAGGATACGGATAAGTACCTTGAATACAGAGTAAGTGATTACACCCGGTCTTATCCAGAGTCTGGTGGAAATTACGAATATATTATTATACGAATATATTGTTTTCATTGAAAGTCAAAACCAAGTCCCGATCGGTGACCGCGATATGATGTCGTTAGCCACTAACTTCAAGAGGTACAACAAAGGGGTTAAGCAACTTATTAGAATAAATCGGCACAAAGTTGGCGTTATTTTCGAACGTCCGACATTTGCCAATGCTGCGCTCATTAACAAAAAGTTTTTGGATAATTTTAAACTCAAAGCTAGCATTCCAGCCTCAGCTACAGAAATTACTGGAGTCATACAGCATGTCCCGATTGATCTGTCGAATGAGCAAATTTATTCAGCTATATCCAGTTCCAAAAATATAATATCGGTAAAAAGATTTATGCGTCGGATTATTAAAGAAAATAAAGTCACTTTTGAACCTATGAAGACAGTGAGCATCACCTTTTCGTGCGTCTCCTTGCCCGACAGTGTGGACCTGAACAGTTGGCGGTTTGAGGTACGGCCGTACATCCCGCCGGTAAAGCAGTGCCTACAGTGTCTGAGGTATGGATATATTGCCAAATTTTGCAAAAATAGCATCAGGTGTTCCATATGCGGAAAAGATCATAGCTATAAAGAATGTACGATCGCCCCAACAGAAGCTACATGCTGCCAATGTAAAGGAAACCATATTGCTATTTCTGCAGAATGTCCTGTCAAAAAAGCTAAGATAGAAGAAAATAAAAATAAAGTTAAAAAAAGATCATATGCTGATGTATTAAATGAAAAGTCATTCCCTCCTTTAAATAATAAAAACCCTGCTGAACAACTTAAATTTCTAATACAAACAGATCAAATACAAAACATTTTAATTCAGACCCTTCTTACTTTAATATCACAAAATCGGAACAAAGAAAGTTCCATTACAAATGAAAATATAAAAAAAAGTTCTTTTAGCGACAATACAGAGTGATAATAACATTAAACAATCTTAATTATGGATCAGTTAAATATTGTACAGTGGAATGCTCAGAGTATTCGTAGTAATCAACATATTTTTTCTCATTTTTTAATTGAGAACAATATTCATGTAGCTTAATAGCTGACGTGGCTCAAAAGGCTGCCCAACTCAAATGGGACTGGGCAGGACATGTCTGCCGCATGCCTGACAAACTGTGGGCCAATGTAGCACAAATTTGGTGCCCTGAAACAGTGCGACGGGGCCGCGGCAGACCACGAAGGAGGTGGCGCGATGAGCTGGATAGATTCCACCAGAACTGGCAAGAGGAAGCGCGGGCCCGCGAAAGATGGAAAGAGTGGAGGGAGGCCTTTGCCCAGGAGTGGGACAGAATAGGCTAGTAAAAAAAAAAAAAAAATCATGTAGCTTTACTTTGTGAAACTTGGCTTAAGCCTGAGATGCGTTTTAATATAAAAGATTATAATACTGTTAGATTAGATTCTGGTAATAGTCATAATGGCGTAGCTATATTAATACATAAGACATTACAGTTCAAAAAAATTGATACTTCATATGATGACTCTATACAAAATATTGCAATACGTTTAAAATATGGAGGTTTCTTTGGTGTCATTTTATAGTCCTGGTAATTGTAATCCATTCTTTTCTAAATCAAAGCTGGATAATTTAATCAAAAGTATTCCTGGTCCTGTTTTGATTGTGGGGATTTTAATGCCCATCATTCAGCCTGGGGCTGTAGTGCACAGTGCAGTCGTGGTGTTGACGTTCTTGAAAGCATCAATGATAACAATCTTGTGTTGCTGAATAACGGAGATATGACTACAGTAGGCTCAAATAGGTGGCAGAGAAATGCCCTTGATTTAACCTTAGTTTCACCATCATTAGCTTTGTCTTGTGGCTGGTCAGTGCATGATGTTCCTCTAGGTGGATATCATTTGCCTGTAATTACAAAAATAGTGTTTAATAATTTTATTCCTTCATCCAATGGATCTTTCAAATCTGCCTGTTCACGTAAATTTTAAACTAGTTAGTTGGGATCTTTACACAGCTCAAGTAGATAATCTATTACACAATTTTGTTGTTAATCATCAAAACCCGTTACAAACTTATAACGAACTCATTCTTATCTTAAATAAAGCTATACAGAATTCTGTTCCATGTTCTGATATTTCTCGTATGCAAACTACGTCTAGTGCCTCACTTAATACATCTAGAACTTCTAAAAAGAAAAAACGCTGACCACTTCCATGGTGGAATAATAACTGTACTAGGGCTGTAGAAGATGCTAAGAATGCCTATATACAGTTTAAACATTACCCTTCACAAGCAAACTACATTGAATTTAAAAGGCAACAAGCTGTTAAAAAATTGACTTTAAAAAGAGAGAGGTACTTGAGTTGGGTAACTTTGTGCGAGTCTTTTAACAGAACAACTCCATTAAGTAAAATTTGGGGTATTTCTAGAAAGTTTAATAGAACATATGTACCATCTTGCAATAATGGATATCCATGGATTTTTGATTTTCTTAAAAAGTTCACACCTGATACTGTAGAGGCCCCTTTTCATTCACATGATCATTTACCAACAGCAGCATGCTCAAATTATTTAACAGATCCATTTACTATGCAAGAATTGAAAGCAGAAAATTTCTCCAGACGTGATACAGCTTTTGGCCTCGATTGTATGCCATATAAAATGCTTAAGAATGTTTCATTGCAAGCCTTAGTTTTGGTTTTAAAAGTTTTTAACTTACTTTGGCTTAATGAAATCATACCTTTAGACTGGAAAATAGACTGTCTTATTCCGATTTTAAAACCTAATAAAGATAAAAACAAACCTGATTCTTACAGACCTATAGCTTTGACCTCTTGTATAGGAAAGATTTTTGAGCAATTGTTAAAGCAAAGACTAGAGTTTTACATAGAAAGTAATAATTTATTACCTTCTAATCAGCTTGGATTTCGTAGAGGAAGGTCAACACATGAAAGTTTTTCTCATTTGTATCTTGATATTTTTAATGCTCGTAAAATGGATCATGAATGTGTTGCTGTTTTTGTTGACATAGTTGGTGCTTTCAATAACGTCAATCATCACATTTTGTCACTTGAACTTCGCTCACTTGGAATACCTGAAAAAATAGTTTCATGGGTTTTTAATTTTTTGCATGGTAGAGAAGTTTATGTAAAAGTAGATAAGCAATTAATTGGACCCCGTTTTTCATATAAAGGGGTATGTCAAGGTGGTATTATGAGTCCATTGATTTATGTGCTTTATGTGCATAAGCTCAATATGGTTTTAGGTAGCAAAGTACTAAATTTACAATTTGCTGATGATTTGGTTATTTATACATCTGGTCCGGATATGGATGAGATTAAGAGTAATATTAATGAGGCTTTGAAAAATATGAGTAAATATTTTCATTATTTAAATTTAGAAATTAGTCCAGATAAATGAAAAGTTGTTGTTTTTGGTGAAATAGATTTTGATTTAGAAATTTTTTATGATAATTTTGAGCTTCCCATTGTTAATGAATTTAAGTACTTAGGAGTAATTTTTTCTGCCAATCTGACATGGAATAAATATGTTGATTACATACTTGGTAAAGCAAATAAAGCATATAATTTTATAAAATCTGTGTCAGTACATGCTGATCCTAAAATTTTGTTAATGTTATACAAATCTTTAGTCCGTAGTCATTTCGAATACGGTTTTTTGTGTTTTGGGTCTGATCAGAGACTTATCAGTAAACTTGATGTCTTACAGAATCATAACTTGCGTTGCATTACAGGTGCTATTAAGACAACACCTATCAACTCCTTACAAGTAGAGTGTAATATTCTTCCACTGAAAATTAGATTTCAATATTTAAAATCTAAATTCCTTTTAAAGCTTTTGTCATATAATAAACACCCTCTTTACAGAAAATTTTCATTTTATCATACAGTTTATAATCCTTCAAATAATATTAACATTCCCTATTTACTTCATGACTTCTCTACTACAATAACACTTACGGCTAGTTTTTTTATCAAAAACTAAAACTATCAGTAAAAGCATTAGCATTTACTTGACCATAGCTGTCATAATGGCAAATGTGTTTCTTCATCCAAATAACAGCTAAACTAAAAGTCAATAGAGTTGCCGCTACGCAAACGTCGTAATTACCCCAAAAACACGTGGGGAGCTTTTTTTACTCATGACAACACTGTCCAGTAGTGCCATATGTCAAATGTCATTTGATGTTTAGGGTAAAGGCGGGATATATATTGCTAGCTAGTTTAATCCTTTTAATACTTTTGGACTTATTGTTAAAATTCTAAAAGCATTTATGATTTTAGAATTTTAACCCTCCATGGTATGTCTGTCCATTTCCTCGAAAGCAGACTGTAATTGCTTTGTATTCCATACTCTAACTCGAACACACTCTCATGCACCAGTCCACCCCGGGCCCACGTCCACCTGGTGGATTATGGCCCATCCCTCTTCTAGAGAGCAGACTTGAGTCCCAACAGTAGGATTATTATAAGGCTGATAAAGCTAATGCTACACGAACTCGCGCTCCTTCCTTTCTTTTATATTTTCGTGGCATGGTTTTCCTACAATCGTACATTTTAAAAACTAGCTGTCCCCTGCGATTTCACCCGCATTTTTCGTTACTGCTCCGCTCCCGTGGGTCGTAGCGTGATGGTATATAGCCTATAGCATTCCATTCGATAAACGGGCTATCTAACACTGAAAGAATTTGTCAAATCGGACCAGTAGTTCCAGAGATTACCCCCTACATACAAACTTACAAACCTACAAACTTACAAATTTTACCTCTTTATTAATATTAGTATAGATAAAAAATACCGGGCAAGTGTGAGTCGGACTCGCGCACTGAGAGTTCCGTTTTCGTTAGTAATTTTTTGATAACGAGGCATCTATGCCACCGGGGCATTTATTCCCGCCTTTACCCTATTTCTATTAAAAAAATGAGGTTTTTTAAATAAAATCAGTTTGAACGCATCCATAATGAACGCAGTGAAGTCAATACAATTTTGTCAAAATGACAGTGACTATAGCTTTAACAGCCCCTCAATGAGCAGTAAAGGTTAAGGGCTAAAGTAACAGTCAAACCAGCGGTTAAAATTGTGAAGAAACTAATTTAACCGTTATTATTACTTTATGTCGTTACTTTGGCTGTTACCTTTGATGAAAAAACTGGCCGTTAATCAGCAACATGAACTTTACAAATGTAATGACACTTGGACATGTTATTCTGGCAAATACAATAGTAAATTTATAGATATGAATATTGTTATAAAGCATGATTTGAAAACCAAGAAAGAGGTGTACCAGTTATTGCATGAACATTCTGGTTATCGATGTATATTCACTGGTACTTCTAAGAGCAGTACAAATGTCGCAATGGCTATTTACATACCTTTTAATAGGACTGGTCATGGTGTAAGGTTGCCTGATGTTTTAACTATATTTTCTGCTGAGGCGATGGCTATTTCAGCTGCTTTGGATTTCATAAGTGAAGAGAACTCTGGCATCATTTCTTGGCTTATTGTAACGGACAGCATGAGTGTTCTTATGGCATTAGATAACAACAAACTGGATGCTTCTACAAACTACATCATATATCGCATCAAAGAAAAGTATTTCACACTTCAATCAAGAGACTTTGATATCAAATTTTTGTGGACCCCTTCGCACATAGGAGTCAGTGGCAATGAAAACGCAGACACTCTAGCGAGAGCCATTGTTGACGTAAGAAATGCAGAAATTAAAAGTGTTGCCATACCTTGTTCAGATTTATTACCTAAGATCAAGGAAGATAATATTCGACGTTGGCTTGAAGATTGGCAGGAGACTCTGCAAATAAAAGGCACTTGGTATGCAAAAATCAATACAGCTATTGGTTCAGCTCCTTGGTTTACGAAGGCACAATTTCACAGAAGCAAACTGTTTTATTCTTTATTATGTCGGCTAAGATTTGGACATGGACGTTTTAATGCTCATCTGGCTAGAATGAAGATAATAGCTTCCCCTAAATGCATTGATTGCAACCTCGATAAAGATCAGACCCTTAATCATATTATTTTTGAATGCCCAGCGTATAATATGAATCGTATAATATTGATTGACAAATTGCTTGAGATTTACAAAACACCGGCAAACCTCCCGCGCGACATTCAAGGATTGCTGGAGAATTTTTCTTCGTATATTCCCTTATTTAATTTTATTACATCTAGTGGATGTAAAATTTGATCGGGACTTTAAAACATGGATAAGACAATTGAAATATATCTTGGAAATGACCTTATGGAAAAAATGACGATAAAACTGGATTTGACAAAAAAAAAATTGGTTTGACGAAACATATAATAATGAAAAAAAAGAAGACATGGCATATGCCTTGATTAAAGGATACTAGGATAAGAATTTACTGAAGACTTGGCTTTGGCCTTACTTTTACATTTTATACAGAAGAATACGAAAATATGACGAGGCTGAATGGTCTATAGATCGATGCCTGCCTTTTCTACGGGCGAATAAAAAAAACAATGACATGTGTTAAGACCGCTAGAAAAAGAATCCGCAATTGTTGAACCTCACTATAAGACTATTTTGATCTTGTATAATTGTTAATTGTGCGACTGCAATTCCGGTGTGCATCTTGAATACACTACATTAGAGAATCCTGGAGTTTTATTTGTGATAATTAGATGAGACCAACAACACGACGTTGATAACCCACATTGGTGACCCCGACGTGATCTTTGTCACTTATTGTTGCGCCGTATATATGCCTACGTGACTTACGTCTGAAGAAATTGAGCATACAAACTTGGATTCGACACTAACATAGTGTTCTAAGTGTGTTCTCGATTTGTTAATGCAAGACTCATTTTGCACTAACCATACCGCACGTCATATTTTGTGTTTGCATGCACCTACCCACCCAGCACGTTTCATCCTGTCTTGTTTCCGTGCATCGACCCGTTTGGCGTACACACATTCATGGGAAGCACATATCTGTATAGTCTGATGGAACATACATCCTGTTGGGCATGAAACGGATGCGGCCATATAGCCCTGCCTGTCACTGCATGTTACTGCTAGCTACCATCGTGTTCGTGAGCATAACTTATTTTGTGTTTGGGCGGGTGTTTCAGTGTTTATAATTTGGATTATACAAGGTGACTATAAGTTTGCATGTGAATTGTACATATCCTCACTAAAATTAGCAAGTAAGTGTCCTAGTATAAGTCTTATTATTTTTACTAATCACTGGTCTCGGTAAATGTATATTTTCTATTTTCTAACATTTTTAATATTGTGTGAAGCTATTTTACAAACTTTTTATTTGCATGGTCTGTTGTTTTCATAACTGAATCTTAACTGTTTTTTTTAATAATTTGTGAGGTGCATTCTTTCACTGTTTTGTGTACATAATGTCGGTTGAAGAACAACTAAAACAGCAGGTGCTGTGTGCGGTGTGGATTTACAGGAGCGTCTTAGACTTATGCAGCCCTCCACAACTACTGAACGAGCTCATTCGTAGATTATCATCGTCTAAGGAACAGCGTGTTAGGAAATTGTTGAGCGAAGAACAGTTAGGAGATAGAAAACCTTCTGCTTTCCTTCGTCGTTTGAGATCCCTTGCTGGTTCCACTGTTGGTGATGAAGGCATAATTAGGGAACTATGGATGAGACGCCTGCCGCCCGAGGTACAGCGAATTTCAACAGCACAGCGGGACTTACCTTTACAAAAAGTGGCTGAAATTGCAGATGCCATTGCTGAGACTTCATCATCAGTGCCTCAAGCTGTTCATGCAGCTCAATCCTCACCGGCTCTCAGTGAGCTTGAAAGCATAAAGATGGCAGTACTTGAGCTTACTAAAAAAGTAAATTCTCTCACCAACAGCAGACAATCGAGGCAACGCTCTAGATCTAGGTCTAGATCGTCATCGCAGTCTGGGACTCGCCTCTGCTGGTACTACCATAAATAGTTTGCTGCTAGGGCGACCAAATGCACCGCTCCCTGCAGTTGGTCATCTGAGCAGAGAAACGCCAGCAGCAGCCAGTAGTGGCGGCATCTGACTGCTTCTATACCAGCCGCCGTTTATTTGTGACTGACTCTACATCAAAGGTCCGTTTCCTGATTGACACAGGTTCTGATCTTTGTTGTTATCCCCGGCAGCTCCTTAAGGGTAAGCACTATCCTACAGGATTCGATGTGCGCGCGGCTAATGGCAGTTCCATTCGAACTTACGGCACTATTGCTCTCTGTTTGAACCTCGGGCTCCGCCGAGATTTCCGTTGGAATTTTATAATCGCGGACGTAGGTACGCCCATAATTGGTGCTGACTTTCTGGCCAACTACAATCTGTTGCCAGACTGCCACAACCGTAAGCTGATTGGCGGCTCCACAAACTTAGCCACGCGCGTCACAGTGGCGCAAATTTCACAAACTTGTGTTAAGACACTTGTTGTAGGGGACTCACCCTATTTCAAAATTTTGCAAGAGTTCCCTGGTATCACACGCCCTCCTGGTCTGCAGAGGACCATCAAGCATTCCACTGCACATCACATTGTGACAACCGAAGGCCCACCGGTATCTGCACGCCCGCGCCGCCTCGCCCCACAAAAATTACAGGCAGCCAAAAAGGAATTCCAGGAGATGGTTGCGTGTGGCACCGCCAGACCTTCCAATAGCCCCTGGTCCTCGCCACTACATATGGTTAAGAAAGGTGAGAATGGCTGGCGCCCTTGCGGCGATTACCGTGCGTTAAATGCCCGCACCATTCCTGACCGTTACCCTGTCCGTTATATAGGGGACTTTGGCCAAGACTTGGCTGGAGCTACTGTGTTTATTTAGCACTGCTGATGTCGTCAAGGCCTATCAACAAATACCGGTTACGCCCGAGGATATTGCTAAGACGGCTATCACAACGCCATTCGGGTTATTTGAGTTCCCCTATATGACATTCGGGCTTCGTAACGCGGGACAAACCTTCCAGCGTTTTATTGACGAGGTGGTGCGTGGCCTGGACTTTGTATTTCCCTATGTTGACGACATTTTGGTATTTTCCCACTCGAAAGAGGAGCATGAAAAACACTTTCGTGCCCTCTTTCAGCGATTGTCCGAATATGGTATCGTTTTAAATACCTCTAAATGTGTCTTTGGCGCTGAGGAAGTGACGTTTTTAGGCCATCGGATTTCCAAGGACGGCATTCGTCCACCACCGGAGGCCCGAAACGAACGTATCGAGGCCCTTAAAAATTACCCCTTGCCAAAGACAGTGGAAGGCCTCTGCAGATTTTTAGGGATGGTAAATTTTTACCGCCGTTTTCTCCCTAATGCGGCTGAGTATCAAGCTCCACTCATAGACGTATTAGCCTCCACCCAACTAAAAGGAAAGAAACCAGTTCCTTGGACACCGGACCTGGAAGCAGCTTTTCACAAGTGCAAAGAGCACTTGGCAAGTGCTACCATTCTTGCTCATCCGGATACTACAGCTTC
Organism: Mythimna separata; assembly: GCA_030763345.1. Classification (NCBI taxonomy): domain Eukaryota; kingdom Metazoa; phylum Arthropoda; class Insecta; order Lepidoptera; family Noctuidae; genus Mythimna; species Mythimna separata. The sequence continues at coordinate 10,651,965 of CM061174.1, read as the reverse complement.
ACTGGGACTCTTCACAGACGCGTCTTCTACTCATATTGGTGGATGCCTGCAACAGCGTGTTGAAGATTGTTGGCAGCCTCTTGCATTTTTTAGTAAGAAGCTTACTAACAGGTAGACAACGTGGCCTGCTTACTATCGCGAATTATTAGCTGTCTACGAGGCTGTCCAACATTTTCGGCACGTTCTTGAGGCTCAGCATGTGACTATTTACACCGACCATAAACCCTTGGTCTATGCATTTTCACAGCGTCGCGAAAAGTTACCCCCTGTACGGCTCAACCAACTGTCGTTCATTTCGCAGTTTACCACAGACATCGTTCATGTCAGTGGCAAGGATAATGTGGTTGCCGATGCGATGTCACGTATTGAGACTATTCGGCTTGATGACAATTTTACCGACCTTGCCAACGACCAAGTCGATAACGAAGAACTGCTCGAGACGTTAGACAAGTCTTCTGTCAAACTTGAAAAAGTTTTGATCCCCGGAACTGACACTTATGTCTATTGTGACACCTCCACCGGGAAAGCTCGCCCATTTGTTACACCCAAATTTCGACGCGCGGTTTTCGGTAAGGTACATAACCTTAGCCACCCAGGCATTCGAACTTCAGCCAAACTTGTCTCCGAGCGTTTTGTATGGCCTAACATCCAGAAGGATTGTCGTAACTGGGCTCGATCTTGCTTGGATTGCCAACGCAGCAAAGTTAGCTCACCTTGTTAACTCACCTCTCGGCAATTTCGCCTTGCCCTCCAAGCGTTTCCGCCATGTCCATTTGGACATAATCGGTCCTTTGCCTTTCAGTAAAGGTTTCCACTAATGCTTAACGGCTGTCGACCGGTATAGCAGGTGGCCTGAAGCATGGCCGATGGTGGGTATCACCGCAGAGGAGGTGGCCGAAACATTCTTTAGCGGCTGGGTTGCTCGTTTTGGTGTTCCGTCCTTAGTCACTACAGACCAAAGTCGGCAATTTGAGTCTGCCCTCTTTCAAGCCCTAATGCAAATTTGTTCCTCCAAACGCGTTCGTACCACGAGTTATCACCCGTGTGCGAACGGTTTGGTTGAACGAATGCATCGGCAACTGAAGGCGGCTCTAATGAGCCATCATGGATCTTGGTACAAAGCCCTGCCCCTTGTCCTATTAGGCATGCGCGCCGCTATCAAAGAGGACCTAAAAGTGTCTCCCGCCGAGGTAGTTTACGGAGAACCACCATGTATGAATGTTTGAACGTTATTAAATTCAGTCTTTTTCGAAACCGTCAACCGACATCTTTTATTAGGTTATGGGCGAATTAGATTTTGCAAAGTAGATAAAAGTTATTGCGTTATTCGAAGTGTTATTGTTAGATTGTTAGTTTTATTTACGCGTGTGACATCAACTACTCAAAAATTCAAGATGAACTCAAATTTTCTTGCGAATGTGCCAAAGCTCAAGGGTCGCGAGAACTATGATGACTGGGCGTTCGCTGTTTAAAACTTGCTGGTACTTGAGGACACGGACAAGTATCTCAAGCAAGAAGCAGCAGCGACAGATGCAGCACAGAAAGTAGCAAATGCCAGAGCACGCGCAAAATTGTTCGTGCACATAAAGAAGACTAAGACAACAAAAGAGTTATGGACAAAACTAAAAGCCCTATTTGATGATATGGGGTTTTCAAGACGAATAACTTTGTTACGTCATTTAATCTCCATCAGACTAGAAAAATGTGAAAATATGACCAGTTACGTTACACAAATCGTAGAAACTTCGCAACGACTAAATGGTACTGGATTCATAATAAACGATGATTGGGTTGGGTCATTGTTACTAACCGGTTTACCAGATAAGTTTATGCCAATGATCATGGCTATTGAGCATTCAGGGATTAGAATCACGGCAGATTCCATAAAAACAAAATTGTTAGATATAGAAAATGGCGACTCAGTTGAAGTAAGCAGCAGTGATAATAATTCCGCATTTATCGCGCGAAGTTAGCAAAAAAAAAAAACTTGGTAAAGTTGGCAGCAATGGCAAACATGGCAGACCGACTCAAAATATCTTGCCCCTAATACGTCAAACTTAAGTGACAGACCTAACAAAACAATAACATGCTACAAATGCAAACAATCTGGACATTATTTGTCGCAATGTCCATTTAAAAATGATAAAACAGAGAAGAAAAAACAAACGAATGCATTTAGTGTAGTTTTTCTGAGCGGTAATTTTAATAAGTGTGATTGGTATGTTGTGGCTTTGATTCTAGAGCCAGCACATACATGACTGCAAACGAAAGTTGATTGACAAATAGGAAAGATTCGTCAAATCTACCTGAAATCACAGTAGGAAACAATACGAGAGTGCCTGTATTATGTGCCGGCGACGTAGAAGCCACGACGAGTTACGGTTACGAGATCACAGTGAAGAACGTATTGTGCGTACCGACACTTGCGACTAACCTGTTATCAGTTAGTGAATTGATAAAAAATGGAAATAGTGTTGTGTTTGAACCCGGCCGATGCCTTATAAAAAACAGATCTGGACATTTAGTTGCTGAGGCGGAACTTGTCAATAATTTATACAAGTTAATCTTACAAAATGAGACCTGTTTGCTATCATCATCAGCAGCTGACAAACATGGCACAGAAGGCTCGGGCACTTAAACAGCACAGATATGAACAAGATGAAGCAAGGTTTAGTCAGTGGAATGGATTACTCGGACAAGTTTGTGACCAGTAAGTCTAGCTGTCAAGTTTGCTGTGAAGGAAAACAGTCGCGATTACCATTCTCGACGGTACACGAGCTACAGAAATCTTACAGATTGTGCATTCAGACATCTGTGGACCGATGGAGTGCAAATCAATAGGTGGTGCAAGGTATTTTTTGTTGTTTATAGATGACTTTACCAGAATGACCTTTATATACTTTTTAAAGTGCAAAAGTGAAACACTAACTTGTTTCAAAGAGTTAAAGTCGATGGTGGAGAATTATCAAAACAAAAGAATAAAAATATTGCGCACAGACAACGGGTGTGAGTATTGTAGCAACGTTTTTCGAGATTTTCTGAAGTATTAGGGAATTATTCATCAGAAAACGAATCCTTACACACCAGAGCAAAACGGACTCAGCGAAAAAAACAACCGGCAGGCTGATTATGTATCTTGCAAAAGCCAAGCGATAGCAAAAATTGCACGAAAATTGCTCTTCAATCGCTAATTCGTATTACGTATTAGCGAAAACCACGCGATAGCAATCTAGCGACAGTGCTGCCTCTATGGAGCAATCGATTAACTAAAATGTGCATTGTTGCACTCGAATCCCTAGCGATAGCGTTTTACTCCGTATTACGTATGGTTTTTGACAGCGATGCGACAGCGATCGGCAAGCAAATTTAGCTGTCAAATTGCGTTAACCATTTCTTTGATTGTTGATCGCTTGCTTATCGCTCTCTGATTGCCAATAGAAATTAGCTTTCTATATCGAGTATTTTATTAGTTAAATTGTGTAGTTATATCTGCAGCGTGTGTTTAATTAACATTTCAACTTATTGGGTGTGCGTTAAAAGACTTTATTCAGTGCCAACATATTATACATTTGCCTATCTTAAGTTTCCTTAGACCTTGAACTTAGACCTTGAACTAAGGCCAACACCTTTGGCTAAAGTGGTATGTTCTGCCAGACAGTTCAAAAGCTCATTGGATTCTCGGTTGGTCATTTTATACTGAAACAGGATAAATTACTTTTACTCTTTAAAGTAACTTTATTGCACTAACATATATAAAATAAAATAATATTATTTTAAAACTTGTTGACTTAGTAGTAGAATATCGTTTGGAGTCCAAGTAAACACTGATTTCATTCCTTTATCCATCTTATGGTCGACACAAAGCTATTTTTAATAAAGTTCAAGTGGATTGAAGTGAATTTTAAGTTAGGCACATTTTTTTTTTCTTTTCCAAAACAATCACATCTGTTCGACATCTTTAAATGGCTGTAAGTTTTTAGGGTTCCGTAGCCAATTGGCAAAAACGGAACCCTTATAGTTTCGCCGTGTCTGTCCGTCCGTCCTCACTTAATTTCTGTGACCGTTAGCTCTAGAAAGCTAAAATTTGGTACCAATATGTATGTCAATCACGCCAACAAAGTGCAAAAATCAAAATTGGAAAAAAATGTTTTATTAGGGTAGCCTTAGGGGGGCTACCCTAATAAAACATTTTAACACATGTAAAGTAAACAGCGATTTTTTTTTAATTTCACCCCTAACGTGTGATGTATTGTTGGATAGGTATTCAAAAATGAATAGGGGTTTACTTAAATAAAATTTTGATAATATCAATAATTTCGGACATAATCGCTCCAAAAGTAAAAAACCGTGTGTCCCCCCCCCCCTCTAACTTTTGAACTATAAGTTTAGAAAATATGAAAAAATCTGGAAAGTAAAGCTTTATAAAGACTTTCTAGGAAAATTATTTTGAACCTGATGGGACTAACAGTTTTTGAAAAGTTGGGTACACTTATTGTGACGGACGGGAAACTACGGAACCCTACACTGAGCGTGGCCCGACACGTTCTTGGCCGGTTTTTAACTCGTAGTTTGACAATAAATTAGTTCTCCAAATTGTTACTCAATTGCTGTTGGCGCTAGGGTCGCAGCAATAAGTGCATGGTAACAATCGGCGAGCGATCAGCAATCCATTTTTAGATAATACGGATCTTTTTGACGTTAAGCGATTGATCGCGCGTCGACTGCGCGATGATTGCGAATTGTTTGCTGATCGCTGTTTCATAGGTAATCAGCCCGCGGACCATTGTGGAGAGAGCTAGATGCTTACTTTTCGAAGCAGAATTGGACAAGAAGTTTTGGGCGGAAGCTGCAAATACTGCAGTCTACCTCAAGAACAGGTCTATTGCTTCAGGTAATAATAATATAAATATAATATATATAAATACTTTCTAAACTTGCAGAAATGCAAACACAATTTGAAATCATAAAAAACCAAATCATTAGACATAAAGCCCATTCATTACCAGTATCAAAGAATTTCAAGAATTTGAAAATTTGCTTTCAACAAACGATCCGGAAGTCATTTCTCAATTGAAGAATAAAATTTCAGTTGTATGCAGTAAGGGCAAAGGAAAGGGTTATAACAATGCCTACATTTTAATAGATGTTTTATTTGAAAGAAACTTTTTAAGGGATTGTTCATGGGCTGGAGGTTTGAAAACATAAAATAAAAATATGCTTCAAAAGTTTCAGGTTTTTTCATTCAAAACTTTCACACAACGCCATCTAAACTAGCAGAGCTTCTGTTATGGGTACTAGACAACTAATAAACATAATTATATATTTCTAAATACATACATATTATAGATAAATTACACCCAGACACAGAACAAATGATCGTGCTCATCACACAAACATTTGTCCTGGGTGGGAATCGAACCCACGACCTCCGTCACTAATCACTAGACCAACAGGCCGGCCAATTGAACAATTATTTGAACTGTGCGCCTAATTAATATTATGCTTTTCTCTTTTCAGAACTTATTTTTATTTGGATGTCAATAATTAGGTAACCCTCCAAATACTTCTCCTCACAATATATTCAGCTTCGGAACTACAAGGGCATAGACTTGGAGGCATTGTTGCATGATGCTGCTGGCATTGACTGGACGGATGTTCTACATGGTTCCTCTATCGACGACATGGTTACTAGTTTTAACAGTAAAATCCTTAACCTGTACGATCATCACGCCCCTATTCGTCGAGTGAAGGTTAGATATGTTCCAGCTCCCTGGCTCACTCCTGCTATTAAGGATGCGATGGCAAGTAGAGACCGTGCCAAAAGGAGGTTGAAGCGCTGTCCTTCCGAGCGCAACCAGAGTGTGTTTAGGGAACTGCGTAATCGCTGCAGTCGGATGTGTAGAGATGCAAAGAGACGCTACTTCCATAATTCTCTTGACAACCGGAACTCCTCGGAGGTTTGGAAGTTTCTGAAGACTGTCGGCATTGGTAAGTCCCCTGTCGCTGCTAGCAACGATACTGACGTGTGTGCTCTCAACAAACATTTCTCACTTCCTCCTGTTACCATAGATCCACACGTCAAATCAGCGACACTAAATAAATTGTCCTGTTTGCCTTTGCCGAAGTGTTCCTCTTTCGAGTTTCGTCCTGTGAGTGAAAATGATGTCAAGAAATCTGTCAATGCCATCTCCTCTTCTGCTGTAGGTAATGACAACGTTTGCTCAAGAATGATTTCTCCTATTCTTCCTGCACTACTTCCCGTCTTGACCCACATTTTTAACTTCTCCTTGTTTTCGGGCGCTGTGCCTGGTGTCTGGAAACAAGCACACATTATTCCATTACCCAAAATCCCTAACCCGGCCTCACTAACCGACTTCAGGCCAATTTCTATCTTTCCTTACCTCTCCAAAGTTCTTGAGCACATTGTCCATCAGCAACTTTCGCTTTTTCTTTCTAGTAATGATCTTCTTAGCCCTTTCCAATCCGGTTTTCGGCCTGGTCACAGCACTGTCACAGCTCTTTTAAAGGTTACTGATGACATCCGCTGGGCTATGGACCACAAATCTCTCACGTTACTTGTTCTTCTTGACTTCAGCAGTGCCTTCAATTCTGTTGATTTTGATATCCTTCTTGGAATACTTAAATCCCTAAACTTCTCCTCCTCTACTATTAGTTGGTTCGACTCCTATCTCAATGGCCGCTCGCAGCGGGTACGCCTTGATGAGTCTTCCTCGGATTGGTGCTGTCTTACTGCGGGTGTGCCCCAGGGTGGCGTTCTCTCTCCTCTTCTCTTTTCTATTTTTATTAACTCTGTCACGAGAGTAATTTCCTCTAACTTCCATCTCTATGCAGACGACTTGCAGCTCTACCATCACTTTCGTGGAGAGGATGCAGAAGCCGCCGTGTCCGCTGTGAACAGTGATCTGGAGCTGATAGGGGAGTGGTCGCAGTCTTTTGGGCTGAAAATAAACCCCAAGAAGTCCCAGGCCATGGTCATTGGCGGCAGATATATGCGGAACAAGCTTGATGTTGCGTCGCTGTCTCCACTTTGGTTCAATGGAGTTCAAATCGACTACGCGAAGACAGCCAAAAATTTGGGGGTGATCATGGACTCTTATCTGTCTTGGTCTCCACATGTCGCTGAGGTCAGTCGCAAAGTGCACTACACTTTTCATTCGTTGAAATGCCTCCAGAGTTTCTTGCCCTTGAAAACCAAAATTTCCCTCGCCCAGACACTAATCCAGCCCATCATCGACTACGCGGACGCGTGTTATTTGGATGCCACCGAGGAGCTTTTAAATAAACTTGAGCGTTTGCAAAATATTTGTATTCGTTTTATTTTTAATCTTAAAAAGTATGATCATGTCTCCAGCTTTCGCAAGGAACTCAAGTGGCTCCCAATCCGACTTCGCAGGAACTCTCGGTTGTTATGTCTGCTATATAACATCCTTCACAACCCGAAAATGCCTTCCTATTTGCGGGAAAGATTTTCCTTTTCTCGTCCTTCTGATGCACCTTGCAGGTCGCATCTAAAGAATCTCCTTAAATCCCCTCCCCACTCCACCTATTTCTACTCCTACTCCTTTACTTCGCACGCCGTACGGTTGTGGAACGCACTGCCGCCTGACATTAGGGGCTGTCAAACTCTAGCACTTTTTAAAAGTAGAGTGAAGGAGCACTATCTGTCCATTTCATCATAGTTGCAAATTAGTATGTATTTTTTATAGTATTATTTAGTATGTATTTTTTGTATTATTTATTGTAATATGTATATATTTATATATCTATAACTGCATGTTTTATTACTTTATTAATAACTATTTTGTATATATCTATTGTCCTTTAACTGTCACACACGGTGTCTACTTCTCTTTCTCTTCCAACTCTCCTTTCGCGGTATGCTGGAAGAGATTTCTTTAGAAATAAGCATTACCCTTGTACCTATTTTCTGTCTCCTTTTTCTTTTCTTATTCTGTTGTGTGTGTACAAAAACTGTTAAATAAATAAAAAAAAAATACTTTCTTCAGTTACTGTATACTTTTACTTTTTTTCTCTTTATTTTAGTTTGTCTACTTTTTTTGTTTGATTACTTTCACAAGATCACTAATTTTAGTTCTAAGTATTATTCTTGTTATACATATTATACTTAGAAACTTTTCTTTTAGTCAAACGTTAAGTACGTTATAGTAACGATAAGTTACATTAAATTAATCAATAATGCCCCATTGTTCAGTTTGTAATATATTGGTAGATAATAGTCGATGGTCTGGTCATTTACGTAGTAATAATCATAAAACCAATAGTGCGACCACTGTTTTTGACACTGTCGCAATTATTAATTCTGCATTTAAAAAACGAATCGTTAGTTACAAGATCACCGCAACTGGCGAACAAATAAATAATTTTCTTGAAATGTTTCTCATTAATATTAGTAGACAAGTTAAAACTTAAATAAATCAATCATTATTGAAACATACAGCTCTGAAAATAAATTTTGAACTTTTTTTTTTTTCTAATGTTTAAAAATGATCAAAAAGAAATAAAATCATTCTACACAAAAACATTGTTGTTAATTTTAATTACGACTTTGATTCAATTTATAAAGCAGTGATTGATTTATTGTTAAAGAAAATTGAAGAGTTTCAGGAGAGAGATAGCGGTTGGACATTTTTAAGCAATTCCCATGTAGAAATTAATATTAATAAATATCAACCTCTCGGCGGATCTAAATTTATAACTTTACCGAAATGTATAAAAAATAAAAAAGCTTGCTTGAATATTCGTAACAATGATGAGTATTGCTTTTTATGGTGCGTAGTAGCGGCTCTGTACCCTACTAGCCAACATCCCGACAAAGTTTCATCTTATCCTTACTTTCAGGATGTTTTGAAAGTTGATGGTTTGACATTTCCGATAACATTTTCAGACATAGCTGTCTTTGAGAAAAATAATCCGTTTTTGAATATTTACGTGTATGGTTTAAAAAATAATAAAACTATCATTGAACCTTTGTATTCTACATCGAATCATAAATCTAAGAGCATCCATCAATTGTTCTTGGAAAATAATACTAATACTTATTATTGTCTTATCATTGATTTACCTTGTCTAGTCAGAAATCAGATAACCAAACACCATGGTAAACTGTACTTCTGCGAAACGTGCTTATTGTTTTTTCCAACGCGCACCTAAATTGATTCACACCTATGTGGAGGGATTGCCACGGTATTACCAGAAAAAGGAACATTTTTAAAGTTCAAAAATTACGATAGAAAACAAAATGTTCCTTACGTCATATTATATGCTGATGTCGAAACGATACTTGAACCCATTTCCGGCGAAGATTTCAACACCGCTAACACGTCATATTCTCACCGACACGTGCCGGCTGCGTTCGCCTATAATATAGTGTCATCATTTAACGATACGGTTGGTGACTATAGAAGTTATCGCGGAAAAGATTGCGTTTCAAAATTTATACATTTACTGACTGAAGATGCTAAAGCAATACACAGAATTCTCACTCAAAACGAGCCTATGATATTCACAGATATAGAGTCTGTCAAGCGAGTCGTGTCCACAACCCTTTTACTGATTTCTTATAATGGCAATACTATGATCTGTCAAACAGATTATCACAAATTCTGTTATAACCTCGTAATAATCCGGTTTTTGTTGAGTTTTTTAATTACTCAGATACCCGCGAAACGAGACACAATAGTAAAACAATAACAGCGCGGTCTCATAGGACCGGTTGGGGATTCAAACGTTAATGTTATAATGCCGAAACCTATTAAAAGTAGTGTCAGTAGCTTGTTGTTTACAATGATTAATAAATAAAATCATGTACAGAGTGAATCTGACGACGTGTTATCGCAAAAACGACGACTTTTTGATGAAATCGTTTCAACATCAGGTAGGTTGGCAACAACATATTGATACTTTCAGCACAATAAACTTATCTGACTTTTTTTATTTTACTGTGATGTGATCACGATTTCCATTTTGGTTTAGATCCAGACGTCGTGTTCATGGCCGTGAAACTTACTGAGGCATCTGTATGTGAAAATTACTATAAAGATTGTTGTCATTTTTTTTTTCAGCCACCTTTGATGATGAATTAATAAAAAGCACAATTCATAATTTAGTTAAGCAAGTCATAGCCATAGAAGACAATAAAAAAATGAAATCTGAAACAGACTATCTGACAAAAATTGCTGCTATGACAGGTTAGTACACATTTATTGGTTTACCCTGCATTTTCTACACATTATTTTGTTATCATGAAAGGACATTGCCAATCCTTGTATGGGAGTTGGACCAAGTGCTGCCCAGAATGAAGACCTAGTGCATTTGGTTCCTCAGGCCAATACTAATCATTAACATGAAGCGCATCAAAATCGGCTCCTGGAGTCAAGAAAAAAAAAGGTTTTTCTAACCTAACCTAACCTAAGTTAAAAATCTTTGTGTGGAAGTTTGACCAAGTGCTGCCCAGAATGAACACCTAGTGCATTTTGTTCCTCAGGCCGATACTAATCATTAAACCAAAGCGCTTCAAAATCGGCTAATGGAGTCAAGAAAAAAAAAGGTTTTTCTAACCTAACCTAACCTAAGTTAAAATCTTTGTGTGGAAGTTTGACCAAGTGCTGCCCAGAATGAACACCTAGTGCATTTTGTTCCTCAGGCCAATACTAATCATTAAACCGAAGCGCATCAAAATCGGCTCCTGGAGTCAAGAAAAAAAAGGGTTTTTCTAACCTAACCTAAGTTAAAAATCTTTGTGTGGAAGTTTGACCAAGTGCTGCCCAGAATGAACACCTAGTGCATTTTGTTCCTCAGGCCAATACTAATCATTAAACCGAAGCACATCAAAATCGGCTCCTGGAGTCAAGAAAAAAAACCGTTTTTCTAACCTAACCTAACCTAAGTTAAAAATCTTTCTGTGGAAGTTTGACCAAGTGCTGCCCAGAATGAACACCTAGTGCATTTTGTTCCTCAGGCCGATACTAATCATTAAACCAAAGCGCTTCAAAATCGGCTAATGGAGTCAAGAAAAAAAAGGGTTTTTCTAACCTAACCTAAGTTAAAATCTTTGTGTGGAAGTTTGACCAAGTGCTGCCCAGAATGAACACCTAGTGCATTTTGTTCCTCAGGCCAATACTAATCATTAAACCGAAGCGCATCAAAATCGGCTCCTGGAGTTAAGAAAAAAAGGGTTTTTCTAACCTAACCTATCCTATGTAAGTTAAAAATCTTTGTATAGAAGTTTGACCAAGTACTGCCCAGAATGAAGACCTAGTGCATTTTATTTCTCAGGCCAATACTAATCATTAAACCGAAGTGCATCAAAATCTACTCCTGGAGTCAAGAAAAAAAAGGGTTTTTCTAACCTAACCTAACTTAAGTTAAAAATCTTTGTGTGGAAGTTTGACCAAGTGCTGTCCAGAATGAACACCTAGTGCATTTTGTTCCTCAGGCCAATACTAATCATTAAATCAAAAATGGATTTGAATTCAAAAAAAATAAAAATGAGAGATCTCTTCTTCTTGAAAAGTATGAACTAGCTGCATGGCGACATAGGTATCTCAGAGCTATTGATGAAAAGCGGAAACAAGGAAAATTAATAGTTTACCTCGATGAAACCTATGTCCACCAAAATTATAAAGTTAAAAAATCATGGCAAGGGCCATCAACAAGCGGTGTAATTGATAAAATATCATCAGGCAAAAGACATATTGTTGTTCATGCTGGATCCGAAAAAGGTTTTGTCCCCAATGCTTTATTAGTATTCAGTACTAAATCAAAAATGGCAGATTATCATGATGATATGAACAGAAATAATTTTATGAAATGGTTACATGAAAAATTAATACCTAATTTAAGTCAGCCCAGTGTCATTGTTATGGACAACGCTAGCTACCATGTAACACAAATAAATAAGCCACCATCTATGAATGATTTAAAGGCTGACATTCAGAAATGGCTAACTGAAAATGGAATCCATTATGAAGAATTTTTCACAAAGGCTGAGCTTATGTGCCTTGTGAATGAAAATAAAACAACTCCAATCAATATATGAAGCTGAAGAATGTTTGAAACAACATGGCCATGAAGTTTTAAAACTTCCACCATATCATTGTGAGCTGAACGCTATTGAACTTATATGGAGTTTGGCTAAAAGAAAAATAGCCAGCAAATATAAAGCAAGAGACAGGATATCCGAAACTGAGTTGGAACCTTTCATCCATTTCTGTGCGTAATGATGATACTGACAGTGATTTCTCATATGAAGGCATTGAATTTCTTGATTCTGATTTTAGTTCTGATTGTGACAAATAAATACTTCATTGAAAGGTTTTTTTTTTAATTATTTCAAATATGTTTTTTTTTAATCAAAAATTCAAGTATCGATAAGTTTTCAGTGTGCTATATCAGTGTTGACACCTGAAAGATTTTTGAATTTGCCGCCTTTTTCATGGGACTAGACTCGCTTGACAGACTCTAGATGCTCTTGATTTCAAACGCGCTGTTAAGTGCTACGTTTGTGAAAATTTACTGTTGAAAGATATGATGTTTAGGGATCACTGTCATATAACAGGTAGCCAGTACCGGGGTGCAGCACATCGACACTGCAATCTACAACTCAAAGTACCAAAATTCATCCTGGACAAATTAAAATAACACCCAAGACTTGATTGTTTTGACAGCTGTCGCCGAAACCATCCTATAATAAATTTTTCGACACACTTGCTCATAAAATGGCTGTTATTGCACTGCACTTAGGTATATAAAGGGGCTCGTTACCAAACTGTGACATTTTGATTACTATTATGCACATGTGCGGTAATGTAGTTAGAACCTTTTTGTTTAACCTCTTTTTTGTCAAAAAGAGTTTTAAGACAAAAAAGAATAAAAGTTATTGTGTTCAATAGCATAAATTAATGTTTTACTTACTTATTTCCTGCAATTTCGTGATTAAATAAACTATTTAAAATTTTACATATTTAATTAATTAAATTTTTTATCAAATTTGTATTTTCTGTTTATATGCAACCTCATTCTTATTTTTTCTAAACCAACAGCTAGAGTAGCTAGTCTATGGCCGCCATTTTTTGCGCATGCGCGCGTTTAAGAAAAGTCAATTTTTTAGCCGCCATATTTAAAAATAAAGCACAGATTTTATAAATATGCCTACAACAACTATTTATGAGGAAAATGATTTGTGCTGTACGCAAGAAAATCTATGTCATGGGACCACTATTCAGTCAAAATAGTTAATTATAACTTTACTGACTGCACATTTACGAATTGTTTCTTTAGATAAACTTTTCATATTATACCTACTAAATACGAGGGCGGTCCGATAAGTACTTAGCCTACAAAAGAAAAATAAAAAAATTGGAAAAGTGGCGATGTATTTCTCAACATAGTCTTCTTATAGCTCGATTCACTTAACCCGTTGGTGCTCCAACTTTTTTAACCCGTCTAAAAAAAATATTTTCTAGAGGTCTGTAAAAAGGGCTTCCGTGGCGACTATAATTTCCTAATTCGATTCAAATTTTTGCCCAGCGAGTGGATTTTTCAAGTTTAGAAACAAAAAGACGTTGCACGGGGCCAAACCCAAAGAATAAGAAGGGTGGAGCAACAGTTCATAGCCTAATTCGTCCATTTTGGCCATGGCGACGGAGGAGTGTGAGCCGGTGTGTCGCCATTGTGGAACAACACTTTTTTCGTCGCCAAATGAGGCCGTTTTTTCTGCAATCCGGCGTCGAATCGACGCCATTTTTCGGCATAGGAGAGCCCTGTGATCGTATTGCCCTTCTTCAGGTAGTCGATGTAGATCACTCCTTGCGAATGCCAGAAAACGGTGGCCATCACGTTTCCGGTCGATAGGACAGTCTCGCCTTCTTCCGAGCACGTTCGCTGGATGAAATCCACTGTTTCAAATGTTTCTTGGTCTCCAGTGTGTACCAGTGGTTTCATGTTTCCTGGACAGTCACAAAATGATGCAAAAGCTCCTCCGTATTGTGCTGAAACAGCATCAAACACTGCTCTGAAGTGTTCTTACGGTTGAGGTTGTTGTCTGAAATTAACAAACGCGGCAGCGATCACGCAGACAGCTTTTTCATGCCCAATAATTCATGGAGGATATGACCTATGCGATGCCCAATATCTCAGCTATCTTGCGCACCTTCAATCGATGGTCTACCTATACGAGATCATGGATTTTTGCCACTTTATCTTCCGTGGTAGCCGTTTTAGGGGCATTTGGGCGTGGCTCCTCAAAAGTGGACTGGCGCACACGTTTAGGTCAATAAACCAATTTTGACAATCGCCATCGAAAGAGAAGAGTCACCGTACACAATATCCAAGCGCTCTTTGATTTTTCTGCGCGACTTCCCTTCCAAAAATAAGAATGGAATGACCGACCGATATTGCACAATTCCATTTTTCTAAAATCCGTCGACACGCTAGTTTCCAGACGCGGTCAAAAAAAAACTACGAGTCCAATTCGGCTAAAATTTTGAAAGGAGCCCTCTAAGGAAATGTACAACATGATAAAAAAAAAATCTTGCGATAGTGGCGCCATGGGGCGGTGAGGCTAAGTACTTATCGGACTGCCCTCGTAAAGTTGTTTTTTAATTTATTTTCTTCACAAGTGTGTCGAAAAACGTCGTATGATACACGTGAGTAATTGGTCATTATCGTTCTTGATTCTCTTAAGACCCTCGCCATGGCTCGGGTCTTAATACCACCGCGACGATAATGACCCACATTACACACTTGTATCATAATGTACTATTGTATAATAAAATAATTTCGATATCGAATTAACTATCAAAAAGTCCGCATTTGTTGCAAGAAGAATGAATTCATATAGAAAACCAATCATAAAATAATAAGAATTTGATAAGTTGGATTGAGTTGATGACGTGTTGTGCAAAAGGGTGATGAAAAAAGCATGCACGCAAATGTTAGTTAAGCATGGTGGAGAGTCAGTAATGATTTGGAGTGATGGTGGTTCCGGCCGTCAGGAATCTTGTGCAAGTAAAAGGAATTTTAACCTCTAGAACCCCGTGGGGACCACCAATATTTTAAACAAAGATCGTAAAGTACTGTGTGTCTAAGGTGGCCCTTAGTGTTCAGACGAAGCGACGCCTGCAGCCCAGCGTGCAACCGGCCCAAAGAAAGTTGCCCGGCGTGTGCCGGGAGCCGCCGCTTCCCAGGGCGACTGCGCCACAATGTGACACTGACAGTGCCTAGTTTTATATTTTTTTGTGTTTTGTGCCATAGTTTTATTTAAGGAATTTTATAACAGTTTAGTGCAGTGTACATATAAAATTAGATTTAAATAAGTTTAAAAAAAATATTGTTTGTTACCTGTAAGTACTTTTTAATGCCTTTATCCTCTAACGACAGTGGTGAAGCCGTACGAGGAGCCAGTCAACCTGCCACATCGTTGGATGTCCTAGTGAGATGTCCCCACTGTTCCCAAGCACGCTTTTTTAGGGGTGAACATGGCTTGAAGGTACATTTGGGAAAGAAGCATAAACCCCACAATGTACCTTCAACGTGTCCAGCTATACACACACCCTTTACCCCTGATCCTTCTCCTCAGCCCTTTTGGAAAACTCTCTCAAAATTAAAATCGTCAACTCCTGTTCTAAAAAGAGTCCCCCGTGGTGCGAGAGCAACTGTTGCTTTAAACCTAGCACGATGTGTCCGCCTCGCCGCCCGGGAGAACTCTTTTAGTGCTTGGGAACAACTACTCACCTTCCCGTTTAGGATTCTACATGTGCAAAAAAATTTGGCAACAAAAAGAACTTTAACAGCTCAAATTAAAGATAACTGTAATATTTCGGCCCTAAGTTTCGAATCTAAATTAACATCGCACTTCCTCCAAAGAGGGTTATTGCATCATGTGGAGTCTAAACTAGGCGAGGGTGATATCCGAGGTGCTGCTAGGATTATCTTTAGCAGCGATGTGGTTGCGCCGGACTCTCCAGAGACACTTACGGCTCTGGAAAACAAACACCCGACCCCGGCGGATGACTTCATCTTCCCTGATCCTCCCAATTCAGAAACCAATTCCCTCCAAATTTCAGCCCAACAGGTATGTGCGGCCGTGTGCTCCTTTCGGAGTGGCTCTGCCGGCGGTCTCGACGGCCTGACGCCTCAACACCTCAAGGACCTAATGTGCGCAGGCGCCGGGGAAGCTGGCGAGTCCCTTCTGAAGGAGCTGACGGCCCTCATAAATCTCATGCTCTGCGGCAATGTGAACGAAGCCGTCATTGATGTCCTTTACGGCGCAAACCTGTGTGCTTTACGCAAAAAGGATGGCGGCATTCGTCCCATTGCCGTAGGGTCTACCTACCGACGTATCGCAGCCAAAATTTGCTGTGCATTTTATAGAGAAGAACTTGCCTGTAAATTCCAGCCCCTACAGCTGGGTTTCGGATCCAAAGGGGGCTGTGAGGCTGCGGTACACGCCCTTTTCACCTACCTCAACAGGAACGAAGGTGAGGTCATTCTTAAGGTTGACATTAAGAATACCTTTAATTCCGTGAATAGGGACACCTTGTAGACAGAAGCTCAAAGAGAAATACCCAAAATTTACAGTTTTCTCTACCAATGTTACAGGCACCCCTCTAAATTACTTTATAAGGAAAACCTTTTAGAATCAGCAATCGGTTGTCAACAGGGTGATCCTCTTGGGCTAGTCATTTTCAGTTTGGCAATAAATCCAATCATTCGGCAACTAAATTCTAAATTCAATGTCTGGTATTTAGATGACGGAACCCTAGGAGGTGATGTAGACACGGTCTTAAAAGATTTAACTTTTTTGAAAAATAAATTTAATGCTATTGGTTTACAACTCAACCTCTCAAAGTGCGAAATTTACCTCACCCAATCGACTGACAGACAGACGACTTAAGCAAAATTTGACTCAATAGCACCAAATATTCAAATTACAGATAAAAATTCTCTTCACCTCCTGGGCTCCCCAATTTTCGATGAATCTTTTCCAACTTTCATTGAACAGAAAATACAAAACTTTTAATGATGTCTCGGAAAAACTTTTCAAAATTAACATGCATTCGGCTTTCACACTCATTCAATACTGTTGTTTTGGGCCAAAATTTACATATACCCTCCGCTCCTCCCATCTTTGGAAACATCCACAACTTTTGGAAAAAGTCGATCAAATTATTAGAAACACTCTTTCTTCGATCCTAAATGTGGCTTTGGACGACCGAGCATGGCAGCAAGCCACGCTTCCCATTCGGATAGGTGGCCTCAGCTTCCGCAAAATTTCGAGTATAAGTTTACCAGCATTCCTTTCCTCGGTGCACGGTACTGAAACTTTAACCAGGAATATTTTATCTTCCTCACTGGTTAATAATGAGGTACCGTGCTTGTCCGATGCGTTGAATGCTTGGAAAATGGCTTGTCCCATCACGGATGTGCCCGACAACCTGTCCTCGCAGAGACTGTGGGACGTGCCGCTCTGCAGTATTGTACGTAACAACCTATTAAATACATCGTCAAGTACTGCCGAGCGTGCGCGTCTGCTGGCTATGGGGGAATGAGTTGTTAACGGAAGACAGTTCTGGTAACATAAAATCTCTTGAAAATCAACCTCTTGTGGATATCTATTCTATTGACGATCATGTACTTGTTCGCTATTACCAAAGGAGAAGATGGACATACTACGTGGGTACAGTAAAAGCAATTAAGCTACAAAACAATGAAATGGAATTTTCGATCATATTTTTTAATAGCCGCACAGGTCGATCTTCAAGGTTAAGCAACGCTTGCCTAGGTTGGTCTGTGGATGGGTGACCATCTTAACATAACGAGTTTCCTCCGTGCCTCGGAAAGCACGTTAAGCCGTTGGTCCCGGCTGTTATTTGGAGATCTTTGGCAGTCGTTACGGATAGTCAGAAGCCAGTAAATCTGACTCCAGTCTTGCCATGAAGTACCGTGTTACCCCAGTTAATGGGTTGTGGAGGTCTGGTAGGCAGCCGCTCCTCGTAAAATACTGGTATTCAGCTAAATCCGGCTTGACTGGAAGCCGACCCCAATATAGTTGGGAAAAGGCTAGGTAGATGATGATGATGATGATGATTTTTTAAAACGATCAAAAAACCTTCGCTCAAGTTTGTAACAACAAAAAGAGTTGACAGGGATGAAGTCCCACAGATTTCAATAATAAAGAAACTTGAACTGAAAGTTAATTCAGAAAATCCGAAAGAATTCTTTCTGTGCAATGATGAAGACAAAGTTTTCTTTCTGTAATTTGTATTTTTTTAAGTGATTTCGTTCAAAGATCTGGTGTTCGATCAGTAATTTAGCACAATTTATTTTGTTTTATTTTTAGAAAAAAGTTCATTTCATAAATTGTTGAAGATATTATGTTATTTCTTTAGACTATTTTTTTGTTTTGTTAATTTAAAATTGAAGTTCCTAGAATTGTTATTTTTTTTTCATTTGATCTCTATTTTAGAAGCTATAAGAGGAAGTGTTTTTATTTAGTTTTCTTAACTAAGATTTTTTAATTTTCATTTATTGAGCTATTCAGTTCCTTCACAATCTGTTATTATTTTCAATTATTCTTTTTTTCTATCTTATTGTAAGCAACAGCTTTTGAATGTTTATTCTTGTATGTTAATATTCAACTTTAAATAATTATAATTACCAAAACCTTGATATGCAACAAGAGTACCTCGAACGTGAGACTGTTTTGTTAATTAGATATAAGTCTACCAAAGAATAATAAAGTATTCGATTAAGCAAAGCTCATTTAATTTCTTTTACTTATATTTATGTAATGAACATGATTTAAAAAACATTCAATAACTTTATTTTGCCAAACATTAACATGCCGTAAATTGTCATTACCGTGATGCGATTGTGCGTACCGTGTCATGCAGTGTTTCAGTTTGTCATTGCCGTGTTTCAATTTGTCATTGCCGTGTTTCAATCTGTCATTACCGTGCTGAAAATTGTCATTACCATGTCTCTTAAAACTTTGAGGGGCTATAACTCTGAACTTTGGGGGACTTAAAGGAGGCCTCAAATGAAAATTTCATGTTGATGTTATAGTCTGTCGATCTAGATAAAAAAAAACACAAACATACAACTTTTTTCCATTTTAATAAATTTTGACAAATATGCACATTTCTCAAGAAATACCCTATTACTTTTAGACAAAGTCCTTATTTAAAACAGTACATAGAATTAAACACTCGGTTAAGACAAAAGGCAAAAAGTTCTTTCGAACAAGACTTTTTTAAATTGTTAAACAACAGTGTTTTTGGCAAGACATTGGAAAATACTGAAAATAGAGTAACCGTACATTTAGTTAATCAATGGTGTGATCAATCTAATCGAACTAAGAAATTTATATCCTCCGAGAGACTTGTAGCTAACCCCTATTTCCGTAGCGCTTCAATTCTAACTGAAAATTTAGTTGCTAATGTTGCTATACAAATGAAACGTGACCAAATTATTTTAGATAAGCCTATTTATAATGGATTCACTGTATTAGAACTTTCTAAGACACATATGTATGACTTTCATTATAACATTGTAAAACCTTTTTATGAAGATCGAGTGCAGCTATGTTATACAGATACCGATTCGTTTGTCTATAAAATATTCACGTTTGATTTTTATAGTGACTTAAAGTATAATTTTTTACAATATTTCGACACCAGTAACTATGATGACAAAAATAATTTTAAAATACCAATTATTAACAAAAAAGTTCCAGGTTTGTTCAAAGACGAAATGGGAGGAAAATATAAATATCAGATTTTGTTGGTTTGAGATCGAAACTTTACTCAATAAAAACAGTCGATAAAGTCATTAAAAATGCAAAAGGAGTAAACTCAAGTGTAATAAAAGACTTAAATATTACGAAAATATTTTATTAAATGGTGGAATTATTCGTGGAAAAAATATTATGTTTAAATCTATAAAGCACGAAATATTTACTAAGAGTGTCAACAAAATTGCCTTATCTCGAAATTACGATAAACGCTTAATATCTGTAGACCGAATATCAACGCGAGCCTGGGGTCGATCGCTTATTTTAAAACGCTAAAATTAATTTGAATGTAATTAGTAATAGAGTTAGAATATGATATATGTAACCTATGTAACATAGTTCTTGATCTTTAATGTATGATAAATATAATTCATAGTTTTAAAAAGCTAAGTTTATGCAAAGATATTAATTTAATAAAATGTGAATGATTATGACTACTTGTTTAATTTATATTATAAGACATTATCCTCCTTTTTTGTAGTTGGGTAAATAAAATGAAACCCGACCAAGATTTAAGGGTGCCACACACGACTAAGGTACTATTATTATCATTTTATTTTTTTAGTAAACTAGTGCGCCTCATCTTCAACGATTGCATTACTGCTTAACATCAGGTGGAATCGCAGTCAAGCACTGGTTTATAAAAAAATGTCTTAAGATACAATATCACTCGTCATACAATTCAATGCACCATTACACACGACGAAGAGATTTATTAAATATTTTCGTTAATAGGTGAATTGTATGGTGGTCTTAAGATAAAATATTATAGTATCGTAGCGCGCTTAATTTGCAACATGATATGCATGTTGAAACATGAATCGTTCATTTTACGTAAAATGTATTTTGTACGCAATACACCAAGACTGATTATACAAATTTCAAATAATGAATAGTTGCATCAATTGCATAACGCTGATCTTGCAAAATAACTATTACAAATACATAGCAGTGCATTACCCTCATAAATTTTTTGCATAGCAGTGCATTACCCCAGGTTTTTTGCGTTGGCAACACTAGTGACAGGTCGTGAAAAAACGATCTCTTAGATAAATTATTTTAAATATTTAATTAATTGTGTATATTTAGTTTAAAATCTATTGTTTACCGTAGCATTTACGTATAAAGTGTATCACTCAGTGTTTTTGCCGTGTTTTATGTCGTAATAATTCGTCAAAAATCGATAATTCGATAACATCGACCGGCTGTCAGTTTGGACTGGATTGCTGATTTGAATTCATCAAACCCGGGGAGTACTTTCTTTTATTTTATTGCTTAGCTTAGTTATTGTTTTACACCATTCACCACCTGTAAACACTGCTCAGGTTTCTGAGCTACGTCCAGCACACACCGGCACCGTTTATGTCTCCTTTTGCTTGACAAATTGTGGAAGCAAAATCGACGACGAAAACATTAGCCCAGACACAACCTTTATTACATTACTCTACACATTATCTAATCTATAATATCTTAATAACCTCTTCAAAACTTCGAACTATCCATTGTCTAACTGTCAAACTTATGTTTCCTCTAATTTAAATTACAAGTTTTTTTTAGTAATATTCTATATATAATTATTATTGTATTAAGTAGCCTTCTAATCAGTTATAGTTTTAAATTTTCTAGTAGTCGTACATTGTACTGAGTTTTTAATTAAACCTAGAATTTATTTTTATTTTCCTTTCACCTTCATAATTTTATTATCATTTCTGTACAATTCCATCTTTGTTTTCTTCTTGCTAACTGCTGTTTCCCTCTAACCTCAAGTTTTCAACTCACTAAGCATCTCCTCATATACTCAGTTGTTTCTTGTCTCATTTCAGGAGCAACATGATGACCCGCGGAGCAACAGTTCGTGACTTAAATGAGAAGCTGAATGCTGCACTGAAGGAGCTCGAGGTGTCAAGAAAGACCTGCAAAGACCTGCTGCGGGAAAGAGATGAAAATTAGGTGGAAGTCAAGGAGATAATTGACAAGAATACTGAACTGAAGAGACAGCTTGTTGAGCTGCACACCCAGCACGTGGACATCCTAGACCAGCATAACCATCTCCGTCAACTAGTGTCTGAATTTCAAGAATGCAGAGACACCCATGACCAGGCACTGGATCGCATATCAGGCCTTGAAGCGGAATTGTCTGTGGCGCACAGCACTTTATCTACCATCAACTCTTTAAGAGTTACAGAACAGGTTGCCAACACCAATAACCTCTTCGACAAGCTGGTTGGCAGTGCATCAGAGCAGGAGTGTAAGAATACTACCGTTACCATAGACCTAACTGGGGATGATACCTTAACAAAATGTCAAATTTTAAGTAGTCACAACAGAATTAAAAAATACATTAAAATCAATAAAAACATTAAAAAGTACAAGAAACTCCTAAAGTCACAGAATATTTATAAATATAATATTAACCTTAGAAAGCAACGTAGTAACTTACACAAACAACTGGTTGAGTGTAATTGCAATTTAGAAAAAAGTAAACTTATGTATGATAATGATATAGAGAACCTTCAAAAGGAACTCTTGAGTAGGGAAAATACAATAAAGGATATATTTTGTAAATATGAGTCTTGCCAACAGATGTTGAGTGAGCGCATGCAGGAGGCTTGTGAGTTGGTGGACTTGGTGAAGTTCAACGCAGAGAGATATGAGTCACTGACTAACAATCTCACCTGTAGTTGTGCTCCCACTCCGTCACCTCCCATGTCTCAATGTGAAATTCCTTCTGGTTCTGATTTTGTACCTCATCGTTCGGAATTATTAAACCCTAGTCAAGGTAACATTCTGGTGTACTCAGATAGATTAGGATCAGGTTTCGGGTCACTATTAAATAACTGTTGCAAACATACCATTGTGAGTCATTGTTATCATAACCTACATTTTAATGAGCTCGTTCATAAAATCAAAAATACTCAAATGAATGAGCAGACCACAGTGGTACTTTTGATTGGAAATAGTCATAACGTAACGAAAAGGGACATTGTTAATGGTATTGAAACCCTTCTAAAATTAAAATTAGGTAAATTAATATTGTGTGCTCTGCCATACTCTAATACTTTAAATAATCACGAAAATGACTTAATTTTTAAGCTAAATAATGTGATGCATCTTCTGTCATGCCGTCATAGTGACCGTTTATTATACTTTGACACTAACAATTTTGTTAGAGATTTTATTTTAAATCGGGAACATATGTTTCTTCCCATGAAAAGTCGACGTTTATTGGCTACTTTGTTAGCTTTTAATATACATACAGTTATTGATGATTTAACTGGGATTAGGTTAAGAGATGAATCAGTATTATCTAGGATACCTAGTAATACTGATAATAATTCTTTAAACTAGTAGATACGACCAAAGGGAAGCCTAACAATAAACTTTTATTATTCCATCAGAATATAAATCGCTTCTCTGGTAAAATTCTAGACGTGGAAATGCTAATAGATAAATATCATATGGATATCTTATGTTTTTGTGAAACCTGGTTAAAACCAGATAGAATGCTTTTTAATGTTAATAATTTTTCAGTTGCCAGTGCGTACAACAGAGCATCAATAGGGGGTGGTACTTTGATTTTATGTAGTAATTCCTTCAGATATAAGGAAAGGAAAGATATCACTGCTTGCTCGGTTGATCGCATATGTGAGGTAGCATGTGCAGAGGTGGAAGGCCAAACTTTCTTATGTGTCTACAGACCACCTGCATCAAACTTGACATCCTTTTTGATAACTATGGAAGAAATACTAAATAAACTCATTAGAGATAACAAGTTAGTTTTTGTCTGTGGGGATTTAAATATTGATCTACTATTGAATTCACCAGAAAAATGTAAACTTCTTTCGTTATTTAGTTCTTTTAATCTTAAATGTATATTTAATGAAGCTACAAGAATAACAGCTACTTCAGCTTCATGCATAGATAACATATTTACTAATTGTAATATAAAAGACTCATCCTTAATTAGTGGCGTGAGGTCTGACCATACTGGTCAGCTCGTATCTTTTGAGTTAGTCAAGAAGTTTCAATTAGATTCAACTGCAGAGTTTAGACCACTTACTAAAAATAAATTAAATTCTTTTAATAACAATGTTCTTAGTAGTCTCTCAACAGCCAATTTTGATTCGCAAGACCCCAATGTAAATTATGATACATTATTTTCTACAGTATGCCAAGAATTTAATAAGTCCTGTCCAATTAAAAGAGTTAAAATAAATAATAAATCCAAATTTAATGAATGGGCAACTGCTGGTATTAGAAAAAGCAGAGATACTTTGTATCAGTTATACTATGAAAAATCATTGACGTCTGATCCTAACTTTCATCACCGCGTTAGACTTTATTCAAAGATATTCAAAAGAGTCTGCGCCCAAGCTAAATCTAAGTCAATAAGTAAGACAATAGGAAATTCTAATAATAAAATTAAAACTGTCTGGAAGGTAATAAACAAGGAAACTGGAAAGACAAATCAACGAGATCGGAATGATTTGTCACTAAAAATTGATAATAGGATCATCTCGGATAAGTCAGAAGTGGCGGAGACATTAGAAAACTTTTTCACCAACATCCCAATAGAAGTTACGAAATCTCTCCCTTCTTCATCTTTGCTAGCTGAATCTTTTTTGAAAGAAAATTTCACTAAGGATATACCAACCTTTGAATTCAAGCGTATATCTATTGATACAATTAAGAAAACATTCCGAAGTCTTAACATAAAAAACACTGAGGACTTATGGGGTATATCCGTTAAGGTTCTTGGAGATATTATTGACACAATTGCTCCTATCCTAACAGGAATATTTAACCAATGTTTAGACAGTGGTACATTCCCTGATTTAATGAAACATAGTAAAGTAGTACCAATTTTCAAATCAGGAAGTAAGAGTGATCCCTCTAATTATAGACCGATATCTGTGCTTCCAGCATTAAGTAAAATCTATGAAAAAATCATGCTTGACCAGATGTTGTGTCATTTTAATTCTAATAGGATCTTGCATAGTCATCAGTTTGGTTTCACGAAAGGAAGGTCAACGACAGATGCAGGAGTGAAGCTCATCAGTCACATTTTGGAATCCTGGGAGAAGTCCCAGGATGCTATTGGCATATTCTGTGACCTGTCAAAAGCATTTGACTGTGTTGATCATAATACTCTGATCTGTAAATTACATCATTACGGAATTCGTGGACGAGCTGCTGATCTTGTTTTTTCCTATTTATCTTACAGGCAGCAAAAAGTAACCATTAGTGGGGCGACGTCCTCGG
The DNA here is from genome assembly GCA_030763345.1 of Mythimna separata. Taxonomy (NCBI): domain Eukaryota; kingdom Metazoa; phylum Arthropoda; class Insecta; order Lepidoptera; family Noctuidae; genus Mythimna; species Mythimna separata. The sequence goes on along the minus strand of CM061174.1, from coordinate 10,626,869 downwards.
GGTCTTTAGTAAAGATGGGCGTGCCCCAGGGTTCAATTCTTGGCCCTTTCCTTTTCCTGGTTTATATTAATGACCTTCCTTACATGATGGCTAGTTTATCTGATATAATTTTATTTGCTGATGACACTTCTCTTATTTTTAAAGTAGACAGAAAAGATGCGGATGTCTTGCATGTAAACGAAAGTCTGGCTGTTCTTTCGAAATGGTTCGCAGCTAATAACCTCTTACTAAATGCGAACAAAACTAAATGTATAAAGTTTTCGCTACCAAATGTTCCTCAAGTGGGCCTTAATTTAATGCTTGACGGCAAAAAACTTGATACTATTACGGACACTGTGTTCTTAGGTTTAACTATTGATTCTAAACTTCAGTGGGGCACTCATATTAGAACTCTTTCAGGTAGATTAAGCTCAGCTGCGTATGCAGTAAGAAAAATAAGGCAATTGACAGATGTAGCTACAGCTAGATTGGTGTACTATGCCTATTTCCACAGTATTATGTCGTACGGCGTCTTATTGTGGGGGTCTGCCGCTGATGTGGAATCAGTCTTCATACTGCAAAAGAGAGCAATCCGGGCTATTTATAAAATGGGTCCCCGTGAGTCCCTTAGAAATACATTCGGAGAAATTGATATAATAACCCTGCCCTCGCTTTATATTCTGCAAAGTATATTGTATGTACGCAAAAACCTAGGACTTTTTAAAATTAGAAGCGATTTACATGACAAAAATACGCGTAGCAAACACCAAATCGTATTACCTAAATGGAGACTAGCTAAGACCAGCAAGTCATTCCTTGTCAATAGTATACGCTTTTATAATAAGTTGCCCAAGTCGGTTATTGAACTTAGCGAGGGAAAGTTCAAAACCCATATTAAGCGTGTCCTGACCAAAAAAGCATATTACAAGGTTAGAGACTATATCGAAGACGCGCTTGTTTGGAAATAACTGCTTCTGCACATGTGGCCCCCTGGTAACATTATTGTGTAAATTTATCTATTAACTGCTCCATGTTTGTTTCATTTCATAAAAAATATTAAAAATATTATTACTCATAAATTTATTTTTCATTCAAAACGTTGCTTTTGCAATATTTTTATATTATTTGGATATCACCTTAATTTCATTAAGTCGTGGTTTCATTTTGATAAAAACTAATTTGTTGATAGTTTTGTTTTTTTTTTCTCTCATATTTATATAGCCTCTTTCTTAAAGTGTGAATGAGAGAACACTGTAGACTACGAATTTTAATTACTACTTAATTCAACCCAGTTTTTGATTGAATCTATTTTTATTGGGTTAAATTTTTGATTGGTCTACACTGTCCTCGCATATGTGTCTGTTTTGTAATGTGAAAGTATTGTAAACCCAATCATTTTTTTTTTGAAAAGAGTAACCATGGAGTTTCTTGCCGGTTCTTCTCCATAGGAAACGACCAATTTGGAACCGTGCACTAGCTTCGACTTTTTATAAGTGCCCATGTAGGCCTATGTAAAATAAAAACATTTTTTATTTTTTATTTTTAAAAGCTTAGTTAGCATTTTAATCTAAATTGGAACATGTTTCGCCATCGCAATATATATAATTTTTGCTATTTACGAAATAAAATTCGTCTTGAGTACTTGTATCACGCACACAGTGTGTTGCGATCATGTCATCGGTAAGTTTCTCAATTTATTTTTATATTATTTATAAACTAGCGATTTATGTGGTGTGAATAGTGTAACCTGCTGACAATTCGTGTATGCATCACTATTTTTAACCGACTTTACAAAAAGGAGGAGGTTCTCAATTCGGATGTTTGTGTTAAATAACGAAGAGAAAAAAACTTTAATAGAAACACCGACTTCCGAAATTAAAGTTATTTTGCACTTTTTGGTGAAGTCGGTTGTATTTTTTTTTGTAAAAAAGTTTTCAACGTTTTCTTTTTAGGTGTCTATTTTTGTTCCAGATTACAGAATCAGAGGTTATGTTTAGCCAGTACGCTCAAAATACTTATGAAGGATTCTCCGAAATGTTCCATGACGAACCTGGGCCCAGCAAACAAGTGACGAAAGAAAAAAAATCAAAAAAACGATGCAGGGAAAAGTCGAAGAACCACAATCCAACTAAATCCTTTGTGATGAGCCGATTACAGCGACGAGGCATCAAATTAATTAAAATATCGGTCCTAGATCTATGCAATAACAATCCGCAAACCAGTGAAAGTGATAGTGACAGTGAAAACGTTATTGTAAGTGCTCAATATATCGTTAAAGACACTAACGACAATGTTATGGACGAAACTGAATCTTTAGTTAAAAAAATATCTAAATCTTTGATAGATAGTGATTTTTAGTACTTGTTGGTCTAAGAAGTTGATTACTTATTTGTGCTGTTTTGTTTAATTTTAAAGTAGATTGTATTATTTGTAAAAGTGTGGGTGTTTGAAATAAAAGCAGTTACAATACATATAATTTTTTATTTATGAAACCAATAAACTTTAACCAGGTACACATTTATAACTCTAAATACTTTCTAATACATAACACATTTTTAAGAGCACAATATTTTAAATGTTTTACACAATTTAAATTAGTTCTTCCTTCACAGTATTTTTTTATGTCAAATTAAGAAATTAGGACATCCTTCAGTACCAAGGTGCTTCAGTTACAATTCTCACAAAGTTCCTTTATCCACTTTACTTTCTCCAAACCATTAACAACGATTTCCTAATTTTCTAGATAGGGAACAATTATACCACGAAATACTTTATAGTCGATATACCCTTAATTCCAATAAATACCTCTGTTTCTTTCCAGCCTTGCCTCTTTTCTTCACTTGTTAAGTATTTAAACAAGTATGGTGGTTTTATCAAAAATGTTTGCTTATAGTCACGGGTAGCAAAAGCCAACTCTTTTATTATAAAATTATTGTACAGGTCTTTAAACCCTTGAACATCTAATATGACAATATTAGGATTCATGATATTTTCCTGACTGTATTACTTAAAGGTTTAAATTCAATAATACAGTCGTTCAATATAAGACAATACGCAGAAGTTTGATCTGGTATTTCCGTATCACTCTCAATTTCCAGTCTTATGTCTACAACGGGCCCAGTCTTTAAATTGTCAGCTTGCCTAGAGCAATCGATAACAATTAGTGGCGCTAAATCTTTAAATGGTTTTTCGCTTAGTAAGGGCTGAGGTCGACGCCCGTAATAAGACTGCTGAAATCTAACGTATTGCTCATATAATAAAGCGATTCTGTTATTCGCGAAACTCACATTTAGGTTTTCATACGGGAAATGAGTAGAGTTGAGGTACACTTTGACAGCACGAACATGATAATGATCGAACTGAGACATACCAGAACTGGCATTGTTTTTTCTATTTGTCTGTAGTCCCATAATAATGTATCTTGGTTTCTCTATTTGCGAGGATGTTTTGATTGACCAGGTATGTTTTGTAGTTTTAGGTAAAGCCGGATATTCGTACAGATCCCAATTTCTGAATACCATCTGCAGTGGTCGATCTTTTTCTAATAGTTTCAATAAACTTATTTTCTCCTTGTCAGACACTTTAACGTGCGGTACGCGCTAAATAATTTTATTTATCTGAACGTCTTCCACAATTTCACCGGTGTTTAGTTTTACAGCATTCAGGTTAGTGTTACTTCGTAGCAATATCAATTCATGCTTACAATTTATCACGACTTTCTTGAAATCCTCTGCGAAACCAATGATATTACAGAGTGGTATAGAAGTAGAAAAATTACCTCTGTGAATGTTTTTTGTGCCATCGATATTCCAGCCCCATGAATTCGATGTCTTTGATTGATATTAAAGATTTCATGGTGGTAGTAACGCCAGCATTTTTTATTTTATCAATCTCTACTCCATTCAACTCATACCTTATATCTTGGAACAAGTAAAGGAGAGCATTATTCGTAAACTGAACGATAGAAGCCTTGTCTTTTGAGTCCTTTTAGCTAACAATTACAGTTCCTTCCAAATACAGGGTGCTAGCTGATGGTAGTACATATAGGTCCTGTTGAAATAATAACTGCTTAGTCTTTATTTTTGAACTGGTATTATACGTCCGTGGAAAAAAGACGATTTATAGTATCACATTTGATTGAATGAGGTAATTTTTGAAACAATTAATTATAATGCGTTATCGATTTTATAAGCTACGGGTTTTTGGAGTACATTAAACAATCTAATTGCAGATTGCAAGTGTGGAAGTCGTCTATAAGAAGTTCTGTACCATCAGTTATAATTAGATAGTGTAAATCTCGAGTTGTTGTCAATACCAGTATTAATATTCATCAAATCAATTCAGTGAAATTCTAACTGCAGATTGGCAAAATGTAAGTATAATATATATTATATATAGTATAATATTTATAAGTATAACATTCCTTCTGGCGCAGTCGGGTAAAAATATTTTAAGTGTTTACTGAGACCCGTGATCTGTTTGTATATTTATAGCATGATTTAAACAAAACATTTCATATCTTTGTTCAGGTCTGATTCTGAGTGTGAATATAGTCAACCAGCTCTAACACTTGACCAGAAAACTAAACCAACTCGCAAACCAACAAAAGTCAGTGGGAAACGCAAGTCGGATTCACCATCGACTCATGCAATTCGAACAAGGTAAACGATTTTTTATTTTGAATTAACTCTATTAATTTATTTATTTATTTAAACTTTATGTACAGTGGTGGTACATAGGCGGACTTAATGCTGCTTTCTATTAATTAAGTCTTATGTCTTATAGATTTTACAAATAATTCGTTTGTTATTTTTGTGTATTTTTTATGTGTTCTTAATATTCTATCCTAATCTAACGTCTTGCTCTGGATTTGCACAGGTGTAATTCTAAACAAAATACAATTTTTTGTCACTCAGAAAATATAATTGTAACAGTCACTAATTTATCACTTACCATATTTATATTAATTAATCATAATTTAAACAGTAATCGATAAGATATTCATAATCATAATTTTAAGTCGATTCATGAATCGATTCGTTTCCGAACGTTGCAACACTGAGTCAGTCCGCCATTCGAATTCGAAGACCCGCCGGTACGTTTTTGTTTTTGTTGTGCATTACGAGAAAAAGTAAAGGATTAAAGATACTTCGTGAAAATCTGTGTTTACTTCAAGAACCCCATCCTTCTGAGCGTTTTTCAGCTCAGAAGTGGGATTACAGCAAAAATATATTGTTTTTGCTACGCCCACAAGTCAACATATAAGGTACGTGATTTGGTTTCTTCCCCTGATACCTACATAATATGTAGATTATAACGACACTGTGTTTTAAAAGGTATATTTAATTGAGACCAAGTAATAAGGAACACAATTTCAAAATTAGGTCGACACTACACTAGTTTACATTGGAAAATATACCTACGTCGTTACACACGACGCGTTACTTATTATATAAACACGACGCGACGTCCAGTAAAGATGTGTATACTTGTCTACAAAGACATTAAATAAATATATATACTGCCAATAGACAGGACATTGCGAACAAAATCGTTATTGCAATTGTTCAAAAGTCGCTTAGTCTAGTGTGACAGCCCACCTACCTACTCGTAAAGTCGTATTTGTGTTCGATCTGTGTACTAAAAGTTTTTTTTTTCTGAGAAAATATGCCGCGTTGAACGCCATTGAAAATCTTATTTAGGCAAAACGACTGGACCTAATTTTGAGGTATTTTTCAATCATTTTCTTAAATTTTATGGTTCTAGAACATTTTCTGATTTGGTGATACCGCCATCTATCGCTGCAAAGCATAATGTGAACTTGTAAGAGACGTAATGTTATTTTTCGATCTAGTTATCGATACAATTTAATTACTCAGATACCCGCGAAACGAGACACAATAGTAAAACAATAACAGCGCGGTCTCATAGGACCGGTTGGGGATTCAAACGTTAAAGGGTACCTAGTGACAATTGAACATGGTTGGTCATTTTATTTGAATTTCAAAAAAGAAACAAGATCTATTTATTCAAGTAAATAAATAAAATATTGCTCTGGGATTTAAGTACCTTTTGTTTTTATTAGTTAATAGAATAAAAATTGACGATTGTTATTAACAAAGCTGATACCGGAAATGTAAATTGTTGATAACCTTGCACATACTAGCCACCTAACGAGTGATAGTAGAATTAATGAATTTTGACAAATTCTTATACGCGTGTTTGCTATTGGAAGGTAGATGGCGTCACTGAGACTTAGGATGATAGTTTTCTTTAGACATTAATTTGTTCTGACAGCGTAGCCGGTTTTTTTTTATATCGAAAATAAATCGAAATACGGTTACTAAATAGTTCAAAACGTATATATATCGCGGGTCTCAAACCATAGGGGCGTATCCACAAAACCCCTACTTTTCAGGAGCGACAAAAAATGTAATAACTTTTTTCGTGGTTAAGCCAGCTTGTTGAGTTTTTGCATGTAGCTATATATTCACACTGTAGTTAATATAGGGTGTTTGATTTTAAATTATTTCTTCTGTAACACTTGTTTTCGGTTGATACATCTATTTGGCATGACGACTAAACGGTAAAACTCCGTTAAAATTCACCCAAAAATACATAGATTTTATGGACGTAAAATCCATCCCATTAAATTATTAATATTTTTACCAGTATTTATTTTTACTTAGTTGATGACCATAAATATTACAAATTAGAAATGAGAACCTGTCAAAATTAACGTTATTTACGTGTTTTTTAAATTTTTTACGCCTGTATGGCATGCCATTAATATTACGAGGTGGTTGAATTCAGAGTAGAAGTATAAACCAGTTTTGTTCTACAATCTAGAAAAAAACGAAATGGTAGTAATTACACAAAGTTTTCTAAGTAAAAACGTATATAGAATGTTCCATGCATGTTTTAACTTCTTTCTTACTGGGGCACGTCATGGTGGTAGATACATGCCCATCTTTGAAGAGAAGCTGGAGAAACGTCACGGCGTCCTCACCTTCCGTATGACGCATGTCCTCAATGGACATGGTAAGTTCGGGAGGGACAGGCACCTGACTCGGGTGGAAGAAGCGCACGGTTACCATTGTGTGGACCGCTTGGAGGACATAGTGGAGCATACAGTGGAGGTGTGCCCCGCTTGGGCAGAGCTCCGACGTTTCTTTGTGTGGGCGATCGGCACTGGCGATCTCTCGCACCGGACCCTGGTGTAGGCCGTGGTCCACAGCGAGGGGGAATAGGTACCAGACGCTTCTTTATGCGACGTTGTAATGTTGGCAAAGTGGGCGGCCGCAAGCATGAGAGAACGAACCCCAACTTCAAGCCATCATAGACAAGGTAACGAGCAATGGGTAGTTCGCCACCCAGTCGTCCGATAACTATCCAAACCGAGCTCGAATTGTCGATGGCGCGAAGTGTTCCACGTGTGCCTGGGAGAGTTGTCAGCGAAGCCTATTGGAAATATCGGTTAACTTCCGATTGAAAAACCGTGATCCTGGAATTCAAACGACAACTGACGGAAGTGTCAGACGTTTACTAACTAAAACCCACTCCTGTTCCTTCTTGGTCTACGTTTTAGGGCCTCGAGGTTCACTTTCACGTAACCCATGACCCCAGTAGGCTTCAACCCTGCTGGGCCCCTACGATTTGATGACAGCTCCTTGAGGCGCGCGTGGAACACTACGCGCCGTCGATGACTTGGGCTCAGTCCGGACGGTTACCGGATGACCGGGCGGCGTGCTACCTATTGCTCGCTGTCCGCAAACATACGGTGGCTGGAAATCGGGGTCGGGATCCCAGCAGCTGCGGCGTGAGGGTAATTCCCTCACGCGTGCGGCCGCCTCATTCCCCAACAATACTGTTTTGCAGGCGGCGATCAGCTGTCATTTTGTTTCGCTCTGCAATGGTCCATTGGCTGTACCATGGCCCGGCGTGAGTAGTCGCTGCCTAAACGGAGCACACCTTTAATAATAGTCCTTCAGACCGAACTACGATTACGATGGCCAATCTTAACAGAAATCAGCCAAGTTCATAGAAGATATTAAGTGCACAAGTGTGTGCGTAAACGCAGGTGCAGTCTCTGTTCCTTAACTTTCATGGTCGGATGGGACAGTAAACCGATACAACCGGAGAGAGATCAGATGCAGGTCCAACGGCTTTACATGTTTTCCGAGGCAAGGAGATATCGCATCACCAACTTCCAAACTCCGGGTAGCCATAGAGTAATTCCTAATGGAAAACCCAATAGCAACTTTTGCTCGACCCGGGAATCGAACCCAAGACCCACGCGCAGTAGACACCCTTGCGAACACTAGACCGACGGAGCAGTCAAACGTCACACCTTTAACGTAAGCTCCACCGTGTCCTCCGGAAGATCAACACAATGATGACACCTGGACGTTTCTTCCGCATGAATCCGGTGCAGGAACCTCAGAACTTACCATGCCCGGTGAGGGTCTGCGTCATGAGGAAGGTGAGGAGGCAGTGACGACTTTCCAACGACTTCTCAAAAAGGGACCTACCGCCATAAATTATGGCGTGCCTAAAGAATGGAAAGTAGAGGGCTGGTTATTAGTTCATTTTTCTGTCAGTATTATGTTGCTTGGTGCCTTAAAAGACGGAATGAAACCTGGGATACTTATGTCTTACGGTCATGACTTAGATTGGACCCACATTGCGATATCAAAATATTTTTTTCTGAATTTACTTGGTTATTCGACTTTCATGCGGGCGAAGCCGTGGGCAAAAGTTAGTCATTGATAAATACAGTATTACTGCTACTGCTTTAGGGCTAAACTTATGATATTGTCTCTACGCTTAATTATTCACACTAAATTCGCCAAAGTTTTCCACGCATTAAAGTAACATCTACTAGCTATGGCAGCCCGCCGCAGAATGACTGTGTTGGGTGTTGTTTGTGACTATACGTTCGCGTATTGACGAAATCTTGAGACAGCCATACTATAAATATGTAGACGTATGTGCATACGTCTGCAGTAATGACTAAATATCCCCAGGATCGTGTTGATATTGATGGTCGTATGTGCATACGCCTCTATGGTCTGAAACTATTTCCTTGGATCATAACAAAATTTAAATTCGTACGTGCATACGTCAGTATGGCACGTTGAAACTGCTTTAATAACCAATAATATTGCTCTTACGTCTATCATACGGCTGTATGGCATGGGAATAATTGTAGACTGTCTAGGTTACGGCTGATAATATTTTGCAATTTACATAAAAAGTATTTAATATTAAATTATAAGAAAAATTGAGGTAATGTATTAGTTATAGTGGAATCTAATGGCATTAAAAACGAAAAATCACTTTTTTGCTTATACGCCCCTATGGTTTGAGACCCGCGATATGTCATTTCGATTACAAAAGAACTGGAAATAAAGGCTAAGGCCTGAGATGCGATTGGATTGAATTAATTTCTATACCGCCTAATTTTTATAATCAGTAATATATTCAGAAATATACCCGTAATTAATAGTAGAGCGAGTAGTTAAATACGTTACCAATGAATGACGACAGGAAACTTAAATTCCTGACGTGATGAACATCGATTAAAAAGAACTTAATCTTTGAAAATCTCTTCCCCATTTTAATTTTTTGAATAAGCTCCTAGACAAAAAAAATACAAGAGATCCGTTTCGAGTTTCAGATAATGGAACGAGATAGCCCTGATGAGAAACGGTTTCGCAGTCGGAGACTTCGAACACCTGTACCACCTGGGAGCCCTATACTACAAACAATGGAAGTTAACCGTGATGCAGGGAACAGCGGTGGTATGCGACGAAGCCGGAGCCGCGTGAGGTACGGACGTCGAAGTCAGGATCGAAGTCAGAGCTCTCAGCGCATCCGGAGCATCCAACGCAGCCATCACAGTAACCGTGAGTTATTGGATCAGAATCTAAATACGAACCGTAACTCACTAGCGAATAGACCCAGTCGTAGACGGGTAATATGTGGTGGTTATCAACAACGCAGTCGCAGTCGCAGTAGACCTAGGAGCAGCCGTAATAGCCGTAGTCATTCTCGTAGAGAAACCAATCGACAGAGGTGCAGTGGCACTAGTAAACTGAACGACGAGAATGATAAGTTACGTGCGAGGTTATGTCTGTTAGAGCAAGAGTTGATGAGACAACGTAGCCGCAACACAATGTCGCAGGATGTCGCTGACAGCCATCGACGGCATGTTTCTCCGTCTAGAATGTTTCGCAGCCCCGGAAGTGACCCTAGAAACGCAGGTTCCCCGCGGCCAAGGGTTGTGGGGAACCTGCGAAGTTCTTTGAAGAATTTGTAAATATTTTTAAGGGCAGGGATCGTGAATCGTTTCCTGTACTAAATAATGTTCTTTCTGATTTTGACCCGCTGTCTCGAGAACAGACTATCGACACGTGGATAAGTAAAGTGGAAGAATATGCGGAAATCTATAATTGGAATGACCGGCAAACGGTTCACTATGCCCTGCCCAAACTAGTTGGACATGCTAAGACCTGGTACCAGGGCTTCCCATCTATTAAGCATTCGTGGGAAGAGTGGAAGAATTTATTGAGAGAATCTTTTCCGTCTACCGAGAACTATGCTGAACTTCTGACCGAAATGCTTAATAAAAGGGCGCGCCCTGGTGACTCCTTAGGATTATATTATTTTTCAAAAATTAACTTATTAAATAGATGTAAAATATTTGGTAGGCAGGCCGTAGATTGCTTAATATTTGGAATTGAAGACAAAGGCATTCGGTTAAGCGCTCAAGCAGGAAAATTTAACAAACTCGAGGAATCTTTAGAATTCTTTAAAACAGTTAAGTCTCAACCTAGGGAGTACAATGAAGGTACTAGGAGGGAGGGGACCAGTAAGGATAGGCGCTTTCAAAGTTCTACGTCAGCCTTGACCAGCTCTGTACCAACTAAAATAACTGATAAAACCCTTAGAAACCGGCCGAAAGGGAATGCAGTTTGCTTTAACTGTAAGGAAACTGGACACATGAGCTACCAGTGTCGTAAACCGATTACTAAATGCTCCGAATGTAATTTCTTAGGACACGACTCAAATGCTTGCCCTAAAAAGAAGTCCAATAACGGTAACGCTTCTAATAAAAATGTTAATGATAATAAATTTAAAAGTGTACTTGAAGTATCTACAAATGACAATAGCAATGACAAGTATAAGGTAGGCATCAAAATAAACGGCGTAATTATTGCTTGTCAAGTGGACTTAGGTAGCCAAGCTACTCTTGTTCGTAAGACCGATGCTGATAAAATTGGTCTTCAGTGGGACACCGTACAGGGCCCATTGTTGAAAGGATTAGGTAGTACTCCCTATGCACCCGTAGGTAAAGCTTTTGTTACAATCGAAATCCAAGATGTAAGAGAAGAACAGGTAAAATCCTTGATAGTAGATGATTCACTCATAAGTGTTCCAGTGCTCCTTGGGCACAGTTTTACGGAACGACCTAATTTAAGAATAATAAAGACTGCAACTGATTTACGAATCGAAAAGGTTGACGTAAGTGGTGAAGTAAGACTTCTACTTGTTACAGTTAATGATTTTGGATTAGATATAGGAGAACTTAAAGCAGTGACAGTCGGAGCCAGAACGAATTATACTGGTAACATTTATGTTGGAGGCTCAATAAGGGGTGAACCCGACAGGGAATATTGTTTATTGCCTGGTGAATATCATATGACCAATGGAGTGTGCCGCGTGCTAATACAGAGCTTAAGTTCAAAGAAAATTTGTTTCAACAAGGATGCGTTGATTTCTCGAGCCAGGACGACCTTGTCTCAGAATCGAGTTATAGACGTGCTAAAGATAAATCAAGTCTATGAAACTGATGGTAATAATACCAAAATACCAAAGTGTCGGACTTTACTATCCAAATACAAGGGTTGCTTTTCGACAGGTTTGCATGATCTAGGTTATACATCTGTGGCTGAAATGGAAATTCATTTGACTGACTCAACACCAGTTGTATACAGGCCTTACCGACTTTCGCACTCGGAACGTGCCTATGTCCAAGGTTTGGTGGAGGAAATGATAGAACATGGCATAGTACGGGAATCTAGCTCGCCTTATGCGAGTCCGATTGTCCTTGTTCAAAAGAAGTCGGATGAGAAGCGTTTGTGCGTGGATTATCGCGCCCTTAATCGACGCACAAAAAGAGACCATTACCCGCTTCCGCGAATAGAGGATTTACTTGATCAACTTTCAGGACAGGCACTTTTCACAACGCTTGACCTCGCATCTGGATATCATCAGATCGCCATTGCTGAACCATTTAAGGAGAAGATGGCATTTGTCACGACCGAGGGGCAATACGAATACAATCGTATGCCCTTCGGACTAGCAAATGCGCCTGCCGTTTTTCAACGAGTAATTCATAAAATCCTAAATAAAAGTAAGGTACCATTCGTGATCATATACATGGATGACATTTTAATTCCATCTAGAACATTCGATGAGGGCTTACAACGCCTCGAACAAGTCCTTAGTTTATTACTGGATGCGGGGCTGACACTGAAAATGGAGAAATGCAATTTCTTCCAAGAGAAAATAGTCTTCTTAGGTTTTGAGATCGATAAACTAGGTATCAGACCTGGAGAACAAAAGACTCAAGCTGTGTCCAAATTCCCCGTACCACGCAACCAAAGTGACGTCAGAAGATTTCTTGGTTTGGCCGGATTTTTCCGCAGGTTTGTCAAGAACTTTGCTCTACTGGCGAGGCCTTTAACAAACCTGCTAAGAAAGGATACCGCTTGGCATTGGACAGAGTCACAGCAAAACGCATTTGATACATTGAAGAGGTTGCTAGTAGAGAGACCAATCTTAGCACTATATGATCATAGGGCCGACACCCAATTACACACAGATGCAAGCAAGTTTGGCTTGGGAGGCATTCTGATGCAAAAGATCGGAAATAATCCATGGCAACCAGTCTCTTATTATAGCCGTCAAACTAGCTCCGACGAACAAAAACTCCACTCCTTCGAATTAGAGACGCTCGCGGTCATAAGCGCGTTAAATAAGTTCCGACAAGGATCAATAAATATACCTTTTTCAAAGGTATATTGCCATCAATAAAAAAAATTTCCGACCGAGAAAAATTTTTTATAACTCTTTATAACTCTCAGCTTCCAAAGTAAAGTAATACAAATTATAAACGATATTCGGTATGGACAAACATCCTCATGTGTGTGGCCCATCAACGTCTCAACAACCATTATCATATGGATATCAAACAACAAATTTTCAAAGTACATACAATTCTGATTATAATAATTCAATTACATCTCCAGATCAAGTATCTCAAAGCAAGTGAAGAAACCGAATACGATTTTTCGAATATGTAATTACTGGTTAAAGTCTCTCTAAACTTAAACTTATGACAATTGCTGATTATTTGTTAGTTGATTACTGATATTGATTAGTTGATTATATAATAAACAGACCAAAAAAACTATTATCTTTTCATTACTTATATAAATTCTTACCTTAAAGTCATATCGGGAGCGGCGACCTCTCGATCGGGAGCGGCGACCTCTCGCGCCGGGCCCTGGTTCAGGCCATGGTCCGGAGCGAGGAGGGTTGGCATGCGGTCGCCTCCTTCTGCGAAGCAGTAATGCTCGTGAAGGAGGCTGCTGACCGCGAGCGCGTGAGGGAACGGTCCTCACGCCGCCGCCGCCGAGATCCCGATCCCGATTTCCGACCACCGTAGGCGCGGGTTCGCGGACGGCGAGCACTGGGTAGCTCGCTGTCCGGCAGTCTGGAAATAATCTGGACCGAGCCCAGTCGTCAACGGCGCGTTCTATTCCACGCGTGCCTCAAGGAGATGTCAGCAAACTGTAGGGGCCCGGTAGGGCCGAAGCCTCTGGGGGGAACATGTGGTATTCCTAACAGTTGATACCGAGTCCCCCCCAGAACGAAGGCAACGAAGGAACGGGGTAGGGGTTTAGTCAGTAAAAGTCTGACACGCCCTCCCGCTCCGCCTAAGAGCGGGGGAAGTCATTCTGATGATTCCCCTACCATAAAAAAAAAAACAACCTTAAAGTCATCATCATCTGCCTAGCCTTTTCCCAACTATATTGGGGTTGGCTTCCAGTCAAGCCGGATTCAGCTGAATACCAGTATTTTACGAGGAGCGGCTGCCTACCAGACCTCCACAACCCATTAACAAGGGTAACACGGTACTTCATGGCACGACTGGAGTCAGATTTACTGGCTTGTGACCATCCGTAACGACTGCCAAAGATCTCTAAATGACAGCCGGGACCAACGGCTTTTACATGCTTTCCGAGGCACGGAGGAAACTCGTTATGTTAAGATGGTCACCCATCCACAGCCCAACCTAGGCAAGCGTTGCTTAACCTTGAAGATCGACCTGTGCAGCTGTTATTATCTAGCCACGAGCTCCTCACCACAAATTCTTACCTTAAAGTAATTCCCAGCATTTCTATTGGTTCCACTGGATTCCTCATATTAGTATAGTTTTTTAGATCCATGCTTTCCTATAGACTGACTGCGATGTTTTTACAAAAATGCTTGTCCAACTGTGCGTCACCGCTGCGTCGACCGAACGTTAAGACTGCGTCGTAGTAACGCTGCGACGACGCAGCGCCTGTGTGGCCGGCTATGCATCAAAATATTTGAGTTGCGACGACGCAACGCGCCGTGTGGGCTGGCTCTAAGTAGTTGGCCGCCATCGTAATTCCGAATATGTAACTTTTATTCCACGAATGTGCCATTTTTTACGAAACGTTCTGGGCCCATAACCTATAATAAAACCAACATGATTTGGTGCAGAACAGAACTGACAACTTATTTTTTTTAAATATACTACTAAGCCATCATAGATGGCCAGTACATGTTGTACACAGATAAATAACATATTATTAGATATTACCTTTTCTACAGTACCAAGACAATTTTGGCATGTACACATTTCCGGCCCCAACTCCAGTCCCCAAAGAAGATCTGACTTTTTTTCGTTCTTGCAAATATTGCCTTCGCATATTTTTAATCTTTGCAGTAATTTCCTTAGGGCCAAATTCCTTAATACCCAATTCTTTATCAAAATCATTTAGGGCTGCATTTCTTGCATCACGGTTTTTATAATTGTCATTCTCCGTGTTCCACAAACACTCGTAACTTCTATACAGTTCATTGAACTTAATATTGTCGGCAGAACCGAATTTAAAAGATTTTAGTTTCATTTTTAGGAACAATATAGGTACTAGTAATCACTTAACTCGACTGACAAATCTCGCACTAAAAACGATTCAAGCCGATTTGTACTATACTCGTATCAACTTGAAAATATGTCACAAGAGATCGTGTTTATACAAGTCGAGACTCTCATAAGCAAGAATCTGCTTACTATACTTTTGTTGTGTAAACAAACATAGGCAATTATCGCCTAGCGATAAGTCATATGCGAATCTCGTATGACATAATCGTAGACGATATTTTAGTTCTTGCCTGTATGTAAACATTTTGATACGATTGTGTTATGGCGATTATTGCTTGTGATAGTAGCGTATGGTTTCTCGTAAGGAAACGTACGAGAAACTCTCCCCGTCTAAATGGGCCTTAAGCGAGGACAGACGGACCCCGGACGGTCGGCCATTTGCCTACGGAACCCTAAAAAACACAAATTTAATGATTATATTGTATAGCTTGGCTTGAAAAATTATATTTTAATGGAAAATGGGATTTTTATGGTGATACGTAGGTACAGAACCAATAACCCAGTAGAAGGTGGTAACGCGAAATTAAATAGAACATTTTCTGGCAACCCGAACATGATAAGTTTACTAAATACGATTAAAAATGACGCCCAATCTCGAGTGTTCAATCAACGAAGTCCACGACATAAAAACGATGTTACATATGACAATATTATAAATGACATAATGCAACATGTTGATCTGTAATTTTTTTGAAAGACTAATGCCCGTTTTCGCCAACAGCCCCTAAAATTTAAGTGTCTCTTACGCCAATATAATCACGGTTTTTGCATATTATAAAGTTATTATTCTGAATCAAAGTATGAAATCGAACACTTTTAAAGATGTCATACTTTAATTCAGAATAATAACTTATTAATAACTTGCAAAAACCGTGATTATATTGGCTTAAGAGACACTTAAATTTTAGGGGCTGTTGGTGAAAACGGGCATAATATTATTATGTCTGAAATAATTATTATATCCCACTATTGGGTGAAGTAATGATAAGATTGTAGCATTTATGCGATTTTGACTATCGATGATAAAGTGTTGGAATCCCAACACAAAAATATAGTCGAGTTTAAGATCTCGCGCGCATCACTAGCGCTTTCTACACGTGGCGTTGCATTTCGCGCCCTACCAGTTGCCATTCTTCGCTCTTACAATCCACACGACCGACCGGTAAAGTAGCAAAAGGATCAATCTACCTATAAGTTTTGTCTTTTGTCAAAATTATTGTGTTCGCGTCATAGTGTGCCTCAATATACTATCTATTGAAGTAACAAGCGGTTTGGTATACTCAACCCTCTTCTCCACATGGTCCTTCGAGCAACGCGAACTCGCAAATTTTCGGTGAAGATCTATTTTTCGTCGGCAGTGCAGACGCTACAAGATCATCAAAACCGACCTACTTGTTACGTTGTCCTGCTAGTCTTCCCGTCGGCGCCGCGTTGCAGTGAAGACATAAGGAAGACATCAAGCTCGACCAACTGGCCATTTCCCGTCGGCGCCACGTGCAGTGAGTGCAGACATACAGGAAGATAACAAACTGGACCAACTGGCTATTTCCCGTCGGCGCGTCAGTGACTGCAGTGCAGACATAAAGAAAGCCATCGTGTTTGGTCAAATTAAAATTTTTTGCGCATTCTAAGGAGACAATATTTTTTTATTTATTTCACATGTTCCTTTGCCATTACAGATATACTTAAATCTAATGCGACAAAGTAACTTATCCTAACTATAACTCATGCATAGCATGTAGCTACACAGTACATGGTCCTTGTGAACTTACTCAGTGTACAGGTGAATATGTCAATGGTATCTGCCACTGTGTTGAGAGTGCGCAGCGCACGAGTCAGCGGTGCGCGCCCCAGCAGGTTCGTGCGTGCACGCGGCACCACCAGCAGTTGCGGCCTGCGCCGCCGCTCCACCTACCGGATACCGGATAGGTATACAAAATCCTATCTCTGATAGTATATCTGAGTTTTGTATATTACCTCTAAAAACTTTAAAAACATACGAGTACGTTGCCAATTTCTCCACATCGTAGCATAATTGGTACCTATCTATACCTATTGCATCAACGCAGAACGGGGACACGGGGCTAGCGACAGATAATATACCGGACGAAGTGGGCGTGGCTTCGGCGAATCGGCGGACTTCGGAACTAATCGGAACTCTGCGAGTCGGCGTCGGCGACGACTGGACAGCCGCCATTTTGAAGCGCAAACGTTTAGCAGTCTCGTCATCGTGATTTGTAGTTACTCAGATACCCGCGAAACGAGACACAATAGTAAAACAATAACAGCGCGGTCTCATAGGACCGGTTGGGGATTCAAACGTTAAATTATAGAATACTAGCTGTCCCCTGCGGTTTCACCTGCATTTTTCGTTACTGATCCGCCCCCGTGCGTCGTAAGCGTGATGGTATATAGCCTATAGCATTCCTCAATAATTGGGCTATCTAACACTGGAAGAATTTTACAAATCGGACCAGTAGTTCCAGAGATTACCCCCTACATACAAACTTACAAATTTTACCTCTTTATAATATTAGTATAGACTAGCACAGCCCGCAGCTTCGCCCGCGTACATAAAATAGCCTATGTCACTCAGGAATACACCAGCTTTCTATTGGTGAAAAAATTATAGTAATCGGATCAGTACTTCCACAGATTACCTTATACAAACAAAAAAACAAACTTTACCTCTTTATTATATTAGTGTAGATAGTTGCAAAGCAGTGTTTTGTGGTTTAACAATAAGTCTACATAACTACCTTACGGCCGAACGAAGAGTCCAGCTAATGGTTCACTAGCGTCTCTAATGTCCATTAAAGTTAAGTATTGTCAAACCTTCACTGAACTACTCAACGGTCCATTAAAAAATTGTCACATTGACAGTTTCACAACATAGAACAGTGAAGTCGCGAGTTTTCCTAGGCAAAATGTACGATCTGGTCGATTTTGTTGAAGATTTTTTTTGCGTGGTAAGTATAGATTTGCACAAATATCGGTAAAACATGTTTTATTGTTTGTCATGTTTTATTTTGACTGGCCTGTTGGTCTAGTGGTTAGTGACCCTGACTGCTATGCCGGAGGCCGTGGGTTCGATTCCCACCCAGGACAAATGTTTGTGTGATGAGCACGATCGTTTGTTCTGTGTCTGGGTGTAATTTATCTATAATATGTATGTATTTTGAAATATATAAGTATGTTTATCAGTTGTCTAGTACCCATAATACAAGCTCTGCTTAGCTTGGGACTAGATGATGTTGTGTGAAAGTTGTGGATTATTATTATTATTATTATTATTATTGCCTATGGTGGAACCTGATCTTCGGAAACCAAGGAAACGAGGGTTACCATTTGCTCCTGAAATAATGTTGCTGGTAACATTACGGTTCTTCGGTCCCGGAGGCGTAACATCAGAAGTTTACAGAAATAGAAAAGGATGGTTTTCTGTAAATGTTCAGGCAGTCACTGGGCCTAACTTGGAATTCTTAGATTTAGTTGCTAGGTTGGTGGGTGGTGAAAATTATATTTAAATAAATACCTATTCTATGAGGTCGCCTCCCTAATTAAACATTGTTTCTGAGTTCCACCGTTAGTCAATAAGTTTTAGTGATGTTATAAGTATTAACAATGGAGCTGTAGGAGGGTTGTTCCCGTTCGTCCACACCCCGTCGTCCGCACTGCGGACGACTGGGAATGGTGCGTTCCGTTCGTCCGCAGTGTGGACGAACGGAACGCAACATTTCCATATTCCCGATCGTCCGCACCTCGTGAATGTTTCACATTTTAATTTTACACATTGCCAATGTGTAAAATAGTATTTCCTTCTATAATAAAATAAAAGTATATTTATTATATAAGGAAATACTATCATCATATTTTCTTTTTATTAACTTTTAGACTAGACGTGAGATGACGGGGTGTGGACGACTGGGAATAATGCGTTCTGTTCGTCCGCAGTGTGGACGAGCGGAACGCATCATTCCCAGTCGTCCGCAGTGTGGACGGCGGGGTGTGGACGAACGGGAATAACCCCTGTAGGATATAGTCGCCGCACGTGGCTAATTGAAAGGTACGATAACGAGGTTACAATCTGCTTGCTCGCAATCAATAGTTAATATTTCTAAAGAAAACCTATTAGCCAAACGGCAAAAACTAATAGATACGTTTACCCTATATGAGTCTCACAATATAAAAATCTCATTACGCCATGCAGAAGACAAGGAGGAGATCGAGCAAGTGGACGATAGCTATTATTTCATCATCTCTGCTATCGATGAAGAACTCAATCGCCGTAACAATGCTAGTGCTAGCGACACTCATTCAGCTTTCAAGTCGGTGCCTAGAATTTGAAAAAGTAGGTGTGGATTTCGCTGGGCCTATTGATGTTAAGCTCTCGCGCGTGAGGCGATCCTTGGTCCTTGATCTGCAAAGGCTATATTTGTGTGCTTCGCAACAAGGGCAGTTCACCTTGAAGTTACATCAAATCTTACCACAGATGCCTACCTCGCGTGCCTGAAAAGATTTATTTCGAGAAGAGGCTTGCCCAAAGAGATCTACTCCGACAATGCTAGTACTTTTAAAGGCGCAAGGAACCAATTAGCTGACTCATCTATCACAGAATCACCAAAAACAGATATGTGAATTTGCAGTCCAGCGAGGCATTAACTTTCATTTTATACCAGCATACTCCCCTACCTTTGGTGGGCTATGGGAGTCTGCTATGAAAAGCACTAAATATTTCCTAAAAAGAGTATTACAAAAGCAATTGTTAACCTATGAACAAATAAACACTAGTAAATGTGGGATAGTTGCCCTAGTGGGATAGATGCCTAAGTAAACACGTAGCGACTTGTGCGAGTATTACACTCACAGTCTACTGTTTAAATACAAGCGTACCCCCTCCCTCCCGCCAGTCAACGCCAAGCGTTTAACTGGGATGGATGCATCGAGAGTTTTGACGCGAAACACTTTGTCGACGGCGAAAAATTGAGTAATTTTTGTTACGTATAAACTTTACGCGCCCGGAATTTTTAAAGTTATTGGGTAAGTGATAATATTTTTCTATTTATGGTCTGTTATTATATCAAACTAGCTGTCCCCTGCGGTTTCACCCGCATTTTTCGTTACTGCTCCGCTCCCGTGGGTCGTAGCGTGATGGTATATAGCCTATAGCATTCCTCGATAAATGGGCTATCTAACACTGAAAGATTTTTTCAAATCGGACCAGTAGCTCCAGAGATTACCCCCTACATACAAACTTACAAACATACAAACTTACAAATTTTACCTCTTTATAATATTAGTATAGATATATCAATTTTAATGTAATTTTGGTATGTTTCAATATGTTTTATTTGGTACGCCTAAAGGCATCTATCCCTAAGACAAAGGATAGATGCCTCACTGTTTGTGAGTATAGATGCCCTTAGGGGCATCTATCCCATAATGACTTAATTAAATTATTTTCTTTTTTTTTTAGACATGCCACGCAGGTACATGCGCAAAGTAGGTGCACAGCCCCGAGCCGTGTGGACTGAAGATGCTCTTAAAGCTGCCTTTGAAGAGTTGAGACAAAACCAATGCCCTGTAAATGAAATATCTCGGCGTTATGGGATTCCTTCCAGAACTTTAAGAAGACGATTTGAAAAACAAGACACGCAAAAATGAACATTAGGTTATTAGTACACCTAATTACTAAGTAAATTTTAAATTGTAAATTGAATATACCTAGGTTATATTTTTTTTAGTTATTTTTGCCTTTCCTTTAATTAATATTCGTATGGATTTATTTATAGGGAAACACCCAATTTTGGACTTCGACAATGAAAAGCGGCTCGTCACACATATACGGAAGTTAGAGACAGCGGGATTTCCTGTAACACGCGATATGTCACGAAGACTAGCTTTTGAATTCGCCGAAAAACTTGGCGTTCCACATAATTTTGACCAAGAAAGTCGCAGAGCTGGACATCATTGGCTACGCTCCTTTATGGAACGGCACACAGAACTTAGCGTTCGACAAGCTGAAGGTTTATCCCTTGCTCGAGCTCAGGGACTTAATCGTGAAGAAGTAAACAAGATGTTCGAGCTCTTGCTCCATATTTTGACAGAAAACGATTTGCTAGACAAGCCAGAACGTATATTTAATATAGACGAGACAGGTGTCCAATTAAATAATAACCCTGGAAAAGTCATTGCTACAAAAGGTGCAAAATCAGTTCACTCTGTAACGTCTGGAGAAAAGGGTGAGACGATTTCGGTAATAGCTTGCTGTAATGCCGCTGGAAATTTCCTTTCTCCGGTTGTTATTATAAAAGGAGTAATTAGAAAGCCAGAATTTCAAGATGGACTTCCTCCTGGATCAGATGTTTACATGAACAAAAAGTCTGCTTATGTTAACGCGGAGTTATTCCAGAAATGGCTGGTGCAGCATTTTGTTCCTCGAAAGCCTCAAGGTAAAGTCCTTTTGCTTCTAGATGGACATTCTTCTCACACCAATTCTGCAAAAATGTTAGAGACTGCAGAGAAGAATGATATAATTCTCTTTTGTTTGCCAAGTCACAGTACACAAGCCTTACAGCCTTTGGACCGCAGCTTTTTCAAGTCTTCAAAACATTTTACGCAGCAGAGACTCGAAACTGGATGCTTGCAAATAAAGACAGAAAAATTAATCGTACAGTTGCTGGTAAACTGATTGGTAATGCATGGATACGAGCGGCAACACCCTCTAATGCTGTTTCCCGGTTTAAAGCTTGCGGAATTTATCCATTTAATCCTTCGGCTGTTCCAGACAGCTTCTTTGCTATCTCTGATTTGTCTTCAAAATCCCAACCCAATAATGATCAGGAAAATGTTTCCACTGTTGAGCGTGACATTTTACAATTGCCTGATCCTTCATATAGTAGTCAAGCTTTGCCTGCTCCCTCATTTAACAATCAGCCTTTGGCATGTTTGGAGGACGATATTCGTGTGAGTCCAACATTGGCTCCAATGCGAAGTTCTACGCCAACAGATCAAGTTATATATAATGAGACTACTGTAAGGGCCTGTTTCACCACCTATGATTAAGTTTCGAGTATCTTACTTGACAGATAATTTCATACGAATTCTGTCACATATTTGAATTTATTCAGTGAGTAGTGCCTACTCGGACATTGTGAAACAGGCCCTTAGTCTGACAGAGAAGCAAGATCCTACCAATTCGCCATCTTTGCTTAATCAACAGTCTAGTGCAGAGTTACTTATGGAGACGCCAAGCAAGTTTTTACAAGAATGTTCTCCCGTACCTATAATTCCGGTACCTTTATACAAAAGAGGAAAGCAATCAGCTGCAGTATTGACTACCAAGGAGAATATTACTGCTAAAAAAAGTAAAATTCAAGCTTCTTCTAATATCCCAAGCAAAACTAGCAAACGACCAAAGAACTTGTCGAAAAAGAGGATTAGAGCAGATTCAGAGGACACAGTGACAGAGGGCAGTTTGACCTGTGCTTCGGATGATTCGTTGGAAGAAAAAGAAACTGATCCTATCAACAAAAAAACTAAAGGAAAAGCTACTCCGAACATATCGTACAAAAACAAACAACCCAGGAAAGTTATAAAAAAAAGGGCTAAAGCAGCTTCAGAGGAGATAAACGGAAGTTTGGATGATTCATTCAAAGAAAAAGAAACTAGTCCTGCAACGAAAAACAAAAAAAGTAGAGGAAAAACTACTCCAAACTTATGAAGCAAAAATAACAGACAGAAAAAACAAGAAAAGAAAGGCTAGAGCAGCTTCAGATGAGATAGACGGAAGTTTGACCTGTGATTCGGATGATTCAGTCAAAGAAAATGAGCCTGATTTTGACCAAAGAGCTGAAATAAATAGAAATAAAGAAAGAGATAAGAGAAGTAACAGAATTAAGCGTCCTGTTCGCAAAGCTGAAAAACAAATTTATAAAGATTTTAACAAAAGCGACGAAGAAAAACTTGCATCAGACTCTTCTACGGATGCGACCAACGAATGTGTTGAGTGTTTTGAAGATTTTGGGAAGACAAAGTTAAATGTAGACTGGATACAGTGTGTCATATGTAAAAAGTGGCTGCACGAAACCTGTACTATGTACGGAGATTATTGTAATCAATGCCAGCGTTTAAAATTGCGACATGAGAAAAAAAAAGAAAAATTTAATAAACAATAAGTATTTTTAGTAGCCTTTAGTGCGAAAACGTAATACACACGTTCAAAAATAAAAATAAAATAATATCTAATATTTAAAAAAAATGAATACCTAAGATGATTGTGCCATTGATTAATGTTAAGAAAATTTAGAATTATTGATTCTTAAAAACTGCAATTTTAATTTAGTACTTGTCAAAGATAATTGTACCATTTGATAAAGGTCGATTAAAGTTTAAAAAATTAAATTATTCTTTCATTACTCCCTCAGGGCAACTAGCCCTAAGGTCATTTTCTCGTTGTGGCATCTAACCCACACATGAGGTATCTATCCTCATTCATAAGACTTTTTTTGTTTCGTTTATTACAAAACAAGTAAAGAAGATTGTTCGCGCCACTTGTGGGTGCGCTTATATTTAAATTACCCACATTTTTCTTATATTATTTATCTATCCATCCTTGTCTTTTCGCTGCATTAAACTATATGTTCGATTCTCGAACAGTCTACGTTCGGCCCTCGTCAAAGGTAGCCTCACCGCTCGTGATAGTCAACCGCCTGACTATCCACCCTGGATTCCTCACCCGCTGTGAGATCCCACCGCTTTACAACCGCTTTATTAACCGCATCGTCTGCGATCGACTCTCGTCGTCGTTGGATTCGTGGTGGTCACCTCTGACCGTCACCTGGAGCCACCGCCACGTGGTTCTCCGTTCTACCGCGCCGCATATACAGTCCACTCTCGCGTCATCAATAGTGCCAGCACCTAGAGAACCTCAAATCAAGACGTCCAGTGGAACAGAGAAGGGGCGCTGCCTGCATCAACCAGAACGAGCACGAGGAATCCCGCCTCTGAGGTCAGTCGTAGTCTTGTTTAATGCAGCCTCTCTCTCAGTATACCGAATCGTCCGTTCCCCTAGGTCTAGCAGCCTATCTTCAACTTGAACCCAGCGCACCGCGAGTGCTTAGCGCGTTCAGTGCTATTGCTGCAACTGCCGCGCCGGCACATTTATTTCTGGTCTCTTCGAGCCGGACGTTAGTTCTGGTTCCTAATCCTACACCTAGTCACCTTGACCTAGGCATATATCTAATTATTCCCGCTTCACTCTAATAATGAGTTATATATACCCTTATTTTATATCGTACACTCGTACGTCCGCATATCCTATAAGTGTATACTTACGCTTTGTAATATTAAGTACCATTCTGTTCCATTTCGTATGAGATAAGTACTTAGTTAAATAAATAAAATAGTAAAATTATAAAACTCGTTAATATTTTATTATTGAGGGTGTTAGTAAAATTCATCGTCCTGCGAACATTCTAGAACCGGTCGCATCGTGACCCTCCTGTCCGTGCCGTGTATGTCGCAGGTACTCACGCGAATTCAGTCTTTTCTAATTTTGCCGCGCTTGAGTTGATTACCACTCGTTTTGCAAAATGTCTATGTCACGTACAAAGGCAAAAGAACAGTTTGAAGATGCAACATCACTCGATGTTAAGCAAATTAAACGTATTAAATTAATAGCCAAACGTGATGTAATATTTTCCCGATTACAAACAGTTTACGATGAATCTTTAAAGGCATTCGATAACGATATTTCTAAGGATTTGTTTTTATGTAGTATGACATCTTTAGAAACTTTACGTTCTGAATATAAAGAAATTATTGATGATTTAGTTTATGTTGAATTAAATATTGACGCATCATATAAGGTGAATTATCAATCAATTAACGCCTTTGAAGACTTGTATTGTCGTTGTAAGTATAGTTTTAATAAATTAGTCAACTCGAAGACTGTCCAACACTCTCATGTTTTACCGCATCATAAGTCTATTCGTCTGCCCGAACTCGATATAATGAGTTTCTGTGGCGATCCTATTAAGTGGCCTATATTTCTTGAGTCGTACAAGCGGACTATTCACGAAAATCCTGATCTTACTGATCACGATCGCGTTCAATATTTGATCAGTAAACTTTCGGGTAGGGCACTGTCAGTATGTTCGGGTATCGTGCCCAACGGTGACAATTACCGTGTTATATGGCAGTCGCTACTCGATAAATATGATGATAAGCGTAGTTTAGCTTCTGCTTATTTAGATCAAATGTTGGAATTTAAGCCATTTAATACCGCATCGTATAAAAACTTGGACACATTCATAGATATATTTGGTTCCGCAGTGTCAAGTTTAAACACATTAAAAATAGATAATCTTTTGGATTTCGTTCTTTTACACCTTGCATTAAAAAAGATCGATCCTAGTACCGCACGATCCTTCGAATTATATAAGCGTGGCACATCTATGCCTACCTATAATCAATTAATTACGTTCTTACGTGAACAAACTAAAATATTAGAACGTACTTCCGCTCCTACGAATAGACGTAATGTTATCGATTCCGCACATAGTTATAACAACAATAAGTTAACTAAAACCACTCATTCATTTGTTACCTCCTCTAAAGTGAATGAAAACTGTCCGCTTTGTAAACAAAACAATCACTTAGTTTTGTATAAATGTTCTCAATTTCACAGGTTATCGGTCGATGAACGTTTTAATTTAATTAAACAGCATAACGCATGCACTAATTGTTTAAGTATCACTCATAATAATCGTGAATGTAAATCTAACTCAAGATGTAGATTTTGTCAATCGCGTCATCATTCATTATTATGTCGTAAACAAACGACTGACAACAGTCATCACTCCCGGGGGCTTTCTTCGAATAACGGTGCGCCTGCTCCTGCGCAGCCGCCCCTCCCGCACGTCCCCACTGCTATGACTGTTACGTCACATAATCAGCTGTCCCGCACTTCTATACCCATTGATGATGTATCGTTATGTAATACTCAGTCTATATTGCCGCGTAATAATAATACCTGTCTATTAGGGACCGTGCAAGTTTATGCGACCGATTCTAATGGTCATAAACAATGCGTTCGCGCGCTAA
Source organism: Mythimna separata (assembly GCA_030763345.1). Taxonomy (NCBI): domain Eukaryota; kingdom Metazoa; phylum Arthropoda; class Insecta; order Lepidoptera; family Noctuidae; genus Mythimna; species Mythimna separata. The sequence goes on along the minus strand of CM061174.1, from coordinate 10,600,519 downwards.
TAGATCCGGGTTCTCAAAATAACTTTATAACTTCGGCGTGTTGTCGAAAATTGGATTTACATTTTAATAAACTATCTCACTATGTAGTTAAGGGCATAGGTTCCGCGCCTAACCCTATTAAGGGGGATACTTCTCTCAAGTTATCCTCCCGACTAAATAATACTTCTGTATTACTTAATGCTTACGTCATCGATCGTATCACTGATAACTTACCTAAGGTAGAAATTGATGTTTCCGCTCTCTCGTATTTAAATAATCTGCCCCTTGCAGATAACAATTTCTTTTCGCCATCAGAAATAGATATTCTGATTGGTGCCCCGCTATTCTCTGAAATCCTGTTATCAGGTCGCGTCACTGGACCGCCTGATACACCTACCGCTTTTGAAACTATTTTTGGTTACTTGATAATCGGAACCGCTCCGATTAATATCTCCGAATACGCATGTATTTCTTTATGTTCCGCCGTGGAACCACCGCACTTAGACCTAGTTCTTCAAAAATTCTGGCACCTCGAGGAGGTTGAATATAAACCTACCTTGAGTCCAGCCGCTCTCGAATGTGAAACCTTTTTCACTAAAAATATATCCCGTGACAATACGGGCCGCTATACGGTATCTCTGCCGTTCTCCCGCGATCCTGACTCTCTCGGTGAGTCATTCGCCACTGCTAAGAAACGCTTCATGTATCTTGAGCGTAAATTAAATTCTTCCTCTCAACTACGAGTTGAATACAACGCTATTATCAATGAATATATAGCTAAGGGTTATATTTCAGTCATCCGAAATGATGCCCATATGTCAGGTTACTATATATACCTCATCATGCCGTGGCTCGGTTAGATAAAACCACCACTAAATGGCGCATGGTGATGGATGCTAGTTCTAAAACTAGTTCAGGTCTGTCTCTCAATGACGTTTTGCATACGGGTGAAAATCTGCAAAATGATTTATTCTTAATACTTCTAGATTTCCGTTTATATAAAATCGCTTTTATCTCGGATATAAAACAGATGTATTTACAGATTTTAACTCATGCAAATGACCGCAAATATCAAAAGTTTCTATTTCGTTTTAACCCTAGCGACGAGCTTATTACTTATCAATTTAATCGCGTCTGCTTCGGCCTTCGAAGCAGCCCGTTCCTAGCAATGAGAGTACTCCGACAGCTCTGCACTGACGAGTGTACCCGCTTCCCGCTTGCTTCTACTGTCATAAAACATAACACGTATATGGATGATGTTTGTTATTCCGCACCAAACCTGTCAATGGGTTTACAGCTCAGAGACGACCTTCGGGGTTTGCTCAAAGCCGGGGGCTTTGAGCTCGTCAAGTGGGCAAGTAACTCATGTGAGCTGCTTGAATCGCTTTCCACGTCTGAGCTTCACACTGATAGTATTAACTTTGAAGAACAGGACCCTAATTTAAAGGTTCTGGGTTTAAAGTGGTCACCCACATGTGACGAATTTATGTTCACTGTAAATTTAGAAAATCGTCCAATCACAAAACGTAATATTTTATCAGTAATTGCTCGTCAGTTTGATGTACTCGGGCTCATTGCTCCGGTTATTTTATACGCTAAACTTGTGTTGCAAAACCTTTATATACTGAAACTTGGTTGGGATGAACAACCACCGCTAGAGATTGTAAACATTTGGAAAAACTATTTAATTGAGTTACCTTCTATCCAAAGTTTACGTTTTAAACGCCATTTAGATGTTTATGAAAATTCTGAAATTTCAGTTATTGCATTTTCTGATGCCAGTGAAAAGGCTTACGGTTGCGTTGTTTACCTTCTTATCAAAAATGATTCTAATTCGCCGCCAGTTACGCGATTGGTTTGCGCGAAATCAAAAGTCGCTCCACTGAAGACTGTGTCTGTAGCCCGCCTAGAACTATGCGCTTGCTTGCTGATGGCAAAATTAGTTCGCCGCGTTATCGATACATACGAAAAACGTCATTCTATTAATGATGTCTACTGTTTTACAGACTCTATGGTCGCACTTCAGTGGCTTAGCACCTCACCGCATCGATTCAAAACATTCGTAGCAACGCGCATTACAAAAACCGTAGCCGCCATTCCCGCTAATAAGTTTTATCACATTCCTGGTGATCAGAACCCGAGTGACTGCTTGTCACGAGGATTAACTCCCGCTCAAATCATAAACCATCCGCTGTGGTTTACTGGGCCTCATTGGTTATACCAACCTACGAATGAGTGGCCCACCAAATTCATTGGTGATGATAACTCTATTCATAATAATCTACCTGAGATTAAGAAAGTACTTACTCTTACCGCTGTAACTTTAAGTGACAACTGTCACCCGCTTCTTAACTTACCAAACCGCATTTCAAAATGGCTCGTACTCCTACGTACAGTCACAAATATTTATCGCTTTATAAAAATGTTACCGCTTTGTAATGCTATAACCTCTGACGATCTTAATTACGCTGAATCAAAAGTTTTACTCGCGTTGCAAAATTGTTATTTTTCTAACGAAATTAAAAATCTAAAGTCTAATAAAAGTTGTTCTCGTGCTATTCAGAAGCTTAGGCCGTTTCTCGATGCCAACGGTTTAATACGAGTCGGTGGGCGGTTACGCAACTCCGATCTCAGCTACGACCAACAGCATCCAATACTGTTGCCTCGTAAACATCATATCGTTGAAATGATTATCTCTCATTATCATCGTCAGAACTGTCATACTGGACCGCTCACTCTGATGTCCATTTTACGCCAAAGGTATTGGATACTTTCATGCCGAAATATAGTTCGTCAAGTTATACATACATGTTATTTTTGCTTTAGAGCAAAACCTAAACAAGTATTCCCATTAATGGGTGACTTACCCGCTTGTCGAGTGAATGAAGCCAAGGCATTCACTCATACCGCTGTGGACTACGCTGGTCCAATAAATATTATCCCGTATCGCAAACGTGGAGTTCGCTCTATTAAATCGTATCTTTGTATTTTCGTTTGTCTGGTCGTGCGCGCAGTTCACGTAGAACTCGTCACTGACCTGAGCACTTGCTCATTTCTATCCGCATTCAAACGCTTCTTATCACGTAGAGGCGCTGTGTCTGTACTATACTCAGACAACGCTACAAATTTTATAGGTGCGAAAAATGCACTATCTGATATTTACACGCTCATTAATTCTAAAGATCATATAGATTCATTTAGTAATGAATTAACCGCTAATAAAATCAATTGGAAATTTAATCCTCCGCGTAGCCCTCACTTTGGAGGTCACTATGAAATCTATGTTAAAGCTTTCAAAACGCATCTTCATAGGGTCGTTGGTTCGCAACTGCTAACATACGAGGAACTGACAACTGTACTCACGCAGATAGAGTGTGTAATCAACTCACGGCCGCTCACCTTACTAAGTGAAGATCCATCGGAACTTACCGCTTTAACACCATCACATTTTTTGATGTCTACACCACTTAAACATTTACCTGCTAGTGAGGCATCTAACGAAGCGCCTAGCTTACTAAAACGTTATGCTTTGCTAGATCAAATGGTACAATCGTTCGCAAAACGATGGAAATTAGAGTATCTACATTTACTTCAATCTCGTAAGAAATGGAATACGTCTTCTAATCCTATTACTATAGGTTCTATTGTTGTTATTGTCACTGACAATATGTCTCCGCTTTCATGGCCTCTCGGCGTCGTTACTGCCACCTATCCTGGTAAGGACGGCGTTGTAAGAGTCGCTACAGTTAGGACGGCGACAGGTGTCTATAAGAGACCCGTTGTCCGCCTCTGTACTCTACCTTCTCAATAACTCACCCTTTGCCCCTGAATTCCTTCGTTGTTTTCCACCGCTTTTCTCTAACTTTTACTTTTAATTTTATGAAAACCGAAGGTTTTCAACCCGGGGGCATGTTCGCGCCACTTGTGGGTGCGCTTATATTTAAATTACCCACATTTTTCTTATATTATTTATCTATCCATCCTTGTCTTTTCGCTGCATTAAACTATATGTTCGATTCTCGAACAGTCTACGTTCGGCCCTCGTCAAAGGTAGCCTCACCGCTCGTGATAGTCAACCGCCTGACTATCCACCCTGGATTCCTCACCCGCTGTGAGATCCCACCGCTTTACAACCGCTTTATTAACCGCATCGTCGGCGATCGACTCTCGTCGTCGTTGGATTCGTGGTGGTCACCTCTGACCGTCACCTGGAGCCACCGCCACGTGGTTCTCCGTTCTACCGCGCCGCATATACAGTCCACTCTCGCGTCATCAATAGTGCCAGCACCTAGAGAACCTCAAATCAAGACGTCCAGTGGAACAGAGAAGGGGCGCTGCCTGCATCAACCAGAACGAGCACGAGGAATCCAGCCTCTGAGGTCAGTCGTAGTCTTGTTTAATGCAGCCTCTCTCTCAGTATACCGAATCGTCCGTTCCCCTAGGTCTAGCAGCCTATCTTCAACTTGAACCCAGCGCACCGCGAGTGCTTAGCGCGTTCAGTGCTATTGCTGCAACTGCCGCGCCGGCACAAAGATAATATAAAATAATCTCATTTATATTCTTCATCGATAAATACACTATACATAACAAAAGTATTATATTTTTAAATACTTATCCCTTTTGTTTTACAACGACATTTGTAGAGGTTGGGCATCTATCCCACATTTACCCTATTAGTAGAAATAGAATGTATATTAAACTCAACCTTTGATACCTATGCCATCTGATGTAAATGATTTTAATTACCTAACACCAGGTCACTTTCTAATAGGACAATCATTAACAATGTACCCTGAAAATGATGAAAAAATAGGCAAAATAGGCTTAAGTTTTGGAATTATGTAATCAAATTAAACAACTTTTTGGAAGATATGGTACAAACAGTATCTTAATACATTACAAAATAGACCTAAGTGGTTAAATGTCTCACCTAAAATAAAGATAGGCACAATTGTCATTTCGTGTGTTTTTGTCGTGGCCTATGGCCAGAGTTTCCAAAATATTTCCTGGCCATGATGGTCATGTAAGAGCAGTAGAGGTCACGAATTACAAAGGGAATACCCATGTAAGATCTGTCACAAAAAATTGTATCTTACCTATAGACGATAATGCGTGATTAATGTTATTGTTGATATAAATATGATATTTACTAGCTTAAAGTAGCTAGAACAATTTTATTTATTTCTATTGATCCTCTTGTTCCTCTCCTAGGCCGGAGCATATTGGAATCCCAACACAAAAATATAGTCGAGTTTTAGATCTCGCGCGCATCACTAGCGCTTTCTACGCGTGGCGTTGCATTTCGCGCCCTACCAGTCAGCCTAGCGAAACTAGGAACAAAAAAATTTTTATATGGACTTTACGTGGCAAATAATGGTGGATATTGCTATCACTTTCCCTCTATCGTTTCTCTTTCTTACGTCAAGTGTCAGCCATGTTATTTGTCAAAACAAAGTCAAACTTCATTTCGTGCCGTGTGTTTTGAATGTAAATGCAAGTTTGATTGTGGATTTTAAATTGTAATTAAGTGTAATTTCTCATCAAAATTAGTGACGAGTGATCAGAGGCGTACTGTGAATCAAAATGCCACCGAAAAGACGGTTTATTACTTGTGAAATTTGTAAAAATCGAGCAAGTCGTTCAAATCGTGAAAAAAGGATGTTTATGGCGAGATTCCCTTTAGATGAAGACCGGTAAGAACTTTAATAAGATATTTTGCAGCCACATGTAAGTAAAGCAGGCTAGGAACAAATAAAATTAACAAATTTATCTCATTTAAATTGTGTGCTAGTGATGTACTGCAACTGTAAGATCCACATATCGATAACAACGCTATTGTTTACATTAGAAAAAAAAAATGTAATGTTGCGTGAAAGAGTAGGGGCACAATGTTTAACATATACATACATGAAATAGTATCAATATTTATTAATTTAACCAAGAAACATGATTTATTTTTAATTTAAAAATATTTTCAGATGCAAACAGTGGGTCAAATTTGTGGGCAAAGAAGATTTAATATATGTTCCCATTAAAAAGTTGCATACATTAAAGTATGTATGTGGAAACCACTTTGATAAAAGAGCGTTTAATAAAAAACAAAATCGCCTTAAAAAATGGGCCATACCATCAAAAAATTTGAAAGCTGATCCACTTCCTGATGAAATGTTGCTTGAATTTCCATGTCACATTTATTCAAACGTTGACGTTACAACGACAAACACGTCTCAAGGTATTATTGACAATGAAGCTTCATTATTCCAGGCCGGACCCAGTACCTCAGGTACAATCTCTTTTTCTCAACTTTGCTTGGCAGCTGAACTTTTTAGAACTTTTATATTTACAGGATTTGGGTTCTATTTTTTATGTAGCAATTTGTTCCAGACTCATGTACAGGAGCACAGCAGCTGTTGGCTGATGAATCAAGTGACAAGCAAGAAATTTAATCACGTAAAAGAAAACAGTCATCTAGTTCAGGTAAATATAGTTCATTTCAATACACTTTGTTGAACACTACAGGGATATGTATGGAAATGACAACCAAAGGTTTAGAGTAGTACCACTTATACAGTGGTACTACTCTAAACTTGGTCCAGGTCAAATGGATATAAATTTTTTTTAGGTAGTTGTCTTAAGGGCCTATTTGTACCCGCCGGGAAAAAAATCGCTTGTCACCCGTTTACAAGATATGTTTTTTTTTTGTAATTTTAATAACCACCACTTTAATGATTTCATGATTTTTATTAACTTTTGAAATGAAAAATTTATATTAGTATTTTAGGTTCTTACTTAAACATTGCACTCTTTCAGGAAGTAAAAAATGTGTAAATGTCACAAAAAAAAAATCATATCAATGCAAGAATAGTTATTGTTCTTGAAATCGATTTATTTTTCGTAAACTCCAGTTTAATAATAATAATAATAAAATTTTAATTCAGACAACAGTCCATAATTGTTAGTAATACAAAGAACCTTATAAAACTATTGTTAGTAAATACAGAGACAATCACAATCACAAGGCAGCACCGCACGTAGCTAGCAGTAGTAGTTAAAAAGAAAAAAAATATATTTTACTGGCAGTTTCATATAGGTCCCTAAGGGACTACCTAAAAAAAAATTATATCCATTGGGCCTGGACCACCCTGTATATTAATACTGTGGCGTAGCGCTAACTCATTAATTTCATTTAAATTTACAGAACCGTCAACTTCAAGATTCCAGTTGTCTGACCATGATTATTGCACAAAAAAGGAGATAGTGCTTTCACCTAAAAGAAAAAAGAGATCAAGCCCAGGTATCTTTACTTAATTCTATGCATTCTCGTACATAAAAGATATGTGGCTGCAATATTTTAAGCTCGTACGGCGCACCTATCCATAACTGTTTCTTTTTGCTTTTTTACGAGCTTTTATTTAACTTGCAATGTTTGTATGTTTGTTTGATTTCCTTGCACTTTATGTTGTTGGATTGACTTGAAATTAAGAGGAACAAAACTATAGAACAATGTGCGTGAGGTGACATGTTTATTTTAAATCATTATTCTTTCAATTGCAGATTTAGAAGTGACACCGCGAAAAAGAAAGCTGATAAAAAAGATAAATTCGTACAAGCGCGAAATAAATGTTTTAAGAGAAGGAAATATAATGCCACGTATCAAGGCATTAGCACTAAAAACTCTGATAAAAGTATATATACGCAACCATGACAGAAAACCTGGAGGAAAACGATGGACTTCTTTAGAAAAAGCATTGGCTATTGCTATATATAAGAAGTCACCTCGCACATACAGACATCTACAACATTTAATGGCATTACCAAGCGTAAGAACCTTGCAAACTCTTCTTCAAAGCATCGAGTTAGAACCAGGTATCAGTCCAACTATCATGGATCATCTTAAAAAGAAAGTTGCAAAATTGAATGAAAAAGACAGGTTATGTGCTTTGCTTTTCGATGAGATGGCTTTGAAAAGGCGCCTTATCTTCAATCCAAGGACAGACAAAGTTAATGGATTTGTAGACTTAGGTGAAAACCAGCGCAGATCTTCAGAAATAGCTGATCACGCTTTGGTATTCATGCTTCAAGGTATACACAAAAAAATGAAGCAACCAGTAGCATATTACTTTGTGAAAGGTACAGTGTCAACCCAAAGCCTGGCTGTACTTATTAAAGAAGTAATTAAGGCTGTTACTCATGTTGGAATTACCGTGATTACCACAGTATGTGACCAAGGGCCCACAAATATTGGCAGTTTAAATTTACTTAAGAATTGGTGTGGCATCCCAAGTACCTCCAATTATTTCTTTTTAAATGGTATGAAGGTATTTACAATGTTTGATATTTCACATTTATTTAAATCACTCCGAAATAATTTCCATGATGGGGGAGAAATTGTAATAAATGGAAAAAAGGGAAAGTGGTCTCACTTGCTAGATGTGGCAGAAAAAAATCAAAGCACTTTACATTTTAAAAAATTGACTGCCCTACACGTGAATCCTACATTTAAAAGTAAAATGAAGGTCAAGCTAGCTGCTCAAGTTCTAAGTAATACTGTTGCTGCCATCCTAAAACTTATGGCTGAAAAGTACGGAGATAGTGTCAAAGCCAAAGAAATCTTAGAGACTGCACAAATTATAGAAAGCTTTGATCGACTTTTCGATTGTACCAATGGTCCCTCGTCCAGAAAAGACATAATCAGGAACAGAAGAGAAAATGTCTCCAAGAAAACTAACCACGTTGAATTGTGGAGAAATTACAAAAATATTATAAGCACTATGTATTTTTAACCGACTTCAAAAAAAGGAGGAGGTTCTCAATTCGACTGTATTTTTTTTTTTTTTTTTTTTTATGTTTGTTACCTCATAACTTGCGACTGGGTGAACCGATTTTCATTATTTTTCTTTTATTTGAAAGCTGGTGCTTCCCGTGTGGTCCCATTGTCACCATTTCAATATCTGATGATGGGATCTTGAAGAAATCGAGGGAACTCTTCAATAAATAACAGCAGATTAACCGCGATTGTTGCTATAGCATATCTAAGCATTGTTTACACCACCACACAACATAATATCACGTGTTTTTTTTTTTGTTGTCGAGAACAACAAAAAAAAAAACAAAAAAAAAGGTTAAAAAAACTATTTCGAAAAAAAGTATGTTTGTTCTGATGAGATATTCGGTTATGTGAACAAAACTCTTCAAATTTCATGCGTCCTAATTACGTTAGCTGGTCCGTGGTCGCGGTACTGTCCTTGGGTAACCGTGACCCTGGAACTTAAAGGGCTATTGAAGGAACACTGTGGATGAGTAGGTATGACAGTAGTATGACTGTCAGTAAAAGTCTGACAGTCCGTCCCGCTCCACTCCGGGTGGGAGGACTCATTGGATGATTTTGCCTCGTAAAAAAAGGTGTATTATGACTTAGGTACTTATGTGTGACCTTTATTATCGGAAGACAGATTTCGTAGTCTTGTCATATCCTGCAATGATCTATCGTCGTGTGGTTTATTTAACAATTTGTTGGCGTCCAAATCCGATAAAACTATGCCTGCCAAACTTTTGACACGACTTAGTACGATATACTCCTTTGTTTTATTTAAACGGCGCTGTCTCTATGAGCAGCGCGTTTAGTAGGTCTACCCATACTCAAAGTAATTAATGTCCATCAGATTCACTAAAAATCAAGAAATAAAAAACCATTTTAACAAAAAAAAACACCGACTTCAAAAATAAAAAAGTATTCCAAAACAAATGAATATGCACTAAAAAGTAAAAAATAATTGCGTATTTTTATAAGCTTACAATTATTTTTATTTTTGGAGTCGGTGTCAGCCAAGGAAACGCCAACAACCTAGCAATAATAATACCAACTTACTAACAATTAAGTACAACTACTTACAACTGGTGTAAAACTGTGATGTTTCATCATCATCTGCCTAGCCTTTTCCCAACTATATTGGGGTCGGCTTCCAGTCAAAACTGTGATGTTTAATTGTAGTAATAATAAATAACAAACCTGTCTTAGTTGGCTGACACCGACTCCTAAAATAAAAATAATTGTAAGCTTATAAAAATACGCAATTATTTTTTACTTTTTAGTGCATATTCATTTGTTTTGGAATACTTTTTTATTTTTGAAGTCGGTGTTTTTTTTCAAATCTGATAGCTTTCTGAGACTGAAACACGTAAGATGCGTCCAGGGATACGTTACTTCGCTGTCATCCTTGGAAGATATTTGGAAACATGTTGAGTCGAAAGGGTTCAAATACTTAAATCTTCGGCAGTTGAATCAAGACGGTTTGGAAAAACTTTTTGGAATGATACGACAACATTGTCCGACAAACAATAACCCGACGTGTCATCATTTCACAGCTGCTTTAAAATCCAACATACTGACAAAATTAAGCTCGCCAGTTGGTAGAGGGGCAAACTGTAAAGAAGATAATTGTGAAGCAATTATTGATTTCGAAGATTTCTTGAGAGAAATCGAAAATTCAAAACCCGTTCGATTTGAAAACCAGTCTCCTGAAAAATTTTTAGAGCAACAAGCTGAAATTCCTGTTTTACACCTACCCGAAGTTGATGATGCTGTCCTGCCTGACGATTTCGAATTTCCAGACGATGATGCGGAACTAATCCATATGGAAAACAACTTGTTCGAATCGTTTGAAAAGCAGCCAACTGTATATGTTGCAGGATATATAGCCTCAACGGAGCTAAAAAAACTGCGGTGGCAATGTGAGAATTGTGAGCAAAGCTTGAAAATAAAAGACCCAGAACGATGAGTCATCAATGTATAGCTACATAAAACTTCGTGAGTGGTGGCAAGATAAAAAGAGTCTTACATATCCCACATTAAATCTGTGCAAATTAGTCGACAGTGTTACATCATGCTTTGAAGTTCAAATTAAACCGATTCTTCATGAAAGACATATTTCGCAGCAAGCTGTTACGATCATGTTGTCAAAATGTGACAATTTGTTGTAGATATGTGATAACCACAAAGATCGTCTGCTCCAAATGTTACTGGTTCGGCTGAGTAATCTTTTGATAAGGAATGAATGTCATAAAATGGGTCTTTCGTCGTTTCGCACCACTCGGGTTCGCCCCGCGGGGCGAAACGACGAACATCTTCAGGAATGGGCTGTTTCGCACCACGGCTGACCTTGGAGCGCCGAGCGGTGCGAATCGACCAATAGCTCTTAGGAATGGGGCGATTCGCACCGCTATATTTAGGTACAAACTAATTTCAAAGTTTGTATGTATAGTCGAGTAGGAAAGTGTTTCACGAAAACAAAACAGTTACGACTTGAAATTTTGTAATAATACTAGCTTTTGCCCGCGGCTTCGCCCGCCCGCCCGTTACAAATATGGTAATTTTATGACGTAAAGATATTTTTTTAGATAAAATATAGCCTATAGCACTCAGGAATAAAGCAGCTTTCTATCAATATATACATTTATGTAATCGAACCTGGATCTTCAAAGATTATCCCATACAAACAAAAAACCAAACTTTACCTCTTTATTATATTACTTAGTATAGATTTCAAAATCACAATCGCATACTAAAATTTAGTACTAAAATTTAGAATTTAAATCACAGTTTGATTAGTAATTGAGAACTATACTCCGTCGGTTTAGGTAATTAACTAAATGTAAACAATCTTGGCATGTCTTTTTATCTAAAAGTTGTCTATAAATTGTATGTAAAAATCTTTGCGACTAGGTATTTACCTAAATCGATGTTAGTTAATAAACCAAATTTAAATAACCTTTGTGTATATTATATACGACCTCTTTGATATAAAAAGACATACCAAGATTGTTTACCTTTAGTTAACCACCTAAACCGATAGACCATAGTATAAATCACAGTTGAAACATTATACACATTCAGACTTAAATCTAACTGATTGAAATTTCGATGGCGCACCTACAAAACAAAACTTTGAATATGTAAACGTCGTTCCTGTGCTGTATGCATTGCTTCCCGACAAGAAAAGAGCCACATATGACTCTTTATTTCAAATTATAAAAAGTCAAGTAAAAGAATGGGCGCCTACACATATTTCAATGGACTTTGAAATTACTGCGATGGCAGCAATCAAAGAGTTGTTTCCAGAAATCAAAATAGTCGGATGCTATTTTCACTACTCTCGCAGTTTATGGCGTAAAGCTTAGCAATTGGGTGTAGTAAAATCAAAACTGGGCGCTAACCATGTCAAATTATGCATGGCATTGTCATATTTACCGCCGGATTTGTTGGAAGATGGCTGGCTATAAGTAATGGCAGACAATCTAAAGAGTAACGAAGTCACACAGTTCAATGACTATTTTGTCCAAACATGGCAGGAACATGATGTGCTTTCAAGCACATGGAACACTTACAATGAAAGCGACAGAACCAACAACATAGTGGAGTCATGGAATGCAAGAATAAAAAAGACCATTCCAGAAAAACCCAATGCACAGTTTCTTAATTCATGAATCCCCGACCGGTCTCATTGGACCGCGCTCTTATTGTTTTCCTATTGTGTCTCGTGTCGCAGGTATTGATAGGTTAATGGAATAAAAAAAGATGCCAAATATTATTCTGGTATATTAGCAAGAACTGGCGACATCCAAATTTCAAAAAGAAAAGCAGACACCATTGAAATAAATCAAAGAATACAGAGCATTAAGTATACGAGAGTTATCAACTGGTGAGATTACTGTCGGTCATTGTTTAGAAAAATTGAGAATTTAATGCATTTCAGTTTAATAATAATTAAATTTTTCTAGTCTGTTGATATATATATGTCGCAGCGTTAACTCATTTCAATTTGAATCAGCGCCATCTATCTCTCACTGGAGGAACTATGCAATTAGATTCAACAGCCTTAGCTGAAACTTTTCCAAACTGAACCTGAACTTCCAAACCTTAGTTTGAGAACGCCAAGTAAATAACTTGGGGATGGTTAGCGTGGAGTATTGGCGACACCGAGTGGATGGTCTGGCTGGAAGATAGCCGGCTTTTTGACATTGACAGGTGCACGACGTTGACAGTCAATTTTTATGGTTTTTCTGATTAATCTAGAACTGGAGCTAGGCACGGGTGTGCTGGAAGCTTGGAAACTGAAAAAGGCATTTTTGGAACCGGTCTGGCGGTCTGGATAGACAATCTCCAAAACTCCATGCTAAACTTCCCGCGTTCCTAGATCTTGGATCGAGCCATATTGTGTGTAAGCAAATAAACAAAAGTGATACCGAAGACTTTGCTTTGCTTTCCTGACATATCACGACCCCTCTGATAACGAGACTCCGTTATATATATATTTAATTATTGGTTAAAAATTAAGAGTTTAATGTAAGTTGAATATTGTATATTTTTATTATTGTCATTTGCATATTTTAAACCTAAATTAAAAAGAGCCTTTTGACTGATTATAATTATTAAGTAAAGTGCCTATGTATACTAAACAATTTTTTTTATGTTATTGTATATTATTTATTATGTTCGTTTAGACTTTATGTCAGTACCTAATATTATTTAATTTTTATTTAGTTTAAAGGTCAACCAACAAATAAAACACAATACTGGCTTAATCTAAACAAACGTAATTTTAAATGCTAGGTCAATTTACCTTTGATAGGCGTGATAACATGTATACAATGTCGAAGTTAGATAGTTTATAAGTGTAGTCTAGACAATTTATCGAAGTGTGTGGGAATCAAACCCACGACACGCAGCACAGGAACCAATCACTCAACCACTGCGCTAACCGTGCCCTCTAAATAACCACCATAATAATAATCGGCCCACCATTTCACTATTTGTTTTCTAATCGTAAATTTTATTCTATTTACAAAATAGTTCTACATTAATGACTGGATGATCGAAGTGAATATTTCGAATAATCCTGCAGTCAAACAATTCTGTATCTTATATCTAAACAAACGTAATTTTAAATGCTAGGTCAATTTACCTTTGATGGGCGTGATAACATGTAGACAATGTCGAAGTTAGACAGTTCAGTAATATAGGTTAACCACCTACCACCGCGCAGCGTAGAGTAAGTAGTAGGTATTTATTTAATTAATTAGGTAATAACTGTAAATAGGGCTGGTTCAAATTTTTAACCACACGCTCTGATTCAGTGTTTTACTGTTATCGAACTTTAAATAAATAAAAACGATTCATAAGTTCATATGCTCTACACTGTATCCACTGCGCGCTTGTTTGTTTACAACTTACTGCAATAGCTTTGGTAGTTAGGTATCAGTTCAGCACGCAATTAGACAGTCCAAAGCCTGGTAAAGTGTGATGGGAAATTAGAATCTTTTCTTTTCATAAGTACCTAGACGCTTCATAATCATGTGTTCGAGGAATGTTTATTCACCCCCAATCGTAGCCGTTCTCGAGTTGCGCGTAATTACCTACTATCTTCTACTTATCCTAACAACACAACACTATCCTAAAAATGTGTGTGTAGTCAACTGAAGGTTACTATGGAAATACAGAATGTAATGATGCTAACATAACTGACTGGTTAGGTACCTACCTACTTAGGGGTGGCGCGGGGCGCTAGTGCAAGTACCTACCCATAATGGATGTGTTTATTCTAGTGTGCCGGCAATTTATTATTTACAGTCAAAATAAAATCACTTGAATGTTTTTTTTTTTTTTTTTAGTTTTTTTTTGCTGGGATGTCTTTGGTTAGACGTACTGAACGCTGTGTTAAAGTTTGTCCCACTATTTTAATGGGACCTTATATACACATTAATTGCAATCAGATCACACGAAATTCAGTATACGTACAACAAAGCGTAGGAATGGCGCCACGCCTAACAAAACCCAGCTCATCACTGCGCAAGCGCTTAAGCGGTTTATCTTTAGCCATCTTGGATTTTTTACGGCATTTATCGCATATTGGTAATTGGCGATCCCAACCTTAAAAACGACACCCTTTTTAATCTGCTAAAATGTCCTTTCGCGCAATATCTTGAGAAGACTGAAGGTACTGTACACCTACAGTCTTTTTACTGAAGTGTGCATTCGCAAATGTCTTTATGCGCAAGTATCCATTCGTGCGAATGTCTTTCTGCGCAAATGGCGAGACAAGTGTACTAGATTTTTAAAATGATAGGTAATGAAAATATTAATGTAAATGTGATGTGTGCCTTGCTTTTTTTTCAGGTAGTTGCACTTCATGGGTTCGGGAGCAGAATGTGCAAGCCTCAACTCACACCGTTGTTCATGTCAGTTCATTTTATATTCGGAAAATCACACATACCAGTGAAGTACCAGCAGGTACAATAAAATGGCAGGCCGAAAAGTAAAAGTGCCCCTTGACGACCTAAGAGTTGTGTTCTCCAAATATAAAGATATATTTAATGTTTCTATTCCCCCAATCTCAAATGAAGTTTATGACCACATACAACAAGAACTGCGTATTCAGTTTAATCACGAAGTCAGCAAAGCAGCCCTGCAAATATCTGCGAAGAGAAATAAAGTTTTATTTTTTAATTCTCGCGGAGATTGTGAAGATAATCGAACACAATTGCATGCAGTTGTAGAAGCTCCTTCTGATTTAACAGTTCCTTTTGAAATGAGTAAATATGACTACTATAAAATTGCGCCTATTGAATCCCACCATCTCGCACAAAATAAGTGGACCAACGAAATGCAAGATCATATATTTTTTAAAACCGATTTAGAATGCACATTCTCGTTTAAAAACAATTACGTGCCTACTGATCTCAAAAATAACGACATCACATGTACAGGAAGTTGTACGCAATGCAAAGCTAGTCTGTTCTTGACAATATCCCCCGAAACAGCTGATAATTCTTATAAAGTAACGCTTATTCTTACAAATTTGAAAAAAGGCTTTCGGCATGACCCTCGAATTAAAAATAAATTAACTTCACACCGGGTTAATCTGCACAAAGAAAAACTTAAAAACATTAAGGCTTTAAGGGTACGAAATTCAACGGCCGATGAAGTTATGAGCATGGATAATCCAAAAGAACCGCCAACTTTGCCTAAATTATTAAATTTGAGGAAATACCGGCATGAAGCTAGAAGCGCTCTTCAGTTTGATAAAAATATTATTTTATCACTGTATGCCATGACCTGTAGCCCACCGTATGACAGTTTCATAAAAAAAATGTCTCTTGTTCCATTTATATTGTATTTTTGGACTACCGAGCAAAGTATATATTACGATGACATCTTGGAAGACAAATATAAAATCCTGTCTATTGATGCCACTGGATCTTTATTTAAACCAATAAAGCCACCCGAAGCAAACGATTTTTTAAAATATAAAAATCCCAAACATGTTTTCTTATATGCCATCGTAGCATATACCTTGGGTGCTAGTGTTCCAATTTGTTATATGTGCTCTGACTCACACACAACAGAAACAATAGCCACATGGCTAAGCACATGGTTAAACAGAAGAGTCCTTCCAAATGAAATAATTTGTGATGATTCTTCTGCTTTAATAGCGGCCATAACGAAAACTTTTTTGAAAACGGACTTGAATAACTATTTAAGACAATGTTTTGCAATAGTTGAGGAAAAAAAAGGCAAGATACCTGCTTGTTACATCAGACTTGATAAGTCTCATTTTTTAAAAAAACTGTATACACAAAGTTGTTTTGACAAGACTTCTGAAACATGCAAATATTTTTATATCAATTGCATCAAATTGATACTACAATCACGAAGCTATGACGAAGTAAAACTAATTATTAAAGATGTAATCACACTTTCTCTTCATGAATATACGGCACCGATCTTGGTTATACGGCATCGAAATGTGAACAAGCATTGAAACGATTGAGCGACCAAATAAAAACATATCTAAGACACACAGACGAAATTGAAAAGAATGAAAGAGAGGACAGTTCCGAAGAAATATATTTTGTAACAGAAGATGAAGAGAGTGAGCAACACGGTGGCCCTATGCCTTTGATAAAATATTATGATGACATTATGAATACAGAACTATTATATTTACAGTTAATTGAATCTACACCAATGAAAAATGCTTTTTTTTTGCCGGAAATTAACAACACTCTTAAAAGACTCTTGGCCAGCCAACTAAGATAGGTTTGTTATTTATCACTACAAAACATCACAGTTTTACACCAGTTGTGTAAGTAGCTGTACTTAAATGTTAGTAAGTTCATATTATTATTGCTAGGTTGTTGGCGTTTCCTTGGCTGACACCGACTCCAAAAATAAAAATAATTGTACCTGCTTACAAAAATACGCAATTATTTTTTTACTTTTTAGTGCATATTAATTTGTTTTGGAATATTTATTTTTTGAAGTCGGTGTTTTTTTTTGTTAAAATTGTTTTTTATTTCTTGATTTTTAGTGAATCTGAAAGACACTAATTACTTATTTGAGTATGGGTAGACCTACTAAACGCGCTGCTCATAGATACCGCGCCGTTTAAATGAAACAAAGGAAGACAGGGAGAATCGCCTATTTGAAAAAAGGAAACTTAACTCAAGGACAATTTCAGTTGCGTGAAGTAGCAACATATGGTAGAACACTACCAGAGAACGTGATTCCCAAGGACGTCAACAGCTGTGGTGTGGTTTTCTCTCATCAATAAAAATTGGCCTCGAATACCGAGTGATGTTGAGACGCAACATCGCCGTATCAAAAGGACTAGTGAATGGAGCTATGGATATTATAAAAAAAATGAAATGGCCAGCCTTGTGTAGAGACCAACTGGAGGATGGCGAGCTACCAGATGCCGTATATATTAAATTTGATGACGAGTCTATTGGGCTTAGACTTAATTAACAATAATGGTTGGATACCCATACCTCCATCTAGTACTACGTTTCAGGCATTGAGAGGTTACGGAGATGTGGAGCGCCGTATGTTACATCTAAAATTAAGCTGGGCGGTTACAGTTCACAAACTCCAGGGTACCACCCTTGAAAGAGCTGTAATTGACCTTGGCAAAAAAATTGCTAAAGGGCAAATATATATTGCACTAAGTCGTGTCAAAAGTTTGGCAAGCATAGTTTTATCGGATTTGGACGCCAACAAATTGTTAAATAAACCACACGACGATAGATCATTGCAGGAAATGACAAAAAAAAAGACTACGAAATCTGTCTTCCAATAATGAAGGTCACACATAAGTACCTAAGTCATAATACACCTTTTTTTTACGAGGCAATATCATCCAATAAGTCCTCCCACCCTGAGTGGAGCGGGAGGGACTGTCAGACTTGTACTGACAGTCATACTACTGTCATACTCACCCACAGTGTTCCTTCAATAGCCCTTTAAGTTCCAGGGTCACGGTTACCTAGGGACAGTAGTGCGACCAAGGACCAGCTAACGTAATTAGGACGCATGAAATTTGAAGAATAATATCTCATCAGAACAAACATCTAATTATGTTTATTTTAGTTTCAGTATTGCGTTTTTCGTAAAACGTTGAAGTGCCCTTAAACATATTTTTTTTAGAAATAGTTTTTATAACCTTTGTAGTAATATCACGTCTGTACTCAGACGTGATATTATGTTGTGTGATGGCGTAAACAATGCTTAGATATGCTATAGCAACAATCGCGGTTAATCTGCTGTTATTTATTGAAGAGTTCCCTCGATTTCTACAAGATCCCATCATCAGATATTAAAATGGTGACAATGGGACCACACGGGAAGCACCAGCTTTCAAATAAAAAAAGAATCATGAAAATCGGTTCACCCAGTCGCAAGTTATGAGGTAACAAACATAAAAAAAAAAAAAAAAAAAAATACAGTCGAATTGAGAACCTCCTCCTTTTTTTGAAGTCGGTTAAAAATTACCTTTGTGGGGCAATATTATGACTGATTATTTTCCTGGAGCCAAAGACTATGCCAGCAGCTCAAATGTAGAAAATCATTTTAAGGACATCAAAACTATATATTTTGAGACCAAAGTTGAACGCGTCCGGTTAGACGAATTTCTTATACAACATTATAGTTTTATTAACGGAACCATAAAATTAAGCTCTAGTCAAATTTTACACGAGAATATTAAGAACAAAGAAGAACAGGCCTTAAAACTAAGAAACAAAAAGGAAAAACGCAAAACAAATTATGAGTATTTCTCACGAAAAATAGTAAAAATTAGAGACAAACACGAACAAAAACGAGATTCATTCTCAGCAGAGTTAATTATATCTGATTCTGCACCGAAGTCAGTTGAAAAAGAAGAAGAAGAAGAGAACCTAACTGATACGTCAGATTTTGATATTCAATCAATTTTTCAAAATAAACCTATAGAAGTTGAAAACTGGCGGGGACTTACCATACCCACTCCTAAATCAAAAAAAGCTACCTCCATATACATATTACAGAATGGTAACGTCGCATATTCTTATGTACACCAAAACAGGGTACTTATAACAAACACTTGTGCTTTTGATTCCCTCGCGCAAGCATTCGGTGTAGCTTATCAAGACAGGCCTGCTTTCAGAGAAAAGTTAAATAGTGCTAGCGATGGTTTAACAACATTCATAAAAGTATTATCTAATACGAGAAAAACTTGCAAAAGATTATATGAACTTCGTGACAAACTATTGATTGACCTTTTTGATAAAACAAAGTCACAGCAAAATATTATCAGTTGTGAATGTAATATAACAATGATTTTAGAACAGGTATTCATGAGCAACATATACTTTTCTGCCACCAGACAGAGGTGTTGCTCAAATGACACATGCTCAAATGCATTACAACCAAAGAAAATTGATTGTAAATATATATCTTTAAATATAAATATTTTTAGGGATCAGAAGTGAAACAGATAAAAAATGAATAAACAATCTTTAATCACACTTTCACAAAATTATAAGATTATGAAGTAGGTACTAATGAAATAAAATCACACGATAACGGTCAAGTAGCAAGTCCGTCCTCAACGCCGACCAAACGAAAAAAGGGCGGGTTGCCGCACCGCGCGCCTCTTTTATAGACTACCGTCGGCCGCCGCCTGATGGTGTGACGTCACGACGTCGCCTCGCCTCCAGTTGCCAACACGGCCTCTCCTTCAGTTGCTAACACGGCCTCTCCTGACGCTCTGACGTCCTCGTCAGCTCTAAAAGATGGTCCTGACTGATCTGTAGTAGTGTTTTCCAAGTCTTCATTGTCTCCTGTAATCAGACATCATCTGCCTAGCCTTTTCCCAACTATATTGGGGTCTGCTTCCAGTCAAGCCGGATTAAGCTGAATACCAGTATTTTACGAGGAGCGGCTGCCTACCAGACCTCCACAACCCATTAACTGGGGTAACACGGTACTTCATGGCAAGACTGGAGTCAGATTTACTGGCTTCTGACTATCCGTAACGACTGCCAAAGATCTCCAAATGACAGCCGGGACCAACGGCTTAACGTGCTTTCCGAGGCACGGAGGAAACTCGTTATGTTAAAATGGTCACCCATCCACAGACCAACCTAGGCAAGCGTTGCTTAACCTTGAAGATCGATCTGTGTGGCTGTTATTATTTAGCCACGAGCTCCTCAAATCAGACATTACGCAAAAATACAATTAAATTTAAAATTTAAAAAAACCCCTGACTACTCTTCACCTCTCAGGTATTGATGACCTTGAAAACCTGCACCGATTTCCATCAAACATAGCTAAGAACACTCTCGACTGATATACCTTTCAAATAAAAAACCTCATTAAAATCGGATCATCCGTTTGGGAGCTACGATGCCACAGACAGACACATATACATTTACACACACAGACACGTCATTTTACGTTCACACGCGTGCCGTGCAGCCTGGCGGGCTGCGCGGCACGCAGCCCGTCCCGGGCCGGCGCACATTCAAGCTGTTCACACTAGAGATGAGATATACCTGCCATTCTCCATACCCGGCCTTTAAGGTATGGGTATCACTAAATACCTGGTACAAATACCAGGTATCAAAATACTTCTAAGTATTTGGGTGTGGAAGGATTTCGATAAGTAAACGTATGCGATAAGTATGGTATGCCTCCATTATAATGTAGGTACGACGTTTCAAGTATACGTAATTATGCATTATGTGATATGAAACATGATACGTGTCTACTATACACCTTTCTAGATAAAAATAAACAGGTGTAACGAAATCGCAATCACAACTGACGCAAAAAATCAAAACATTGTCGACCTAAGGACGTACTTACGGTACCTACACTAGACAACGTAAACATTCAAACACGTAATAATATTCCTTAACATAAACAAACTAAGGAACTCTTTCACGTCTTGACAAAAATGTAATTATGCAATTATGTTCCTTAAGCACGTAAAAATAAGTACCCATTTTTTTCTAACTAAATTAAATCATCCGAATGTTCATAAAGCACGAATGACGTTTCGGGTCCCTTCGTAAGCTGTCGGGTAGCTTCGGGTGGCTTCGGCGTACCGAGCTACCGATACCGCACAAACTGGGTGATACCTTGTGGTAGCGGTTCGTATCGTACTATGCGTCTGACGTCATACCTTCAAGGTATTTACCCAGTATTTCGGTCCGTACCCGGTCTGTGTACTGGGAAGCACATACTTGGTATATATACCTCTACCAGTATATACGTCTCATCTCTAATTCACACGCACGCCGACACTTGTCCGATTTGCGGCATTCACGTTCACAGGCACGTTCACGGGCTCGGGCGTACCGTTTACACGCTCGTGAATGTGAATGTGCACGTTGAATGTTGAGTTGAACGCGCGCGTATGAACGTACCATCAAACTTATAACACCCCGTCGTTTTTGCGTCGGGGTTTAAAAAGATAATGCGCATTACACATAAAATGTGACACATAGAAATCTTTGCTAAGACACACCGAGTATATACGAGTAACTTGGTCGCGTTGCAGACATAGGCACCCAGTTAGCGTGTCTCACAACGGCTGTAGGCATAGGCACAAAGTGAGCATACCGCCCAGACTTCTACCAACACTGTAGGCATAGGCTCCAAGTTTGCATATGTCGGCGCTTGATCGCCATCGAGGTTGACGTCACACAAAATACACAGACACAGTAATATAGAACGACAGGAAAAGTGAGTGATAATAAAGAAATACCTTACTTCAGTTCTGGAAAATCAAATGAAAGTACAAACCGTAGAGTGACTAATAATAAATTTGTTCCATTACATGCGAGACTCACAAAATCTACATACGATTCAGTTAATGCATTCCACGGGCGGCGAAAGAGTGTTTTTATATTTCAATTACATCGGTTTTTATACCCAGCAAATAAGAGAATTTAGGCGGAAAAAACATTACACTTAATAAAATTCACTATGAGGGTAGAAAAATACTTAAAATAAATAAATGAGAACGGAAGTTGTCACAGTAGAATTTATTGTGACAATTCTAATGGAAAATACTATTTAAATATGAGCAGAATTAATCATTTAAAAGGAAGTCGTTTCATATTAATTTCAACAAGATTCTGCAATATTCGAAAGGAAGTTGTCAAATTAAATCCTCATATTAATTCAAGAGGGTATTTGCAATATTTACAAAAGAAATTGGAAGGCAGTTTGGTTTTGCGCCCACACATACCTCCCAGTGGCTGTCGGCATAGGCACAAAGTTAGCATACCGCCCAGACTTCCACCAACACTGTAGGCATAGGCTCCAAGTTTGCATACCTCCCAGTGGCTGTCGGCATAGGCACAAAGTTAGCATACCGCCCAGACTTCAACACTGTAAGCATAGGCTCCAAGTTTGCATACCTCCCAGTGGCTGTCGGCATAGGCACAAAGTTAGCATACCGCCCAGACTTCCACCAACACTGTAGGCATAGGCTCCAAGTTTGCATACCTCCCAGTGGCTGTCGGCATAGGCACAAAGTTAGCATACCGCCCAGACTTCAACACTGTAGGCATAGGCTCCAAGTTTGCATACCTCCCAGCGGCTGTCGGCATAGGCACAAAGTTAGCATACCGCCCAGACTTCAACACTGTAGGCATAGGCTCCAAGTTTGCATACCTCCCAGCGGCTGTCGGCATAGGCACAAAGTTAGCATACCGCCCAGACTTCAACACTGTAGGCATAGGCTCCAAGTTTGCATACCTCCCAGCGGCTATCGGCATAGGCACAAAGTTAGCATACCGCACAGACTTCAACACTGTAGGCATAGGCTCCAAGTTTGCATACCTCCCAGCGGCTATCGGCATAGGCACAAAGTTAGCATACCGCACAGACTTCAACACTGTAGGCATAGGCTCCAAGTTTGCATACCTCCCAGCGGCTGTCGGCATAGGCACAAAGTTAGCATACCGCACAGACTTCAAGAAAATACTTGTCTTCAAAAATGCGACGCACGTCTCGGGAGTCCATTCATCCCTCCAGGGCAGCAACCAGGCAGAAGTTGCAGCTCACAGCGCCCGCAGTCCAGGACTCCAACTACACGGCGAGCACCGCGCGTACCAGGATCAAGTTTCCCCGTAGACTGCGACGTAGGCATGTGGACGCTGTCGGTCTTCATTGACACGCTCGTCGTGATAGGCTTGGTTTTTACACCACCGTTCGGCCGTCCTTTGTCTTCTCATTTCCCGTAGCGGTTCACGGTTCTGACCTGTAAACATGCTTCCAAAACTTTCAACTGCGAGACAATCGTCTCAAATGATCACCAGTATAGCGGTGACGCAGGGCTGCGCGTCCTCACGCGGCTTCGGAATCGCAATCCCGAGACTTGCTACGTGACCTTCTACTCACAATATGGCGGCTACGATATCGGTTAGGACGCGGGGCACAAGTTTGTGAACCCGAACGACTCGATCTAACCATCCCAACTAGTAGTTGGCAACTACCCGCTTTTAAGTAGAAAAAAAAGAGAACTTTAAAAATCGAAACTAGTAATTTGTGGGCGAAACGAATCTTTATCCCACTTCTGATTTTAGGGATCAGAAGTGAAACAGATAAAAAATGAATAAACAATCTTTAATCACACTTTCACAAAATTATAAGATTATGAAGTAGGTACTAATGAAATAAAATCACACGATAACGGTCAAGTAGCAAGTCCGTCCTCAACGCCGACCAAACGAAAAAAGGGCGGGTTGCCGCACCGCGCGCCTCTTTTATAGACTACCGTCGGCCGCCGCCTGATGGTGTGACGTCACGACGTCGCCTCGCCTCCAGTTGCCAACACGGCCTCTCCTTCAGTTGCTAACAATATTATAACACAAAAGGGTATTGACTTCTTGGAAGAATCTGCCACATCGTGTATTAATAATGATAATGTTTCACTGTGTCCTGTATGCGAGACAGGAAATGTATATTTTACATATGAATTAAAACCATTACTTTTCTTCGAACTACATGACATGTCTGTTAACCTGAATGATATACCCATTAATATAGAGTTAAATGGCCAACAGTATATGATTTTGGCAGTAATTGATTTTGACCCACCATCAAGTTCCACATTGATTGGACATTACAGAGCATACTGTTACAGAACGAAAACTCATCAATATGAATGTTACGATGATCTGTACTGTAAACTACAGAAATGCAAAAACTCCATAATGCCACATTTGATTATATATTCATTAGTGTAGGTAATTAAAACGTTAGAGACTGGAAGCATAAAACACATAATTTTATACGGTCCCAATGACCACACAAATTTTATTGAATTAGGTACGAATCTGTGATTATGAGTGATATTAGTAGTTATTAATGATAAAAACTGTACTGTTTCCTATATTTTTAAATAGGTACATAAGTGTAAAAGTTGTTTATTTTTTATATAATTGTTGGAAGATTTTTATTATATTGTTGTTTTCTCATTTAAAAGTTTTATGATTATATACATTTTTTATAGAATATGCTCGAAACCGTCCCTCATAAGGGCAAGAAATATAGGCAAGCCGATAATACATATTTTGTAAAAAAAAAACATTAAATGTGCTTTGCACATTACACACACAACGCCGACTCAATTCCAACTCAAGTCACACTGTGGTATTGAAATATGAGCTTTATGTCGTGTTACTTAGAGTGGATATTTCAACATTAAGTTAAAAGAAGGTTACGACGCTTTGACAATGATTGGTTCACGGGTTATCCACCTGTGGCAGTCACATGTAATGTTAAAATATTCACTCTACGAGGGGCGTTCAATGTATTCTCGGTATCGAGGTGATATACTAATGATAAGGGTAATTTAATTATCTCATTAGTTAATGACACTCTTTGAGGGTATAAATACAAAATTTCATTTAATTGCCACCATTAGTTTTCAAGATATCATTGCGAAAAGACAACTATGATGACTGATTCGACAATGATGAAAAAAATCGAGCCTCGCGCAGTGATAAAATTCCTTACAAAACAAGGAAAAACTCAAAAAATTATCCATGAAGAAATGGTGGCTGTTTACCAAGATTCTGCGCCTTCATTATCTACAATTCAAAAGTGGTCAAGTGAATTCAAACGGGGTAGAGAGAGCATTGAAGACGACCCCCGCGCTGGTGGGCCAATTTGTGCCGCTACTGAAGAAAACGTCAAATTAGTCGAAAAACTTGTACTTGAAGATGCCCGTGTAAGAGTGAAAACATTAGCAAAAATGACTAAGCTATCCGTGGGTACCATTCACACAATCCTTCATGAGCGCCTGAATTTGTCAAAGGTCAGTGCAAGATGGCTGCCGCGAATGCTCTCCGCGCTACAGAAACAAGTGCGAGTTGACTGTTGTAAGGACTTTTTGGACCTCTGTGGTGAAAATCCGCAAAGTATTTTCGATCGGATTGTTACTGGTGATGAAACGTGGGTTCATCACTATGACCCTGAGAGCAAGCAAGAGTCTATGCAGTGGCACAAAAAAGGATCAGCCCCGCCGAAGAAGTTCAAAGTCACTCCGTCCGCAGGAAAGCTCATGGCCACGGTGTTTTGGGATTCTAAGGGAATCTTGCTAATCGAGTACACAAAAAAAGGTCAAAGTATTACTGCTGCATCATACGCAACCACCCTGCGTAATTTAAAGGAGGCAATTAAAGAAAAAAGACGTGGAAAATTAACCGCAGGTGTGTTGCTGCTTCACGACAACGCGCCGGTTCACAAGGCGCGCCTTGCCCAGGCTGCTGTGCGGGAGTACGGATTTGAAGAAATCAATCATCCACCCTACAGTCCGGACCTGGCCCCTAGTGATTATTTTCTATTCCCTAATCTTAAAAAAGACCTTCGTGGAAAGCGTTTTTCGGACGATGAAGAGTTGAAGGGAGCAATAAACGAACATTTTTCAGGCCATGAAGAAAAATATTTTTCAGAGGGAATTGAAAAGTTACTTTCACGAACAAATAAATGTATTGAGATGTTAGGGGAGTATATTGAAAAATAAAATTTATTCAGAATTTTCCGCCTTTTCCTTCATACCTATACCGAGAATACATTGAACTCCCCTCGTAAGTAACACGTAACAAAACTCATATTAAAATGCCATACTGTGAGTCGAGGTGAAATGGAGTCCACCTATCAACCTACGTTATTAGTACCTCCTAAGGAAAATTGTACAAACTATTAATGTATCCAAATATTAAAATTAAGTAAGTAGGTTATAACTTATCTGTGATTTTTCTCTAAAAATGTTGATGCTAAGGCAAAGCAATACATATAATTTGTATGAGACTGATTTTTTAAATAAAAATAATGAATTTTAACCATTTTATTATTTTAACTAACCTGACCAGAAAACTTTTGTATTCAACTGTACTAACAAAACATCTATATTATCCTGTTCATTTCAGATGGTTGCGCTTATGTATGGTGCGGTCGCTTTTATGTGACCTTTTCAATTTGGTCGGCTCATTAGAGAATTGCTGACATAATCTTGTTTTTGAGATAACTTTCATTAGAGCCGTAATTCAAAGCTGCAATTAACAGGAAGGAATTTTCAGGAATCATTTTAATTTGTTTAAAGTATGCCATGTTTCTTAATGTTATGGGAACTGCGTATTTGATCGCTAAAGTACGACCAGTCTAAAATAAATCAAATTTGTTTTGTTTTGTGTAAAGTATGAAATCTAATATTTCTGATGTAAACAAGCGTCGAACCACGGGTATTTTTTACAGCTGTTTATTTGGTTATAAGTGTATTGGTTTACTTGCAAACCCGTTTCTTCTGATTTTTGAAACCATTTAATTACATTGGTTTACGTCAACCAAATCAAAAACTAATGATCGATTAAACAAATTTAAACAAATTGAGGTCTTTTATTGGTATTTTTTTCAAACTTCTGCGTTGAGCCGTTTCCGAGATCTGGGAAATCCCAAAACGTTACCGCAGCAAAATCTTAAATAACTAAAGAACTATACCACACACAAATTTTGCTATTTATAAACATTTACTACTCAACAAAAGCTTGGTTCCGTGCTGAAACTAATTTTTGAAAGACTATTTTGCCTGGGTAACGTTTCAAACGTTACTCCAGCAAAATTTGTTTTTCTCAAATAACTTAAAAACTACAATTCAAACAAATTTTGCTATTAGTAAACAAATTGCTCCTCATGATACACTAATTATTTGTTTAAGTCTCATCTCTCTAAAGCAAAACATTTTGCCTGGGTAACGCACACGTGATTATATACTCTCTGCTACCAGTTGCCATTCTTCGCTCTTACGATCCACACGACCGACCGGTAAAGTAGCAAAAGGATCAATCTACCTATAGGTTTTGTCTTTTGTCAAAATTATTGTGTTCGTGTAATAGTGTGTCTCAATATACTATCTATTGGAGTAACAAGCGGTTTGCAAAGTATACTCAACCCTCTTCTCCACATTAAGATCATTTTCACATTTTGTTTTGACTGAAATAGATAGATAGATGATTAGAATAAACAAAATAATAAGGCAGGACAGTCGAACACGGAACTAGGCTACTTGAGACTTACTGGATCACAAAAGAAATCCTGTACTGATGACAAGGAAGTTTTGGCGATATATTTAAGCATAGTTTACTTTAGAGATAGGAATATTACGGTATATATACACACATCAAAAGTGTCTAGGGATCAACATATATTTTTGCAATAACTTTTCTCCTGATTGATATTAATTAAAATTTTCTTTAAGGATTCATCAAATAAAGTGTTTTCGTTTGTCACAGTAACGATAAACCAAGTCACCTTTGCATTAATAAAGAAATTTGCCATTTTCCTAATAAAGGGATTTTTGACATTTGAACCACTAACATTATTAAAGTTCGAAAAAAAGACTGAAATAATAGTTTTCTTTAAAATTTTATTGGGTAACTTAAACAATTAATAATCCGTGTTTCTACCGCGAACACTAACAACACAAGAACATCGGTTTGGCATACTCAAAATGAGTTCATCCAAATCACGCTGTGGAATGGCCGCCCATGTTCGTTGCAACAACAAAAAAAGGTCTTCTTGCGACTGGATACCCTCCAACAGGATTCGGACAGATTTCAAAATTATTGTGTTGCCAACCGCTTAGATTTAAATGTCTCTAAATGTTATTTATGTACGTTTACTCGTAAACCTAAACCTATTATTTACGACTACAAACTAAATAATATCTCAATAGCCAGAGTTAGTACGATCAGAGACCTAGGCGTCACTTTTGATTCAAAACTACTTTTTGACGCACACATTGATGATATTATTAAAAAAGCTTCTAAAGCACTAGGTTTCATTTTGAGAATATCAGCTGATTTCAAAAAGGTTAAAACACTTAAAATTCTTTATTGTGCTTTTGTGCGTAGTCATCTCGAATATTGTTCACCGGTATGGAACCCTATTTACAATTGCTACATTCATCGCATTGAAAATATCCAAAGAAAATTTTTAAGGTACATTCAGTATAGATCTAAAACTTATCTGCCTGACTATCATAGTTGTTGCAGGAAGTTTCACATTCTTCCACTAACTGAGCGTAGAAAAATTGCTGACATGGCATTTTTGTTTAATATAGCCAATGGTTCAGTCGACTGCTCGGAACTGATTGGCAAGCTTGGGCTGCGAGTTCCATCTTTTACTTTTAGGAATCATAGACCTCAATATGTTCCGTCAGTGCGTTGTATTTACAGGAAAAATTCCTACATATTAAGAGCTAGTAGATCATACAACGCACTGTGTGTAAGTGTTGATGATGATCTGGATTTGTTCTCCACTAGCGTCACTAAACTGAAGAACATAATGTGCAAACAATTTTTCAATGTTCATTGAACATGATAAACAGTCCTTGCTCCGAGCGCCTTCATTTCTTTCTTTCTTTTTATCTGTCTACCGTCTCTTGTTCTACTCTAAAACTATCTTTGAAAACTTGTAATTGGCCTTCTTTCAATATTTTTCAACTATCTGTATCCTAGCTGTAAGTTTTCCGAAAACAATAAAATAAAATAAAATAAAATATTCGGCAGAGCTCTTCTCTGTAGCATATCCCATGCATGCTCAATCGGGTTCAAGTCTAGCGACTGAGCAGGCCAGGGCAGGACATTGATGTTAGCTGCGGCGAGAGTCTGTCTTACAACTCTTGCGGTGTGCGGTCGTGCATTATCATGCATTAACTGAAATAAGGGACCGATTTGCACTTGTAGAGGAACGATGACGTCTGATACAATCGTCTCAGCATAAATTTGAGCGTTGAGGTTGCCTCTGATCCAAATCAACTCAGTTCTTCCGCCGATCCAAATACCCGCCCATACCATGATGGTTCCACCACTATAAGGATGGACTTCCTGGCAGGATTTTAATCGCTGTTGGCGTCCAGGGGTTCTCCAGTGTCGTATACGTCTTGTATCCGGTCTCATACCAAAACGAGACTCATCCGAAAAGCACACGAAACGCCATTGTTCTTCTGCCCAATTTCTGTGTTCAAGAGCCCATTGATATCGAATCCTACGATTGTGCATTGCTATAGGTGGTACCCGTAGCGGTCTTCGGGAATGAAGGTTCACTTCATGCAAGCGGTTTCTGACTGTTTGGTCGCTAATTAAGTTCCCTGAAGAGTGATGAAGCCTCAAGGCTAACATCATGGCGGTTATTGTTGGAGCTCTTCGAGTTAAGATTTGAATGTATCGGTCTTGTCTCCGTGTGGTGCAGCGATACCGTCCTCCATGGCGCTCAGCCACGGTACCAGTGCTTCGGTAACGTGTCCAAAGTCGACTGATAACACTCTGACTTGTATTCAGAGCTAAAGCCACAGTACGTTGCCGGGAACCAGCTTCTATCATTCCCACGGCTCTGAGCATTTCTTCCCTGCTTAAATGACGTCGCCGCTCCATAATAACGTTGGTTTTAATCAGTAGTAGGGAAACAGTAGCACTAATAATGTCTTTAATGCGTTGTATGTTTTTATAGGGAAAATATTGACAGCTGATTTTCATCTTTTACTCGAATTTGATTCACAGTTCCTGATTCAAATTATGAAATGCACCAAAAAGGATCCATATAAATTTATAAAATCATAAATTTATTACAAAGCCACATCTCAATCTCAAGAAATCCGCATAAAAATGCTTGATCCCTAGACACTTTTGATGTGTGTATATATAAAAATGAAACCCGTTTTCCGTTGTCACGACATAACATGAAAACGGCTTGACCGATTTGGCTGTTTTTTTTTTTTAAATGTTCCTTGAAGTTCAGTGATGGTTCTTACGGAGAAAAAAATTCAAAAAAAAAAAACGTTACATAAAGTAGGGTAGGTAGGGTAGTGTAGGGTAGTGTAGTGTAGTGTAGGGTAGTGTAGGGTAGGTAGGGTAGTGTGGGGTAGTGTAGTGTAGTGTAGGGTAGGGTAGTGTAGGGTAGTGTAGAGTAGTGTAGTGTAGTGTAGTGTAGTGTAGGGTAGTGTAGTGCAGTGTAGTGCAGTGTAGTGTAGGGTAGTGTAGGGTAGTGTAGTGTAGGGTAAGTAGGGAAGGTAGGGTAGGGTAGCGTAGGATATGTAGGGTAGTCATTTGACGGGAGCGAAACCGCGGGTAAAAGCTAGTAGTATAATAACTATAAACCCCTTACGTATGCATTCACAAAGTTAGGATAAAATAAACAGTTACCTAAATGGGCTCGACAATTAAGACTCGAAAATATTTGCTAGGGAATAATAAAAATTTAAGCTTTCCAACCTATG
This sequence comes from Mythimna separata, assembly GCA_030763345.1. Taxonomy (NCBI): domain Eukaryota; kingdom Metazoa; phylum Arthropoda; class Insecta; order Lepidoptera; family Noctuidae; genus Mythimna; species Mythimna separata. The sequence continues at coordinate 10,569,434 of CM061174.1, read as the reverse complement.
AGAGTCACTATTATAGAAATTCGACTGATAAAAGATATAGCCGCTGAGCTTTCAATTATTAAAATGTACAGAAAGTATAAAACTACTTCTTCAAATACTGTCCCTGAAAATGTATCATTAATGCTCGACCTCAATTTATCTTTTAAGAAACCACCAAAGACATGTTATACATACAAATAAAATTTAAGTTGCAAATGACTTGCTGAATTTGCTGAACATCAATGTCAAACAGAAAAAGCTTATGCTAAAAACCCGTGCATATAGAAATCGCCAAAGCAGATTCGTTTCTTAGAGCACTTATGCATTTGATATCCACCAGTGCTTGCCTACACCTAGTTAAGAGTAGCCATCCCTTACAACTAACTGTTTCTGTAAACTAACATCACGCCATGCCTCCAAGCTGTTGCAGGTAGCCATAGTTCTCAAGTATCTAATGGCCAATTCCAATAAAACTAATGTTTGCCAAAACAGTTATGAAATGAGATCGAAAGATCGCTGTTGCTGGCCCACTGTGAGGTCCAGCCACAGACACACACATGTATAGCCTGTAAGTAGTATATAAGCTCATGTAACCTAAATTCAATTGTTCATTGTCATCCTAAAAAGGTCATGCTGAGCTTATCTTGCGGGCTCATATTTGACTGGCGCAGCCGGGTCGGATTAGTAAAGTCGCGTACAAGTGATCGTTAAATAGACACGAAAATCGGTCGTAACATCATCCTATGGTCTATTCGCCGGAGCATGAGCCAAAAGATAAATAAAAAATTCATTTTTTCAAAATGACGGGTATAACCCGACCGATGACAAAACGTCACATTTTAATGCAAAATGTTCGCAGTATCTGTGGTCTACAATTTAGTAGTATTAAAATGTCTTTTTAGGTTCTTTTACATGTAAACTATTTAATGCATAATTAATAAACATTAAGGAAATAATTAAAGGCATTTATAATGTTTGATTTCAAATAAATCTGAAAAGATAACATAAGTTCCACAGACATCATTCTAAAATATGATTTCTAATGTTGTCAGTGTATTAATACCGTAGTTATTTTTATAAAATATGTTCACTACATCAATCGTGACATATAAAGAACCCTTTTTATGGTTTGTTTACCTTTTGGCTCATGCCTCGGCGAATAGACTATAGTCGCATAGACTATAGTCTATTCGACGATTCTATTCTGCCATGTCGGTAACCTTGGTTCTCTTGCGGATATCTTCATTTTTTATGTGATCGCGCAAGGAAACTCCGAGCATAGCCCTTTCCATTGCTGACTTTAAGCCTTCTAATGAGGCCCGTTGTGAGCGACCACGTTTCCGAGCCATATGTCATCACTGGCAACACGCACTGGTCATAGACTTTTGTCTTGAGACACTGCAGTAAGTTGGACGAGAAGATACCGTGCAGCTTCCTGAACGCTGCCCAGCCAAGTCGAATTCGACGATTGATCTCTTTCTCGAAGTTAGATCTACCCAACTGGACCGTCTGTCCCAGGTAGACGTAGTCGCACGACTTCGAGTGTAGAGTCTCCGATCTTTATAGGAGTGGGTGCTACATGGATGTATCGAAACATTAAAGCAGCGAAATAAATATATAATATATAATAATACAGCATTAAACGTTTTCCTATATTTCCAGGTAAATCTGAAGATTTAATCAAGTATGTTAGATTAAATAAATGTTTAGATTCAAACATTAGAATAAGCGTTGAGTGTTGTTACGGAAGAAGTTAACTACCAAACGCGATACAACTCTCGCAATAAAAATAAAACAAATCCAAATAGTAACCCTAATTGAAGCCAACGTAAACCTAGGCGATCCCAAGACGATCAATTATATTGCGCAATATTGTGAATTGTGCAATTTAATTAATCGCCTAGGGCTAATATTGAAGAATGCGCAATGATTGAACGAAAGTTAATATTTTTTAGTTTGTGTTTCGTCGGCAAGGAGAATACGCGCGTGCTCGCTTCCCAAAAATGGCAGAAAAAGATAATACGAAAGTTAAGGAAAGAGAGTTTATCGTCGAATGTATCCAATTGTACAGAGAATTGTCATCTTTGTGGAATGTCAAGAGCAAAGAATATCATGACCGTGACAAAAAAAGCTGATTACGAAACATTGTTGTCTATATAAAGAGATGTTTCCATAGGCAAGTAAAGATGACGTGAAGAAGAAATTCAATTCTTTGAGAACTAATTACCGTTACCGGAAGGAATTCAAGAAACAGCTTCAGTCGATGAAATCCGGATCTAGCGCAGACGACATATTATACCAACCTACTTTATGGTATTTTGATGAACTAGTTGTTTTTACAAGATCAGGAAACCGCATCGGATTCAGTCTAGTATGGATGCTCAGTCTACTGTACGTAGTGCGGGAGGAGAGACTGAACATTTTAGTTTGGACAATAATTATACACAGGTAAATTTTAATTTATTTTAGTTTTAACGTACAACATGGACGGACATAGTGAGGACACATAATCAAACGGCGTGAGGACGCATATCCCAGCGGTGACTTGCTCAAAGTTACCAATGTCCAATTGCTAGAAACTAGGTCTAATGGAACCGTGGCAAAGTCCAGCAAGAGCACTTGGTGTAGAAAACAAAAGATGCCGTTTAGAGGGATCTATGGTTGGTACGGCATGGAAAGCAATACAAGCCAGATTGACGAGGAATGACTGTTAAAAAAGGAACTATCGCTTGGTTTCCGCTTCATATATTTATTGTAAACTAGCTTTTACCCGCGGCTTCGCTCCCGTCAAATGACTACCCTACATATCCTACGCTACCCTACCCTACCTTCCGTACACTACACTACCTCACACTACCCTACACTACCCTACACTACCCTACACTACCCTACACTACCCTACACTACCCTACACTACCCTACACTACCCTACCTACCCTACTTTACCTAACTTTTTTTTTTTTAGAATTTTTCTCTCCGTAAGAACCATCATTGAACTTCAAGGAACATTTTAAAAAAAGAATCAGCCAAATCGATCAAGCCGTTTTCATGTGATGTCGTGACAACGAAAAACGGGTTTCATTTTTATATACAAAGTGTCCCAAAACTCAACGATAACCAGGGACCAGATGAAAGGCCATGCTATACCAGTACTGGGAAAAATAAAAAATAAAATCCATATCACTCAGTTCAGCGATAATAGACATTTTTAAAAAAAAGTTGATATTCGACACCCTTGGTCGCATTTTCAAGGATTGTGATCACCAATGTCACAATTTCGCTGTGATTTTTTTAACTTCGTGATCTTCATTAACGATGCTGTTAATCGCAACGACAAATTATTGCAAAAAACATTGTTAATTTAATAAAATAAGTTAAGTTTTAGTGAGTCATGGTTCACAAAAATATTGTTCGTTAACTTTAACTCTTCATATTGAAAAAAAATTGTACTACACTACCCTTGGCAAGTAATTTCAAAAGATGGCGCATTTAATCAAGATTTTAAAATGGTGCAACACTTGCCACTTTTCTTGCTATTAAAAAAAATATTTCTTATTTTTTCCAAATTGAGCTCAACTTTGAACAACTCAACATTAGGAATTTTTGTTTCTTAAAGGAGATTGACAGGGTGTGGACCAAGTGCATTTTGTTCTTCAGCCCAATACTAACTAACTCTTCAAAATCTGCTCCAGGAGTCAAGAGAAAAAAAGAGTTTTTCCAACCTAACCTAACCTAAGTTAGAAATCGTTTTAAGGAAGTTTGACCAAGTGCTGCCCAGAATGAACACCTAGTGCATTTTGTTCCTCAGTTCAATACTAAGAAGCAAACCGAAGCGCTTTGAAATCTGCTCCAGGAATCAAGAAAAAAAAGACTTTTTCCAACCTAACCTAACCTAAGTTAGAAATCTTTTTAAGGAATTTTGACCAAGTGCTGCCTAGAATGACCACCTATTGCATTTTGTTCCTCAGGCCCATACTAATCAGCAAACCGAAGCACTTCGAAATTTGTTCCAGGAGTCAAGAGAAAAAAAGAGTTTTTGCAATCTAACCTAACCTAACCTAAGTTAGAAATTGTTTTAAGGAATTTTGACCAAGTGCTGCCTAAAATGAAGATCTAGTGCATTTCATACCTCAGACCAATACTAAACAGCAAACCAAAGCGCTTCAAAATCTGCACCAGGAGTCAAGAGAAAAAAAGAGTTTTTGCAACCTAACTTAACCTAGGCCAATACTAATCAGTAAAACACTAATTAGTGTTGGCCTGAGGAACAAAATGCATTAGGTGTTCATTCTGGGAAGCACTTGGTCAAACTTCTCAAAAAAGTTTTCTAACAGGTTAGGTTAGGTTGCAAAAACTCTTTTTTTCTCTTGACTCTAGGAGCAGATTTTGAAGCGCTTTGGTTTGCTGTTTAGTATTGGTCTGAGGTATGAAATGCACTAGATCTTCATTTTAGGCAGCACTTGGTCAAAATTCTTTAAAACAATTTCTAACTTAGGTTAGGTTAGGTTGGAAAGTCTTTTTTTTTCTTAACTCCTGGAGCAGATTTCAAAGCACTTCGGTTTGCTTCTTAGTATTGGCCTGAGGAGCAAAATACACTAGATGTTCATTCTGGGCAGCACTTGGTCAAACTTTTTCAAAAAGATTTCTAACTTAGGTTAGGTTAGGTTGGAAAAAGTATTTTTTTTCTCGACTCTTGGAGCAGATTTCAAAGTGCTTCGGGTGCTTATTAGTATTGGCCTGAAGAACAAAATGCACTTGGTGTTCATTCTGGGCAGCATTTGGTCAAAATTCCTTAAAACAATTTCTAACTTAGGTTAGGTTAGGTTGGAAAACTCTTTTTTTCTTTTTACTCCTGGAGCAGATTTTAAAGCGCCTTCGGTTTGCTGATTAGTATTGTCCTGAGAAATAAAATGCACTAATGTGTTCATTCTGAGCAGCACTTGGTCAAAATTCCTTAAAAAGATTTCTAACTTAGGTTAGGTTAGGTTGGAAAAAATATTTTTTCTCTTGACTCCTGGAGCAGATTTTGAAGCACTTTGGTTCGCTGATTAGTATTGGTCTGAGGTATGAAATGCACTAGATGTTCATTCTGGGCAGCACTTGGTCAAACTTCCTTAAAACGATTTCTAACATAGGTTAGGTTAGGTTGGAAAAACTTTTTTTTTCTCTTGACTCCTGGAGCAGATTTTGAAGAGGTAGTTAGTATTGGACTGAGGAACAAAATGCACGTGGTCCACACCCTGTCAATCTCCTTTTAGAAAAAAAAATCCTAATGTTGAGTTGTTCAAAATTGAGCTCAATTTGAAAAAAATAAGAAATATTTTTTTTAATAGCAAGAAAAGTGGCAAGTGTTGCACCATTTTGAAATCTTGATTAAATGCGCCATCTTTTGAAATTACTTGCCAAGGGTAGTGTAGTGCAATTTTTTTTCAATATGAAGAGTTAACGAACAATATTTTTGTGAACCATGACTCACTAAAACTTAACTTATTTTATTAAATTAACAATGTTTTTTGCAATAATTTGTCGTTGCGATTAATAGCATCGTTTATGAAGATTACGAAATTAAAAAAATAACAGCGAAATTGTGACATTGGTGATCACAATCCTTGAAAATGCGACCAAGGGTGTCGAATATCAACTTTTTTTTTAAAATGTCTATTATCGCTGAACTGAGTGATATGGATTTTATTTTTTATTTTTCTCTGAACTGGTATAGCTTGGCCTTTCATCCAGTCCCCGATTATCGTTGAGTTTTGGGACACCCTGTATATACCGCGTTACTTTTTGATCGTTTTAATCCCGTGAAATATCGATACGGTCCATGAAACTCTATCGAATTGTAAAGATAAAATAAAAAAATAAAGTACTTTTTTTTATAAACTCGAGTTAATTCTCGCCTAAGTGAAAAAGTAATGCGAACCATAAGTAGTCACCATTCGGTACGAACAACAAACACGCGTAGTAATAATAAGCCCGCAATCAACGTGATTCACAAAAATAGGCCAACCGTAGATCAACCCTGCACCCAAACCTCATTTGATTGGCTGTCCAAAATGGCGCGCTCCCCGCGCGCCCCCCGCGCAGTGCAGCGCGTGACCACGTCATGTAAACAATTCAGTGCTCCTAAGACGTCATCGGTGTGTTGTTGTTACGAGCGTCTTTGTCGCGCGAACTTAATGGCGTCTCGTAATTACGTGTACTCCAATATGGAGTTCGTTGCCATGGTGCAATTGTACGCGATCGCGAGTTTTATTGTGCAATCGGCTCGTCGTCCCTACAGCGAACCAAACCACTTGCAATCTTTGCGTCTGCGTGGTATTCCCAACCCTCAAGTCCCGTCGGGTCAGACAATTGTGGCGGCTGCGCAGCGTTTGTTAGATCACGGACAATTCCGTACTCCTACACACACTCAGGGCCTCGGCCGCCAAGCAGTGTGCACAGCTGAACTAGACGAAGATATCCTGGAGTACAGACATGGCTGCAATTAGCTTTAATGTGAGTCAATACTACGTTTATAAGCTCTTAATTCATGAATCCCCAACCGGTCCTATGAGACCGCGCTGTTATTGTCTTACTATTGTGTCTCGTTTCGCGCTATGTGATAGGTTAAATAATAATAATAAACGGAAGGACTATCCGTATCACTACAAAAAAGTAAAGGCCCTCCACGAGAACGACGGAACAGCTGGTCAGTCAGTGGGTCGTCTTAGGGCGGATTTTATTCGTAATACTAATAACTCTTTTTTCATTCGTAAATAATTTTGATTTTTATAAATAATTATCACGTATCGCAGTGTCCGGAAGTGTCAAGTAAATCAGAGCTGATTTACGCCCGTTTTCAATAAGCTATCTACCTCCGGTTTTGGCATACTGGAGACAGTAAAACTAAAGATCCAATACAAAAATTTGACATGTTTCTGTTGTTTCATTTGTTTTTCTATCTCCGATATATGATAGATAGCTTATTAAAAACGGGCGTTAGGTATGTAACATAAGTACCAAACATAACATTTTTTTAAATTGTGTAATGAGAACTTTTTGTCTTTTCAAATCTTGTAAATGATTTTGATTCGACATTTTTTAAATACGCCATAACTAGCAGGCCTGTAGGAGCCTATTTTTTCATTTTACAGCGTTTAGTATACTTAAATCTTTTAATTGTATTTGGTATGTCCCGAAACCTAGGCATAAAGCAATTAAGTATGACGGTCTTAAACCCGTAAAAGTATGAAGTAAAATCTGGAATCATTTAATTTGTTCAGGTTCACGTAAACATCAGCTGCCCAGCAGTCAATGACCTTAGTTGATCGGGCTGTAGGTACTCTACGCATCGACGAACGCACGCGTAGGTAACGAACTCGAGGCGATACTACTGGATTCATGCATTTTGCGAATATTACGCGAGTACTTTCTGTTTTTTTTTATTTTAAGAGATACCATGCTATGCAAACTTTTAATGAATAGCATTTTATGAGTAAAAGCACCCGTCCAAAGGATTAAAACGATTAAAAAGTAGCGGTGTAGATGTGTTAAGTTGTTAACCTGCAACGAAAACTGTACCAGTGGTAATAAAAATGTCACTCTGACGTTTTAGGACACCTGTCAATGTCATTATAGTATTTCGCTCCTTTTTCACTTTTGATGTCATCTCCCGCTCATGTAAAATGGTGGACTTAATAAAAGTTATATCAACAACAATTTCCTTAGTTTCTGTGTTCGAATCCCCATAAACCTTAACAATATTAACTCTAAAGACTATTTTGAAACAGCTGAGTCCAAAAAATTAAATATTGAATGAGAGCTACGAGTATCTCAATCATGTTTTGAAAAAATTAGAAAAAACCTTAGGGGAACCTGAAGTTAATTTATTCGTATCTAGAATAAAAACAAATGCCAAAGATTTGTTTCTTGGATACCGGTCGACCCAGCAGCTTTAGCTGTTGATGCATTCACCTTGGACTGGAATACCTTTTTCTTTTAAGCCCTTCCACCTTTTCCCTAATCTTAAAATGAAAACAGATAGAGCTGTAGGCATTTATGGCCTTCCCAACGATGGTTTCCGCTCATAGAACCACTTTTAGTCTAAGATTTACTGATTTTCTCACCTAACAAATCTCTTTACTTTCCCTTACATAGAACCTTATTCCATGCATCAGCATCTTACCCTGGCTGCAGGGCAGCTATCTGCGAAGCATTTATAAGGCGTGAAACTCCAAACTCTGCTCTTGGGATAATGCTATATTCCCTTTCAAATAGCACAATTAAAAAATACAACTGTTCTTCAGACTGAAGTCTCCCAACAGAAAATACAATGTTATTATGGGATCCGGGTAGAGTGTTAGACTATCTAGCATCCAAGTACCCAAATGAGAGTGTATGATTAGTTGACCTAACAAAAAAATTAGTTGTAATTCCGATTTTAACATCAGCCCATTGAATCCAGACACTGTCACTAAAAACGATGAAAACAATACATTTTTAGCTGATGGTGTACAAATTAAAGTACCCGACAACATCAAGCAAAAGCTCACTGCAACCCTGTTTGCATTTAAAAAGTTACTCCAGTTAATTAGTAATTTGCCCAGTACATACATTAAAGTCGTACTTCATTGTCACTAAAAACATTAGGAAAGGAACAGATAATTTAATAGTTACAAAAAACCATATCACAGTGCCTCTTCTCAATCCATAAGTAGATGAATTAACACTTTCACAGCTGATCACGACCTCAGGTATACACATTTTTCTCTAATTCGCGAATCACGAGCTGCACTCGTGATCGCCTTTCATACTGTTTATTAATAAAACACGACCTCTTATCGTGATCCGCGTTGTACGCGTTTGTAGCTGAGTTTATAAGCTGCACAAGTATGCAATGTTTGCATCTCTAGTTAGCAGCCCCGGATCTAGGGGGGGGCAAGCCGGGGCCTATGCCCCGGGCGGCCAATTCAGGGGGCGGCAAAATCAGGGAACGGCCAAATTCACACTTCACAGACCAATGGACAACTCATCATTTATTTAACTTTGACCACGGAATTTATGATAGCACAAGTGCAGCAATCCCATGGCCATATCAACTTGATCGATATCCTGAGCGCAGAGTGAGACATGCTGCATGACTGCACGAACATTTATTAATCGCGAGGCGCGTAGGCATAGTTCAAAATACGCGCCCGGCTCCCGCTCGCCACCAGGAATCGCAGAGCGGGGCAGCACGCATCTGGTTACCGTGAGTGCGAAAGAGATAAAGCTATATTCGAAAACTTCCTCGTCGATCTCTCTTCACGACAGAGTTTTGTTTCAAAAATGTGAGTTCGTTGTTTATGTTTACTATTTAGTACTTGTCGATCTACCGAAAGTAAAATACTGATTGTAGAGGTATTAGTGAAGAAGAAGACGCGACGCATCAACAAATTTATCACAGGATCGATTTTAGGTAAGTTTTTATCATAACTATTATTGTTTTTTTAAAGTACCTACCTACCTACCTATCTATATGTATTTTTTAAATCAGATATAATACGTGCAATCACTTACGAACATTAAAAACCGAAGCCGCGCGACGAAAATTGACCGAGACGTGGGCGGACGAATATTTTTTAAAAGGTTTTTATTGGCAGTTATTACAGTTATATATTACAGTTAAAAACTTTATTAAATAATAATTATTATTACTATTTGCGCGTTTACTTGTTTTGCGTTACCTACGCCGTCGACGACAACGGCGCGTTGATACCTACAACTCAGGCGGTTGCCACGCACTTCCAAGCACGCATCAATATAATTTACCTACTTTACTCCCTGCTCTTAAATTATAGCATTAGTGAAAATGTAGTCATATCGTAGTACCTACATTGCGTTGAGTTGATTTCATTATTTGTTTCATGCAATATGCAATGATCTTGTCTGGTTGATTTATCTATAATAGGTACCTAATATAAAAATGAGTCGGTGAATGTGTTACTAAAGCGCAAAACTCGAGAACGTTTGAACCGATTTCGCTAATTCTTTATCTTATACTTCTTATCTTATCTTATACTATTATAATTATAATCTTATACTATTATATAAAGCGGAAGAGTTTGTTTTTTTGTTTGTTTGTTTGAACGCGCTAATCTCCGTAACTACAAGTCATTTGAATACCTAATTATTTTTGTGTTGGATAGTGCATTTATCGAGGATAGCTATAGGCTATAAAACATCACGCTGCGACCAATAGGAGCTGAGCAGAGCGTAAGAAACCGCGCGGAAGTAGCTAGTTTAGAATATTTCTTGAAGTACGAAGATTGTTCTTACGAAGAGAAAAATATAAAAATAAAAAATTACGATTTGACTTTTAGCCGGTACCAATTTTGCCGGGGCAGCTAGTTTACTTACCTACTAAAAATATTGATTAGATTAAAATGTTTTCAATAAGGAAATTAATTAGGTACTTAATTTGTTTACAGGTTGTAATTATGAGTGCACCAAGAAAAAAACTATCAGGAGCAGAATATAGGAAAAAGGCTAAATATAAGGTGTTGCAGGGAAAACAATGTGCAGATAATATGAAAAATTGGCTTCGCAGAGGGTGTGACCCGGGAGGATTTGCTGCAACTTCCGAAGTTGATATTGAGTTAGAGGATGTTTCTGGCTCTTTACCCGATCAAATGGATCAAGATAGCACAATGCCAACTTCACCATCTTTATCGGTGTTCGAAGAGCAACCTGAGCAATATGAAAAGACGAAGCCAGAGAACGAAGGATCTAAATCCCTAGACTCGGAATTGGATGAACTGCAAAAACCCGGATTTGATTTGACGGACCCAGGCAATTGGCCAGCGGTGGAAAAAATGACTGATCAACAACGATCTTTCTTTAGCAATCAGACTGTATTATTGGCAGAAAGTCACCCCGAAAACATTGAATTTAGATATACTGAACGCAATGGCAGACGTTTAACATCTTCTATGTGGTACAGGACGTTGGCTAATTGCGAAAGGGTTAAAAGATCTTGGCTTTTATTTTCTAAGACAAAAAATGCAATTTTTTGTGCGTGCTGTAAAATTTATCAGACAGTATCTACTACCGCCCTATCTGCATTGTGTTCTACAGGGTTTATTAATTGGAAAAAAGTCTCAGAGAGATTAGCTGAGCACGAGGCAACCCAAATGCACAAAGAGTGTATGATCAAGTGGAAAACACGGTTACAGCAAATGAAATCATGCCAGGGTATTGATCAAGACCTTGAGAGAGTAGTTAACTCAGAAAAAGAAAAATGGAGAGAGATTCTGCGAATTGTTATGGATGCTGTATTGTATTTATCCACAAACTGCCTCGCTTTTCGTGGATCCTACGAAACTCCTAGCGACCTTATCACGCAATATCCTCAGCCCAGTCAAGGTAACTTTCTAAACTTAATATCCCTGCTCGCGAAACATAATTCAACTCTTAAATTTCAATTAGAAAATTTAAAAAAGGGACAGGTATCATATTTATCAAAGACAATACAGAATGAAATAATTGAAATAATGGCAAAAACAGTTAGAAATAGCATTTTACATGACATCAAAGAAGCCAAATACTATACGATAATGTTCGATTGCACTCCAGATGTATCCCATACTGAACAGATGAGCCAAGTTATACGATATGTTAAAAGAACTGGCGAAGTGTATGAAATAAAAGAAAGTTTCATTGATTTCATAGAAGTTGCTGGAAAAACAGGAGAGGACATTTGTCAACAGATTTTAGAAAAATTAGCCGTTGATGATTTAGATATTGGACAATGTCGTGGCCAATCTTATGATAATGGGTCCAATATGGCCAGCATCCATAAAGGAGTACAAGCCAGGATTGCAGAAAAGAATGAGCTGGCCGAGTTTGTACCGTGCTTGGCTCACTCCTTAAATCTTGTAGGGGTTCATTCTGCCTCATAATGCCAGGAAGCTATTAACCTATTTGGATTAATTCAAAAAGTGTATTGCTTTTTTGTTGGATCCACTTCTAGGTGGAACATTATGAAAAAATACGCAAAAACAAATTTAAAAGGAAGTAGTCAGACGAGATGGTCCGCGAAACACGTTGCTGTAAATGCCCTATTAAATAATTTGCCCGAAATAGCGGAAGCCTTAGAAGAAATTAAGCAAACTTCTCGTGCTCCAGAAGCCAAGTTCGAGGCTGGTCATCTCTTAACTGCTATAAAGGATTTTAAATTTATTCTTAATTTAACTATTTGGGCGAATATTCTTCGCGAAATTAATCGAGTGAATATAGAAATTCAGAAAGAAGATATTATCCTTGCCCGTTCCGTCGCACTAATGGATGGTCTGCTCAAAACTTTGCAAAAAATGAGACAAAATCCAATGGAATATTGGATAAAAGAAGCTAGCGAAGTAGCTGAAAAATGTGGTGTTGAGCCTATTTTGCATAACAAACGAATTCCAAAACGTAAAAAAAAATTCGACGAGATGTGTGAAGATGAATTGCCACAACTCCAACCTGTTCAACTTTTTTGTAAAGAAATAATGATGGTATTTGATCGAATCATATCCGAAATTAAAAAGAGATTTGATTGTGCTACCAAGTTGAATTTGAATTTTGCTTTTCTTAATGGTACTAACATTTTGAAAATGTCAAATGAAGAACTGCAAAAGTATGGAGCAGATTTGGCCCGAAAATACGAGCGAGATTTAAGTGCCGTTGAATTCTGCCAGGAACTTCATGTTTTTAAAGAGCAAGCTCCGGTTTTATTTGGTAATATAGAAAAGGCTAACAGTTTTTATCTATTGCAACAGATCTATGCGCATGATTTGCAGGATGCTTTCCCTAATATTTGTATTGCTCTGCGAATTTACTCCACGCTTCCTACTACGTCCGCAAGCTGCGAGCGAAGTTTTAGCAAACTAAAACTTATTAAAAATTATTTGCGGTCTTCTATGAGCCAGGAACGCTTATCGGGTCTTGCAATCTTAGCGATAGAAAATCGTATTGCACACGAGTTAAATTATGACAAGGCTATAGATCGAAGAGTGAAATTGTAATTTCAATTTACAAATTTAATAATAGATATATTTGATTTTTATTTTTATTATGCATTTTTATTTTTATTTTAAACCCTACCCTGTTAAATATAATATCCTACATATTGATAGCTGAAATTATATGGATGGTGAAGGTGAATATAAACATAAGTAGGTAAGCGGGGCGGCATTTTTCCGTTTTTGCCCCGCCTAAAAAAAATTGAAGATCCGGGACTGCTAGTTAGAACGAGACTACAATTTGCGATCGCCCGCGCCGCCCGTTCAGTCGGCCGCGGCCGTCGGCGAGTGCACGGAGTGAGTGTGATTGTTTTGGCGCGAAATGCCTTCATCGCAGTGTAATGTTTCGATGCATGAAATTGTTGATATATTACAAAATGATGGTAATTCTGATATTGAAGAGGCTCAGTGTGATGAAATTGAAGGTAAATAATTGATTTTATTGTTTATATTTCTATGTAGATACCTAAACTATTATCGTATTGAGTATTCTTTCATAAGTTGTTTCTTTCGTAGATTGCGTGTCGGACTTGCAAATGTTTATAGCCAGCTAAGAAAGGTTGGATGATGGCGAGGTTGAGGAGCAGGAGCGAGTTCATGAGCCGGTCACAACCAACGAGCGAGGGGGTACGATGTCTTTATACTAGCCCGTGGCTTTCGAGACTCAATCCCCTCTATACAACAATATGGCTATAATCCCCAGATGCCTCCATCCAGATTCAGAGGGGAACAACTAACAACAGACGATGAAAATAAGTCGAGACTTATCACAATGAACCGGTGGGCGGTCGAAACTAAGAATAGTCGTTTTAAAAAAGATTTCAAAATATTTCGGCACACCTATTTTAATATTTTCTTACCAAACATGATGGCAGATTTTAAAATTACCGCAGCGCTCATCAACGCTACTCGGCGTCCATAAGAGAACAGTGTCTACGCTGAGCAATTTATTAATATTATTAATGAAAATGTAAATAGAAGAAATGAGTTGGCAGATTATGTGAGCGAGCAAAATCTAAATAGGCAAAGAGTAGCCTTTATTTCAATTGACGCAAGTAATGGAGCTTTGGATAACTTCCCCCGCCTAACTTTTGAAGATTTGATACTATTAACGTTGGGCACCTACCATTTAAGGATCGCTAGATCATACGTTCACGAACACTTGCGACCAAATGGTCTGTATATTGTTGAACTATACCGGCACCATGTATGGGTTAACCACAAAATATTAATACGGGGAAAAATACAGTCGCGACATGTCAGGAGCAAAACATACTATAGGTACCGTAAAATGGGGTGAATAGAAACTCAAGGGTGAATAGAAACAAAAATTTTAAGTGGATTTTCTCGTTATTTAACCGGTTTTTCCAGAATTTAAGTACTCTTATTTATTCATTAATTGTATAAAGTCAATGCTGAGATAGAAATCCGTATAAAATATGTAACCAAAATAAAAATCCTAATCAAAGTTTTGTTCCTATTCACCCCTGCAATTCTATTCACCCCGTTTTACCCGGTACTTACATATTGGTGAACCCAACAAGACAGGGCAGAGATAGTATCGAAGATTACTACTGCTCTTGTATCCACGGCTGCCACACTATTGGATGCTGCGCGCATATAGCCAGCATAGTATATTTTTTGTCTTGGGCCCGACTTCAAAATCAAATTGATGCGCCTGCGGCGTTTTTAGACGATACAATTATTCCTGTAGACATTGATCATGTCGAATAAAACTTAAAAACTCTTCTATACTTGTTTCATTTTAAAATCATGTTTACTATCAAGAAACTAATAAAAATGTACTAAGCCTTGTTATAATTAACCTTATTTTTGTATTTTTATTTTTTAGATTTATGTTTTTTTCCCGTTGTCTGCGTTAATGAGACATATTTTTTTTTTCTGTAGGCCGTGGGTATAGGTTCCATACTTAGTTGCCCAATAACCTTTATGATTTTAAGTGATGCTCGTTAATTTTACGTTTACAATGTCTACATTTATCATAGGAAAGGTTCTGATTGTCTGGGGCTTACCGATGCAGAGAAGAAGTTAGCTGTGCCTACGCAGTCTGTATTGCGACTGGTAAAACCAATAGAAAATTCGAACAGAAACGTTACAGCTGATAACTGGTTTAGCTCCTATACACTTGGCTGAACTTAGACTACAAAAAAAATAACATACACACATCAAAAGTGTCTAGGGATCAAGCATTTTTATGCGGATTTCTTGAGATTGAGATGTGGCTTTGTAATAAATCTATGATTTTATAAATTTATATGGATCCTTTTTGGTGCATTTCATAATTTGAATCAGGAACTGTGAATCAAATTCGAGTAAAAGATGAAAATCAGCTGTCAATATTTTCCCTATAAAAACATACAACGCATTGAAGACATTATTAGTGCTACTGTTTCCCTACTACTGATTAAAACCGACGTTATTATGGAGCGGCGACGTCATTTAAGCAGGGAAGAAATGCTCAGAGCCGTGGGAATGATAGAAGCTGGTTCCCGGCAACGTACTGTGGCTTTAGCTCTGAATACAAGTCAGAGTGTTATCAGTCGACTTTGGACACGTTACCGAAGCACTGGTGCCGTGGCTGAGCGCCATGGAGGACGGTATCGCTGCACCACACGGAGACAAGACCGATACATTCAAATCTTAACTCGAAGAGCTCCAACAATAACCGCCATGATGTTAGCCGTGAGGCTTCATCACTCTTCAGGGAACTTAATTAGCGACCAAACAGTCAGAAACCGCTTGCATGAAGTGAACCTTCATTCCCGAAGACCGCTACGGGTACCACCTATAGCAATGCACAATCGTAGGATTCGATATCAATGGGCTCTTGACCACAGAAATTGGGCAGAAGAACAATGGCGTTTCGTGTGCTTTTCTGATGAGTCTCGTTTTGGTATGAGACCGGATACAAGACGTATACGACACTGGAGAACCCCTGGACGCCAACAGCGATTAAAATCCTGCCAGGAAGTCCATCCTTATAGTGGTGAAATCATCATGGTATGGGCGGGTATTTGGATTGGCGGAAGAACTGAGTTGATTTGGATCAGAGGCAACCTCAACGCTCAAATTTATGCTGAGACGATTGTATCAGACGTCATCGTTCCTCTACAAGTGCAAATCGGTCCCTTATTTCAGTTAATGCATGATAATGCACGACCGCACACCGCAAGAGTTGTAAAGGTGGATCCACACATTGCGAGGCATGCGCTCCGCACGGCGCACAACGCATGCCTCGCTAAGTGTGGACCTGTATATTCGTGGCGAGGCATGCGCTCCGCACGCGCGCGGGCGAGCCAACGTATGGCGGCAAATGCTTCAAGATCAAAGTGCCTCAGTGCGAGCATTACGTTATGTGTGGACGTAGCCGCGCATGCACGTTCGAGGCATGTGCCGCGTACAATATCAACGCACGCCTCGACTGCGAAAATGAAACTGCGTTTGCTCGGGCCACACAGCGCGCAACGTATGCTCGGCCTTTGTATCGCGTGTGCGTATCCGCTGCTGCTTTTATAATTATTAATTCAATTATTAAAATTCTGGTTGTTTACAATTTCACTAAGTAAGTATACCTACTACTTATTATCTCATTAACGGATGGACTGATTTACATGATTTAAACGGATAAAACGGTTTTAGACCTAGACTTTTCATTTGACACCAAACTCGTTAAGATATCTCAACAAACAAAAAAAAACATTTTCAAGTTGCTCTCGTAATTATCCAATATTATGTATGAAGCGTGTACGATTCATTTAAAACCATCTTATCAAACGTTAAATATATGTAGGTATTTTAAACTATGTAGGTATAATTCAATAAAAAAATATCGTAGTTTTCTGTGAACAACACGATAATTTTCCTTTTCTCATCTGCAGCGACCTAGGTACCTAACGAAAAAAAATCTGTCGTCTCCTTGTGTCGACACACATCCGTCAAGTAATTGAAATGAGCCAAGCCTAAACCAGCTAGCAGCGATTACGACGGCACCACGCGAAAGTCTAGGTACCTAATAGGTATTTACCGCTGCAAGTACGGCCTAGTGTGAAGGAGGCCTGATAGTAGTAGGTAGCTCAGAAATAATTGATTATACATACCTGATCCAGTTACCTTGCTTTTACTTTCTCGACATTTTTCCCTTCTATAAGATCCTAGAAGAGAAGTACTTTTTTTTTCAACTCAGCGACTGTTACATTTACTTCGTTCGCGATTATACGCCATACGTCTTCCCTTTTATTTTTATTAAAATAATGATTATGTTTTGGATCCCATAATAATCTATTACTTTCGTATAATAAAACTGCTTAACATTTCTTTATCGTTCATAATGCGCGCGTACATCCGCAGCGAGGCGGACACAACAACGCAACGCACTGCTCGCAATGAGCCGGCCGCCACACGGCTAGGGAATGCAAATCCGTCGTATTTTAAAAATCCGGATTTTTTAAAACGGATTTTGGGTCCAATCCGGATTATCCGGATTTTACGGATTTTCATGAAAATTAAACAAACCTACTTATATTAGTTTATTAACATGATGTTTCCCTTCACACGATTTTCCTTCGCCGTTTTGAGAGCAGTAGCTCTCAAAACGTCGAGGGGAAACATCGTGAGGATACCGGCAAGTCCTAGAACCAAAACTTTTACGACATGTAGCATCCACAAACCCACACTGGGCCCGCCTGGTGTATTACGGCCTCTCCAGGAAGCCGTTTTCCCAACATGTAAAGACAAAGAATGTATATTTTTTTCATTTTTGGGTTGGCAATTATTATCCAATGACTTTTCCCGTTCTGGGCAGAGCGGGATATCAGATTTTTAGTGACTAAAATCCACTTCTCTTCCTTTTCTTCTTTTTCTTTGTCTTCGTTCTAGGGCCCCGGGATTCACTTTCACATAACCCATGGCAACAGTAGGCTTCGACCCAGCTGGGCCACTACGATTCGTATCACCTTGAGACACTACGCGCCGTGGCGGAGTCGATGAGCCACCCATTGCTCGCCATCCACAATCCATCCTGCGCCTACGGTAACTGGAAATCGGGGTCTGGATCCTGGAGCTGGAGCGTGAGGATCATTCCCTATGTACAGCCGCCTCCTTTGCTAGCATTACTGCTTTGCAGAAGCAGGCGTCCGCTTGTCACATTCCTTTGCGCTCCGGTCCAACCGTCCATGGGCCGTACCAGGACCGAGTGAGTGAGTGGTCATTGCCCACACGGAGCATATCTTTAATAATAGTCCTCCAGACCGCATTTTGATCACGGTGGCCTGATGCCTACTGAAACCTGGAAGCCTGATGTATACTGCAGATATTATAGTGCACAAATGTGTACGCAGATACTGGCGCACTCTCTGTTCTTTTAATCTTATAGTCAGATGGGAAGGCAATTCAACACGACCGGAGAGAGATCAGGGGCAGGACCCACAGCTTGACGTGTTGTCAGAGGCATGGGGGTATTATACCACCAACTTCCAAACTCCGGGCAGCTATAGAGTAATTCCTAATGGAAAAACCCAATAGCACTATTTGTAATTTGCTTGACCTCTAGTTCGAGACAGTCAAACGTCACACCTTATCCATAAGCCACCATGTCCTCCAGGCGACCGATCCGCACAATAATGACACTTGGGCGTTTCTTTCGCACAAATCCGGCGCAGAAACCTCTCGAACTGACCACGTCCGGTGAGGACCTGTGTCATGTGGAAGGTGAGGACGCAGTGACGTTTTTCCAACCACTTCTCAAAGAGGGGACTTATAGCCATAATTATGGCGTGCCCAAAGAATGTAGTAGGGTTGGTAATTAGTTCATACTTTTTTCTGTCAGCATGATGACGCTTGGGGCCTTAAAAGACATTCAGTCTTTTTTGGGCACATGCATAGCAACTTGTCATACGGGTAGACCACGAATTATATTGGACCCACGTTACGATATTTTTTTTCTAAATTTACTTGGTTATCCGTCTTCCACGCGGGTGAAGCCACGGGCAAAATCTAGTGCTAAACTAATAATAAAACTAGATAATATCATCGCGAATTAAAATTTCTTATTATTCAGAAAATCCGCGGATTTGATTTTCAAATCCGGATTTACAAGTCGAGTAAAAATGTGCGGATATCCGGATTTTTCGGATTACGGATAGTCCGGATTGCATTCCCTACACACGGCGCACAGTGAATAGCGCGTGTGCGGCGCACACGCGCTGTGCGTCGTGCGCCGTGCGGAGCGCATGCCTTGCCAAGTCTGCGCGCACACTTGCCTCGAGCATTTGCTTCGCACGCGATGGCTCGACCCGAGCATACGTTGGTATAATTTGTCAACACGCATGCCTCAAGCCGAGGCATGCGTTGTGCGCCGTGCGGAGCGCATGCTCGCAATGTGTGGATCCACCATAAGACAGACTCTCGCCGCAGCTAACATCAATGTCCTGCCCTGGCCTGCTCAGTCGCCAGACTTGAACCCGATTGAGCATGCATGGGATATGCTACAGAGAAGAGCTCTGCCGAATATGGAGGGTATCCAGTCGCAAGAAGACCTTTTTTTGTTGTTGCAACGAACATGGGCGGCCATTCCAGAGCGTGATTTGGATGAACTCATTTTGAGTTTGCCAAACCGATGTTCTTGTGTTGTTAGTGTACGCGGTAGAAACACGGATTATTAATTGTTTAAGTTACCCAATAAAATTTTAAAGAAAACTGTTATTTCAATCTTTTTTTCGAACTTTAATGTTAGTGGTTCAAATGTCAAAAATCCCTTTATTAGGAAAATGGCAAATTTCTTTATTAATGCAAAGGTGACTTGGTTTATCGTTACTGTGACAAACGAAAACACTTTATTTGATGAATCCTTAAAGAAAATTTTAATTAATATCAATCAGGAGAAAAGTTATTGCAAAAATATATGTTGATCCCTAGACACTTTTGATGTGTGTATTTAGGAACACTAAAAAAAAACAAACACGAAATTCTACCTGAGTTCAAACCAAGTAAAAATAGAGCTGTTGGAAGCGATTTTTTATCGGCTACTGGATCTTGCTGGTATAAATGCATATGTGATGTACAGTGAGTATCCAGAATGCAAAATGAGAAGAGCTGACTTTCTTTTGCACCTTGCAAGAGAACTGGTACTAACAGCTCTTAAACAGCGAGTTTATAATGAAAAACTTCCAAGAGAATTGCGTATGAATCTTCGGCGCGTTTTAGGACAAGATTTACCACCTTCTCAGCCAGCATGCGACACTGGCGCATCATCAACAAGAAAGTTGTGTCGTATCTGTCCAAGTAAATTGAAGCGGCAAACAAGATTTATTTGTTGTATTTGCGCAAAACCGATCTGTTTGCAGTGCGCTGCTCAAGTTAGCGTTGATTGCAAGACTGAACTTAGGATTTCTGTTTTTATTTTTTTATGAATAGTTTCAAGCCAGCAGAAGGCAAAACTAAGTCTTTTTGGTTACGTTTTTTAATTTTTTTAATTTTGTTAATTTTTAATAGTCACTGTAGTAAAAGTTCCTTGATCTCGTAAGTGGTACAAATATAATTATAAATTCCTAAATCTGAGTTTTATTGCAACTCTCATTGTAATTCCCATTTAAAAATATACCAACATTTATATTAATTCAAATTCCATGACTAAATATACAATACCTACAACACAAATAGCACTCTACTTACACGTCTGTCAGACCACTCCTCAATATAATAGGAACAAAAATGGCACCTCAGTTGCAGAGGGTTAACAAAGGTATCACGATGCTGCTCGTCACGAATTCCTGACCTGGTATCTCTTTTGTAACATGTTCAATAGGGCCCATAATATTGATAATTTCTTCAACAATTGCTATTTCTGTACCACTTAGCATTGTCGGAGCTAAGAGCTTTAGGTTTTTGTAAAAGAATAGTACCAATGTAATCGCTCAATTCAATTAAACGTTGGAGCATATTATATAATTTCGAGTTCCATCCTTTTGTTACTTCTTGTACTAATAACAACCCTGTTAAAAGACCTGATGCATGCGCATAGTCGCTTGTACACAGATAACCGGTACTCGAGTCCAAAATTGTTTGAAATGTGGTACGGCTAGAATTGTTAGGTTAAAGAAAGCTGATCACAGATTCAACAAATTCAAATCTCTGAAAAAGGGTAAAATTGATGTTAGATACAAAAAGCCCTTGTGGCATTAAAATATAAAGATAAAAGAGACTTGGGCCTCTTAATATAACAGAGAAACGGGGCTGCCTAAAATGAAGCCCGAAGTTATAGTTGACTATAACTTAAAGAAAGGAGCAGTTGACAATACAACACCGACATGATATTACATTCGGTTCAGTGCATACGAAAAAATAATGAAGCAAATAACCGGTGGAGTGCGTGTACGATGCTATTGCGCTCACCAAACGTAGATATGCTATAATAATAATAATAAATTTATTAGCACAAAAACGTTACATAATTGTACATAATTGTAAATATAGTAACTATTAAATAGCAACATTTGTAACCTTAAAATTAAAGAACCCTGCCTCTCAAACTAGGGTGGCCTGTATTCTGAGAGACAGTTTTCGGCTAAGACTTGCTACATTTATACAACTAGTGAGTAGGACGTTGTCGTAGTTCATTACCACTTGAAAAAGAAATTTAAATTAATAACAATCAATAGTGGAAATCAATAAGAATATAAATAAAATTATTAATAACAATCAAAAATTAATTAAACAATCAAAAATAAAAATTAATTAAACAATCACTAATCACTAATAATAAAAAATTAGTTCATTATAATACTAAAATTTATAATTATTTTGCATACTGATTCGACCTGAGAATATACATATATATATATAGCTATAACTAGTAAACGCGGCAATCGCAAGTGTAGGTACGCACGTCATGTGTATACAAGATTCTTGGTTTGTAACGTAACGTGTTATTATAGCGACATAATTGTTATTCAAAATGATCACATTTTGAATAACAGTTATGGTATTTTTTGGATGTTATTTATTGTGTCTCGCTTTTTTTCTGATCATAAAACTTAAACTATTTTTTTTTTATTATTTTTTTTTTCATATTATTCTAGATGAGGCCGGTATTTCCTAATTGACTACCCTGAGAAGAAACACCGAAACAAACTCAGGGGTCTGTGGTTCATGAATTTTTTTTTTTTTGGTCAACGGTAATTTTAAACACCCAAGTGCAGATTACAATGTTGTTATATTTTTAGATGCTTGTCACATGTTAAAGCTAATGCGAAACACCTTTGAGGGTCAGGCCGTATATTTTGCCACATTAAGTATAATATAACTCTCCGCTATAATTTTTGTCTAAGGTATAATACTTTTTTTTTTTATAACAGCATCGTATAGCCTGAGAAATGCTGAATCGCGATCAATAAATATATTTTAATAAGTTCCTAGCCTTGGAAATTTATATAACATTTTGCTACAAACAACTATGAATTTTTCGTAAAATACCCTAATCCGTTCTGATAAGGGTGCACTTTGAGCATCAGTAAAATCAAAAATAAAAATCTTTTTGATAGTCTGTTTGATTTGACGCTTTACAATAATAGTTAGCTACCCGCATTTTAAATATCGTTTCGTATACCGTAAGAAAGTTCATTAATTCTTACACATTTTCAAAAATCGTAAAAATCCATTCCTTTACGCTACTTTTATTGCGCAACCATTAACTGCCCATTTTGTTATTTGAATAATAGTAGTATTCGAGTCTGAGTAGTGGCAACACCTAACTAACTTTGTCTATGGTCAATACGGTGTTAGCGGCTATATTTTTGTCAGTCCGACATCAACATCGTTAGAAAATAGAAGTGTCACATTTTATGCGGAGTGTGTTTTTTATGATTTCAAGGTAAGTTTTTGATTTATATCTATAGTTGTTATTGCGCACGATTTAATGAACTGTGTGTTAACTTTCAAGGCTTAATTAACATTAAAAACAGCTTATTTATCAAGTAATAATGGATTTTGTTTGCGCGACAGTTGCGCAAAAATTACTTTATGCCACTTTGCGATACCAGGGGCGTAGAAATTGCGCCACTAATTTTACGCTACCAAATAAAGGAGCTTGCACACATAGGTTTGCAAGTGTTTTTTTGCTTGCATTGCACTTGGTTTTGGAATAACCTAAACTCGTTTTTGCCCCATCTTGAAAACTCTCAGTTTTGCACTCTCTATTAGGACAGATACCTACTGAAAACTTAAAATTGAAAATAATAAAACTTATAAAAAAGAAACTAATGCGGTTTCGCGGCCTAGCTCGTAGTGTGCATGCCTGCGAAGCTTGGGGTATGAATGTTTTGTACTCACTTCTCTCTTCTTGACTTTCTCAATAGCGTAGTGGTCGCAAGCGCGACTGCTGTGCATGAAGTCTGGGGTTCGAATAAGTGCTATTGGGTTTGCTGTTAAAAACATCACAATAGCAGCCCGGAGTCAGGAAGTTGAAGGTGTTACACCCCCGTGCCTCGGAGAGCACGTAAAGCTGTCGGTCCTGCGCCTGATCTCTCACCGGTCGTGTCGAATTGCCGTCCCATCAGAATATGAGAGTGAACGAATAGAGAGTGCATCTGTGTCTGCGCACACACTTGTGCACTATAATATTTCCTGCGCAACTGGCTGGTCGCAATTGAGACTGGCCGGCGTGGTCGAAATCGGCCAGGACAACATTATTATTATGAAAAGCTCTTGTGTTTGCCTTGTGTCTTAATGCTATATACTAAGTACATCAATTCAATTTAATTTATTATGTCGCAGTGAAATGTATAATTACTGTGGATATGTACCTACTTTTCTTTGGTAAAAAGTAACCAATGTTCTTCTCCAAGGTCTAATCTATCTCTATACCTTTTACCTTTCGCATTTTTAATATTATTAAAATAAATACAGTACCTACCCTTTAATCTGGTCAGTAATCTCCTCTTTCGATTGGTCGGAATCCCATCGGGATCGGTACAGCCGTTCCCAAGCTATAAGCGTTCTATCATTCAGCTTTCCACTTTTATATTATACTAGCCATCCGTCGCTTTGCACGGGTGATATAGCCTATGTTATTTTCATATCAGTATCTTAAGATAATTATACATCTCCCTAATGATATAATTAAATATCACGGCTTTAAGCATCTTACTGCGACATATACAACACTATTTACTAATATTTACCAAACACAACAACTTTTTGTGTGGGACCAACATGATGTTGGTAGGCATATAATATTAATTTTGATATTTCAGATGCCTTTGACGCAGTCGGAAAAATCAAGAAGATATAGAGAAAAACTAAAAATAACAAATCCAGAAAAATATTTAGAAATGAAAAAGAAAAATAAGTTAAGAGCAATTAAAGCTTACCAAAATAAAAAACAAATTTTGACTGATGCACAAAAAGAAGAAAATAGGTTAAAATTACGACAGAAAAAGAAAAGCAATCAGCAGACTGTCCACACATTCCAGTCCACATCGAGTGTACAATGTGCCAATACGCAGCACCAGGATAGTACAGATGTTTCGCAAAAAACGGAAACATCTGTAAAAATATTTTTCATAAGATCTGAAAGCATTCAATCATTAGACACAAGTATTGCAAGTAAACTGACCCCTATTCGTAATACATTAAAAATTCATCAAATTGTAAGTCATGCCAAATTCATACTTCAATATCGCATTCTCTCTTGCTTTTGCCAAAATCTGAAAGGAAAATGTGAATGTTTTGGTCCGGAAATACACAGTTTTAAATTTGACACTGAATCTACACTAGACGGAAATGGAAAACATGAAAACTGTACAAGATTAGTGCTCGACGAAACCACTGGAGAACTAAAACAAGAGAGAGAGAAGAGAAACAATAGCGTAGAGATACATGCAGTGGCGTAGCTAAGGGGGGGCGGCGGGGGCGGCCCGCCCCCACCCGTCGGGTGCCACCCGTTTAGGGGTGACACCCGAGCCCGACTATGACCATCAGTTATAGTTCTTTCTATTTATAAAAAATCGTAAATCTGCGGCAGAGAGCATAACCGCCACTAATAAAATTATCTAGGTAACTATAATATCGTACCACGAACATAATAATTGATATTAAAAAAAAACAATGTGCACAGTGTCAATCGATCAGGGATTCCCCCAAAATTTAATACCCCGTTCGCGCATAACCAACGCTAGTCAGGGGATTCCCTCGATATAGCGCTCGTCACTTGTATTGTGGATTGGGCTTCTTTTGTTTCCGACCGCATTCATTTCAATATTCGCTTACGTGAACGTGTGAAAGTCTAGTGCAAAGTGTTTGTTAATTATTAGATATTATAAACAATATTTTTTGTATAAAAGTCGATTCTTGAAGAAAATAAACAAGGTAAGTGAATTATTTTTGTTAGTACAGGTAATACTTACATTTTTTATCCATTTAGTTTCTAATAGCAGTATCTTAGATTATTTTGAAAAACCCTTCAATTTTATTCTCTTTTAATTACTGTGTATTTTAAACTATATTATTGAGACGTCCTAAATGATAAATAGGTACCTAAAGAAGGTATTTCAGACGGATTGCAATAATATTTTTTTGTTTAGCCTGGGCAAGTATTACTTATCTACTAAAGGTATTTATTTATTAAAATAGGTTTTAAAGACTTTGCTGGTGTAAAAAGATTTTACTTATATTTCTACACGTTTTACTATATTACTTTAGGTAATAATGTTTAATTGTAAATAATATTCTTATTTATTATTAACTTACTTAATATTTTCCTATCTAATAGCAATGGGATTTGTTTACAAAAACGGAATACATTAAGTTTAGATTTTTGGTTGAAAGTTATCATAATCATATCATACAACTTCGCGTACGTTGATTTTGCTCCGAGATGAGCAGCTCGAGCACTCGTGGCACGGATATCACAATTAACGGTGGAGTTTTTAACTAATATTTTTCTAATAATACTTAAAAACATATTTACACCCAGACGCAGGATTGTTAGGTAATATAAATTAACAATCCTGCGTCTGGGAAAAATATATTTCACAAAGCTAGTTACGTAACGTGTAGGTGTTTATTTACTGTTATAATTAGTTTATAAAATCAACGTTTCACTTACTAACTAAAAATATTTTTTAGAATACCCAGAACGAAATATGCCTCGGGGAATTCATACTTCGAAAAGACAAAGCGGGTTTCAACAGAGAAAAGCCAAAAAGGCTAAAATGGATGAAATTCAGAGCATGTCCGGTTCTCTTTTCAAATATGTCACAAAAGCAGATAGCGGCCAAAGTTCAAGTAAAGTACCCGAGTCTCCTGCTGACGAAAGTAATGATTCACATCTTGGAGACTCACATTCAGATAGCAACATCGACAATACAGAATCAATGAAGACGATCCAGGACCTTGACGGAATCAAAATAAATAATGAAAATGACGCCGTTAATGCTACTTTCGGAGATAGCATTAGCTTTGAAGAATCAGTTCAACACTTGAGAGATGTTTCACATTGGAGTTTACCGGTACCTGATAATGTTCGCATTGACATAATAAAACAGGGCAGTGAACATTTCCAGAACAAAGAAGGACCGTTTCCTACTGTATCTCGTCATGGTTCAAAGATTAAAGGTGATTCTCGTCATCTTTCACAGGAATGGTTTTATAAACCGATGCCTAGTGGTGAAAAAATTCTACGATCATGGATGGTATTTTCTCCTATATCAAATAACCTGTACTGTTTTTGCTGTCGTTTATTTGCTGTCAGTAACATACAAACAACATTTACAACTGGATTTCAGAAGTGGTGGAAACTAAATCCTAAAGTATTGGACCATGAAACTTCATGTGAACATTTAGAAAATTTCGAAAAGTGGAAAACTTTGGAAATGAGATTAAAATCTCACACCACAATAGATGATGCAGCTTTGCAATTAATGAATACGGAAAAACAGAAGTGGAAAAATCTTTTATCTCGATTATTAGATATAACATTGTTTTTGGCTAAACAAAACCTAGCATTTCGTGGACATGATGAAACCAAAGGGTCGTCTAATAAAGGTAATTTCTTAGAACTAGTTAAACTGCTGTCAAAGTATGATGCAGTACACAAAGAACATATACTATATTTGGAGCAGGAAAAATCACCTAAAGTAACATATTTATCGCCAGAAATACAAAATGAGTTCATAAATGTTTTAGCTAATCATGTAAAATGTCAGCTTGTAAACGAAATTAAATCGGCCAAATATTTCGGAATCATGTTTGATAGCACACCTGACGTTTCACATGTTGATCAAATGTCTGAAGTGATTCGTTATGTAAAAATTAATAATAGAAAAGTAGAAGTCAAAGAAGTATTCTTAGGATTCTTTCCTTTACATGGAAAAAAAGCAGCTGACTTAAGCGCTGAAATACTAAAGAAGCTTGAAAACGATGGCTTAGATATTATGATGTGTCGTTCTCAAGGTTATGATAATGCTGCAGTTATGAGTGGTATAGACACGGAGGAGTACAAGCTATTATAAAAGAAAAAAACAATAAAGCAATTTTTATTGGTTGTATAGATCATTCAATTAATTTATGCGGCCAACATTCGTTCGCACAAAATGTGACTTGTGTTACATTTTTCGGAGCAGTGGAAACAATATATAACTTTTTTTCAACTTCCACAAGCCGTTGGGAAGTGCTCCTCAATCACAGCAAAGCATCTGTTAAAAGACTTTCGACAACGCGATGGAGTGCTCATTACGGTGCAGTAAAAGTATTGGCTGAAAATTTTGATGGGATAATATCTGCAATTGAGGAACTATGTGACCAAGACGTAAATTTAGAAACTAGAGGTGCTGCACAAAATCTTATGCCTGCTGTGTGCAATTTCTCATTTCTTTGTTTTCTTTTCTTTTGGAATGATGTGCTAAGGGAAGTGAACAATGCTCAGATTGCATTACAAAGTAAAGGTTTATGTGTTGATGAAATATTCATAAAACTAGAAGCACTTCGTCTATTCATTGGAGAGAAACGGTTGCATCTAGCAGAAGAGGCAATAGATTTTGCTGTACAAAAATCGGAAAAATACAACATTAATATCGATGTACTAAATGATTCTGGTGTGTTAAATGCAATTGAATGTGAAAAATGTGATACACGGAAAGTCACGTTGAAAAGGACAATGAAATGATGATCCATAACCCAGACAGTCTTAAGACTGCGCCGAGCAAAATAATCAAAAACGGTCGTCACTGTTAAAGTGATATAATCAATACTATTACAATAATTACCATAAAAAATATACAATGACCACCACAATGAATGGGTTAATCGATTAAACGTGGCAAAATATAAAAATATTGTATAGTTTAATAAACAAAAATACGTAAAAAATGTATGAAAATCTTAAAATAGCATGCTCGTATATAGTTGAATTTTGATAGAAAACTGTTGAGTTTTTTTGCAAACTTGAATTCATATTAATCTCTAATGATCATACTACAAATAAAATGTTTAACATTTTCGAAATGTCGCTTAGTTATTTTATTATGATTTTTTGTTATAATTGACGCGCTGTTTTGAATCATACGCAACGTACACCGCGGCACCGATCGACAATTCAGTCGTCCACGGGAGCTCGGAGAGAGTGGTCACGTCTCAACGTGGAGCGACGCGCCGGTAACGATAATTCGCGATCTATTGTGTACGCATACATTGCCGCAAACAGTTGAATGAGGTAAGTCACATTTTTGTTTTTTTTTTCGTATGACATTTTTTTCTGTTTACATATTTCTGTAACATTTTTCTTAAAATTTTGTTTTAGAAAACATGGGAAAGCGTAAGGAAAGATATTTTAAGAAGAAAGTTGGCTCATTTCGGAAAAAACCCCGTCCTCTTAAAAAGTACGTATTTCTGGTTTGTGATATTAGTTCCTTTTAATTTAATTTTTTTCTAAAACATTCGTGTAGTAGGTTTTTGGGGGAGGGGATTGCTAATCTGGCATTCAATTTAAAATCCAAAATGGCGGATGCAACTTTTTCTCAAACTTTCGATATGGGTATAGTGTAATGGGTTTTTGGGGGTGGCGATTGCTAATCTGGCATTCAAATTAAAATCCAAAATGGCGAATGCAAATTTTTCTCACACTTTCGATATGAGTATAGTGTAATGGGTTTTTGGGGGTGGCGATTGCTAATCTGGCATTCAATTTAAAAGCTGTAGCTGATGGTTTTCCTTAAAAATGTTTTAGAATGTTTTTTGAAGTAAGAAAATTTTAGATATACTATTTTAATAATTATTACTCGTTCAGTAAAACAATTCTGCAAATACCATTAAAGCGTATATTTAATTTGATTGATTTAGCGTGCATGAGTTGTGTGCAAGTCAGTATTTTTGATTTAACTTTGCAATATTTTG
This sequence comes from Mythimna separata, assembly GCA_030763345.1. NCBI lineage: Eukaryota > Metazoa > Arthropoda > Insecta > Lepidoptera > Noctuidae > Mythimna > Mythimna separata. The sequence continues at coordinate 10,540,029 of CM061174.1, read as the reverse complement.
TTCGAAAAAAAGGGAATAAATACAGATATCGATTTAAATACATACCTATTAAAAACTTTGGTCGTTACAAGATATTTTTTATGGTAGATCACAATTGGGTGCAAATAAAGAAAATGAAGCTGGAAACTCTTCCAATGGCGTAAGTTAAATATAATAATTATCAGCCTATTACTGTCTCACTAAATTCAAAGGTCTAACGGACGGGTTGAGGAATAATACTCGCACGGCTCGGTATGTACCTACACAGTTTATATTATCAACACAGCGCAAGTATACATTCAGTCCTTACACTAGGGTTACACGTTATCTCAAATACATCTACGTAATGGCGGCCAGCGCACGATAGTCGCGTGCGCGGTGTAGTGTTAGCTCTGTGGCGGGGGGCCGACTGGGGACGCGAGCGAGCGCCGGCGACGGGAAGCGGGCGAGGTAGGTAGATAACTTTGAAGCGGCGCGTGGCACGATTAGCGCGCGAAATAACTTTGGCGCGACGGCGCGAACGCAACAGTTCTACAAAGGCCTTTTCTCATACAGAAATGGTACGATCGCTATGCTTCCTCAAAACGGCAATTTCAAGCTGAAACAAAGCCTACAAGTCCAAAAAATAAGAAAGAAAGAAAGTACGAGTATATATGAATTTGAAAAAGTCACATTGGCACTTACCTTGATTTGATCCCACGACCTCAAGCACGAGAGGCGAGGTCTTAGCTACTAGGCCTACCTTCTTCAAATATAAACCAGTGACCTTTTCAATCATTTCAAGAAAAGTATATCTTTTCTTGTACCTAATAAATAAAATTATATAAAAATATATAATAGAATAGTGTCAATTTAATTGTGGGGTATATACCACTAAAAAGTGAAACATAAAAAACTTAAAAAACTACAACGGTCTTCCAAATAAAAAACAATACAAAGTATAAAATTTTGTATACTTCGTAGTGTTTTATTATTATTAAATTTAGTTTTTTTCGTAAATTACTTATATTCCTTTTAGTCGGTTTACAGCATTTTAAAGGTTAGGTTGATAATACACCTGATAATTACATTAATTCAATACTTATAATAACAGCTATATTACGTTTTTAGGAAACGCTGACCAATGAAGAACCTTGCCAATATGTTGGTGGAGAATCTTGCCAAAGCGTTGGTGAAGAACCTTGCCAACACGTTGGTGAAGAATCTTGCCAAAGCGTTGGTGAAGAACCTTGCCAATACGTTGGTGAAGAATCTTGCCCATACGTTGGTGAAGAAATTTCAGTAAGTACCTAATGATATTCCATGCAACAATCTCGATATCAGTTAATTTTCTTAGATATATTTTAAAATGTATCTTATTACTAATTTATGCCCGCTGCTTTGGAGCTACTTACGATATTCTTATTTTATTTCAGAGTTCTTCAAAACATACGGATTCATATTCAGACATTTTGATAGAAGAAGAAACTGAAAATAAAGACGAGGTCATATTCAAAGTACATGGAAATAGAGTAGTGGATTTCACATACCTATTTGAACAACTGCAAGAAATTGCAAATCACAACTCTCCACTGGGTTGCAACTTAAGTTGTTTAAAACTTACCAAAGAGGTAAAGAAAGGCTTTCTATCGAAATTCCACTTCACTTGTCGAATGTGTCTAAAAAAATTAGAATTATTGAATTGTAAAAATTCAGATAGCGCTACAGACCTCAACTTAAACGATAATGCTGTAAGCAGTTTTATGTCGATTGGAGCAGGGTTTTCTGGTTTAGAACAAGTTTCGGCTTCCCTTAACATTCCCTGTATGTCTGACAAATTATACGCCAAGTCCCATAACAAGGTCTGTGGACTATGGGAATTAGCCAAAGAAAAAAGCATGGAGGAAGCAGCTAAAGAAGAATATGATCTAGCTATTCTCAACGGGGAAGTTGATTTGAATGGAGTACCGATGATTACTGTGGTTGCTGATGGCTGCTGGTCTAAAAGATCGTATCGAAAAAATTACAATGCTTTATCTGGTGCCGCAGTAATAATTGGTTACAGAACAAAGAAAGTTTTATATATGGCAGTTAAAAATAAGTATTGCATGGTTTGTGCTAGAGCTGAGAATAGAAAAATAACAATTCCAGAACACATCTGCTTTAAAAATTACACTGGTTCTTCAAGTGGCATGGAATCAACAGCTCTAGTTGAAGGTTTCAAAACTTCGAAAGATACTCATGGACTAATTTATTCAAGATTGATAGCTGACGGTGATGCAAGTACACATAAAAATATAGAAAAATCAAAACCGTATGGCAACATGTTAGTGGAGAAAATTGAATGCACCAATCATTTATTGCGTAATTACTGCACTAAATTAGATGACCTGACCAGAAACACAAGTTACCCATTAAAATACCGAAAAGCAGTCCAACAAAATATACTGCGTTTAAGACGTTCGGTAACTGGTGCTGTAAAACATATATATGCGCAAAATGACAAAACTTTTTCTCAAAAAGTTCTAGAACTGAAGCAAGATTTGTTGAACGGGCCACATCACGTGTTTGGAAATCATAGCTCATGCAAATCTTACTATTGTAAAAAACTGACCGAAGAGGAGTCATCGACAGAAGAAAATCTGGTTTCAACGATGAAAAGTAAAGAGGGTGGTTTTATATTTGCAGCCATTTTGAAATTCACTTCCAGACTGTGAATAATGCCACAAGCTTGATGCATAATGTAAATAGCAACATTGCCGAAGTTTTTAATAGTGTCATAGCGAAGTTTATTGGCGGAAAAAGAATAAATTATTCAGGTAGGCAATCTTATGCTGGACGATGTGCCGCATCAGTGGTCTCATTCAATTCAGGACAGCCATTGTCATACCTGAGTAAAAAAATTTTACTCAAAAGTCCGAATAAACTTATAAAACGTCTCGAAACCAAAAGAAGTCTCAAAAGACTAACGTCAGCAAGACGCAGACTATATAAATCATTTAACAAAACAACCAAAAAGTGTACTAGTAGTGGGAGTGACAAAAATTATGGTGAGTCTTGCGAAAAACCAGATATAAGCGAGGCCGATTTTGATTTTGCTAAGACTGTTCATATGAATACTATAACGTTAACTGACAAAGATCGCCACGAACTAGAAAGGAGAACTATTCTGCAGGCCGATTCAATGGAATGGCGTCAGGAACGGAAACTGCGACTCACGGCCTCTGTTTTTGGGAAAGTGTGCAAACGAGGGCTTATAAAATGCGGACCTTTGGTCAAAAGTATCGTGACTGAAAAAAAATTAGATCATGTGAAGTCTATTAGACACGGTCAAAATCATGAACACGTAGCGCGTGATCAATTGGAACTACATCTCGGAACTCCCATAAGGACGTGTGGACTATTTATAGACCGAGATTTACCATTTTTAGGAGCAAGTCCGGATGGAATTGTAGAAGACGACAAAATTGTCGAAATAAAATGTCCTTACTCAGCCAGAGACATGAGTGTTGAAGATGGAATAAAAGAAAAGAAAATTAATTTCTGGAAAAGAGACAAGGAAGGTAATGTAAATGTAAATAAAAATCATGATTGGTACTTCCAAGCACAAGGACAACTACACGTTACGCAAAGAAATATATGCATATTTGCAGTTTGGACTCAAGTGGACATGAAGGTTGAATTTATTGAGGAAGACAAAGAATTTTGGTGTAAAATGGAAGTAAAACTGAAAAGTTTTTATTTTGATTGCTTACTGCCGGAAATCCTTGATTCTCGATTAGATAGGCAAATCGAAATCAGAGAACCTCAATATATTCTTGACGCGATCAAGCAAAAGGATGAACGAAAAGATTCAAAACGCAAACCAGAATCTAAAGAAACGATGAAACGCAAAAGAAAAGCGCAATAAATCGCATGAACTGTGGCCGATAGCAGCCTTTTTTTATATTGCTTATGTTTTTATACTTTTTCACGTCTTGTCTATTTTCTATTTTTATTCTTTTGTTATTTTTCATTTTTGGTCAATATATTGCTGAAAAGAACGGTGGACTTTTTTTCTTTGAATAAAATTAGCAATATCCAATAGTATTCAGTAACATAAGTGGTCCTTCTACCTATCGAACTAGTGTCTAGTAAGACTAGTCCACAGTAATTTTAAAATGGTTGTGACAAGGTCACAGACAAAACTACCACAAAATGACTCAGATATACCTACCCAGTCTAGTAGTGAGGCAGTTCCAGAACCCCCTGCACATACTACCACAGGGAATTCACAGGTACGTTCTTCTGAGTTAGAGCCTAGCTCGAGCGCTCATTCTGTCGGCACACACAATAGCCGTACCAGTCGCACTTCCGTGATGATCACTGCCAGAAAATCAGCTGCGGAAGCGCAACACATTCGTCGCGTAGCTCAGTTAGAAATTGCCCAAATGGAGGCAGAGATGCGCGCTAGGCAGGCGGCTCAGTTACAAATTGCCCAAATGGAGGCGGAGATGCGCGCTAGGCAGGCGGAATTAGACCGCAAAGCTGCCGACGCGGAATATCGGGCTGAGCTCGCTGCTATTGAAGCAGATTGTAGTAACCACGGTTCTCGCAGTGGGTGGAGCCGCGCCAGTGTCAAACAATGGTTAGATAGTACGGCCCTGCCTACTAAAATACCTTCGCATCAAGAGAGAGAGCCATCTGTAAAAGGTTTTCAATCTAACAGTAGATGTGAGGTAGGGGCTAATAATGCTACCGTTATCTTGTGTTCTCAGGAACTTCCACTACGTAACGATGATGTCGTTTCTCAGGGTATCGCAGCACAGAGTCCTGCACTATTACCTCAGCACAGTTTTAGCGGGGGTGACAGGGCTGCTGCCACTGATATTCACCGAGAAGACGTTACGCAGTTAGTGGGGGCCCTAAAGGCACTTGCGAAGAGTAACGGCCCCAACAACAATAAAAATTTTATAAAACTTCCGTGTTTTGATGGTAAATCTCCGCTTGATTGGCTTATGTTTAAGCGGGCCTTTCAGGATACGGTAGGTTCTTTCACAGATGCGGAAAACCTTGCACGCCTAAACCAAGCCCTAAAAGGTACGGCGCGTGAAGCTGTCAGCATGCTGTTAGTGTTGGCACCTCACGCCAACGACGTTATTGAAGCCCTGGATCGTCGCTATGGAAGGGCTGAGCAAATTGTACTACAGGAGGTGAGCGCAATCAAGGCTCTGCCCAAGCTTGGGACGGAGGTAAGAGATCTTCATGTTTTCACCACCCGTGTGAACAATTGTGTCGAAGTTGCTAAGTTATTACAGCACAGTGATTATTTGCGTTCTCCTGAACTATTTGGAGTGCTGTTTAGTAAACTGTCCCCATTGTTGCGCGCGCGGTGGTTAGATTTCGCTGCTAATCATGAGCATCTAAGCCGAGCTCGAGTGGAATTATTGTCGCTTTTCCTAAACCGTGAGGTCGATTTGGTAATGAAATTCGGTGCCATATTCGAGGTGACATCATCTTCACCAACCCTTTCACAGAAACAGCGAGCGCATGCCGTTTCAGAGTCGGGAGCGGGGGCTTCACCTAAGAATTCTAAAACAAAGCCTGCAAAAACATCCAATCAGGAAAATGTTTGTTTATTTTGCAAAGGTGAACATCAGTTGTCAAAATGCCCGACATTCACATCTTTGACAGTCGATGACAGATGGAGTTTCGTCAAAGACAACAAAGTCTGTTATCGTTGTCTTCAAAAAGTTCCACACAATTTTAGGTTTTGTAACAAAAATAAGGCTAGTTGCACAATAGCTGATTGTAATCGTAGGCATCACACTATTTTGCATAATGATAAATTTGTAGCATTTGCTCATGTGAAGGAGGAAGTCGAACCTGAACCTAGGCCTAAAACTGATGCTGAAAAAACTGATCAGGTTCTCGTAGCTATCAACAACACTCAAATTGATCTTACACTTCGTCCACTATTAAAAGTAGCACCCGTCACAGTTTCCGGGCCGGCTGGGAGCGTAGACACATTCGCCCTTCTGGACGACGGTTCGACGGCTACCTTCATAGATGCCGACATTGCCTTCAAAATTGGTGTCGAGGGTCCCGAGGGCAACCTACATTTGGATTGTGTGGGAGGGCTATCTAGGGATAGTAGCGTGCAGTTTGTAGACTTTCAGATAAAAGGCCGATCAGCCTCACAGAGTTTCTTAATCCAGCGGGCAAGGGCAATTAAAAACTTAGGGTTGCAAAGCCAATCGGCCACGCGCGACTCTTTACGTCGCTACCCCTACCTGTCTGGTATAGTTGAGGAGATGTGTTACCCCGAAGCAAAGCCTACACTTTTGATAGGTATCGACAACTGGCACCTGATAACAGCATCCGAGGTCAGGAAAGGCACGAAGACCCAGCCTGTTGCCATTAGAACATTGCTAGGGTGGGTATTGTTCGGATTTACAAGCCGGACATCTTTAGTGGAGACTGCCTGCCACGTATCCTTACGTGAGCGTCCGCAGCATGACCTGGAAGTCCTCATAAAGGAACAATATAGGTTAGACGCGATTGGTATCACGAAACATGAGCCTCGCAGCGCAGGCGATCAGCGCGCTCTTAGTATTCTAGAGAATACAGCCCAACGCCTACCAAATGGGCACTTCCAGGTCGGCTTATTGTGGAAGGCGGATGACCTTGCTGTTCCTGAGAGCTATCCATTGGCACTTTCTAGGTATAAAAGCCTCGAACTGAAAATGTCAAAGGATCTTAAATACGCCGAACGTTACAAGCTCAATATTCAAGACATGCTAGCTAAGGGTTATGCTGAGGAGTGTAGTAGACAGTCGCCCACATCGGTTTGTTGGTACTTGCCGCATTTTGGTGTGGTAAATCCCAACAAACCGACAAAACTTCGTGTTGTTCACGATGCGGCTGCTAAGGTACAGGATGTATCACTAAATACAATGCTTCTCTCGGGTCCTGATTTTTTACAACCACTATTAGGAATTTTGATGCGTTTTAGGGAGGGAAAAATTGCCTTGACCGCCGATATCAGGGAGATGTTCCCGCAGGTGAAAATACAAGAGTGTGACCGAGACGCTCAGCGATTTCTTTGGCGCGATGATCCTGCGGGACCAATAAAGACCTATCGTATGTCTTCTATGATTTTTGGGGCGTGCTGCAGCCCATCTACGGCTATTTATATCGTCAACCGAAACGCATCGGAATTTATAAGCGAGTTCCCACAAGCTGTGGAAGCTATTACGTCCGATACATACATGGATGACTTTATCGGAAGTGTAGATGTTTCCACGGAGGACGCAGCTCGTTTGGTAGCCGATATTGTTAAGATTCATAAGCGTGGAGGATTCGAGATGCGCGGTTGGGTATCAAATAATCCTGGCGCACTCAATCGATTGCCAAACGAGCTGTTGTCTGACGTTTCACTAGCCAATCGTTCTAGTGTAGAGTTGGGTAGTTTACCACTCTCGGCCACCTCAACACGGACTCTGGGTTTGATCTGGAAACCTGCTGAAGACTTCATAGGTTTCAACCCGGGCCTCAAGGACACTTCAGGCTATTTCACAAAACGCGTAGTCTTAGCCCAGGTCATGCGAATCTACGATCCACTTGGTATCTTAGCCCCCATTGTAGTGAGAGGTAGGATTATGTTTCAAAATTTGTGGCGTAAGAACCTTGACTGGGACGAGAGGCTTTCACAGACTGATGAGGAAACTTGGCTCGAATGGCTCGAATGCCTTAAATCGATTTCGGAATTGAGAGTTCCAAGGTGCTACAATTTATGCGGTTTCTCAGAACTGGAGCTGCACATGTTTTGTGATGCTAGCGAACTGGCACACGCCGCCGTTGCTTACTGGAGATTTGTGCTTCCCAACGGTGACGTGAAACTTGCACTAATAGCTAGCAAAGCACGTGTGTCTCCTTTGAAGCCAGTTTCGATCCCACGCCTGGAGCTCCAAGGCGCCTTGATAGCCACTCGACTTGCCGCTAAGATCTGCGAGGCCCATCGTTTTAAGCCTAACCGACGAGTTTTCTGGAGTGATTCCATGACCGTGCTGGGGTGGCTACGCAGCGATGCGAGAAACTATAAACCTTTTGTGGCTCATCGCGTAGGAGAGATTTTAGAATGCACTAGTTTAGATGAATGGCATTGGGTTCCAACCGAACTTAACGTGGCTGACGATGCGACGCGGGGGAAAGCCAGTATTGAACCACGCTGGGTATCTGGCCCAAATTTCCTCCTAGCTCCCAATTCTGAGTGGCCCTCAGAGCCTAAAGTCGCAACGCCAGTAACTTTTGCAGAGGAGGAGCTCAAGCCATCTCTTCGTCATTCAAAATCATTAAATCATCCATCACGTGTCGCAGAGTGTATTAATTTTATCAATTCACATCAGTTACCCTTACCAGTTGTAGCTGACATCACGCATTTTAGTTCTTGGATTAAGCTGGTCAGGGCAACAGCCAGGACTCATCAATTCATTGCCTCTATTTTTAAACATCGGGGTCATAATTTTCAAAATTTTTGGATTCGGGAAATTTATGATTCTGTAAATGCGCCGGAGCGTGATTCGCGGCCTGATTCTTCTTCTGCCACTGCTCCAGCGCCTTTAGTCTCAGAGGACATCATCCGCGCGGAACGGCACATTTTGGGGAGGAGCCAGATTAGCGCCTTCGGAGAGGAAATTCTTTATCTGAAACGTGGGCAGCCCGTTCCCAAGAAAAGTCGTCTAGCCATTTTGTCCCCAGAATTAAGAGACGGACTTTTACATCTCGCAGGAAGAACTTCTGCTGTTTCTGATAGGCAGCCCATTATTCTAGATGGCAAGGAGCCAGCTGTACGTCTTCTGATCAGCCATTACCACGTCAAGTTTGCTCACGCCAATACAGAAACTGTGATTAATGAATTGCGGCAGTCGTACTGGATCCTCGGATTGAGGAACGCCGTGCGGTCAGTGGTCCGTAGATGCCAGTTGTGCAAACTGTTGAAAAGCACAACCATGCAACCACCCATGGGAGATCTGCCAGAGGCGAGACTTGCTCATCATCGACGTGCTTTCACCTATACAGGTGTGGACTATTTCGGCCCCGTATTAGTTTCTATGGGACGCAGGCGGGAGAAGCGATGGGTCGCCCTATTTACGTGCATGGTAACCAGAGCTATCCACCTCGAGATCGTAGCCAGCTTATCCGCAGACTCTGCCATTATGTGCTTTCGACGCTTCATCGCTCGACGTGGTACGCCCAGTGAAATATTCTCCGACAACGGGACGTCGTTTGTGGGAGCAAACCGACAGCTAAAGGCTCTTTATGATGCCGCCGTTCCACAGTTTGCAGCAGATGAAAAAATAAAATGGCGTTTTATTCCCCCATCGGCGCCCTTCATGGGAGGGGCCTGGGAAAGACTGATTCGGTCAGTGAAGTCAGCTCTGAAGGTAACATTGAAAGAACGAGCTCCAAGAGAAGAGGTTCTGGCAACTTTACTAGTCGAAGCCGAGGCGGTGGTAAACTCACGCCCACTGACGCACATCTCCCCCGAAAGCAACTACCCGGAGGCGCTTACCCCTAACCATTTTTTGCTAGGAGACTCATCGGGCCGTCCGTTCCCAACTACAGACCTGACGGATGCCGCACTAATTGGCCGGAGCAGTTGGCGAAGGGCACTCCGGCTGTGTGATCATTTTTGGAGTCGTTGGGTCACCGAATATCTACCCACTTTGGCGCCCCGTCGCGTGCCGGGTGTAGATGTCGCCGTCAAAGTTGGAGACCCGGTTCTCATCGGTGACGGGAACTTGCCGAGGGGAACCTGGCCACGCGGCGTAGTCGCTGCTCTGCACCCGGGCCGTGATGGGGTGGTACGGGTGGTGGATATTCGGACACAAGCGGGCATTTTGAGACGGCCATTAAGGAAAGTCGTTCTTCTTTAAAAAAGGGGAGCATGTGGCCGATAGCAGCCTTTTTTTATATTGCTTATGTTTTTATACTTTTTCACGTCTTGTCTATTTTCTATTTTTATTCTTTTGTTATTTTTCATTTTTGGTCAATATATTGCTGAAAAGAACGGTGGACTTTTTTTCTTTGAATAAAATTAGCAATATCCAATAGTATTCAGTAACATGAACACATCCATGATGTACCGAAATTCCTATAGCCCGTCTAATGAAAGCGCGACCTGAGAAAAAGAGGTTAAATCCAAAAATTTTGAATGTCGCATTACTACCATAGTAAGAGAAAAGTGGCCACTATTATCCATTGTAGTGATTATAATAAAATACAACACATCTTAACGTGCTTATTTTCTGTATTTTCGATAAAAATAAAGAAATGTTACTTATACTTTTCCTGTTTTTTTTTTATCGTATCCCCACGCAAATTTTGGTCAGCTGATGACAACTGTATAAGTAAAATTTACTTTGACTTTCCCTCTGGAAAATGTTGTTCATTTACATGGGCAAAAACCATTTTTATAGTATTTGGTCGTATCTCCGTTGCACTCTGTTTAGTAAATATATCATATTTAGATACCTATGCTTTTTGTATGTTTTTGTAAAATAAGCAAAGTAAGTACGTATTACATTAGGTAATTATAGATTTTTATCACAGACTGCTTTTATTATTAGAATACTTACGTACCTACCCATCTAGCGTACCTATTTAGGTACATACCCAGTAATCTCGAGCGTGCAATTCATAACGCCAAGATTTCATAGCAATCGGATGAGTAGAGAACGTACGAGACGGATAATGTAGGTATTTTCGTATATTGTACTATAGTTATACACACACGTACACGCTACATACACATGTTACATTATCCATGCTACAAACTACTAACGTTAATTTTTATATAAAACAGATTATTATTAGATCTAATTTTGCGATTTATGTAGATCTATATAAAACCATCTAATTCTAAATAATTAATATTCGTATTTTCAAGTCACTCAACACATCTACTCAAATTTAAAAAATCCTTGGTTACCTACTATTGTAGTTGTGTTGTTTTTCGGGTAGGTGTAAAAAAGCGATAGACATTATCTCCAAAGTTATTATTTTATTTTATTCTATTTTAATTAGCAATCATTATTTAAATTCATAAATTTTTATACGTGATCAGTGTATAACCTCTAATATAAGGATACTCACGTTTGTAGCACTCTTATGTGACTATTGAAAATTTTATACACCACCTGCCAGCTTATCATCTGAATCATCACTCTCACTACTACTGGACACTTGTGAGTCATTATGTCACAACTAGATGAGGTTGTATCAGCACAGAAAACCCTAGAGGACTGCGTTCTACGGAAAATGGAGGAGCTTGAATCGCAAATTCAGAGCGCCGGACCTGCTAAAGATACAGTGGCACGAGTTGCTGACGAGTTCCGCACCTTTAGAGAGTTGGTCTTCAGCATGTTCAAACTGCTTCGGAGTCAGATCAGCGAGTGTGCTAAGCAGGTTGATGGGTTGGAGACAAGACACCGGAGGAAGGCGCTTGTATTCCAGGGCATTGCTGAAGTTGATGGTGAGAATGCCAGTGCAGTGGTCCTGGATGTCATCAACAAGCGGCTGGTATCCAATTCATTGCCAGCATCCTCTATAAAAGCCTGTCACAGGCTTGGAGTCGCCGGCAAAGCTCATCATAGGCCCATCCTGGTGCGATTTTCATCTTATGAGGATAAATCTGCAGTCTGGAAAGCGAAGAAAGGCTTGAAGGGCACTTCCATTTCGGTCAAGGAGTTCCTGACAAAGACCCGGCAGACCATCTTTGGGAAGGCGCGGCTTCACTTCGGCATGCGAGATTGTTGGACGCAGGACGGTATTATTATTGTTAAGGCCCCTGATGGGAGTAAACATAAAGTCACTAGTTTCGACGTTCTAAATCCACTGTTGGCGAAGTATCCGAAAGCCCAAGGAAGTGATAACCTGCAAAAGAAGCCACGTTAGCCATGGTATTTCCACTTTTATTATTTTATATCATCTTTCTGACAACACAGTGGATAGTCACTTACCAGAGCAATCCTTTTATTGTTTTCTAATAAATATCTTATGCCGATTTCAATTAACCTCTTTACGTATTGTTTGTTTAATGTTATTCATAGCTTTTCTTTGACCTGTATTTTTTTTTTTTGTTTTTCTATTTGGGTAGTTGCTGTTTACCCTCATCAAGTTTCCTTTTCTCCAAATTGTTATATCTAAGGTTAGCCATCTAACCACAAATATTAAAATTATATTATAATGTTAAAGTGTCACGTTAAACAGAGGATTGAGGTTATATTTATTTTTGTCGACTGACGTTTATAACCTGGGCGATCGGATACGTTCACGGGGTCTCACGGATTGTTTTTGAGGTGCGTTCTGAATACTGTCGTTTTCTTAGTTTTATGTCCAAAGTAGGTACCTTTTTAAAATTTTTGGTGTTATATATTCTGTTATTTTTGCTTTGGCACTATCCACTATAAACATATATATATTTTTTTTTATATTCTTTTATCGTTGGCTTTGCATATACTATTTTCATCTGTGTGATTAATTGATTTCAGTGGTTTTAATTTTTATTTGTGATACGATGTGAGCTGGCGGGTGGTGCAGAAATGCTAACGCTGTACTAGTCTGTTTGTGTAGCTTTATTATTTATCTATTTTATTTTTATTTATATTTTATGAATTCCGATAATGAATCCTTTTATTCAGCTATCGACTCTACTGCCTCTTCTTGCGATGTCAGTTTTGGCTCTCTGACGGACACCCTTGGCGATTCGTTACGCCAAAGGTTCGATCCTAATCGAGACCGTTTATTTAACGTCTGCCACATAAATGCCCAAAGCATCCCTAGCCACTACAATGAACTGTACGACACGTTCACCAACAATAACGTTCATGCCATCCTGATTTCTGAGACTTGGCTCAAACCTGACCTTCTATCTACTACCTACTCTCTCCCTGGGTTCGTACTTCTTCGGAATGATCGGATCGGTAGGAGAGGGGGTGGTGTAGCTATATATCTTCGCAGTGATCTCCCTTTTAAAATCCTAACTTCTTCTTCTTCGACTAATACTGCTGAATTTCTTTTTTTAGAGGTTTGTGTCAAGGGAGCAAAAGCCGTTCTAGGCGTCGTCTACTGTCCCCCTACTCTTGATTTTTTCACCGAATTCGAATCGGTACTCGAATCTTTGGGTTCAGAGTATGCACATCACATCATCATGGGAGATTTTAACACCAACCTCCTTGCCCAAAGCTCCTCTCGCTCCCGTAAACTCCTGCATCTTGTCGAGTCTGCTAGTTTGCATGTAGTACCTCTCCAACCGACTCATCATAATAAAGTTGGTGACGATACTTGGCTTGACCTTATCCTCACCTCTAATCCTTCCCTAGTGGCCTTACATGGTCAACTTGATGCTCCTGGTTTTTCCCATCATGATCTTATTTACCTGTCCTATGTTCTTAAACCTCCCAAACCCAAACCCATGTTCTTGTACAGGCGTGCCTTTGCGCGGATGAATAATGACCAACTCCTCATAGATGCTGAAAATATTGACTGGACACCATTGCAGGACGCTGTTACAGTGGATGACAAAGTCTGTGTCTTCAACAGTGTAGTGACCAAATTGTATGACACACATGCGCCTGTCAGGAAAGTAAAGCTGAAGCGTCCACCTGCACCCTGGATGAATTCTGATATTCGGATGGCAATGCGACGGAGGGACCGTGCGTTTCGGTGCTTTAAAAGGGATCGCTCTACGGAGAGCTGGACCAACTTCAAGACTGCAAGGAATCGCTGTAATCAGATGATACGTAATGCTAAACGCCGCCACATTCTTAATAACATAACTTCGTCTTCTCCTGCCGATATCTGGAAATTCCTCGGTACACTAGGTGTCGGTAAACCGCGACATTCAGACCTTCCTAAGACAATTGGTTTGGACGAGCTTAACTGCCATTTCTCAACCGTTCCTGTGCTTGATAGTCTAACCAAATGTCAAACTATTGATTACCTTGATGGTCTGACGCGTCCCAATATTACCCCGTTCGTTTTCACTCCAGTCGATCCGGAAGAGATCAGAAAGATTATCTTATCCATTAAATCCAAAGCCGTGGGCTGCGATAATATCAGTCGTTATATGATCGTGTCGGCTTTGGATCACCTTCTTCCTGCTATATCCCACATCATCAACTTCTCTCTTTACTCTGGTGTGTTTCCTTCCCTGTGGCGTAAAGCCTTTGTCCGTCCTTTACCTAAGATATCCAATCCTACACTTCCCAGTCACTTTCGTCCAATTTCCATCCTTCCGTTCCTGTCTAAAGTGCTCGAGGCCTGTGTACATAAACAGTTCTCCAACTTCATTTATCGCAACACCCTTATCAGCCCATTTCAATCCGGTTTCAGGCCCGGGCACAGCACCGTAACAGCTCTCCTAAAAGTGACTGATGACATAAGGCGAGGAATGGAAGATACTAAGGTTACTGTCTTAGTGTTGATCGACTTTTCGAATGCCTTTAACACCGTCAGTCACGAAGTCCTCTTGTCTATCCTTTCTTATCTTATGGTCTCTCGGGAGGTACTGGAGTGGTTTTCTTCTTATCTTCAGGATCGTCAGCAGTCTGTTCGTGCTGGTAACTCCTCATCAAGGTGGTGTGACCTTTCAGCTGGCGTCCCTCAAGGCGGTATTTTATCTCCTCTTTTGTTTTCAATTTTTATCAATCTTATAACTTCTGAGCTTCAGTGTGCGTATCATCTTTATGCCGATGACTTGCAGCTCTACTGTCAGTCAAGTGTTGACAACTTGTCGGATGCGATCAGTAAGCTAAACCAGGACTTAACATCAATAAAAAACTGGTCTGACCGTTTTGGGGTGGCAGTTAACCCTCTAAAATGTCAGGCAATCATAGTGGGGAGCCCCCATAGTTTGAGAAAGCTTGTTGGTCTAACTATTCCACCGGTAATATTTGACGGCACTGTGATTCCGTTTGACTCTGAAGTTAAGGATCTGGGTCTGCATGTCGACACCTGCCTTGACTGGCGGAAGCAAGTTGCGAGTGTCAGTAGGAAAGTAACTGGAACGTTACGGTCACTCTATCGATTGAAAAATCTTCTCCCTGCCCACATAAAGGTATTGCTTGTACAGTCCCTGATTTTCCCTATTATTGACTATGGTGATGTGTGCTACTATGACCTGAATGCAGATCTGCTCAATAAACTTGACCGCCTTTTGAATAACTGCATTCGATTTGTCTTCAACCTTCGTAAGTACGACCATGTATCGGATCATCGCACGCTCTTAAAATGGTTACCTATTCGTGAGCGTAGAGCACTAAGGGCCTTGACTACCCTGTTTTCTTTATTAGACAAGCCTTCTTCTCCTTCTTATCTTACTTCACAAATTAATTTTCTTTGCTCTGCCCATAGTAAACATCTCCGATCTTCGCATAATCGTTTGCTGCGGTGTCCCTCGCATCGCTCTGGGTTTATTAAGTCCTCCTTCTTCGTACAGGCGATATTTCTTTGGAACGCGCTCCCGTTGAACATCAGGATGGCAACCAGTCGCCTCTCCTTTAAAATAATGGCACGTGAACACATTCGCAAGAAGTTGGTAGAATCATCACAGCGATAAGTTATTGGATTCAGTTTTCATAACAATTGTGGTTATATGTATGTATTTATATAAGTATGTATTTTTATGATTGTATTCGTTTTTTTTCTATTTGTTTTACGTAAGTTGCACCTACTACACAATGTTTCTGCACCACCCTAAGGTTGACTGGTAGATAATGCTTATGGCATTAAGTCCGCCTTTGTACAATGTGCATTAAGTTACAATAAATAAAATAAATATTGTGGTGCAACTGCAAGCGGGCCTCGAGCGAACTTGTCATTGTGTGCGTGACGACACACACGACTAGCGCGATGGAGTAGATACCTATTTTGCGCGCGCCTTGTTCGCTCGGCGCAGTCTTAATATGTTTTGTATCAAAGTTATCAACATTCACTTGTTTTTATCAGACCAAAGTAATTCAGCACAATCATCGGATGTTTGCGTATTGAATAAAATTTCAAAGAGTGACAATCAAAATGTGTCGTTCATAGCTGTTGAAATAAACCAATGTAATACCTCTTCTACTGGTCACATTGCTTTTAAGTTGGTTATTTTTGTAAGTTGGTAACATTGTGTTTGTGTTTTGTTTTGTGGTCTATACTCTCTAATAAAAAACCGCCCAAGTCACATTTTCTAAATACTGTTCTTTTATTTATTCCTTCAGGTTATGGGCCCAGACACATAATCCTGAGTTTAAATAATGTAATAAAAGACAGGCCATAAAAATATATATAATACTCGTCAAAGTAATTCGTCGAGGAAAATAAAAGAAAACGTTGTCGGCGTCAAGCCGTCACGGCAAGAAAAGTTTGAGGTTAAGTCGGCGGGCAAGAAAACGAAATGGATGAAAATAAAACGCTCGGTTCTCACATCAAGCTAGAGGGAGCGTCAAACTGGAATGTGTGGAAATTCCAATCCACAATTTTGCTGCGAAGTCAAGACCTACTGGATGTAGTGCAAGGCGCACGCGTGAAACCGGAAGATGCAGCCGGTAAAGAAAAATGGGAGAAGCAAGATGCAAAGGCACAAACATGGCTTGTGACAAGAATGTCGGAAAATACGATGATGCACATTTTAACATGTTCGACGTCTGCGGAAATGTGGAAGAAGCTTTCTAGTGTTTACGAGCAAACATCAAAAACTAGCAAACATATCATACAACAACGATTCTTTCAGTACAAATTTGAAGAGGGAACGGATATGTCTACATTTCTTTCTAAAATCGAAGAATTAAAAAATCTATTAAAACAGATGGGTGAAAACATTTCAGAAAATTTCGTAATAACAAAAGTATTGATGTCGCTCCCAGCTAAGTACAAACATTTTGTCTCCGCGTGGGAATCTGCGCCGGAAGAAAAACAAACATACGATAATCTTGTTGCAAGATTATTTATAGAAGAGGAGCGTTCCAAAGACAAAGAAGAGGAGCCTCAGCAGTCAGCGGCTTTTATTGCGAAGAAAGTGGAAAAGAAAAACGTAAAGTGTTATAAGTGCAATAAACTCGGACATTTCCAGAGCGAGTGTTACAGTAATAATCGCAATAATAACAGTTCGGACAGTGGCAATAAACAAGTCAAAAAGTGTCTTTACTGTAAGAAATTGGGACATCTAAAAAGAGAGTGTTGGTTTAAAAAAGGCAAGGAAAAAGACAGTAATCCGGGTAATGCATTCGTTATTGGAAATTCAAGTGAACCTTTCCAAAGATCACAGTGGCTGGTGGACAGTGGAGCTAGCCAACATATGTGTCGTGAACGCCATTTGTTTACAAATTATTCACCATTGTCGAACAAATCTGTAATTGTCGGTAACGGCAGTGCGATTAAAGCACATGGTTGCGGAAAGGTGGCGCTACAAGTCTATGACGGGCGGCAGTGGATAGACACGACCATAGACGACGTGCTATATGTGCCGGAATTAAAAACAAATTTGTTATCTGTCAACTGCGTGACAGATAGAGGTTATGTTATGATTACAGACGAAAACAAATGCAAATTATACAAACAAAATAAACTGTGTGCAGAGGCTAATCGTAACGGAGATATGTATTTCTTGGATGTACGTTACAAAAACGAAGAAGCAAACGTGAGTCAAGTGCAAACAAGTCTTAAAGAGTGGCACGAAAGACTAGCCCATCAAAATTTACAACACGTAAAAACTGTGCTCAAGAAAAATAACATTCTGTTTGAAAATGATGCAGAAGTAAAGTGTGAAAGCTGCCTACAAGGCAAAATACATCGTTTGCCGTTCAGCACGAGTGAAACAAAAACAACAAGGGTGTGCGAGCTTATACATGCTGACACATGTGGACCTATGGAGGTGCCTTCTGTGGGAGGCTCCAGATACTTCATTGTTTTAAAACACGACTATTCTAACTACAGGTCAGTGTACTTTGTTAAAGGGAAGGATGAAGTGAAGATGTGCATTGAGAACTTCATAAATAAAGCTGAAAATACCACTAACAATAAGATACGCTATTTTCGTAGTTACAATGGGTTGGAGTTCGTAAACAAAGAAGTGCGTGAACTGTTTGATAGACGGGGTATTACACATCAAACCACAGTGCCATATACACCAGAGCAAAACGGCAAAGCTGAGCGAGAAAACAGGACTTTAGTCGAAGCAGCGAGAACAATGTTATATGCAAAAGGGCTGCCAAAGAAGTTATGGGCGGAAGCTGTTCAAACAGCAGCATATGTATTAAACAGAACCAGCAAAAGTAACGAGCCTGAAAAGACTCCGTTTGAGACATGGACTAACAAGCACTTTGATATTAATGAACTGAAAACTTTTGGTACCTCAGTGTTTGTTCATATCCCTAAGGAGAAGAAACGAAAATGGGACTCTAAAGGGGAGAAAGGAGTCATGGTAGGCTACGGAGAAGATGTAAAGGGCTATAGGATATTCTTCTCGAACAAAAACAGAGTGGATATTAAAAGAGATATTGTGTTTCTACAAGAGGGCAAGGAGAATACAGAACAATTGGTCATGCTGGAATATGATACAAATATACTCGAAAGGTCAGGTCAGGATCAAACATCTAATAAAGAGAAGGATAAAGGAGTTACACAATCTCATGAAGGCATGGAGGACAGTGAAAGCATTAAAAATAAACAGCAGTCTAGACAATCCGAAAAAATGTTAGAAATATCTTCAGAGGATGAAAGCAGTATGTATGAGCCATGTCTAAGCGATGAGGACTCCAGTAATGAAGAAGAGGTTATCTTACCACCACGCCAAAGAAGTACGCGTATCAAGAAACAGACCCCATTCTATAGGTGTAATCTTGTTTCCACTCAAGGAAGTGAACCTAAATCATATCGTGAAGCTATGCAAAGGCAAGATGCTAGTAAATGGCAAGAAGCTATAAATAGAGAACTGGAAACCTTGAATGAAAATAACACCTGGGAGTTCTGTGAAAAACCAGCGAGTGTGAAGACTGTCAGTAGTAAGTGGGTATTCAAAATTAAGAACTTTAATGGTAATGTACAACATAAAGCTAGACTAGTGGCTAGGGGCTTTGAACAAAGTGATAAGTTAGATATGTATGAAATTTATGCTCCAGTAGCTAAATTATCTACTTTCAGGTTATTCGTGTCAATTGCAACAAAGTTAAACTTACATATATATCAGATGGATGTTACAGGGGCTTTTCTGTATGGAAATATTGATGAAACAGTTTATTTAGAGTTACCAGATGGTGCCTATAGTGGGGATAAAAATATTGTTAAGTTAAAAAAATCTCTATATGGTTTGAAAAAGTCGCCAAAGTATTGGAATGAAAAATTTAATTCTGTAATATTGACAAAAGGTTTTGTAAGATCCCAAAGCGATACCTGTTTGTATACAAAACATACTGGCGAAGCCAAAACATATGTTCTATTATATGTTGATGATTTGTTAATTTTTGGTAACAATAATAGTGAAATTTGTGACCTTAAAGCATTGTTAAACAGAGAATTTAAGATGAAAGATTTAGGATATGTGTCAACTTTTTTAGGCATACGGGTAACTCAGGATTTGAAGAATAGAGTCACTAAACTTAATCAAAAAGAATATCTTAATAATATTTTACAGAAATATGAAATGCAAAACTGTAAGGAAATGAGTACTCCTATGGACCTTAATTTCAATATCAAAATATTAGAAGAAAATTGTAATTCTGTTACTGATAAAAATGTTGAAAAAATATGTAGACAAATCATAGGCAGTCTGTCTTATGCAGCACTGGGAACAAGACCAGACATTTGTGTAGCTGTGTCCATATTAAGTAGATATCAAAATAAGGCAAATCATTTCTTGTTAACAGCTTTAAAAAGAGTATTAAGGTACATCAAACATACTGTTGATTACAGTCTAGTATATAAATGTAATAATGACAGCTTGAGGGGATACTGTGATGCTGACTGGGGGGGAGATTTAAGAGATAGAAAGTCAACGACAGGTTATTGTTTCATGTTTACAAACTGTTTAATTTCATGGTGTTTCAAAAAGCAAACTAGTGTTAGTCTATCCTCCACAGAATCAGAATATGTGGCAATCAGTGTGGCTGCGACTGATGCTTGCTGGCTTATGAATCTTATAAATGATTTTAATATTGAAAAGATTAGTCAAGTAGTGATGTTCAGTGATAATCAGGGTGCCATAATGGTTGCAAATACAGATAGTGTAAAGAGATTAAAACATATAGATATAAGATTTCATTACATAAAATAATTAATTAAAAAGGGTAAACTAGTTCTCAAATATATAAAAACTGAAGATCAAATTGCTGACATGTTTACATTGTTTACCAAAGCCCTAAATAAAAATATGTTATGTAAATTCATTAATAAGTGTGGTATTTATAAAGAGGTATTACCTTGAAGGGGGGTGTTGAAATAAACCAATGTAATACCTCTTCTACTGGTCACATTGCTTTTAAGTTGGTTATTTTTGTAAGTTGGTAACATTGTGTGTGTTTTGTTTTGTGGTCTATACTCTCTAATAAAAAACCGCCCAAGTCACATTTTCTAAATACTGTTCTTTTATTTATTCCTTCAATAGCGATGAATTTCAATGATTTGCCGACATGTTTACAAGCAGAGAAACCACCTTCCAAGCTATCTTTAAATGAATTAACATTTCCAACGAACTGCTCTAAACTGATGATAACCTCTGATGTGATGCTAACCGCTAAAGAAGTCTCTGAAATAAAGAAAGATGTAATGAAGACAAATCTTAAAGATGCTGAACTTATTACAGAATCGGCACTAAAGATGAAAATAGTTCCGAAAAAGAGAGAAAGAAATGTTAAACAAAATAACGTTTTAAGAGAGACATATACATCAAATGAACACGAAGGTACGTCAAATAAAGCAGACAGTAAAAGAAAACGTAAAGCTATTATTAGCTTAACTACTGAAAAATTAATAAGTTGTGGAAAAAAAAGGAAAATGAATATTAATAATAAAGAAAAGTCAAAAGTTAATAAGAAAACTGTAAAGAAGAAGAAGTTAAGAACATATATTGAATCAAGCTCTGAAAATTCCGATATTCTGAGTCTAGCCGACACAGATAATTCTGAATGTGAAACATTTGATGATTTCATAACGACGTGTTTAGAAGAACAAGTAGAAAAAGAAAACTTCGAGCCAGCTCTACCGTTTGGGGTTAGCGATGTTGAATACTTCACTGGCGATGACGATATTTGTAAAAAAGATGACTGGATTGTGGCAAAATTTGCTACAAAAAAAAGTTTAAAGCATTTTGTAGGACATGTTTTAAGGATAAAAGATAAAATCCCTACTGTGAAATTTGTTAGGAAAGTGAAAAATTCGAGAGGTAGTAAAGGATTAGTCTTTACGTATCCAAACGTTGAGGATGTATGTGAGATGCAGTTAGATGACGTGATTAAAGTGTTACCCCAACCTAATATTTCCCGACGGGGTCAAATAATGTTTGATTTCGACCTACGTTGTTACAACATACAGTAAAAACTATATTTTTATGTAGGTAGGTTCTACAGTTGAAGAATTAAGTTCAGTAAACAATCATTTTTATTTTTTCACTTACTGCGGTTGTGATAATAAACCAAAGTTTTGATATAATGTTTCTGTCCAGAGTTTCTTGGTGATTAATATTATTAAGTATTTCTGTTAAAAGTAATAAACGTCTTTTAAAATGATAAGAAGTCGTTTTAATCCGCTTAAGGGTACTCAATAATAAACAACTTTTACTATGGGACCAACACTGAAATCGCGAAAAAAATCAGCTGTTCAGTACCTACATTTTCGTATTTTTTTCAACATACAGCTTCACACTGACCGGCAAATTGCAAAAAACATATAATATTTGAATTTCGCGGGCTACTCTGACGCTTCGACCTTAAATAAAATTAATTAGCTTAAATAGGCGATAGCAGCAATCGCGGTTGATTTGCTGTCATTTATTGAAGAGTTTCCTCGATTTCTCCCGGATCCCATCATCCAGACCTGATTACCAATGGGACCATCTGGGAAACAAACCCTTTCAAACAAAAGAAGAATTTTCCAAATTGGTCCCGGCGTCTTCGAGACATCGGTGAACATAAATAAAAGATAAAAATTTCCCTCCTCCTTTTTTTTTAAAGTTGGTTAAAAATACAAGTTATGTGAAAAACACACATCATGTATGCGCTCCTTAACTATTTTGCGTTACTATATTGCGTCACTCTGCGCGACCGACTCGTAGAAATTTTTGTGACACCTTTGCGCCATTTGTGGCAAAATATACGGCCTGACCCTTGAATCGAAATAAGTTCTTTATACCTCGGATGATAAATTAATATTTAACCTACAAGAAAATTCTTTACACTTACGAGTAGCTTATAAATTGTCTCATAGACATATTTGTTTTAAAAATCAAATTATGAACGTGAAATTAGCAACACAACTCCTTAGTAGAAGCGTTGCCAAGGCTATCGACTTTTGCAATTAATGAAACTAGAATTAGTTTGATTAGGTGATAATTAAAGCGCTATCAAACTTTCAGGTAATTCTACATATCATGCTCGGAGTAGGCATATTGATGTACGTCACCACCACATTCGTGATAAGGTCAACTCTGGGGACATCTGCATCAAGTACATACCTACAAGTTTGATGCTGGCCGACTGTCTGACCAAAGCCCTGACGAAACCGAAGCATCTTCTCCTCGTCGGCATGGGTCTACGTTCAATAGAGGATGTAGAAAATATGAACGCGACCAATTTGTCGAGTAATTTATGTAACACGAACGCATCCGAAATATTGTAGATGTCGCCACTGTACTTTTTTCTGCCGGTCTCTCTTCCGTAATAAAACTCGAAGTCATCGTACGTGCCTGTATTTTATTTAGCAATCCCTAGATAATTATCACCTAATCAAACTAATTCTATTAGTTTTTATTAGGTTATGCGCCCAGACGCCTATTAGTTTCGATTAGGGACAGTTTCCAATTGTACTTTGTGCGAAAAGTAATTTGAAGTTAGATCTAACCTCAATCCGGCTAGGGCGCACATTCCTCGTGTTTTCTTAGAGTTCATATTTCAGCAAATCCCTATAATTGGCATTATAAAATAACATCAAACGGCAACTTAATCAATGTCAAAAGTTGAAAGGACGGGACAACTATGAAACTTGGGGTTTTGCCGTAAAGACATTTCTCGAACAGGAGGACCTTTGGAAATGTGTGGAGAACGATGACGAAACCTCCTTTACTAAAAGCGAAGACACAAAAGCAAGAACGAAGATCATACTATTGGTAGATTCCTTAAATTATATCCACATTAAGGAATCAAAGACATCTCGAGAGGTATGGAATAACCTGCGTAAAGCTTTTCAAAGATGACTCAGACTTGACAAGGAAGGTAGGTTTATTACGTGAGTTAATTACAACAAATTTAGAAAGCTGTGGAAGTGTAGAAAACTACGTGAATAGGATAATAACTTGTGCACACAAGCTCAGAAATATTGGGTTCTATGTGGATGATGAGTGGCTGGGTACGCTCATTCCTGCATGGCTCCCAGATTCATATGATAATGGCTATGGAAAGCTCCGGTGTGACCATAAGTACAGATTTAGTGAAAACAAAAATTCTTCAGGATGTCAAAGATGAAAAGGACTCAGCGGCTTTTTACTCACATTATCACAAAAATAATGCAAAGGCCTATAAACCTTCAGGTAGCAAAGGACCCCGATGCTTTAAGTGTAATAAGCATGGTCATGTAGCAAAATACTGTCATTCAAATCGTAGTTCAAGTCAAAATAGTAATTCCAGTAAGCCAAACAACAAATGTAATGAGACTTCTGGATATGTGAAAAAACATTAAATATTCTCGCCTTTCAAGAATCAGAAAGTACAGTTACATTTATTGAGATACTAAATGATGTTTTTGATACCCTGAACACCAGAAATTTTAAGGGCTTTCAAGGGAGAAAGGTAATTCAAATAAAATATTGTCATTCTTATCCAATGCCAAAGATAACTTATTAACCTTATCGATTAATGTAAGAAAAAAAAATCAAAGTTGATGACGTTGTAAGAACTATATTTACAACAAAAAAGTGCCACTATACAAAACACAAAACCATACTGGATTGTTAGGATTTATTAGTCTGCATTAACAGCTTAACTAATTTGTATGAAAATTTAGTGGAAACTGGTATTCTTTCTTTCTTGTTTAGCTATAAATTCAACCAAGACCACGTTGAGCTGTTTTTTGTAAACATTCGAAGTCAAGGTAGCCATAACAATAATTCCAACTGTAGATAATTTAAGGCCAGTTTTTAAAAGTTTTTGTCACATTTAGAACTGGGCTCTAAATTTGCTGGTAATTGCATACCACTAGAAAATATACCAATTTTATCTGGATCATCATCACCAAACAAAATTAATAACTCATCACTAGGATTCCGTTTTAAAGAAACCGAGGAAAAAAATAAAACTTCCACAGAAAGTATACAAAATAAGAGCTTACGATATAACTTCAATAAATATCAGACAAATTGTATAGAACTTAGTGAAAAGCTGAATCAATATCCAACATTAGATATTGTTGCACAGATAGTAGGTTACATTTCTGGTTTTGTAGTTATTAAGAAAATTTAATGTGAAGCCTGTAAATCGGATTTGTGGGCTAAAGAAAGATTATGGTTTCACAAATTAATCGATTTAAAGGATATCTTACAAACTGCAATTCGATGAAGAATATCGACTGTTACCACACAGACCACACAGGACTGTTGGCCATATTACGAGTCTCTGCCACATCGTAATTAAGTAACAAAATAATAATAACTAATAACGCATATTTTTTATAAAACTGCTTCAATTAAAATTTAGTTTCATTAATTCTATGAGTAGCAAGTGCAACGCATTACCTTGTATCTACTTAAATTTTATTAACTTAGTGCATTTCCTTTTAAGTGAATCAATGATTTCTATAATTTAATTTTGCATCTAAAATCCTTGTATATATTACCTATATAATATAAATAAACCAATAATGTAAAAGAAGTTGTATTAAATTGTTCGCAACACTTTTAAGAAAGTTTTTTTTTGTCTACTGTAAAAATTACTTTTTGGCATTTAGAAGGTCCTGCACTTACGCCGACGATAATCCTTTTCAGACAAATGAAGATATTGCTACTACGTCGACATCAAAGGAAAATTTGGCATAAATGATGCTTTGAGTTTGACCAGTTCAAAAGAGTAGGTACTATGATTCTGACTTAGAAATTATAGCTTCATCATCAGTATCAATGAAAAAATCAAAACTTAATCAGCTTACTATGGATTCATGTATTTATAATATTAAAGCATTTAGTGGTGAGAATTTTTTGTTATCTACGTAATGAATTACTTTGTTGATTATGGTCATGGTATTTTTTTTTTAATACATATTAAAAAAAATTGTATTTTTCAACTTAAATCAATTTCCACTGAAAATTCATCTTTAAAATTTCAAATTGTGTGCGATATGGAATTTTCAAGGGGCACTGGCCTGATGGCTGATAAGCGTATGTGACCACTCCGATCCTTTGAAGAATACACCGTGCATCTGCTGTTAGGAGGCTGTTAGAAACTAACCGATTCTGTTGTGACTTGTACCTACTCCATTGGTGTAATTGCTGAAAGGCGTTCCAATACGAGGATAAACCAATAAATAAATAAATGAGCGGTGATAATATACCTTCGATTTTTTTTTCCAGTAAACGGAAAGAAGTATGGACAACTAAATAATGCTATCATGTTAATGATTTGCAAGGATACGTTGCCATTAAATACAGTTGAATAAGAAAAATAAAATCAAGCAAAATTATACCAATAGTTTTCCTGTCTTTTGAAAACATACACTGAAGTACAACGTACAATGATGACGGAAACAGATGTCGGTGCTGCAACAAAAAATTTAATATTGGAAAAATTAAAAAAGAGATTTGGTACAGTGGAACAAGTACATGTGTTAGCTATCACCACACTACTGGATCCAAGATTCAAGAAAATTAATTTTTCTGACAGAATAATAATATAATAATAATAAGCCCCCTAAACAACCACACGTCCTGATTGACCACCTAATCACGTGGGGGGCGGACACACGAATGTGAAATTACTGGCGTGGCTAACGTGGCTCTGGAAACCCATTCAAAATGGAGACTAGATCGAAAAAATTACGTTTAAGATCGCTACCCGAGGTCAATCGTTGGGGCGCACGTGGGCCGATGCTGGGTGTCACAGCATACGACCCATCGGCGGTGGGGGACTGAGCAGGCGGGTTCTCCCGGACAAAAATACGACAGCCGAACTGACAGACAGACTAGACAATAGTGAGGACAGTAGAGTAGTTACACCCACTTTGGATGTTTCGCAGGCGGCATCAGCTACTCAGCCTGCGACCACCAAAGCGGGAAAACCACGAGTGCGCATGAAATGTACTGAAGATATGAACATATTCATCATGCGTACTTATTTTCATATTACAAAACTTGAAGAGGACAGAACTATGTACTGCACACAATTATTCGAAAAATTTAAATTACTGTATCCAGAAATTAATGTAACTGAGCAGAGAATAGTAGACCAAAGAAGGGTTATTATTAGAAACAAGTTATTAACAGACGACACTTTAAGTAAAATTAGATCTGAAATAGCAGAGCAACTGAAGAAGGAAGGAGAAGAAACAATAAACCTTACACAACAAATAAACACTGATAATCTTAATACCTCCCTAGAACCCGACAGAAGTACCGGGACTGAACATTTTGATACAGATTTAACTGCACCTACACAAACCATCAAACTATTTTAGATGATTCTACATTAACACAGACACAAAATAATACCGATTTAGATTTTTCATTAGTAGAGACATTAAGTAACGAATTAGAAACAAATATAGTAAAATACAGCGGAATAGATCCTACTTGTAGACCATTATTGCCAAAAATGAGACCATCTCGCAAATTATCAGACATAATTAATATTTTCAATCAAAAACTTATCCCTTGCTTGCAACTCTAGAAAATCTAAGTGATACACATACTTTAATTTATTGCATAGCTATTTCAATTGTAAATCACTTCAAATTAAAAATAAATATAGATAGAACTACTAAAAGTAATAGGGTAAAAAATGAACCACCTTGGCAACAAAAGATAAGAATCAGATATAGAGCAATTAAGAAAAGATATAAATAGATTAACACAATACAAAAACGGTAATACATAAAGTAAACTTGCAAAATTTGTCGAGCAGATGGTCAATAAAACTAAACAACACAGTTTACATGAAAACTTTAACAAGCGGGTAGAAGATCACTTAGACACGTTTAAACAAAAACTCTTTGTTAAGAGTCATAGGCTAGCACGTTATAAAAAAGCCAAATTAAGAAAAGATAACAATATATTATTTAAAGTAAGTGAAAAACAATTCTATAGAAAACTTAAAGGCAACAATACAACAATCCTAAACCCTCCATCTCAAGAGGCCTTAAAAGAATTCTGGCAAGGCATATGGTCAGACAGTACGGAACATAATAAAGACGCAACATGGATACAAGAGGAAATATGTAGATCAGAAACTATAGAAGAAATGCCGTTTGAAGATATAGATTCACTAGAAATAAATACAATTATAAAAAAAACGCATAACTGGAAAGCAGCCGGGATAGATGGTATACATAATTTTTGGATAAAAAAACTTCATGGCAGAACAAATAAGTGATATCCTAAAGGGCAATCAAAATATTCCGGAATTCTTAACTAAAGGAATTACATACATGCTTCCAAAATCTAATAGAACTAAGGATCCTTCACAGTATAGACCTATTACTTGCTTGCCAACTCTATATAAAATCATTACATCTTGTATTACACACAGAATTATAAAGCACACCGAAAGTACAATATTTTAACAGAAGAACAGAAAGGATGTAGGCGTAAAGAGCAATTTATTAATTGTTTAAAAATTAAGTTAACTACCTTAAAGTGATGAGTAAACGCTCTTCAGCCGAAATACACTCTCTGAAATGGGTATTTGGTTTTGTTAAACTTGATTTTACTAAATTTAATAACAGCTTGTATGTGTTTTCAGACATTCGATAATATAAGTGGAACTTTTCTTCGTGAGATGGTAATTTTGGTTCGAATTGTAGGGTTCGATACGTGTAGCATGTGGCGCTGGTGTGCGGCCTGCCTTAAAGATACATGCCTAAGGCATTATGTCCGCCTTTGAAAGTTAAGTTGTGCATAAAGTTATTAAATAAATAAATTCCCAATGCCGCGTATTGAAGATCTTTTTGATAGATTATCGGAAATCGGGATTGGGATCTCGGCGGCGCGGCGGCGGCATGAGGGCCGTTCCCTCACGCGCTCGCAGTCGGCAGCCTCTTTCGCTAGCATTACTGTTTGGCAGAAGGAGGCGACCGCCCGCCACCTCTCCTCGTTCCGGACCATGGCCTGTACCAGGGCCCACCACGAGGGCCCGCCACGAGAGCCTCCGCCGCCGATAGCCTCCACAAGGACACGGCGGTGCACCGCCCAAGCGGGGCAGACCTCTATCGTGTGCTCCACCGTGTCCTCCGGGCGGTCCACACAGTGGCAACACTCAAGCGTCCTTTCCTCCTTGATCCGATGCAGGAACCTCCCGAACTTACCGTGTCCGTTGAGGACCTACGTCATACGGAACGAGAGGACGCCGTGACCTCTTTCCAACCACTCCTCAAAGAGAGGACTTACTGCCGCAATGACGGCGTGGGAGAAGAAACTGATGTTTTACATTCATCTGTAAAACATAACGAAAAGAAGAGTTTCCAAGTTCCCGAGAGCGACAGTTCGGAGGATAAAACCATACAAGAGGGTTTGATTCAAACTCATGTTGCTATGGTTCATGATAATCAAACTAGAATTGACAGAGCTGAAAGCCTGCTCATTATAACAAATGCCATTTGTAACGATATAACGGTTAATGAAATTATTTCAATGGGTCAAGGCTCTGATACTGAATCTATTTATCCCGAAACAGAAGCTGTTTGTCCCGTTACTGAAAACAATGACGCAATACAAATTATGGGCCGCCCCAATTGTGGACGCAAAAGAAAATACCCAGAATATTGTCTCTCTGAGAAGAAAAATAGGAAATAAATGAATTTACCATATCATGTCGAAGACAAACTAGTAAGCGACTCTATTTCTTACTAGTTCCAACAGAAACACGAAAACAAGAGTTTAACAAGTTTGTAACATTGAGGACATGCGAAGCTCAGCTGTTATACATTTTAAATAATAATAACAATATTCCACAACTTGTTTCACACAACGCCACCTAGTCCCAAGCTAAGCAGAGCTTGTGTTATGGGTACTAGACAACTGGTAAATCTGAAAAATCTCGATCGTATATCTGAACCAAAACCAAAACCGGTAAAACGAAACCTAGACAATACAGAAGAATATTTGCGGAAATGTCGTTTGTAAGCAGATGTTTTTGAAAAAATTTCAAATATCATCTAAAAGAATTGACATGTGTTCGGCCAAAAAGCGAATGGAGAAAACTTATGAAGGCAAGAGGGGTCAAAAACAAGGTTGTTGGAATATAGATTTTGTGAGAAATATCATTAATTCTTTCCCAAAATAGAATCTCACTACAGAAGAGAACGAAACAATAGCACGCAATATTTGAGTGCCAAAAAAATTTACGATGTCTATCTTACAGAATTCAAAAAAGTGTACGGTAACTATAAGAAATACTTCTCTTTTGCTACTCTGAAGCGATTAAGACGAAGCGTTCTATACGAATTTTAATCTCCGCTGTAAATCGTTGAAGAAGGATACCTGCAAGAAATGCGATTTATTAGCCTTTGAGATTAATAAGTGTAATGTATCAGAAGACAAAGAACAATCAAGTCTTGCCTCTTTCTGCTACTCATCATTCTCCGAATTGTACACCCTCTTTATTAGATCTTACGATTGTATCGTCTCCTAACAATGTGTCTAACCACGGTCAACTTGCAGCTTCCTTTTCTTACCACGATCTAATTTATCTGTCCTATCGCATCCGTGTTCCCAAGCGTAAGCCCCATCTCTTGTTTCTTCGTAACTGCAGGGCGATGCTAGTGCTCTCGACTGGTCCCCTCTGGTTGAAATTGATGACATCGACGGAAAGGTAAATTATTTTAACACTACCGTTCTCGACTTGTATGACCAGCATGCCCCTTTACGACGCGTCAAGGTAAAACACAATCCAGCACCTTGGATATCTCATCAAATCAAGGAGCTTATGGCTCGCAGGGATAAGGCCAAGAGCAGGTATAAGCGAAGACCTTCTGAGCTGAATCTTTCATACTTCATTTCGCTGCGTAACCGCTGTAGGCGTCTGTGTCAAGTTGCTAAGAGACGCTATTTCCACGAACAACTCCATAACCGTAGTTCCTCCGACGTGTGGAAATTTCTTAAGTCTGTTGGCATAGGCAAATCACCAACCAACCGGTGTAATGATGTGAACATCAACGACCTTAATAAGCATTTCTCTCTCCTTCCCTTTTCTCTAAATCCTTGTGTCAAAGCTACGACACTGGATGGTTTGTCTGCTTTGACGCTGCCACAGTACCCTCACTTTAGCTTCAACGATGTTACCGAGAATGACGTCAAGAAATCTGTTCTCGCTATTACTTCTTCTGCAGTTGGCTATGATAAGATTTGCTCTAGAATGATTACTCTCATCCTTCCCTCGTTACTTCCTGTTCTCACGCATATCTTCAATCACTCTTTTACCTCATGCTCCTTTCCGTCAGTCTGGAAATAGGCTTATATTATTCCTTTACCAAAAATTAATAATCCCACTTCATTAACCCATTTTAGACCTATTTCTATCCTTCCATTCCTATCTAAAGTTTTTGAGCACTTAGTTCATAGACAGCTTTCTCTTTTCTTGACGTCAAACTCTATAATATCCCCTTTCCAATCAGGTTCCCGCGCAGGTCACAGCACTGTTACTGCACTTTTAAAAGTGACTGACGTTATCCGCTGGGCTATGGAGAACAAGTCCCTTACTGTCCTTGTATTATTTGATTTTAGTAGCGCCTTTTAACTCAGTGGATTTCGATGTCTTACTCGGCATCCTTAAATCTATAAATTTTTCTTCTTCCACCTTAACCTGGTTCAATTCATATCTTCGGGGTCGCTCTCAGTGTGTTCGCCTTGAAGAGTTGTTCTCTGACTGGTGTAATCTCACGGAGGGTGTTCCTCAGGGTAGCGTTCTCTCTCCTCTTCTTTTTTCTATCTTCATTAATTTTGTAACTAAAGTAATCTCTTCCAGTTTTCATCTTTACGCAGACGACTTGCAGCTTTACCGACATTTTACTGTAGCTGATGCGGATTCGGCTATTGCCGCTATGAATCATGACCTGGCCTGTATCAGTGCCTGGGCTAAGTCATTTGGTCTACAGATCAACCCTACTAAATCACAGGCCATGATCATAGGCAGATTCGTTCGCAATGTGGCTATAGTTTCTTCTCTGCAGCCTTTAGTTCTTGATGGTGTTATTATTGACTATACAGAAACTGCAAAAGATTTGGGTGTTATTCTTGACTCCAATCTTTCGTGGCGTGCGCAGGTCAATGAAGTCAGTCGGAAAGTAAACTTTTCCTTCCATTCGCTCAAATGCCTCCAGGGTATTTTGCCTTTGAAAACGAAAATCTCTTTGGCCCAAACTCTTATTCAGCCGATTATAGATTATGCCGACGACGCCTGCTACCTGGATGCTACTGAGGAGCTTTTAAACAAGCTTGAGCGATTGCAAAACTTATGTATTCGGTTTGTTTTTGGTCTACGAAAGTATGATCGCGTCTCTCACCTTCGCAAGGAACTCAAGTGGCTCCCTATCCGCCTTCGCAGGAACACTCGGATTTTATGTCTCCTCTTCAACATCCTACATAACCCTACTTATCCTTCCTACCTGCGTGATCGTTTTTCTTACGCCCGTCCTAGTGACGCACCGTGCAGATCACATCTAAGATCCCTCCTTAAATCCCCTCCTCATAAATCGAGCTACTACTCCTACTCCTTTTCCGTCCATGCAGTGAGGCTGTGCAACTCTCTACCGCATAGCATTCGCGACCTAAAATCTATTTCACTCTTTAAAAACAAAGTGAAAGAGCACTATCTCTCCTGTGTAGTGTAATTGTTTATTCGTATGTATGTTATATATTTATTTTTAGTATAACGTATTTATATTATATATTTATTTTTAGTATAATCTTAAGGTATATGTATATATATGTATTTGTTACTTTAATTTAAGTTTCCATACGCTTTCCTTTTATTTTTCTTGCACATAACTGTCTACATCTCACAAAATCTCTCTTTCGCAGGTCTGCTGGTAGAAATTTCTTATTGAAATAAGCAGTACCTTTGTACATATTTCTATATTTTATTGTTTCCTTATCTGTATATCTGTGTGTACATAAATTATAAAATAAATAAATAAGCAATTAATTCAGCTAAGAGATTTTCATCAAAAGAGAGCGGAAGATCTTCGTAACCAAATGTCTCAAGACTCGGCGCGTGCTAAATAGATCTCAAATTTGACCTACCATCTCGAAAAAACTCTACCTTTGCCCCGTATACCTACTAACATAGTATTTTATAAACGTCAGTTATGGCTTTATAACGCTGGGATTTACGTTGGCTCTAACAATCAAAGACGATGCAATGTCTGGATTGAAAGAGAAGCCGGAAGAGGAGCCCAAGAAGTTGGCTCGTGCCTTATTCATTTCATTAAAAACAGTCTGAGGGATGGCGTAGAGGATTTAGTCCTTTGGAGCGGAGGACAAAATAGAAATATTAAAATAGTACTAATATTAAAAACTATACTTAACAGTCATCCAAATATTAAAACGATAACTCCATTCCTTTTTACCCAATGACACTGATTCTAGTAAGATTGAATGTGAGCTTAGCATCACGAGCGAATTTACACCGCAGAAGAATACATAAACAGCACGAAAATCTCTAAAAAGAAAAACCCCCTTCACGTCACTAACTCACAAAGTGTTACTCGTGCTTGATAATCATTCATCGCACATTCACATTAATACTTTAGATTATTGTAAAGAAAACGGGATCACTTTACTTTCATTTCCCCCACATTGCTCTCACAAGCTTCAGCCTCTCGACCGGTCTGTCTTCGGACCTTTAAAAAAAGCTATTAACACCGCTTGCGATGGATGGATGCGAAGCCACCCTGGTAAAACGATGACAATATATGATATACCAGGTATCATCAAAATTGCTATGCCTCTGGCTCTTACACAGGCGAACATACAGGCTGGTTTTATGAAAACTGGGATATATCCATACAACCGTAATCTGTTCGGAGATATTGACTTTGCACCCTCTTTCGTAACCGACAGACCAAACCCTGATACTGAAGACAATATTCCTGCAGTACCGTCACCTGGAAGAACTAGACCAAATCCTGACACTGAAAATAATGCTTCTGTAATACCATCTCACACAACAAGCAGAACAGACACTGAAGATATTTCTCCTGCAGCACCATCACCTGTAATAAGCAGACCAATCCCTGACAATCAAGAGGATGCTCCCATAGCACCATTTTTAGTAAATATTGCCAACCTTGACTGTATTCAAGAAGAAAATTTTGTTACTGAGAATTTTGGACCTAATAATAAAAGTCCACCACTTTCACCTTCTATATTAGACAATACACCAAGCCAAAATTTTAGCAATGTTCAACCATCTACTTCTGCCATACCATCAGTTTTTTCTCCTGAAATTGTTCGGCCTTTTCCAAAAGCTTCCCAAAGAAAAACGCGAGGACCTAGAACCAAGAAGTCTACGATTTACACGGACACGCCTGAAAAAGAGGCAGGCAGGCAAGAATATGAAGCAAAAGAAAAACGACTGAAGGCAAAGGGCATCAAAAAAAATCTCAATGAGCCGAAAGGAAAAGGTAAAGCAACGAAAAGGAAACAATCACCGTCAATATCAGATGAAGAAGAATATTTTTGTTTGGTATGCCTTGGTCCATATTCTGAAAGTAGGCCTGGCGAAAAATGGATTAAATGCCAAGGAAAGTGTAACCTTTGGGCCCATGTAGACTGTACAGATGGTAGTCGGTATTATATTTGTCACAACTGTGATGAGTCGGATTAGATTAGTTGTCAAACTTACTTTTATAAATTTTCACATGCTACATTTCTAAAAAAATATTTGAGTTCCTGTTTAAAAGATTTTAAGCACGTTGTTATGTTTTGAGTTTAGTTTCAAAATAGAGTTTAAGTTCTAATGTGATTATGAACATGATTAATATATTTATATTTGTTAAGTCCGCTTTAACTAATTTTAAGTGCAGACTGTTATAAATACTTTAAGGTACTTAAATAGTGGGTATAGATGAAGACTGACTGTACTAATGAAGACTACTGATTGTAACCAAAGATCCTATAGTGCCTTATATGTTGTAAGAAATTAAAATGTTCAAAGATTTTATTTCTTTTGTTAGGAAAGTATAATTTAGTTTATTATTATATAAAAATAAATAAATATTTTTTGCAATTAAAGTGTTTTATTGGCATTTTAGAGTATTTTTATCTTGTTTTGTGATCATATTACAGTATTTTCATCGTGTCACTATTGACCCCCAGTACTGTCACAACCGCCCTTGGGGTGGGTACGGTTGTGACAATTTACCTTTTTTTTTAAATTTCATTTTATGAACTAACCATTTGATTTAGACATATACTTTCATGTTTATACGTTAAGCAATGAATAAACTTCATTAGAATACATTTTTTGTTCAGATTAATAGCATAAATAAAAAGCTATAGTCAATCATTTGAAAATTGTCACAACCGTACCCAGACTACCTAAATAAATAAAAAATATTCAAATGTAATTGGATTGAAAATAAACGTAAATTATGAACATTAAATTATTGCTGACATTTTAAAATAGTGTTAAGGGGGATGTTCCAGGTTAGCCCGCGAAATTCAAATTTTCTCACGTTTTTTGCAATTTGAAAGCCAGTGGTAAGTTGTATAAAGTTAAAAATACTTAAGCGGCTGTAAAACGTAACTAGTTACATAATTATAAACATAAAAATCATTAATACCAGCCTCCAAGCTCACCTAACTGCAGAAACGATTTTTTCGAGGTTAAAAACGTTCCTGCAACTAAGTGAGCTTGGAAACTTGTATTGATAATTTTTATGGTTAAAATTATATAACTAGTTACGTTTTACAGTCGCTAAAGTATTTTTAACTTCATACAACCTACCACTGGTTTGCAAATTGCAAAAAACGTAAGAATATTTGAATTTCGCGGGCTACCTTGAACATTCACCTTAAGTATCTAAATTAAAATTGATTATGATTAATATTTGTTTTATTTTACAGATTTATGCATAGTAAGGAAAACCAGTATAAAAAACTCTCTGACAGTAGTAAACCGCAGCAGACAGGGACAGGACAAAGAATGCCAAGCCACAGCGCTGCTGAAAATCCAAGTCAAAGAGTGCGGGTCATAGCTATGAGGTGATAGAAACATTTAGCTCTGTGAAAGTTGTGTAGTTAAAAGCAGTTTTTTGAGCTGATATTTAAAAGATTGCTTTGTTTTGCAAGAGCCTTAAACCACCGCCTGTTTAAAAAACTTTGTCAAGAAAAGTTCGCTGGCTGTCAAGGGGACAAGTCTTCAAGCGCTTGTTTGAATTACGAGTAGAAGTGTCACTATTTCTGAAAGATAAAGGAAATTCGCTTTACGAATCTTTTGACAGCGAAGATTTTGTACAAGGGCTAGCGTATTTAGCAGATATATTCAGCCATTTAAACGACATTAACCTATCTCTTCAGGGGCATGCATTGACCATCGTGGATGCGACTGAACGGTTGAAAGGTTTTTTAGGTAAACTGCCACTTTGGAAAAGAAGGGTTGAAGCTGATAACTTTGCAAATTTTTCCATGTTGGAAGAGTCAGTGACACAAGGTGACGGCACTATGAAAAGTACATCAAAATTAGTACAAAAAGAGGTGTCAGACCATCTGGAAGCATTGCAAAAGTCTTTTCAAGACTACTTTAGCCCAGAACAGCTTGATAAAGAAACATGGGTACGTAGTCCATTTTTAATTGATATAGATAATATCAGCGATGAAGATCTTATTAAAGATGATTTAATTGACATGAGATCTAAAGAAGTATTGAGAGCTGAATTTCATGCCAAAACTCTTGGTGAGTTTTGGTGTTCTTTGAGTCATGCTTACCCAACTCTGGTCAAACGAGCTATGTCCGTTCTGATACCATTTGCTACTACATATCTTTGTGAGGCAGGATTCTCGATTCTAGTGTCAATAAAAACAAAAAATCGCAATCGATTCAACGTTAAAGATGACATGCGCCTTGCCTTATCGAAGACAAGTCCACAATTTAACGCACTCATTGAGGCCAAACAAGGGCACCCTTCTCACTAATTTAATTTTGTTTTACCTAATTAAGTATTAGTGCCTAAGTGTAAGTAAACTACCAATAAAAGATTTTTGTGCAATAAAACTGATTACTACATAAAAGGTTTTTTTTTCCTAAAATATTCTTTGATAGGGGTCCGTAGAGGTTTATAAATTCAGTTAGTGGTCCATGACTGCATAAAGTTTAAGAAACCCTGTGTTAGAGGAACGAAATGAGAACATGGAATTTTACATATCATTTTTGAGGCGAAAGCCTGGTACAGAAAAGTTTATTATGCCAAATATGTCCGATCTGTCTATTGTAAAAGAGAATGATTCAAAATGTATTCTACCTAAACCTTTAATAATTGGTACAGGTTCAAGACCATTTTATAATGTTTCAATCAATTTTAGTTCTTTTACTGTGAACTAGTTAACGATGATTAGATAGACGTCTTGTAACGCAAAAATATCTGAAGCCGGTTTTTTTGTGAAAATTGATCTCATTGGATTATTTAGTTATTTTTTTTTATTGTTTGTTAATTATTTCTTTAGAAATTTATTTTTGTTTGGTTAATAACATTCAGTTTTTTTTAGAAAATAAATCTATTACCTACAATGTGATCTCATGGTTAAAATAATAGAGTAATGCCCGTTTTCACCAACAGCCCCTAAAATTTAAGTGTCTCTTACGCCAATATAATCACGGTTTTTGCATATTATAAAGTTATTATTCTGAATCAAAGTATGAAATCGAACACTTTTAAAGATGTCATACGAAGACCACACGGGAAAAACAATGAATGTCACCTTTTTTGTGAAACTGACTTTTTAATGCCATCTGTTAGCTTTTTAGGGAAACATTTTATTACAAAAATCAGAATTGGGTAAAATCATCGTAGTCAACTGTTATAGTACAATTTGTATTTGTTTGTCCATGGCAAGAAACGGTTATGTCCGCGCGTCAAACGTTAAAAACCGTCGTTGTCATTTTGACACTTTGAGTTGTCTAGTTTTTTCATAACGTAACCTAAAAAGTTGAGTGAAGCCACTGCATTGTTTTTTTTCGCTTTGAATACACTGTATCTATTAATCTAATGAAACAGTATTATTGCAATGTCGAGTAGTGAGGAAGATACGCACGTTAAATCGCCTGACCGGAAAAAAATACGCAAAGGACGAATAAAAGATGTTATGAAGCAAATCCGATTACAAAGTCATGAACACGGAGAAGATTGTTTCTGCAAACGATTACAGTGCTTTAAGAATGTGAGTGCAATAGAAAGGCAGCGATTACTTCGTCATTTTAATCAATTACAAACTGTAAATGAACAAAATAACTTTCTAGCATCCATGATTACGTTGAATCTTGTAAAGCAACGGCGCTCAAGAAAGGAAAATATCGAAGAAAGCAAACATCACGACTGTCACTATTCTTATATTGTAAAAGTCGTCAGAGATGATGGTTGTCATGAGGTTCAAGTCTGCTTTAAAGCTTTCTGTGCAATATTTGGCATAACTAAGAGTAAAGTGCAATATATACAAACTCATCTAAAGTTAACAGGTGTGGCCCCTCAAGACAAAAGAGGCAAACATGAAAATCGGCCCAAAAAAGTAAGTGATACTACATTGAATTTAATTAAAGAGCATTTAAAATCTTTCAAAGGTCGTACTAGTCACTATAGTAATAAAAAGTCATCAAAGATATACCTACCTGAAGAATTTAATATAAAAAAAGTTTATGAACTTTTTATAGAAAAAAATCCAGACTTGAAAGAGATTTTGAGCTATGAAAGATACAGGCAAGAATTTAAAAAGTACAATGTGTCTTTTGGATATCCCCGATCTGATACATGTAGTTCTTGTGACAAGATTAACGCTGAATTAAATTCCTTAAAAAAGACAAAAGAAAAGACGCTAGAGATAGAAAGAAAAATTCATGACTTAAAAATAGAGAAAAAATTGCATATTTTGAAAGCTAGTGATTTTTATGATCGAAAAAAGAAGGCCAAATTGAGAGCTAAGACTGACAAAAGTTATGTTGCCATAGCAATGGACTATCAAAAAAATGTATCACTGCCAAATATAACTACGAATGATGTGTACTACAGACGGCAACTATCAATGTACACATTCAACATTCATGTTTTGGCTACAGGTAGATCTTATTTTTTCTGCTACCCTGAAACCACATCAAAGAAAGGATCAATGGAAGTAATGTCATTTCTGCATTATTTTATTGTGCATTGTTTGGACAAGAGTGTGAAACACTTATCAATTTTTTGTGACTCTGCAGGAGGTCAAAACAAAAATTATAACATGATTAAATTTGCATATTTCCTCACTCACGAGAGCAAACTTCTGGATAGTGTGTCTTTCACATTCCCTGTGAGAGGACATTCTTACATGGAGTGTGATAAAAATTTTGGTGTGGTTAAACTGAAGACCAGAATGGAGCTCCCAAATGATTTCTATAACTTGCTAATAAGTGCTCGATCTAAACCTGAACCTTTCATTGTTGTAAATGTAGAACAACAACCAGAAATAGTACGCAACTGGGTAGATTTTCTATCAAATGGAAACTACAAGAAGACAGCTCCATTTAAAATTCAAGAAATTCGGGAGTTTAAAACCTCTTCTGACAAAGGTTCTATTCAGTACAGACCTAACTACAATGGGATGTTCTACAATAGCATTATAACTCAGAAAAACAAGAAGAATCAATTAGTTATGCCAAAATGTCAGGAAAACGAATTTTATATGCCACCATCAGCTTACCAAGGTTTGTTATTTGTTTAGCAACAAATATATTTTTTTTATAAATTCTGTATAATTACAGTAGGTATTTGAATTTAATTAATATTTCTTATTATGTTTTCAGAACCACTGGCAATCACCAAAGAAAAATACAGCGATCTTCAAGTTCTAAAGGAGTTTTGTTCACATCAAGCAAAAAGTTATTTTAATTCACTTCCACATTAGGGGGGGTCTTATTACCATAATGTAGTAGTAAAATAAGTTTCAAAGAGATGTTATTAAATACTTATTAAGTTTGTAACAATTTATAAGGTTCAAATAGTGATTGTTTAGTAGTAAAATAAGTTTCAAAAAGATATTATTAAATACATGTTAATAGATTTATAACAATTTATTAGTTATATAGTGTTTGAATTATATTTTTTTTATTTTGTTTTAAAGAATAATTTATTTAAAAGAAAATTAAAAAAATTATCATTCAAACGCTATGAAACCAAAATATTTCTTTTTTAAATGTTAGATATATATGTTTAATATATTATTATTATGTATTATAAAAGTAACATTTCTATAATATAAATATTTCTTATAATTGAGCTGTAATAGTAAATGTCAATGCAATGCATAAACCAGGAATGTCAATGACATAGATGGTTTATGCTATGGAGTATAGTCACTAATTTCAGATTCTGAACCAAAATTTAAAACTTATTTAAACAAATCAAGTTTTAGAAGTACAGGCAAAGCATATGTTAACATAGTAATAAGTTGTTTCAATATTTCACTTAAAAGAGTCCAAAATGAAAGAAATATAGACTTTGAAACTATATAAAACTGATTTTCTCTTAATTGTACTTTTTTGACATTCTTTGTTTTTCCCGTGTGGTCTATTTATTACTTTAATTCAGAATAATAACTTATTAATAACTTGCAAAAACCGTGGTTATATTGGCTTAAGAGACACTTAAATTTTAGGGGCTGTTGGTGAAAACGGGCATAAGAAGTTAAAGTGTGAACCAGAGTAGAATTAAAATATAATTTTTAAACTAATAATTATTATACCCTTAACCAGGCCCCGGTACGATTCGGTCCCACATCTTTTTTCGTTGTCCTTTCCAGGCTCTGGTAATATAAACTCCACAAATTATAAAAATGGCTACCCTAAATATATTATATATGGAATCCAGAATAAAAACTGTGCATCCGAACGCAATTGTCAAAGTGACAGCCATTTGATTTCGTGAGTCAGTTGCGCGCCTCTGTTTTCGTAGCACAGTGAACATTTTTATAAATAATATCGAAAAAACAAAAGTTAAGTCGTGTAATTTTTGATACATAGTAGATTGTTTTTCTTGTGGATTGAACATATTCTTTTGTAGATTATTGTAAATATTTGTCACAATATCTTCCCAAATGTTGTGGGACAAATGTGACCGTTGCCTGTTAACGTTTTTGTTTTGTGAGACTTATGCCCGTTTTCACCAACAGCCCCTAAAATTTAAGTGTCACTTAAGCCAATATAATCACGGTTTTTGCATATTATTAATTTATTATTCTGATTTAAAGTATGAAATCTTTAAACTTATGTGTTCGATTTCATACTTGAATTCAGAATAATAACCAGAGATGTGAATTATTTGAAATACAAATATTTCAAATGCAAATACAAAATGCAAAATACCCATTTTTATTTTATATTTGAAATACTTTTTTTCTAAATGTATTTTGTATTTTATTTGAAATACTCTATGTAAATATTTAGTATTTATAAAATACAAAATAGTTTCGTTGCATTTTTAATTCATTTTTACAATTTTTCATTCTTTAATCCATGATTTCCTTATTTATGAACGCACTGATCGTGATCGTAGTGTTGTCATTGTCATTTGTCAACTATAGTCTGTATTTTAATCAGCGCGACAAAAATGACATAACGAATGTTGTCACTTTTTTGCAATTTTTAAATAGTGATGTACCTCTACCGTAAATTGTCGTTAATAAAATCAAGTAGTATCGTTTTTTATAATAATTTATCCTGAATAGTAGATAGTTATTTGAAATGAAAAAATACAAAAGTAATAACGTATATTTTTATGTGAAATATTCAATAAATGATAAATTTTATATTTATTTTGCAAATAGGTTTTCACAAACACTTTTAAACGTCAGACGTCACGGTGGTCGTGGCTCGACGAGAGTTGTATCAGGCGGCGACCGAAGAATTGGCACGTAGTTTTGCGACAGTCGTAGACAGGATCTTTAATTAGGACTCAAAGTGAACGCGCCATCACCGGGTTCCCGAATAATAACGGCAATTTGTTTTGACACGGCGGTGCTCCGCCCAAGCGGGGCACACCTCTACCGTATGCTCCACCGTGTCCTCCGGGCGGTCCACACAGTGGCGACACCTGGGCGTCCTCTCCTGCTTGATCCGATGCAGGAACCTCCCGAACTTACCGTGTCGAATAATAACGGCAGGTGGGGTTCACATCAGCCGGTGTCACTTTCGAGTAGCACTTTCGACGTCTGGCTTCCAAACTGGAACGGACTGGGGCTTAAAGCGGCTCCTGCCGAACCTAGGGAGTCCCGACGCCTCCTGCCGTAGGTTCTACGCAGAGCGAAGACGACTGGCGGTCGCCTCCTACTGCGAAGCAGTAATGCTAGCAAAAGAGGTGGATCCATACGAGAAGGCATGGCCTTCACAACCCAACGGCGCGTACTGTTTCAAGCGCGCCTCAAAGAGATCAGAGAGAGTCATCAAAACCGTAGGGGCCCAGCAGGGTCGAAACTTCTGGGGCCATGAGTTGGCTTTTGAAGGATCAATATATCTAAAAGGTTATAATTATTTTTATAGTTATTAGGTTATAATTATTTTTATTTTTTTAAAGTTCTGTCGTTTTGTAAGGAAAGTA
This sequence comes from Mythimna separata, assembly GCA_030763345.1. Lineage (NCBI taxonomy): Eukaryota > Metazoa > Arthropoda > Insecta > Lepidoptera > Noctuidae > Mythimna > Mythimna separata. Next base: position 10,497,864 of record CM061174.1, on the reverse strand, counting down.
GTAAACGATAAAACGAATATTTATAACCCGAATAGGTTTTATCGTGTACGGGAACAAAATTGATAGCTTCTGAATTTTTTTCTAATCGATTAATAAATATAAAAAGTTACGATTCGGCAAACCGGTACCGTAGGTGCAACACTACCTACAAGAACTGGCAATATTATTTGTAAGTTTGAAGTTTTGAATTTGTCAGTTTTGTCGCCGGGATTAAAGTACAGACTGTAGAACAATAATGCCTCAGATTTAAAAAAAGAATCCTTGAACAGGTATCCTACTGTAAAAAAACTCTTCCTTAAATATAATACCTGCTTACCGAGTTCTGCCCCTGTAGAACGACTATTTTCATTTGGTGGAATGATTATGAGGCCCCATAGGCGGAACATGAAAGATGAACTCTTTGAACAAATACTAGTTTTAAAATCAGTTCAATAAATAAAAGATTATGCTTAACAATGTATTTTATTTTCAAAACCTATTTTAAAAATACGTATTTTGCATTTTGTATTTAAATACTTTTATTCAAAACTATTTTGTATTTCTATTTGAAATAGTGCTAGCAACTATGCATTTGCATTTTGTATTTAAATACTTTTACTAAATTATTTTTCACATCTCTGATAATAACTTAATAATATGCAAAAACCGTGATTATATATGCTTAAGAGACACTTAAATTTTAGGGGCTATTGGTGAAAACAGGCAATATGCTACCTTTGCTTGATTATGATTATATTATTTTAAAAAACCGTTAAAGACCACGAAATTGAGAACATCTTCCAATATTGGCAGTCGTCGGAAGAGAGTAGCTAGGATGACGATTGCGAGGCGAGTCTTCAAGATTACTATTCTCAAGTTATGGACACTGCTTTGGACAACATGCAAGGTATTTTCGAAAGACGATTTGTTGCATATACTTGAGGGTAGTCCTGCACAAACACAACTGTTACAAGAAAATGACCACTATTTATCTAATTCAGACGGAGGTTCTGCATGTCGACAAGAAATATAAATCACATCTTTTATCGAAATCTTCACTTGCTGATGCAATGCTAGGTCCATCACAGGGCGACACAGGAGCTTCGTCTAAGTGTCCACCAAGGCGCACACTACCTACATTAATATGCACATGCAGAGATTGTCTCAGCGTCTACCAGCACACGACACCAGAACCTGTGGCCAGCACATCCCAGTTTTTGCAGACACCGTGCATCTGGACAATGCTGTTTTTGGTCATTCCCAGCTTTCACCTATGTCTCAGCGTCAAAGATCCGAACTACAAAGTTTCCGAGAGTTCAGAAATTTCAGATGCGGACAGCGAATCAATTTTACTACCTAGAAGTATTACACACAGAACACGGAGGAAGTATGTAGTAATAATTTGCATGAAGACCTCGGAGAAGAAATAAGCCATAGCACCTTATCATTTAAAGAAAAAAATCTGTAGTAAATAATATCAATGGTGAAGAAGAAACTACTGAAAAAAGACCAAGTCGGCCGAAACGGGGACGAAAACGAAAATTCGAAAACTATATATTAGCTAAAAGAAAAGGTTGCAAATATGCTAATTTGCCGTACAGAGGAAAAAGTAGAGAAGTACGCGCAAAAACGTTTCAAAATTACGCATGCGTTCGCAAAAAACAGTGTCATTTGAACGTAACAGATGAAGAAAGAAGAAAATTTAATAAATTTATCCCACTTGGGTCGTACGAAGCTCAATTACAGTACATTTGCTCGAACGTTACGGAAACACGTAAAAAACGGTCGTATATATCTGAAGATTTTTGACCTGAATGAAGTCGTTCAGATCAAAAAGCCACGAAACTTCTCCAGAACGCATAGCATTTCAAAAATTCCTGTGTGCCGTGACATGTTTTTAAACACATTTCAAGTAACCACACCAAAATATCACAATTAGTTTAAAAAAAAAAACAACGCAATGGTAATAACTTACGGGATTGTAGAGGATTTTCATCTGGTGGGTGGAATAAAACTCCGCAAGAACAAATATATTTTGTTTGTAATATTATAAATAAATTACCAAAATATGAGTCTCACTATGGAAGATCTCAAATTGGTGATGCACTATATCTACAACCAGGATTGACTATGGAAAAGATATATGATTTATATGCTGACGAATTTAGACTCATTCATGGCAACGACAGCAAAAAATATGTATCATTAGCCATTTTCAGGAAGATTTTCCTGAAAGAATTTAACTTAAGGTTCAAAAGTCTTGAAAAAAAAAGCACGTGCAATAGATGTGAAACATTTGCAGCTAAACTAAAAGTCCCGACCGATTTGTCGATGGAAGACAGAAACCAATTGATTTCCGAAAAGGAAAAGCATTTTAAAATTAGCCGAGTTCTTACGAAGCCAAATGAATTGCCAGATTAAAAGGGCAAAGTAGATTTGAGTGTTTAACATTTGACATGGAGAAGACGGAAGAATGAAAGGTATTTATGAAAGAGTACATGGAGGATGGGGTTTTGAAAGTGCTGAATAGTCACCTGGCAGTAGCTAATACTTGGTTTCAAAAAAGTGAGGAACACCTAATCACATAAAAAACGGTCACCATCATCATCTGCCTAGCCTTTTCCCAACTATATTGGGGTCGGCTTCCAGTCAAGCCGGATTTAGCTGAATACCAGTTTTTTACGAGGAGCGGCTGCCTACCAGACCTCCACAACCCATTAAATGGGGTAACAAAAGCGGTCACCAAAAAACCCAAATTGACTATTTTTTAGTTAGGCGCAATAAGATAGACTGAGAGCTGAAATACAGAAAAGGCATAATGCTTACTTAAACTGAGAGCTGAAATACAGAAAAGGCATAATGCTTACTTAAACTGAGAGCCGAAATACAGAAAAGGCATAATGCTTACTTAAACTGAGAGCTGAAATACAGAAAAGGCATAATGCTTACTTAAACTGAGAGCTGAAATACAGAAAAGGCATAATGCTTACTTAAACTGAGAGCTGAAATACAGAAAAGGCATAATGCTTACTTAAACTGAGAGCCGAAATACAGAAAAGGCATAATGCTTACTTAAACTTTGAAGACATTTTTTCATTTTTAACAAAAATTACTGAACTTCCAACACAAAGAGTTGCAGAAAAAGCCCAGTCTCTTGTGAAATATTATACCAATGATTTAGAAGATGATTTGATTCAAGAATGTGTGCATTTTCAGAGTCATATTTCCTCTGATAAAATTGCAGAGTGTACAGTGAAACCTGGATCAAACTCACTACTCAGTCTCTCAATGTTTTTGAGGAATTAATCTCTTACCTTAACTTGGATATAGCTCTCCACATTGCGCTTTCCACTCCGGCTACAAATTGTTCTGGAAAGGAGTTTTAAAAACGCGTGAAAAATTATCAAAGATTGTCTGAATTGTCTCAAGAAAAAATGAATTCTCTGGCTCTTGTCTACATTGAAGCAGAGATAATGAACACCATAAACTATGATATTATAGACGATTTTGCAATAAAAAGGCCCATTAAAAATTGTACATCTTGTTTCTTTTTTACACTCTCTTTCTTAATGACTAATTTGTCGTTTATTTAATTTCCATTTGTGTATTAAAATAATAATTTTCCATTTGTAGTAAAAGAGGCCCCTATAATATAAATGGAAAATTATTATTTTAGAAAGGTATGTACGAGGGCAGTCCGATAAGTACTTAGCCTCACCGCCCCATGGCGCCACTATCGCAAGATTTTTTTTTTATCATGTTGTACATTTCCTTAGAGGGCTCCTTTCAAAATTTTAGCCGAATTGGACTCGTAGTTTTTTTTTGACCGCGTCTGGAAACTGACGTGTCGACGGATTTTAGAAAAATGGAATTAAGCAATATCGGTCGGTGATTTCATTCTTATTTTCGGAAGGGAAGTCGCGTAGCAAAATCAAAGAGCGCTTGAAAACTGTGTACGGTGACTCTTTTCTTTCGATGGCGATTGTCAAAATTGGTTTATTGAGCTGAACGTGTGCGCCAGTCCGCTTTTGAGGAGCCACGCCCAGATGCCCCGAAAACGGCTACCACGGAGGATAAAGTGGCAAAAATCCATGACCTCGTATAGGTAGACCATCGATTGAAGGTGTGCAAGATAGCTGAGATATTGGGCATCCCAAAAAACTAGGTAGGTCATATCCTCAATGAATTATTGGGCATAAAAAAGCTGTCTGCGTGATGGCTGCCGCGTTTGTTATTTTCAGATAACAACCGCAACCATAAGAACACTTCAGAGCAGTGTTTGATGCTGTTTCAGCACAATATGGAGGAGTTTCTGCATCATTTTGTGACTGTCAGGGAAACATGAAACCACTGGTACACACTAGAGACCAAGAAACATTTGAAACAGTGGATTTCACCCCGCGGACGTGCTCGGAAGAAGGCGAAACTGTCCTATCGGCCGGAAACGTGATGGTCACCGTTTTCTGGCTTTCGCAAGGAGTGATAGACATCGACTACTTGAAGAAGGGCAATACGATCACAGGGCTCTCTTATGCTGAAAAATTGGAGCGATTCGAAGCCGGATTGCAGAAAAAACGGCCTCATTTGGCGATGAAAAAAGTGTTGTTCCACAATGGCGACACACCGGCTCACACTCCTCCGTCGCCACGGCCAAAATGGTCGAATTAGGCTATGAACTGTTGCTCCACCCTTCTTATTCTTTAGGTTTGGCCCCGTGCGACGTCTTTTTGTTTCTAAACTTGATAAAGTCACTCGCTGGGCAAAAATTTGAACCTAATTAGGAGATTATAGTCGCCACCAAGGCCCTTTTTTCAGACCTCTAGAAAATATTTTTTTTAGACGGGTTAAAGAAGTTGGAGCACCAACGGGGTAAGTGAATCGAGCTATAAGGAGACTATGTTGAGAAATACATCGCTACTTTTCCAATTTTTTTATTTTTCTTTCGTAGGCTAAGTACTTATCGGACCGCCCTCGTACATGGGGCAGCGTAAATAATGTGGCCTTCTCTCATAAAAAATATAAATCCGGCACTGCCCACAACTTTTATACAACAACATCTAGTCCCAAGCTAAGCAGTGCTTGTGTTACGGGTACTAGACAACTGATAAACATACTCATATATTTCTAAATACATACATATTATAGATAAATAACACCCAGACACAGAACAAATTATCATGCTCATCACACACTATTGTTCTAGGTGGGAATCAAAACCACGACCTACGCCATAGCAGTCAGGGCCACTTACCACTAGGCCAATAGGACAGTCAAATTATGTGTTCATAACTTCACCATCTACAATCTTGAATACAAAGACGTAGACTGTTATTGGTTCGATGAGTGTACTGCTAGGCTGGTGGCTTCTGTGTATACTTCCTGCATACTAAACTGTTTGAAAAAAACATTATCTAAGAAACTGCTGCCTATAATTCTGTATTCCAATGGTTGCACAGCACAAAATCGCAATGCCGTTTTATCTAATGCACTCCTGGAGTAGCAATGGACTATAACATCCAGATCAAACAAAAAATTCCAGAAAAGGGTCATACCTAACGTGACCATATGTCCCGCTTTCGGCGGGATAGTCCCGCTTTCAGGCAGTCTGTCCCGGTGTCCCCCAAGAGGCCGAAATTGTCCCGCTTTTGCAAACAGATCAAACGATAATCAAAATGTATTTTGGATGGATGGATGAAAAAATCTCTAGCTGGAATGCCGAGAATGTTTCTACTGAAAATCGTTGGGTCAAATTATTCCAGCACTTTTGTTCCAATAATCTTAATTTAACAAACTTTTCCACGATTATTGAGTATGTTATGTGTCTGCCTGGAAGTAACGTACCTGTGGAAAGAGTTTTTTTCTCAAATGAACAAAATATGGACAAGTGATAAAACACAGTTGAGTGTTGCAGTAATGAAAGCTATTTTGATTACGAAGATAAATATAAATATGTCATGTACTGAGTTCCACACACAGAGACATCTACTTGCCTTCGCAGTATGTGTCAATTTCAAAGGAAGCTCAAACAAAGTGATTACATACTCTTTGGGAAGCTCGTCTTAAGCAGCCCTACATGCATAACATTATGACTTTTTCTTCGATTTTTCAAAAAATCTCTCATGTATGATTCGATTCAACCAAGTAGAGTAGCTAATGACCCAGTAGGTACGGACATCAGAGCATTACTTTATGAACCTGAAGGGCTCATAAAATATAAACTAAGTTATGATGACGACTATGTGTTCGTACCTACCCAAAAGACCTAAACCTAGAAACACTGCCAAAACCCAAATTGTACCAAAGCAGAATACCAATTTCTCAGATAAAATGGACCCATTTACAAGAATTAAAATGTGTCATACCTAGTGATTGTCATAGCTTTTACGAGGGTTTGCCACATAAGATCTTGTTAGAATAAAAAGAGAGTTTACTTTTGATACCGATCTTTTTGTTCTATATAAGTTTATTTTTCTACTTGTCTATTTTATATACCTGTCATTGTGTCTGTCTAAAATAAACCGTAAGAGATTCTGGTGAATTTTACTCAGCTACCAGTAAACTATTTCCCATTCATTCTACTGGCACGTTAGTGGGATCAAAGCTGTCCTACTAACAGTAGCTTTACTAACAGGTTATGGGATTCGCACTTTGGGAAAATGTCGTCTGGTAACGGGCGTTCACAACGAGAGCAGAAGACAACGATGGCACAAATGGAAGGTAGTTCAGGCAGTAGTGGCTTATCTATGGAGAAATTAGATGGTAGTAGCAACTATACCACTTGGAAATTTCTCATGGAGCTGCATCTAATACATGATGACTTGTGGGAGTATACAAGCGTTACGCCTGAAGCAACCGACACACAAGGTACGAGAAAAGACCAGAAAGCTAGAGCAAGAATTTGTTTGATGGTCAAACCCCAATGCTTGGTGCATGTACGCAAATCTAAGACCGCGAAAGATGCTTGGGAAGCATTAAGAGATGCGTTTGAGGATAAAGGTTTGAATAACCGTTGTCGTTTACTGTCTAAATTAGTAAGCATGAAGCTGGAACAATTCCCAACGGTTAGGGAATATGTTACATCTGTAATGATGGTATCCCAGGAACTACAAGACCTAGGAAAAGAAGTTGATGATGAACTGTTGGCTGCTTTACTACTTCAAGGGCTTACGGCAGAGTTTCAACCGATGAGATTGTCACTAGAAAACAGCAATGCGGTACTAACTACGGATTATGTAAAGATGAAGCTCTTTCAAATGGAAGATAACTATACGGCAAGCTCGAGTGCAAGCCAACCAATATCAGCATTACTGTCAAATAAGCATAAGAGCAAGAGCAAACCTAAGGTCAAAGGAAAGATCAAATGCTTTATTTGTGATGGACCACATAAGGCGAATGAGTGTCCAGATAATCCTAGACGGAAGAAAGAAGCTTTACAAGCTTACGCTTTTGGTACGCCGACACCGCAAGTAGGAGACTGGATCATCGATTCTGGCGCGTCGACGCACATGACGAATCGCAAGGCTTGGTTTAAAGGAAGCTTGAAGGATACCTCTAAGGCTTTGAGAGTGATCTGTGCAGATGGTAATGAAGTGTATGGTGAAGGTGAAGGTACGGTTGAATGTGAGTCAGCAGGATTAACAATCAACAATGTGACGTATGTACCTAAGTTAGCTGCTAATCTATTAAGTGTGAATGCGATTGCGAGAAAGGGTCACGTGATAGTATTTACAGAAAAAGGATGCGACATCTACAAGAAGAATGAGTGCAAGGTGCGTGGTAAGGTTGTTGTGAAAGGTGTGGAAGAACGAGGCATTTATAAGATTAAGTGCTGTTCACAGGGGTCTGCACTGGCAACAGCGGATTGCGACCAGCAGAGGCTGTGGCATCGGAGGATGGGACATCTTGGTATACACAACCTCAAACTTCTTAGAGATAAGATGGCGATTGGGTTGAGTTTTCCTAATACTTCTTCTAAACTGGAGTGTGTATCTTGTATTATGGGGAAACAAACCAAACAACCGTTTCGCAAGGGAGTTGCGACGAGAGCTAAGGAAGCATTGGGTTTAGTGCATTCTGATTTATGCGGACCTATGCATATTCCTTCCATTAGCGGGTATAGATATTTTTTGACATTTATTGACGATTTTACACGAAAAACGTTTGTTTATTTTTTGAAACAAAAGAGTGAAGTTTTCGAAAAATTTACAAATTTTAAGGTGTTTGCTGAGAATCAATGCGGCAAGAAAATTAAGATCCTGCGCACTGACAACGGAACCGAGTTCGTCAATAAACAGATGGATAATTTTATGAGAAAGAATGGAATCCAACATCAAGTCACGATAGACTATACACCGGAGCAAAATGGAGTGGCCGAGAGAGCAAATAGGACTATTGTCGAGAAGGCAAGAAGCATGCTCGAAGAAGGAAATTTATCGAAGGCTTATTGGGCGGAAGCAGTGCATACATCTGTTTTCTTGAAAAATAGATCACCGACCATTGCCGTTAGAGAAAAAACGCCAGAGGAGGCGTGGTCAGGCAAGAAAGTTGATCTCAGTTTTGTAAGAGTTTTTGGGAGCAAGGCATACATGCACATTCCAAGCCAAAAGAGGAAGAAGTTGGATGCAAAGAGCATAGAGTTAACGCTAGTAGGATATTGCGAGAATTCAAAAGGCTATCGACTAGTGGATTCAAAAACGCATCGGATTTATAAGGCTAGAGATGTCGTATTTATTGAAGCTCAAGAAAAAGAGAGAGATAAAGGGATGGAGAAACAGTCTGAACCGGAAGTATTGATTCCACAGGTGGAACAAACTTACGCTCCTGAAGAAGTTTGTGTTCCTCAAGTTCTCGAGCCTGATATGACCGTGGATGATCAGCCTCAAGACTTGGAACAAATAGATACTCATGAAACGACGAGTACTCCTCCAGTCCCTGAAACAGAGTCAACTAACGAGGATCAAACTCAAGAAGACATAGAGTTTCTAGACTGTGAGTCGGACACAACTGTCGATGATCAACCTCAAGAGGTGGAACGGAGGTATCCACTTAGAGCTAGGAAAAATAAAGAGTTTCCGGATTATGTGCTGTATAAAGCTGCAGAATCAGAACTGGACCCCACTACAGTTCAAGATGCACTATCAAGGTCTGATAGTAGAGAGTGGAGAGTAGCCATTCAGGAGGAGATTGATGCTTTAAAGAAGAACAACACATGGATTTTGGTGAAACCTGAACAAGCGAGCAACGTCGTAGATTCAAAATGGTTATTTCGAATCAAAGAAGACCCGGGAAAAAGACGAAGATACAAAGCTCGACTTGTTGCCAGAGGTTTTAGTCAGAGATGTGGTATTGACTATGACGAGACATTCTCTCCGGTGGTGAGACACAGCTCATTAAGAGTTCTTCTGGCAATAGCAGCACAAATGGACTTAAATATAGACCAAATGGACGTGAAAACAGCGTTCTTGAATGGATATTTAAAGGAAAAAGTCTATATGAAGCAACCAGAAGGTTTTCTTGAAAAGGGGAAAGAAGATTACGTTTGTTTACTTAAACGGTCGCTTTACGGGTTAAAGCAAGCCCCTAGAGCATGGAACAATAAACTGAACGATGAGTTGTTACAGTTGTCGTTTAAACGATGTAAATATGAGCCATGCATATACACGAGATCCCAGAGTAACAAAATCATCATCTTAGCAGTATACGTGGATGACATGCTGATATTTTGGAATGACGTAGAAGAGCTGCGCAAAGTCAAAAGGGACCTCATGACAAAATTTGAGATGAAAGATCTTGGGAAGGCAGAGGATATTCTGGGAATGCACATAACGCAGAACAATATTGGAGTCAAAGTTGACCAAGAGAAGTATGTCAACAAGATTTTGAAGGTTTTTGGGATGGCTGACTGCAAAGTTGCATCAACACCATCAGTTCCTGGTCAAAAGCTAGAGAAACCTGGACCGGAACAGAAACCTGATCCGACGATTCCATATCAGAATTTAATTGGTTCACTGATGTACCTATCTGTTTGCACGAGGCCAGATATTGCTCATTCAGTCAATTATCTTAGCCAATTCAACACCTGCTATGCTGAGGAACATTGGATAGCAGCTAAACGAGTGCTGAGATATTTGAAGGGTACAAAAAGTCTTGGACTACAGTACAAGAGGACAGGAATGAGTAAAGTGCAGGGTTACGCAGATGCAAGTCATGCCAGCTGTTATGACAGGAGGTCATATTCGGGTATGGTGTTTCTGAATATGGGAGCTGCAATTTCTTGGGAAAGTAGAAAGCAAAGGACGGTTGCTCTATCCACAGCGGAAGCTGAATACGTTGCAATGTCTGAAGCTGCTAGAGAGGCAATATTTCTGAAGAGGTTGTATTCAGATGTCACTGGCCAAGCTGAGGCGCCAATGAAAATACTCAGTGACAGCCAATCTGCTGTCGCTATTGCGCAAAACCCTGTACACCATCAACGCACAAAGCACATAGACGTGCGACATCATTTTATAAGGGAGGCTGTCGAGCATGGCCATATTATTCTTGAGTATGTAGAGACTGCTCATATGGTTGCAGATGCTTTGACGAAACCTTTGTTGAAAGGGAAGTTTAAGTGGTGTGCGCTGAATATGGGTGTAGTGTGATTGTGTGATGGATAAAAGTAGAGAAATGAACTTAAGGAGGAGTGTTAGAATAAAAAGAGAGTTTACTTTTGATACCGATCTTTTTGTTCTATATAAGTTTATTTTTCTACTTGTCTATTTTATATACCTGTCATTGTGTCTGTCTAAAATAAACCGTAAGAGATTCTGGTGAATTTTACTCAGCTACCAGTAAACTATTTCCCATTCATTCTACTGGCACGTTAGTGGGATCAAAGCTGTCCTACTAACAGTAGCTTTACTAACAGATCTCTTTATTTTTCTAGGTATTTTATCTTGTTATTAAAGATCAATTTGTCTCAATTTCCTACACTAGCTTCAACAAGACAACAAATCGAAGTATTAAGTTATTTCATGAGAAGTTTTGTTTTTTTTTTGTGATAATTTCGCAACGCAGCACTTTTACAATCTTTGAAGCTGACTCAGACAAAACAATTTTTTAATTAATTATAGATTTAGGTTGTAATTGACAGTATTAGTACACACTACACACCGAACGGAGCACACAAAAAAACATGTAAAACTATTTTAACGATCCTCGCTCTATCGCCTCTACTCGAATTCGATTATCTCATCTCCCATTTCTCCAACAAAAAATAAACCTCCGATCTGACAGTGACAGCTGACACAATCCACAGACCATCTGTCATTTTTTTTACTTAATAATTGGCTTAGGTACTAAGTCTATTAAGCCCTGTCTTCCTATAGTCCGTCTAATGAAAGCGCGACCTGAGAAAAGGAGGTTAAATCCAAAAAAAATATAAGCTGTATTACTATTTAACATCAAAACATTACTAATTACTGACACTTCATTTTTTTTATTTCCTACAATTGCGGCTGAATAATGTTCTAAATTAACGTGCTTTCCGAGGCACGGAGGAAACTCGGTATGTTAAGATGGCCACTCATCCACTGATCAACCTTGACAAGCGTTGCTTAACCTTAAAGATCGACCCGTGCGGCTGTTATTATCTAGCCACAAGCTCCTCAATACAAAAAAAATATAAAAAACAGTATCCCACCGGTATCGGGAACAGGGTTTAAGCTACCAGCGGTCAGGGCTTCGTCAGGGAAAGGAACCTTCTGACAATGCGAGCCGTGTCCAGGAGTACCGCTTTCTGAATCAAACCCTTGATCCAGCTGCCCTACGACAACCTAAGATGTTGGTCGAGGCGCTCTTGATTATTAAACCATTAACGGACACGACTATCGACACAATGATCGCTCAGTCCACTTCCCACATTTCTATAAACTCGCGAGCGAAGTCAATATACTTGATTTGTTTATCTGTCTCGGCTTTCACGAGGTTCTCGTCATACGGGACGGTTATATCAACAATCATTGCACGTCTCTCGATTCGGTCCACCACCACTAAATTAGGCTTATTGGCCACTACAGTCCTGTCAGTGATGATTAGTGATCGGCGTAGGTAGTGCCATTCGCGGGATTTTGTGACAGTTATCGTAACATGGATATGCCGTCGAGTTCCGGGAAATATTTTATTTATTTATTTTATTGTATTATAGGTCCATAAAAACGGATCTCTCATTTTTTATTAATGCTTTATACCCTTTATTACTGAACTAATATTACTCGATTGTTCAACAGCATTTAATAAATTAATGGAAAACATTCCGGGAATCCCGGGGCATATCCACGTTAACATTAACATTCAAGTTTATTGACCCCAAATGGAATGGTGATGATGGACCGATCCTAGTACAATAGGACTTGACCATTATCGAGAACTGGGTCGGGCACGTACCTGTATTATGACAATTCCGATTCCACAAGAGAGTATTTTAAAGCAAGTTGTTGATGGATAATCCTGGCTACAAGGTTGTGCCTATGCAAGTATTCCCCGTTAAGCAAGACGAGAACAACCAGAGATGTACTATAGGTTTGCACCAGTTTCCTTTTGCTAAGGGGACCGGAGTCAGTCCTTTGTCCACTGACAGTACATCTCGATGCATACCTCACGATTGTGCAGGGTCTTAGCATTTAAAATTCCTTGACCCCCACACTTTCGCGGGATATACAGCCTCATCACCGACGGGCGTGGGTGATGCATTCGGTATGCAGTCAGCAGAGAGCGAACTCGCTTATCCAGGGCGTCAAGTTCTGTTTGACTCCATTTGAGTATGCCGAAAAAGAAAAGAGTACAGTATTATTTATATACTTGCTAGAAAAATATTTGAAACTAAAGTTAAAGTCAAGTTCTTTTTCAATATCTTTTTTTGTTTTTTTTTTTTAAAGTTGTACAAAATAATTTCTGAACTAAGAACTATACCGAAAACCCAACATACATAACTCGTCTAGTTAGTATAAATTAGTAAACCAATTTTTGTATCACTAAATGGGGACACTTATTGTGACGAACGGGAAACCACAAAACCCTCCACTAAGCGAGGCAGAATACGATCTTGGCTGGTTTTTTCTTAACTTTTTTCTTTCTTTCCTTCTTACTTCGTAGTATTTGGTCAACAGTTCAACACACAACAAATTCAACGTTTTCGGTGAACTTCGCTGAAGAATTTCAATTCATTTTACCGCGATTGCACCTGTTTCAAGGATTCCACATTTTGTCCAGTTGCGCAAACACTTAAGATACAGAACAACATCAATAATTTTACATCATAATCCACTAGGAATCAATTGGCCAATAATAAGAACAATGATTGATGATATTGTTCAATAATTTGTTTCCAAATTACCGCCTTATATGGTGTATGCACAGATTACTTAGACTATTTTATTTAATATGTGGTTAGTTTAATTTCCAGCGTCTCGGTTTAGCTTTTAGTGAACTGTCAGGAAATGATTGTGAAAGGCTTACAAGACTATTTGGAAAACCCCATTAACTGTTCCACTTTATAATCTATACTAATATAGTAAAGTTTGTTTTTTTGTTTGTATGGGATAATCTTTGAAGATCCAGGTTCGATTACATAAATGTATGTATATGTCGTGGAGAACGAGACTTAGCTATCGAGTCCTGGTTTTGTTAATATTATGGTACCAAGGGGTATAACGCCGTGACGTCATTTGTTATGGTGTCGCGTGGACGGAGTCGTATGAGAGGGCTGGGAACCGGGAAAAAAAGATCAGTACAGTATCGGTTGCACAGCTTCGAGGTCCGCACCTCTGATACGAAACTGTCGGTTTGCCCATACATTTGTTATTACTTAGTATTGCTACCTGTGGTTGCTGCTTACAACATTAATGTGAACTGTAAAAGTGACAATATAATTAATTGAACGTCAAAGTGCATAGTTACTTAAAATCCCTTCGTAATGAACCCAGTACCACTGTATCAAGATGATGACGGCCATACCGCTCAGCCACTCCTGGCGCCGTCATCAGAAGTGGGATCTGGATCTGTTCCCACTGGCGCGCAAGATTTGAGATGAAACAGAGAAACATGATAGTTGTATCATGTATTGAAGCCATAAGAACCAACATCTGTGTTTGAAATTACGCAGACAGAAATCAACAGTGTGCTACAGTGACAATGCTATCTGTGACAACGAATGCCTTGGAAGGTATATCTCATCATAGCCCTCAGTAAAGAACTGGAAGGCAGTGCTTCATAGTTATCACAAATATCAAACGTAAACATGACGTAGGCGCATGTTCGTGACCTGTTTGTCGTACGTTATGAGTGATCCGAAACTCTTCCTGTCACACTTGTTTAATGTAAACAACGGCAAGTCGAAGAAAAGTGAATATGAAACAGATTTGCAAGCCAATAGATGACGTTATTATTGGCTGGCTAGAAGAATTAAACCATGAAGAAATCGCTAAATCATGTGTTGAGCTATCGTCACTCAGTTTGAGACTCAGCTACATCGCTTAGTATTGACCACCGTGCCGTAATTTCGCACGCAAGGAATTACTAGAAGAAGGAAAGGAAGCAGACAAAGCAGCGAGCTGTCGGCGCATCAGCGCGGGAAGCATCACGTCATCGACATGCAGCGTGAGCTACAGCGGCGCCGGAGGCGCTGGCGGCGAGGCTGCCGAGCGACGCGTCGATAGTTGGTATTTGCGGACAGTTGGAGGAATCTGGTCAGTCGTAAAATTTCTATTTTTAATCCAGGGCTGAATAGTCCCTTGTTAAGCAGTCCATCAGTCATAATTTCAAAGGGCCACGTAAGTACGTGATTGTTTATATTAACAGTATCGGTCGGCTAACATAAACCGTAGCGAACAAAATAATCTCCTGTGACTTTTTATTTATGCCCACGGCTTGCTAAGCTTATTCCAAGTGAGCCAGACGATTGTTTAAAGTATGGTTTGATGATTGGGCGTAAAATCTTAAAAGATTTCATAATACAAACAAAGGACTTATTCTTCTTTGATTATTTCATAACAAAAATTAGTTGCTAAGTGTAATTCTATACCTAATCCGTTGTTTCTTGTTAATGCTATAGATACAGCTAGAGACTTAATAAAGGGCAATGGATTCCTTTGTTCCTTTGCCTAAAAATGTTCTCATGCTTTTATTGACGGTTTATCACGAGCTATGTCCGGTGAGTTTTGTATCAGACTTCAAGATCCGAATCGTGCTGTTTATTCGTCCGTCGTATAGGATTAGTCCTGACAATAGACAATATTATTTCCACAGAACATATATTTCAACTGTTCTGTGATTATTTCCTTCCAACGACAAAGAACTATCGTTGTCAATATCATCCGTCCTAGTCAGTCTCCCTGCATATGGAGACTGCTGGCCTATCCGCTTTGCGAAGAAGCGTAATGGTCCTGAAAGTATAGCATAGCATGGCATCGGCCTTGTGATGTTCCCACTGCTGGGACTCTCTGGGGATCGGAGTGGGCCGTGATCCGACGCGTGGGCCCGGTGCGGGTTTGCGGATGTCGCGTGTCTTTGAGTTTTTGTTTCTGGGACGTGCCGGTTTCGTCGGTATTTTGCGTCGCCGTTTTGGGAGCGATGGTGGTGAGATTAATTGCGTAGGGTGGTGCGCCTGGCTGGATTCAGGCCCGCGACTCGTAAGTTTAGTCAGGGCCGTTGCCACTGGGCTACCACTTCTCGTGAACGTATGGTGGTAGAATATCGTAAATTAAACTCCAATATCGTTACTGATAGGTTCCCTCTACCTCTCATGGCAGACCAAATAGCAAGGCTATCAGGTGCATGTTTCTGTTTGCTTAGATTGTGCTAGTGTAGTGGTTTTAACCAAATTCTTATAAGATAAGAATCTTTAACTATTTCCTGAGAATATAAATCAACTGAGACAATTCAAATATTCATCAAAGAGTGTTTTAAAAGCGGCTCTCAAATGATGACTCCTTTATTAGGGTTCCGTAGCCAAAATGGCAAAAACGGAACCCTTATAGTTTCGTCATGTCCGTCTGTCCGTCTGTCCGTCTGTCCGTCTGTCCGTCTGTCACAGCCGATTTACTCGGAAACTATAAGTACTACAGTGATGAAATTTGATGGGAATATGTGTTGTATGAACCGCTACAAAATTATGACACTAAATAGTAAAAAAAAGAATTGGGGGTGGGGCCCCCCATACATGTAACTGAGGGATGAAAATTTTTTTTTCGATGTACATACCCGTGTGGGGTATCAATGGAAAGGTCTTTTAAAATGATATAAAGTTTTCTAAAAAACATTTTTCTTAAAGTGAACGGTTTTTGAGATATCAGCTCTCAAAGTCGTAAAAAGTATGTCCCCCCCCCCCTCTATTTTTATAACTACGGGGTATAAAATTCTAAAAAAAATAGAGGTGATGCATGCTAATTAACTCTTTCAACGATTTTTGGTTTGATCAAAGTATCTCTTATAGTTTTTGAGATAGGTTGATTTAACTGTAATTTTGGTTAAGTTATTGTGCTTACACTGAAAACGATGGCTGAACCTTATAAGTTTTATTTGCTGCTACGGAACCCTTTGTGCGCGAGCCCGACTCGCACTTGGCCGGTTTTTTTATTTGCGAACGCGAATATCAAATAAATCGCGCGATAATAGCGATTGCTACTGCAAGTATTCGTTACATCACTATTAAGTAACACACCTATGAGTTATAGAGTTTGGTTGTAGTAACGCTGTAAAGCATTTTCAAATTAATTTACAAAGGATAATTCTTTGAAGTAAGTACCGATTGTAAATCATTAAAAAAAAGTATTACGAGAGAAAATCGATATGACACCTGGTGTTCATCGATGATGGGCATTTCTAAAAGCCTCTGATTTCTAAATCCTTAAACGTGAAGGCCGTCGTATCGCTCATGTGGACTTCTTATCTCGGAATGCAGGATGGTAATCCGTTCTCGTTCTTCCAATGTTGAAAGGCCAAACAAAAACGTGTTAATCTCGTAACTTTATCAAGTAACTGGTTATTAGCAAAACTCATTAGGAGGTTCAGTCGCAAAACTCTGGGAAGATCAGTTTCCACCTAACACCTGGTGGAAACTAACCAGGCTAAAACCTTTGAGAAGTAGTCAGGTAATTTGCATCGCAATGTACAGAGAAGTCGTAATCGTTGTCTCATGGCTCACGAGCTTTTCGTTGGGCCGTATTTAATCATGTGCTTGAGTCACTTATGCACATTGGATGAAAAAAAAAAGCTCTTGAAAAGTTTTACGAACATTAGGTATTGGTTCGAACTCGCAGCCAAATACGTCCTTAAGTTCGTTGATAGATGTAGGTATAACGATGACGATGATAACCTGTAAAGTACCGTCTAATTTTGGCCGTATACAGGCGAAATTCTACCTGATTCCTAAAAAAAGTGTTCATTGGCATACTCTTCATGTTGTTGATATAAGTAAGCTCAGTGCCATAAATGACGATAAAGAATACGTCATAGTTTTTAATTGATGCTTTTGCTTTTGTTCTTTACCGTACTCTTCGTATAGCCAGCATGCGGAGCCTTTTAATTAATCTAGAGTATTCGGAGCCTTGATCAGGGTTATAGCAGATCGATCCATGTCGATGCTTGGCTAGCAAAGATTTTAAAGATTTTTATGAGTGTCTTATAACATTTTTGGATTTGATAAGATGATGCTTACATGACTGTAGAGACGTCCCATAGTTGGTCTTGCAAAGAAGCTTTGGAAGATCTACTTGCTTTGAGTTGTTTTATTTACCGCGTAACAGGGGCAATCCCTCTTGAACTTTTGATAAAATGTGTTCTACCTTTGAATCTTGTAAGTTTTAATGTGTGAAACGGAAACAAACGTTTGCGAGAAAAGTGCGCAAACGACAACGAACTTGAACAAAAAGTGGTAAGTACGAAAAATGAAAATGTTTTAATGAAGTTTGATTCGTGATTTAGTTTTGATTCAAAGTGAAGAGAGAAACCAGACAACTGGTTCCTAACAAAAAACCGTTTGAAGCAGTAGATTTGCTTGATGGTGAACGTTATCTTTTGAAACCGTAACCGAGCTTATAAATATGCTCACAACTGTGTACGAAAGATGCCTCTAAGTAGTGCTCCTGATGAGCTGAATTTATTTGATGTAGAAGATGAGGAGGATTATATCTCCACAGAAAAGAAGACACATACTATGCTATAGCTATTTGGTCAAACTGCACGCACCAATCTGTAGTCGTAACTGCAATTCACTTGTGAGTTGTTCAGGGCGCGATGGGCAGTTGGTGGTGCGGCGGGGGCCTGGGTTTCTGAGGAAACTATGTTTTGTGTTGGTCATGTGATGGCCTGGGTTTCTGAGGAAACTATGTTGTGTTGGTCATGTGATGACCTGAGATTTGGTCAAACTGCACGCACTTATCTGTAGTCGTAACTGCAATTCAATGGCGAGTTGTTCAGGGGGCGATGAGCAGTGAGTGGTGCAGCGGGGGCCTGGGTTTCTGCGGAAACTATTTTTGTGTTGGTCATGTGTTGGCCTGGGAGTCGTGGACTCTATAAGCGAAGTGCTTGTGACGTCACTTGCAGTAGTGACGATATGGGTGGCACGAGTTGTCACTAGCTGCGGAGACAGCTGGGCTATGAGCGTTGTATGTGGTCTAAGTATGTTTTGTTTTTGTGTCTAAATGTTGACTGTTAGATACTTTTGGAGCTTAGAGGTACCTTTTGAGATTCTGATTTGATTTGATTCGAAATTTATGTTGAATTGAAATGAATGTTGTTACTGAATTAGCTATTGCTATTGTACTTGTTCTTGGTCAGGTTGGCCGAGGTTGTACTGTTGCTCCTGAATTGAATTTTGATTACAGGTGCACACGAGGACGTGGAATATGTCAGGGTGGCCGTGTCGTGGAGAACGAGACTTAGCTATCGAGTCCTGGTTTTGTTAATATTATGGTACCAAGGGGTATAACGCCGTGACGTCATTTGTTATGGTGTCGCGTGGACGGAGTCGTATGAGAGGGCTGGGAACCGGGAAAAAAAGATCAGTACAGTATCAGTTGCACAGCTTCGAGGTCCGCACCTCTGATACGAAACTGTCGGTTTGCCCATACATTTGTTATTACTTAGTATTGCTACCTGTGGTTGCTGCTTACAACATTAATGTGAACTGTAAAAGTGACAATATAATTAATTGAACGTCAAAGTGCATAGTTACTTAAAATCCCTTCGTAATGAACCCAGTACCACTGTATCAAGATGATGACGGCCATACCGCTCAGCCACTCCTGGCGCCGTCATATATATTGATAGAAAGCTGTTTTCTTCCTGAGTGCTATAGGCTATATTTTATCTAAAAAAATATGTTTACGTCATAAAATTACCATATTTGTAACGGGCGGGTAGGCGAAGCCGCGGGCAAAAGCTAGTATATGATAAAAAGGAAAGAAAACTCTAAATTCAAAGACTGTACTGGAATGTACGACTTAAAAGACTTAGTATCCAGGACAAAAACATAAAAATGGAAATGAGATACCTGGTCTATGTCTGTCGCCTGAGACGACTGAGAGAGACCAAAGTGGACCAAAGACAAACAACAAACATGAACAACCCCTATCCTTACGGCATATCGATATTGACTTTACTTCAAGTTCGCTAAATATGTAGAATTAGTATAATCAAAATAATTGTGTATTGTTATCTATTGTTATTTAATTGGATAGGTTCATAAGTGTTTTTAAATAATAAGAGGTTTACAATTGAGTATTGGACTAAGTTAGTTTTTCGGCTGTGGACCATTCGGTCTGAAGATGGTTATCGTTAGTCAATCTGGATTTACTCGTCAGGAAATGTGGTTTTATAAAGAAATACATGTCGACTTTCTATCCTCATTGTTTAAATCTTTGATTCTGTTGTTATTGTGACCTGGATAGTATAGGTTAGAGTTACCTGTATGTATCAATTACCAATGGTATCATTGTCACGGAGTCTCGGAAGCTTAGAACTTTCCATGTTCTACCCAGAGGTTTGTCTTGAGCTGTGTCTCGGATGCTAATTCAATAATTTGATTTGATTGTAGAATGTTTTGATTTTGATTTTTGCCAGCTACAGGTCAGAGTTTTGTGTTGTTGTTGGTTTTGTTGTTTGCAAGTCCCTACTATGAGACAAAACTGAAGTATAGTGCTTCAGTTTTGTCTCATAGTAGGTACAGGAAGATGGGAATTGGTTTATCAATGAACATTCCATTTGATACCGCCTTGTAACATTTTGGTCTGTAATTGTTTATGATATTTATTTCCGACAAGAACCGTTCTACCAGAACATGATTTTACAGGAAACGAAAAATACATTTTATTTATTTTAAACGCAAGGTATGAAAAATACTGTTATTGGATATATATTAAATAAGAAGCGTGTATTGGGGGCTATGTGCGACTATGGTCTATCGGTTTAGGTAGTTAACTAAAGGTAAACAATCTTGGTGTGTCTTTTTATATTAAAGAGGTTGTATATAATATACACAAAGATTATTTAAATTTAGTCCTGTAGAGCACCGGGGGGCCGCCATTATTTATTTATATTTTAATTTATTTAATATTAATAAATTAATATAAATAATATTAACAATATAAACTGTTATTGCTCTGTTTCTGTTGCTTCTGTAATTATACTACTAGAATACAATTTTAAATCGGTCGGGGTTTGGTGGCACAATTTTTTTCCAGCGGTTCTCAAAGTTAAAAGGAAATACTTGTTTACTGGCATGTTTTCGTGCCACGGAGTCCTACAGGTTAATAAACTAAATTTAAATAATCTTTCTATTAAGATCGATTTAGGTAAATACCTAGTCACAAAGATTTTTATATACAATTGAAGGGTTTTTTACAAAAACAGCACAACTTTTTAGCAACAATTTTACATGAAATAAAAAAAATGTTCTCCAATCCATATTTTTCGTTTAATAACTAAGAAATTTTAATAATTTATTCGTGTTACTGTATTGCATTGAATATATAACATTTTTTTATTATTTATACCTACTGTTATGGAATGAAATGATAAAATGTAGTTTGTACTAGTGTTCTTTTTGTAAAAAAAAATGCATTAATGTTATTTTTGTAAAAATAAAAGTAAATGTTTTGCAATGAAGGACATCTAATTAATCTTAATGAAGTGGTTTATTGCCATACAAAACACCCTTATTATTTATTCTTCTCCTCCACTTACATCTTCATTATCAATATCAATATCTTCTCCTTCCTCTGCTACAATTACACATATTTTATCATAAATAATCGTCTTGTGGGGTTCACTCAAAAAATGTTTCAATCTCTGAATATCCTTAGCTTTATTAGGATTTAATGGAATTTGAGCCTTGTATAATTGACTAAAATTCAGTTCCAAAGGCAGTGGACGTCTTATCCGTACATGGATTCTTGTCCATTCTCCAGTAAAGTTATACTTAACCAAAACAAGTGGTGATTCTTGATCTATTTTAATCATTCTTGCAGCTTTAATTTTCATTGCTGGTTTACAAGTTTTTAAAAAATAAGGCTCTAGTGCATTTTTCAGATCAAAAAACATATCATGAGTGATACTTTTCACTTCAAAAGGTGATGGGTGTTTGCGTGCCGTTTTGATTAGGACTTCCCATTCTTCTGGAGTTTGTGTCGTAAAAATTATGGCAATCTTTAGGTAATACTGCTTTTAGTTGTTGCAGGTGGTTGTACTTCGTAACTGTTAATTGGAATTTTGTTAGGATGTAGTGGAGGATAGATTGCTTCCGAAGCTAGTAACCTAGGTCTGTTCGGTAAAGGAATCCACTGTTCGTCAAAACCCAGTTTAACTTCGATTGTCATAGTATTGTACTTTATTACTCTGATTTCTACAACCTGTGGATCGCCAGCTTTGCGGCCTGGTCGAATACTTTTATAAAGCATATTTTCAGGTTGGGCATAATCTTTAACAAATTCATGATCTACATTAATTGCTTCATAAGTGTTAGTGCTTCGTGCCTCTTTAGTAATTGTGACATAATCACTGGGAAAATGTATTTCCCGATGTTTTAGGTTTCGCTCAATAGCACTGTGAACCGAGTCACACTCCATCTGAATGTGAAACCTAAATCGGAATGTAGGATCAGAAACTGTTTGCAGTTTGTTTGTGTGGCTAATCTGCTCTTAATTTCCCTATAATTCCATATTGAAATAAAAAATAGTAAATAAATAAAATCTATGATACGTCTATAAATAGATACTATAGACGTACAGAATTACATTTGTATAAATAAAAATTAACACACTGGCACTTTTCATTTATAAAATAAATATTATTTATAAATACTAATAAATAAAAACAATTTTGAAAAAATAAACTACATAATTAACAATTATTTCATGAAAATATAACACAAAGGTCATCATATACATACCTCGTTGTTACTAAACTTTCGTCGAGCGGACGACATTTTAGGCATTTAGGCGGTCAAAAATATTTTACAGTGTATTTTGCTTTTTTAAGCTTTATTTTATCATTTAGTGTTGTTCTTTGTGTAATAAGCATGTTTTACTGACGAAACACGGAAATAATTCAACAAAAATTAAGAGTATTACCATATTTTTATTATATAAGTAGTTATAACATTTTTTTGTATTTGTATATATGTATTTCTAAATAATATAAATCAGCTTTAGGCCAAAGCAAATATAAAAATTAACTATATATTTATTCCTCACTTTATGCATCTGATATATCAGACTGTGTTTGGTTCAGCTGGTAATAGCATATTTATTGTTTCTGGACAAAATGATCTTGCTTTGATGCTTTTTTTTGTTTGTCTAATGCTACTTAATAGTGGATCTGAACTCAACAATAATCTATTGTAAACATCAAGGTTGCAATGCTCCCTTCAAAACCCCTTTCTCCCTTTTCTAGCATAATTTGCCAGATATAACCGAAAATGCTTATTTCGTGCTTCGGCTGCCTCTTCCGACAACTGTCCTATTGGCAATAATGCATTTTTCAATAATTTCTGCGCCATGTATTAATATTTTATGCATAGTCGGAGTCATGGGATGCCACCCATACAGATCACAATACAATCTTGCTGTTTCCATAGCATACTCATTAAATTTATTGATGTTTATTTTGTGTCCACTTGAAATCGTTTCCAATATAACTTTTAAACGATAGATGAGATTAAAATCTACTTTTGTTATGTCTGCAGCCAAATGTGGGTTTTCAAAAAATCTCCTACTTGTATTGCCATCATTGGTTTTGCCGAAATTAGCTTTCGGCATGTCTACCAACAATCCAGTTTCTATGCGAAATCTTACTCGAATATTCCTTTTTGTTTGTGCTTCTAACTCTTTTTCTTCTTTCGATCTCTTTTGTCTATACTTTTTACGGGTAATTTGTACGCCAGATGTAAAACACTTTCGAAAAATCACTTTTTAGACACTTTCCTAAACTTCCGTCCAAAATTTTGTAGTGTCTTTTGTGAATGTCCATGTCTCAAGTGGAATATTCCGCCACTGACCAACGATTTTATCTATGTCATCTCCACATATACCAAAACTTTCAGCTAATTCAATGATTTCCAACCCTTTGTTCGTCTTTAAAGTTTCAGTCACACTTAATATATTCATTTTTTTTAATATGTGGACATTCTTTGGCAATCTCTCTTGTAACTCTTTTATTAATTTAACAGTGAAGTTAACACATCGTTTACGTAAATTGCTCTTATCCAAATCAGAAAATGACTCCAATGATTTTTCAAAATTATAACTGAGATATGGGGCTGGGTCTAAATAATCTTCAATATTATTTATTGTTAAAATGTCGATAGAATTACGTCTTGTTGAAAGGATGACTTTACTGCTTAAGGATTCCAAAAGATTAATTAAAGCTTCTAAAAGTCTGGTCGGATCAGTGTTTTGCCCCTCAAAAGCTTTAAGCGCAAACTGTATTTCAGTCAGTACGTTTTTGATGTAATGCAAATATACTTTATTTTTATGGTCACTGTACATTTCGTACAGTAATTGAGCAGTGTAACAATTATTTTTTGACCTTGAAACTTGAAAAAATAATTTCAATTCGTCCCATTGGTTTAAAATTCTTTGTACTGCAGGTTCAATCGACAACCATCTGGTTGCACATTTTTGCAAAATTTTTAAAGGTTGCTTACCGCAATTAATGGTTTCATAAATTTTAGAATATTCCTGACGACGTTGAGGTGATAACGAAAACCAATTATAAGTTTCTCTTAATAAAAATTCTATGTTGCGAGGTATGGTTTCCTCCGAAGCATGTGCAACAGCTAATTGCAACGAATGGCATAAACATCTCACTAAAACCAAATGGGGCAAATCGAATTCCTGTTTTAAAATTGTGTAAACGCCATTGTTTAAGCCAGTCATCACACTTGCGTTGTCAAGACCGACAAGGTTTTTTAAATTCAGACCCATGTCTATAACCGCATTTACTAATGCATTAACTATGCCTCGCGCATCGCTGGTTTCTAGTTCAATTAATGCAAAAAAAGTTGATACTATGTTACGTTGTTTTGAACTGTAGTATCTTATTACAATTCCCAAATACTTATGTACAGTTATATCAGTTGATTCGTCTATAATCAAACTAAATTTACTGCTACCGATATCTGTTACAAGAGTTTTTTTGAAATGAGGTCCCAATGCATTTTTTATAATTTCAGAACATTTTGTACGGTGTAACTTTAAGTCTTGAGTATTTTTTGAGTCAGCAAAAGCTTTTTTACACACTTCACTTAAGTGATTAATTGGCAACACAGATGAATGTTCAGCAATAAATAACGATAATAAAGCTTCGGCATGGTGTACACTGCTATCACTTGTGTCCGTTTTTTCCACCAGTATTTTCTGTTGGCCACCGTGAAATGGTTTTGATTTCTCAATATGTTTTTTGGACTCAGAGTGTCGTTTGATATCACTTAACTTTGCACTGAATTCTATTTTGCAATAGCTACACATTGCTTCGGTATGATTATGCAGTACAGGTTTAAGCCATGATTTATATTTAGGGTCATTTTCCCATTCCTTTCTGTAGCTTTGCAAATAATTTTGTTTTTTACTCAAAGAGCCATTGTTTTATGGAATTCACTATAATAATCACATATATATCACGCACGTTACTAACTATTCAATAAACAATACTCAATACAACACAATACGAGTATTGTGTGCACATTTAGGGCCTTCCCCTGATATATCTCTAACATAGACGTAACAAGGACGGATACAGTAATGTCGATGCTGTGAGTTTTTTTTTAAGGCTCTGGACACTTGTTTTTAAGTCGAGTCTATTTATTTTAACAACAATTAAGTTCCATTGTAGATATTTTAAAGACGAGGAATATTATATAAAGAGCGCTAGATTGGGCGCTAAGCGCTATATAATTTCGTTGGGAGTTGACACAGCCAAAAAAGCGTTAGATTTAGCGCCGATAGCGCTAAGTTGGCATCACTGAGTGCGGGTGGGGGCCCGCAATGCTACCAACACATAAAAACTAAAAATACACTATGGTCTACAGTGTACCAATACAAAGTAAAATTAAATGTTGGGTTGCCAACATACTGCCTATCTGAAAAAACAAAAACTATAGGCTAGACAGAAATTATTTTTTACAAATTAAATTTTAACTGGACACAAAATGCAAATCTTTATAGTTATATGCCGTAATTATTAGAATCAAACACTGCTTAGTATTACCTATATGTCTGAAGCTAAGGTACATTCAATTTATATAATACTAGCTTTTACCCGCGGCTTCACTCCCGTCAAATGACTACCCTACATATCCTACGCTACCCTACCCTACCTTCCCTACCTATCCTACACTACCCTACCTACCCTACACTACCCTACCTACCCTACACTACCCTACCTACCCTACACTACCCTACCTACCCTACAGTACCCTACAGTACCCTACACTACACTACGCTACACTACACTACCCTACACTACCCTACTTTACCTAACTTTTTTTTTTTTAGATTTAAGCTATCCTATCTCTCAAGTTGGATCGAACTGCACATGGTGTGCGAATTTTATTATAATCGGTTTAGTGGTTTAGGACTCCATTGAGGACAAACATTGTGACACGAGATTTATATATATTAAGACAAGCTTTTACCCGCGGCTTCGCTCCCGTCAAATGACTACCCTACATATCCTACGCTACCCTACCCTACCTTCCCTACACTACCCTACCTACCCTACACTACCCTACTACCCTACACTACCCTACACTACCCTACAGTACCCTACACTACACTACGCTACACTACACTACCCTACACTACCCTACACTACCCTACACTACCCTACACTACTCTACACTACCCTACACTACCCTACTTTACTCTCAAGTTGTATCGAACTGCACATGGTCGAATCGATCGAATTTTATTATAATCGGTTAAGTGGTTTAGGAGTCCATTGAGGACAAATATTGTGGCACGAGATTTATATATATTAAGATAAACAATGTATGTTGGTACCAAACACCACCAAGGATTGTAAATTTTAACAGAAAATTTGTTAAAGAAAACTAAATACATATTTATAAATATAACAATGCAATCCATGCTTACTGCTATGTGATATGCCTTGTTCTAAACAATTACATATTGCTAAAATTAAAAAACAAGTTAACAAGTTTTTTGAATATATTGATTAATAATTAAGGCTTAGCTTATTCCACTGGTAATAGGCAAACTTTTACAATTGAACGTTTATGTTTTTTACCATTTGCTGTCTGTACTTCAACAACTCTTAATTTATTATCAGCACCTGGGAATACATTGACAATTCTAGCTAAAGGCCAATACATAGGACTTGTATTATCTTCTTTCAAAATAACTAAAGAACCTATTTTTACATTAGGATGCACATTTCTCCACTTATTGCGTGTTTGTAAAATGTTTAAATATTTTTTATGCCAAACTTTCCGAAATGACCATTTTATTTGATTACAAACTTTCGAAAATTGCAATTTGTTCCTCTGATCCTGCACATCCTGCTCAGGGTAAGTATTTAAAGCAGATCCTATAAGAAAATGACCAGGAGTAAGACATGCAAAGTCAGTAGCATCATTAGATAATGGCATTAATGGCATTAACGGCCTACTATTTAAGATAGCTGTGGCGAATGGTTTGAATCAGGGGATTCGAAACGTCAACGTCATGAGAGTAGCCAGATAGGGGGTTGGGTCTGTTAAACAACCCCTGTTGACGCGCAAGCCTTGCTTCAACTAAGCCGAGCCCCGCTCGGTAAGCACTCCTCACGTCGACTTCAATAGTTGGCGTCAATTTACTAGCTTTTTTTGCCAGGTGTACGGCAGCAATTCCGACTCCTCTAGTGGAAATCGGCATAGCTTTTGCTTCTTTTGCGACAACTTCGCCGACAGAAGGTAATGCTCCTTCAGCATTTGAGCAACCTACGAACAGCTGCTCCCTGATATAAATATCACGGCTAGCGTGAAAATCGTCACCTTTCTTCTCTCTGAAGTTGCCGGACCGTTTCGTTTCTTTTCTCGACTTTCCTTTCTTAACTCCTGATTTTGCCGGATCCATGTTGACTGGACAACATGGATCTGAGCTTATACAAAGCACGCTTTTATTAATAGTGGGGCTTTGTCGGTCAACTCAATGTTAGGTGGGAGTCTAAGTTTGCTCATGCAAATTTTTCTTTGAGGCAATTTTGATGTGATAATATCCAAAACAAAACATGTAGCAGAGATTGCAAAGTCATTAGTGAGAGACTGCAATTTTAAATTTACTTGCTCCGTTACATTATTAATTTTGTTGCCAATTCCAACCACAGCAGTAGCAATAATCTGTGGCTGTACACCTAATAAATTAACAAGCTCCTTGGAAACAAATGAAATTTGAGATCCACTATCTAAGAGACCCTTTACATTATACTCAACTCCATTATTCGCTATGATTTTAACTCTAGCGGTTGGTAAAAGAACCTGTTTGTCACTCACTTCTGAAAATAAAGTGACTGGAGATTGAATCTTATCTTGGTGAAGCAATTTGTTATGCTTCTCTTTGCAGATGTCACATTTGAAAAAGAATCTGCATTTATTATTATGCTTGTTAAGGCAGATTTTGCATAAATTGTTGTTTGCAACAAGCTTTAATCGGTCCACAACTGAAAGAAGTTGAAATTTAGGACAATTAAATAATTTGTGAGGTGACTTACATAATAAGCAGGCTGGAGTTGACTTCATGGAAGTAGCCGCTGCACCTTTCATTGTAGCCACATGCGAGGCCTTTGGAAAAGTATTGTACTGTACCTGTTGTTTCTCTGCATTCTCAAGCGCTAAGGCACGTCGCTCTAGAAATTCAATTAGGGAGTTGGTTGGTGGTTCATCACGCAACATTTGAAATTCCCTATTGCAATAATTATCTAATTTACGAGTTAATATGCAAAGAATTAAAGGATCCCATAAGGATACATCATGTTTTAAATTTTTTAAAGCACCTAACTGTTGTTTAATTGTTGAGACAAACTGTCTAATGTTTTGAGCCGTTGACTTTACAACTGCTGGAATGTCTAATAAGATATTAATTTGTTCAGAAGTTATTTTATACACATTATCATATCGATCATTGAGTATTTTACAAGCCTCATCATAACTTTCAGGTAGGAGTGGTAAGTTTTTTATTAACTCAAGAGGGTTCATTTTGTAAACAACTACGTAGATAAAACAGCTTCTGAATTTTTTGCAAACTATTGTTTTTATCAATTAAAGCGCTGAATAAGCTTATAAAGGGTTTGTATTCGGAATTTTTTTAAATTCGAAATTTACCCGTAAATGATGGAATGTTTATTTCTGGTACCTAAGCGTGTTGAAATAAACTGGTTTTTATTCGAAGACGCTGGATGCGGCTTAGAAGATGCCTCAGCAGACAAACGCTTGATTATAGCCAAGGTTTCAATTTGGCTTCGACAGTCTCCGAGTCATCACTTGACGGCTCTAATGCGCATATTTCGAGATTAAGCGCCTCGTACTTTTCGAAGGACGATCGTAACCTTTCCTCTTTGACACATAGAATGTGCGGGTTAATTTCAATGTCCGCATTAGAAAAGAAATTAAAACTTTTAGTTAGTGCTCCTTTCAGGACGGCACGCTTTCTAATTAAAGCAGATAGATCTGACTCGTTACTCGTACTCTCGGTCATATTTGCAGCGCAACCAATTATACACGTTCACTGAATTAATAATTATGACACTAAAATATAAGCACGTGGCAAGACAGAACTTAAACATAAAACTTAGGGCCTGTTTCACCACCTATGATTAAGTTTCGAGTATCTTACTTGGCAGATAATATCATACGAAATCTGTCACATTTTTGAATTTATTCAGTGAGTAGTGCCTACTCGGACATTGTGAAACAGGCCCTTAGTCTTTTACAATAAACTTGTTGAATTGAAGTGAAGAACTTGTTACAAACGTCGGCAACACAGAAGATGGTGGCGCCACGCTCGCAAATCGACGCAATCGCTGATGGGAGTGTGGCCAATGGCGTTGAAGCGTGGCCGCTCCGACAAAAATTTTGACCAATACCGTGGCTTCAATGCACACTCGTAGGACATACAGCGCCGCGCAGCGGCGAGTAGCAGAAACTGATTTCCGCCTTCTGGAAACTTCGAAAACTTCGATTTTGAATTTCTTCTTGGCGGCCAAAATTGGACTTTCCGCTGTTTTCTCTTGTAGGTGATGGAAATAATAATATATAATAAATAATACACCGTTGGCGGCTTCAGCTGTCGACGAATTTGTTCGGCAATCACTCACACGGCAGCAACACAACGTGGAGATTGTAGACGATTTCGGGCGTCGCAAAAACTGTTCTGCACAACGATCTTGCACTTTTGTTTACACTCGCGGTACCTCACCTTTCGAAGGACCATGAAAAAAGGATTGTGTAGATAGGGACTGGTTACTGTATAACTTGTAAATTAAACGGGGTCCGTGAGGTAAAAGATGCGTGTATTCATGCCACCACAGTTACGGAAGAAGTGCGGGTGGGGGCCCGCAATGCTACCAACACATAAAAACTAAAAATACACTATGGTCTACAGTGTACCAACACAAAGTAAAATTAAATGTTGGGTTGCCAACAAGGTACAATATCTTTGTATAATATCGTTGTTGCGAACTAATAAGTAACAGTAGTACTTTCTAGCTCTCACGTATCGCGACTGTATATGACCACGTAAGAACCAAGCATCCTCATCAATGCCAAAATCAGGTAAATCCAGTGCAGCTTCTCGGTATATTTCTATTGTATACATTCCATTTTGTAAATGTTCGCTGCAATAAGATTTCACTAACTTCAGTTGATAGGTTCCCAAAGCTAACAAAATGATTTGTTCTTCACTGAATCTTGGAATGTCAATATCACTTGCTTCTATTCTTGTAAAATCCGCTCTTGTGCTATTTAACCGTTTCCATTCCACATATTCATTTAAAATTTTAGGGGTATGTAACTTCAGCCTCATTTCGGTGACGATAGCTTCTGCGTATTGACTATCTTCGATGGGTATATGAAAGTGGTTTGTTATAGCAGCAGCAATCCTAAACTCAGAAAACATATGCGGCAACGCTTTGTTAAAATATTTTTGGCGAAACAGTTTAAAATCCCGTTTGAACCTACCGTTAACTACTTCCACTAACCAGCGGCAAATAGTGACCATTCGAGATTCGTTGGCTTGGTCAGTAGTAAGTTGGGATTCGTGTCTATCCTTTGAAGGCGGGACATGGTATTCATAACCCTTAAATTGGCAAGATTGAAAATATGTTAAAAACCATTTTTTTCTGATTATTATTAATTCATTAGCTTTCCTGAACTATAGAAAAAATACTTAAAAAAAAATTAAATTATTAGTTTTCGAGAAAATGCACGGGTCCCACAAAACCCGATGCCAATAACTCGGTAAAGAATTAATGCTTCGTTACGGGTACTGAGGTATACGTTGCCGAATAATAAAAGATAGAAGTCAATACA
Source organism: Mythimna separata (assembly GCA_030763345.1). Lineage (NCBI taxonomy): Eukaryota > Metazoa > Arthropoda > Insecta > Lepidoptera > Noctuidae > Mythimna > Mythimna separata. The sequence goes on along the minus strand of CM061174.1, from coordinate 10,466,828 downwards.
AAAATAAGATATTTATTATATAAAAAACATTACTTATTGTGGAATAAACGGAAACAATTCCGACAGTTCTTTTCCCCTACCACAAAACACAGGCTTACATTACATTTAGTGCAATGCACCCTAGTTTTACCTTCCTTGCAATAGCGACAACGTGCCTTTTTCTCTTGAATATCAGGAAAATGTCCTAGGTTGTCGAAACGAACACTGTCGACAGGTCGATTGGTTACCGGCTTCGGCTTTTGTATTTTTCTTACATTAGCAATATCAACTAAATCTCCTGGTTGTTCAATTATCCTGCCTGAAGCACGTAAACTTTCATAAACATCGTATCGAAAATCTTTCAACGATATCTTAGGTCTATTGTCTCTTCTGTACAGCAACCATGCGTTATTTATACACATGTCTAATAATTGTGCAAAAATGCCTAGGTACCATCTACGACTTTTCAATGGAGTGCGATATAATGAAATAAGCATATCTGCCAAGTCGACACCGCCCATATACTTATTATATTCTTTCACCACCTGAGGACATGCTACATCTACCTTACTTTTACTTTCTTTCGAGTATCTTTTAATCTTTTCGATTGGATAGGAATCTATATATGAACTAATAAAAGTTACTACTTTATTATCACTCCATTTTACGACTGCAAGTTTATTTTTATTGCAAACTAATTGTGCACTGTATCCTCTAGGTTTCTTTTTCATTTGTAAATCTTTCGGTAATAAATGTTGGCACCCTCTTAAACGATTAGACCTTATGGTTCCTAGGCTAAATATTCCGTACTGATGGCGCAATAAATATATTAGTTCTGGCGATGTGAAGTAATTGTCCGCATATACACAGCAGGGCTTTTTTTTAATGGTCTGGCATAACGCTATGACTATCTGTGCTCCAAAACCAAGTCCAAACTCCGTATCAGAGAAAGTATATCCACGAAACGTATTTTCGCCACCATACATAACAAAATCGTATATTAGCCCTGATACACCAGCGCGAACAAAATTTTTAAATCCCCATTTCTTGGGCTTGTTTTGAATGTATTGTTTCCTACTACCGGCCTTTCGACCTTTATAAGGAATCATCATTTCATCAATAGAGTATTGACCTTCCTCTTCTAGTTTTAAGAAATTTTGGCGAACTTTTTCCATTACTGGACGAATCTTAAAATATCTATCCGAACTGTCATCGTGAATGTTATCAACAAAATGGATGTGGCGTCGAATCTGCTCATATCTTTTCAAGCTCATGATATCTGCTACTGGAGCGTAACGAGTTCTCTTTGCCCAATAATCAGTATAGGCAGGCATTTTGACGATACCCATTAGAACCTCTATTGCCAAGAAGCTCTTTATATCATCTTCAGTTACTTGTATAGATTTCCCAGTCTTCTGTACGGAATATAGGTTAGTATTTTGAGTGATATCTGTAATTATATCCGGTGAGAAAAAATTATAAAAATAATCCAATACTGTATCTAATTGCGTTTTGTGGAGTTGGTATAAATCTTCATCTACTAATGCTCTGTGTCGGAATGCAGTTTTTGTCCAATTATAATTGAGAACTAACTTCTTTTTTTTTAACTTTTTTGCTATTATTTTTGGGGCTTGCTTACGTTTACGCCTGGTTAGTGGTGTAGCGGGCGCAGGAGAATGTAAAATCGGAACTGATGGTGTTGGCAGCGACTGTATAGAGTTCAACGTAGGAATAGCTTCATAATTATTTGTTGAAGGGGACGGAAAAACTTCTTCAAATGTAGGTGTTAACCGCACATTTTCGTTATTGATGACATTTGCAGTCACATTATCATCTTCGTCACTGTTCAAAATGTTTAGATTTTCATACGATGAATCTAATGAAGGTGGATCGGAACTTATAATAGGCGAAGAAACAGGACTAAAACGCTGTTCGCTGTCAGAATCACCATTTTCATCATCAGAACTAGCATTTTCGACGGGAACTAAGGCCAAAATTTTTTGCGTTCGGGTTAATTTCAGGCACTGAAGCAAATAAAAAAAAGACATGCTGTATGCAACCACACCACATAACATAATCAAAAATAAAATACAAAATTTAAAAGAAAATGGCATTAATGCATATGCTTAATAAATTGGCAATGTATCCCGAGGTACCCGTTACTTCTAATCGGTCACTTGCGTTAGACTTGGCAACGGGAACCACGGGGTACATACAAACTTCCGACACCATAATATTATAATTTTGAGCGAAAATGCAGAAAATAATATAGCAATCTATTATTTAACATTTCTACTCTTTATTACACCATAAATTACCAGTAGGCTAATGCAAAATTTAAAAGAAATACATTATAAACTTACCCGAGTCGGCGCGACGTATTGCCGCCGTGAAGCCATTTTGACTTTGACGGGTAAAAAACGGTGTTGTCAACTCAAATTATTTTTTCTACTAATTGTAAATAAATAAAAAATAACTCTAAAACATAATAAATTACTTTTGTTAAAAAATAACGTCTGTACTAGATTTTGAAACCAACGTATCCTGTGGGTGCCGCTATCGATTTAAGGGATAACCACAGGCTTCTATATCACCCAAGCTGTCCCTAAATCCGCGATCCAAAATAAATACGTCATTAGTTTCAAGGAGACAGTGAATTTGATGTTCACCATTATTCATAATATCACTCATTATGTTTGCGTCTGTTTTTGTAGCAGCATGGGGCCCTGTGACGTCAATGATATAGCCATCCGTTGTGACTATAACAAACGGCTTTAAAAGATTTTGAAACTTGTGTAAGCTATAAGACTGTCGTTGAAACAGGAAGTTCGAACTTTTATTTACATATACAAACATATGTCCCGTCGCATATTAAGATAGCTTTCGTATTTTCATCGTTTCCAAATAAAGCTTTTGGTATCATCGGGTTTCGACGTAAAATATCATCTTCATTTATATGGTCGAGCCCTAGGTGATGATCAACGTACTCATTGGTGAGACACTCACGAGCTATGGCCATCAATCGCTCAAGGTTTTGTCTCAACATATTGAATAAAGTTGCGAGCCTCTCATTTGGGTCACCGGTTCGCAGATTTGTTAGAAAGATACCTAAAGCGGTTCTAGGATTTTTACATCTCTGGCTCAATGATGGAATTTGTTCCAACATCTCTTGGAATTGCTCAACACTATGGCCGGTCCAAAAGTGCATTTCTTCGCTAGTAACAGCACCTATCGTGTTAAAATCTAACCTCGAACCTGTTTGTACAGCTTTTCTTATAATGTCACTAATGTCACTGAATTGTGCTGCATTGAAGTCATGGGTGACATTGCAATGTTGAGGTATTTATTTATTATATACTTTATTGTACACCAAGATTACAATAACAAATAAGGAAATCTTATGGTAAAACACATACAATTGGCGGCCTTATCGCACTTGGCGATTTCTTCCAGGCAACCTTGAATGGACAGAGACAGACTGGACACAAAATGGGGTTGCACTTGGTGCTATATAAAAGTTTACAAAAATATAAAGTAATTCGTAATTCGTCCCAACTTTTACTCTCTAGGTGTTCTTGACAATCTCTGGCTCTATTGGGGATGTACAGCTTGTGTTCACAGAAAGTGTGTATTTTTATGAGTTCTGGTATTCTATTATATTTGGTGCTCGTGAATACTCGGGAACGTGGATTGCTGTTGAGATTTGTGCTTGTGGCTCGTCGTTTGCTTCTTGAGGAGGAGGCAATGGAGGAGGCGGTCTGACTGCACTACTCTTTGCCAACATCGATGGCACACACTCCGCGTGTGGTCAAATACAACCTGTAAAAAATATACTTAATAAACACATTATTTCTTTTTATAGATACATCATAGTCTAAATATAAAGTACAGTAGTTAAGCTTAGTACCAACTACGTGCGCTCAAACAACGCACACATAGACATCCTCCCACCCACCGGCGCGGAATACACCGGAACTTAAACTAGGAAACCGGATTCTTAAATGAGTGCGTGTTCGTGTGTGTGTGTGTGCGTTGCTCGAGCGCGCGTAGTACTATGCTTAACTTCTGTAGTCTCTCTATTTTGTGTCTAGCGCAATATCTCTTGAAGTACTTACTTCCAACAATGCATTTTCCTGAATGTATGTTGCAAACTCTGGTCGCATTCTTGTAAGTTCATTAGTCAAAAGATGTTGCTGGTATCTTCCGCGATAATCTCCACATGGTCTTATTTCCCCATCTTTTTTAGTAACACATACAAGCGGCTTAGCCCAAGAACTATTAGAAGGTCTACAAATACTTAATTGCATCATTCGTTCGAATTCAGCTTTTGCTATTTTGTATTTCTTCGGATTGAGCGGACGTACTTTTTCATGGACCGGAGGACCGGTAGTATAAATGTGGTGTTGTACGTCATGTTTGGGGTCTAACATAAAATTTTCTAGTTTGGTGATGCTAGGAAACTTCTGTAAAATAAGGTGTTATTCATCATTGATAGATTGAACGAATACTCGGTTCGACGGAGGTTATAACGTTTGTGGAGCGCGATAACTGTGTGATTTTGTCGACTAATTTTTTACCATGTAGTGTGTGCATATCTACCATGAGTTTGTTTGCGGCTAGGAAATCAGCGCCTATAATCGAACTATGAACGTCAGCTAATATAAATTTCCATCTAAATGTACGGCGTAATTCTAAATTAACCGTAATGATTTTTTCACCGAATGTCTTTATTTTTGTGCCATTTGCTGCGTATAATACATAGTCTAACGTCCTACAGGCGTTTTGCTTATTTGCGGCTAATACGGAGACGTCAGCACCTGTGTCGATTAAATATCGCACACCTGTTGTAATGTCTGTTATGCACAAACGATATGAACGTTCGACACCGGCGACGTTATTAATGCGTGCCGGTGTCTGAGTTAGTTTTCCGAATTTTGTGTCAAATGTTTTCGGCAATTAACGAGATCTCCGCATTTGCGCGCATTAGTGCCGTAGATATAGTGGTAAAAACACAGATAATTTGAGACACCGGGTTTCGCGGACTGGTTTAAAAACTTATATCTATTTTTTTGTGAAATGTACGCGATCGAGACGGGCCAGGGGCATGTCGGGCTCGTCCTCGCGGTTCGTGATTACTGTTTCTATTGCTGTCGCTTAGTTTTTTATTTAATGCCGAAATTTCCGCTTTCATTTTATTTAATTCGCTTAAAATTTCGGAAGTATTATTTTCTGATGTCTGAGAGGGTTTCGAAACATGAGCTATCTCAGACGGTTTGGTATTTTCCATTATGTTATCAGCGATTTTGGCTAAGCTATCTAATTTTACTTCGCCTGAGTCGCATGCTGTTAAAAAAGGCTCTAATAGAATGTGGTAGGCGCCCGGTCCACAATAATTTTATGGTTTCGTCTGGGATTCGGTTTTTTCCTAGGGTTTGCATTCGTCTAAGTAGCTGTGACGGTTTTTGATCCCCGAGCTCTATCTCGTTTAAGAGTTGGTTTAATTGTTTTGTTTCCGACTCTTCGAAAACGGAAATTAGCTTATTTTTCAGTGTTTCGAATTTGTTAGATTCGGGCATGCTTTCTAGGATGTCACTAATGTCACTTAATTCGCTCTGTTTTAGCCTAGCTATTAAAAGTTGACTTTTGTGGAGGTCACTTGCCTTTTGAGGGTGCTCGATGGCGCTGAATTGGTGGAACCAGTCTCGGCCGGTCTTGCCAGAAGTCCGGTATTCTGGGTGTGATGGTAACTAGGGAATGCAAATCCGTCGTATTTTAAAAATCCGGATTTTTTAAACGGATTTTGGGTCCAATCCGGATTATCCGGATTTCACGGATTTTTCATAAAAATTAAACAAACCTACTTATATTAGTTTATTAACATGATGTTTCCCTTCACACGATTTCCCTTCGCCGTTTTGAGAGCAGTAGCTCTCAAAACGGCGAGGGGAAACATCGTGAGAAAACCGGCAAGTCCTAGAACCAAAACTTTTAGGACATGTAGCATCCAGAAACTCACACTGGGCCCGCTTGGTAGATTACGGCCTCTCCAAGAAGACGTTTTCCCAACATGTAAAGATAAAGAATGTATATTTTTTCCATTTTTGGTTTGGAAATTATCCAATGACTTCTTCCGTTCTGGGCAATGCGGGATATCAGATTTTTAGTGACTAAAATCCACTCCTCTTCCTTCTTCTTTTTCTTTGTTTTCGTTCTAGGGCCCCGGGGTTCACTTTCACATAACCCATGGCAACAGTAGGCTTCGACCCAGCTGGGCCACTACGATTTGTATCACCTTGAGACACTACGCGCCGTGGCGGGGTCGATGAGCTACCCATTGCTCGCCATCCGCAAGCCTGCGCCTACGGTAGCTGGAAATCGGGGTCTGGATCCGGGAGCTGGAGCGTGAGGATCATTCCCTCGCACGTGCAGCCGCCTGCTTTGCTAGCATTACTGCTTCGCAGAAGCAGGCGACCGCCTGTCCAGACCGAATTTTGATCACGGTGGCCTGATGCCTACTGAAACCTGGAAGCCTGATGTATACTGCAGATTTTATAGTGCACAAATGTGTACGCAGACACTGGCGCACTCTCTGTTCTTTTAATCTTATAATCAATGGGAAGGCAATTCAACACGACCGGAGAAAGATCAGGTGCAGGACCCACAGCTTGACGTGTTTTCAGAGGCATGGGGGTATGTATACCACCAACTTTCAAACTCCGGGCAGCTATAGACTAATTCTTAATGGAAAAACCCAATAGCACTATTTGCTTGACCTCTAGTTAGAGCCCATTACCCACGCTCAGCATTCGCCCTTACGAACCTAGTTTTCGTCCGACAAGACCGTCAAACGTCACACCTAAACCATAAGCTCCACCGTGTCCTCCAGGCGATCGATCCACACAATAATGACACCTGGGCGTTTCTTTCGCTCAAATCCGGTGCAGAAACCTCTCGAACTTACCACGTCCGGTGAGGACCTGTGTCATGTGGAAGGTGAGGCCGCAGTGACGTCTTTCCAACCACTTCTCAAAGAGGGGACTTATAGCCATAATTATGGCGTGCCCAAAAAATGTAGTAGGGTTATAATTAGTTCATACTTTTGTCTGTCTGCATGATGACGCTTGGCGCCTTAAAAGACATTCAGTCTTTTTTGGGCACGCATGCATTGCAACTTGTCATACGGGTAGACCACGAATTATATTGAACCCACGTTACGATATTTATTTCTGAATTTACTTGGTTATCCGTCTTCCACGCGGGTGAAACCACAGGCAAAAGCTAGTGCTAAACTAATAATAAAAGTAGATAATATCATCGCGAATTAAAATTTCTTATTATTCAGAAAATCCGCGGATTTGATTTTCAAATCCGGATTTACAAGTCGAGTAAAAAAATGCGGATATCCGGATTTTTCGGATTACGGATAGTCCGGATTGCATTCCCTAATGGTAACCACCGTCATTCGCTGTGGTTGCTCCAAGGTCGGTGGTGCAGCTGTAGACATGGCTGCGGGCTGTGGTTGGGTTCGCGCGTACACGTCGGGGTCACCACTTTGCCGATAAGGTGAGTGTGTGGTTGTTAGCAGAAGTGGCGGCAAATGATAGACGTGTTCTTGGTTCGACGTTATTTGAACGACCGACTGACTCCAGTGGATTTAACTTAAACTGTAAGTTAACCTAATGTGCCTAAAATTAACTATGACTATTATGCCTACGCGCTACACACCCAATTACAACACATACAGGTGTTGTAATTTCTGATTGCTGATGGCCGGACTATGTCTCCTTCTTTTCTTTTTTACATCACCGTTTACAGAAGAAGCGCTCCCTGAACATGTAGACAACATTGTCACGGCCTTTGTGTCCACCCATTTTACGACACACACATTCTCATCACTTCTAAACTCTTTCATCCCACTCTCCTCTTCCTAATGCATTGTAATTTTTCAGTTTCTTTGCTACTGGCCCAATCCTATTTGACAATGCAGTTCCAGTTAGAAAAATGCCGCATTATTTTTCCAGTAAATGTTCTGCCTGCTTCAGACTGGTAAAAAATCTATCTGTGTACAAAACACTGCTACCGGTAATTTTTGTGCGACTAAGTTCCTCCTAGTCCTAGATTTTTCATGGTATCTTATCTGCAGGTAATGTATCCTTGCCAAAATAAAATTCAAAATCCAATACCAACCCATCTCGGGCAGCCAGCACGAAGTTCTTCAGGCCAAGTGGATTTAGCTTAGCTGGCACGTATTGGCGGAATTCACATCGTCCAGAAGACGGTATCATTTGCTCGTCAATTGACATATGTTTCGAGCATGGCAAACTATGTCATTTTTTCAGAATGCGGTCTATCAAAGGTTTGATTTTCCACTGCTTGTCATATTCATCATGCTTGTTAGCTGGCACGTATTGGCGGAATTCACATCGTCCAGAAGACGGTATCATTTGCTCGTCAATTGACATATGTTTCGAGCATGGCAAACTATGACATTTTTTCAGAATGCGGTCTATCAAAGGTTTGATTTTCCACTGCTTGTCATTAGCATTTGGCTGGTTGACGTCCACTAAGTGCAGATAGTTCCTAAGCTCAAAAAAACGACCAGTTGAGCTTTCCTTGGGCATATTTGAGGAAGCCCATCATCAGTTGCACGCCGGCAAAGTGGATCATTTCAATACAGTATACATTAGAATACAGGTAGCTCTGTTCTGCTAATAATTCCCAAAAGTCTAGCCCCAAATACTAAAAAAAAAACAGTACAAGACATTCATGTCTGAACTCCCCTGCGAAATTAGCACGTCATCTGCAATATCAGGTCCACGGCAAGGCATTACGTTCTTTCGCCACAATAATCGTGATGTACTTTGACTTACTTCTTCAATATTTTCGTCGTCTGGCGTCGCTTCTTCAGATATTTCTTCAACTTCACTTTCTCCACTATTTTGCGCTTCTTCATACTCCTGAAGAGCTCTTAAGACATCTGGAGGCAAGTACTCTTCATCATCATCATCGTCTCCAGAAAAGTCAGTCACTGTTATTCAGGATATCCTCAATCGCTCGGTCGTCCATATTCAAGCTGAAAAGTAATCTTTAGTCCTGAGCAAGGCCGTAGCCAGAAAATAATTTCAGGGGGGGTTTGATTTGGTAGAACAGTAGAAAAACATGAAATCGTTTTAATAAAAGAAATAAAATGGTGTTACTTATTATGTATATATTTATGAAAAACCATTAAAGACATATTAATACCTATTGACAGACAGGGACAGAATAGGCTCACAAAAAAAAAAAACCTATTACAAAATTAAAGGAGATCGGACATTTTAGTATGGACTTTGGTCCAAGTGGCGTCGGATGATGAGAATTGCTTTATTTATTTGATAATTTAATATTATAACACTTACTATACCCGCAAATAAATCGACATTGTAATATTTTTTTTTTTAGTTTATATGCAGATTATTAGAAAAATACGATATATATTACAGGTATTCATTAAAGCACACATAACAACATAATATAACGCCTGTAAACCCCGAAGGCTTAAGCAGAGGTATACCTATTATAGTAATAATTATGTGTTTTATTTATATATAATAAAGGTTAAAATAAAAGAATGACATGAACGATTAATATGTATTTATTATATTAAAATGTGGTTCAAAAATTCTGCAGGATGGCGTATTTGATCTTGGTAGCGAGCCCACCCTAAATACCATACTATGGTCATAATATGGGCACAAACCCCTAAAGTCCTCTTCCCCGTTATACAGCTACAATAATAATACCGTATGGAATCCAATCCTGCAGCTTCTTCTCCATACATTATGTATGTGTAATAGGTTCTTGACCTGACGTGTCGTGACTGTATCCGCCCTCGTAACAGTGTTAAGTTTGGTTCTGTAATATTATGTCGCTCCAATCCTGCGGGTGGTGCACCGTCACGATAAATATCTATACTGTATATACCACCACGGACGTGCTCACTATAGTAGCTACGCGCTAGCTTTACTTGATAAGTTCCGAGGGCGAATATTATTAAATCTTCTTCTGACAACCGTGGGAACCCTCTCAATTCTGGAAGATCCCCCGAAATCGTTGTGAAAGCTGCACGCCGTCGGTTCATATTACTGGCCGTTACATATTCTGCTAGATTATTAGGCATATTCATACGCTGGTTAATGATTTCAATAAACCGGTCAGCATATACGCTGTCATGTGGAAAGCATTCAACAACGCAGCAGCTATTCTAAAATTGGGGAATAGGTGTTTCAGGGCAACGTTGAATATTCTTGCCTTAGTAGTTTAAAATCACGCTTGATGCGTCCGAAAACGATCTCCACAACCCAGCGGACCATGGTTACTTTTCTGGACTTATTAGCCTGCATGGTAGTAAGTTGAGTTTCTCCAGGATGTAAAGACTCAGGTGTATGAGTTATGTAGCCGATACTTCTAAAATCTGGCTGTATTTTGGATAAAGGATTTAGGGACGCCTTGTCCCTAAATCCTTTATCCAAAATAAAAATGTCACCGGGTCGATAAAAGTAATGGAATGATACGTCTTGTTCATCGTGAATAACATCTTGCATTATATTTGCGTCTGATTTGGTCGCTTTATATGGCCCGTAAATATCAATTATGTATCCATCCGAACATGTCAGTACCAGTGGTTTTATTAAATTCCTGTACTTATGAGGGCTATATGTATCCCTCTGAAATAAAAAATTCGCGCTTTTTTGGATATTTTGGTAAGTACCATCATTCATCAATAATGGTAATAGCAGGCATTTCGTTTTCGGGTTCATTTGGGTTGCCGAACAATGCAGCAGGTATTACTAGATTCCTGTTCACGGCTTGTTGTCTGGTTAAATGGTCAAAACCCAAATGTTGAGGCACAAAGTCTCCTAATAGACACTCTAGTGCCAAATGTACGAGCCTCTCAAAATGTCTTCGGCTTATACCATACAGAGTCGCTAGCCTGTCATCCGATTCTCCACTTCTGAGTTTTTTTTTTTTATATTCCACAACATTCACACAACGCCATCTAGTCCCAAGCTAAGCAAATCTTGTGTTATGGGTACTAGACAACTGATAAACATACTTAAATACTTCTAAATATATACATATTATAGATAAATTACACCCAGACACAGAACAAATGATCGTGCTCATCACACAAACATTTGTCCTGGGTGGGAATCGAACCCACGACCTCCGGCATAGCAGTCAGGGTCACTAACCACTAGACCAACAGGCCAGTTTTGATAGGTACATTCCTAATATTTTCTTTGGCTGGGTACTCCTTCTACTCGAAGATGATGTTTCAGCTAGAATTGCGTGGAATTCTTCAAGAGTCCGCCCGGTCCAGTAATGCAATTCGTCTGCTGACATATTTTCAACATGTTCAAAATCCATATGTGTTGTATTTGTTATGACATTTTTTAAAATGGATATGATGTCCATTATATGTGCACTCGAAAAATCATATGATATGTTTGGGGCTTCAAATAAATCCTCCCAATTATTTGATTGCATATGATCGTTACATACTCTAGCACTTGGTGGCACATAATAGTTTGCGTTAATCAAAAAGTCGGCCTTTACTCTCTCAGGTATCCGGCGTCGCGATATCATACGGCAGCCATAAAAAATACATGCATTTGCTGTATTTGGAGCACGAGATAACTCCGACAGATTTAGTGACTGAAGTAAATCAGGTTGCTGTAGTTGCTGTACTTCGTCCTGATCTATATTTTCAACTTCATCTTCCCGTGGTGTTGAAGGTCCTGGCAAAGGATCTTGCATAGCACCCTGACCCTAAGCCCTTTGACTCCTTAACCAGCATGGACGACAGACGTATTCTCTGCCGTTGAATATAACCTACAACAAAAAACAAAAAAGTTGTAATGACCTTTCACGAGCAATACCTACTAGTAGGTTCATTTTATAGATTTTTTCCGTTATCATGTGAATTCCCAACCTACCAAGTAAGTAGACATTATTACTAAACTAAACCATTAACATTGTAAAAATCAATTGTTAAGCTGTAAATAACTTGCTCACGGATCTTTGTAAAGCTAAGGACAAAGATTTTTTGTCAATAATAAATACGAGTACTTGGATGTGAGAAATAACTCTTTCACTATAATACTACTCTTTCTTATAGGGGAGACCGAGGGGATTTGAAACAATTTTGACATTTTGTTTCATACACCAAACACTGTAGACAGAAATCATATGATACTAGTACCAATCGATAAGTTATTCTATACACTTGCGAATGATTAACATAAATAAATGTTAAGTGATAAATATTGCGGTGAAAAATCGACTTAACCGCAACAAGTCAATTTGTTTCAACTCCCCTCATATCGAGGTAAGATGAAACAGGGGTCGAGGAGAGTTGAAACATATTATTTTGAAGAAGTGTTGAGGGATATAATAATAAAAGTGAAGCTATAATATAAAGGTATTTATTGTAATAAAACTTTTCAATTAAGAAACAATTTTTTTTATCAATATTTTATACTGATATAATTTTCAGTTAAGGAGGTAACTACAAGTCTACGAATAATCAACTCCTAAAGTAGTTAAAATACCTATCACAATGACCATCAATCAACATAATGACCAGATAAACAAAAATGTTGTACATTCTTATATAACATTACCTATATATTAATATAAGTTATAAGCCTTTAACATAAAATACTTATTAACTTTCAGTCGTTCCTTAACTATTACAATCAGTCTTGATTAATCAGTATTTCTTGGAATATTTAAATAACAATACAACGATCACACAAATGAGAAAAATAAAAATATTATGAAACTAAATAATATCAATCTGACAAGCAGTTGTGGCAAACATAAGAAAGTTCCCCACCAGTGTAAGCTTCATGAGCCCAGTTTTTGCACTCCAGACATTGCACCCCATTGCACCCATTCTTTGGCTTTGCTATTAGAATAAGGCTCAAAACAACAAAGGCAAATACATTCCTCTTCTTCTTCACTGTCTTCATTTCTTCTTTGTTTCTTGCCAACCTTGGTCTTCTTAGTTTTAGTATTTGGTTTTGAACTCCTTTTTTTGGTTTCTTCAAAGTTAGGTTTTTTCACTTTTTTCTTAGCCATTCTAACTGCTTCGATAGCAGCTAGTTCATCCTTTACGGGAGTGTCGGTTAAGATAGCAGATTTCACTTTGCGTCTATTTGTTTGATTTCCTTTCCTGGGTGGAGCCTTTGGCAAGGGTCGAAGAGTGTCAGGTGAGAATGGAATTTCTGTCATAGTAACTGAAGTGTCTCGTGATGTTGATGCTACAGGTATTACATCAGATGTAAAGACTGTGGAGGGAACAACGGGTTCAGATATCGCCAGATCAGGTGAATTCTTACGAGGGTTTTCTGCAGGCTTAGGTACGTCTTCTGTATCGTAGCTGGATAGAGGAGGAGTAGCCGGTAAATTTAAGATTGATGGACTTGGTGTACGGGAATCGTGTAAAATACTGTCTGCAAGGGTAGAACATGGCACGGGTTCTTCACTTCTTGAAATGCCGACCAAGTTAGAGCTGGAAACAAGGGCAGGGAGAATTAAAATGTATGCCATTTAAAATTTCATAAAGAGTACTTACTACCCGGTCCTTCTTTCATATTTTTTTTTTTAAATTTTAATGAACATAGTCTCAAGTTCTTTTACATAATTATGAAAAGCATCTGTTGGCACTTTTAACTTTCCGTAAAAAGACGATGTTTTGTTGAATGCGAACAGCACTATTAAAATTAAACGGCGTGCACGCGCTTCGCTTGCGAAAACCACACTGAATTTGATCCGCCGGCGGACCGAGACCGCTCGGCTGGGCGGTAGGCACTTATAGCGCGCGAGTACATGGAGTGACAGAGGCCTGGCCAGAGGTTGTTTATACTTTTTAAGTATTCCTCTAATCATAAAAACTAAAACATGATCACAGTATTGGTTTTCACTGTGATCGCCATTGTCTACTAGTCCTATTATTTTATCATTTTTCTTGTCGTACGTAACGCCCGGGCCAATAGCCATCTCGTCAAGTATCAGGTTGCAATGTTTATAATTTTCGGGCATTTTGTTTACCCTTTCTTTAATATGGTCGAATATGAATGTGTTGATGCCAGGTTTCATGTTAACTTTATGTAGTAAATTTTGTAGAGACCGTCTACTTGGTAAAATACATATACAGAGTGTTAGTTTAAACGAGGGACATATTCAAACCCTCAATAGTGTATACTTATATGATACTAATAAAAATATGAGCAAAAAAAAAACACTGACAAATAACAGACAGAACCATACCAAAATTTTCGGAAAAGTCTCGCAACGTGTGTACACCCTTGCGCTACCGATTTAACGTTATCAGGAGACGATGACCGCGGGTCAATGACTTTTGGTTTGAATCCATTTTCCCTTCATACTTAACAACGTTAAAAATCTTCAAAGCAAATGAAAAAAAAATGTAAAATGTGAATTGTGATCTACAATCATATAAGACAACGATAATTACGATCAGACAAAGTTATTAAATATGCACTTAGTATTTTTGGCGTATTTAAAAAATGGAATCACACCTATTTACAACGATTAACTTGATTGACTATTTACAACGACTAACTTGACTGTCTAACATTTACAAAGACTAACTTATTGACTATTTACACATTTTTAAACTAATCTTAACAATTGTTCAAAAAGACCACCTCCTCGCGCTATGCATAGTTCAGCACGTTTTCGCATATTGTCCTTAACACTACGGTACACGCGCCCCTTTTTTTTACTTGAATAAACGCATGGCCTACTATAGTAGGCCATTTTAACACGTCCATAAATTGTTAATTTTATAATTATTTGATTAAAATAATAAATGGAATGGAAAATTTATTTATTTTAGTTAGTATTTACAACATTACAACTTAGCTACATTAAAATAGTGAACAATCAGCAACATAGTAAATATATAAGAAAAAAAAATAACAAAAATGGCACTTCTGAGATCAGCGTGATTTTTTTTTAGTTAACACTAAACTTAATTACTATTTTCTTTGTTTACGTAGCATTCAGGACATACTACTGCTTGGTGATCGGGACAAATCCATTTGTGGCAAGTCTTGCACCACTTTTTTGTTGACCGATTCCGGGCTCTCGTGCAGAGTGCACATCGACCAACTCGTCCAGTCTTTGGTGTCAAATCGTGTTGAGGCTCTTGGAATTCTTGAGCTGTGCTGCCCAAAAGTGCTCCAATTCTAAATTTGAGTTGTCGGGGAAGTGTTTCATTGGATGCATCTTACCAAAATTTTCAAGATATCTTGCGTAAAAAATAGCTCGAAACAGGATAATGGATCTTTAGCACTCCTAGCTGCATTTTCTTTTGGGCCAGGTGGTCTAAGCCTAATGTTTTGGGTTCGAGTTCGCGTTACCGGTAGTATATCTTTATGCCAAGTAGTTCCGTTCGTCGATTTGTAGACTGAACCGCGCCTTCCGGATGCTAGTTGCGAGAGTGGAATGTTATCTGAATCTGATTCAGATTCACTCGACCTTTCTTCTTCATTTTCCTGGAGTTCTGACTCACGAACTAGGGCCTGTAAGTTTGGTTCTGGCTCAACTTCATCATCTTCACTCTCAATCACTTCTTCATCTTCAGTAACTACCTCATGTAGCCACCTTTCCACTTGTGAATCATCCATGACGTAATTAGTTATAAATCTATAAAAATAATATAGATTTTATAAATTTAAAATAACAGTTATTTTATAAACATACATAATAGAACTGGAGATCATTATTTTAGCGTTATAAATCGATAATACACGAAAAACTACTTACCGATTTTGATGCACCAATACACGCGCGGACTACTTTAGTAGGCCCGCGCTTTTGGCGCCAAATATCTCGCATGTGCGTTCGCGCAGGGATCGCGCGGGGAACTGAAGTTGCAACGAATAAACTAGGTGAGGCTTACCTTTTTTTTTTCTCTTTTTTTTTGGGGTTTTTATCTAAACAGATATGCCAACCCCATCGTACCTTTTAACATTACATAATCTTATTACTATACTTAATTACATATACAGTATTATATACACATATAAACGGCACGTACACATGTAAACAGTATACTAGAGGCTTACCTGGAATCGCTAACTTCTAGCTCGCAAAACTTAAAAGTTACCACAAAAAAAGTAACCCTGGTCTACTATAGTAGGCCACGCGTGTACCGTAGTGTTAACGCGAATTAAAACAAAGGGATCACTTCTTACACTATTAAAAGCGTCCGTGATACGTCCTTTTAACTCGTCCCTGTTTGAGTACTCCGTAGCGTACACAATTCTTTTTACTTCACCCCATAAATAAAAGTGTAATGGAGTGAGATCTGGAGAGCGTGCAGGCCATGGCACTGGCCCACCACGACCTATCCACCTGTCACCAAAATTATTGTTCAAAAACTCACGTACGCGCACCTGATAGTGCGCGGGCGCTCCGTCATGTTGATAAAACACGCTTCGATAGTCACTGAGAGGCACTTCGTCTAACATTTCATCTACCACACTATTTAAAACTGTCAAGGTATGATACACTGTCAAGTCTTCCATCAATAAAATAAGGGCTATTAAACAATTATTTAAAATACCTGCCCACACATTTACGCTAAACCGGTGTTGATAAGCGTCCTGTCGCGTAACATAGGGATTTTCGTTACTCCACCAATGTTCATTATGGACATTAAATATCCCCATATGCGTAAACGTAGCTTCGTCGGTACATAAAATGTTTTTATCTAAATTAGATAAAAACCAGCGGCAAAAATTCACCCGTGGTTCGTGGTCGTTGACCCCAAGTTCTTGCAAAGATCTCAAATGATACGGGTGCATTCCTTCTTGATGCAGCAGCTTCCACGCAGTAACATGCGATACTCCGAACCGTCTTCCAGCATTTCGAGTACTTTCTTGAGGGTGGTGCTCGAAGTATTCCAAAATCGCTTCTTGTAGGTGCACGGGGTATGGCTGCCTTCCTCGTCCTTGGGCATGCACTGATACGGTGAACTGACCGTATGTTCGCAATCGTTGGTTGAGACCTAGCATCAGATTGTATGACTGAATCTGGCGGTTGGGAAACATCTCCCGATACAAACTAATGGCTCCTCGCACACTGTCATTAGCGAGTAAGTAGGCACGAACCATATCCCAATACTCTTCATTGGAATATTGATAAGACATTTTTAGTTTTTACGAAAGAACACTCTTATCGCGAAGTAAGCGGGGTTGTTTTTACGATACACGGAAGCGCAAGATTACGCATGCGGATGTAGCGGTGCATTCGCATAGACCACGCATAGACTGAAGCAGCGCGGGCGCGCGGGGCGGCGCGAGTGTGTGTGTGTGTTTGCTATCGGTGCATCGGCGCGCGACACCACAAAAGAAAGGGGCGGGGCCTTTCTTTTGTGTTGTCGCGTGTGTTTGCGTGACCGTGGGAGCTTCCTTATCGGTAGGATTTGGCACGTGTCTTGCCGCGTGAGTTTTGCAGTGTTCATAAGTAATGTACACACATCAAAAGTGTCTAGGGATCAACATATATTTTTGCAATAACTTTTCTCCTGATTGATATTAATTAAAATTTTCTTTAAGGATTCATCAAATAAAGTGTTTTCGTTTGTCACAGTAACGATAAACCAAGTCACCTTTGCATTAATAAAGAAATTTGCCATTTTCCTAATAAAGGGATTTTTGACATTTGAACCACTAACATTAAAGTTCGAAAAAAAGACTGAAATAACAGTTTTCTTTAAAATTTTATTGGGTAACTTAAACAATTAATAATCCGTGTTTCTACCGCGAACACTAACAACACAAGAACATCGGTTTGGCATACTCAAAATGAGTTCATCCAAATCACGCTGTGGAATGGCCGCCCATGTTCGTTGCAACAACAAAAAAAGGTCTTCTTGCGACTGGATACCCTCCATATTCGGCAGAGCTCTTCTCTGTAGCATATCCCATGCATGCTCAATCGGGTTCAAGTCTGGCGACTGAGCAGGCCAGGGCAGGACATTGATGTTAGCTGCGGCGAGAGTCTGTCTTACAACTCTTGCGGTGTGCGGTCGTGCATTATCATGCATTAACTGAAATAAGGGACCGATTTGCACTTGTAGAGGAACGATGACGTCTGATACAATCGTCTCAGCATAAATTTGAGCGTTGAGGTTGCCTCTGATCCAAATCAACTCAGTTCTTTCGCCGAGCCAAATACCCGCCCATACCATGATGGTTCCACCACTATAAGGATGGACTTCCTGGCAGGATTTTAATCGCTGTTGGCGTCCAGGGGTTCTCCAGTGTCGTATACGTCTTGTATCCGGTCTCATACCAAAACGAGACTCATCAGAAAAGCACACGAAACGCCATTGTTCTTCTGCCCAATTTCTGTGTTCAAGAGCCCATTGATATCGAATCCTACGATTGTGCATTGCTATAGGTGGTACCCGTAGCGGTCTTCGGGAATGAAGGTTCACTTCATGCAAGCGGTTTCTGACTGTTTGGTCGCTAATTAAGTTCCCTGAAGAGTGATGAAGCCTCACGGCTAACATCATGGCGGTTATTGTTGGAGCTCTTCGAGTTAAGATTTGAATGTATCGGTCTTGTCTCCGTGTGGTGCAGCGATACCGTCCTCCATGGCGCTCAGCCACGGTACCAGTGCTTCGGTAACGTGTCCAAAGTCGACTGATAACACTCTGACTTGTATTCAGAGCTAAAGCCACAGTACGTTGCCGGGAACCAGCTTCTATCATTCCCACGGCTCTGAGCATTTCTTCCCTGCTTAAATGACGTCGCCGCTCCATAATAACGTTTTTTTAATCAGTAGTAGGGAAACAGTAGCACTAATAATGTCTTCAATGCGTTGTATGTTTTTATAGGGAAAATATTGACAGCTGATTTTCATCTTTTACTCGAATTTGATTCACAGTTCCTGATTCAAATTATGAAATGCACCAAAAAGGATCCATATAAATTTATAAAATCATAAATTTATTACAAAGCCACATCTCAATCTCAAGAAATCCGCATAAAAATGCTTGATCCCTAGACACTTTTGATGTGTGTATTTTATTGGACAATTCCGACAAATATTAAGGTTATAAGTTTTATACATATTTGAGACGAGAATCGAATACTGAATACCCTCCTTCAATAAGTCCCTCGTTTAAATTAACACTCTGTATATTGCTTAACAATCGGTATGCTTTTGGTGAAGGCTTGTATAGCGAGTATAGCGACAGTGCCAATATTTTCTCGTCCAAGGAGAATCGTCTACGCTTCGCTTGTCAGAGGGTCATGGCCATCCGGATGGTGCGGGGATACCGCACGATCTCCCGCGAAGCGGCGAGCCTCCTCGCTGGCCTGCCACCGTGGGATCTGGAGGCAACAGTCCTTGCACGCATGCACGATTTGCGCGTGGAGATGCAACGCCGGGGCGAAACTCCGCTGCCTTGTCGCGGCATGGCGGACAGAGTTCCGGCGGGATCTCAGGGTGGCATGGCGACAGCGACTGTCGCAACCCAGTGCTGGGCACGCCGTCATTGAGGCGGTTAGGCCCCTCTTTGAGGAGTGGTTGGAAAGAGGTCACGGCGTCCTCTCTTTCCGTATGACGCAGGTCCTCACCGGACACGGTAAGTTCGGGAGGTTCCTGCATCGAATCAAGCAGGAGAGGACGCCCGGGTGTCGCCACTGTGTGGACCGCCCGGAGGACACGGTGGAGCACACGGTAGAAGTGTGCCCCGCTTGGGCGGAGCACCGCCGTGTCCTTGTGGAGGCTATCGGGAGCGGCGACCTCTCGCGCCGGGCCCTGGTTCAGGCCATGGTCCGGAGCGAGGAGGGTTGGCATGCGGTCGCCTCCTTCTGCGAAGCAGTAATGCTCGTGAAGGAGGCTGCTGACCGCGAGCGCGTGAGGGAACGGTCCTCACGCCGCCGCCGCCGAGATCCCGATCCCGATTTCCGACCAGCGTAGGCGCGGGTTCGCGGACGGCGAGCACTGGGTAGCTCGCTGTCCGGCAGTCTGGAAATAATCTGGACCGAGCCCAGTCGTCAACGGCGCGTTCTGTTCCACGCGCGCCTCAAGGAGATGTCAGCAAACTGTAGGGGCCCGGTAGGGCCGAAGCCTCTGGGGGGAACATGTGGTATTCCTAACGGTTGATACCGAGTCCCCCCCAGAACGAAGGCAACGAAGGAACGGGGTAGGGGTTTAGTCAGTAAGAGTCTGACACGCCCTCCCGCTCTGCCCAAGAGCGGGGGAAGTCATTCTGATGATTCCCCTACCAGAAAAAAAAAAAGCCATCGAGAGTTGGTAAATTGGCCGTTTGCTTGGATAACCAACATTCTGTTAGAACGATAATGTCACAGCATATATCAAGATTTTGTAACAAAACTTGAAAACCATTAAAATTACTAGTAATACTGCGTATATTTTGTGTAAGTAAGGTCAATGTTTTGTCCCCGTTAAAAACTAGGTTTTTGCACTCCTCAACATTACAGACTTTAGTTTCAGACACGGAAAACCGATCGAGATCACTAATAAGCTGATGAGCCATCTAACGAAAATTATATATAGAAGTTAACCTACTATCTATGTGCTAAATAAACTAGTAAATCGGCGGCGCTTCTAGACGCCCTCATAGTCAATGGAATTAATGTAATTGTCCTCTACATATTTACGTGCTGGGCAATTTACATCACCTGTTGGATGATCGTTTATTTATTTATTATTTATTTATTCTTTATGCAACGCATTGTACAAAGGCGGACTTAATGCCATAGGCATTCTCTACCAGTCAACCTAGGGTGGTGAAGAGACAATATGGTAGGTGCATAAAAAGTCAATGTAATCTAGAAGACAAAAGTAAGTATAAAGGGTATATATAATAGAGTTAAAATAAACATACATATATATTCAATATAATAAATACCAATATATATATATATATATATAAATATATACATATTAATATGAAGTTAGGATTTTCCGCTTGAAACGTTTGCAGGTCGCACATTGAGGCGGAGAACTTTTACTATTACATTCCTTGAATGAATGTCCTGTTTCACCACAGAGATTGCAGGTAGCGCTGGATTCTCTACAAAATTTGGCTGCATGTCCGAACTGCTGGCAGTTAAAACACCTGGTCACAATAGTGAAATCCTTCACAGGACACGATGTCCAATTTATGAAGATTCGGCCTTGATCAATCAAGATTTTCCGAACATTTGTAGAAACCTCCAATATGTAATTGCAAATAGGTCGTTCTTTCTTCCCTGACTTATGGCTCAGCTTCAAACTTTCCAAGAAGGACTCACGAGTAACGTTCGGCAACTTATCACTAAAATTTTGGACGTATATGCATTCGAAAACCTCTTTCCGTCAGGGCTTCTGGGACACCAATTACCGCGATCCTTGGACGACGTTTGGACGGTTCTTCAACCTTACGGCCTGAAGAAACTAGCTTCTCCGAGCTTTTTAATTTATTTATGTCCTCTTTGTTATCCGTTCGAATGATAATGCCTCTGTTTCTAATTTTTCTTACACCGCGGACATGAAGCTTCAATTCCTCAGGCGAGATAATTTTTTGGACCAACGACTTGGTATCTTCACTGGTTTTAGTTCTATCGCTGGGATATTATAGCGACCGAGCTAATATTTACCGGGCGAATAAATTTATCAGTTCCTTTTTTCACCATGTTAGCGTAGGAGCTAGTTTCTGCTTGATTTCGGCTCATTTTCGTTTCCATGGCTTCTTTGAACTGACAAAGAGATTCCGAAACATTCTGCTGCTCTTGCAGGTGCTGTATAGTGGTGTGCGCATGGATTGTCTTTTGCTTCAGCGATTGGTATAATACGGCCATCTGAGATGTCCCGTTGTAGACTTTTCGACAAAGACCGGTCACACGGAGTTTTTGTTCGGAATTCATTTTTCCGTCTCCCACAATCGTGCAGATTTCATTCAAAATTGTGTCGATTGACCCAAGCCATTTCTGAATCTCGGACGTAGGGATAACTTCATTTGGTAGCTCGTTCTCCGTGGGTGCTGGCGGCATAGGTTCTCGTGTTTGGTTTTGAACAGCTGGTGATGGCGTCGGAGGGGGACTACGTCGTACCAATTGGCTGCGGCCAAAAGGGCTATCTCCTGTGTTAGACATACTTCTAACACTGAAAACGCTGATTATCTATACAAGATCTATCTAGTTCATCTTGCACAACGAACAGCAGTATAAATATTAGTCACGCTCGGCACTTTCACAACAAACTTACTCCGCAAAATATTGCAATAACATTATTCGTAATTATTAAAACAATATCATAAGAATCAACACATAAAAACACGTCTGCTTAGTCTCGCAACTAAAGGTAGTATTGTACTGATGTAGTAGATGATGGAAAAAGTATAAAAAAGGAACAAACATGCTGAAGTCGAGGGATCGCGCAACGTCGCGCCCGCGTCCACGTCCACCACCACCACCACGAGTAGCTTGTACTTCCATTTTCTAAATTGTTAAAAGTAAAACTCAATAAAATAAACAAAATAAAAAAAACAATTACTCGAAAAAACATTGAATTCGAAAATTATTAATTACTTGTTTTTAACCTATCACATACCCGCAAAACGAGACACAATAGTAAAACAATAAAAGCGCGATCTCATAGGACCGGTCGGGGATTCATGAATTAAATATAGGGGGAAGTCCCCTAGTACCGCCCACCTAAGGTTTTTAACCTATCACATACCCGCAAAATGAGACACAATAGTAAAACAATAACACCGCGGTCTCATAGGACCGGTCGGGGATTCATGAATTAATGAATAAAATAAAAAAAAATGTCAGCAATGTATATTTATTTATGACTTACAGTAGGTAACAAAGATAGAAATCAAATAAAATTTAAAAAATGCAACCTCTGCTCAAAACATAATTAATACCATTAATCAAACTTTGGTAACAAAAAATATAATTTTAAAATGTGGCACCTAGTACCGGACAGATGTTTGTGCCATACCTCTAGCACCAGACATTCCAGAAGAGTCTGCATCGATCGCATATGTAGCCATCTCCACACTCTGGAACGTCTGCACATACTTCATGTGCCCACCCAATACAAGATGAGCATTGGATCCAGTCTTCGATATAATCTTCTAAGCAAACTACACAAATTGTTTTGTCTGTTAGAGGTTTGCTCTTGTAGTTCTACTTTCTTAGCTTTAACTGCATTTTTAGGGTTCCGTAGCCAATTGGCAAAAACGGAACCCTTATAGTTTCGCCATGTCTGTCCGTCCGTCCTCGCTTAATCTCTGTGACCGTTAGGTCTAGAAAGCTGAAATTTGGTACCAATATGTATGTCAATCACGCCGACAAAGTGCAAAAATAAAAATTGGAAAAAAAATATTTTATTAGGGTACCCGTACAGGTAAAGTAAAAAGCGATTTTTTTTTAAATTTCAACCCTAACGTGTGATATTAAATCATTTTTTGATAATATCAATAATTTAGGAAATAATCGCTCCAAAAGTAAAAAACAATGTGTGGGCCCCTCTAACTTTTGAACTATAAGTTTAGAAAATAGGAAAAAAGTCTGGCAATTAGAGCATTATAAAGACTTTCTAGGAAAATTATTTTGAACTTGATGGGACGAACAGTTTTTGAAAAGTTGGGGACACTTATTGTGACGGACGGGAAACTACGGAACCCTACACTGAGCGTGGCCCGACACGCTCTTGGCCCGTTTTTTGTTTTAGACTTCACACCTTTAGCTTGTTTTTCTTTCTCTACGCTCTTTCCTTTGGTTTGTTTTAACTTTATAAACCATTGCTGCTTGTCTTACACTCATTTCCTTGGTCAAAATCTTATCAATAGCTTTTTGCAAGCTCTGTGGCTCCCACGATCCTTTCTTTTTTTTATCTCCCATTTTGTTTCTCTTCTTTTGTCTATACCTTAAAAGAAAATTAAATAAATTAATTAAATAACGTAAACTGTTACAAGATATAAAACAAAAATCACTGTCTGGTGCTAGGGGACGACCTAGTGTCCGGTACTAAGGGACAGACAATATCGTACATTAGGTAGAATCTACGGAAATGGATTCAAAAATCAGATTAAATTCTATCGGTTAATCGATAACAATCAAATCTTACTTCAATTATTATCGATTACCATTAAAATATAAATGCATAAATGTGCGAGAACTACTTACGTCGATCTTACGTACACCGCTAATACGTTTTATATACTCGTAATATTTTATATAATATCTTAAACATCCGCATCCGCATCTGCATCCGCGGATGTGAGCCTTCAAAACTTCGCATCCGCGGATGTGAAAAAATCAGCATCCGCAACATCCCTGCTTTGGATACAGAACTGGTCTTACAATTTTGTAAATTACGAAAGCATTCTGACAAAATTGTAACACCGTTACAAGCACACGTAAAACCACTCAGAAGTTGAAATATACTTACCTACAGGTTAAAACCCGGTTGCATACACATAGTCTGTATTATAATTAACCATTTAATCAGTAATTTATTCAAAAATACTCACCCAAAACCAGTAAAATATTTTCATTCACAGGACTTCACAGAACTAATAAAATAGTTTCGGATCACGCGCGTTCTATTCATCTCTTTCACCGCATACGGTTCTCCTTCAGTCTTTGACCAACGCACTAAAACATTGCATTAATCTGGTACATAAATATTTGTATGTTCACTTGCTCGCTCGATCATTGCGTGAACACTATCACCCTCAGTTTGGGTGAGGCCTTTCTCCATACATCTGTGAATGATGGTAACTCCGAATTTTTTAGCAGCTAAAAGATACAAAGCAAACACGATGCGATTTCGTTTCTGCCCTGCGCAGTTGTCCGACCAGAACCTGAATTCCTAAACCGCTTTTTCAGCATTTTCTTTTATAAAATCGTACAAGCAGCTAGAAACCTCATTCGCACCATTTTTTGCAATAACCTCAAGCCACATATAGCAAATTGCAGCTTTTTTATTGACGTCATAAATGGTGAAATTGAAAGCATTTAATTTCTTCTTAAAATAAATAGAAAGTGCTTACCTCTCGCGTCGTGTTGAAGGACTTTTTGGAAATCAAACGTTGCAACAACAAGTTTTTCATTCGTACTTCCATCAGCATTCAGCTTTATGAGCATTTTTCACAGCACATGCTTTAGTTTTGTGCTCCAAATGTTCCATGAATCGTTGCTTTTCTTCTTCATTCGGGAACTCATTATTATCAAATAGACCAGATGAATCATTAAATCCCCATTTATTAATTAAAAATATTTCAAAAACATCATTTTGGTCTTCAAAAACAATATTTTGAGATTGCATAAGGCGAGAGGCTGTGTGATCCAGAAGTGCTTGAAGATTTATTTCAGCTGAAAGTTCAGTGATTGATGTAAATTGTTTGTCAGGGTGACATTATTCTTCTTAACTCTTGAATATTATACGAAGGGAATCGCGCCTTGTCTTTATTTTTAAATATGTTGCACTAATGCCTCGTCACCTGAGCGTTTATAAATGTAGGGGAAGTATGTACAAAATTACATATAGTTTTGTTTTTGTATTATAACTTTTTATTGGAAGTTCACAAAACAGCCATAGTTTACATTAATCATCTTTGGTCCTTAAATTATCGTTACTAATAAACATTTTTAGTAATAAATCAACAGAAAAAAAACAAACTAAATTAAACTGAGATCAGTCATAATCCATTTTGTCCATATGCTTCGGACAAAATGACATATTGTCACTGGACAAAATGACATATAGATAAAAGCGACGGAATTATTGGCATAATTCGCAAATGAAACGCTTACTTCTTTTGGGCACATCGGCGCAAGAAGCGTGAGCCCAATGCGAACATTGTAAGCACCGCAACCAGTCTTCTCCGGGCTTAGATCTTGAATAAAGGTCGTTGCAATATATACACGCACAGTCATCTTCATCGTCTTGGGAAACATTGGGAAAATCTTCTTCTTCACTACTGTCTTCAAACAATGTTTTGGAGACTATACGTTTTTTCTTTGCTGGAGGAGCTTTAGGCGCATTTTTGGATTTTATTTCCAACATATTAGGAGTACAAGTCAACACCAATGCGCTCTGTCGAGTTTTTGGTTTACGTTTCCCTTGGCCACTAGTGAAACGTTCTTTTGGAGCCGGAGAAAGCACCTCAATAGGAACAGCAAGAGCAGATGACGATGGACGTTCATTGGTAGTAGCAGCAGTTAAAACCGTTTCTTGAAAGTTTGATGTTGGAGCCTGAGGTGAAACTTCAGGCTGTGGATCGATAGATGCTGTTATTTCGGTCGCATTATTTTCTTCAGGTAGCATTTCAGTGGACCTTGGCTGAACTCGAGGAAGCGCAGCTGCTGGAGCGACCTGAGACGTGTTTGTTGCTGGAATATAATCATCTCCTTGTTGTGAGGGTTGTGTCAAAATCTGTCCAGACTCGACAGAGCTCATTAGTGTTGCAGTCTGAGGTGACTTCCAGCGGTATGTTTGTAGTTTCAGCGGGCTCGTACATATAATCCGGAAAATATCAGGGTTCAACGGCCAGATGCCAGTGCTTTTAAATCCATGACATATATTTTGCACTGTAGCTGCCTTGCCATATGCTTCATTGAATAAACTGGCGATCTGAAGATGCGTAACAACTCGTCCAGGATGTGCCTTCAGCCATTTCGATATTTATTGGTTAAAATAAGTCTTTAATGGCCCAAAAAATGAAACATCGAGAGGCTGCATGCGATGAGTGCAATGTGGAGGCAGACAAATAATGTGAATGCCGTTTTCTTTTGCATATTCCAATGTGTCAATGCCTTTATGACTTGCATGCCCATCGACAATTAGAATCACTTTATCGTCGATACTTGCTTTTACAAAACTTTGGAAATGCTTTATCCATTTTAGAAATATTTCTGTAGTCATCCAGCCTGATTGTTGAGCTACACCTAAGGTACCAGGAGGAGCTTCATCGATAAGTTCATTTTTCATGTTTTTTCTAGGAAAAATTATCATCGGCGGGACGAAAGTACCAATGGCATTAGCACAACAAACGATAGTGGTGTTTGCTCCACGTTCTGCACTGGTTATTGCTCCGACTTGTTTCCTACCAGTGGTAGCTAAAATCTTTTCTGGTTTTTGTACTGTTATACTGTTGAGGAGCTCGTGGCTAGATAATAACAGCCGCACAGGTCAATCTTCAAGGTTAAGCAACGCTTGCCTAGGTTGGTCTGTGGATGGGTGACCATCTTAACATAACGAGTTTCCTCCGTGCCTCGGAAAGCACGTTAAGCCGTTGGTCCCGGCTGTCATTTGGAGATCTTTGGCAGTCGTTACGGATAGTCAGAAGCCAGTAAATCTGACTCCAGTCTTGCCATGAAGTACCGTGTTACCCCAGTTAATGGGTTGTGGAGGTCTGGTAGGCAGCCGCTCCTCGTAAAATACTGGTATTCAGCTAAATCCGGCTTGACTGGAAGCCGACCCCAATATAGTTGGGAAAAGGCTAGGCAGATGGATGGTACTGTTGATAGCCTGGACTCGTCAGCATTATAAATACGGTGCGGTCTATAGCCTACAGATTCTAGCAAGCTCCCGTACAACTGATAAAACTTTTGGACTTGCGGCCGATTAAAAGCTTGAGCTCGAGCTGCTGAAGTGGCTTCTGGTTTGCGCAATGATATATCTTTATTACGCCTTAGAAATCCATCTAACCAGTCTTGACCAGCCTTTTGTTTTTGGATGCTAAATTTATGAGCGAAACCGTTTTTCTCAGCCATCTGAAAAGCTAGCTCTTGTACGGATTTTCGAGTCAAACCGAACAAACGACTTTCAAGGAATTTTATATGCTCAACTAATTGCCTTTCCACGTCAGGCGGGAAGGTAGCTTTCCAACAGCCAAGGCCTTTTGAGTTTGACTCCAAAGTTTTATTAGTGCCTAAAGCATGTCTGCGAAGGGTAGCTTGAGGGACACCAAATGTTTTTGAGGCCAATAACCAGCCCATTTTCTTATCTCGAACTGCCTCGATAGCTTTTTTCATTGACTCTGTACTCCAAGACTGGCGATCAGTCGTTCGTTTGTAGTCACGTGGCATTTTGGTGTCTGAAAAAAAAACATATATTTATTTATTTAAGCAATATGAAAGACTTACAGCTAAAAAAAAACAGATAAGGAATAGTAAGTCAAACAGACAGCCAATAGCAAGTCCTCACTTATAAAAACCATTCCATAGATCAATCGTTCTGTAAGAACCAAGCAGTTATAAGATAATAACAAGTAACAGTACACTGTACTGCAGAATCAACAACAATTCTGCTTACATTAAAATACTCACAAAAAAATAAATATAATACAAAACATAAATATAATACATATTCTCTTTTACATTAAAATAAACATAAACAAAAAAAAACATAAATATAATACAAAAGCTTTGGACAAAATGACATACATATGTCGTTTTGTCCATACAGCGTTTTAAAAAAATAAAGGAGACGGATACCCTTTCATACAATTTTGGGCCTAGATGTAAAAAAGTTGAAATTGGTGTCAATTGATAGCTACTATATAAGCAAACAATCACTGAAAATTTTGCAGATTTTGGCAATCTAAGAGCCGAGATATATGAGATTTAAGAAAAGTGAGGTTATAACAATATATAAACGGTAATAGCCAATTTTTAAAGTGCGATTGTTATTTTTTACTCGATTGCCGAAGGAGGGCAATGGTTTTATCAGTATTTGTGTGTATTTAGGATTGTTCCTCTATGATAAATGATATTTATTTTGCAAATAGGTTTTTTCAAACTCTTTTACACGTCAATTTTTTTTTTGGACTTTTTTTTTTTTTTGTTACTAGATGAGGCCGGTGTTTCCTAACTGACTACCCTGAGAAGAAACACCGAAACAAACTCAGGGGTCACAGTCTCTTTTAAAGTCCATACAACATGTAAGTAAGTCATATGCGAACCATGCAGATTAGTGTCCGAGATGGCCTTTTGAAGAAAGAACCATGCAAATTTGAGTGGACCTGTCCAGTCAGTGCAAGCATTTGTCATTATTCGCAAAGCTCAACTCAGGACTACTAAGGAGCTCAACGACTTGACGAACAATACCAAAGCAACACAGCACAGCACATAACAATACCTATATTTTTTTGGGCAGGTGGGAAATCATCAATGACTTCTCCCGCTCTGGGTGAAGCGAGGGCGTGTCAGACTCTTACTGACTAAAATCCACCTGCCTGTATTCCTTCGGTTGCCTTTGTATTCCGGGGCCACGGCAATACTTTCGAACTATTCCGCGACCCCGGCAGTCTTAATCTTGCGAGTGTCACTGGCCACATTAAAATGGAAAAGATGGTGGGTTTTCGACTCCATAAGATTATGGGGGCCCATTTTTTTTTCATCCAAACTGATCGTGTGGGTTATCAAAAAAAGGGTTTTAAGAGGCGATTTGTAAAAATATAAAAACAAATATAAACCAAATGTGTCCTTCGACTGCACAATATAATTTACTTCTTGTTTATCTACATGTCAAGGTTTAAAATTATTTTAATGAGTTTTTCTTATATATAGGGTGACTGGTAATTAATGTACAATACTTAAACACGTGATTGTGCTCATGATAACCAACAACTTTTATTATGGGAGCAAAGTTGAAATCGCGAAAAAAATATCAGCTGTTCAGTACATTAGGCAAATATAAATGTGACAACTGAACAGCTGATTTTTTTTCGCGATTTCAGGTTTGTTCCCATAGAAAAAGTTGTTGGTTATCATGAGCACAATCACGTGTTTAAGTATTGTACACTAATTACCAGTCAGCCTATATAATTAAGACACGATGTTAAACATATTTTGTAGAGGAGGATGGAGATGATGTTTAAAAATAAAAATCAATTTTTATTAATATTTTTTATTCTTCTTCAATTATAACAAGAACGTCATCTAGGAATTGCGCAGGTGGTACAATATTAGCGCCCTGCACACGTACAGTTCGGACCGCGGGAAACGCCACGCGCCGTTCCATCCCGCGCTCCGAACTGTACGTGTAGATGTACGGGTCTAACAGTCCGATCTGGCGCATCGATGCGAACGCATGTCTCACAGTTTTACGCGCGCATCACGTATAAACGTAAATTACAAAAAATGGCGGTTTGGAGCGTCCAAGCTATCACAGAGTTCATTCGTTTGTTCCGTGAACATCCGTGTCTCTGGAAGATAAAAAGTAAGGAGTACGTGACGCGGACAGCGAGCACTGGGTAGGGGTTTAGTCAGTAAGAGCCTGACACACCCTCCCGCTCCGCCCAAGAGTGGGAGAAGTCATTCAGATGATTCCCCTACCCGAAAAAAAAACTACAGTTCTGGTACGTAAAAGGGAACTAAAGGTACACACATTAGAGTTTCTTAAAAGAGTGACGATTTCGTTCCACTCACAGTGGGAGAAATATAATTTGATAAAGCAAAACCATCTTTCAACAGCTTCAAATGAACTAAAAACTCACATTTTTAGATCATAAAATTTTTAAACCTCTTATGATTCCCCTACAATAAAAAAAGAGGTGCATTTCGCAAAGAATTGAAGAAAGTAACGGAGACACGGAACAAAAACTTTTAAAAGTTATAACGTTCCACGCGCCATTCCAAACTGCAGTCCAAACTCTTGAAAATCAATTTACACGCACAGTTCGGAACGTTTGTCTAGATATGTAAGTTTCGTCTGCAGTCCAAACCGTGAATGCATTTTTAACCGTAATCAGTAAAACAGTTTGATCCGCAGTCCAAACCGTACAGATCTAACCGCGGTTTGGAACGCAGTCCAAGATGCGCGGTTCGAACTGTACGTGTGCAGGGCGCTATTTTCTTGGTACCTAGCCCAACTAAGGTACCATATTATTGACATAACATGGGCGCAGCAGCCTACATTCCGTTTACCTACGATGCAGTTACAATAATATTTTAATATTGCTTCCCTACCTCTGCGAGAGCTGTCGACTAAAATATAAACAAAATACGTTTTGTGACTTATATGTCTTGATTGAATGCGGCCCCTAAGTAGCCATGAGAAATTTGAAGCCGACAGCTCTCGAAGTAGGCTGCTGTTGACCTCCCTGCACACTTCTATTACATACCCATCATTGCCTCTTACATGTTCACCGAAATAGGAACGTGCCTGCTTAATTTGATACGTGCCTAGTGATATTAGTATGAGCTCATTATCAGTAAGCTGGGGAAAATCATTTAGGTTATCGTTTTGTACAGTTATTGTATGAAAATTAGCCCTACGCCTATTATAATGGTTTCTTACAATAAATTCTGCTAATTCATTTTCTTCATTCATATGAATATTTATTTGATCCAATATTTCCCCAGTATCTTCACGATCAACAATAGGAGGGTGAAAACTGTTAAAAAGAGCAGCAGCCACTTCAAAATCTTTTACAAAACTTTTACTCGCGACGTTAAAATAATTTTGCCGTAATAATTTAAAATCTCTTTTAAATCTGCCATTTACCACCTCCACAACCCAACGACATATGGTGACTGCTCTCGATTTATTTGCTTCAATAGTGGAAAGCTGTGTCTCACCCTCCTCTAATGAAGCAGGCAAATAAGTCCTATATCCACATTGATACAATATGGGCAATGAATCACGAAAGCCCCTATCCAGTATAAAAGCATCACCTTGACGGAAGTATTCCCGTAAAGGTTTTCCGTTTGAAAATTCGATTTTCATTATATCAGCGTCTGAAGTGGTGGCCGGATAGGGGCCCAGCACATCAATTATATGGCCATCTGTACATACCATTAAAAACGGTTTCATTAAATTACGATATTTATGCAAGCTATATGTCATTTTTTGGTATGAATAATTCGAACTCTTTTCAATGTAACAATATGTTCCATCAAATATTACAATGGGCCTATCAACTCCCTCAAAGTTACCAAACAATGTTTTAGGTATTGAAAGATTTCTTTGCACAATTTGTTGCCTATTAATGTGGTGTAAACCTAGGTGTCTAGGTACAAAATACTCATAGAGCAGATCTCTCACTTGGTGCAACCACTTTTCTAGAGTTCGCCTAGAGACTGTTAATAAAGTTGACAACCTCTCATTACAATCCCCAGTTCTAAGTTTAATTAAATATGTTGCTAAAGCTAGGAATGCTCTAGGTATTTCTAATAACTGAGGGACCTCATTAAACATTTGATGGAACTGTGTTTTGTTTAACCCTATCCATGTGTGAACGACATGGTCTTCCATATCATCTATACTTTCAAAATTTATTAATCCTGATTGTACAACTTCTTTTAAGGACAACATGTCCTGGATATGTTTTGCTGTAAAAGTCTGTACATAATTATTTCTCAAACTGGTAAGAAAATCCCATGCTTCTATAACTAAATGTCTATCACACAGACGATTATTTTTAGGGACATAATATTTATACCGACTGAGCAACATTTTTCTGGTAGAAAGTGGAACCCTGTACCTCTCTGTTCTCTGGCATCCTTCAATAAAGCACCTCCTTTCTGTTTCAATAGCTCTTATGTAATCTGGTAATACAATAGTAGGTTCCGGCTGATTTCTTCTAACTTCTTCCACTGGAGGGTCAGCAGCAATAACTTGTGCCGGTGGCTGTATTACTTCAACTGGAAGATCAACAGCACGAACTTGTACTGGTGGCGGCTGTACTTCTTCAGTGGAAGAGTCAGCAGCAAGAACTTGTTCCCGGGGCTGTGTTTCTTCAACAGCAAGAAATTGTACTGGTATTTCTTCCATTCGACTTGCTTGGGAAGAAGTTGATGGGCGAGAGACCATATGGGCAGCAGCTCTGTCTGCAGCCACCCAACAAGCATGACATATGCGACTGGTAACTTCTATCTACAACAAACAATACATGATTTAAGCATTTAAAAAATATATTTGTTTTACAACATTAACACATTAAATTAGTTATTAGCATAAGCATTATCATTATTCATGCTTTTTCAGGTGTGTTTATGCTGTTAGTGATCCTTTAGATCACCTGTAATCTATATTATCTCTAACCGTGAAAACCTATAATTGGCTTAATGTCATATAATCAATTTATTTAGTTAATTTAAGTCGAAGACCACACGGGAAAAACAAAGAATGTCAAAAAAGTACAATTAAGAGAAAATCAGTTTTATATAGTTTCAAAGTCTATATTTCTTTCATTTTGGACTCTTTTAAGTGAAATATTGAAACAACTTATTACTATGTTAACATATGCTTTGCCTGTACTTCTAAAACTTGATTTGTTTAAATAAGTTTTAAATTTTGGTTCAGAATCTGAAATTAGTGACTATACTCCATAGCATAAACCATCTATGTCATTGACATTCCTGGTTTATGCATTGCATTGACATTTACTATTACAGCTCAATTATAAGAAATATTTATATTATAGAAATGTTACTTTTATAATACATAATAATAATATATTAAACATATATATCTAACATTTAAAAAAGAAATATTTTGGTTTCATAGCGTTTGAATGATAATTTTTTTAATTTTCTTTTAAATAAATTATTCTTTAAAACAAAATAAAAAAAATATAATTCAAACACTATATAACTAATAAATTGTTATAAATCTATTAACATGTATTTAATAATATCTTTTTGAAACTTATTTTACTACTAAACAATCACTATTTGAACCTTATAAATTGTTACAAACTTAATAAGTATTTAATAACATCTCTTTGAAACTTATTTTACTACTACATTATGGTAATAAGACCCCCCCTAATGTGGAAGTGAATTAAAATAACTTTTTGCTTGATGTGAACAAAACTCCTTTAGAACTTGAAGATCGCTGTATTTTTCTTTGGTGATTGCCAGTGGTTCTGAAAACATAATAAGAAATATTAATTAAATTCAAATACCTACTGTAATTATACAGAATTTATAAAAAAAATATATTTGTTGCTAAACAAATAACAAACCTTGATAAGCTGATGGTGGCATATAAAATTCGTTTTCCTGACATTTTGGCATAACTAATTGATTCTTCTTGTTTTTCTGAGTTATAATGCTATTGTAGAACATCCCATTGTAGTTAGGTCTGTACTGAATAGAACCTTTGTCAGAAGAGGTTTTAAACTCCCGAATTTCTTGAATTTTAAATGGAGCTGTCTTCTTGTAGTTTCCATTTGATAGAAAATCTACCCAGTTGCGTACTATTTCTGGTTGTTGTTCTACATTTACAACAATGAAAGGTTCAGGTTTAGATCGAGCACTTATTAGCAAGTTATAGAAATCATTTGGGAGCTCCATTCTTGTCTTCAGTTTAACCACACCAAAATTTTTATCACACTCCATGTAAGAATGTCCTCTCACAGGGAATGTGAAAGACACACTATCCAGAAGTTTGCTCTCGTGAGTGAGGAAATATGCAAATTTAATCATGTTATAATTTTTGTTTTGACCTCCTGCAGAGTCACAAAAAATTGATAAGTGTTTCACACTCTTGTCCAAACAATGCACAATAAAATAATGCAGAAATGACATTACTTCCATTGATCCTTTCTTTGATGTGGTTTCAGGGTAGCAGAAAAAATAAGATCTACCTGTAGCCAAAACATGAATGTTGAATGTGTACATTGATAGTTGCCGTCTGTAGTACACATCATTCGTAGTTATATTTGGCAGTGATACATTTTTTTGATAGTCCATTGCTATGGCAACATAACTTTTGTCAGTCTTAGCTCTCAATTTGGTCTTCTTTTTTCGATCATAAAAAACACTAGCTTTCAAAATATGCAATTTTTTCTCTATTTTTAAGTCATGAATTTTTCTTTCTATCTCTAGCGTCTTTTCTTTTGTCTTTTTTAAGGAATTTAATTCAGCGTTAATCTTGTCACAAGAACTACATGTATCAGATCGGGGATATCCAAAAGACACATTGTACTTTTTAAATTCTTGCCTGTATCTTTCATAGCTCAAAATCTCTTTCAAGTCTGGATTTTTTTCTATAAAAAGTTCATAAACTTTTTTTATATTAAATTCTTCAGGTAGGTATATCTTTGATGACTTTTTATTACTATAGTGACTAGTACGACCTTTGAAAGATTTTAAATGCTCTTTAATTAAATTCAATGTAGTATCACTTACTTTTTTGGGCCGATTTTCATGTTTGCCTCTTTTGTCTTGAGGGGCCACACCTGTTAACTTTAGATGAGTTTGTATATATTGCACTTTACTCTTAGTTATGCCAAATATTGCACAGAAAGCTTTAAAGCAGACTTGAACCTCATGACAACCATCATCTCTGACGACTTTTACAATATAAGAATAGTGACAGTCGTGATGTTTGCTTTCTTCGATATTTTCCTTTCTTGAGCGCCGTTGCTTTACAAGATTCAACGTAATCATGGATGCTAGAAAGTTATTTTGTTCATTTACAGTTTGTAATTGATTAAAATGACGAAGTAATCGCTGCCTTTCTATTGCACTCACATTCTTAAAGCACTGTAATCGTTTGCAGAAACAATCTTCTCCGTGTTCATGACTTTGTAATCGGATTTGCTTCATAACATCTTTTATTCGTCCTTTGCGTATTTTTTTCCGGTCAGGCGATTTAACGTGCGTATCTTCCTCACTACTCGACATTGCAATAATACTGTTTCATTAGATTAATAGATACAGTGTATTCAAAGCGAAAAAAAACAATGCAGTGGCTTCACTCAACTTTTTAGGTTACGTTATGAAAAAACTAGACAACTCAAAGTGTCAAAATGACAACGACGGTTTTTAACGTTTGACGCGCGGACATAACCGTTTCTTGCCATGGACAAACAAATACAAATTGTACTATAACAGTTGACTACGATGATTTTACCCAATTCTGATTTTTGTAATAAAATGTTTCCCTAAAAAGCTAACAGATGGCATTAAAAAGTCAGTTTCACAAAAAAGGTGACATTCATTGTTTTTCCCGTGTGGTCTTCAATTAGTATAGTTGTTGGTTTTACATCTGAATAAAATAAATAAATAAAAAAATACAATGTAAACTCAGTGTGTGATTCAACTTACAGCTCTAGGTATAATCCACTCTTGAATAACATTATAAATTCTAAATTCACGAGGTGAGCCAGTATGTAGTAAATGGCTGACTCTAGATGCCAGAGAACGTCCACATCGGAGACAAACACGGTGACCAAGATTTTTAGCTTCACCAAGAGATGATCTTCGAGCCAGGCCCCACCAAGCTTGGCAAACATGGTCACTGCTGTTTACCTGAAATATGCAAAAAGTTATTAATAAGAGAAAACATGATTACTTTAAAAAAATCTACTTACTCAGGCAGAATATACCCGGCTCAATATATATTTATAACTATAATGAACCGCAGACCATAACAACTTTATTACACAATACCTACGTTCTATGCGAATTAATTATTTGATTTACTGTGTTCAATAGTTACTTAGTTCAATGTAATGTATCTAGTGACTTTTAAATGCTTACCTATATATTATACTTTATTATTTAGTGAAAACATGAGTGTTGATATGAAGTTGAACATACATATACACTACTCAAAACAAAATAGGGCCCACCAAGATTTATTCACAAAAACTGTTGGTATGTTACTTCAAACTTATTTATGGGTAAGTTCAACTGTTTTACCGTAAAACTGATCTCAGTTTTACGGTAAAACAGTCGTAAACATCTGTTTAAGAGTTCTTGTCATTCTTTTGAACAACATTTTTTTATTTGTACCCTCAAGTGGCGAGATTTAAACAAATTAAGTCAAAAACACCCTATGCAGAATTTGTTATGCAGTTGTGTTCCGACTATCGTTACAGGCGTTTCTTGTTTTGTTTAACTGTTTTTTTAATTGAGTCATTAGTGCTAATTGTAATGCCACGTATTCGGAACCATATGAGCATGGAAACTGCTTTAAGAGCAGTGGTATTGCTGCAAGAGGGGGAGTCTCAGCGAGCAGTAGCATTACGACTAGGAGTATCGCGGCGAGCTATCAGGAATGTGTGGGAACGCTATAAGAAGACTGGCAGTGTTGCTAGAAGACCTGGATCAGGAAGAACACGATCCACAAGTGTTCAAGAGGATCGATACCTTCGTTTATCTGCCCGCCGGGAGCGCACCGTTACTGCCCGTACTTTACAAAATCGACTGCGGCAAGCCACTGGGTACGCGGGTAAGCGACCAAACGATCCGCAACAGACTCCATAAAGATGGACAACAATCCAGAATGCGTGTTGTTCGCATTAAACTTACGAGGGCTCATCGTGCAGCTCGTCTTAGGTTCGCACGTGAACTTCAGGACTGGACTATGGACAATTGGAGGACTGTACTCTTCACAGATGAGAGTAAAGTTAAGTTTTATAGTGATGACAGACGCGTTCGAGTGTGGAGAAGAGAAGGCGAACGTTTTACCAACCCTTGTATCCACGAAACTGATCGGTTTGGGGGGCCCAGTGTTATGGTGTGGGGTGGAATAAGTTCAATGGGTAAAACGGAGCTAGAATTTTAAACGAGGGTACCGTATCCGCTACCAGCTACGTCGAGCGTGTAGTCCGACCTCATATCATTCCCTATGCACAACGAGTGGGCAACAATTTTATTCTAATGCATCATAATGCTCGTGCGCATACGGCTCGCCTAACTCAGAGCACTCTATCTGAAGCCAATATCTCTGTGTTACCATGGCCAGCAATGAGCCCCGATCTCAATCCAATCGAACATATATGGGATCAGTTGAAAAGAAAGATAAAAGAAAATTTTAGTGAAGTGCACAGTCAACAGGAGCTCATAAACGCTTTAAAAATGTGCTGGGAGCAAATACCCCAGGAAAACAACACCCATTTGATTGAAAGTGTCCCAAACAGGCTCAGAGAGTGCATACGTAACCGAGGAGGACCCACCCGTTACTAAAAATACCCCTGTGTAACCAACCATATTTGTTTAATAATAAAAATCTAAATTGTCAAAATTAGTTTTTTAAGGGTAAATTTTCATTTTTCATTTTTATGTGTATTTTTAAGGAAATTAAAGTTTTCTTCATGTTTTGATTGGTTTAAACAATTAATAACCCTTTATCCTCAACATATCTACCCATAAAAAATAATTTTTTTGATCAGTTTTCATTTTCGATGATAAAAACCAAGTGGGCCCTATTTTGTTTTGACTAGTTTATAACAAAAAGAGTGCAAGCCACCAACCGTAGACGCTAATAAGTGAAAAAAAACAGTAAGTGAGTAAGTACTTACTGATTATGGTTCACGCCATTTTCGAATCACTGCTAATATCATTTCGTCATCCAAAGCTCGATACCCTAGTGTATTGCAGCGACTAGTCGCTATACCACAATTTATACAACGATCCATGATGTCGATCAATATCCTATCGGTAGGCCGTTCGTAGAATCCAAAATAACAAGTCCAAGTTCAACGTTTAAACGGGGTTCTCGGTCCAGTATGGTAGCAAGGCAAGGGTCGTAGAAGGAGGAAGATCACAGGTCCGTAGGAAAGCCGGGTCGAGGAATAATTATCAATAAAAAAGTATGAGAGGAAAACAATGGTAAAAATATCCATTATGGACCGTCGATTTAAGGGAAGGCGTGGGACGGGAGGGGGGGGGGGGTGAAGTGCTACCCCCCTGTACCACTCCCACACCGCGGAGCCCCATGGTTATGGAGATATTCAGGTTTAAAGTTTGAGGTTATGTTAGGATAGAACACTAATTTCGATCGATTCATGGGGCGGTTTGGGGCTTAAATCATTATGGCTAACATTAGAAGGAGATCTGGCGCTTTAATGGTCACAGTTCTAACCTAACCTAACCAAAATTGTTTACTGACATAAGAGGGGGGATCTGGCAGATATATATTAGAATTTATAAACATGCTTTATGGCATTAATTAATTGCTCAAAGGGATCCAAATGCTGCATTAGATTTCTTCGCCTCCAGGAATATTCGCACAGCCAGTCTGTGAAATTCTGCTTATTTTGGTGTTGTCTGAATTTTTGTTTTAAGCCCCTCCACTGACTCGCAATACGTTGAGTGTGTGTCCCGTCTGGTGCCACAAATTTATTTGTCGGGTCACTATGATTGACCCGTTTGTGGATATATCCATGTTGAGGAAGGCTCAGGTATGCTCTCCAATAGTCAGTGTGAATAATGGAGCCTTCCTCAACATGTTTTTTAATCAGTGGCACCAACATTTCCGCAGACCTAGCATTATCGGGACACACCTCTAACCGCAAATCATCGTTCCCATCTTCTATCATTCCGATCACCCAATGTCCCTCGAAGTGTCGACCGCGATTATACTTCCTCCTCCCAAATTTGGATTCATCAATTTGTACCACCTTATTAGGGCCACCTATTTTTCCTTGAGCCCTTTGCCCTTCCAGCTCAAAAATTGCTACTGTCTCCCGGCAGTAGCTGTACCAGTCGGCGACAGTGCGTGATGATAGTACAGCTTCATTTGCCAACTCTTTTCTGGCCTGACGATACGTGAGTCCCTCGCTGTACGCATACATAATTTGAAATATTAATGTTAATGACAGGCGTGCATTTTCGAACCATGTCCCAACCAATAGAGCGGGACACAGTTCTCGTCCGACAATTACTTTTCCGGCATCTAAATTTGCCGACTTGCCCGGCTTCTTTGGTCAACGTCATCGGTGACCGGTGGTAGGAACACAGTTTGGTCCTGGGTATGAGCCCTCTCTCCTCCGCAAACTGTATACATTGGTCATGAGACCCAAGTTGGAAAAATATTTTCCTCCAGTTCCACATAGATCTGAAACAAATAAGAAAGTGCTACTTAGTTCATGATATGAACATCAATCCCGACCGGTCCTATCAGACTGGCTGTTATTTTTTTACTATTGTGTCTCGTTCTGCGGGTATGTGATAGGTTAATATAAATACTTCAAACATAATATTTTCCACCTTAACAGACTCAATCAGATATTCTATAAACTATGTGAGTTTTAATCTGCAGAATATCTGATTAGAAGTAACAAATATACAATAATTCGGAACTGACCATAACTCATCCAATTTAGGATTCATCTACTATGTGAGTTTTAATCTGCAGAATATCTGATTAGAAGTAACAAATATACAATAATTCAGAACTGACCTTAA
Organism: Mythimna separata; assembly: GCA_030763345.1. NCBI lineage: Eukaryota > Metazoa > Arthropoda > Insecta > Lepidoptera > Noctuidae > Mythimna > Mythimna separata. Next base: position 10,426,638 of record CM061174.1, on the reverse strand, counting down.
CTCATCCGAGGTAGGATTCATCCTTCTGCCACTTGACCCAGTAGGCCTAGGCAATGCAGGAACATCGTCGTCTTCTTCGTCTTCGTCCTCCGAGATAGCTGGTAAGCTACCAGAAGAGCCAGCTGCTACTCCACTGGGACCAGCAACCGGTTCGTCGACGGCTGACGACACACACGGGAGCACAAGTGGCTCATCTGAGTCCATCACTTGCACTCGCGCAGTAGGCACAACCGGCTCTATTGAGTCCAACACTCGCGCACTACTTATAGGTACTGAAGAGGAGACCGTGACAAGCGGCTCATTAGAGTCCAACACTCGCACTACACTCGACTCTCCAGACACAGACACAGGCACAGAAGAGGAGACCGTGACAAGCGGCTCACTAGAGTCCAACACTTGCACATCACTCGACTCTTCAGACACGGAGGCATAGGGCTTCGGGGACGCCATGGTAGTCATACGAACGCAACTTGCAAGGGCAACAAACGGACGATGACTAACAAGACAACAATAAAACAAAATGGCGTCGCTTCACGTTCCGTTCCTTTCCAAAGTGTAAACGTATATTCGTAATTTTTTGTGTAAAAAGTCATTGTAATTGCTTATTACAGCATGGTTTATTGTCCACATTAATTAAATGACAAATTTGATATGTGAAAATAAAATTATATTAAAAAAATATATCATTTTATTAAAAAAAAATGACAAAGTGAAATGAAACACACCTCCACACTTATAGAAACGTCAAACGTCAACTTTGACATTTACAGTGACAATTTATCTAACCTAAATGTCGTGTTTTTTTCGATTTACATGAAACTTTAAAAATTTATATCTTGAAAAACTGTGAGTCTCCGCACCTTAATATTTTGTAAAAAAGCTTTCTATTTATGAGTACTATCTACAATAAAAACAATGAACTTCCAAATCGACGGTCCATAATGGAAATTTTATCCAAAACAATTAATGACACTCAGAACGCACAAACGATACGAAACGAGTGTCGATCGATGTCATAATAGAGCATGATTGCATGTCAAGTCAGAGTTAGCACAGATTAAAAATACAATAATCGATTAGTAAATGTGAATCGACTAATATTAATTATGTAGATAACTAATTAGTTTTAACTCTTAATACTCTAATTCTAATAGATTTTATTATTTCAGAGGTTATTATATTTATATACAGGAGGCTAAATAAATCATCCGGTGAAAGCATTTTCGTAAATAGTATGAACTCTGTAACGTTAATCGATTACAATTGAATCGATATTTCAATTACTTCGTAACCCAAACATAATTATTGGATTTTTCATTTCCCAGATTGTAAATTGAATTGATTTTTTACAGTATGAAATAGAAAAAAATACCTTTTTTTAAGCCATAATTCAACTTATTACAATTGGGCCCACAAGTCCCAGTCTCCTTTGAAAATACATATAAAACAAGCTCTTTTTCTGAAACTAAGTTATTTAGTCTAAAGATAAATGTTCTAAAAATTAAAAAAATACTGCATGAATAGTATCAATAACAAAAAACTTACCATTTGAATAAAAACTTTGACGGAGCGAAAAAAACTTGCAACGCGTGTTTACCTGTCGTCGGCCATGACACTGGGATGAATGAAATGGATGCGTTCAAAATTTGCCAGAATATAGAAAATAGTTATGGCCGCGTGGTGACACTGTCAGTCTTGTGTTAAAGGTCGCCAAATTCAAAATATCCCGCCTGTGTCGTTTTGTACATATATGTCATTTTGTACGTATTTCCCCTACTTAAAGCTTCTTCTGCTGAAAGCTGTAGTCCAGTCAAATTAGCTCAATTAAGGTAAGAATCTCGGAATTCGAGATACCCAGCTGTAAGTTTGTAAATAGTTGTATATTGACACCCTAAAAGTTGTCTCAAAACCTACATATGGTAGGGTGTACGCAACTATTAAATTTCATGGTCGGGGGTCACAAAAATCGGGTTTTTGCGCTTTTTTTGTAAATATCTCATTTCCTATAGGTTTTTTGCTATTTGTATATTTAACAATATTGTAGAATATAAAATTCTCTACAATTTTTGTTCAGTAAACTTTTTCCTACGGTGAACCGTTTTCGAGATATAGGGCGGAGACCGCGCGGTCACAGCATCACTTTAGGTCAACTGGTGCCTCCGGTGGAAAACGCGCCATATTATAGTTAATGAACTATCGATAAATCAATGATTATAAATATTTGTCTGAATAGTCGTGACTAATCGGAGAAAAATACAAAAAAAAATATCACACAAATATTTTTTAAGTAATAAGTGAAATAACACAAATAAATTCTTTTAAAATTTAGATCTGTTGTGATATTTTCCTCTACCATTACCACAGTTCTTTAAATATTGCTGTTCTTTTTTTTTGTAGCGACAACCTGAATAAAACTGCTATCTACTGCTATTCTTAAAAAAACCAGAATTCCTCTAGATTTTTCATAAAAGTGAATGAAACTTATGTGATTACCCAAATTTATTGAAGATTTTTACTTTTAGCCAACTTTAGCTTGTCCTGGTGTAAAAAAAAGTATGAACACTACTATGGCAAGTTTTTTTAAAAATTGGTGCAACTAATCAAGTTTCCAAAATGGTATACTACTTTATTAAAACCAGCCACAAAAAAATAATATCCATACAAGTTCAAAACAAGAAACTAATTTCTTAAATTTATTGTTAACAGTAATCACTTTTCCTACGTGCCCAAAATAGGTTCTTGCTACAATTTCTATTAATGAATGACATACCCTAGTTATTTACTTTGAAAATTAAAGCAAGATAGAGATATTTAAGTTAAAAAAAGCATAGCATAGTAAGAGAAACTAATTATTCTCAGTAAGTGAGTTCAGTTCAGTACGCACTGCTCCTTTCCATCGTACATCTGTTCACAAGCCCATGCTGGCGACGGCGGACGGCGAGCAATGCGTAAATCGCCATCCTGTCGTCGAATTACCATCCGGATTGCGCTCAAGTCGTCGACGACGCGTAATGATCTATGCGTACTTCAAGAACATTTCAGAAAATCGTAGGCGCCCAGCAGGGTCGAAATCCACTGGGGCCATGGGGTATGTGAAAGGGTACACTGACTGGGGCCATAGAACAAAGGCAAAGAAGGAACAGGAGTGGGCTTTAGTCAGTAAACGTCTGACACGCCAGGTAAGTGTTGTTAAATAAATGAATACTGAATAAAAAGTGGATAGGTTAGGAAAAAAATCATAAAATATAATATAATAGTTAATAAAAATTGACAAATATTTATAATCATTGATTCATCGATAGTATCAACTTATATGGGGCGTTTTCGACCGGAGGAACCAATTGACCTGAAGTGATGCTGTGACCGTGCGCTCTCCGGCCTCTATCTCAAAAACGGTTCACCGTAGGAAAAAGTTTTTATACAAAATTTGTAGAGAATTTTGTATTCTACAATATTGTGAAATATACAAATAGCAAAAAACCTTTAGGAAATGAGATATTTACAAAAAAAGCGCAATAAAACGATTTTTGGGCCCTTTGACCTTGAAATTTCATAGTTGCGTACACGCTACCATATGTAGGTTTTGAGACAACTTTTAGGGTGTCAATATACAACTATTTACAGACTTACAGCTGGGTATCTCGAATTCCGAGGTGAAAGTACTATAATGACTGGACTACTGGGTCATTTGTCGAGCAGTGGCACGTTTTAATGACATGACGTCAACACCTACTTAGTGGCATTTGTGTAGTATAGTTTTAATTATATTGGCCTTTTGTTCGCCAGTCATTCCGTGGATTAAAAAATAAGCTATGGGTAACTTCCAAGGTTCATTCAACGAAACTAAAATAAAAAAAAAATATGCCTTCATAGCTTTAATATTCATATTTTCATTATTTCCACTCCCCATATCTACAATACCTTCATCTTGCAACGTCTTTCTATTAAAACACTGTTGCTGTCTGATTGCCATCTCGTCAGCTATTAATGCACAAATCATATTTTTATCCGATTGATCTCTTTTAGCCTTCAATATCTTAGATGCTTCCTCTGTCAAACCTGGTGAATCATCAACACTTGTATACTATTTTGATAACGTTTTTGGATGAGGAAGGCAACTTTCAAACTTAGTTCTAACATAATTATATGCCTTGGGTGAATAGAAATGTAAGGTCAAACAAAACTTCCTAAATTCTGGAGCATATTTTGTAACAGGTCTCTTGGCACCTTTCAGTTCAGTCAGTTTTTTTTTCATATTCGCGTACAAGTCTGCAGCAAAATATTACTTCTTAAACTATTGTGTATATCGTTATCAATAATATCGCTCTTTCTTTAGCGTTCCGATAATTTGTATAAAGGATGCAATCTTCTTTTTTAAGCTATGCTGTTTGTTTTTTTTTGCCTGAGATTTAATTTTTAAGCTATGCTTCTTTTCGAGCACTATTTCCCGTCGAAAATCACGTCGTAGCTTTGCTTTCTTTGGAGTGTCGAAAATAGAATCAAGATCTGAAAAGGATTTTTCTTCATCTATGTAATTCAATTTTATTTTGTACCTTTACTGTTTTGTCACTGATATTTTCGTCAGGTATATCATTGTTGGGTACTTTGTCAATATCATTTATAATTAAATTATCAGAGGGATCTATACTGGAGCTCACATCATTGTATATACCGGAAGGTCCAGCTTCATTAGAATTACATTTCTGAAACATGTATACCTACTATGAAACTCCAGGTACTATTATTTATTTAGCTATTAGTATCTTTTTAAACCACAACTGTAAGAAAAAAAATTAGACAAACAAAGTTTATAGGAAAATGCACCTTGTTTGGCACTGCTTCCTTTGTAAGTCTACGGCGCCCTATTTTGTTTTATTGGTTTCCATATGGCATCTCCGCGGCTTTTTTTAACGTTTGAATCCCCAACCGGTCCTATGAGACCGCGCTGTTATTGTTTTACTATTGTGTCTCGTTTTGCGGGTATCTAAGTAATTAATGCGATCTATCCATCGATTCCAGATAATAGCATTTGGGTATTCAAAAAAAATAAGATGTTATGTTGATCACCATATTTCACTCGTCAAATAAGTATGTTTAATAAGGGCAGATCATTGAATAGTCAGATAACTTTTATCCGAGGAATAAAAATGGAGGTTAAATCTATGATTTCATACTATTAATGAATGCCAGTAATTAATCATTACTAAAATGTGAACATGAAACGAGACAGATCGAACATGAGGCGAGTCGCTGCGCAGTAACACATTCGAGTATCAGCGGGGGTGCGGGGTGTGGTACTGTGCAGGGAGTAGCGCACTTCAGAGCCGCCATAAAGATTGAATTGGAGTGTACCAAGTAAATTATTCACCTAGCTAATATAATACAATTTTTTATTTGGCATCGGCTTCAAAATCATATAAAGAAAGACTTAATAAATTAATCTTATTAAAATTACTCTTGGCACCTTTGAAATCAGTTTATTGGACCCATTGCAACAATAATCATTAAAATGGGCTCATAAACAAAAAATTATACGCGAACTTCACCTTTTTTGAAATCGAAAAATAATGGTACATCAACTACATAATATAAACGTAACCATAAACCAATGAATATACCCACAAAAAAATGGGTTCGTGGCTTAGGCCCCCAGTGGTCGACGATGTCCGTAAGGATTGAGGAGCCACATCAGATTTTTTAAATTTGATCTCACCATTATTTAGCAGATTATTTTGCAGCACGAATTCTAGATTTAGCAGCAAAATATATCACTAGTTATTTTAATGCAAAGGTGGCTCCTCAATCTAAACGTCTGGATAGAGGAGCCGCCTGAAAACTCGTTAAGTTATGGATGCACATTTATGAAAATTTAGCAGCATTTAGCAGCTATTTAGCACATAACCGTCTAAAAATTTCGCTTCTGTAGCACTAAAATTAAAGAAAATACAATACTTTTAATATGGCTCCTCAATCTAAACGGTGGGTTTCAATCAAGAGGTGAATTTCTATTGGATGTGAGCGATCAATTAATATATTCGACATGTGATCATTTAGCAGGTGTAGTGTTTGTTTTTGCAGTATAGGAATAAACTAGTAAAACAGATAGAATAAAATAGTAGAACACATTTTCTTTGGCTCCTCAATCCTGACGTTCTAATTATATATGTTTGACTGTAGCCACCTGAAATCTCAACGGAATCTAAAGCCAGATATACTAACATTTAGCAGAAATTTCTGCTAAATATACCAGTACAGTTCAGCAATGTACATACTTTAGATTCTGAAAAAACCATCATTAACTATTTTCTTGTAAATTCAGTGTGTAGGGTGACCACATTTTGGGGTACCTACAAATTAATATTTCACTTACGTACGTGCATACACACAATAATATTTCAAATCTGACACAAAACCTAAGTCAATCCGCCAAAAGCGACTGAATAATGTTGCCAATTAAATTGAAAAAAAAAAACTCCAGCGCTTTCATTAGTCGCACTCTATCAAACTGCACTTAATTCTCAGTCACTGCACGATATTATTATCCCCATAATTTAATTATGATGACAGATATGATAATTAACTTTATAATTTAAGAAATCCAAGTTAGTTATTTATTTCGTACATTAAGGATTGAGAACAAAATCATGTCGCATATATGGACCAAAATGCTAAACGTAAACATTTACCTATATAAAAAAAAAGTTATAAAATAACAATATTAACTTCTGTTACTTAATTATAAATCCTATGGCACAATTATAAACTTTAATATCGTTTGCGTTATATTTGTATTTAAGCACTTCTATATTTAGATAGTAAGTAGAATCAGTCAATTTAAAAATGACATTAGAAATTCAAACGTCATTTTTAAATGTATTCAAAATTATTTATTCCAAAATTAAATCTAATTGTATGTAATAAGGTTTAAAATAAAGTGTCAACAATGGTGTTTTTTTTTTGTTAGCCTGTTCTGTCGCACTCATGTTTCAGGGTTGGTACCCTTTGTGTTAGTTTGTTTATATTTTTTTACTAGACTGATGTAATTTATAAAACTTAGAACAGAGTTTTAATTATTATTTACTATCGAAAATACTTTCTTTTTTGTTCAAGTTGCAAATATTAACTTACTGGCTTAAATAATTTAAGGAGTTTTAATATTTTAATGGTTTTCTTTAAATTTGTTTATCTACATATAAATAAAACGTACCCCCAAAATGTGGTCACCCTACACACTGAATTTACAAGAAAATAGTTAATGATGGTTTTTTCAGAATCTAAAGTATGTACATTGCTGAACTGTACTGGTATATTTAGCAGAAATTTCTGCTAAATGTTAGTATATCTGGCTTTAGATTCCGTTGAGATTTCAGGTGGCTACAGTCAAACATATATAATTAGAACGTCAGGATTGAGGAGCCAAAGAAAATGTGTTCTACTATTTTATTCTATCTGTTTTACTATTTTATTCCTATACTACAAAAACAAACACTACACCTGCTAAATGATCATATGTCAAATATATTAATTGATCGCTCACATCCAATAGAAATTCACCTCTTGATTGAAACCCACCGTTTAGATTGAGGAGCCATATTAAAAGTATTGTATTTTCTTTAATTTTAGTGCTACAGAAGCGAAATTTTTAGACGGTTATGTGCTAAATAGCTGCTAAATGCTGCTAAATTTTCATAAATGTGCATCCATAACTTAACGAGTTTTCAGGTGGCTCCTCAATCCAGACGTTTAGATTGAGGAGCCACCTTTGCATTAAAATAACTAGTGATATATTTTGCTGCTAAATCTAGAATTCGTGCTGCAAAATAATCTGCACTGCTGCTAAATAATGGTGAGATCAAATTTAAAAAATCTGATGTGGCTCCTCAATCCTTACGGACATTGGTCGACGCACCTGTGGCCGACGCCCCAGGTGCGTCAGTCAGGATACGATTAATTTAATTCAAAGTAATTTTTGATCAAATGTACTGTCAGGCACAAAAATTGTTTTACAAAAATATTAAATGTACTTATATTGATTGTAAATATATGCATAACATTAAATCGTAATTATATTTATTACATAGAATATATTTACATATTAAACGAATAAATGACTTAATAGATATATATACAAACTAAAGATAAAAGTATTTACAAACCTATATATATACAAAAAAAAAGAAAAAAAAACATAGCAATGCTTTTATATTAGAGGTATGTTTTGCAAAGCGGGTCAGATACGCCCAACGACCTTTAAAACTTAAAAATAGTATACAAGCAAAATTATCTCTTTTCATTATGCAAGTTACATTATTACTTTTTAGGACGTAGAACTGTCACATATGGGCGGATTTGTTCTAAAAACGTGATTGTGCTATTTTTTTTTGTTTTCATACTATTCAGTTAAATTGGCATTCATTTTTTCATTCTTTCTTGTGTTCTTTCTTTATTATGTCTTATTAATTTATCTGGTTTTTCGGTTGGATCTAGTTTTAACAGTTTTATTATTAAATCCTCGCGATAGTCAATAAATTCATAACTCTTAGCATTATCTAAATTACGATATTTCTTATAAATATAAAAACTGTTCCAAACTGCTAGGTCTAGAATATGGAACAGTACCTTCTTGTACCACTTCACTGTCTTGCTAGGAGATGAATAGTATGAGACCATTTGGTCTGAACGGTCAATACCTGACATATATTTATTGTAAACTAGCAGCCCGTCCCGGCTTCGCACGGGGTAGACAATTATTTATTTTTGGAAGTTTTCCCGTCAAATGACTACCCTACATATCCTACACTACCCTACACTACCTTACACTACCCTACACTACCCTACACTACCCTACACTACCCTACACTACCCTACACTACCCTACACTACCCTACACTACCCTACACTACCCTACACTACCCTACTTTACCTAACTTTTTTTTTTTTAGATTTAAACTATCCTATCTCTCAAGTTGGATCGAACTGCACATGGTGTGCGAATTTTATTATAATCGGTTAAGTGGTTAAGGAGTCCATTGAGGACAGACATTGGGACACGAGATTTATATATATTAAGATAGAGACTTCCAGTGGTTTAACTTTAGTTTGACCGTGTCTATTGTGATCATTGATTATTTTAGGATGGGTTAGGGTTTTTTTTTTTTCTGGAATCATCAGAATGACTTCCCCCGCTCTTGGGCGGAACGGGAGGGCGTGTCAGACTCTTACTGACTAAACCCCTACCCCGTTCCTTCGTTGCCTTCGTTCTGGGGGGGACTCGGTGTCAACCTTTAGGAATACCACGTGTTCCCCCCAGAGGCTTCGGCCCTGCCGGGCCCCTACAGTTTGCTGACATCTCCTCGAGGCGCGCGTGGAACAGAACGCGCCGTTGATGACTGGGCTCGGTCCAGATTATTTCCAGACTGCCGGACAGCGAGCTAAACAGTGCTCGCCGTCCGCGAACCCGCGCCTACGGTGGTCGGAAATCGGGATCCCGAGATCTCGGCGGCGGCGGCGTGAGGACCGTTCCCTCACGCGCTCGCGGTCAGCAGCCTCCTTCACGAGCATTACTGCTTCGCAGAAGGAGGCGACCGCATGCCAACCCTCCTCGCTCCGGACCATGGCCTGAACCAGGGCCCGGCGCGAGAGGTCGCCGCTCCCGATAGCCTCCACGAGGACACGGCGGTGCTCCGCCCAAGCGGGGCACACTTCTACCGTGTCCTCCGGGCGGTCCACACAGTGGCGACACCCGGGTGTCCTCTCCTGCTTGATTCGATGCAAGAACCTCCCGAACTTACCGTGTCCGGTGAGGACCTGCGTCATACGGAAAGAGAGGACGCCGCACGTACGGCAAAACGATCGGTTTACGACGACAAAAATATTTGTAACGAAATTTTTTTACATTTAATTATTTAAATGGCTTGAGTGGCTATTACCTATACTAAGCAGTTTGACGTGTTCTAACTCAACCTACGGACTTATAATTACTGACTTTTAATATATTGAAATTTTATTTCAATATTAAATTTTTGCATTGAAATAAAACAACTCAAAATAAATCTTAAGCTTTGTATTATTAAAAAAAAATCTTCTTCGTCATCGTCTTCCTCATTCTGATCTTTACCTAAATATGTTGGCATCGTGAGCATATTTTTAATTATATCATTAAAACCTTTCATTGGTTTTTTTTTCACTGGTCGATGTTCACTTATCAGGGGATCAGAGTTAATGCATAACCAGTGTAAAATGTCCGTGTTGATATTAACTCTGGAAGTTTTTCGTGAGTGCATTAGTCGTATGTTTTTGTATTCCTTTTGAAAAGCTTCCAATACGCCTTCGGATAGCTGACCCACAGGCAAAGGTAGCTGACTTATGATGTCGCTGCTGTGGATCAGTAATTTATGTACTGACGCACTCATCTTGTACCATCCATAAAGTTCAACGCATTTTTTTGCTGTTTCCGTGCAATATGGTTTGTAAGTGTTAATGTTGATATAATGACAACTGGAAATTATCTTCAAAATATTTGAAAACCTTTCTATTAAGTTTTTATCAATTCCAGTAATATCAGCAACTATCTCTAGATTTTCAAAAAATTTCCGTGCCGTGTTGCCATCATTTGTGTTTCCACCTCCTTGCTTAGGTTGGTCTACTACTAAACTCATCTTCTCGTAAAACAGGTCAGTAATATATTTCTTCTTTTACTTGATTCTTCAATGTAGTGCCCCTAGCTTGCCATTGTTTAATATCAATTTTATATGCTATATGCAAAAGATATTCGAAACACCTTAGATAGGCATGTAAAATAGATATGCCTGTACTTATAGGCAGAAACATCGCAGGATCGTTGTAAGACCTTATCCAAGTTGTTTATGTCCTTCGGAGTTACGTTAAAAATGTTGTATGCCTGAGACGATGCAGTTTGTGTAAGGACATTGCATGTTTTGCCATCCATCATTGTACAAATTGGAATATGCTTAAATGTGACAATTTTTTCTTGGAGGCTTACTGTTGTTGATGTAACAGCTCGCAGCTGTTGTTCAGTAGCATGGAATTCTTGTTTTATGGTCTGATTTGTTTCTTTAATTAACTTGTAACCAATAGGGCGACACCACTTTGTCGATGACGGACTGGGGTTTTTCCAAAATATAATTGTTTCTTCTTCATGGAGTATAGAAACTTCAAGAGGAACAATAGTGCTTAATATAATATTTTAATCGGAGTACTTTGGACTGTCTGCAAAGTGCTGTTTATAAATGCTGTGCCCACCACTACCATCCAGCCCCCACTTATAGTAAAGGGCCATCCAAAATACGCGCCTACATGTTTCTTTGAAATAAAACAAACTATTTGCAATTTTTTTAAGCTGTTTGTTTTATTAAAAGTATTATCCATTACAATTATAAGTGGAATAGAATATCATTCAAATGTCCACCATGACTGCGTCTGCAGGCATCATCCGAATATCGAAATTTTCAATGACTTTCCGACATGTTGCTGGTGTTATTTCACGAATTGCAACTTGAATGTTGATTTTTAGATCATTAATTGTTTGTGGCTTGTTAGCATACACACGATTTTTCAAAAAACCCCAAAAAAAAATCCAATGGTGTTAGATCACATGACCTTGGAGGCCAATTGAAATCTGCATTTCGTGAAATTACACGTTGAGGAAATTTTGATCGCAAAAACGTAATGTTTTCTCGAGTTGTGTGACATGTAGCACCGTCTTGCTGGAAATAGAAGTCAGACACATCAATATGACTCAACTGTGTCCATAAAGTCTCTCAACATTGATTGGCATCGCTCAGCATTCACAGTAACAGCATTTCCAGCATCATCTTCGAAGAAAAATGGCCCAATGATTCCATTTGCCCAAAATGCACACCAAACAGTAACTTTTTGTGGGTGTAGAGATTTTTCATGAATAACACGTCCTCGTGTTGTTCATGAAAAATCTCTGTGTGTTCATCACCCCAGATACGACAATTTTGCTTATTGACGAATCCATCCATCGTGAAATGAGCTTCGTCACTAAACAAAAAATCACGAATTTTGCGATGGGTATTTTTCAAAGAACGCCCATTTTCATAATAACTTTGAATGATGTAAACGCGTTGTTGCAATGTGTACCTGTCCATGGTTAAAATTGTACTACCTTCTAATAAAAAAAAATGCTTATGTCATTTGAAAAGATGTCACGTGTAAAAATTATATAGTGCGGACATCTAGGCGTCACATTTGGATGACCCAATATATATCTATTTCGGATACTTCTGGAGGAAGATAAAGAGAAATAACTTCTTGTTGCACTTCATATAATCTTCGGACTGTGTGATCAAGTAAGTTTTGCATAGGAATCCTGGCTTCGATCTCCGTAACCGTAATATTTTCGGGGTAGCAAGTTTGCTTTATCTGGAAGATTTGATTATAAGCAGGGTATATATTAGCACCTCTAGCTTTAGCTCCTCTTTGTATTTTTATATAATCTTCTTTTGTCATACTAGTATCAACAATAAGAGCTAGCGCTTCCACTGGTGTATATGGTGTGCAAGAGGGCTTGTTGCTTTTTGACTGCTGCATTCGTTTCAAACTTCTTGGTGACGGCTCTAGGGCTAATTTCATCACTTTAGCAGCTTTGCGTTTTCCCGATACAACTAAGCTGGATTCAGTTGCAAACGAAAGTTATTCCGGAGAAAGACCTTTCACAAGAGTTTGCACAGCTCTTTGTTTAGAACGCAGCGATGTGATCCCAAAATCCTTCTTTGGTCGTCCTGAAACCGGTTTCTTACTATGCGTCTGTTGGTGTCCTTGTATGTTCGGCATTTTGAACTCCTCGTTTAACCAATCGTGATGATTTTTAATCAATCGGTCATGGATGCGATGGCATTGTTTCCATTTTGCAAATAACTTTGCAACAAACACTTTCATTTTCAATTTGACCGATTTTTCAAAGTCTTCACCATATTTTACAATGCTTAATTTGTTCAAAATATACACTTGAGAGCGAAAAAATCGCACATGGCTTGTAATTTAGTTTAATGCTGATATTCCCTTAAATCTAAAGATAAGGAGTATAAATTATTAAGCAAAATTAAAGCATACAAGGTTAACTTTACAAAAATACAAAATTAAGATCATTGACCTTCACGTAATTCACAAAAATCAACCATACATCCAATTCCCCAAATTCACTCATTCGCATTTCTCAACTTACACCTTTACCCAAAGCTACAAAAAGGGTATTTTTTTTAATTTTTACTCTGTTCCCGTAAACGCGATAACGTCTCAATTGGAAACAGACGAATTTACTGGAAAAATATGGATACCACGCCCGCAGAAGCTGTTCAAGTTATTACCTTGCCCAAAACAGGCCATAAAACAAATGAAGTTGCTCGACAGCCATAATTGGGCCGTTTCCCTGATCTTCGGGTATACCAAAGGTTTCAAGAGACCAGTAGGTACATTCGGCGACCAGGACCTGGCCAGTGGCGCATAGGATCAGGGCGTGATGATCGCTTTGTTTTAACAAGTACTTTGAGAAATTGCCTATCGAACGCGATTGAACTGAGATAAAAGGTTTTAGAAGTTTGCAATGTCAGTATAAATCAGCGGACAATTAGAAAAGGACTGGATGAAGCAGATCTGACTGCATATCATCCAGTAATTGGTACCAAACTGACCACAGCTCCCCGAAAAGCCCGGCGACAATTTATCATGGATCACTTAAATTACGTCTTTGACTATTGGCCAGCTATGGCGTTTTCTGATAAGTGTAGAATGACTTACATGACCATGATGGACGCCTTAGGATCTACAGAAAGTCATCAGGTAAATTTTATCAATGCTACATAAGAAGTCATGTTGCTTTTCGAGGCGTTTAGGGGTGGCATAAGTTATACAGTAAAACTAACTTGTATTCATACACTGGAGCTAATACCAGCCCGATATCGAGAGGGTCGATGGCTTCACGTTACTTCAAAAAAATGCTCGGAGAATCTGTGAAACTGCTGGTGTAGCTTATTGGTTAAAAAAAATTCTTAACGCACGACAATACCAGATCGCATGTCGCTAGAACAGTTTTTCACTACATGAAAAACTTTGAAATCATCGCGATAGTCAGGTCTGTGCGTAGTTCTGATCTTAATCCAATTGAACACATCTGGAATGATCTTAAAAGAAGAGTTATAGCAAAAAACTCCTTTCTTCGCGACTCCAAGAGCGTCAATTTATCATTGACGAGGTGTGGAAGGTTATACCATACAACTTCATGGTAAAATTAATACGGTCCATGAGACATCGATTAACAGCTGTAATTAAGGCTAAGAGAGGGAATACACTTTATAAATTAACTGGTTAACCAAGAATTTTAAGTTTAACTCTCATTCTCTCTTAAGCAAAATTTGGTAATTTTACCCTTATGTTGGATATTGTGCTCTAAAACTTTTCAAGGGTATTTTTTTACACTGTATTTCATATCATTAGAAAGATAATGAAATGGACTTTAAACGTGTGTATGCATTTCTTTCAAAATCTTTTCATATTCATGACAAAATCTGCCTTAACATAACAAGTCATGATGTGCGATTTTATTGCTCTCGAGTGTACTTAAATAAATGTTCAATACATTTAGGCACAGAAAATTTTAAAAAACTTTCACTTTTTAGAACATAATACAATTCGAGCCTTTTAATACTTCGCATTTCCACGTTATCACTTCGACTACCTGAAACAAAAACAACGAATACTCAGAGATGTGTACATATGTGCAGCTAAAACAGTTTCCTCGTAATAACAACAATCAGAGTTATTGATAGTAAACAAATTTAAACCGGTACTCGTCGGAACTTTTTTAGAAAAGCTTCCACGAATTATTTTTCTACAGCAAAACAAGATTATTGTAAGTCTATTTTAATTTAGATTATTCTCTATGTTTAAAGTGTTGAAACAACTCAATAATAGGTTTAAAATGAAGTACTTACTACATGGTAATGGATCCATATTAAAAAACCAAATTTCACTTCAAAACAACTGCACATCTACACAACGTATTCGCACCGAGTTTAGTAAAATACTGACGGCACGCCTAACAACGAATAATAGCGGCATTTGTAAACGGGTCTCGCTCGCAAAAAAAAGTCTTTTGTTGATTTTTGACCATTGAAGGATAGAGAACACCATACGTAAGTAATTAGCGTATTTCAATGATTTTTTTTTAATGCTTTTGTCGTCGTAAATCGATCGTTTTGCCTTACGTGCGCCGTGACCTCTTTCCAACCACTCCTCAAAGAGGGGCCTAATCGCCTCAATGACGGCGTGCCCAGCACCGGGTTGCGACAGTCGCTGTCGCCATGCCACCCTGAGATCCCGCCGGAACTCTGTCCGCCATGGAGTTTCGCCCCGGCGTTGCATCTCCACGCGCAAATCGTGCATGCGTGCAAGGACTGTTGCCTCCAGATCCCACGGTGGCAGGCCAGCGAGGAGGCTCGCCGCTTCGCAGGAGATCGTGTGACCGCACCATCCGGATGGCCATGACCCTCTGGCAAGCGTGCAGCTTGGCCGCCGGTCGCTTACCTAGCGACCGACGGCGCCCAAACCGGCGCCCCGTAAAGGGCAGGATGGGTTAGGGTGGTAATCATGTATACAGGTCTTGTCAACCCATTTGAACACGTACACTTTATTTTTTCTAGCCCAAACATGCTGTCCTTTTTTAAGTTTTTTAGTAACTACTTCTTTAGGATTATCTTTCCTGTTTGACCTTAAAGTTCCATTGATATGTGTTTTTAAATCTAATAGTTTTTCAGACAAGGGCCCCGAATTATAATAATTATCCATAAAGAGATTGTGACCTTTCAACATAATTATACGGCCTCATTAGGCGAAGACCGAGTTTTTCTGTTTTCTTTCCTTTATCAGAAGGATCATCAGTCTTCCCAGCATACATCATTATATTAAGAACATATCCTTCTGCAGTCGTCAACTCGTTTTGCGTCAAAAATTTTATTCCATATCGTGCTTTTTTGCCTTTCATGTACTGCCTGAACTTAATTTTTTCTAATTTAAATCGTCACTTACGGGATATCTTCCGTGATTTTTCATTATTTTGAGTTCCCGATATTTCGACGCTGTTGCAAGCGCCATGATCGCGGGGAAGATATCCCGTAAGTGACAATTTAAATTGTGAAACAAACCGTGATAGCCTAAAACAGTGTTTAATTTTTCCTTTAAACAACAGTAACGATTCATCTAACGAAAGCTCTGTTTCAGATTTGTAACAATGTTTAAACACTTGACACATCTTATTTATAAAATTATCGATCTTAGCACTTCCTTTTGCATTTAAGTCTGAAGCGTAAAGACATCTTAGTATTTGTTCGAATGTTCTTTGTGACATAGTATAAGGAAATATTGGATGATAATAAAGAACGTCTGAATAAGTGAACAATTTTCGTTTTTTAGGTATAGATATTTGTCCTTGTAATAAACAAAGTCCTAGAAATTTAAGAAATTCATCTTCGTCAACATCCCTGAACGAGTATATCTATGACTATGTCGCGTCATTGGTCTGTTTTTATTGCATAGAGCCTCACCATATTTATTTGTATATTCAATAAGTGGCCTAATAATATGAGATGGAAATAATTGTCTGAATACATCTAGAACCGAAGTATTGTCATCAATATGAAACTGGACGCCTGTTGATGTAGAATCGAAATTGAATTCTGGGATATCTAGGGTTGCAACAGCGTCGAAATATCGGGAACTCAAAATAAACATAAATCACGGAAGATATCCCGAAAGTGACAATTTAAATTATCTAGGGTTGCCATAATTTCTGAGAACCAAAACGGGACCTTTTCTTTTCCGATACCTACCCAAAACTTATATTCATACTTATCACACATTCAACGCCGACACGGGGCTTTCCAACTACAGTACGCGTCAAATAACTATGCCGCTCTGAAGCTAGGCTTTCCTAACAACGGCGCAGGTACTATCGCGTAAAAAGTGTTCACTGACGTGAACATTTTTAAATTGTTTTATTTTATCATGAAAATAAATAGTGTATTTTTTTATTCACCTGATTTATATATCTAAGAAAAGGAGAAAGAAAGAAAATGCGTTCGTTCGTAATTATAAGAATAAATAACAGAAAACAACAAACTTAAAACAGGTAGATAATAATTATACGCGTAGCACTTTTCGCATCGACGATCGTACGGTACTGTGCGAGCGGAACACAAGCTGGTATCGGACGTATACGAGCGACTGAGATAGAAACATAACACTGAGGTTCGTTTATTGCATCGTTAGCCACGCATGCGCAGTGCTGTTTTTTTTTTTCGTAAAATTGATTACTGCGCAGTGATTTGTAGCCAACTTCAGAGCGGCAAAGTTAGTTGAAGCGAACTGTACACCATACCTACATGAGCTAGCTAGCTATGTTATGAGCCCGCATGTATGTGTACCTATCTAACTACACGGCAAGTGGAAACAAATTACACACGTGTTTTTAACAGACTTCAAAAAAGGAGATTCTCAGTTTGACCTGTGTGTTTGTATGTTTGTCGGCGCCTATCACCTCTATTGTAGTATTTTGTCAAAATACGGGACAAATACGGTACATGTAGTAATACGGGACGGGATGATCAAATACGGTGACAGTCCCGTATATACGGGACGTATGGCAACCCTAGGGATATCTAATGTTGTGTGTTCCCAATTTACAGCTGTAGTTGGTGTAACGGGCCTGTTATGCCTTTCCGGTACATTGCTTGGGCCTGGTTCTGGGTCTTGCATTGGTATATTCGAACTATAATCACGCTCCTGTTGCTCTTCAACTATTTGCGTAGTATTACATCGGAGTACTGATTCCGATTGCACAGATTCACACAAAGTAATACAATCATCGTGATTTCGTGAAACATTTTCAATGAGTGTCACATCTTGACATTCGTCAGAATCAGACAGTAGAGATTCGGTTTGGTTCACATCAGATAATGACGATGAACTCGAACTAGAAGTACGATTATGCATTGGAGCTGTACTTACGGGTTTAGATTTAATAGAAGAACGATTACGACGACATAACCTGCTGCCCTTTACAAGAAGTATTGCTGTCACTGTGTGAAATTATATCAAATTCATGTTAGTTATGACATTATTTGTTCTTCAAAAACATGCGGATACTTATACCAAGTAAGTGTAAAAAAGAAAGGACAATGGGCATGAGCATTATTGTAGGAGCTATGTCCCAACCCACTATGGGCTGTAAATCGAGCTTCATAGTCATTTAAATCTTTTCGCTTTTATTTTATTTTTTTGCTTGTGATAAGCTTCTAATGCCTTCAGCAGTCATGAATATATATAAGGAATATCATTTTATAGGTAAACTAAATTACAAAAAATAAATTTAAAAAAATTTGTATGGGGCCAAAGTAATATATCCAAATATCTTCAAAACCGCTGTCTTAACTGTTATATCCTTACAAATGGCTGTTCTACGAATTATTTGACATTTTTTGGTGTATTTTATATAACGGTGACAACTGCGGTTTTTTAATAAAAAATATATACGTTATATAAAAAATGGTTGAACTAAAATTTGAACTTACATCGGGTCCAATGGGTTTATAAACTTGAAACTGTGCAGAGAGGTGTCTGTATTTTAGAGAAACACTACTACATTAGCAAAATTAAGAAATATTAAAACAATTTATTACTGTTATGTTTTTTACTAATAATTTCCATTTAAATTTGTCTAAGGGGCCTCTGCGACTTGGGTTCGGCCCCTCGTACGCCTTCCAAAGGACCGGGGTCCATGGTCTCGAGAATAGCTAAGAACTAAATAATAATGAAGTTAGGTAAGTAATTAAAATATATATAGGTCTATCTACATTTATATAATAAGATATACATACATAGATATACGTTTAAATTACGTTTCAAAATCATTATCAGAATCAGAAGACTCAGAGTCAGGATCTAAATGAGAAACATCACAAAATTCGAAATCGCTCTCCTGAAATTTCAACAAATCGAGGGTCTCGTTGAAAAGCTCTTGCTTTTTTTTCGAACTCATCTTGGGTCTTGTTGCAGAAATAATTGGATCTGATGAAAGAAGTAGCATGTTGAGGATATCTTCATTCGAATTTTGTCTGCTTTTCTTTCGCGAATTATGTTCCCTAAATCTACGAAAGTCTTTGTTGCGTGACTCGGACGCTTCCTCTGATAGGCTCCCGATTGGCATAATTGCGTTACTGGGAATAATATCTGCCCCGTGTATTAGCAATTTGTGCACTGTAGCAGGCATATGGTACCAATTGTAAAGTTCCACATACCTAACAGCTGTCTGGTACGCATATTCTTTAAATTTTACAGCGTCAATATCTTGCCCAGAGGTAACTGCCTGTAAAATCACTGCAAGTCTACGAATTAACTGTTCGTCTAGCCCAGTGATCACTGCAGTTCTTTCAGGAAACTCGAAAAATCTTCTGGCTGTATTGCCATCATTCGTTGTTCCGGATCCTTGTTTGACAATATCTATCAAAAGGTTTAGCTCAGCTTTGCAACGATCTTGTATAACTTTTTTTCTTGCTTGTAACACAAGTTTGTCATCATCTCCTCGTACTTCCCATTTCTTGAGGTCAAGCCTATAAGCTATATGCAAAAGGCATTCCATGGTATTGATACGAGCGTGTAATGTTGACAGTCCAAATTTATAGAGATCGACAGACACTGGTCATTCCTTCACAGAATCCAATTTATTCATGTCTGAAGGTTTTGCTAAACAAAGGTAGCAGCTAGAACTTGATTTTGCATCTGATAGGTAGGTGCAAATCTTTCCATCAATCATAGTAATCATTAACTTATGGTTGACTACATTAGTTCCGCAATCTGAAGGGCGAAGTGCCTTTATGTCGTCTTCCATCTGCTTTTGATGTTCAGTAACAACAAAATGACTTTCTTTCATGAATATGAATTGCACTGGACGGCAATATGAAGATGAGCATGGCCTTGAATTTATCCAAATAGTATCTTCGTCACATGTGATTTTAAGTGGTACCAGGGAAGTCATGAAAACACTTGAATCGTCTTGATCACCACTCATACTCTGCTTGTATCTACTTTGATTAGAAGCACCATCGAATCCCCACTTGCATATCATAGTCAAACATTTGTCATTTATAACTTCAGGCAAACTTTCTATGATTCTTTGCGCTGTTTTGTCAAGCAAACCTTGCAATGTGATCTTGGCTGAATAATCTGTCACGGTGATTGTTGCCTGTGGGGGATAGCACTGTAATTTTGAATTCTGTACTTTGTAATAAGAAGGATATACATCTTTTGCACCTTCTCGCATGGCTGTTTCCCTCAAAGTAACATATTGCCATTTCGAAAGCTTTAAATAAAGAAGTAGACCCAGCGCTTTTTCGGGCGAAAACACAGGTTTTGATGGTTTTTTAATAATTTCCATAAATTTGACAGCTGCTTCAGGGTTTTTCAGCATATACTCAATTACAGTTACAATACTTCCCTGACCTTGTTCTCTCAATTGAACTGCAGTTGCATATGCTAATTCAGTGCTATCGCGACCTTTCTGGTCCATTGTTCTTCTCTTTTTCTGCTGACTACTTAGGTCTTCAAAAGGTTTTCGAGGTGTTGATTTTCTCTTTGTCATCGTTCCAACCGATGATGTTGTTGATGTCGAAGGTTCAGGTTCAGGACAGCTTGTTTCAGAACTTTCAACTGTTGTTCGTAAACAACTAGGCCAGTCGATGTTTGCTTCAAGCCACGTTCCGTAATGTTTTTTAAAATCCGTGAAGTTCCTTTGGGATTTTTTCCATCTCATCATTGCAGCTCTCGTGAATTTGAGGCAAAATATTTTCAAAGTCAAACTGTCTTCATCAGAAAGACTATGATTTAGGCGAGAAACCACTGTATCAAACAATTTGTCACTATCATTCTTCTTACCAGATTTTTTTAATATGACAAACAAATCTAGGTTTGTAGCAAGGCCCTCCATACTACACTTAAATATTAACGTGAATGATTGAAATGCTCAAAATGAACTAAGTAATAGAATAAACTGCAGCTCTATTTATATGCAATATTGGGCTTAACAACCCTCATTAATGTTATAATATTTACCTTAACTACCCTCATTAATATCATAATACTAATTACAGTAATTTATGTCATCAATTAGATAATTCCTAATAGGTTAACGATCATACAATACAGTGTTAAAAAGGAGTTCTTAGAATGCGTAGTTAAATTATCACTTAATTTTATTTTCTCGATGCTTATTTTGCTAATGTAGTGTTTCCCTAAAATACAGACACCTCTCTGCAAAATTTCAAGTTTATAAACCCATTGGTCCCGATGTAAGTTCAAATTTTAGTTCAACCATTTTTCATATAACGTATATATTTTTTATTAAAAAACCGCAGTTGTCACCGTTATATAAAATACACCAAAAAATGTCAAATAATTTGTAGAACAGCTATCTGTAAGGATATAACAGTTAAGACAGCGGTTTTGAAGATATTTGGATTTATTACTTTGGTCCCATACAATTTTTTTAAAATTTATTTTTTATAATTTAGTTTACCTATGAAATTATATTCCTTGTATATATTCATGACTGCTGAAGGCATTAGAAGCTTATCACAAACAAAAAAATAAAAGCGAAAAGATTTAAATGACTATGAAACTCGATTTACAGCCCACAGTGCAACCGTTGTAACAAGTTGCGACTAGTATAAACATGTTCAATTAAGCTTTTTTATAATCAATATGCTAAGTTTTTACTGTAACTGCGTGCAGGTCAAAAGTTACTGGGCTTCAAGTGAAGAAAAGGTTTTTGTTTTAAATAATGCTTTAATCTTACTTTATCACACTTTGCGTTACATGTAAACATAATCTATAATAATTGTACAGTAATCACAGGCAGTAGTAGTTATTTTTTTGCCTTTATTAACAACGGCGCAGTTGAAAATATGTAAATAACGAAGGAAATAATACAATTCTTTCCTTTGTTATAATTTATATATTTTCAAATTCATAAATAATAAAGGAATATAACCCTTACGTTAGAGTATACCTTAAACATATGCAAATCGTTTAAAGGTACTTTTAATAGTGATTATTATCTATGATAACTTCATCTAAAAATGTCGCGGGTAACAATATGCTTGGCTGGTGTCTAGCCCAGTCAAGGTACCAAATGATACTCATTATGTGAGCACAAGTACCTACTGTTCTTTTTTCCGTTAAACATGAGTAATAGTAATGGGCAACTGCTTTTCTCACGGTGTCTGCTCTATTTTTTATCAAAATATACGAGTAATAAATTTTACCCGATACATGCCGCGGTTTTATGCGCCCCCTCAACAATACCTTCTGAAGTATTTATGTTGGTATCGTACTAGGTTAGGAATAGCTCCTATGCATATTTCAATTGTGTACATGCCATTTCTTACGTGTTCACTCAAATAAGAGCGGGCAAGTTTTATTTGGTAACTGCCAAGTGAAATTAATAAAAGTTCTACTTCTGTTAGTTCAGGAAACTGTAATAATGCATTGTCATCCGAGGTTATGATACGAAACGAAGCTCGCTGTCGATTTATATTATTTTCAATGACATAGTCACCTAGGCTGTTGGCCATATGGATCCTCTCATTCAAAACTTGTAGGATATCATTAGCTCGAGGATGGTCTTTTAACGGCTCTCTAAATGTATTTAAAAGAGCAGCAGCAATGCGTATATCAACGAACATATGTGTCATTGCTCTATTAAAATATTCTTGTCTAAATATTTTAAAATCACGCTTAATCCATGCACCCGTTTATCACCTCCACCACCCATCTCACGATTGTAACTAATCTAGATTTATTTGCCTCTTCCGTTCTCAGTTGGCTTTCGTTTCTAAGTTTTGTTGGAGGCATGTGGGCTTAGTAGCCCCAAGTTTCTATAGTTGGGATTGAATCCCTAAAACCTCTTTGGTCCCAGACAAAAGAGAAAAGTTCAAAAGGATCAGTTGTCATTAGTGTTGGCCCTGGTTGCTCGTTGTAAATTTCTTGGACACCTGTAAAAGTTTGAAAATCACATGACCAGCTGGCACCATCCGCCAATGCTGGAGGAACTTCTTCTTTTTCTTGAATGTCATCGTCATTTGACTCCAAAATTTGACGAATAGTCTCGTCAGAATACTCTTCATCGTCGCTCTCCTCGCTTCCCGAATCAATAGCCAATGCTTCTGCAAGATCCGCGGGTAAAATATCAGCGAAATTTTAAACAATGCAAAAGTCTTTATTTACTTTTACTAAATCAACATATAAAATAAACATATGACATTTTAGAAAAAATATAATAACTTTGGAAAAATTAGATCTGAATAGGAATTATAGTTACTACATATTATAATATACCTATTTACTATTAGTTCAACATATAATCGATTGATTGATTGATATATACTTTATTGTACACCTCAAAAACCATTTTACAAGGAGCTTAAAATTAGTACGGTGTTACAATGGGCGGTCTTATCGCTAACAGCGATTTTTTACAGACAACCTTTGGATGGAATTGACAGAGAAGGGGAAAAGATACGCAGGTAGTTTGCGGTGTACTATTTACATATATACAATACATAACTAATATATATATACAACGTGTAACGGAATAAACGCAAGACCTCAGACACCCCAATTAGAAAATTAAATTATTTATTTTATTTTATTTTATGTATATTAGGAAAACTTACAGCTAACATATTAGAGTAAAACATTACCCATAGGTAAAAGAGAGCCAATTACAAGTTTCCACTTATATAAACTTATAGAACTAAAGAAACATCTGTAATTCGATTTACCTAAAGAACGCTATGTTTTTTTTATAAAATAGTTGTCCTAGCTGGACGCATAATATTTGAGCATACTACTGTATCCCTACGCACACACTCATAGCGCACACTCGTGCGCGTGCCTACGTAACATGTAGGTAGGAATAGAAAGCAATGCATGTAAGCTTAGGTATGTATCTTCACGTTTAATGGCCGAATATTACGTACCTAGCTGATATTAGTAAGTTGTGTTATTACCCTATTATATATTGTTGCCAGCCTTTGCCCAGCTGTGGGACAGTATAGGCTAAATAAAAAAAATAAAAAAATATTGTTAGTTGCCTAACTAGTAAAATAATGATTTCATCTTTCCATCATACTTACAGGCTTTTTTTATGGTGGGAAAAATCATCTAATGACGAATCCCGCTCTTGGGCGGAGCGAGAGACAGTGTCAGACTCTTACTGACTAAACGACCCACCCCGTTCCAACGTTGCCTTTCGCACTGGGTCCAGGCCTTCTTTTCAGAAAAAGAACCCGGGCCCCAGCTGGCTTCGACCAACGACCATACAGTCACTAGACGCCTAATACTCGATCTATAGCACGAAAACAATTCTGTCAACATGCTGAGGTGCGGGGAAACGGGGTACTGCGTGCTGATTGGCCCTTTCAAGGTCATTGCATTTCTCTAGGGATGAGACAGGTTTTAAATCAAACATGAAAGTATCGATAATTTTTTAATTGTATTTAATAAAATACGTATTTACAAACATAACTTGCACTTAAGTATCTTCTTTATTCTGAATATGATTTAATCATGTAGAATAATTCAAAAATAAATACAAACAATATTTTAAAATTATTTCCGTAATAAAATTATTCTAAGATGTTTGAAGTCTTTGGTGAGGATTATCTAAATTGAATGCTGCGCGCGATGTGATAGAGTTGTGGTGAGCTAATTCGGGACTCTCGGGACTGGCATGGCGTACTTTTTTAGGTTTTATTCAATTTTAGATAAACAATACAATAAAGTTTATTCTATCTTATACCTTGTTCACAAGAATTAGCAGATCTTATCAATTCCGAAATAGGTA
This sequence comes from Mythimna separata, assembly GCA_030763345.1. Classification (NCBI taxonomy): domain Eukaryota; kingdom Metazoa; phylum Arthropoda; class Insecta; order Lepidoptera; family Noctuidae; genus Mythimna; species Mythimna separata. Next base: position 10,401,701 of record CM061174.1, on the reverse strand, counting down.
GTGTGTAGGATGCACAGTTAGCGCACACACAGTATATAAGAAATAATATATTTTCATGAGCAAAAAGTAAGTGAGAAAAAAGTAAAAAATGGCAGTCATGGGACTGTCATGTATCTTCTTCTTCTTCTTCCTGCCCTTATCCCAAATTATGGGACTGTCATGTATATTTATGCATATTTTATTAGTCATTTAACATTGATCGAATTGCTTTCGAAAGAAAAATCGAAATTCAGGACGCATGCGGTAAGCGTAAAAAAAACAATTTCGAGTAAAAAACAATCTCAAGTGACGCAAATCTGTTTCTGTTACTAAAAATCGCTCGATGTGGCTAAAGAAGTTATATAATTTGATGATTGATAGAAAAATAAAATACAATAACCACTGTCTTGAACAACTATAATTTAAAAACATTATTAAAACATAAAAAAACATAAAACCTAAAACATTATAAAAACATTATTACATTATAAAAACCACCACTAATCATTTTTGAAATGTATTAACTTTGTATAAATTCTACGAACAGTATGTTTGTGCTGAGATGATTTTGTAAGAAAAGCTAGCCTTGTGGAAATATATTTGTGCATAATACTCATTGACAAATCCACTACATGATTGGTTACTTCAGAGTGGAATTGATGATGACTTATATTAGGAAATAACTCCTCGCCAATAAAACTGCTTAAGGTTTTATTGACCAGGACATCAGTTTTACGTTTTTGGTTTTTGGCAATTTTTTCGAGGTATGCTTTAATTGTCATTTCAGAACGACGACAAATTTTAACAACATCTGGTGAAGGATATATCAGACCACCTTTGTCTCTGTAAGCTATAAGACTACTTTGATCATTATGTAAGGAAACTAAAGCTCCAATGCATGTCTTACATTTTAAATGTTTGATTAACGAACTAGACACGAAACCCGCAATGTACTCTACTGCCCTTTCTGCAAAAATAGACAAAGTAATCCTTTCAAGGGCACGGTTTAAGTCATCACGACTTTCAGGTTCATCAGTGCTAACATCTTATTTGTCATCCAAAGTAGTTGTCAAATTAATTCTACTCAATGCTGATGAACAGTTTAAAATGGATATATGTTCCAAAGGAACGCAGTTGCCAGTAGAGACGTCCGTTAACTCCATGTGGATCAGTATTTTTTTATATATAGTTTCGAATAGTCTCGGAGTAGGATTGTCATTACTACCACCGTGTGATCTTATATTGGCAAAAAACAGTTCTATATGATCTTGAGAAATCTTGTTGAAAGGTATATATTTAATAGGAGAATTATTATTACTTAGTACATAACACTGTGAATTGCGACACAAAACCCTATGAACCCTGTGTAACGTGGCGAATTAATAAGCTTTATAGTCCTGTCTTTTAAGTTAACCTTTAAATTAAGAATGTATTTTTTGCATTCCTCTAGTCTGTTTAAAACATTAGGTGCGTTATCTTTATTAAGAGCTCGTTTAAAGCCGTAACCGTGAACTCTTGAGTCCAGTATGTCAAACAAATCATTAATAATCAGTAACATTTCTACAGTGGCGTCGACGTCCTGAAATTGTTTAAGCTGTAGTTCTGATTTGCAAAATTTCAAAGCTGTTGCCACACTACGGCTAAACAACTGGGCAGCCAGTTTAACTTTCATCACGTTTTGCTTAAATTGTATGTGGGAGAGTCTTAATTTATTTGCCAAGTGGAATTGTTCCCTATCCTGGATGTTGTAAAGTAATTCAGTGTATTCCCACTTAATCAAACCTCCGTCATTATTTTTAAATTCCCTATAATATTCAAATGCATTCCGCACTAATTTTAACATATGAACTGGATCAAAAAAAATAAATACATGATTGTTAGTTATCGGATGAGGAAAAGAAGTCTTAATGTTTTTTTCCAACAAACTACACCCTAATAATTTGAACATAGCAATGTTTGCAGAACATCCATCAAAAGTTACAGCTTTAATAGTAACATCGTTTTGATGACACATTGATATGGCCTGCAAAACAAGATTTTGTTTTTGTTCCGCATTAGTGCCGTTCGTCAAAAAGTATCCTATGGGTACCTTGAAGCGTTTATTTAGCCCAACAACAAGTAGAACCAACGCTTCAGTGCATTCGCTGGAGCAGTCAGTTTGAATTTCTGCACCAAAGTCTACATAGCCGAAAGTGCGCTGTGTCGCAGGAACGAATTCAACTTTAGACTTAATTTTGATTTCGTCGAACACTAAAGTTGCCATTAGTTCTCCATGGCATTGGGCAGCTTTATTTTTAAGAGCGTTAAAAGCCTCTATTGTAAACCCATCTACTGTTTGGTACCATTTACTTAATGTCTTAACGGATGGTAGACACGTTTGGAATGTTTTTCTTACATATTTATATGCCTTAGCGGAATAAAAATTTAAAGTAAGGGCAAACGTTCTTAATTCTGGCGAATATTTTTTTCTGATGGTAGCACCTTTCTTATTTGACTGCATTATTTGTCTTTTGACAAGTTCTCTATTTGTTACACCAATTTTTCTGAGTATATCTGCGTTACATGAATTAATTAGTTTTTGGTTCTCGAGCTCTTTAATAATGCTTTTGAGGGAAACTAGTCTTTTTCGCATGTAGCGTGCTTTTTCTCTTAAATTTTTTATTTTTTTGCAGGACTTTTTCGGATAACTCTATAATTCTTCGACATAATCGTTTTTTTACCGGCGCGCGGCGTAGCATAATCCGATGGACTTCCAGGAAAACGTTTCTTAGTTTTCGGAGTTGCAAAATATGGCGGCGATTTCAAGACACTATTTATTTATTTATTTATTTATTTAACAATTTCCTGTTAATTTTGGTGACATCAAAGGAGATCCAGTAGGCCTAGACGTGCTGGGTATTGGGACATCTGAGTGATCAGTGTTACTCTGAAAAGTAAAATAATAATACTTTTTAATGCCTTGTCATACTTTGCCGGGAATTAAAATCGAGAAATGATGTATCATACATACATATAAACGGCTACAAAACTACTTTTAGCCTAGAAAACGAAAAAAAAAAACAATTATAATGATTAAACTCACCAATAAAGGCAAAAACTTAGTTGGTACTGCTGAACTTTGTAGGCGGCGACGGTTTCTCATGGGCATAAAACAATCTTCGGTAAAATGACGTGAACATATTACACTGTACGTAGATGGAATCCAGTTCTCTCGCTTGGTTGCAACTACCCATTTCTTTTTTAATTCAGGATCGTTTGGGTATCTAAAATGAATCGTTAAAATTTCACAATTTATTAGCTATAGCTGTTGTAATTTTTAATTATTAACAAATTTTTTTTTGCTTATTTAAATAGTTATAGGCATTTTTTTGTTTTCTCGATAACACAGGTGATCATAAGATTTGGAACATCACTAATTATGTTTATTTAAAATCGAGGAAAAGAGATGGCGAAAAAACTACTTTAAAAAGAAAGAGATGCAATCATAAAAGACATCAACGCGCGCTACTCGAAAGTGCTCTTCATACAATTATGACCAGTTTAAGATGAACTCCGAAAAATAATGTCAGAAAATTAATCTTATTTAGATTATGGAATTATTAACTTACCGATGAAATGTGATACCGTCTTTCAGGAAACTTGAAGGCCGGCTTTTTTTATCACACCAACGTACTGTACACGGGGCCATATTATGTCTATTTTCTCGAATTTTTCAAAGGTGTAGTGTGGAAGTGTTTACAGCTCACAGGTGTGGTTGAAACTAATTCGAACTTTGCGAGTGACTACACTTATAAGACCTATAGCCCTAATGTGTTGACAGACATCGGTCGCCTGTTATTAGACGTCTAGTGGTTGTTTGGTCGTTGGCTTCGACCCTATTACAGGGTCCCTACGTTTTTCGGACAACTCCTCGAGGCGCGCGGGAACAGTGCGTGCCGTCGACGACTGGGCTTGGTCCGGAATCTTACCAGACGTGACGACCGAACGGCGAACTACCCATTGCTCGCCGTCCGCACACTTACTACTTCGAACTTAGAACTTCGAATAATTCAGTTCAACTACGGATAGCTAAGAAAATATTTTTAAATTGAGCAACCTTTCATCCCACTGCGATTTATCAGTACGGCAATACCTAAAGTCAGACATGTCACGCGTCTTTTAACCGATTTCGCGATATTACCACCTACTCGTCAGTGTGTTTACATTTTTAGGGTTCCGTACCAAGAGGATAAAATTGTCCCTGTTGTTAAGACTTCGCTGTTGCCGCTATAAAAAGAAATACTAAAAACGAAATAAAATTAATATTTAAATGGGTTATTCATACAAAAAACGTGAATTTTTGGCGGTTTTTTGTCGATAATGATACGGAATCCTTCGTGCGCGAGTCCAACTCGCACTTGGCCGGTTTTATTATTACGTAGGTATAAAACATATTCAGTGTTTAAAAGATTTCAATCATTTATGTATTTACAGTAGTAAAATCGTATTACGAAGGTGCATACCTGAGCTATTTACACTAAATACTTCTTCTTCGTCCTCTTTTTAAAAGATTTTCAAAATGTCCACCACCTTGCTCGATACACATTATTGCACGTTTTCTTAAGTTAATTTTTAATTTGTTAAGCATTTCAGTTTCACTTTAACAAACGCGAGTTCAATTTTATGTTTGAGGTCATTTATACTGGTTGCTTCGTTTACATACACTAGCGATTTTATTCGACCCCACAAAAAAAAGTCCAACGGTGTTAGATCGGCAGATGCCGTCGAACGTTCCACGTGAAATGCGCGGGAGCTCCATCATGTTGGTAAAACACGGGTCGTCGTAACAACGAGAGAGGGACCTCCTCCAATAACTGAGGCAATATCTCTTGCAAGAAGTGTAGGTAGTATCTCCAGTCAACCTCGGTAAAAACACAGGGCCGAGTATGTGTGTACCTACAACTCCCGCCCACACGTTCACGGAGAACCTGGGCTGAAATGAGTCTACACGACATGCATGTGGATTTTCGTGCCTCCACAAATGCTTGTTATGTTGGTTGTAAATACCAACTCGTGTGAAGGTGCTCTCGTCCGTCCAGATGATGTTTCGTTGCCAGTTTTCCAACAACCATCTACAAAATTGGAGTCGTGGCAAGTAGTCAGTCGGCATTAGCTCCTGACAACGTCGTAGATGGAAGGGGTGTTCGCCATCAGCACGTAACGTTCTCCACACGTACATGTGGCTGCAGTCAAACAACGGCGCTGCTTCCCTCGTGCTGCTCTCTGGATGTTCATCGAAATAATCGAGAATGTTTTCCTGCAAACGAGTAGAGCGTACATACGTCCCTCTATCCAAGGCCGTGTTAGGACGAAACGTACCGAAGTCCTCAGGCGCTGAGTTGCACCTAGCATTGTCCTGGCGCTCACTCTGGTACCATGTCGTTCATTGAAGACTCGACACGCTAACTCCACATTATCGTCGCAACGAGCCAGTGTCCTCACCATCTCAGTGTACTGGATATTGCTGTACCGGAAAGCCATCGCGCGCGCAAACAACAACAAAATTGCGTAATTCACTTGTCGGTTGCCGGCGAATGACTAATTTGGCGGCACGTGCGCCGGCGGCATATCAAACAAATGCGGCAACTCAAAGGGCTAAATCAGTAAATTATTGCAACTCGCTCTTTCATATTGATTTAGCGTTTGCAAAAAACGTACCTTTGATTTTCTAATATTTTGTCATTTCTCAACAAAATATTGTGAATGCGAAATTACAAATTCAGTAATGAATTTAAAAAAGCTTTATTGCTTTGAGATAAGTTTGAAATTTCCTAAAATGATGTTTTTATTTAACTAGCTTATCTAAATGTAAAAACCTACGTTTGTGTGTAGGTAAGGATAGAAATGATATTTTTATTTTTAAAAATTCGGTTGTGCAGTTAAGTAAGACGTATTGCTTGGAAATAAAGACTAATCTTTCTTAAATTAAATATTTTACCTTTCGCACACTATCATACTTTATTCTAAAATGTATTGATTTTTTTACGTGTGTGTATGGATGAATATTAAGCGATCTACAAATTCAGCCGTGCATTTTTATGGGCTTTTATTACTTTGAGCTAAGGCTTATAATTCCCTAAATAAAATATTAAATTACGTGGGTTTTACGCAGTGGTCCTAATTAAGATTAAATGAAGGATATTTCTGGAGAAAATTAACACATATAAATAATGATGGGAATCGATTCACAGAAGCCGATTCTGAGCAAACTACTTTCAGGTCTTGCGTTTATTCTGTTACATGTTGTATAAGTATGTATATTTTTGATAAAATAACAACATTTTAGGTAAGTATTTATCACAGTTTTTGTTATTATTAATATAGATACATATTTACATCCAACTGTTATCCAGGTTTTAATAACTACACTTGAGAGCAAAAAAATCGCACATGGCTTGTAATTTGGTTTAATGCTGATATCCCCTTAAATCTAAAGAAATGGAGTATAAACTATTAAGCAAAATTAAAGCATACAAGGTTAACTTTACAAAAACACAAAATTAAGATCATTGACCTTCACGTAATTCACAAAAATCAACCATACACCCAATTCCCCAAATTCACTCATTCGCATTTCATAACTTTCACCTTTACCCAAAGCTACGAAAAGGGTATTTTTTTAATTTTTACTCTGTTTCTGTCAATGCGATAACGTCTCAATTAGAAACAGACGAATTTATTGGAAAAATATGGATACCACGCCCGCAGAAGCTGTTCAAGTTATTACCTTGCCCAAAACAGGTCATAAAACAAATGAAGTTGCTAGACAGCCAAAATTGGGCCGTTTCCCTGATCTTCGGGTATACCAAAGGTTTCAAGAGACCAGTAGGTACATTCGGCGACCAGGACCTGGCCGGTGGCGCACAGGATCAGGGCGTGATTCTCGCTTTGTTTTAACAAGTACTTTGAGAAATTGGCTATCGAACGCGATTGAACTGAAACAAAAGCTTTTAGAAGTTTGTAATGTCAGTATAAATCAGCGGACTTTTAGAATAGGACTGGACGAAGCAGGTCTGACTGCATATCATCCAGCAATTGGTACCAAACTGACCACAGCTCCCCGACAAGCCCGGCGACAATTTATCACGGATCACTTAAATTACGTGTATGACTATTGGCCGGCTGTGGTCTTTTCTTTCGGCCTTAGGATTTACAGAAAGTCATCAGGCTAATTTTATCAATGCTACATAAGAAATCATGTTGCTTTTCGAGGCGTTTAGGGGTGGCATAAGTTATACGGTAAAACTAACTTGTATTCATACACTGGAGCTAATACCTGCCCGATATCGAGAGGGTTAATGGGTTCACATTACACCAAAAAAATGCTCGGGGAATCTGTGAAGCTACTGGTGTAGCTTATTGGTAAAAAAAAAAACTTAACGCACGACAATACCAGATCGCATGTCGCGAGAACAGTTTTTCACTACATGGAAAACTTTGAAATCATCGCGATAGTAAGGTCTGTGCGTAGTTCTGATCTTAATCCAATTGAACACATCTGGAATGATCTTAAAAGAAGAGTTACAGCAAAAAACTTGTTTCTTCGCGACTCCAAGAGCGTCAATTTATCATTGACGAGGTGTGGGAGGTTATACCATAAAACTCCATGGTAAAATTAAAACGGTCCATGAAACATGGATTAACAGCTGTAATTAAGGCTAAGAGAGGGAATACACTTTATTAATAAACTGGTTAACCAAGAATTTTAAGTTTGACTCTCATTCTCTCTTAAGCAAAATTTGGTAATTTTACCCTTATGTTGGATATTGTGCTCTAAAACTTTTCGAGGGTATTTTTTTACACTGTATTTCATATCATTAGAAAGATAATGAAATGGTCTTTAAACCTGTGTATGCATTTCTTTCAAAATCTTTTCATATTCATGACAAAATCTGCCTTAACATAACAAGTTATGATGTGCGATTTTATTGCTCTCGAGTGTAGATAACTATTCGTCTATCATTATAGTAGATAGCATTTCTGCTGGCAGATTAAATACGGTGTGACGACCTTTCCCCATATACCAAATAATTGAGACTATATGCGCACAACTTCCAATTGTACGCGCCCCTGTTAAGCATGTGCAGTAAGTACCACTGCTCAATGGCATTTCTGCCAGTTTCATTACGGTTTATTAATATGTAACTATAGTAAACGCGTGACCTAACGTGTCTAGATTGTATGCGTCCTCTGATCAGCCATACATTACTTTGTCGAATGCTATATCTTGACAAGTCTTGCAGTTGGTTATCTCAGAATAGTTCTATATAATATATTCCGTTCCGAAAATGTTCCGCACAATAAGATTTGGCTAGTTTAATGTGGTAGGTTCCCAAAGCAAACAATATGATGTCATCATCAGTCAACTGAGGAAACTCTTCAAGCTGTGGCATATTGGCATCCATGGTCACAAAGTTAACTCTTTGCCTATTAAGGTTTTTGCCTTCGACATAATTATGCAAGAGGTTCGGTTCATTCATATGAGTTCGGATTATTTGAAGGAACTCAGTCGCAAGCCTGTGGTCTGTAGCGACACGATAATGTGCGTTTATGAACGGTGCGGAAATCAGCAAACATATTTGGTAATGCTCGGTTAAAATACGTCTGTTTTAATAGTTTGAATCTGTTTTTAAATTTCCCATTCACTGCCTCTACAACCCATCTGCATACAGTCACTAGACGAGAGTCATTTGCTTGTGTTGTCGATAATTGAGTAGCGTTCCTATCCTTAGTTGGTGGCATGTAAGCTTCATATTCAAGGGATTCAATATCGGTAATACTGTCCCTGAATCCCCTGTAAAAAAAAAGGCGTCCCCTCTGTGCAGTAACCAATGCAGCAGATTCTCTTCGTCATTCATTATTTTTTGCATTATAGTTGCATCTGATGTCGTTGCTGGGAATGGGCCATGTATCCATCGCTGCTAATTAGAATGAATGGTTTTAATAAGTTACGGAACTTGTGGAGACTAACTTTTCCTCTGGAACAAGAAATTCGTGCTTTTTCCGATGTACACACAGGTTGCATCTGCGATAATAATTAATTTTGTATTTTCTTCATTTCCGAAAATATTTTTTGGTAAAAATAGGTTTCTGTTCAGAAGCTCTTCCCTGGAAATATGGTCTAGGCCAAGATGTCTTGGAACTGTTATAAGGCCGACCCCGTTTGTCTTTTTAAAAAAGGCAATTATTTAACTTATACCACTTTAATCACCACAGACACAGATACACGAATTTTAACACTTAATTTAGGCAATATCTCTCTTAAGAGCTCCCTAATTTTGGGCACAATAGGTTACGCGGCGGCGTCCAGAATCTCACTAACTAATTAATGCATATTATTTCCATGCACTAGGTAAAAATGCAACATCAGCATGTTTGTAAAGGAAAAATACATTGATTAATAATAAAAGCTGATTTGATTTAGCACGATATTTTACACTACAGGTAATAAATTGTGACAGCTTAGGTTGTCAAGTGCCCATTTTAACGTTCCGTTTTACAGTTTATCGAATTTGAGGTTAGAAATTTATTTCGTAAATTTTTCGAAAATTAGGCATTACCTTGTGAAAAGAGTGGTATTGTTATAATCGGGAACCCAAGCCCTACCAGTTTTGACCATTTTCAGTCCCCAAATCCTGCGACCCGAAACTAAAGTCAAGCCGTAACTCCAGTCCAAAACTGAAGTTCACTGCCATTCAAAATCAAATCTTAATCTTTTATTGGTTGCTTGTATTAACATATTCGACATGTCACTAAGCTAAAAAGGAAGCGTTAAAATTATGTGTAACGTTTACATTATCCAGTAACTCCTCGAACTCATTGTTATTTAAATATTCTTCGCATATTCGCGAACTTGGTGGAATATATAATCGATAATGGCAAACTAGATGTAGCTTGATTGACACAGGTACTCGTCTCAGATTTTCGTGTCTACATTGCCTATATATACAGGCATTTGAAGTATTTGGTGCTCTTACGTAATCACAAACATAGAATTCATGTGTATCTTCCTCTGGACTGTCCTGACGATCTTGAGTTTCTGCAACATTGAGAGGTTCTTGATTGTCAGCATCGATTTGGAGCTCTGGTTCTGGACCTTCGACAACCAAGGGAACGTCTTCACGGTGATGTTGACGAATAGCATTGTTGGCTCTCTGCCAGCATCTATGACATACTGCCATGACGTTATTGAATAATATCTGCAAAGGAAATATGTTATTTAGTTATAAATGTTATAATTTAAGGCAAAAAACAATAGGACACCTACTACAAATAAGAACTTAAATATTAAGGCAAGTACTAGTGAGCATAAAATATTTCAAGCTTTCAATGAAATAAAATATCAAAAGGTTGACATGTTTTTTGGACCTTGTAAACACTTTTGAAATAAATATTTGAGATAAAAAATAATGTTATTGTTTGTAACATGGTGACCCCAAAACTTTTTGACCAATCCTGAATCTAACAAAATTGTCTAAGCCTTATCCATTATCGTCCTGTTCATTCTTTCTGCCACACCATTCATCTCAGGATTGTAAGCAATTGTGTATTGAATCATTATACCACTCTCATCACAAAATTGTTGTAATTCTTTTGAAGTATATTCACCACCATTATCTGATCTAAGTTAAAGTAAGTTAGCATTGAAATAATTTGTAACATAATAATAATAACTTTTAAATTTATCACATACTTCAGACTTTTCTTTTAATAGATATATCATAGTAAAATGTGTATAGTCGTCAATATATGTTAAGAAATATCTATAGCCTTCCCTAGATACAGGAGATATAGGTCCACACACATCTGTGTGTACCAATTCCAACGGTGCTTTAGCTCTATGGTCTAACCGATTAAATGGTTTTCTTGCCATTTTACTTAATACACATGGTTCACACAGCGAATTCTCATTTATTGACTCCAGTTTCTCACTAATCCATATACTAAATTTTTATTAAAAAGCAAACTTAAATTCTTTAATCCTAAATGTCCAAAACGTCTATGCCACAGCTGCACTACCTCTTCATCATTTTTATTTGACACAAAATTACATGAATTAAAATTTGGTTCCATTTCAATAGTGTACAATGACCCTTCAGTATTTCCTATCATAATTAAATCATTAAAATAATAAACTCTAACCTTACTTTGTGAAAATTCAGCATGCATATTATGGTTTCCTAATTTAGATACAGACAGCATTTTTTTTCTCAGTTCCGGTACATAATATACATTTTTAATAGTACAGTTTATTGACTTTTTACCTACAAAACATTTCGCTCTTATATTACCAATGCCTACTGCATTTAATACAACACCGGCCTTTGCCGCAGCAATGATCTTTGGAACTGTCAAGTCTACATACTCTGTAAATAAGTCTTTTCTATTTATTAAATGATCTGATGATCCTGAGTCTACATACCAAATTATTATTCTCTTTATTATTTGCCCAAAGCTCCTCGTTACTTCTGCCTGTCATGAATGTCATATCATTTTCTTTTTCTGCTGCAAATGCATGATTATTATTTCCTCGACCTTGTCCTGTTCCTCTCCATCCACGTCCTCGTCTGTTACTTCGTCCTTGTCCTCATCTATAATAACTTCGGCATTGACAGTAAAATGTAATTAATTTTTATCTTCGTCGGACAAGACGGCTCCCGCATCGGCCAGTTCAAAGAACATGCCCATGCAGCTAAAATGTTTTGCCAAGGATGTTTTTTCATTAAACATAGTTTCTGTAAGCTTTCTTCTTAAAAATAGTTTTCCCTGCGTACCTTTTTTCATAAAATTAGCTTCCAGACGTTTAACCATATTATACGCTGTATTTTCGTTTCGAATGTATTCCAAATGTTTGTCCACCATACTTTTTGTTTTCGCATTCATATTCCGTCAATAAACATTTTATTCTGAATATCCAAGTCGCAAACCCCGTCCCATCAAATTGTATTATATTGTACGCTTTGCACTCCGCCATGTTGATCACGTATAATTTTCAACGCAATAATTATGACCATCAGCATTAAACACTTTCTTTGTTTTTCAACCACGGTCTGCAACCACTGTTGGGGATTTCATTAATTTTATATTGGAATAAAAGTCTTTTCTATTTAAACTCGTTATTATTTTACGGACACATATAAATTGCATATTTATCGCAGCACAGACAAGAAGAAGCCACAGATAAAAAACATTTTTTTTCTATTTTAAATCCTTAATTATCTATGGCTTGGAAGATAGGACATTGCTCCACATTCATCAGAAATCTCTTTGATCCACGTTTGTACGCTAGCGAGTTCAGCGCTAGCAAGTTTATTATTACAACTCATGGTAGAGGTACAGGTCAACTGACAGTGGGGATAGCGGTACAAGGGAGGGCGTCATAAGACGTTGTGAGTTTGTGTGTGCTACCTTTGCATGTCTGGGTACATAACTAGAAAGAGGTTTACTTTTTCGGTCATGCGGCGGTTTTGGCTTGTAAAATCGAACGTGTTGCGGCGCTAAGTAGATGTGCCATAGGAATTTGCTCTTAAAATTGACGTCTAAAGACGTTCCGTCAAAATACGACAATCTATAGAGGACGTTGTATGACGTTATGCCATTTCAAAATTTTTGTAACACGACGTTGTAAGACGTTGCTAACGCGAACGTGTTAATTTTGCCAATTTCAGCTACATTACAAAAAAAAGCCTTAGCGATTGCTCTCAAATCTTTGTTTTTATTGCTAAAGTTGTCAGATATTGATTAAATGCTTGTGTTGCAATTGCACGAACACTGCAATTTTATAAAACGAAATAACAAAAATAAACTATATTAAAACAAAAGCAAAGAAGAAACACGAAGTAAGAAAAATGAACTATTTTAAAATTAGAAAAGTCACTAAAATTGCACGAAAGTGTACTGTAGCCGAATGACACGCGAGAGTCCAATAGACGACGAGCATCGACTGACGAACCAATCGCGTGCAGCCTGGGCGCCCTTTAGCCAGCTTTCAGGGAGCCTTCTTCATTCCGCCAAAGAGACCGAAAAATTAACTACTGCGCACTGTGCAAGTGTCAGTTTGTGCTTACGACTCATGCCGGTTACTGTACACGCGCCTCAAAAAGGTCCGCTCGCGTGGGCTACCTTTGTAGCCCATTTAAAATTGTAACATAGCTAAAGATAATGGTTTTATTTTAAAATAAAACACATTTATTGTTATTGATGACATGACTTTCTTTTATTTTTTTGAGATCTATCAACTTTTGGTTATTTTTTTTTTTTAATAAAAATACTATTTTTCATTGCACGTAGGACGAATTAAAATTTGGTGATCACTACATATACGCCTGTAGCATTTTGAGCAAGTTTTCCTTGTGCTGCGATCGCGTACTCTGCTTCAAAACGCACAGCCTGTAACCCCGCCATGAATAGGTATACTTCCTTGTTGAGGAGCTTCCGACAGGTTTAACAATAGTTTGGCTTTTGTTTTGATGCTTCTTGGAACATTATCCTTATAAACACGTTCTAAAATTAAGGGGTCACAAACTCGATATCCAAAGAATAAAGAAAAATGCGTCTGATAATATTTTCATTGAATTATTCAGTTGATGAATAACTAGACCATTTATAGCGGCAATATGCAAATAATTTAAAAAATAATTAAGAGGCCAACGCCTTCTATTTCTAGATAGAGGTCATATTGACGTCCTGTCTACAATATCCACCCCACACTTGGAATGATTGTATAAAGTTATGATTTCAGGCTTCTTTTTTTCGCCGGTAGTAGGATCGATTGCTTCACCGTGGTGCATTGTTGACAACAATAATACTGTTTTTAAACGGTTTTATTTACCTCACCCCGTTTGTTTTATTTATTATTTTATTTTTAATACGTCATAAATCGTTATTAAGTTGGTACGGAACCCTCGGTGCGCGAGTCCGACTCACACTTGCCCGGTTTTTTTTCAAAAGCTGCAATGTCACTGGATAACTGGTAAACCATTTATCCAACGTAACATTGTATCCCATATTTATAAGTGGCTCAGTAATCTATTGGTTACACGTTACTTTGTTGGATACACGAATGGGCCTTCTGGTTGTTCCCCACAATAAACTTCAAAGTTGTAAATATACGGGCATTTCGTGTCCACTACCATAAATATTTTTATTCCAAATTTTGCCGGTTTATTGGGTAGATACATAATGAAACCACATCGACCTCTAAATGCTACGAGTTGTTCATCCAACGTCATGTGTTCACTTGGCGTATAATATTCTAAGCAATGGTTTCTCATCTTCTCAATAAAGTTCCTTATGGAAGCAAGCTTTTCAATTTCTTGTATTTAAGGGCGATCGCGGATTTCATCAAAACGCAAAAATCGTCCCAAAAGTCTTTAACATTTTGACGATCTGATCTATTGGCTCCGATTACTATAAGTAAACCTAAAAACGCTCTCATTTCAGCGAGAGTCGTAGGCTTCGAATCGCGATCTCTTTGGTATGTAGTCTTTATCGTATTTATATATATATATTTATACAATTTACCAAGGATTCAAAAACATCAGTGTCAAAGAATAACTCGAAACATTGAAGGGTTGTGCTGGCTGATAGTTTTTTTGATGAAAATGCAAAATACGAACTGAGCAAAACAAATATTTTAATACTTAAACTTCTTACAACAGTTTTTGACAAGTGACAAGGACAAGTTTCTAGAAGACGTAGATTATAAAAATTAGTGTTGCAATTTTACAAACACTACCTTTTGATCCTAAAGGTCTTTGTATATTGTAAGAACGTACCATTCTTGCAGGAAAGGGACGTTTCGTCCATTCTGTTTCATTTCGTGACTTATAAGTGGCTAAATCTGCAAGCGGTACCCTGTCATCCGAATCACTGATATTTGTTCAGCAATCTCATCATTTTCCACATCTTCTTGCTGACTTCTCTTCTAGCCATCCCAACAAGTTTTCTTTCATTCTGCGTTCCATATTTCCGATCTATTTATAAAATATCAACAAAAAGTAAGTTAACAGTACATACAACATTAGTATTTTTATTCTGCCCAGAATCCTGTTCTGTATTCAGAATAAAAAAATAAGATGCTTAATATTAGATGCAGCAAGATTCATAATATGATAAAATAAACATGAAGCTATTTGATTAGCTCCTCTGCCACTAATTCCCTCATGCCACATAAAACAATATACTTTATTGTGAGTACAGTCCCTTAATGTTAAATCTTAAGTCCACAATGCACGCTTATAAAATGCAGCCCCAGTTTTAAGGTATGGGGTCGGCAAACATTGCTGCAAATCGAATGATAGAACTGCGATCCTCCTTTTCAATAGAGTCCGGTCTTGTGATTTTTGATCATAAATAGTTTCTGCTCTTCTTTGATGCTCTTCCAAAAGTTTTCAGTGTTTTCCTTTTCTAAACCTTCACAAAACTTCATTTTCCTATTTAAAGTATCACATTTCACTCACGTGTCAACATAATATTATGGTGTTTTGAAAGATAAGTTTTTGGCCCGGAAAACCCATGAGAGACGGTCAGTGATACCGGATTTTCATTATCCTCACAGTAAGATTTGTACATATCTTGCAGGGTCAGATGGGGCGGTAAAAATTTTTTGTTTGTCTTAGAACGACCATAATGGCTCTCATATACTGGAAATTATAATATATGTGTTTTCACGTTTTCTAACCTCTCATTGTCTTTGGTTATAGCGCAAGGTGATCAGATGCAGTAAAACATCCCATACGTGTAATATTGACAAAATACAAAATGCTATTCATAAACATGTAACATCCTTGAAACGGGCAGTTTGTAAGGATTTTGGTTCTGCTCAAGAAATTTACGAACAAAAAACCATTAAATTTAAACAACATAATCCCGATGCTATTGAGTTCCCATCTTTTAAATCAATAAAAGATACACTATATCGGTCCCGTAAAAAATTTTTGAATACGAATAAATTATAGCACACTTGCATTGAAAACCCCCTCCCCCACGACGCAAGGAGGGGGGGGGGCATTGAAAACATAAAAATACCAGATGCATTGGCAAATTTTTTTTAGTTTGTGAAGATGGACAAACGGAAAAAAATATTAGTGTTTGCTACAAAAATAAGTAGAAAAATAATAACCACTGCAAATTGTTATTACGCCGATGGTACCTTTTGTGCAGCACCAAGTCCTTTTTACCAGTTATACATATGTATTGCACGTTGACTTAAATTCTGACAAATCGACGACGAACATGGTTCCAGTTGTTTATGCACTGCTCCTGAACAAAATACAAGGAACCTATGAGCGTTTTTACAGCATAGTACGTTATGAATTGGGTGTCCAAATTAAAAAATTCAAAAGTGATTACGAGCTAGCGCAGTTAAACGCAGTGAAATCAATTTTCCCAAACGCTCAAGTAACCGGCTGCTACCGGCATTTTAATGCCGCTGTATGGAAGCAGTCCAAACATCTTAAATTACTGTACACTGCGGAAGGGCGCAATACAGCTAGGTTGAGCACCATACTGCCGCTGGTACCATGACATTACATACCAGAAGCGTGGCGTTACATTGTGGAGAATGCGCCAAATAATAACGCGATGAGGCTTTTTCAATTATATTTTCAGAACCAGTGGTATCCAAAAATGTCACCATCAATATTGAGCTGTGCAGGGCAAAGACACCGCACTACAAACGCTCTCGGGGGTAGCACCATCGGCTCAATAAAAGGTTACCAAAACATCCCAGTCTATCTTTATTTCTATATAAATTAAAAAAAGAAGGTCAGCACGGGGACTCACGAATTAAAGAAAGTTTTTTCAAAAAATACAGAGGGAACAGGGTGAAAGATATTTATTTTGACAATGAATATAAAAAATACTTGAAAAAATTGTAAAGAAATCAATTGTCATTGCCCAATTTTATGCGTAAAATTATTTTCATGCAAACGTTTTTTTCCATTCTGTCCTGTCACTCGCCACGCTATAACTAACTCCCTTTTCTTCTATCTCACTTCTCATACGATCCATTCATCTTTTATTTGGCCTCCCTCTCCCTCTATACACATGTTAACTCATCACTCTTTTAGTAACATGCGTTTCATCCCTCCTCTTTACATGAGCATACCAAGAAAAACGATTCCCACTCGACTTTTCAGTCGCCATTTTGAAACTTCCCGAAATATACTCTTCTTCGGTTATATTAACAAAAAGAAAATGGTTGGAAATCATGGAGAATATTTAAATACCAAAACTGACGGAATGCTTGTAGGTCCTAATTTGTTGAATAAACTATTCCCATGTTTCAGGTAATCAGCAGTAACAATATTTGCCCAATTTGCTGGTATTTGGCTCAAAGATACAACTTGGTATTTGCACCGCGTAATATTAATTCGATCTAACACAGATGTACACTGTAAAATAGAAATTTGATAAAGTGCTGCACAATTATCGGTTGCCGCATTTCTAATTTGGGCATACGTCAATAATTTTTTATATATGCTTTCAAATACTCGTGCGGTTGGGTTGTTATTTGATCCGCCATAACTTCTGACACTGCCAAAAAAGTGTTTAAGGTTGTCTTGACTTAATTTGTGTAAAGGTAAATATTTAATTGGGCATTCCTTATTAAGAACCAACCCTTGAATCAAATGTTTGGCACTTTCGATACAAACGCAAAATCACAGAAATCCGGTGTATCGTGGAGAATCAATAAGTCGCACAATTTTTTAAACATTTCCTTTCACCAGTTCAGTAGAAAGATTTAAAATCTCACGTTTCACCAAATCTAATTAGTGTGATACGCAAGCATTTTCTTCATTTATTGCTCTTTTGAAGTCGTGACCATGCACATGTGAGTCTAAAATATCAAAGGGGTGGTTAATCATTAAAAAAAAAAAAGTAGGTAATTTAAGCTGATTTTTACAAAACAGTAGAGCATCTTTGCAGATGCAGTCAATATTTCTGAAAATCTGAGTCGCTAGACTCATTTTCATTAACTTACATTTAGAAAAATTATGAGTATCTCTCAGCCGGTTCGCTAAATGGAAATGTTCCTCTGTCTGTAAATTGTGTAAATTTACTATATGTTGCCAAGATATTGATTGGTCATCTTTACCCAAAAAGCTTGCGTAAAATTCCAGAACATTTCTCACAAGTTTTATCATATGTGCAGGATCTAAAAAAAATGCTACTTGCGTATTATTGCATGGATTTTTAAACGTGGTGATTAAGTTATTTGGGTCGAAATTAAAGCCAAGATTTTCACCCATGGATAAATTGGCAGGGCAACCATCGCAAGTTACGGCCACCACTCTAATACCAACTTCTTCAGTCAAGTGATGGTTTAAGTGAGAAGAGATGCTTTTTGGTTACTACTGATCCCTTTGACCAAAAATTACCCTATAGGGATTTTAAAAGAGGCATTTCGTAGAACCAGGAGAAAAACAAGTGCTTCTTTGGCGATTCCAAAGCAGCTCCAAAGTTAACATGACCATAAAATTTATTTCCATGAGGATGGTATTCAATGCCGCTTTTTATTGCCATTTCGTCAAAAATTACGCTCGCATAAATCTAGCGCCCTTGTTTTGCTACTATTTTAAGAGCATTGAAAGCTTCTTTGGTAAATCCGAGTTGTCCGTCAACACTCTGATACCATTTCCTGAGAGTGCTAGGACAAAGTAAACACGTGCTGAAAGTTTTCCTAACAATATCGTAAACCTTGGGGGAGTAAAAATGTAAAGTTATTGCAAAAGATCGAATTTCTGGCGAGTATTTTGTTTTTGGTATGTGTCCTGTCAAACACTTTCGCTGTTGTCTTTTGATTAACTCTCGATTTTCTACACCAACACCTTTAAAAACATCTTCATCTTCTTGATTTATCAATGATTTTTTAGTTAGTGTATTTACAATTCTGTGCAAATACGAATCCTCAAGTTCTTCGGGCATATCACCCGTAACGAGGACTCGATGGAATGACTGGTGGTGCAAGGGAAAGTTGAGGGCAAAAGATCACGCGGACGCTCTCCAACACGGTGGACTGACCTCATCAAGTTCAAGCACTACTAAGAAGAGATTTAAAATTCCTTGTAAACCTGCGACTTTCTTTTTCAAATTCCCAGTTTTGTCTTGAAGTCTTTTTACATCTTTCTTCTTTTTGTTTAAACTATATATGAGATGATCAATGTGGCGTTTCATTTTTCGTTTTCTTGGTGTTAAATCTGCATACTGTTCTTCGGGATTCTTATTATTTTGTTCATCTGAACTCTGAAAATGAAAATAATAATATATTTTTTTAAATTTCTTAATTGAAAATATTAATAAATAATATTCCTGAAATTATCAAAAATTACCTTGCTCGTAGTAGGTTTATTTTCTACGTACTCTGATGAAGAACGTTGAACTTGGGTTAAATATGGTCGGATAGTCCCTGCAAAATAATTTTATATGTATGATTTAAATCTGTTTCCAGTAAATAAACATTAAAAATACGGTCGAAATGTAGATTCATTTTTGGTGAAAAAATCATCCATTAACATCTCCGCGCCCTTAGGCGGGGCGGGACATATTGTCAGACTTTTACCGACTAAAAACCCGTTCTTGTTCCTACATTGCCTTTCATACCGGACCGAACCTTCCTTTCAGAAACCGATACATGGCCCCAGTAGGCACTAATTATTTCGTTCTAAACTCCAAATCGTCGTTGCAAATTTCAAATCTTCTATGTGTAAAAAGTAACTTTTCGAGAAAAACGAAGAAAATTTCTTGCTACAAAAATATCTTAGAAAATATATTTATTCCCTTGGTTTTTCTTTATAAGAAAAACTAAGTGGTTCCAATGTATTGAAATAGAAATAATTTAATAATGATTTTAATCATTTTTCTACACATGGGTGATTTAAAATTGCAACTTTTTGTCACGTAAGTGGTTTTGAGGGAATATTAAAACATTATAGTTGAAATGAAACTAGGTACTATCATTATTATTTCGTGTTTATTTTATAAATCAGATAAACAAAACAATATACTATTTTCACAGCGTGACAAAATTTTATACATTAATATAGGTACTAAACGAAATTATAATTAAATATTTTGTGGTTATGTTCCTGGGATAAACGAGATCGAGTCATAAAACGGATGATAATCTTTATCAATCACAATTTTTAACTCTTGCAAATGTTTGTATTTGCTTTCTGTGATTTTGAGGGGCTGTATATAGTTGCTTTGGTAGTAAAGTTCCACGACTAGCTCTTCGTTGTGGTAAGATGTTCCATTCGTCAGGATATCGCAATTTACATAAAACAGACCCATCTGGCAAGTATTTCAGTCCTCGTATATCGACCACAACTGGATCACCTTTTTTCTTACCTGGTCTAATAGACTTGAAGTTGAATTCTAGTTCTTCATAACTAAGAAAGAAGTTGTAGTGGATTGATTTTACATCGTAAGGATTTCTTGGTCGAGCTTGCAAAGTTGGTCATAAAGCTTCCAGTCTTCCGGGTTAATTGCTGGTAAACTTCTATCTGCAAAAGCCAAAGTAGACCGAATGGCATCTTCTAACTCTAAAAATCTTTTTAACATATAGTACGAGTATGTTGAGTTCCAGCGAGTTTCGACCACTTGGCACAATCGCTTAGGTTCTAGACCTTGTTGAATTTGATATTTTTGAAGTCGTTCGGACGAAACTGTACTTTTTTTTACGTGAGCAACTATACGTTTTACCTTGTCGATTTGGGGTTTCGTTAACTGCAGCGCGTGTTCAACTATTAAGTTGAGGCTATGTGCATAACAACCAAAATGCTTCCACCCCAATAATTCTTTGACGGCCTTCACAATATTAGAAGCATTGTCGGTTATCATAAAGTTTACTTTATGTTTTAGGTCATATTTGTCAACTAATGTGCTTATTTCTGCGGCGATGTTCTCTGATGTGTGATGGCCTGGAAAATGACAACAGCCTAACAATACCGTTTTTAACTCTAGATCATCTGTAAGGTAGTGTCCTGTGAGAGCAATATAGCTCTCAGTTTTTAAAGATGTCCACATGTCAGCAGTTAGGCATATACTATGCACCTCTTTGCGTAATTGGCTAGTCAATGCATCATGCAGTTTAGTATAAGCCTCCTGCATAATTGAGTTGGATAGCGTCTTTCTGGTGGGTAGCTGGTAGCCGGGAATCCATCGACAGAATTTTCGGAAGGCTCTTTCTTCAACAATCGAAAACGGATAGAAACTGTCC
The DNA here is from genome assembly GCA_030763345.1 of Mythimna separata. Taxonomy (NCBI): domain Eukaryota; kingdom Metazoa; phylum Arthropoda; class Insecta; order Lepidoptera; family Noctuidae; genus Mythimna; species Mythimna separata. The sequence continues at coordinate 10,380,460 of CM061174.1, read as the reverse complement.
GTGCACAGATCAAGCAAATCTAAATTAAATTTTTGTTTTTGCTCGTTACTTATTTTTTTACTATTGATATATGTATCCATAATTTTTTGCTTTTTACATACTTTAATCATAGTCTGTTGGAGGGTTAAAACCTTATTGATAATCCTGGCCGACTCCAAGTTATTTAAATGACTGAAATTGTGTTCGGTGACTTGTCTAAAAATTGTTATATGTCATGTTGTGTGCTGAATAAATTCTGCTAATATTATACACTAAATACGTGTTTTAATATGATTTATATCAGGTTATGGTCCAGCAAAAATAGTGCAGCGTTATTATGAATATGTCGGAAACGAAAAATCAAAGTTTTTCTAATGAAAAATTACGCGGACGTGAAAATTACGTCGAGTGGAAATTTGTTATGAAAAATGCATTGATTCACGACAATTTATGGATCTGTATAAGCGGTTACGGTAAGGATGACAAAACAACGTCCGAAGTGAAAAATCGACGTGACGAAATTGTAAAATCTAAAATTTGCTTGAGCGTTGAAAAGTCATGTTTTTCACATTTGATGTCAGCGGATACGGCGAAAGACGCCTGGAATGCACTGGAACGTGCATATGATGATAAAGGACTCGGTTCAAGAGTGAGAACTCTTCAGAATTTGTGCGCTGTCAAACTGGAGAACTATTCTAGCATGGAAGCTTACGTCAATGAAGTATTGTCATTAGCGCAGCAATTGGCGAATATGAACAAACCTGTTGATGACGAGTTTCTTGGTGCGTTGATGCTCAAAGGTTTACCGACAGAGTACGAGCCCATGATCATGGCACTGAGCATTCGGGAGCTGTCATTACTGCTGATTTAGTCAAATCGAAACTGCTACAGGATCAACGTTGGACTACTCGTGGAGATTCGAGTGAGTGCTTGTATTCTACAAGAAAAGGCGCTAGTACGAGTGACTCCTGGACGAGAAAAGCGCAGCAGCACAAGGATGAGTCAAAAGCGAAGGATAATTCCGCTAGAAAGAGAGAACCGTGGTGCTGGAAATGCAGACAGAAAGGACATCTGAAGAAAGACTGCCGGAACGCGAAGGATTCTTCAGGAAACTGTGTCTTATCAGCATATAGTACTGGAACTGACTCGGAATCTTCGTGGTACATAGACTCGGGGGCTACAAATAACATGACTGGCAGGCGTGATTTGATGACAGACTTCAAATCGCGAGATGGTCACGTCACCATTGCTAGTGGAGATAAACTGCGGTGAACAGGTATAGGTACTGTTAAGTTGTCGGATAGCGCGACGTTAACTGATGTGTTGTATATACCTAAGCTGTCTGTAAATCTCATATCTGTTTCGCAATTGATTAAGAATGGTTGTATTGTTAATTTTGATACTACTGGTTGTACAATTTCTAAGCTGGGCGATGTTTTGATTAAGGCAAATGACGTTGGAGGGACTTACAGACTTCAGACCTGCAGTCTAAGGGCGAATCTTACTATTAGCACTGCAACTTGGCATCAAAGACTTGGCCATTTAAGCGCCAACAATATGAGGCTTTTGAGGCAGGGACTTGCTAATGATATTAGTTTTCAGGACGACCCTTGTAAAGATGTTGCCTGTGAAGTTTGTTTAAAGGGAAAGCAAGCTCGGTTTCCTTTTCCCAGCAACCCTGAGGAGTCTGTGGCTGCAAAGCGGTTGGATTTAATCCATACCGATTTGTGTGGTCCGTTGCCGGTGAATTCGCTTGGAGGCAAGAGGTATATCCTGACATTCTTGGATGATCATTCGAGGAAGGTGTTCGTGTATTTCCTGAAGCGTAAGAGCGAGGTGAGTGAATACACGAAAAACTTTATTAAACTAGTCGAAACTTAGACTGGTGACAAAGTTAAAGTTTTGAGGTCGGACAATGGGACCGAGTATGTGAACAGAGACCTTGAAGGCTTTTTGAGAGGTAAGGGGATAGTCCATCAGGTAACTGTGCCTTACAGTCCTCAACAGAACGGCTGTGCGGAAAGGCTAAACAGGACCCTCCTAGAAAAAGTAAGGTGCCTCTTGTATACTTCGAACCTAGACCACAAGTTTTGGGCAGAAGCTGCCTGTACTGCTGCACATTTAATAAATGTGTCACCTTCGAAAAGGCTCTCAGGGCAAACTCCTGAGGAAGCCTGGACAGGTAAGAAGGTTAGCTTGAAACACTTACGTGTGTTTGGCTGCGAAGCTTATGCTCACGTTGATAAAGTGAAGCGGAATAAGCTTGAACCAAAAAGCAAGCGTTGTATATTTCTTGGCTATGACGGTAATGGATATAGGCTCTACGATTCGGCGAAAAATATAGTTTTTCGTAGTCGTGATGTTGTTTTTAACGAAACAATCTTTCCAGGTGTCAAGAGTAAACGGTCCGTGGAGATCTTCTTTCCGACTAGTGATGACGGAGATACCGTTGAAGATGCGGATGTTCGTGATCAGTCTGGGACTGAGCTTGAGGTGGAGATGCCATCACTACCAACTGTAGAGGCTGAGGTTGAGGCGGAGAGACCGGTAGAGCCTGAAGTGTGGTTTGAGGCTGACGAGCAGGTGCCGAGTTCATCTACTGATACAACCAGAATGCCACGGAAGCCACCATCTGACGGACCAGCCTATAATTTACGGCCGAGAGTACCGAAGACGATGTCTGCGCTCGAGACAGAGTTGAGTGAGCCGACGAATGTCAAGGAAGCTTTGCAATCGAGTGATAGTAAGCTTTGGCGGCAAGCTATGCAAGATGAGATTGATTCGTTCAATAAGCATGAGGCTTGGGAGCTAGTTGACAGACCGGCAAACAAGAATATTGTCAAGAATCGATGGTTGTTTAAAATCAAACGTGACGCCAATGGCAAAGTGGCGTGCTGTAGAGCGCGATTGGTTGCAAAGGGTTTTACCCAAAAGTTCGGAATTGACTACATGGATACTTTTTCTCCGGTTGTGCGACATAGTTCGTTGAGAATGCTGTTGTCTCTTGCGGTTGAATTAGATCTGAAGATTGATCACCTTGACGTCAAGACTGCTTTTCTGAATGGCAATTTGAGTGAAGAAATTTATATGTCACAGCCTGAAGGTTTCGTCAAGCAAGGCAATGAGCATATGGTCTACAGACTCAAGAAAGCCGTGTACGGGTTAAAGCAGGCGTCACGTGCCTGGTACGATAAGGTAAAGGAAGTTTTACTCGCAGAGAATTTCACGCAGAGCAAGTATGAGAGCTGTATCTTCAGTCGCCGAGTGGGTAAGCGAACCATATTATTGCTCTCTATGTAGACGATTTTTTCGTTTTTTACGACTGTGACGAGCTTGCTGATAAGCTAAAAACGTCACTGAAGTCTCACTTTACAATTAAAGATTTAGGTGAGGTTAAACATATGCTAGGCATCAAAGTACAGCGCACTAGTCGTGAGTTGAAGCTGAGTCAGAAAACCTATATTGAAAAGGTTCTTGAACGTTTCGGTATGAGTGACTGTAAATTAGCTAAGACGCCCTTAGATGTTGGTCTGAAGTTTTCTGATAGCGCCACCCACGAGAGTAGACTACCGTATCAGGAGCTGATAGGATGTTTATTGTATATAGCTGTGACCTCAAGACCTGACATTTCATTTGCTGCATGTTTCTTAAGTCAGTTTAATACTTGCTACACAGCGGAACACTTTGCAGCGGCCAAACGTGTATTGCGGTATTTAAAAGGCACAATGAATTTAGGTCTTGTGTTCAGAAAAAGTGATGAACATGATAAATTTCATGTTTATGGATTTACTGACGCTGATTGGGCTAACGGGGCGGATCGTAAATCTTACACGGGGTATATTTATAAGCTAGGTAGGAATGTTATTTCCTGGGGTTGTTATAAGCAATCGTGTATCGCACTTTCGTCTACCGAGGCGGAGTATATAGCTTTGTCTGAAGCTGCCAAAGAGGCGGTATACGTCCGTGCGGTTCTTGCTGAGTTGATAGGTCAATGTCACACTGTAACCCTGTATAGTGACAATCAGTCTGCGGCGAAGCTGGCTAGTAACCCAGTGTTCCATAAGCGAACAAAACATGTAGACATTAGATATCACTATATTCGTGAAGCTGTTGAGAATAGGGTGCTAGAACTAATGTACATGCCAACAGAGCAGATGACTGCTGATGTGCTCACGAAGGCACTGCCTAGCTGTAAGCACTTGTCGTTTGTACGAGATATGCTTGAAGTCCTTCAGGATTAAGAGGGCGTGTTGGAGGGTTAAAACCTTATTGATAATCCTGGCCGACTCCAAGTTATTTAAATGACTGAAATTGTGTTGCGTGACTTGTCTAAAAATTGTTATATGTCATGTTGTGTGCTGAATAAATTCTGCTAATATTATACACTAAATACGTGTTTTAATATGATTTATATCATAGTCCCATCTGTTGTTTCATTCGTACTATTCGTAGATGTGCTCGGGCCAGGTAAATGGTAAGAATCAACTGCAGCACCAGCCGCAGTGCTATTCTGTTGCCGAGCTTGAGACGGTTGCGTCTGCGACGACAGTGACGCAAAAACAGATACATGCTTCCGTTTTAGGTGGCTTTTTAGATTTGCCGTAGTAGACTTATAAGCTAATTTTTCTTTGCATAAGTTACAAACAGCTTTGCCACTTAAAGCGTCCTTTTCATAATGATGCCACAATTCACTACGTCCCGCCATTTTTTTTGTCACACTAATATTTTTATTTAATAATTTACAATTAACCTAACTACAATATTTACAGAAATTAAATTAAATTCACAGTTTTTTTTAAATATAGTAAATACCACTTAGAACTCCAGATAACTATAATATATACACTAAGGCCCGGCGCCCACTATCGGTGGGCATCGGTGCGGCTCGGTAGAGCTCGAGCGCTTTATGCCGGCTTCGAGCGGCTTAGGGCGCCTTAGAGCTTAGAGAATAATTTGGCAGTCCTGAACATAGGCTCTGGGAACTTCTGCGCATGTACATTCGTAAAGAAAACTGTTATTGGCATATTTTTTTTAACCAAAATACTAATAAAAATGTATAATATATAATATATTGACATAGTTTGATAGATCGATAGAACTAAAATTAAAAAATTGTAAAAGCGCTCATCCAAGCTGACAATAAGCTGAATTAAAAATGTTTTTGATTAAAGCTGAATAAATATTTAAACCTAAATGAAAAAAAAAACATTATTATTTACCTTAAGCACTCAGATAATCTTTCTTCAACAGATATACATGAACGAAAAGTAGATGGTTTTTTCATTATTTAAGGACGGAGCAGAGCAACCAAGGCTTCAAAGTTTTTATAGTAGTCGTAAAATTTGCGAACGTCATATCGTAAGTCATTAAACAAGTTATGAAATTCACCGAAAGTACATCTTTGCTTCCAAAGCTTATTCACCCAAAATCTTCTTCTTTGTCTTAAGGCTCTTCTTCAGCAAGATGAACAATGAGAACTAAGTCCCAATCCACCATTATAAATACACACACACATAACTGTTTTCAGGGAACGTTACGAGTGACTACTCTGCGATGTTTCTGCAGCCAGAACTATTCTTAGGCTACCCAAAATCAGCTACGGCGTCCTTACGACTGCCGAGGCAGCTCTTGGGCGCCCAAAGCCACCCGAAGTCGCCCGACGCAGCTCTAAGGCGCCCAAAGCCGGCGTAAAGCGCTCGAGCTCTACCGAGCCGCACCGACGCCCACCGATAGTGGGCGCCGGGCCTTATTTCGAATGTTCGACTAATTACCTACAACTTTATTTTAACACTTTGACAGCCGAAGATTTTAAAACGCGGATTCCATGGTTCGCCGGCGATTTTCGCCGATATTGCAACATTTATAAAATGAGAACTATCAAAGATAAATCTATAATTATTTTTTTATTTATACTATTGACTTGTTTATTTCTAGGATAAAAATAAAAAACAGACGTAAATTAGTTTTTTTTTTATTTAAAATGTAGAATAAAAAAGAGGTTTTATGGGAAAAAAAAAAGTCGAACATGGACTTTTGCGTGTTCAAGTCGTGTAATTTTTGCGTGTATGAAAAATTTTGAAGCAAGGATGGTAGCATAAAGGCACGTTGCAGTCTGGGCAGTAAAATATGGTTTCTTTGCGTCCTCGTTTGCCAGTGTTTTTCTTAGAAATGTCTGCACAAACTTTACAGACTCTTGCCACCTTCTCTTTTTTTTCGGTGCTCGGTATCCTTTCGAGAAAGTGCCTTCCCACTAGTCTGGTACTGCTGCCTACATGGTGTGGGCCACGTGAGGGTCCTGGTTCAGCCTCTGGTGCAGTTTGCAGCAGCTGGTCACCACACTCCATCAGGAACTGTGAGAATCGCGGGCGGCGCCTTTGAGACCTTGATTTATTGTAAATGACGTAAGCATTTACCATTGCTCTTGCTACCAGGTTGAAAAACATCTTTTTCCACCACTTCATGCTCTTTCTATTCAAGGAGTAGTAAGACACATACTGGTCATTCAGATCTACACCAAATTTGTGGTGGTTGTAATCTAGTACACAATCTGGTTTCAGCCTTTTGGTCACACCGACACCTTTGACTTTTGCATCCACCTCTGTCCAGCTAGCTCCGTGTTTCGTAGTAAGCATGAGTACATCACGCTTGTCCTTCCATTTACAAGCGGTTAGATTGGCCCGGTGACAAAAGGCCATTTCGCCTTTTTCCAACGGTTGATGACGCCAATCCTGTGGCAGACCACGACGATTCGCCATTACAGTGCCAACAAGGCGAGTGTCCTTTATCCACAATAAGTCTGCGATTGTCGGACTTGTAAAGAAACGGTCCATGTATATGGTGTGCCACTTACCGAAGTATGGTTCACTCAATTCCGTGATAATCGTTTCCACCGATTTCGAGTCGCCTATGTAGGGAACCATGCGCAGTATGTATCCTGTTTCCGCGTCGCAGAGCATGTACACTTTCATGCCATATTTATCGGGCTTATCTTTGTTATACACTTTGAAGTGCACTCGTCCCCTAAACCCACAAGTACCCTCATCGATAGTCAAGTGCTCATTGGGATAATAACACTCTTGACACAACCGACACATGTCATCAAAAAAAGGTCGGAGTTTGAAAAAAGCGTCGTACTCGGGATCACCACGCGGTTTGTAGTTTGCGTTATCATTCAGATGGAGACAGCTATAAATGGCTCGGAATCTGTTTCTATTCATGTGCTTCCCGGCGAATGTAGTGGCTATTATTTCCCGTGTAGACCAGTATGAATCAAAACTCTCCTTGTGTACAAGCGTAATATGAATCACGATAGAAAAAAATGTCTTTAGTTCCGATTTTTTGACAGCTTTCCATTCGTACAACATAGTGCCAGGTTTCAGAATGCCTTTTCTTGCTTGTTTGGTTTTCATTTGAGCTGCGTAACGGTTAGTTTCCGTCTTTAGAGTGTTCCAAAAAGAATCGGGGAAAAAAATTGAAAAACAATCCAACTCTGACGAACTTTCATCTACTGGAGCCAATACTTGAGATACTTCTTGAAATACTGGATTTTCTGGGGGTTCTTGCAGTGCTTGGTATGACCATCCATTACCTTCATCCATTTCTCTGAGGGTAAGTGCTGCTGCTGATCTGCGGGTAACGCCGCGCCCGCGTGTAGCCGAACGCACCGCCGAGCGACCGCGACCGAGGCGGGATCTCGTATTTCTTCGAGGTGTACGACCCCGGCCCCGTACATGTTCCCCCCGTACAGGTTCAGATAAGTCGTCTGACATGTCAGCATCAACATCTTGTCGATCATGAACCGATACAACCTCTTGCAAGTCTTGAATAAGGTCTGGAAAGAGAAAAAAACAATAAAAATATGTACGACGCAAAAAGGCTACATTTCTACAATAATAACCCAACAAAATACAATAATTTACCTTGAATTTCAATATCTGGGGCTTCTTCAATATCCGAATCATCATCAGCAACCAAGAAGTCAATAATTTCGTTCGAATCGAGCCGATAACTTCGCCGTGAACTCGCCATTTCGCGCCAAAATTCGTGTACGTGCACTCGCAATAGCGGCGCGGGAACACTGGCGCACCGCGACACTCGATAGCTTGTTCCGCTCACATCAAGCGCCCCACCACGGTTATTCTTACATGTGTGCGTAGCTAAAGCACTACACTATTATATCAATGCACGCCAAACACGGACTACGGACGTCGTTTTAAAACAAACACTAAGAAAGTCAGTCACGTACTGAGAACGTGATCAGCGTCACAATACAATCAACCTGGGACGTGCTCTGCACGTGATCGGCTGTGAAATTGTAAGAAATTGCAATTCGCGATTTATGCACAACGATGACCTTGCACGCGATTCGTATATTTCGTATTACGTCACGATGTTCACTAAAATAAAAAGTCCAAATATCAATAACAACAAATATTCAACTTCTAAGAAATTCTAACCAGTATAAACCGGTTTAATTCGCCCGCCGCTCGCGCCGCCCTTAGCTTAGAGTTGCCAACCATACTTTTATAAAAACGTATTTTATTTTATTTTTGGTACATACAGGAAAAGTTTTTAACCACTGCGTAATTTTTTTTTGGTGGCTCAGTGTAAGTAATAGAACACAGATCAATCTTCAAAGTTAAGCAACGCTTGCCAAGGTTGTTCTGTGGATGGGTGACCATCTTAACATAACGAGTTTCCTCCGATTGTGTTCCAGAGAAGAAACAATAAATAAATACAACAATTGAAAAATACTTTTTAATTCTAATACTTTTTTCGTCTTACTAAAACATTATAATATGTATATTTTTGTCCAAAGACAGTTGGCAACCCTTTTAGATAGACCGTGTACGTATTCGACTGTCAGTACTCCCTCACATTATTATACCATTTCACATAAAATCCACTCTATTACTACTTGCGTAACGTTCAATTTCGCTTGTATGAACGCCCGAACTTGTAATAACCGACTACGTTTAGGTTAGGCACCGATGTTGAGTTGGCCGTATGTAAGAACGTTGTGGACTTTTGATTTTAGGCGTCTACGAATCGACTAGTCCACGCTTGAATGATAGACCGTCTACGCGTCACAAGGGTTACACATTCATTATCACAAGTTACAGACAACAGTTGCCCTGGCTCTGTATATTATAAGTGTGCATAATAGCAAAGTATTTCATGCACCAGACTGGCCCTCACGGGTAAATGCTTAATTTACTCTATATGTAAAGAATAAAGTATTTCATTGTTCATGTGGGTAAGTACTTACTTTTTTATCAGTTCCAAGAGCATATATTTCTCAGCAGGTGTATAATTAGATCCACGTTTCTTCTTATCCTCCATCGTGAATCAGTTCTTAGGATTTTATTAATAAAATAATGGTCAACTGAAGTTCAGTCCATGGCCCAATTGTTCTTTGGGTGAAAAGTTATTGGTCAAAACAGTCTGTTGGTTAAGCATTCCCTGACGTAGTGTAATGTTGGCGAAACGTTCGTGGACGAAACGTTCGTGGACGAAACGTTCTTTGGACGAAAAGTTAATGGGTTAAAGATAATGTGGACCAACCGTTCATGGACCAATCGACTGTTGGTAAACCGTTTCAGTTTCGCCTAACTCAAATTAAAAAAATACAACAGTTGACAGCATACATACTATGGACGAAAAAAATCTACACCGCGATGCAGTCTCAACTAACAACACCATCTAGTAGTGACAAATGAAACTAATTTGAAAACATGTTTTTTTTTTTTGTAAACATTGGTTGTGTACACTACCTGTAACAAATCAATGACATAGTAAATTATTCATAAAGGAAATGTGAATTACCTCACAATATAGAATAATAAAAAAAACTGGCCAAGAGCGTGTCTGGCCACGCTCAGTGTAGGGTTCCGTAGCTTCCCGTCCGTCACAATAAGTGTCCCCAACTTTTCAAAAACTTTTCGTCCCATCAAGTTCAAAATAATTTTCCTAGAAAGTCTTTATAAAGCTCTACTTTCCAGATTTTTTTCATATTTTCTAAACTTATGGTTCAAAAGTTAGAGGGGTGGGGGGAGACATTGCTTTTTACTTTTGGAGCGATTATTTCCGAAATTATTGATATTAGCAAAAACTGATTTTAGTACACCCCTATTCATTTTTCAGTACCTATCCAACAATATATCACACGTTAGGGTTGAAATTAAAAAAAAAACGCGTTTTACTTTACATTTAGGGGGGCTACCCTAATAAAATATATTTTTTTTCAATTTTTATTTTTGCACTTTGTCGGCGTGATTGACATACATATTGGTACCAAATTTCAGCTTTCTAGAGCTGACGGTCACAGAGATTAAGCAAGGACGGACGGACAGACATGGCGAAACTATAAAGGTTCCGTTTTTGCCATTTGGCTACGGAACCCTAAAAATAACAATGGAAAGTCTAATTCTACTGTTGTACCATGTCGGTACCTAGTTATTCATTGAACATCGTAATTAAAAAAATCAATGTTGTCAAATTTGAATTTACCTTGACGACGCCCTTGAGGGTAAGTCAATACCTGCTCCATATCTGAGTCTATTTTAAAAGTAATTTCATTCACGTCTAGCCAGTAAAAAAGATCCCCTTCCTTCTCATAAATTTGACAAGCATTCCAGTCTTCCAGAACCTTCAGTTAGTTCTTAAAGTTTGCCTACATAAAACTTTTATGTTTTTTTTTTGTTTTTTCGAAGTTGTTTTGTACCGTATCTTCCTCCAGATCGCTTGGTTTTGATTCAAAAAAGTACGGCCCTTCATTTGATGAATCTTTTAGAAAATAATCATCATTGCTTTCATCGGTTCCTTCTTCAGTTCCTTGAACTAATTTTCTTTATCCATTACAAGCTAAATGCATGTGAAACATTTCTGCAGAGGTGGATGGTACTGCATTTATTTATTTAACAATTTAGTACACACACATATGAAATGGACAATAAAGAGGAGACAGAAAATAGGTTCAAGGTTATGCTTATTTCTAAAGAAAACATGCATTATTATACTTGGGCTTCGTTCTCGATATAAAATTTACAATGCAGCTTCCTGACGCCAGTCGACAACCAAACGCATATTTAGAGCTGAACTATTCCTGTTCTATAAGTCATATGTCATTCTTTACGTTTGCGCGGCAACCATTAACCACATGACATCGAAATATTAGATCATTGTGTCGAACCACCAATTCCTAGACAACCATCACCAGCCATGACTGTCACTGATGCTGTACCTGAGCCTGACCCTGCACCTCAGCAAGACACTGAGCCTGCTCTGTCCCCAGAAGTACTAGAGGCATTAGGAGATTTAATGACAGAAAAACCCAAGTATGGATTACCAATAAACAAGGATTTAGCACGTATATGGAATACCATTCTAAAGCATGGACTCACAAAAGAAAATAAGCTTAAACTGGAGAAAGCCCCCATGCTCAATCCAGAAATTATTGCCTCAGTTAGTGACACAATCATTAACCGTGATAAGAAAATTGAGACAGAGCAAAACCAGTTAGGTATGGAACTCACCATTTTGGGTGAAGCATTATCAATGTTAATCAACGATAACAATACCAATAGACTAAAACTAATCTCCCAGCTCAGTGAGGTTGCAAGAATTATATACAAACCAAATCGAGAAAGAACCTTATTTTCCCAGCTTTAGAAAAAATGAACTTCACTCCATAGGTCTGGATCTCAACTTCTCGAAATGCGAACTTTTCTTATCTGACGGTACTGACAGACAACTGACTATTTCCAAATTCAAGGCAATCCCCAGAAATCAAAATTATAGAAAAAAAATCTCTTCGTCTCCTAGGGTCTCCAATTTTCGAGAATTCCTTTCCCGATTTTGTAGAGGAAACAATTCAAAATTTTAATGATATTTCGGATAGATTGCTTGGAATTAATATTCATTCGGCCATCAACTTAATTCGTTTGTGCTGTTTTGGCCCTAAATTAATTTATTTCCTGCGGTCATCTCATTTGTGGACACACCCTTTTTTCAATTTTTTGCATTTTCTAAGAATATTTCCTATAGTAATGTATATTTTTCTTTACACCATCAGAAAGTAGATATTTCAACGAACAAAAAGCCCCTAAACTTTTTGAAAAAAGCTGTATTTTGACGTCAGAATTTTTGATTGAAAATTAGGGTGCTTTTTTGATATTAAATTAAAATGAAGCGAAAAAATAAATATTTTTAATCAAATAAATTACAGTGTATTTGGGACATAATAAGGTAAGTTTTCACCAAATTTCGTAGAAAAACAATTTTTTTTGAAAAAGATATAATTAAAAAACCAAAAACTTGGTTTTTTGAATTTTTCACCTAAATTTTGAGGTTATGTGAAAAATCTGCAAATACAAAAGTTGTAGATCTTTTTATTGCCTACAACTTTGCCATTTAACTTTTTTCCATAGGACTTGTAGTTTTGCCGGAAATCAAGATAAACCATTTTTTACCCTTAAAAACTCACCCCCTCCCACTTCCCGAACTCGGATCGACCGTAATTTATTTTTCCTTTCATTTTGATCATATTCCCTTGCTTTTCATTAGAAAAGCAAGTAGGTAGGATGCAACCCATTAGGGTTGCATCCTACTGAATTTTTGTTTCATTTTTTACCATTTTTGTATCCTTTGACCCTGGTCTATTGTATCGATAATGCAATATGCCTATTTAAAAAAACAAAACTGTTAGCTTATACTATTATATGCTGGACCTACAAAATGGCGAATTTATACACAAATATATTATTATATTGTTCAGATTTTAACAATACTAGCATAGAATTAAAACAAAATAATGGTTTAAAGTACTAGCTGCGCCCTGCAGATCCTGCCTTTGTTTCAATCCCGTGGAAATATTGGAATAAAAGGTATCCCATGTGCTTCTCCAAGTCATGGTCGTCTCATGTACTAAACTTATTTTTTGCATTACAATATGTCAGGATTATGTAACGAGACTTATTCGCCTCGTTACATGGAAAGGATTTTTGGTCGATTTTAGTCGATTTTGTCTATGTTTTTTGTCTGTGGTACGGTCTTTGAGTGTCGTCTGTCAAAATCTGGACGTCACTCTGCGACTGGGCCAGCGTTCGTAATGGTCACGTAATTTTTCAATCTATATTATTTCCTTGTAATCGGCTATAATCGCCGTAATTTAAGCCATTTAGTGGCATCTATATTGCATAAAGACTTCATGGACGTAGTATAATGCCAGAGATTCCATTGATTTTACAGTGATTTGTCGCACGCAGCTGTTTTAAAACGCTGTGTCAGCGCACTGTAAGCTATTTTTGAGAAGGAAGACGCCTAAAAGGCGTCTTTCTTTCTTCTTTCTTTTGGCCTTTCTCTTCATCTTTTTCTGCAATTTATCGGCGATACCCTGAGCATACTTCGGGAAACTTGAAGCCTCGCAACCTACGCGTCATGAAGGATTTTTTTTGCACGTGGCATGGAACAATTAACCATTTACAAGTAACATGCTAGGGATTATTCCGGGAGGAGAATTCCTTTACTATATTCTCTTTTGTCTCTATTAAGATGCAATAATAATATCAATAATACCAATAGTAAAATAATTTCCATAATTCCCAACAACACTAATTAAACAAAGTCATGATTTGAAGCTTACGGGCAGAGACATTAAAAGAAAAGACAGAAGTATTTTATTGTTTTATTTCTTTTAAGATAGCCTCCTACCGGCAGATTAATTGTCCAAACTCTTCCAACTTTGCTATTCCGGTCTGTGTGACTCCCTGGCGCCCGAATTTTATATTTGTTTCTTATTCAACCTTTTCTATTATTTGGGAGATCACACACCAACATACCAACACATTTGGTTACCATTACACATTTTTTTTTTTTAATTTTTTAATATTACAATTAGAATAATGTTGATCAATAAATTAATATTAATATTTTATAAAAGAAAATATTTAACCTGAGATAAGCCAACTTCTCCAATATCAGGTAATCCAGTAGCTGCTTGGGATCCTACAATATTCAATACTCTTTCCTGTAAATCAGATAATCTAATTCTACTAGCAGGACCACCATCAGTTCCAGTAGCGCTATGTATGCGAGCATATTTCTTTTGGGTGTTATTTTTTAAATCACTCCACAACTGCACACAAAGCATAGAATAGCAGTTGAATCGGCATTCAACATTTCTGTTAATTGAGCCCAACATTTAAAATTGTTCATCCTTCCTTGCGGACTTTCGGTAGGTTTACATTTACATTTAATTTATTTAGGTACCTTAAGATATGTTTTAGACATTTCACCTTAAGGCGCTACCCTGACCAAATAACCTTGAGCATTCGTTCCCTCTTTGCCGCACCCCACCTCTATAATACTTCGTAAAGCAGTACTGGCGCCATGTAGCGATCATCTTACGAATACAAGTAAAAATCGCAGACCTAAGAATGTACAGACATGGCATTCAACAAAAAATATCTTTTTATGAAATGTTTATTGGTGCGCCAAAATAATTTTGGTCATGATGAATTTAGTGACTATACTTACTTACGTTCATGAATACTTCTAACATATATTGATACAAAAGTATTAACGGTATTCTATAATAAACATTGTGCGGTGTTTATTTTTTAGACCTGTTATTCAGACCGTGGGTGGTTGATAAAAACAGAAAAATTAAATAACAAAGTCAATTTTATCATCATTTATTATTTTTTAGTAGGTAGCTATAACATGTACGGCTAGCAAGGTCAAAAAAAAAAATCTTGCGAAACTCTGCAGGCGTGATATTGACCGCTAGTGCTGTTGTTAATGAATTGAGATTTTTTTTATCGTTTTTATTTATCGATATCCATCACGTCTATAAAGTTTATACATATAAACATTTTTGGTTTAAATCTAATATATAACTAACTGCGGTCAATGACCTCACAAAAATCATCTAATTATGTTCTGGTTCATTTTAGCTTCTTTATACAAGGTGTAAGTAAGGGTATAGTCATATGAAAGTATGTGCTAGAGACAATCTCGGCTGTCCAAAATCAAAACCTAGCAAGTACATCTGAGTTAATTGTACAGGAGAAGACATGAAACATTTTCAGCTGCCATTTAGAATATAATTCCTTTTTTAAACATATCTTGTTTTCATAATTATGATTTGTTTTATTTTACGAAATAGATAAATTAAATGAAAATGCATTTGGACAAGTTTTATGTGCCTTACTAATGACTTCTATGAATACTTCAAGATTTGTATGATACTAAACCAATAGCAAAAACCTAGTTAGATCTCTACCTAGGTTTGTTAATTGGTTTCTCTATACATTAGTTTTTGGATCTAACATTGAAAACCTAGCAAAAACACTTACTAGGTTTTTTAATTGGATTTTTTATTATTTTTAATACCTTATGTCGTATTTCAACCAAGTATGTAGCATAATTATAGTAAAAAAAACAGTTGACTTAATATAAATTGGTTTAGTTAAATTATTGACGAACATAAGGTACATAATCAACTTAACAAAATATCAACTTAAAAAAATCAAATTTCTTCAGCTACTTCGCCTCCAGTTTGGAGACCAACTGATTCATTGTTTACGGGTATTTGAACCCAAAACGCACGCCTTGTTTCTGGCATTAAGGGTACCAGCTTTGCCACAATCACATCCTTTTTTTGACCAGGAATGCCTCGAGGAGCTGATTTTTTTTCAGGCAGCCCAACTACTTGAAATTTTTTTGGTAGGAAGTCTAACTCCACAAATGGTTCATAAAAGCTGAAAATTCCATAGTCATTAATCAACGGGTTTAACTTTAAACTCACCACTACATCTATCTACTATTAATAATTACCTTGTCTTGTAAAGAATCTTCCTCGATCCAGTAACGAATTTTACTTGGACAACTTGGCTGAGCAAGAAAGATTTCATCAAGTCTTCATTATCCGTTTTCCTTGATGCTCTTTTTTTCTTCGGCCAGCTCCTACAATCACTTAAATCTATGACCTTTATTTTTTGTCTTGAACTGTTTACGACATCTTTAAAGTCTTCGAAATCCAAAACGTCTCCTTGTCTTTTAATTTTTCTTTCAATATTTCCATGCACCGAATCTGCAGTCATATGAGTATGTCCTTTTGTTAAGTAACTCAAAGTCACAGTCTCAATCGTTGTTTCTGTATTTACTATAGTAGTTAAAGCCGTAAACAGAGTCCAGTTTTTATTTTGGGCTGTACAGTTATCAGCCCAAATATGAAAATGTTGGCAATCTCTTTCATTCTTCATAAATGTTAAAATAGCATCAACTATGTTGAAGCTTCTCAACCGGCGTAACCTTCGTGCCAAACTATGCAAGTAGCTGGATCAGGAAATTGCTTACTTATAGGTGCAAAAGTTAGATTAAATGTAATTAATCGACTTATAAAAACAGCTTCTTTAATTTGGGGCATTATAGGCAGCAAAATTACTTTTTGCAAATCCATCGAAAAATACTTTATATGCTTTGAATTCCTTTGTGACGAATCAATTTTGTACTTTTCGAGAGCTTCATCAGATTTAGCTTTATGTAACACAAACTTTTGTTTTAGATCATCTGGCATAAGAGATTCATCCGCGTATTTTTTCTTTTCTTCCATATAAAAAAAACATTCATCACATTTGTCTCCTCTTGGCATATTAAAAGAAATCTTCATTTTTTTAATTTCTTTCCTGTAAGTTTCATCAGAACATTGCGTTTCCGGGTATTTCGTCTTAAAATTGTTGTCCATTTCGCGTACTGTTAATTCTCTAGGCAAGTATTTTGTGAACGGGGAATTATGTCGACGATAATGACTGACAGTAGGTTTGTAACTGAGAATGTGTACCCGGAGTAAATTTTTGTTAATTCCCTTTTTTTTCCACCTCTGTTTTCACCAGTCATAGCTGCAAATAATTGTCCCTTCTTTAAAGCTTTTGATAATTCAGTTATAGGTCCATCAGTTCTCAAGCCAAGTGTATCTAGGAAAAAGCGCTTACAGACGGGAATCAAATCTTTGTTCTCCTTTCCTGGTAGATAATAGTAACGTGCTTCGTTTCTGGATGAAACAGCAGAAGTAGTATCGATTTTACGCCTTTTTATTTCTGTCAATTGTACAAACTTATTTAAGAATGATCGCCTTGCCTGAAATTTTAAATTCCAATACTGTTCCCAAATTGCCATTCTTTCCTGATCCGAAAATTTTAAACATTGTCTCTGGCACTTTCCGTCGCAGACTGTAAGTATCATAGGGTGCTTTAACTTTTGTTTGTTTTTGAACATACCATCGTTGGAAGCATTATTCGAAATAAAAATTTGTCCGGGATATTGAGCAATAAAAATCGGTCTTGTATTGTCTGTAATATCAGACACTTCCAGAATACGTTGTTGTGTTTCTTGCTGTGGCGTTATCATACAAGTTAGGGAATTCCCATAATTATTTGAATCTATATCTTCGCTAAAATCAAACAAGTCTGATAATGTGCTCTCGTCAAAACTGGGATCAGGTACATATAACGGATCTGCGACAGAGTCATCGTCACTAAAGTCGAGGTTAAACTGATCAGGGAGAGATGCATCTGTAATAACAATAATAATTCCTTTATTGTAATTTGGGTCTCACCATGGACACGGAACTTCGTTTTCATAAACAGTTTACACTTTTAACTGTAAAAATATTGTTACATGGTATCTCAGTTTTTGTTTTTGGTTTTAAATGGGCATATAAATCTGTTTTTCTTAATATTTTCTCTTTAGCTGGTTTCTGCACATAAACCTTTTAGTTTTAAGAATATTTTTTTATCTGGAGCATTTTTCATGGAATGGTACCCAAGGACTGCAGCTGAAAACCAGCGTCAAGTGGTGGCCTTGTGTTACCACTTGGCATTATGCTGAGCTGAGGTCCTTTTGGCATTACTAAATGTTATTTTTGTTTTATCTTTTGAGGAGTTTTCTGTAGTTGTAATGCTAATAAATGCAATTTTCTTTCTTTCTTTATATTTTTTTCCTTTGTTTTAATTTAAGTTACACTTTGTGCGTGGTGACCAATAAAAAACAAATTTTATTTTTTGATGAGATGTTAATATTGTTCAAAATATTTTTATTATCTTTCAACACATGTCGGTTCTTCAGGAATATTTATCATTGAAACTATAGGTAACTGAAATAAGAAACATAAGTTTGAGACTTGATATCTTCTAAATATCTGGAGAATACCGCGTCAATGGTGGTTCCATATTTTGTTGTGGATTCTTGTGGATCATTATTCATTTTCAAATTTCACACAACACTTCCTCACAAACAGCTGATTACGGTAGTTTTCCAATACAACCAATGCCACCTAAAGACGGGTTGCTGAACTAAAGAGACAAGCGTGATATTTCAAAAAGTCATTAAAAGTTCTGGTATTTATCGATAGATGGCTGTGCCGGTTGGAGTGGGGGTGTTAGGTTTTTTTCGTTACGGAATTTCTGGATTCGGTCCCCACGCTCAAGGCCCACGGTAGAAGCTATGCAATAGCTTAAAATACTGTTAAAACTTTTGTTCAGAAATAGTCACTTAGTAGGCTCCAGTTAAAAAAAGTGGGATATTGCCAAAAAATCGCTCCCATTATGACGATAACTTGAAGTGATCGACAAATATGATGCAATTACCCCGGTTGACCTTATATTGATTTGCAACATTTTGTACAAGCAAACACAAAAATACAAGACATAAAATATTAGAAAATAAAAATAGTATGTTATCATTTACATATATCTGGCACGGAAGACCGAAGAAATCGCGTGCAAAACCATCGATCATGTCACTTTTTAATTAAAATTACCATTTTCCTATAAGCCATTGCGAATCAGCCCATTAATAATGCTTTATCTTAATCGCTCTTTAATAAACGATTAAAAGGGACATAGAATTTAAATTGAATAATAAATTATATGACTAGTTTATAATTTACCATTAATGATATCTACGATATCTATCTATTTATATTTCTGCTGCCCTCACTCTCATCAAGTCCGCCACTGTGAGAACGTGGAATCAAAAAACCCTGGGCAACCATGAACCTAATTACACGTAAGATTTTTATTCTAAATTAATTCATTATTAGTCGAGTGCCTGGAGTTTTTACCTAGAACTTTTTGACAGTAGGTGGATTTTAAAAAGTAAAAACTGATATGTAATTATTTTATAAGTAATTATGTACCTTAAACTAACATAACTTATTAAGAGATTTATGAGTACTGATACTATGGACTTTCAACTGAAATAAAGTTTATTTATTATTATTATACCTGAGAGCAGTGGTGGCCGAGTGGTAACTGCCCCAACTTACAAGTTGTAGGTCCCGTGTTCAAATCCAGCCAGGCGCATGACTTTGTGTGATTCATTTCATCACCACTCCACTCAAAAATGGTGAAGGAAAACATCGTGAAGAAACCGATAGAACCAAAAATTCGAAGACATGTGACATTCACAAATCTGCACTGGGCCCACGCGGTGGATTACGGCCCATCTCCTATTTTAGAGAGGAGGCCTGAGTCCCAGCAGTGGGAACATTATAAGGCCGCTAATGCTACCTAAATGCTAATAGGTATAATTAGCATTTAGGTAGCATGTTTGTCGACCCGTATATAGTTGGGTAAAGGCTAGGTAGAAGATGATGATACCTGTTTGTCAAAATTCAATCAAGCCCGTTCAGGAGTCTGAAGGTCAAAGTAACCTGTGTTTGTTGTATTAAAAGAACATTCGGATAAGGAGATGGCGGAGAAAGAGAACTAAAGCTAAATGTAAGCAATGGTTTCATTCAAACTAAATGTAAGCAATGGTGGCTTCATTGGTTTGACAGTTTCCACGTTCATAGAAACCTTCGTATGCTCTCGAGCCCAATGTCTAGAATAAAGCTGACCGGTATGTTGTTCTCTGTTACAGATATTTGTTGGCTACTGATACTCCATCCTCCAGTATACTTGCAAGCATCAAACCAAGACGACAGGAATACTTTAACCAATGTAAAAAGAAATATACCGGATGGGATATCGAAAGCGATAATAGGTCGTCAACCACGGTATGGTTATGATAATAGAAATATAGGTTATAGTCGTGAAATAAAAAGAAAAGGACGAAACCATTATGAGCGTCCTAACTTCTTAGCGCGAGCTGGAAGATCAAAACAAACATTATGTCATGGAGACGATGAGTCTTATGATCCTTCGATTATAAAAGAAAGAGAAAAAGACAAAAATAAAAAATGTAAATCTACAACAATACCGTGGAAGAAATTATACGAAATGTTTAAAAACATGAAAAACTAAATTATGTTGATTTTAAAATAACCATACAGAAGTGTTTTTGTCTTTGATTCCTATCGTATCCTTTTCTACTAATTTACATAAAGCCAAGTTTTCAAATGGAAGTTATATAAAAATAAACGGCCAAGTAGGAGTCGGTATCGCGTACGAAGGGTTCCGTACCATCCGTAATCTGTAGCAAAAACGGCTACATAACACCCTTGAAATATGAGAGCCCAGGGTCTCCCTTGTTTTACCAACATAAATGAAAAAATTATATCACTTTCCAAACAATTTTCAGCATAATTTTATTTACCAAATTAATACTTAGCAAAAGACGGCCCTGTTCATTAAAGAGTATCGGAATATACGATAGTTATTTTTTTTAGGGTTCCGTACCTCAAAAGGACAAGACAGAACCCTTATAGGATCACTTTGTTGTCCGTCTGTCTGTCTGTCAAGACCCTATTTCTCGGGAACGCGTGAAGGTATCAAGTTGAAATTAAAACTGTATACTCAAGTCCGCGGTCCCTTTAAACTGCAAAATTCAAACTTGCAAGTTTGACGGGAATAAAAGATACGCCCGTGTATGTTGCAAAAAACGTACATTTCGACACCATCAAAGGAATCAAAATTCATAGGGTACTGCCCGTTGACCTAGAATCTTGAAATTTGGGACGTAGTAAGGAATTATAGCATAATTATAGGAAAAAGTCTGAAAACTGAAAATTTGTTGTAATTCATAAGAAAAAAATATTTTGAAAAATCTTCAAGACTCGATTCAAAAATGAACTGTTTTCATAGTTAAGTTGGAGGTATCAAGTTGAAATTAAAACCATATAATAAGGTCTACAGTCCCTTCAAACTGTGCAAAAATCAAACTTGTAAATAGACGGGAATAAAAGATACGCCCGTTTACACTGTCAATGGAATCAAAATTCATAAGGTGTTAGCACATATATAGGGAAAACTCTGAAAATTGAAAAGTTGTAGTTAAATCACGTAATCAAGAAAAAATAATTTTGAAAAATCTTCAAGACTCGATTCGAGTTGGTACGGAACCCTCAGTGCGCGAGTCCGACTCGCACTTGCCCGGTTTTTTTTATTACATAAGTTGCAAATACTTCTGCGACACGGACTAGATTTTTGCCAAAATAATATTTCACCAGCCGCCATACACACAGACACTTAATACAGAGGTAATCCTCCTTTTGGAGTGCTATAATAAAAAATGTTTATTTTTACTGAATAAATTACAAATGTATTATTATTTAATAATCAAACGAACTTACCTGAAGTGAAGTTCGATTTTAATTATCCTGTCTTCGTCGAAGAGATTTAAATATTCACCTGTAGTAGCCCCGCTACACTTCGACTCACTCGCACATAGTTTAGCGCCATAGGAAAGAAAGAGATGGCAATATCTCCACAGGCGCCCGATCACCCCATTACAACATACGTCATTCACTTCAGAGTACCGGTCTACTGGACGAACTATAACATTGTTTAGGGAAATGGAAGGTCCACCTGAATGTCAGGGTCGGGAGGGACCTTAAATCTCTTCGACGAAGACAGGATAATTAAAATCGAACTACACTTCAGGTAAGTTCGTTTGATTATTAAATTATCCTGTCTTCGTCTTTCGAGATTTAAATATTCACCTGTAGATGTTTAGAGATAGACGTTTGCAATGTTATAGGTAGGACTAAATTGAAAGATGTATTTCTTAAGTAAATAATACATGTATTCTTATTTCAATCAATAAACACATAATAAAAATGTAACTTAAATGATTACAACCAAAGAAATAAACAAAAAAACTTCCTTACTGATTGCTAAGAACAGCGTTGGCAAATTCACAATTTGTTTGAGCGATTGGCCGATTATAAAAATTAGCAAAAGTAGCAGATTGATCTGACCACCCAGCAGTTGTCCTAATGACATCGACACTGATTCCTGCTAGATGTGCAGCAGACGTTGATGCATGCCGAGTGCTATGGGCACTGAATATTTCAGTGTTGATCCCACTAGAAGCCAAACCCTGCTTTATCCATCGTCCTATAGTTTGTGAAGAGGCGGCATGATGAGGTTTTTTAAAAGTTAGAATCAATTTATTATCTACAGTACTTCTCTTGGTTGATGTAACATTCATGTAAGCTATTAAAGTCTCTGCAGGACAGATTGCAGGACGCTGTCGGAAAAAAGGAAGGTCAAGAATTGGTTGGGATTTACCTATGCCAGATGTCTTAATCAAATCAGTAATAGTGATTAAAATATTATCTTGATTGATCATAATATTGGGCAACCTAATCAATGAGAGCGTCTGACATCTTTGGCCTGTTGACAAAGCCAATAATACAACCAATTTCTTGCTCAACTGCTCCAAACTTATGTTATCGGTGGGATATAAATCACCAAAATAATTAAGGACGATATTGGGGTTCCATGTAAAATTATATTTAGGAAAGGAAGGCTTCAACTTAAATACTCCCCTAAAGAATCTTTTGACACGTTCGACTTGTCCCACATTATTTCCGGAAATAAGTGATAAAGCCGAACGGTGATTGTTTAATGTTCCATACGTGGAACCATTTGTGAAACATTGAGACAAAAAGTCTAGCAAATCGTGTACCCCGATCTGGAATGGATCTAATCCCTTATCATGACAGTATAACCACCACAGTTTAAAGCTAGAAGTATATTGCGATTTAGTGCTTCCAGAAATAGATGACTTCATTACAGTCAGTGCTGATTGAGGGACTTGCAATCGCGCGAAGGCTACCCGGATAATATAGTCGCCGCCAGGGAAAGGTGACGATGCAGAGGATGAGTTGCCCTGAAATTAGATGATAACAGAAATTTATCCGGACTAAATATCAATATTTCACTTACAGCAAGCGATCTGAATACTGGGAACCATGCTTGAGATGGCCAATGAGGCACTACAATTATCCCGGTCGCCTCATCAGTAACAATCTTTTGCAGAACTTTTAAAATGAGTGAAAATGGTGGAAACGCATAAAAGAACATATCCCATTTAATAGTAAAAGCGTCCACGTTGTAAGCATAGGGATCGCGCTTCCATGATATATAATTTTTACATTTAGCATTCGTTCTCGATGCAAAAATGTCCATCTCAGGTTCACCAAATTTTGAAACGATAGTATCAAATGCTGTAGAGTGCAATTCCCACTCAATATCAATGTTTCTTGACTCTGTGTCTGCTTCAATATTCTGGGATGAAGCTATGTAAGAAGCAAAAAGGAATATCTGCCTTTCTTCACACCACGCCCATATTTTACGGGTAATTTCATTGAGATGTGGATATTGCACTCCACCCATTCTATTAATGTAAGCGATCGCCGTAGTATTGTCAATGC
Source organism: Mythimna separata (assembly GCA_030763345.1). Lineage (NCBI taxonomy): Eukaryota > Metazoa > Arthropoda > Insecta > Lepidoptera > Noctuidae > Mythimna > Mythimna separata. The sequence goes on along the minus strand of CM061174.1, from coordinate 10,356,819 downwards.
GTAGGAGTATGTGACAATTAGTAACCGTTTTTGCAAAAGATTTAAGTCCAAAATAGGCTGCAAGGAGTTCCAAATAGTTTATATGACGAGAACGCTCGTCTTCCGTCCACGAACCGCCTATACTTTCCTCCCCAGAGGCTGCACCCCAGCCGATACCAGATGCGTCACTAAAGATCTCTAATGCAAACGACATTGGTCTAATGGGGTTACTTGTGTTTAAAATTGAAGATTGCCACCAAGTCAAATCAACGTGTAAACTATTCGAAACAGTCATCATCTTGTCATAATCGTCATTATCCAATAAGGCTAGATATTTGGCTCGCTCTAAAGATTTTGTGTACAACCACCCATATGCGACGGCCGGGCAAGCAGCTGTCAGGGTACCTAGGTAGCGAGCAAAAGCACGAATAGTGATTCTCGTCGTTACCAGCATAGTTTCGGTACGCGACAAGATGTCGCGTCTTTTCTTTAGAGGGAGTTCTAAGGTCATGTCTATAGAGTTTAAAATAAAACCTAAAAACTGACAACATTGGCTTGGTACCAGTGAACTCTTCTCATAGTTTATTACAAATCCTAAGTTCACTAGGCACTTAATGCTCTCATTAATGTTATATAAGCATTCTTCATAACTGTTTCCGAAATAACAACTGTCATCTAAGTAGAATACTGATTTAAAACCGCGAGATCGTAAAAAAGTGGAAACTGGTTTCATAAGTTTAGTAAATGCATGAGGAGCTGAGCTCAAACCAAAAGGTAAAACTAAAAATTCGTACAGAATATTATCAAAATAAAATCTCAAAAACTTTACATGATCATTATGGATAGGTATCAAAAAGTATGCTTCTTTTAAGTCCAAGTTAACCATATAGCAGTTAACTGTCATTAATTTAACAGCTGTTCTAACATCTTCCATCTTAAAATGGTTAACATCAACAAATGTATTTAATTTCTTTAAATTTAGAATTAAACGTTTTTCACCATTACCTTTAGGAATGATAAAAATACTAGATACAAAATGATCGCGGGTAGGATTACATTTACGTATGACATTTGCTTGCAACAAACGATTCAATTCTTGTTTAATATAAAACTTGTCGTCTTTCGAGAAAGATGATTTTGGAATCATACCCGGATGTTGTACAGGATGCTTAAGGAAAGGAATTCTATAACCAGAAATGGTCTCAAGGATCGTTTTGTCATCAGTAATCTCTTTCCAAGCTTCAATATAATACCTTAAACGACCAGCATGAGAGTATACCTGAGAAGTTACTGCTTCGCGCTCGTTGTGGGGGCCGCTCCTGCTGGCTTGTGGCGTGATGCAGGGTGCTGGTGAGGGGATGACGCCCGTGGAGCACGGGTCATTGTCCCGCGGCGGCGGTAGTTCGATCCTGGTCTGGTCCCGCCGCCGCGTCTCGGCTGCCCACGAACGAAGCGGTGATAAGGCTGGCGTGACGGCGGGACTTTGTAGTTTAAAGTGCTTGTTTGAGCTGCAGGCTGGATCAGCTTGCCTGTCTTCTGTATTCCACGCGAAGATTTAATAAATTCTCCTAATTTCTCACCAAAAAGATGACTGTCTCTCTTTCTATCCTTAAAAGGCTCTAAAAAGGTCTTGTCAACCATTGGAGTGACAAGAGATCTTCTAGTCTCCGTCTCCAAGTAATGAGAATCCGACAACAGCTTTGTCGCGTCTGCAAGAAAACGAAGGATGTCGGCAGTGTCACTGGATTTGGTCAATATACCTGACATCGTCCTTCCTAAGATCGCCAGGACGCATCCCATAAGCGATTGCTTCTTCTGAATCCTTGCGTCACGATTTTTTGCGGACTCGTTTAGCATTGCAGCTATTTCAGGATTAAGGACTGGAGCTTTAATTAAGGGACAGTTTTTTGGAAGTAGGTATTTTTTCATTAGTTCCTCTCGCGTTTCTTTTTTAAGGCCATCTTTAAGGATAGGAGCCCATCGCTTCGATAGATCAGCTACAATATCTGGACCCCAATCGGCGGTTTCAGCTTCGAAATCCCCTAGAGCCCTTAAAAGCTCGTGATCTGCGATAGGAGGAACATTATCGCCATCCGTATTAGCGTCCTCGGCCGGGGCTGTCACACCCTGGGGATCAGCTGGCTGTGATACACTTCCTCCCATTGTAGAAAGCTCGGGTGGCACGGGTGACGCAAAGCGTGCAGAGGTGCCTAGCTCATCCACTGGCCTCGCTGAGTCAGCGGGTATGCCATCCGCCACCGCAGCCGTCGGCGTAGGCGAGCGGTCAGGAGACGAAGGCATGGAGGCACCGCTGTCCGGTTCCAGATATTCTGGAACGATATTTTTTGGTTAATATCTCGTATTAACTCTCGTGAAATAAAATAGGTCAATATCTCGTATTGACTCTAAAAAAAAGAAAACAATAGGTCAATATCTCGCATTGACTCGAAAGTTTGTTGTACTGTCTAACATCTCGTGTTAGATCTAAGGTACCATTGTACAAAAAAATATAAATTTAAGCCTAATATTTTGTACCATAACAATGATCACTAAAATTATGTAGGTAGTAGGTACATACCTTCAATTGATACACGCCTGATGACGACGTCTTTTCCTAGACAATTTTTGTTCATATTTCTTTAATTTCCTTCGCCATTTATCTTCTTCAGTTTCTTCATGCTTCCTTTTTGGCATTTCTTATGATTTAAATTGCCTAATACCAATAAAATCCGAAAAAAAAACGAAAATATTTTTTCACTATGTGCGGTAGCCGCGCGCGCACGGAAACGAATGACGTATGTTGTAATGGGGTGATCGGGCGCCTGTGGAGATATTGCCATCTCTTTCTTTCCTATGGCGCTAAACTATGTGCGAGTGAGTCGAAGTGTAGCGGGGCTACTACAGGTGAATATTTAAATCTCGAAAGACGAAGACAGGATAATTTAAAATGGCCATAATAAATCTTAGGAAATATCGTTCATCGCATTTCTCATCCCTATTTTTGACGTAACTATGGCCTTTTATTATAGTCAAGTGCTTAGTTACCGCGTACTGCGCATGCACTAAGTGTTGGCGACAGATCTCGTAGCGCACCCAAATAATCAATAGTTGTAACTTGTATGTAAGTAATGTACCTAATTTAGACTCATATTTGTGTACCTAGAATTTAATTTCACAATGTTCCTTTATTGTACTGTCCTTATACCTATGTAATTCTGTAAATTTCTCTAACAATAAACGTAAAAAACTATTCACGACCCGTGAGTTAGTGTTTGTTATGTCCCACCACTAGCGCGTGGTGTGTAGCCCGCGCGACCGATCGCGCAAGCGCACTATGGAAAATGGTAGAACAAGCGCATATCAAAAATGCTTTTTACGAATATCATAACTTGGCTAATATGGCTATTTTATAAGATTCTCTAATAGTCAAATTATAATATCCATTAGGATTTTTTCACTAAATACGCGAAATTATTGTTTTTTTCGTAGTTACAAATACATAGAAGACAGAAGTGCCAAACTCAAGTCTTTGCGTATACATGTTTCAATACCATATAGTGAAAAAAATACTTGGTACAGATATGCAGTATTTTACATTTTTGGAAAGGTTATTTTATGCTTTTTGCGATACAGCTTAATGATTTTAAAAATAAAGAAAAATATTTCAGTAATTACTTAAAAAGTGACATACCTTTTTTTTCACTTATATTTTTTTTCGTCGAAGGTTTTCAGTGTTACCCACGTCTGCCCACGCGCTACTTTTTGTGTTGACTAGTAGTCTAACTATTCATAAACAGTATGCAAAACAAATCAGCTGCGGATATTTGCGGTTTTAGAAGATATGAAAAAAAAACTGATAAAAGGCAGAACCTGAAAATTGTTATCTTTTGCAGTTTACCACTGACACCATCACATGAACAATATGGAACTTTTTGGATGTTTTCTTCATTATTTCGTGATAACAAAGGGACTTTATCAAATTTGCACTCGGTTTGCGTGGGAAATTACATGATGTAGGTACCAATTTGAGTATATAAAGGGAATCAAAAACTATTCGAACCATCTACATCAGTGTCACTCCAAGTGAAGCAAATCGCATCTACGCCTATTATTTCGGCAGATTGTGAAGTGTTAAAATGTCTTCCTTCAGCTGTACCAAACGGGACTTCATAATCCCCTATATCGAGGGCGGCAAGACCATGGAATCATTATCCAAAGTTTTAGTGGAAAAGCTCAATGTTTCTGAAAACAACTTGTGTTTTATAATTAGTGACATACAAAGGCACATTCTTCCTATTTTCAACAAGCGCTGGGCCCAGGCATCTCGGAAAAAAGAAACATTTTTACAGAAGAATTGTACTTGGTTGGACTCAAGGTATTCGTTAAATTTACCGGATTCTGAACAATATTCTACACCATCAACATCTGGCCAACGAGGAAGAGCATGCGTAGCTTATGGAGACTCCTCAGAATCTACCAAGAAGAGGAAAAACACTCTTCTACTCCAAGAATATGGCTTCGAGGATATAAAAAACGCCTATGTGCAGGGATTACGGGCTTTACGTGAGTACACAGAAGCTCATCTTGTCGAAGAATTAAGAACCGCTGACACTCAAAAGAAATTAGATATCTCAAGTAAGTGGAACGACTCAGACCAGATGAAGATTTTTTCCGATACGGAAGCATTGAGTGCTTTTATAGATTTGGATCTAACAAAAGCACAATATATGTACCTGAAAAACTTAACCAACGAACGAAAGTGTTGTATATTCCCGCCTTACTACAAAATAAAAAGATCCTGTTATCCACCATCTTGTACAATCGAAATCACGAATACTTATGCTAAAGTTATTAATATCCAAGATTTATTGGATCATACTGCCGCTAGAATTTTAAAAATCGATTCTGTTTTCCAAAAACAACATAGATCATTGATCCTTTATTGTAAATGGGGATGTGATGGTTCATCTGGTCAAAGTCTATACAAGAAAATACTTGCAGAAGAGTCGGAAACCATTTCAGATGCCAATTTGTTCATCACTTCATTAGTCCCTATCAGATTAGTTGATGTGCAATCCGGATCCGTTGTTTGGCAAAATCCGGTACCTTCATCTGTCCGTTTTTGCAGACCCATTTCTATTGAGTTTTGTAAGGAAACTCCAGAAAAAACCAAGGCAGTTGTCGATGATATTACAAATCAAATTAGGGCTACACAAGCATCGCTTATAAACAAAGATGGTGTTTTAGTGAATGTGAAGCATGAACTATTTCTAACGATGATCGATGGAAAGGTGGCTCAGGTCCTTACAGATACTCCATCTAGTTCCACATGCACGATATGTGGGGCTACTCCACGGCAAATGAATGACCTATCAAAAGTAACTGCCAGACCTGAAAACGAAAACGCCTACCAATATGGATTGTCCACCTTACACGCCTGGATTCGCTGCATGGAAATGATATTGCATATTTCCTATAATCTTTCGTTTAAGACTTGGTCTGCTTCAACTGAGGAAAATAAGAGATTAAAAAAAGAAAAGAAAGAACTTGTTCAAAAACGTTTCAGGGAGGAGTTGGGATTAATCGTCGACAAACCTCGGCAAGTTAGCGGGAATACGAACGATGGCAATACCGCTCGAAGATTCTTCTATAATAGCACTTGCTCATCGGAGATAACAGGTGTAGATGAGGCATTGATTAAACGCCTATACATTATTTTGCAAGTTCTTTCTTCTGGAATGATGATCGACCCTGAAAAATTTGGGGAATATGCAATAGAAACTGCAAGAATATATGTAAGTAATTACGATTGGTATTATATGCCATCCTCCGTTCATAAAATACTCATACACGGGGAAAACGTCATCAAACATTTTGCAGTGCTTCCTATTGGACAGCTATCGGAAGACGCACAAGAGTCTCGCAACAAAGACTACAGAAACATACGACTTCATCATGCCAGAAAATGTTCCCGATCTGCGACAATGGAAGATGTCTTTAAAACGCTTTTATACACGTCAGATCCATATATAACAAGTTTGAGAAAACCGTACGTAAGAAATGTGAAAGAACTTGAAGACGAGGCACTAAGTCTTTTAAACGTGGCACCTGAAAGTGAACCCACATTGACTGACTCTGATCCTGAAGTGGTATAAGTTAAGAATAATATGTATACTTAGTTATTACTTAAAGTTGTATCTAGCTACATCATTTCCTGAAGCCAGAGTATAGGATGTACATATTAGTAATATGCTTTTAATTCAGTAAATTGTTTTCATATATTTATAACTAGCTTTTACCCGCGGCTTCGCTCCCGTCAAATGACTACCCTACATATCCTACGCTACCCTACCCTACCTTCCCTACCTACCCTACACTACCCTACAGTACACTACCCTACACTACCCTACACTACTCTACACTACCCTACACTACCCTACACTACCTACACTACCCTACACTACCCTATACTACCCTACACAACCCTACACTACCCTACACTACCCTACCTACCTTACTTTACCTAACTTTTTTTTTTTTTAGAATTTTTCTCTCCGTAAGAAACATCACTGAACTTCAAGGAACATTAAAAAAAAAAATCAGCCAAATCGGTCAAGCCGTTTTCATGTTATGTCGTGACAACGGAAAACGGGTTTCATTTTTATATATATAGATATATTACATCTTGGCTGTTTTAACAGACTCTGATAACTACTTACTTGTCTGTGATTTTCGAAACTGTACCGTTCAAACAATAACTTGGGTCTCAAAAACGGATTTAAGTATACTATATGGAAAGTGTATTTTGTAAAAATTGTGGTTCTGCTGGTGGTTCCTGCGGCTGGTGTTGTTAGAAGACGAACAGATTCAACATGGGCTCAGTATTTAGACAATATTTTAACTATCTATTTAGACAAAGAATAATAAAATATGAAATTGAAATCTGTTTTATTTCTTGTTCAAACTACAGGTTTAAAATTCCTTTATTTACACCTATTTGGGAAGGCTGGTTTCATAGGCATGTCTTTCAAACGTAGATATGTTATTTCTGTTTATCTTGTTTCAAAATATTTTCTAAGAATACAGGTACCCTACCTGTTGACGACGATGTCGCGGCTTCCAGTCTTTCTAAATTTGATACCTTTAGCTGAAGTAAAAAAGTATACTTTTTGTTACGATCGCGTTATTATTGTCATTTTATAATTTTGTAGGGAGGCGACACTAAATTGTAAGATGTCGACTCAGACATTTGATACGTAACTCGGTAGCGTCATCAGTCGCTCCGATACTCGCTTGCCGGCCACACGCCGATGTTCTATTTATCTAAATTACCGTGTAACAGTGTATGTGAGTAAAATAAACCATCAATACCGAAGCCAGTATATCTTTGAACATTCCTTCAAAATAGTAGTGACTTAGGTGTACCATTCGCGGTACACAATACGAACTAACATTGGTGACACCCTGTGAATTAAATACTTTTCGGTAAGGTAAAACCACACAGCACGGAGCGACTCACCGCGTGGCTAGCGAGGAGCATCAAGTTAGTGACCTATATTGGTAGGCACTGATTTCTTCATACGTCGCACCCCACGGGCCGCGACTTCTTTCATCCGCCATGTCCAATGAGAAACGTGAGCAGCAGGAAGAAGATGTCAAACCCGATGTCATGCTCATATCGGTATCTTCACGCATCACTGTGTTTCGTCTAGAACAAGCTAGCTGGACAAAATTATTTTTCACTGGATATAGGTTTCATAGCCTCTGCTAGTTAATAATATGAATGATTTCATTGTTTAAAATACTTATAAACTCATAAAAAAGCGAAATTCCGAAAATAAAACGAATTAATTAAAATTAATGGTGTTTATGGCACGAATCGTAAGAAATACCAAATAAATCAGGGGTATTTAAAGCTAATTAATTACATTATATAGCGATTACACTTATAAGAAGTAAATAAATCTAATTTATATTTGCAATAGTTCCGATTTGTATGTTAAGTACACAATAAACCCATTATATAATTACTACATAACTTACAACTAGAAAACAACTATTCATGGGATTATAATGAGAACAAACTTAGGAATCATTAATTGTCACTAAGTTCATCCTCAGAAGAATCCTCCACATAGTAATCTTTGGTATTAGTATTTATTGTATTTACATTTTTTATAATATTTACGGGTGGACTTATAAGATCTAAGACTGCAGAAGGGAGGCTACGTGTTTTTTTTTTGGGGATATCTCTGAGACTGTTAATTAAAGGATCAGATGTGATGATTAACATATTCAGCAAATCTGTATTCGTGGCAATAGGAGACCGTTTCCGGGTATTATCCCTTCGGAACCTTCTGCAATCTTTATTGCGAGCTTCTTGAGCTTCCTCAGATAGTTGACCGATTGGTAGAAGAGCCGATCGGATAATATCCACACTATGCACAAGAATTTTGTGCACAGTAACAGGCATGTAATACCACGAATACAAATCCAAGTAAAGCTTTCTAGTTAGCGAAGCTAATTTTTGAAAGTTGTCTATATTAATATTATAACCACTCGATAAAGCACGAAGTAACGTGTCAAACTTTTGAATAAGTGCCACATCTAATCCAGTAATTTCAGCGCTCAATTCAGGATTTCCGAAAAACCTACGAGCAGTATTTCCATCATTAGAATTACCAAATCCTGGCTTTGGTTTATCCACAATTAAGCCCATTTCCTTTTTAAAACGTTCTTGAATATTTGCCGAACGTTGCTTCACAAGAGTTTTCTCACTTGGATCACGTAATTGCCATTTCTTAACGTCAAGACGGTAACTAATGTGAAGCAAACATTCGAAACAGCGAATCCAAGCATGTAAAGTAGATATACCAAAGCCAAGATTCGATTCATTAGCCACAAATTCCCTAGACTCATCATTCATTAGTTTTGGGGTTGCGCCACAGATATAGCATTTTTGTGCTGAAGAAGTTTCGGTCAAAGCATTACAAACTTTACCATCAACCATTGTTAAAAGTAGTTCATGCTTGACAGATACCTCAGACCCATTATCAACACTACATATAGTCGGCAATAAGTCATTTATTTCATCCAATACCTTATTGGTTTCAGTAATCGTCAATTCCGTACTTTCTTTAGAGAAAATAAATTTTATTGGTCGACAATACATAGTGGAGGATGTGCGAGGGTTCTGCCAAGCGATATTACCACTTTCATTGCGTAGTTGAAGCGGCACAAAAGAAAAAACAAACAGAAATTCATCTGTGTCGCCACTGTTGGTGAATTGTTGGTTGTAAGTGCTGTGACCAGAACTGCCATCACAACCCCACTTGCTAACTAAAGTAAATGATGTACCACTATTACCCCCAGAAGAACAAGCCGTCAATACTTCTCACTGCGCAGAAACTAAACGCTGAACTGTTTTATCTAAAACAGCTTGCAGTTTAATTTCAGCACGCGTCTCAGTTACCGTCACATGTACATCCGGTGGTAAACAGGCTTTCTTGGCCCTACTAAGACTATGAAATGATGGAAATACCTGATGTCCAGCCAGCATACTCCACTTCCGCGTCTGTTTGTAGGCGTGACTCGTACACTTAGAGTCTATATAATACGCAAGTACTAGGGATTGCAATCCAGCAGCGTTTTCAATCCAGCTGGATTTTTGCTGGATTGACCTGAATCCAGCTGGATCCAGCGCGGATCCAGCAAAATGTGGAACGCAATTAAAAAGGCAACAATTATATTTTTTTATTAAGTAATTTGTATAATAACTTCTAACGATAATCTATGAAACCTTTCACTAATTTGCTTTCGTTTCTTAACCATTTGAGATCAAAAGAAACAACTTAAAATTAAATAACATATACCCTTGTAGTGACATCTGACGTCACAGTATCCTGCATCACGCAAGCTAATTTCTCAGCGAGATTTGAATAGATACAACAGCCCGAAATCATCTATCGGGCAGCTGTTGCCCAGAGGCGTAGCTAGTCCGTAAGGGGCCCCGTATAATAAAAATGATGGGGGCCCCTCTTTTATTTAATCGCGAAAAAGCCCAGTGCTAGATGGGATTAGGTATTTTGTAATAAAAACAATTTCCATTTTATATTGTTTTTATTACGAAATAAACCTAAATTGAGTTTTTGGACAGTGTGTATATTTATGCTTCCAACCGGGGCCCCTGAAGAGTGGGGGCCCCGTATAATTGATACGGCTGATACGGCGGTAGCTACGCCCCTGCTGTTGCCATTACACAGTTGTCATCACATATATCAATTACGGATATAATTCGAAACTAAACAATAGAAATTGATACGTTTGCGGATCCGCATCGCTGGATCCAGCACTATATGCTGGATCCAGCATATTTAAAAAGGCGCTGGATCCAGCTGGATTGCTGTATGCTGGATCCAGCAATTGCAATCCCTAGCAAGTACCTCATCACTAGTAAGGCACCTTTGCTGCTTGAGGTCACTCGATTTTCGTTCACTAAACTTCTCAGGCGTCTCACTAACTTCTCGTATCAGTTTCGCGACGTTGCGTTTTCCTGCATGACGAGACGCTATTTCAGCAGCAACCAAAAGTTCCTCAGAGCTTCGTAGTTGAACCAAATCATCGACACGTCGCCGTTTGGTTTTGGCACTTGCGTTTGCCATATCCACTGGCGGTCTTCCGGGACCATGCTGTGAGTACGAAGACGTTGATGCTTCTGCAAGGTCATAAGACACCTTAAATTGTATCTCTTCATCTTCTAGCCACTTAGCATTACAAGCGAAGAAACGATCCCGTATTCGGTTAGAATTCTCCCATTTCTCCGAAAGTTTCGAGGAAAAACGGGAAATTATATTTTTAATCTCCGTCACAGATGCTTCTGTTACACCACTGAGGTCATGTTTTTGCGAAACAAACATGAAAAGCGCCTTATTTCGGTCACTTTTTGCATGTTTTACCCATTCTTCGAAAAACTGTATTTTCGATACTGTGAAACTGGTACCTGCAGAAAAATTAAAAAAAAAAAATTTAGAGCAAACACGAGCAAAAACAGAAAGTTTTATTACAATTCGGAAGCATGTGTCTATCAACTGAAAAAAATACAGACCGGGGATACGAGGGGGTTTTTAGTTACCGTCTTTTGAATTTGAATTTTTGAATAAAAAACTAAATTTTTGGATTTGCGACCCTCAGATTCTAATTTAGTATGAATATTATTTAATTGTAACTAAATATACAAAATATACTCACCCTTAGTAGTAGAATCCATCACTAAAATTTACCACAACTATTAAGATAACCGCAGGAGATGCAATCGTATCAGTAGCAAAAAAGCAAATAATATTACGCATTTGACTCAAATGTTTTCTATACTTACCCTCATTAACGATGTTTTATATGAATTATGCCAAAACAATTGTTGTGGGTGTAATTACCAACTAATAACCTACTTACCGCCACTCATGATTTTAAGAAATCTAAATGTTGTTTTTGTCCAGCTAGCTTGTTCTAGACGAAACACAGTGCGCATCCCGGATTTCTGGACGGACCAGCCAAGCCTGTGGTTCGTGCAATTCGAGTCCGCCGTGGCCCCTCAAAAGGCCAGCGACAACTCGAAGTTCTAACTACTCGCCACGAAACTCGGCAAGCAGGTGATCGTACAGGTCGCAGATATCTTGACCAACCCACCGGCGCAGTGTTCGGAATGATTATTTTACGAGCTACTTTAATTTTTTATACGAATATTTTAATATAAATGTAGGTAGGTACATGCGTGTGGACTTGTATGAGAAAATTACATGTATTAACTAGGTATTGTTATATTTATAAGTCTTTAAATAAAAAAAAATATTTTATTAGAGTTAACTTTTAGACGTTTGACATTTTTAGATAGGCGGCCCTGAAAAAGGCTTTTGGCTTTTGTCTACTCGCTGTCTGCCTCTTCATCGGATGAGTGCGTCCTTTCAGGCGCTTAAGGAGCTTTCAATAACTGTAAAACTTCTGGCGCCAAAGTACCCGATTTTCTCTTTGGCAATGGTCTGATACTAGATATTAATGGATCGGAGGAGATGAGCAGAGCATGTAGCAGGTCTTCAATAGTCTGCTTCCTTCCAATTTTTCTCGTGCTATGCTCTCTATAATAGTGGCAGTCTTTGTGTCTAGACTCCAGAGCTTCTTCGCTAAGCTGACCTATAGGAAGCATAAGGGATCCGATGACATCACCTCCGTGAATCAATATTTTATGAACACTAGAAGGCATTTTGTACCATTGGTACTTGGTGACGAAGAGTCTAGCCGTGTTAAGTGAATACTCCTTAAATGCCACTGGATTTACATCGTACGAGCACGAAAGCGCTTTGAGTATAACAGAGAATCTTGTAATAAGATCTTTGTCGACCCCAGTTATCTCAGCTGCGAGAGTAGGGTCTTCAAAAAATGTTCGCGCAGTATTCCCATCATTGGTTGAGCCACTACCTTGCTTTACTGTATCGACAAGGAGCCCAGTTCGACGACGATATTCTTCTATAATGGCGCGCTTCTTTTCTTCTACTGCTTCTTTGATGTTTTTAGTTACGCGACATGTTTTGTGTTCCGTCCTATACGATATGTGGAGCACACACTCAAACGAATGGGCGTGTAATGTTGACAACCCATATGCATACAAATCTTTGTTGCATGGCCTCTGAATGACAGCATCAATATCATTCATATGATTAGGTGTCGCTTTGCATATGTTGCAAGTCTGGGAAGATTTATTGATCACTACACCTGCTATTACATCTAGCTGAACTTTAACTAGTCTTTGTGCTGTATGATCAAGTAAACTCTGCAGCTTGACTTCACCTTTCGTCTCAGTTATTATCATGTCGTTCGGGTAACACTCTTTTCGTGCTGTCAGAACCCTATTATATGATGGGTATATATTACACCCTCTCTCTTTAGCCCCTCTGCGAATCTGTTTATACTAGTCCACGCTCAGTTTGGAGTTTGTTATCAGAGCTAATGCTTCATCTGGAGTATATGGACGTATACTTTTTGGCGTTAGTTTCCTTCTTTTAATCATACGAAGTGATTTAGGTGACGACACAGTTACTTACTTTATAACGGCGGTGGCCATATTTCGCTTACCAATTTTTGTGAAATTTGTTTGAGTGGCATGGGCAAGCTCTTCCGGAGAGTGGCCCGCCACCAACATCTTCGTCCGCTTTTTCTTTGCAGATGCACTTAAACCAACAAAATCCATCTTTTGAGTTACAGCAGATCGAGCAGGTGTACATTCAGGTTGTCTCTCATCTTGGTTTTGTACTAACCAAAGCTCTTCTTGTAGCCAGTCGTTGCATTTCAAAACAAACTTCTCTTTATTCCTGATAGCACTCCATTTCTTGGTTAGCACAGCAGAAAACACCTTTATTTTTTTTTTATAACTTCAGCTGGAAGTCCTGGAATCTCTGAAGAGACATAGTCAACCATCCGAGCAATAGAAGATCCCTTATTTGCTTGATTGACCAGTTTATGCCGACATAAAAGGTCGAAAAGGTGAAGGCGTGTTATTCCTCGGGTAACACCTGGTGAACGAAAAAATTACATCACTCAAAAGTCGAGGCGAGTCGAATATTGAGACTAGATTCATTCGAGAGCTAGATAAATACTCGATAATCACAAAAAAACATGGACGGCTGGAATTGGCTGGGAAAAAGTTGGAGTCTATTGAACGTTTAAACTTTTTGCAAATTTCGTTATTTTTTTCAATTCAAATTTTATTTATTTTCTCATAATACGAATTTATGTATGATTAACAAATTGGTTTATATCTTACCTGTGAACGTGGAACACATGATAAAGCAAAAAAAATATTTAAAAACTCGAAAACTGTTGCAAGAATAGAACGTAAACACGTGCGATAAGTAGCGGCTAACAAAAGCGACTGACCGGTTTTGTTATCGCGCGGGATTGGAGCAGTGCTGAGCGGCGAACATTTCTCGAAATCGGCAAATTGTTCGTGGAAAGAATTGTATAACTAATGCTGTACCCTATTCACTTGCAAATTTCAATTTACATTGCCATAATGTTTGTACCTAAAGTAGCTCGTAATATAATCATTCCGAACACTGTGCGGCGGAGGACAAATACGAGGCGCTCAAACAACGTCTCCTACACGTTTACGAGGAGTCAAAAAACCAACGGATACAGAAGCTCATTGGAGACATGCAACTTGGCGACCAGAAGCCGTCTCAACTTCTTCGCTGGATGCAGACCCTAGCGGGAAAGAGAGTGAAGTCGGAAACTTTGCTATTGATGTGGCAAAACCATCTTCCATCGACCGTCAGAACGGTCCTGGCAGCGACAGCGATCACGGATCCGGAGAAGTTGGCAGCCGTGGCTGACAAGATCCAGGAGACCAGCAGGCCCAGTGTAGTGGCATCGGTTTCCGGAGGCGGTGCTGATTCGTTGACGGAACAGGTGTCCAAGCTCAGCGTCGAGGTCGCGGAGCTGCGGAAGTCCAGAGGTTTCGAGCGAGTTGGCCGACAGCGGTGACGACCGCGCGCCATCAGGATCGCGTGGGCGTAGTTCTAGTCGAAAGCGATCCCGATCCCGACAGCCAGGGCTATGTTTCTACCATAACCGTTTCGGCGTTAAGGCTGTAAAATGCCGAACACCGTGCACCTGGAAACAGGGTTGCCAACTCAATGCCACGGTTGGGTGCTAAGTAACATCTCAAAAAGTGCTAAATTGGTATAAAATTTTAACAATAGTGCCAAATATATGAAATAAGAAAAATAACGTGTAGATAAAAAGTTTTAATTTTCAAATTGTCATGACATTAATATCAAAGTTATGTTATGTTACATTTAAACAAAAATAAAAAAAAATATATAGTTAAATTGGAGGATGTGACCATCAAAATTTAAAAAAATCGAAATATTAAAAATCTTATTATCGTTAAATCCAATCATCGTCCTCACTACTTGTACCGTCTGTCTCTGCTGCGGTTCCTTGTACAGCTGTTGAAGTGGAGGGCTGTGGCTCATTTACACTTATAGCAGACTTTTTAAATTTAAATGTGTACATATCTTTCTTGCCTATTTTTTTAAGGATATCTTGAGGTATATCATATGTATATCAAGTTTTGTTCAAATGTTTGAGTCCAGTTCGTATACGAATAATTGAATTTAGGGAGTCCAAGTTAATTTTGTTCCTCAATTTATTTTCCAGTTCGCTATACGAATTTTCATTGCTTGCGTCCTTAAAATCTGACACTTCAACCCAAAATTTTACTGTATCAGTCACATTTTCCCAAGTGTTGCTAGTTAGGCTTTTCCATTGGGCAACAATTTTATCAATAGTTTCTGGATTCTGTACAAAGTGTTCCGCTAACTTCACAACTTCGACGAGCCCTTTATTTGGTTTTAAAGCGTTAGTGACGCTCATGACATTCATATCTTTCAGGAGGGTTACATTTTCAGGAAGCCGCTGTTGCAATTGTTTTATTAGTTTTACCGTAAAATTTACGCAACGTTTTCTTAATGCTTGCTTTTTGGTATCTTCTAAGGATTGCATAGCGTTCTCAAAACTGTAGCCAAGATAAGGAGACGGATCCAGGTAATCTGCAACATTATCTTCAAAAATGTTAAAAGAGTGACGTCTTCCCGGGATCACTACTTTATCACAAAACGACTCGAGCAATTTTATCAAAGTTTCTAATAATCTTGTTGGATCTGAATTTTCGCCTTCGAATGCTTTTAGCGCCGATTGTACCTGACCTGTATTGATTTTATGTAAATTAAATAAACTTTATTTTGCAAATCAGAATACGCTTCGTATAAGAGTTCAGCCGTGTAACAGTTATTTTTTCTTCTGGCAATCTCAAAAAACAGTTTCAGCTCCAACCACTGGTCCAAAATTCTTTGCACTGCTGGCTCGATTGAGAGCCATCTAGTAGCACATTTTTGTAATATTTTCAGTGGTTGTCGTCCACAATTTATAGTTGCGTATATGTCTGCATATTCTTGACGTCGATTTGGTGACATGGAAAACCAATTAAATGTTTCCCTTAGGAGGAATTCGATGTTACGAGGGATAGTTTCTTCTGAAGCGTGAGAAACGGCCAACTGTCACTGTCACCGTATAAAACACAAATCTATGTAAGTAAAGGAATAATAAGGTAATTATTCTGCAGCGCAAAAGAGACTATGACATAATAAATCAAAAACACAAACGAATGAAAAACAAGCAAGGTAAGACAAAGAAGGTGTTATCTTATGAGAAAGAGACAAATATAGCAGAGTCCGCGCCGTCCGCCATAATCGCTTTTATTTTTATGTTTACGGGAATCCCCTACCGAAGTGCAGAGGACTACACTAATTTGCGTTTTGTTATTGCATTTTGTGAGTAAGCAAACATATCAAAATTAGTGCTAGATTTTGCGATAGGTGCTGTTTCTTAAATTTCAGTGCTAGACACATGAAAATAGTGCCAAATCTGGCACTTTAAGTGCTGAGTTGGCAACGCTGCCTGGAAAGGCAGTAACTCGGAAAACTAACAACCGTGCAGACGACGACGGAATCTTGCATTGGAGGTATCGTTAACCGTCGATTATGTATATTTGATAGGAATAATAATTTAAATTTTCTAGTAGACACAGGTGCGAATGTTTCTGTACTTCCTTTCACTGTAGTTAAGTGTAGAAATAAGCATTTGCAGGAAGACTTTGCTTTATTTGCGGCCAATGGCACTAAAATCGAAACGTACGGAACTCATTCCTTATCAGTCGATCTTAGATTGAGGCGTGATTTTAAATGGAATTTCATTGTTGCTAATGTCAAACAACCCATCTTAGGAGCAGATTTTATAAGCCATTATGGATTGTTAGTCGACTTAAGAACAAAAAAGTTAATTGACACTTTGACAGATTTAAAAGTAGTAAGAAGTATCGAAATTTGTGAATCGTCAGTCAAAACCATTTGTGAAACTCATCCGTATTTCGACTTGTTAAATTCTTTCCCAGATCTTACTAGACCGACCCCTTTTAAGGACCCTCCTCAGCATTCGACAGTCCATCACCTCGAGACCAGAAGCCCGCCTGTCCATGCTAGAGCAAGACCGCTACCACCAGACCGTTTCAAAAAGGTAAAGGCCGAATTTCAGAAAATGATAGAGGCAGGAATCTGTAGGCCATCCAAGAGTCCTTGGGCCAGCGCGCTACATGTTGTGCCGAAGAAGGACGGAGATATACGTCGTCCCTGCGGTGACTACAGGCAGTTAAACGCCATCACCAAACCGGACAGATATCCGATTCCGCGCATACACGACTTCACCTATTTCCTGGCAGGTAAGAAAGTATTTTCAAGTGTTGACGTCAATCGGGCGTACTATTTCATACCTGTACATCCGGCGGACATTGAAAAAACAGCTATTATTACACCATTCGGATTATTCGAATTTCCCAGAATGACATTCGGACTCAAAAATGCAGCACAGTCCTTTCAAAGGTTCATGCATCATACCGTTCTGGAAGATTTGAATTTTCTTTTCTGTTACATAGATGACATTATAATCGCGAGTGACACCGAGGAAGAGCACGAGGAACACCTTAAGCTCCTTTTCGAACAACTTAACAGGTACGGTTTAACTATCAAATTAGCGAAATGCAGTTTTGGTGTATCAGAACTCGATTTCGTTGGTTTTTGTGTGTCGGCAGAAGGAATTCGACCTTTGGATGACAAAGTTAAGGCAATCAGCGATTATCCTAAGCGTAAAACCGTCAACGAACTTCGGCGATTTTTAGGTATGGTAAATTTTTATCGTAAACATATTCCCCATGCCGTAAAAAGCCAAGCCATTCTTTCTAAGTATTTACACAACGCACAAAAGAACGACAAAACACCCGTTGTTTGGTCACCGGATGCAGAGTCAGCTTTTCGAGAATGTAAGTCGCAGCTCGAGAACGCGGTCACGTTGTCGTACCCGTGTGCGGACACGACGCTTGCGCTCAACACGGACGCAAGTGATACCTGTGTGGGGGGAGTACTTCAACAACTAGACAAAGGTATGTGGAAACCCCTTGGTTATTTCTCAAAACGCTTGTCCGAAACACAGCAACGTTACAGTACGTATGATCGCGAGTTGCTCGCCATCTACATGTCAATTAAGTATTTTCGCAAATTGTTCGAAGGCCGACCATTAATCATCTATACCGATCACAGACATTGGTACATGCGTTTACAAAGCTCAGTACCGATTCTGAAACACCTCGTAGGACTCGCCAATTGCTGTTTATCAGTGAGTAAACTACCGATATAAGGCATGTCAGCGGCGAAAACAATGTCGTAGCAGACACGCTATCACGCGTCGCGACTATTTCCTGCCCTACAGGTCTCGACTACGAACAATTTGCCGAAGCGCAAAGTAACGATGACTCAATCAAACAATACCTTCAGTCAAGAGACAATGGGAATAATAAAATTAAAATAATAAGTGTTAAGTTCCCGTTTTGCAACTCTAATATTTATTGCGAAATTTCAACTAATAAAGCCAGACCTTACGTACCTAAAAATTTTAAACGAATAATATTTGATATGTTACATAACATCAGTCATCCTGGCATTAAGTCAACGCGCAAAATCATATCTGATAGATTTTTTTGGCCTAGTATGAACGTAGATGTAGGTAAATGGGCGAAAACGTGTATCCCGTGTCAAAAGAGTAAGGTAAGTAGACACAACATCTCAAACTACGAGGAATTCCAGAAAGCAGACCGATTTCAGCACGTGCACGTTGACATCATCGGGGCCCTCCCAACGTCTGAAGATGGTTTCAGGTATTGCGTTACGTTGATAGATCGAGGGACCCGATGGCCAGAGGCATTTCCCATGCGTGACATCACAGCGGAAACAGTGGCAAAGGTGATTTACGAAGGTTGGATCACGCGCTATGGTTGTCCCGTCAGGCTAACGTCAGATCAAGGTCGACAATTCCAAAGCCAACTTTTCACCGAGCTACTAAGGTATTTGGGCGTAAAGAAAATTCGTACTACCAGTTACCACGCACAACGGCCGGCCACACACGAACGGCCTAATTGAACGCTGGCATCGTTCGCTGAAGGCAGCATTGACAGCCCGTTTGTCTAAACGGGCTGCCAGCTGATCTACCAGCACATGGGTAAACGAGTTGCCAACTGTCATGTTAGGTTTGCGTGCAGCAGGACGCAGTGAAAACGGCGTAAGTCCAGCTGAGTATACTTTCGGGAAAACTCTACGTTTACCAGGAGAATTTTTCGATACCTATAATATGGAAACTGAAACGTTTTACCAACAGTCGATTGGTCCATGAACGGTTGGTCAACATAATCTTTAACCCATTAACTTTTCGTCCAATGAACGTTTCGTCCACAAACGTTTCGCCAACATTACTCTACGTCAGGGAATGTTTAACCAACAGAATGTTTTGACCAATAACTTTTCACCCAAAGAACAATTGGGCCATGGACTGTTCCAGTGTTTAAGTAATCTCTAGAAGCAATATTAGCCTAAGGATATAACCATTGGACTATCAAGTCACAGGTCGTAGGTTCGAACCCCGGCACGCACCAATGTCTTTTCGAATTCATGTGCGTATGATAAATTAATTATTTGACTTGCTGAAACCGATGAAGGAAAACAACGTGAGGAAACCAGCACAACTTAGAGATTTTTGATAAGTCATAATTAATTTATCATACCTTAATTATGACTTATGAATATGAAGTTAACTAATAATTAAACAATTTATTAAGCTATTGCATAGCTTCTATCGCGGGCCTTGAGCGTGGGGACCGAATCCAGAAATTCCGTAGTGCAGGGTAGTGTAGGGTAGGGTAGACATGGTTTTACACACCGTTGAAAAATGTCTAAGTTGTGCTGGTTTCCTCACGTTGTTTTCCTTCATCGGTTTCAGCAAGTCAAATAATTAATTTATCATACGCACATGAATTCGAAAAGACATTGGTGCGTGCTGGGGTTCGAACCTACGACCTGTGACTTGATAGTCCAACGGTTATATCCTTAGGCTAATATTGCTTCTAGAGATTACTTAAACACTG
This sequence comes from Mythimna separata, assembly GCA_030763345.1. Classification (NCBI taxonomy): domain Eukaryota; kingdom Metazoa; phylum Arthropoda; class Insecta; order Lepidoptera; family Noctuidae; genus Mythimna; species Mythimna separata. The sequence continues at coordinate 10,336,766 of CM061174.1, read as the reverse complement.
GAACAGTCCATGGCCCAATTGTTCTTTGGGTGAAAAGTTATTGGTCAAAACATTCTGTTGGTTAAACATTCCCTGACGTAGAGTAATGTTGGCGAAACGTTTGTGGACGAAACGTTCATTGGGCGAAAAGTTAATGGGTTAAAGATTATGTTGACCAACCGTTCATGGACCAATCGACTGTTGGTAAAACGTTTCAGTTTCTATAATATGAGTTTTGGTGACGCAAATGAATTACTAAAAGATATTCGTTCGTCAATATTAAATTTGAAACCAATTTCAAATACACATCGCGCAAATCGAAAATGGTATACATTTCCAGATCTGCAGACATGCAGTCACGTGTTTGTCAGGGATGACTCTGTTCGGAAACCGCTTAAGACCCCGTACGACGGCCCGTTTAAGGTAGTCAAGCGAGGTGTTAAGTTTTTCGACATACAGTACCCTAATCGACAAGCGACTGTGTCTATAGATAGGATCAAACCAGTTTATTTGCTAGATGACGCAACTGATTCATTTGCGGTACCAAGTCCAACACGCGTACAGGCCAACAATGATGACTGCGTAAAAAGAAAAACACGCAGCGGCCGCACCGTTAAAATGCCAGTACGTTTTAAGTAGGTCAAATCATCAATTTGAAGTAAGTCGTAATTTTTAATAGTCACTCTTAGACAGACGTTTGAAGCAGCAGTTACCCTTATAATCATATTCGTCATGGGCCAGTATAACACCAAGAACGAGGAGATTGTCATAGCACAGTCAGGCACGTACCAAAGGATCGACGAGCTGTCTACAATGATAGACCAACATAGATACATCAGTGGAGCAGCAATCATATGTGTAATTTTAATAATATTTTGTCTCTGCTGTCAACGCTGCTGCAGATATGGTCGGAAGTGGATACGGGCACAGCTGCAGGACGTTGTGGTGGTACCCAAAAATCCAACGCCTTTCTCAAAGAATGAACCACACTCTTTCATCAGCTAAGGTGATATTTTCTTAAATGATATTTTAAACTTTATCTCGTAGGTTAAGGTATATTATTTTTTTTCGGTAAACATTAGATTGAATTTTGACTGACTAATAAAATAACCCAATTTTACTGTAACTAATTCCATTATTTAGATAAAATTACAAACATGTATTTCGAAACAAGTTGTTATATTACTCATATTACCATACTTATTACATAATTACTGTGAACACAATTTAGTGTAATTTGTTACATTTTTCATATCTATGTGTTCATAGATATGAAAAATGTAACAGAAATCGAACCTAAGACCCACAGCTTTGTAACAACTAAACCACGTAGAGCTAAGCAACATTCTATTTTAAGTAGGTCACATGAATTGTACTCAAGTTGTCGTCACACCTTTAGTCGTAGTCATAACATACATCATATTGTATTACAGTTTGATAATGTATTCGTACTTTTGTTGAATTGCATTTTGTACTTGTAACTAGTAGAGTAGCACTTGGTTGTTTTGATACGTAAATTCTGTTTTAAAAATTTGGATTGTAAAATTTCTTTTGTACCAAATTTTAGGAGGGGTGTGATGTAGGGTTAGAGGCGACACTACATTGTAAGATGTCGACTCAGACATTTGATACGTAACTCGGTAGCGTCATCAGTCGCTCCGATACTCGCGAGCCGGCCACACGCCGATGTTCTATTTATCTAAATTACCGTGTAAGACCGTTTTCACATTATCCGATCCGATATCGGTATCGGACGCCGATACGATATCGGGGTAAGTAAAATGTATGAAATGCTGTGCTCCGATATCCGATATCGGGTCGGACAATATGAAAGACGGGTACATATCTCGTACATTTACCTTACCCCGATATCGTATCGGCGTCCGATACCGATATCGGATCGGAAAATGTGAAAACAGTCTAACAGTGTATGTGAGTAAAATAAACCATCAATACCGAAGCCAGTATTTCTTTGAACATTCCTTCAAAACAGTAGTGACTTAGGTGTACCATTCGCGGTACACAATACGAACTAACATCCTACAATTTATTAAACTAACAAGAACGGACTGTACACGGGCGCTCTCATTGGTTATAGCGCGACGCGCTCTCCCCGCGCGACCGCTGCGGTCGCCATCTTTTTTTTTGCATAGGATGAAACAGTGTGTGTGTCAGAACTAGCGCGCGAACACCGTCGCATTCCGTTTTAGTCGGTATATTATAGAAAGTTTGGTTTTTCTGCATTTCGCAGTTCTCACATCCGCCACTACCTAGCGCCTACAAAGTTGGTCCATCGAGCCGCATTGTGTTACGGTGTGAGAAACAAAACCTGTGTGGCAGGGATGTCGTTGTTCCATACGCCGCGTGTGGAGAAAACACATGCACAGAATAAAAAGGAGCAGTTGATTAGACGAAGAAGGAAAACAAGCTGAAGTGAAATCGGATCTGCTGTTTGGCAGTACGGATGCAGTCAAAGAAGTCTGGAAAGTTCATTCAGATATCGGTGTACGCCTACGTGCTAACTCGAGCTTGAAGCGACAAGATGGCGGCGAGTGCAAAAGTTCTTGCAACTCACGTGCGCCGTCGTCAGCATTACGGCGGCAGCATCTGGAATACGAAGCCGTTGAACTCAAAGCCAAAATCGAAATGGAAGAAATTCAAACAAAGGCTCGCATCGAAAAAGAATTGGTCGACAAAAAATTAGAAACTGAAAGAGAAGCAAGTGTTTCAGTACACAGCTTATTACTACACACATTCCGCCGAATCATTAAATTGAGTACCGAAAACATTTCACAATATTTGCAAACAAAAGCAAAAAAACATATTATATTGTAGATTTGAAGGTTTTTGGGGGTTCGATGCCAGTACAGGACAGGCTTTTTATATAGTAAACAGAAGTTTTTAGATGGTGATAACGAGAATGAAAATTGTTTATTTACAACAACGTATTTCCCTTTACGATTAAAAACGAATGACGACTTTGTTTTGTGGTCTAACCCGTGCCCACAATCGTACAGGTTTTGTCGGCCATTGAAAATTCAATATCGTAATGAAACAAAAGAACTTATCACCGAAGAAAAAAATCGGGTACAGGCTGAAATAGATCAATTGACACCGCTTTATGCCGAAACTGATGAAGGTCAATTTATAATTTCAGATTCGAAACTATATTTAACTGTCATAGATGGATGGGATGTGTAGGGACACATCGTATGATAGGTAGGAATAGGAAATATGATCGCGAGACGTATGCAAAAGGTATGAGGTACGTATGTGTATAGAGACGGCTGCGCCCGTCGAATAAGGATTTCAGTCATGAATATACGGTCCATATACTGGAACTACGTCTTTCCTTTATTAGTACACACATATAACCCTAAAGTGGTGACCCCGTGTTTGAACATTTCAAATAACAGTGCGCGTAGATAATATTTTTTGTGGACATTTAATAACAATGATTACACAAGATGCATATCCGCAAAGTGCACACCCGCAGGGAGCGAAACCTGAGTCAGGGACCGAAGCACGTGCGGGTGACGACACATTGGCAAGCATCACTGTACCTTCTCGCATACCAGAATTTTGGGCGGACCAGCCACGACTGTGGTTCGTCCAATTCGAGGCCGCAGTGACGGGTCAAAAACTGAGTGATGCAGCTAAGCAGAACTTAGTAGTTACTAAGCTCACCAAGACCGCCATACAACAGGTTAGTGACCTTCTATTGTCACCACCGGAGACTCGAAAATATGAGTCACTAAAGGACCGGTTACTACAGGTTTTTGAGGAGTCAGAGACCAGACAGTTCCAGAAATTCTTAGGAGAAATGGAATTGGGGAGCCAAAAACCTTCACAATTCGGCGAATGAGAGATCTCGCTCGAGGAAAGATTCCGGATTCCACGCTTCAAATCATGTAGAATAGCCATCTCTCATCACCAGTGCAGGCTGTTTTAGCGGTGACAGAGGTAAAAGACCTCGAGAACCTGGCAATTGTGGCAGACAAGGTTATGGAGGCATCGAGACCCGCGGAAGTAGCAGAAGTTGCTGCACCTGCGACCACCACTACCGACTCTAGCACGAAGGAACTGAGGGAAATGATCCAGAAGCTGAGCGTCGAGGTATCAGAGTTACGCCGCTCGCGACGACCGCAGCCAGGTAGATACAGACAGAGGAAGGCGATTTGATCGGTCAAGGGCGAGGACTAGGGATTCAAATAGGAACCGAAAAGATCTAGAATGGTTATGCTTTTATCATCACCGTTACGGAGCAAAAGCTACGAAATGCGTGGAGCCATGCAACTGGAAAGGAATGAAATCAGCATCGCAAGTGGGAAACTAGCGGATATACAACCTGGAGCGGTGGATTGTGTCGGAGTGCCTAATTATCGCTTATGTGTGACAGACAGGAAAACCGGACTTCGATTCCTGATCGATACGGGTGCGGATATATCAGTGATCGCAGTGTCATGTGTCACGAAAGAGTGCTTTTCTAAAAATATCGCGTGTGATAACTATAAGGTTTACGCGGCAAACGGTACAGATATAAGAACTTACGGCACACGTAGGTACTTTAGTTTTAGACTTAAATTTAAGGAGAGCGTTTAGATGGACGTTTATAGTAGCAGCCGTGAAGCAACCAATAATTGGTACCGACTTTTTAGGCTATTATCGGTTGTTGGTAGATATAGGCGCGCGGAAATTGAAGGATGAAATTACGCATCTAAACGTTCTCACAACAATAGTTGATACGACTGTATGTGACTCATCGGTTAAGACATTAGACTGTAATAACATTTGGCACGACTTATTGCTCCGACATCCGGAGGTTACTAAACCAGTATCATACCGGGATATACCAAGACATTCAGTATATCATGTTATTGAGACTTCGGGACCACCGGTATACGCGAAAGCTAGGCCTTTAACGCCGGATAAGTACGCAAAAGTGAAAGAGGAATTTCTGATAATGACAGAAATGGATATCTGTCGACCGTCTAACCCTTTAAGTATTTTTGTATCTAAATATGCACAAAACATTTAAACGCACATTACACAAAATCCAAAAGTCGCGCGAATGTGCTCCTCTTGCCGTAAGAGTTATCAACCTACAATAGAACGAGAACGCAACACTTCAAGCCACGGGTACTATCTCTTTCCCTCCAGTCGCAGCAAAAAGTTCGACGGTTCGCGGCGAAACGAAGTAATGGTAGAAGTTTAAAAAAAAATTGCTAAAAGTCTTGGTAAAAGTGGATATATTGGAAATCTTTTTGCGTCAGATTATTGTACAGGCATCTAATTATAACTATTATAAAATTATGTTATTTTACGTTTATTGAATGATAAAAGTATTTGTATCTAAATAGATACATTGCGACTTACCTCTATAAATCGAGTTGACTACCCATGTATCTAAATAGATACTGGGCGTCTTTTTCAGTGATTAGCAAATAAATTTGTTTGTGCCCAAAAAGATACAAGAATACTTTACGTTTTTTATAGAAAATGAAGCGAAGTTCAAGGAGTTCAAGAATTTTAGCCCTATTGCCGCCAGCCGACTCAGGGTCTGATGATTCTGACCTAGATTTAGACCTGTCTTCAGACGCACCTGATATTCCCAACGACATAATGGATATTTTTGAACAATCGGATAGCGAAGATGACTCTTTTACGGGAGTCTGCCGTTTTGCCGAAAAGAATTTGCCAAATTTTCATTACCCAAAGCAATTTTCGAAACCTTTTATTTTACCAATGCAATATTTGGAAAAACTTTAGTTCGAAAAGTTTCATTTGGTCAAATTTTTACTTCGGCAGAATATTACCTAGAATAATTTCATTAAGGCATTTGGGCTTAAATCAAATGATTTATTACGGCAAAAAATCTTTAGAAAATGAACAGTTTATCAAATTACTTGCTATGAAAAAAAATAAAGACGGTTACAAACGACAAATGAAAAACGAACTGCTTCCAGAACTATAGGTTAGGTTAGGTTAGAGTAGTGACCAAACCACGCACGAGCCGAGCGAGCGAAGCGAGCGGTGCCGCGGCAGCGGCCGGCGAGTGCCAGAAGCATATTTTTATATGTAAAACCAGAAACAGTAAACTGAAGATACCAAAATTTGGCTAATTTTATTTTGGGTAAAATATGTTATACCAACTGAAATGTTTGACTACATAAAAATTGGTAAAAGAACTAGTTGGTAAGCAAATTATTGCTGAAACGTTAACTTGCCAAACATTAGGTTTGCGTAACATTTATTTGTGAAGAGTTTATTTGCTAAGTAATAATTTGGCAAATGAAATTATGCGAAAAATTGTTTGGGAAGTGATAATTTGGCAATTTCTTTTTGGTAAAACAAGGGAGACCCCTCTTTTACATCACAAATACAGCCTCCACCGGAATACCCATGCTTACCCGATGCACCAGCCGCGAGTGTTACACCAGGCACATCACAATCCGTTCAGTTGCCAAGTACGCCAAATACCATTTATTCCAATACTTGTTGTCCTTTGATACCAATTGCATTCAGACTCCTACACTCACACAGATCAGGAACTCAAAACCAAAGCAATAGAATAGAACCATCATCAAGCTTAAGACAAGAAGACCTATTTTAACCCCAGACTTCTGGTGTTAAGGTTTAGCGTTCAAGAAAAAGAAAAAATCCGGCCAAGAACATGTCGGGCCACCCTCAGTGTAGGGTTCCATTGTTTCCCGTCCGTCACAATAAATGTCCCCAACTTTTCAGAAACTGTTCGTCCCATCAAGTTCATCACGGAAAATTCGAAAGGTTGTCACCGTGTCCCCCAGGTCGAAGGCAACGAAGGATAGGATATATAGGATATAGATACAACGTAGGGTAGGGGTTTAGTCAGTAAGAGTCTGACACGCCATCTCGCTCCGCCAGAGCGGGAGAAGCCTACCGAAAGAAAAAAAATAGAGTAGTAAGTGATGAAAAGAATTTATTACCATTTAGCAGATATTTGCGTCAATAATTGCTGGTTAGTATATAGGCGGCATTGCAAAATGTTGAATGAAAAGAAAGTAATGTGTCTTAAAGATTTTAAATTAAGCATTTTTTACACCCTTTTACAAAAAGGTAAAACGGTTAGTAGAATGGCCACAAAACCTATTTTGTACATGTGGGAGACCGCTAACTTTGATTGACGACAAGCCTTTCCGAAACATATTGGATATGTTTGTAAGGACCTGTTGTTTATTGAAAATGGCCAGATAATTATCAAAACATGAAGTGTGACTGAAGTCACCGAAAGACATGCAGCCGAGTTTTTAAAAGACCAATTGGTGTATGTATTGAATTGTTTCAGGATATCAATCGCCCAAAATTCCATAACTACTGATAATGAAGCAAATTAAAATGGTCAGATCGGTGGAACAAGCCTTAAAAACTAGCATCCAAGAAAAAGAGGACGATTCCGATGATGACGAGAATTAAATAATGGAGATGACGAGTGACGAAGTAAATTTTATACTCGAAGATTTCTTACAAAGTGAACATTACAGAGTTGCGGCCGTTAGGTTTACTGCACATACGTTGCAGTTAGCAGTACACGACGCTTCAGGGAGTGAATCTTTATCCATTCAGACGATGTTCACAAATGCGCGCGAGGTTATAAAAAAGTTACACACTATAGTGCACCAACACTTGCTAAAAAGAATGGAGGCAAAAAAATGTGGTGGATTGTCTGACGTGTTGGAGTTCGACTTACGATATATTTACTCGGCTTCTAGAACTTCGGCCAATACGTACAAAGAATTATGAGCTCTATTTGTACGCAACTACGTGGAATTCTATTGAGGTTACTATAGCCTCTTTAAAACCAAGCAAAATCTTGACTAAAAAGTTACATATGGAGCAAATGGGTTTGGGTGACTTGTGTCTTCATTTGCTAAATTGTAAAATAGAGCTTTAAAGCGATAAACACCAACGTCTCGTGCGAATTACCAATTAGCAACATGAAAATTAGAGAAAAAGTCCTGTGCCAATCTAAAGCGTTTTTCGTAACTGTTGACCACTGATCAACTGGAGATTGCAGAAAATGTATTGATTAGTGCATGGAGGAGACGGCGCAAATTAAATAAACAAGACCGTGATAGCATAGTGATTAGCTCTCCTGTCGCATCTACTTCAACGCAGAATCAAAATGAAGGTTCTCAGCTCGAAGACTTCTTGGATCAGTCTTACGATAATACCCTGCGAGGAGATCCAAGCTATGGCTGCGCTGGAGATAACTGAGATATCAAAATACATTTAAAAGAATTTTTGAACAAACAGGTGCTGTCTTCCTTCGAGTAAAAATATTTTATAATTTTGGGAAAGCAAAAAAAAATATATATTGCCTGACCTGTACATTTTATCAAAGATAGTATTGACTTCACCTAGTTCAGTCACACAAGTCAGTATATGGAGGTTAGTTTCCTCTTTGAATTTTCTATTTAACAAATTTCGAACGAAATAAGAAGTGGCCTAATTAATGATATCCTGTTCTTAAGAAATAATTCAGATAATTAAACAGTTCGATAATTTTCATCATATACGAGTACCATAGATCTAGTCCAGTGTCTGGGGCGTTAAAATCATCAAAACCCAGAACTTTGGTAACAAAATTATAGGTGATTTCGAGGAGCAATCCATTTTTCAAGACTATCCTGTTGAAATAGAAAACTGGAGAGGTCTAGTTATTCCCAACACAAAAACTATCTCGTCGAAGTCTCTATACATCTTACAAAATGGTAACGTATCAATATCGAAAGTGACTAATACCTGTGCATTTGACGCAGTGGCTCAAGCTTTCGCAGTCGCGTATACTGACCGTATCCCTTTCCGTCATTTTATAGATTCCTTGATTAGCAAAGATTCATTCACTCGTTTTTTTTTTTATCCAATATCGAATACGAAAAAGAATTGCAAAACGTTATCGCAAAACGAGACATTTTACTTAATCCATTGTTTAATGTTAATGACAATACACTCGATGCAAGACAGTGCCAAATTATAGATGGTGCGTGCAATGTCACAAAAATAATTGAAGACATCTGTTTGCCATACTTTTCAGGAAACAGAAAGAAATGTTGTTCAAATAAAGAATGCCTTGTTTCCATAAATAACAGCTATTTTAAATGTAAATACCTACCTTTAAACATTGATATCATTAAATGTAAAGGCATTGCCAAATTGCTAGTCTGTAGAATCTGGTATGTGGAGTGACAATCCTCCTGTTTGTAATTTTTGTGGAATAGGCACCAGCGATTTTAAATATGATTTAAATGATTTGATTATCTTTGAACTACATAATTTGTACATAAATCTATAGGACATACTTCGTAATATTGAAATATTACAAGCTATTTTTAATATTGGCTATTATTGAATATGTTCCACCTTTACAAATGCCAGGTATTGGTCATTACAAGGCGCATTGTTCGAGACCCCCGTACACTAATAAATCATTTCTGTTTTACGATGAAAACATGATGCCTCATGCAATAATGTATACAACTGAATAGCCTAGTTATGTGATCTGTGATTGTTAATCTGTGATATATTTTTAAGCTCGAGTACATTATACTTAGAAATGTTGAGGTTATTTACTGTATTTGCTACTCATTTAATAAAAGTACTTTTTAAATGTTGATTTATTTTTATAATAGGCAGACTCTCAAACCGAAACAACTGAATAGTCTAGTTCTAATCTGCAATTTTATTATTGAAACTAGAAAATATTCGGTATACATAGAAATGTTGAGGTTATTTACTGTATTTAATGGGTTGTGGAAGTCTGGTAGGCAGCGGCTCCCCGTAAAATACTGGTATTCAGCTAAATCCGGCTTGACTGGAAGCCGACCCCAATATAGTTGGGAATAGGCTAGGCAGATGATGATGATGACTGGAAGCTTTATGACCAACTTTGCCATGTTCTACGGCCATTTGAAGAAATTTGTGCATCGATGAGCAGCGAAAAGTACATAACGGGAAGTTCGATAATTATTGTGACTCGTTGCTTAAAAGAAGCTTGCTAAAAGCTCTTAAATAAAACCGATTTGTTACCCGAAGCATACGATACACTACTCTTGTAAAAATCTGGTTTAAACGAACGATTCCAATTTGTGGAAACTAGGGGCACGTTCGCATCGGCCACTTTTATGGACCCTCGCTTTAAAATGCAAGGTTTTTCGGACCAATCCGAAGCGATGAGAACCAAAGAAACGGTACGCAAATTGGTAGCTGCTGTGATTTGCGAAAAAGAACATTCCACTCCAGCTACCGTCTCCACTGTCGTCGACGGCGAAGAAGCTGAACCTGATCTCAACCCCTGAAATATCTTTGAAAAAATGGTAGCGTCGAACACTGCTCAGGGAACACCTCTTTCAAGAGCCGTAAAAGAGGTAGATATGTACCTATCAGATGCACTCTTGCCCCGGAAGGACCAAAAGGGTGTAAAGGTCATAAAGCTTTCAGTCAAAAGCCAAAGTAGATCGAATGGCATCTTCAAACTCTACAAATCTTTGTAACATATACATAGTATGTTGAGTTCCAGCGAGTTTCGACCGCTTGGCACAATCGCTAAGGTTCTAGACCTTGTTGTATTTGGTATTTCTGAAGTCGTTCGGACGAAACTGTACTTTTTTTTTACGTGAGCATCTACCTCAAAGTTTTGTCAAGTACATAGGTGATCTTTATTTTTTTTATCGATGCTTCTACTTTGAAACACGGGCACGTTTCAGCAGAAGCACTTAAAAATTGTCTTCCAGAGAAGAAACAATAAATAAATACAACAATTGAAAAATACTCTTTACTTCTAATACTTTTTTCGTCTTACTAAAACATTATAATATGTATATTTTTCTCCAAAGACATTGGCATATGATGGCAACCCTTTCTCAGTTAAGTAGATAGTACTCGACTACTCCCTCACATTATTATACCATTTTACTCTACATGTATGTAAAATAAAATCCACTGTATGACTACACACGTAACGTTCAATTTCGCTTGTATGAACGCCCGAACTTGTAATAACCGACTACGTTTAGGCACCGATGTTGAGTTGGCCGTATGTAAGAACGTTGTGGACTTTTGATTTCAGCCGTCTATGAATCGACTAGTCCACGCTTGAATGATAGACCGTCTACGCGTTGTTTCTTCGACCGTCGATTTAAACCTTTCGTTGATTCGACGCCCATCTCTAGTGCGAGCCTTACTACGACTACTCATTCTAACTTTCCTCAGGAGATTAGGGTCACTCTAACTAAATTCTGAGAAGTTGAGGATATTCCTACTCCGCCAAATAAAAAAATATAAAGTTTTCCAATGAAGAGATATATTGTGAAAACCATTTTATTGAGAACACTGTCCGTCTGAAGGATGGAAGATTTTGTGTAAAACTTCCTTTGCGTGAAGTACCCAGTGAGGTTCTAGGAGACTCTAATCTTATCGCTAAAAAGCGTTTCTTTAATTTAGAAAAGAAACTGAATAAATCTGGAATAAAGGAAAATTACTATGCTGAATTTATTAATGAGTATCAACGCCTAGGATATTTAACTGAAATAAGTCGTCCCAATTTCGGATATTCCTCATCATGCTGTGATTCGCGAAAATAGTGAAACAACTCGCTTAATTCATGAATCCCCGACCGGTCTCTTAGGACCGCGCTGTTATTGTCTTACTATTGTGTCTCGTTTCGCGGGTATTGATAGGTTAAGAGTAGTCTTTGATGCATCGTGTAAAACTTCCTCGAATAAGTCACTAAATAATATCCAATTTGTCGGACCAGATTTCTAACTTAGGTTAGGTTAGGTTGGAAAAACTCTGTTTTTCTCTTGACTCCTGGAGCAGATTTTGAAGCGCTTCGGTTTGCTGATTAGTATTGGCCTGAGGAACTAAATGGTGTTCATTTTGGGCAGCACTTGGTCCACCCCCTGTCAATCTCCTTTGGCAGATCGTTTTGATCCTAAAAGTCGAATGTCAATTTGTCTCGCTCTAGAGTGAGACAGACTGTCAGCGTCACTATCTATCTCATTCTGTCACTATGGTTCATTACACACACTCAAGACCCCGATCTGTTAATACAAAAAAGTATCAATTATTATTTTTGAAATGCGCTCAATTTGAAAAAAAATCCAAACTAATATTATAAATGCGAAAGTAACTCTGTCTGTCTGTCTGTCTGTCTTTGCTTCACGCCTAAACTACTGAACCGATTTGTGTGAAAGAAGATTGGCAAAACCCCATGTACTTTCAGTATCACATACAGGCTTAACATTCAATAGAATGAATATATGGTTTAGAATGCTACAATAGAGTATGACAAAATATGTAATGGTAAGACATACATTAGAGTTGGGGATATAAAATGATTTATAGACATAACCTCAAAATGGACCACCAAAAATAATACAAGGTACCTACCTAATTATGTAACTTAGAGCTTGACCAGAAGGGGCGAATTCATCGCGATTCTCTCGTGCGTATCACGCGCGACCGTTGCGCCCAGAAAGAGCGTATCAACACTGGAGCATTCAACAATTCCGTATCAAATGTAGGTGCTCAATTTCCCTGGATATGTGCACTCGCTCTGGAGTTCGCGCGTTTAACTGGATGCAACAAGGTGTCCCTAGTATCTCGACTCGCGTGTAATACGCGCGAGTTGAGGGTCTGGCGTTGTGCACGCGATTTACGCGCGTATTTGGAATTCGCGCGATACTTGTGGACGCGACGTATTTGTGCTAGTATCTTACTAGTATATTACTAGCGCGCAAATGATTTCGCGCGAAACGTTTCTAAACGAATTCGCTTCTTCTAGACAAGGTTTTAAGGCAGACCCTTAAGCGTCGTCCTATTTAGCTAACATCATACGATTGAACGATGTGATTTCGTCGCACGATGAGATTAGTTTTATCGTCGAAACCCTGTGCTCGCGCGATGATTTACAAACTTCTATTAGGACACTCTAAAGAATGTGTGTTTAATCACATCTTTCAATCGTACGATGGTTAGGGTCAGCTCACACCGAGACGCGACGTTGCGCGCACATTGTAGTTACTCAGATACCCGCGAAACGAGACACAATAGTAAAACAATAACAGCGCGGTCTCATAGGACCGGTTGGGGATTCAAACGTTAATAGTGACTCAAAATGTAACTTTATTTACTACGCGAAAAGATACACATTTCATTGTGAGAATTTAGAATACGTTGCTTCATGCAGCGCTGCACCTCTTGATGCCGCGCGGCGTCTCGTAACAGGTAAAAAACAAAACCATAGTATTTATAACATTTTTTTATTATAATTGTAACAATACATTGTCAAGAAATCTGAGGAGCTCGTGGCTAAATAATAACAGCCGCACAGGTCGATCTTCAAGGTTAAGCAACGCTTGCCTAGGTTGGTCTGTGGATGGGTGACCATCTTAACATAACGAGTTTCCTCCGTGCCTCGGAAAGCACGTTAAGCCGTTGGTCCCGGCTGTCATTTGGAGATCTTTGGCAGTCGTTACGGATAGTCAGAAGCCAGTAAATCTGACTCCAGTCTTGCCATGAAGTACCGTGTTACCCCAGTTAATGGGTTGTGGAGGTCTGGTAGGCAGCCGCTCCTCGTAAAATACTGGTATTCAGCTAAATCCGGCTTGACTGGAAGCCGACCCCAATATAGTTGGGAAAAGGCTAGGCAGATGATGAATACATTGTCAAGAAATACCGCAGGGAGATTGTTCCTTCGTGTCGATCGTAAGCTAAATACCAGACTACACTCATGACATGTGAACAACAGCCCACGGTTCTGAGTCATACTTTACAATTACAACAGTAGCCGATAATGGCTTCGGTTTTCTCCTTTAAACTGGTCAAATCAAGACACGTCGGCGAAGGCGTGATAAGCGCACATAACAGTTTATACACCGAAGATCAACTGCTGACATTGTTAAAGCATGAAAAACATTCACAGAATAAATAAGAGTCCTATTTCAGTCCTGCGCAGGTTTATACACTAAACGCAAATTGTAATGTACTAAAGTAACGTGGCGGCACAAAATAAGAGTTCACACTTCATTTATAGATGCAGACAACATTACAAATAACACGAACGACGAATTATGTTTAGGCAGGGTCAAACAAAAATAGCATGACAGTTTATATTTTTTTTGTATTTGACATACCTAAGTAACAGCTGACGCAATAAGCCTTTTTTATGCGTTTTGTTTTTACCGACTTCACAAAAAGGACGAGGTACTATTGCATTATTGCGTTTTGTTTCCGTAACGGGACTGTACCCTAAAATCATGGTTTTTTAATTACTCCGGACTGCTAATATTGTATTTTAGCTTGGAAAATAACTAACGATATATGACCCATAAGTTGCATATAACTAGATTTGTGTATGTTTGGATTTTGATGTGATACCCAGCTCGCCAATCTTCTTTGGTACAGACATAGTTTGGAACTTGAGAATGGACATAGAATAGTTTTTATTACAAAAAATACAATAAAAAATAAATTAAAAAATAAAATTTATTCCGGACATAAAGCGCCATCTATTGGTCAAGAGTCGGCATCAATTCAGTACTGAAAAATCATCGGAAAAATGTAAATAAATAGTAAAAAGGTATGAAAATATAATATAATACAACTTTTAGTACAAAGGAAATGCTCTAACGGAGTATAGATAATTCTATTAGTACTATATGTCGAGTTGGTGATCGCGCAATGGTGTCGATCGTTACACGAGTTCGGTTCATGTTATTGTTTTAATTTATCGGAAAAAAGTAAATAAATAGTAAAAAGGTATGAAAAAAAATAATATCAATATAATACTTTTAGTACAAAGAAAATGCCCGAACGGAGTATAGATTAATAATCCGAGTTGTCACTATGCTCGATAGATGGCGTTGGGATCGAAATAGATCGCGCTATGGTTTCGTTACACGCATTTGGTTGGGTACCTATCGGCCGAACGCTTCGGTACTATCGTGGAATTGTGGATTGATCGTTACGTAAATTTAAAATTGGCTCTGTTGTATCAGTAGATTAAAAGGTTTGTTTGTTGGGTTGTCTGGTGGTTGTTTTCAAAATTGGTTCCGTTGTATTTGTCGATTAAAAGGTTTATTTGTTGTTAATATGCGAGTATTACTCCATAATGATTGTCAAGCCAGGCAGTATGCTGCTGCTCTTCTGAAGATCGGCGAAGATCGTATGCCTACCGATTCCGAGAGTATGATCACGCTGCACATACAATTTAAAAATCGATCGAATCGATCGGCGATATTGGCGCCAACAAATGAAATAGTAGGCCGGATAAATGACAAAATTATGTCTGACGTAGAGGGAGATGTCATCGAGTATCTATCGGTGGATACCAAGCAAGTGACATCTTACCCAACAGTTTCTCAACTCCTTAGAGTTATCAGGAGTATCAGGTATCTCACAAGTTGAGGCTGAAAGTTGGAGTTCCTGTGATGCTTATGAGAAACCTAGATCCACCAAGGCTATGTAACGGCACACGGTTACAAGTAACCTATTTTTTATGTTTATTTATTTATTTATGTATGACTAGAATGGCAAAAGGCGAAACTGTAATTATTCCCCGCATTCCCATCATTCCAACTGATTTGCCATTCCACTTCAAAAGAGTTCAGTTTCCGCTGAAAACTGCGTTTGCAATGACCATAAATAAAGCCCAAGAGCAAACGCTTAATGTTGCGGGGGTACATATTGAAAAAGACTGTTTCTCCCATGGACAACTCTACGTTGCGTGCTCAAGAGTGTCAAAACTATAAGACCTATATATTTTTGCAAAGGATGACAAACCTAAAAACGTGGTATACAGAAATGTATTGGTGTAAGAAACTTCAATAATCTTTAAAGCCTAAAATAATAGAAAATTTGTCAAGGGAGAAACAGTATTTTTTTCTGAAATGGCAAATCAAAATAATATTTTGAAAATAAGTGAAAAATAACATTTTCGCCTTTTTCGATCGGCAATAACGGCTTTAATGCCCTAAGTGAGTATACATATCTCCAATTCAAACGCAGAGCTCATTATGTTGATTTTTGAAGAGTTCCCTAGAATATCTTTCACATTTCATTTTTGAAGAGATTTCCACGCGAACGAAGTCGCGGGCAAAAGCTAGTAAGAAATAAATGTTTAATGGCGAGAGAAGTGGCAAGTGTTGCACCATTTTGAAATCTTGATTAAATGCGCCATCTTTTGAAATAACTTGCGATTTATAGCATCGTTAATGAAGATATAATAATAATATTATAATATTATTATTATAATATTATTATATTATAATAATATTTAAATTCTCTCCTGCAGATGCACCGCATTTCGGCGGAATCTGGGAGGCCGGAGTCAAAACTTCATTTTAAATGAATAGCGGGTAATTCTAGTTAAACCTTTGAAGAATTGTACACACAGTTTGCACAGATTGAGGCCATTATGAACTTGCGTCCTATTACTTCAATGTCAGCGGATCTGTCTGATCTGTCTACACTTACACCTGGGCACTTCCTTGTTGGTAAGACCGTTGACCTCGCTACCTTCACCCGTTACTGAAAGAGTCAGCATCAATAGATATCAGCTAATTGGGCGCTTGAGACAACACTTTTGGTCTCGTTGGACGAAGGACTACCTCGTAACTCAGCAGAAACGCACCAAGTGGCAGCAAGCACAGCAGCAAGTTCGTGTCGGCGACCTGGTCTTTATATTAGATGATCAGTTGCCACCTATGAATTGGCTCATAGGCCGCATTCAGAAGCTGTATCCAGGAGCGGACGGTGTATGCAGGGCAGTCGCCCTCAACAGAGAACGGCGTCATTCATAGGCCCGTCTCTAGGCTATCCCTATTAAATTCCCAAGAGCTCCTCGGGGAACATGTCCCCAAGAGGGGGAGGGAGGTTGTTTGCATCGGAGCTGGAACGCACTCGTGTTACAAATGCATAGGTGCGTAAGAACGGAACGCAGTTTGCCCGGAAACTGCGTAGCGGCCATCTTTCCGAATACACTTCAGCTTCTACAGCGCATGGGCGCACGCACAACAAAATTATATTTTTTCATTTTGTAATATGCCTTGTAAACTAAATAGAATAGAATAGAATAGAATAAACTTTATTGTACACCAAAAGAAGTTATAAATTGTACAGAAACTTAAATCTATGGGTACAATGAAAAAAAAAATATAAAGTAAAAAAAAAGTTCAAAACCTTCTTTGATTTGAACATTAGTGCCTCAGACTAAGCTAAAAGTAATGGAAGTTTCTGACTTCTGAAAATATATGGATCATTCATCTCAACGTAGACTTAAAAAGAACACAAACAGAGTATATATTTAAAAGATATTCTGACTGTGGAGGTACACAGAAATAAAAGTAACTTATTTGTGAAGACGCAGTATGATGGAATGATTCACGAAATTGAGTTCCTAAAAATTAAATACTTAACGTCATCAATTCCTAATCTCATCACAAACATTCTTTCAAGGGGTATAACAGAAGCAAGAAAATCTGCTATTTTTTCTACATTGTCCAAAATAATACCCCAAAACAGATTACTGTTTTGGAAAACCTCCACATCAATGATTCTTCGACTGATCTTGTGAATAGTTTAGAAGTAGAAGACTGTGATGAAACATGAAATAAAGGCTGTGAGATTTAAGTCTAATTAAATGTTTGTAACGGTCACCCGATTGCCAGCCATGCCAAAGCCATGCCATGACAACCAAGTACACCACGGTAGCCACAGCAAAAGAGGAAGTCAATTGACTAGCACGTCACGTGCGCTTGTCAACGATGGGCGTTACCGAGCGGCGATCCCCTCCTCGATTTAGAGTGGGGGCAAACTTATAAACAGGTCGCGCAGCGCATTTGACGGATTAATCTGATCTAGAACCTAGCCTAAGCCGAAACTCTGTTCGATTGTAATTTATACAATAAATACCTACCAACAATCAAGAAAATTGTTTTTCGCTATCCCGTGTTTCATGTTACTAAAAGACTGTTACCGAGCCATTATTAGTTATTTTTTTAGTCTCCTAGCGAAGCAGTGTTCCATTTATATAAATATTTTTAAATTCTTCTGGAAGCAGTGTTTCGTTTATATAATTTTAGTTAAGCCAGTAGGGGAGCGGGGGGCATGTAGTAACAATTTTCCGTTTCTTGGCTATGAAAGTTTATTTGTTAAGTATTTACGAAATCCAGCAGTACTATTCCAATAACCAACTATTCAACTATGTATTGATTTCAAATAAGTTTTAGATCAAAACTGTAACGATTTTTTATAAACACGTCTTCGAAAAAAAAACTGTCGGGTCTTCTAATCTTACCCCGTGATTGGGGCTAGTTGTAACAGGCATGGGGCAATTTTTTGTTTACAGTAAGTATAATATTAGATCTTAATGTACACGTCTGTAGATATTCACCTGGGAAGGATCTAACGCCTAAGATACATGCTCGGCCTAGTTTAGGTGTGTAGTGCTTATTCGAATTGTGTTCGATTGCAGAGTTGTACCTACTGATTACTGAAATTAATTTGTAAACTATTTTTGTGTCAGTAAAGCTTTTTTATTTTATTATTTTTATATCAAGTTTAAACTCCATTTTTGAGGGCCTAATGAACCTCCAATTCCAACAGCAAAGGCACACATCGAGGAGCAGGGTATAAAATGCATGAGATTTGGCGAGTTAGCGTACAAACATATCCGGTACGCTGAGGTCCAGAAAAAGCTGCAAGCGTTTCCAGTTTTCCATGCCTCGAAGGTTAACGCTTCTCTAATTAAACTTAATCCGGCAAATGCTTCATCTGATTCTTTAGCCAAGCAGGAATCCTCTTTTGGGACAATCTTACATGGGTTGCTGCTGCAACGCGAAGCCCTGACTAGTGCTATTAAGGAGCTCTCAACCAAGCATCCTTCTCTAAAATTGGACATAAAGGAAGTGCTGTCAGGACCAAACGCGGCTTTCAAGACGATTTCTGATGACATCCTGCAACATGTTTGTGGTCGTAAAGTGGAAACAATAGAACTTCGAAGGAATGCGATCCTACCAAAAGATGAATACTATGCAACACTGCTTAACGCCATCCCCCCTTCTTCGACACATCTTTTTGATGAGCAGCAGGTCTCAGAGTTGTTGAAGCAACCTTCACTATAGAGATTTTTCGGGATTACTCTGCAAATTCCTACAAAACGAAAGCTCAACCAAGAACCTCGACAAACTTTGAACAAAGGAAGAAGATCCCTAAAACGCCCAAACCTTCTTATCGACCAAAATCCCATACCTTCAAAGCGACGAATGCAGAATCGGGAAAGTCCTATCCTAGGAAACTGGGTTAATTTGCTAGTGGATAGTGTAGATACGGAATGGTTAGTGGATACGGGTGCGTCAATATCAGCCAAAAAAGCAATTTTTTAACGAATAACGCTTTGGCTTCCTTAACAATACAATTGGAAGAAACAAAAGCTTCAATATCTCAGGAGAAAGAAAAACGTTCGTCGAGAGAAAAGTTTTGTTCTTGATGGAACAAAGAAAAAAGCGTTTCTTGATTTAAACACTTATATTGTTGCTTTTGAGTTTTACAATTTGTATTGATGATACTTTGGCGATGAATCTATATAATACTTTAGAGAAAATAGAGCGATGACTGTATTGAATGATTGAATTGAACCTGAAGGGTCTTGACGATGATCCCGTTGCAACAAGAAAAAAGAATGGCGGCCGGCATCCGGCGAGCGTCGAGGAAGCGGGCTGTCGGGGCACGCTATTGGTCGACGTATGGCGGAGGGCTGCCATTGGCCGCAGCAGCATCCCGCAGTGTTGCCAGGCAGCTGTCGGTGGACGCGTTCAGAAACGCGTCAACATCTTCCCGGCCCTTGAAAGCTCTATGCAGCTTTCAAGCTTCTTGTGTTTCGGAGGTTGGAAGTAAAACCAGACGATTGAGAGCTCTCTTCTTGGTGCCTTGAGCTGTGGCTATATCAGCCACTCTAGGTGTATTGTCTGAGCCCATATAGAGACGGCAGACTCTTCCTAGGCGCCAGCAGAGCGGCGGCGTGTTGTCTTCCTTTATCAACACCAGGTCGTCGAGCTGGAGATCTCGGCACTTTACTCGCTACTTGGTCCTTTGCTGGAGTTCGGAGACGTATTCTGATGACCATCTATTCCAGAAGTGCTGCTTGGCTTGTTCGAGGCGCTGGAACCGGTTGAGCCGATTTGTGCTGGACTCCAGGTAGCTTGGTGAGGGGAGCGCTGTCATTTGTCTACCGATCAAAAAGTGAGCCGGGGTAAGGGCCTGGAAATCGTTGGGTGATGGACTCAAAGGACAAAGGGGGCGGCTATTTAGGATGGCTTCTATCTGTGTAAATACAGAGGTCAGTTCCTCAAATGTAAGATGCGATTGGCCTATTGTTCTGAATAGATGAAACTTCGCTGATTTGACGCCGGCTTCCGCAAGACCATTAAAGTGAGGAGCGTATACGGGAGAAAAACGAAATTCAATACCTCGGCTGGCAGCAAAGTCACATATAGAGTCATGATCAGACAGTAGAAATTTGCCAATTTCCTTGGCAGCAGCAACAAAGTTGCGACCGTTGTCGCAGTAAATGATCTTAGGCACTCCTCTACGAGCAATAAATCGTTTTAATGTTTGTATGAAAGCATCTTTGGATAGTTCGCTTACTAATTCTAGATGTAGGCACTTATATCTAAAGCAAACGAAAATACATAAATAACACTTAGTTATCTTACACCCTCGTCCCTTGCGGTCTGTTATGAGAAAGGGGCCGGCAAAGTCAGTGCCAACAGTACTGAATGGGAAATCTGGTTCTACTCTGTCAGCAGGTAAGTTTCCCATTATATTTGACATGGTAGTTCCTTTAAATCGACTACAGACAACACATTTTCTTACTACGTCTCTAGCGAGTTTGCGACCGCCTATAGGCCAATAGCTCTCTCGGACAGACGAGAGTAAGAGTTGTGGGCCAGCATGCAAAAGCTGAATGTGTCTAGATTGAAAAATTAGTTTTGTTAAATAGTGATTAGATTTTAAGACAATAGGATGTTTTTTATCGTAGGAGTATGTAGACGTGTCGATACGTCCTCCGACACGAAGTAGACCTACCTCGTCTAGAAAAGGATTTAATGAGCACAGGTGAGTGTTAGTTTTGATTGGTTTACTGGCTTGTAGGTTGTTTATTTCTACCTTGAAGGATTCCGTTTGAGCTATTTTGATGAGAGTAGTCAACGATTTTTCTAGTTCATGAACTTGTAGGGTTCCCGTAGACTTATTAGTGGGATTTTTACAATTATAGATAAATCTGTAAACCCTGGCATACACTCTTTGTACAGTGAGCAACTTTGAGTACCTTTCAAAGTTGACTACAGGCACTATAGGTGCATCCTCCGCCACCAAAGCGGGCAATGCTTTCAACTCAGGCAGGTCAATTACCACTCCTATTGAAAGAGAAGGCCATGAGGCTTCAGGTTCTTTGAGAAAGCTAGGTCCATGCCACCATAAACCCGAATCTTTAACCTGTCGAGGTTCCACACCTCGTGAAGCGAGGTCTGCTGGATTTGCATTAGTGGGAACATGACGCCAAGCGTCAAAGTCGGTGAGTTCACCAATAGCTGCTATACGATTCGCTACAAAGGTTTTGGTTTTATCAGGCGATTTCATCCAACCTAGCACTACACTAGAGTCTGTCCAGAACACGCAACGCTTTAGCTCTAGTCGTAAAGCCTTTTTGACAGCGAAGCTCAATTCGGCACCTAGTAGAGCTCTAAACGAGGGATGGTGCAAGCCTTGATAGGAGCTACACGGGCCTTGGCACACAGCAAATTAACATGCACTCTGCCATCCTTGTCAACAGATCTAAGGTAGACACAGCTTCCATAGGCTAACTGTGAAGCATCACAAAAACAATGAAGTTCGACTTCACATGAGTTACTAGCACATGCGTGTCTTGGGATCTTAAGGCATGATAGAGAGGTAAGTTGCTGACTAAAGTTTTCCCAGGCAACTTGGATGGAGCGGGGAACAGGCTCGTCCCAATCTATTTTTTCAGACCAAAGTTTCTGGAGTAGAATTTTGGCACTAATAGTGCAAAGGGAGAGTAAGAGTAAGGTCGAAGATTTTAAAAGTTGAAGACAAAATACTTCTTTTAGTGAAGATTGAGTTAGGGGTATAATCCAGAGGGAAGTGAATTTGGTCCGTTTGAGAAGACCAGCCCACACCTAGGGTACTAGCGGCATTACTTATAATAAGATCTTCAGAATTCATGGAGTCAAGAGACAGAAGATTAGGTAGGTTTGACCGGTACTTTCTGAGTGGGAAACAGCCCTTTGCAAGTTCCTCAGAGACTGAGCGCTGAATGTAACGAAGCTCTTCCTCTGAATCAGCCCCAGTCAAGAGA
The DNA here is from genome assembly GCA_030763345.1 of Mythimna separata. NCBI lineage: Eukaryota > Metazoa > Arthropoda > Insecta > Lepidoptera > Noctuidae > Mythimna > Mythimna separata. The sequence continues at coordinate 10,314,373 of CM061174.1, read as the reverse complement.
TCATCACAGTAAAGATCCTTTTGAATGATGGTTTTGATTCTAGAGTCAGAGCACTCCTCCCCGACTTGCCAGATGCACCTAGTACTAAGAAAGCTTGAACTCGCAAAACCGTACGTTACCGTGTTCAGCCTTAAAGTAAGAAGCCTACTGTCTTCATTGTCGCGCCACAGTATAAGCTGGAGATTGCGATCAGACTCCCTTACTTTTATCTGGCGATACATCTTCTCTATGTCTCCTGACAGGACGTAGCGATACTGGCGAAAACGAAGAAGAATGTTAAATAATGAATCTTGAATTTGAGGACCTACCATTTGGAGGTCATTGACCGATATACCGGAAGTAGTACGTTCCGACGCGTTAAATACTACTCTAAGTTTGGTGGATTCACTTTTCTCTCGCATGACTGGATGATGAGGGAGAAAGTAGGAGTAAGTGGGTTTAGTCTCCATAGATTCCGAGAGGTGGCCTAAGTCAGCGTACTCACGTATGAAGTCTGAGTACATTTTCTTCAACTCTGGATTTTTTTTAAATCTAGATTCCAGACTGAGGAACCTTTTTTTTGCTATGAAGTAGGATTCGCCTAGACAATCAAATTTGTCCTTTAGTGGAATACCTACGCAAAAACGGCCATCGGCCTCACGGTAAGTTGTAGATAAATAGTGCCTTTCGCAGAGAATTTGCTCTTTTGAAAGAGGTTGGATTTTGGGGACACTTTCCAGTTCCCAGAATTTAGATAGCTCCTCCTGTATGTCGGTGATATTTTCTGTTTGTAGAAGAAAATTACACACAACAGACTTAGGCGGTGGAGTATGACTTTGAATAGAAATAGGACCTGCGATGAGCCATCCGAGCTTAGAGTTCCTAAGCTTAGGTTTATTGGCGCCTAGGGACTGCTGTTCGGAACCTATCAAGTCCCAAAACAGGTCGGCGCCAATCAGCATGTCAATAGGTGCTGGCTCATTAAAGCTGGGGTCTGCAAGTTTAAAATTACTTAGATTGAGTGAGCTAATATCGAATTGATGCTTGGGTAAGTCATCAGTTATAGTATCCAATACTAGACAACACATTAAAACTTCAAAACAAGTTGCAGTGGATTGGAGTTTTATGAAACAGCGCTCAGGATTGAGGTCTAGAGAGTTGTTACCTATACCCACAACACTGACGTTAGATGGCTGAGGAGACAAATTGAGTAGGCGCTTCACACGCTCAGTGATGAAGGAAGATTGGCTCCCGCAGTCCAGTAATGATCTAATATTAATAGTTTCATTCGTTTTTGGATTAGTTAATCGTACCATAGCAGTGCACAGAAGAACCCTTGGAGAAGACAAAGCAGACAAGACTACAGCTTTAGATTCGCTGGGAACGGACGAGGTTGACTCAGGTAAGTGGAGTAGTGAGTTGTGTTTTTGTTTACAGGTCTTGCAAGAACCAGAGAGCTTACAAGCCTGACTATTATGACCAGGCCTCAGACAATTACGACACAAATTGAGTGTTGTTACCAAGGAATTCCTATCTTCAGGTGTTTTTGATTTGAATGCCGGGCACTCATACACACGATGCTTGCCTGAGCATACTACACACTCCACTTGGGGTTGAGAAAATGTAGATGAGGATCCTTTAGATGTAGCAACAAGAGACCGAGTCTGAGTAGTGTTCTTATTGTTGTGAGAGACTGAGTTGTAAGTTGATGGTTTAGCACCTGCATGTTTGTCTGTTTTATTTTTATTAACAATCTCAAGTATGTCTGCACGACTTTTTAGAAATGAGAAAAACTCATCAAGAGTTGGTACTTCAGATATAGTGTTGCGGTGTTCTTCCCATTTGAACATAGTACTGTTGTCCAACTTTGCTGCCAGAATGTGAATGATTAGGACATCCCACTTATCAGTAGGGAGCCCTAGAGTGCAGAGGGCACGTAAGTGTTTATTTATATGATCAATCATGTATCTAAGAAATTTGTCAGTTTCGCGAATTGAGTCAAAGGTAAACAAGGACTTTAGATGATTATTAATTAATTGCCTCTTACTGTCAAACCGGCTGCAGAGGAGCGACCAAGCTTCTATATAATTAGTATTAGACACTTCAAGATTGCTTAGAACTCGTAGAGCTTCACCCTCCAAATAAGAGCTGAGGTAGTGAAACTTATGAACATTTTGTATTTTAGGATTATCATGGATCAATGAGGAGTAAATTTCTTTGAACTCCAGCCACTTGTCATAACTACCATCAAACTTGGGTATATTTATTGTAGGTAATTTGAAACCTAAATTATTGAGATGATCATCTTTATTATTAGCGCAACCATTGCTGTGAGAGCAGCAAGAAGTCTCCTCAGGTTGTTTGGAGGTTGAGCGGTTGGATTGAATTAAGTTTTGTGCAATAGCGATGCAGGTATCAAAATCTTGCTCAATTAGATCCCGTGTAGATAGCTCTACGTCTAGATTTGACTCATCAAGTATTTCTATGCGACTCTGCAACCCGTCGAATTCATTGAACAATACTTCCATTCTTGACAACTTAAGGGCTAGTTTACAAATTTCCACAGCGGAAATACTCTCACTACTTTGTAGGGATTCTAGATTTGCTTTAAATTTAGTTAAGCGTCCTTTAATGGATCCTCGCTTGGCAATTAGCTCTTTAAAGTTAGGTTCTGATTCAGTGGCCATTGCTTAAGTCGTCAAGGAATGGTGAAAAAATAGTTGAATTGTATACGATACGCTCCTCCTTCCGTGGTCCGTGAAGAACTCGGCTTCTCCTCAGCGAAGGAAGAGACCCGCACCGCAGCTCAACTCAGGCTCGGCAACCGCCGAGAAGAGCGCTGCAGGTCGTTGACCTCGCACCACTGCTTTCGCTGGAATCAACGTCATGCAACTAAGCGTGTGGTAGGCGTGCGTACGAGGGGCAGAGATGCGTATTTTTAGTGATGCAGAAATAGTGTGACTGATCGGGATAAGCTATAGTCTTTGGGTCACAAAGAACCTTTCGGTATCACCACGTGCACGTGCATATGAAAGAAACGCAACGATATTGCGTGTTAAGATTTAGCTGGCGCAATCCAATCTGTATAAATAATTAGGCATTCGGCGGTACGATCAGGGTTAAAAGCACTTGTTGAAACTGATCCCCTAAGTATAACACAGATAAAAGAGGACAGAATTAGGAAAATGAATAGGAACGGGCTCACGTTAGGCAATGATGATGGCAAACAAGCAAGCACGCAGGTAGTGTCCAGGCTCCACAGCCTTTTCCTTGACTGTTAGGCGGCTCCAAGACGTAGGCACCTCCGGTCTTCTTCTCCAAATCTCCACGCGGCCACGTGTCCTGTCACGGTCGCCAGTTTTGTTCTTGATGGAACAAAGAAAAAAGCGTTTCTTGATTTAAACACTTATATTGTTGCTTTTGAGTTTTACAATTTGTATTGATGATACTTTGGCGATGAATCTATATAATACTTTAGAGAAAATAGAGCGATGACTGTATTGAATGATTGAATTGAACCTGAAGGGTCTTGACGATGATCCCGTGGCGGCCGGCATCCGGCGAGCGTCGAGGAAGCGGGCTGTCGGGGCACGCTATTGGTCGACGTATGGCGGAGGGCTGCCATTGGCCGCAGCAGCATCCCGCAGTGTTGCCAGGCAGCTGTCGGTGGACGCGTTCAGAAACGCGTCAACACCAGTACATGTTACATTGCTGCAAGACCAATAATTTAGTACGGACGAAGAGAATGAAAGTTTTTCTATATGTAAGTTGAAAACTAGCAGCAATTTGAAATGTTGGTAACGGATCTAGCTGATAAGGCGAAAAAAAAGAAGCTTTCCAAAATCTTTTCATTGTTGTGCTCATCTAAAGTGGGTTGATGCGCTACAAACTACTAGATATGCTTTTCTCCAAGAATTTTCTTTGTCAGTATTCATGGCCCGGTGGTAGTAAGGGACAAATTTCTAAAATTCCCTTTAAAAATTACAAGAACATCAGAAATATTTTCTTTGAAATTGTCAATTCTTGGCACTCAAACTTTACGGATGATGACGTCGAAAAGTTTTTGAAGCTAGCCATAAGGAATGCAAACATAAATTAATGAAAGGGTTGCTCTAATTCAAGGATGGTCGGTCGATCGCGATTCTTAGTCCACTCGATCGTGGCAAGCCAAAAAATATATAACGTAGAACGAACTGCACAATGTAATCAGTAATCACCAGCTACTGCACGCAACATCTTGTATCACTTTTCAAACGCCGCGCCGTTCCGTTCAGTTGTTTCTCCTCTTAGGCGCTCCACACACTGCACCGCGTCCCGCCGCGTTGCGCAGAATACGCGGAATACGGCAGATAACGCGCGCGGCGACGGAGGCGCAGATCTGCCTTACTTAGCGGTGCACGATGGTCCAAGCGCCCTACAAGGGCGGTCATTAATATCTTACTTTATTAAATTTGTTAAATGGGATGTTTTCTGAAGGGTAAATAATAAAAAAATACTTCACTACTGTACATTAATGCTTTATTTACATAATTTAATACATTATGTACAATAAACTGTAGAATATGTACTATTTAATATACATTTAAATTGACAATATTTGAGATTTATTCTCCCTCGCTCGGAAATACATCTGAATATTATATTAACACTGTTTATGAAAAGGTTATCATTCAATAATTAGGTATTCTTTTATATATTTTACATATTATGTACAACAAAAGGCAAGAAAACTAAAACTACAATTTACATATTTACAAACGTCATCATAACCACAACTAAGTTAAATAAGTACAACAACTAACCTAATTTTAATTTGGACTAAACTTTTATTTTAAATCTAAAACGTGACTTGACGTAACGCTCTTTTTTTTACGGGGAAGTTTCCGAAGACCAGTATTGAATGCGCACTTCGTGCACTTCTCATTGCCCTTTACTAATTCAACACATTCAATTTCATTTTACTAATCTGAATACGTATTCAAAAATTTTGATTTACTTCTAGAGACATTTTTCCAAAATCTATCAAGACTTTTACATAAATTGAGTATCTTACTATCTAAGTTCTTAATGTCTACATTTTCGACCTCATCCTGTGAAGCTAGAATAGTTTCCTACACGTGTTGATGTTTTTGAGGAACAGTTCCAGTTATGGCAGATCAAATCTCAAAGAAATGCATCCTTGAGAAAAAACATTTTACTAAAGTACCTGAAAAAATAATATTATTTATTTTCGTAAGTTTCGTAGACCGTGCTATGCCAGAGCCTACGCAAACGTAGAGGCTATATAGCGACTATAGTCGCAAAAGGACGCAAAAAAACCTTTTAGATTTTTAAAATAGAGAGTTCAATCTTTAATATAAGATATATGAGAATATTAGATTATGTTCGAATTTTTTTGTAGGTCTATGTGAAGTCAACTATAAGATACAAATTTAATAGGAATACTGTGTGGCGTAGCACGTAAAAATACGTCAAAATAAGTAAAATAAAACTTAAAAATATAACTAATTAGATATAACATACCTTGATCTTCAAAATCCATGTCACAAACATCACTCAAAAACAATGCAATTCTGAGAATTCACAGTTAAACAGTACCGCTAATGAGTTACTGATAAGGCGAGCGCAACGTAATGATGTGTTCACTTCGGGGCTAGAAAAATAAGTGATAATTAGGTAAAATGGGTGACATATTTATACTTTAGGGTAGCTTGTTTATCGGTAAATCATTATAGATAACTAAATTGGGGATAATTGATGATTAAATTTTTGCATTAATGACCTACGGAGGAACCACCGTGCGGTGTAGCGGTGTAATCTCCTCCCCCGCGCGGTGAAGCAGATTACGACGGTCTCGCGCTATACATATCAAAGTAAAAAATATGTGTTTATTAAAATGTATTCAAGTTAGGTACTACTAATGAGAAAGCTAGGGCTACGGATATGACATATAACGAAACATGGCATACATTTGATGAGTACCTATAAAGAAAACAACTTTGCGTTCTGGAAAGTTGTAGTACCAACAGAATGGAAGACAGGCATGTGCAATTGCCCACAATTTTTTAAAATATATGTGTGTAAACAAGTAATAGGCCTTGCCATAAGGTTGAAACTAGCCACTCCGCCTTTAGAGGCCAAATTGATTCAAATTGGTCATGGTTGAACTAAGAAGAAGAATATTAATATATTTCCAAGTGCGATATCGTCAGAAGCTTGGAGAGATTTCCTAAATTTGAAAGAAAAGTGGAAAAGGAACAAAAAAGTGTGAACCGAAACCAAAAAAAACCGAAGATAGTCAATAAGAACAAAACAGCACTTCGTATCCCACAGAGTAATCAGACTATTAGACAAACGAGATTACCAAAGAACAAAACACGGACAATAATATTAAAAGTATTGATCAAAATGTAGAAATCAATACTTTCCTAGTATTGACTAATAAACAAAATTAGTATGTATGTATGAAATATGTTTTAATCAACATACATAAACATTTAAATACATAATCAATGGTTAGTAACTGTCAGAAAATTATAAACTATGTTAGTAAGACATATCCTATTTTTAATAGACAATATGTCATGTGTCATTAAATAACCCGCCCCTGATCGTTCCCGGTGCAAAGGTGCCCATAACACTCGCCGCATTGCCTCGCTGAATAGCAATGGCCATCCTTTGCACCAAGAACGACCTAGACCGGGAGTCACCCGTCGCCTCTCCAAGCCTACGGCCCAAATCACCCACAAAACATTTCGCCTCCGTACTCCAACTGCCCAGGGTCTCCACAGCTACCGGTACAAAATTGTAAAGCTGCACCAATGAAGCGTACTTGAGCCTTTTTTTAGAGCAGGCGTCTTCTGCAGCGGCAGAGGCAGTGTGCATGGTGCGACTCAGGTGACTGGCGGCGACAGTGCTGACGCAAGTTGCGTCCCAGATTAGGCACTTCCCGTTTTTCCATGGCACTAGAGTCAGCCCATCCGGCCTCTTACCATCGGACCTGCTAAGACCTGGAGGCTCAAGCACACAGGGGACGTTTGCCGATATAAGAGCTCTACGGACAATGTCGTTCAGAGCATGGTGACGCGGGAACCTCCCTATGCATCGCCGACAGCTCAGTGCGTGATGACCGTCGGCCTCCACCATAGAACCGCAAGTGCATATGTGTGGTTCGCACACCTTACATCCCAGGCGGAGAGCCACCGCCACCCGCAAAGAGTCATCGTCGAGTAGAGTGCCCAGGTAAGGCGAAGGAATCGCCTGTAACCACGCCCCGGACTCAGATTGCGACACTGCTCGTAGTCTGGCTCTATCGACTCCCATCGCACCCTGTAACAACTGCTCTTGGAGCAGCTTCACCCCCACATCATCCCACGCCCGCTGAACATCCCCTGATTGGGGGATTGTCGCACCCGAGTTGAGGGTCGACCAAGGTGACACAGCATCCGATACAAAGGGTATACCTCCCCCGTCACCATTAGCATTGAGTAATACAGTGACTAGGTTGGCAACCCCATGCGCAGATGCCAAGAAAGCCGGCAGACCCACATCCCGTGCGCACCGCACCCCGAGACCACCGCATCTGATAGGCAGAGCCGCCTGTCTCCACTGGGGCCCATCTAGGGAGACATTGAGCACTGACTCCACCACCAATTTTAAGGCGTTGTCAAATGAGGAAACTTCCTCTGGACAGAGCCAAGTAGGGGTGGTCCGCAATAGATACGTGATCCTTGGGAGGGCGAAGCACATGCGCAACAAGACAATCGCAACGTGCGCGGAAATATCGTTGAGACGCTCGTGAGCAGAAAGGAGAAGCTGAGTTCGAGATGTAATGGCTTCTGGAACCGCACTAAGAAAAATGGGAGATCCTAAAAGATTGAAATCAGAGCAAGACAGTTCTCTGAGGCCAGGAAGTAAGGAGTTAAAGCGGGAAAAGTGTCTACGAGCCTCAGTACTACAGGGGAAGAATTCGCACTTCGAGGGATTCACCTCCAGACCCAGGTCTCTGAGGCGAGGGACTAGAGCCGCTAAGTCCTGAAAAACGTCTTCGGGTTTGCCCCCGATAGTGCCATCGTCAAGGTACCACACGTTTAGGCCAGATTTCAGCTCGACAATCGCCTTATGAATGGCCAAACTGAAAACGAGTGGCCCAAGCGGGTCACCCTGCTGGGCTCCCACTTTTGAGTGAATAAGACTATTGTCGAAAAAAAGATTAGAAGGCAGCCTATAGACTTGATGAAGGAAGGGATATAAAGTGGGGATTTTTTCCTTTACCTCGCTCAACAGAACGTCTCTTTCCAAAGTATTGAACGCGTTGCGAATATCGAGCTTCAGCACTATCGAGTCTCCGCTCTCCGGGTCCATCACAAATGCTCGCGTGGCGTGGATGGCGGCTTCGCAACCCAGACGAGTGCCAAAACCCAACTGATGAGGCTGTAAGTAACGAGACATCTCCTCTTTGACCGCACGACAAGCCAATTTTGCAGTAAGACGGCGAAAGACACTACCGACTGCAATCGGTCTTATTCCACCATCTTTTTTCTTCAGTGCAAAGAGTGATGCCCCGTACAAGAACGGACAAACACATGGGTTCATCTGACCACTCAGCATGAAATTTGCCAACCCAGTCAGACTCCCCAATAGGCGCCTACCGTTTTCCCCTGCCGACACGGAAGTCAACTCCTTCAGGTGCCCAGGCCGGATCCCGTCCAACCCCGCTGCTGATCCAGTATAAAACGAACTAAGCGCCCATACCACGTCCTCCACAGTGACTGACAGTGCCGTAAATGAAGGGTCAGGTTCTGGTGGAAAACTGAGAGGACGCGAAGGATCGGGATGCTTAAGTTTCAAAGAAGCTAGGGTGTCAGCATCTCCGCCAGCGAACGAGTCGTCGGACATCAAAAGCCGCACCGCCCCTCTTAAATCTCCTTCGAAAACCTTCTTTTCGATACTTTTTTTGATAGACCGTGAACCCAACCTTCTACATGCGACCAATTCACTGTCAAAACAATCATTAGCCAAAATATTTGTTCTGACTTTAGAAGTCATGTTACCGGGCAACTCTTTTGCTGGGACTCTTAAAGCGGAGTACGCAAACGATAGAAGAGCACTCCACTCATCAACCCCATTAGCAGACACACACGAGTCGATAATATCGCAGAGTTTCCCCGCCGCCTGATTCCGGGCACCCTTTGGTATATGCCTAAGGACTGGAATACCTGCCTTGCATGCAGCTAGCCTGTCCAAGGGATTTTGGGCAGGCGGATGCGCCGGGGACACCTGTGTTGACAATGAGGCGTGACCTGTGACCACCGGCGAACTCTGCGATACCGCACCCGAACGCTGTGCATGTTTGTGCATGCGCCCGATGTGCACTTTTAACCCGTGCGCAGAGAACACGCGGGAACACCCTGGGCAGTGGGGGCAAGTTGACAACGAAGGCAAACTCATACTGCACAAAAATATAGGAAGCTATAACAATAATATAGCACCGAAACAAAGTTGCAACTGCAAACAATTCATAAATAAATTAAAAGAAAAAAAAAAAAAAAAAATTAACAATTCAATAATTAAATGTCAGAAAAAGTCATTAACCAATTCAAATTTAAAATCAATAAATAAAAAAATAAAAAAAACTGAACAATTCAATCATTAAATGTCAGAAAAAAAAATCACTAAACAATTCAAAATCAATAAATTAAATTTCAAAAAAAAAATTGAACAATTCAATAATCAAATGTCAGAAAAAACCATTAAAAATTCAAATTTAAAATCAACAAATAAAAAAAAAAAAATTGAACAATTCAATCATAAAAATGTCAGGAAAAAATGATTAAACAATTCAAAATCAATAAATTAAACTTAAAAAAAAAAAAAAAAATTGAACAATTAAATAATCAATGTCAGAAATAAAAACTAAATAATTCAAATTTAAAGAAAAAAAAATAGGCTATACTTATGTCAAATTAATAAAATAAAATAATAAAATTATTATAGCCAAATATAGAAACAATCTCAAATCAACTTGAGACGTGTAAATGAATCGCCCTCTGCTGTCCTCCGCTGGAAACCTGACGAACTTGAGTGTTCAAATACACGGTCAATCCTGGTTCCTCATAATAGTAATGGTTTTCTACCAAATACTAAAATATTTTTTGTGCTGGTATCCCTAAGTGTCAAATCTGCGCCTCTGGTGGCAAGTAGCGGTACTATATTGGTGTATCTATTCACCGCTTGGTGACGTACTGGCGCTAGTTGTCGAACTTCGATAATGGTCCAAAGGTCAATCTTCAAAATGTCTATTGTAACGATGTTTACATTACTATATTTCTCAATTATTTCACCATCGCTTCGATTTAATCTGCACTAACGTTCACTTATTAATTTCAATTAGCGTAAGAGTGGGAAATATTGTTGTTGTTTTCACTGAATTACTGTTTCTTTAAGCATTTTGAACTGGAACACAATACGGACTTAAAGTTGGATATTCACTTCACGATGATAGACACAAATAATATCACCTCCAAATTACTGATATTGAATTGATATCCACTAAATTTTAGATCGTTTAGAAGGTTTGTTCTTGAAAATATGATTTTTAAATACGCAGACTTTGTATGTAAACATTGGCCGGTGTTGCCAACCCCGGTTTTCCGGTATGTATGTTTCCGGTATGTATGTATTAGTTTATTTATTTTTAAGATTATTTTATGTATAGTTTTTTATGGGCCTTAGTAGCCTGAAATACAGGTTTTATTATTATTATTATAAATAAGACTGATATTGAAAAGAGTGATTCCAAAAATATTAAAAAAATACATAAATAAGGAAAATGCGATAAGAGGCATTATTGAAGAAGAGGATGACGATCACGAGTTAGACATTTTTCCGTAATCTCAATATTATTTTATTGCATTTTTTTTTTCAAACATATGTTCCTACAATAATAATATTTTTTATAATGAATAATTTAACCCCTTACCGCATAGCTACTCAAATATGGGTACTTATTTTCAAACGATAACGATACATAAATATATAATAACAAAAATATTTTATATATTCCTTTACGCCCGTTTTCAATAAGCTATCTGTCTACAGTTGCAGCTACTAAAGATAAACAAATCTATCCTTTTGCCCTTACTTGGTTTCCTATAACCTACCGACGGATAGCATTTCCAACCAAAGTAGTGGATGGATAGATAGAATCTTACTGTTTATCGGGAATAGTTATCTATCTATGAACTGCGGTAGGTTATTGAAAATGCAGGACAGATAGGGCAATGTCCAAGCTTCAATAAAAATACATGTGCTGCCATCTAGCACACTGCGTAACAAAACTGTAACCGACGCGTGCAAAAGCAAAAATTTTTGAAAACTTAAATACCATTCTGATAATTTCAATGCAATGTTCCCACTGTTCCATAGAAAAACACGTTTTAAAACTATGTTATGGTGCAAAAACGCTACTGTCTATAAACATTCAATTACAAAAACGCCGTTGTCCACATCAGTCAATCACAAGGCGCTAACATTTCGATAAACAATATGGCCGCTGATGAGTTTTGTATGACAAATCGCTGCTGAATTTTGTTGAGTTTAAAGCTTAATTAATTGGAAACGTTTACAAAATGGAGGAAAATGTTCAAGAGTGTTTACCGGAAAAAAAACCGGGCAAGTGCGAGTCGGACTCGCGCACTGAGGGTTTCGTACCAACCTACCTATAAAAACAGTTTAATTCTCGAATCGAGTCTTGAAGACTTTTCAATTTTTTTTTCTTGTGACGTAACTAAAAATTTTCAGTTTTCAGACTTTTCCCGATATTAGTGCTATAATACCTTGCTTCGTGCCAAATTTCAAGATTCTAGGTCAACGGGAAGCACCCTATGAGTTTTGATTCCTTTGACAGTGTCGAAATGTACGTTTTTTGCAACATAAACGGGCGTATCTTTTTTTCCCGTCAACTTACAAGTTTGATTTTTGCACAACTTCAAGGGACCGCGGATTTCAATATATGGTTTTAATTTCAACTTGATACCTTCACGCGTTCCTGAGAAAAAGGGTCTTGACAGACGGACGGACAGACGGACAACAAAGTGATCCTATAAGGGTTCCGTTTTTTCCTTTTGAGGTACGGAACCCTAAAAACACGAAAATGAAAAGGCACGAAATTGGAGAAGAGCACCGGGAACCTGGAAACGTGCGAAAACAAAGGAAGAAAGGTAAGCATGTTTGTACCGTCAGATCAAAAATCGTATTTGAATATTTTTTTGTCGTTATTATTATTTTGTCAATTTAGTGTACTTGTAGATAGAAAACAATAGTTTCAGTGGTTGTATTTTAATATCGCGGTAATATATCCGTCAATAAATATGAACGAACATTATGTATTAACTGACTTCAAAAGAGACTCGACCAATTGTGGACCTATTTTCAAATTTTGTTTTGATTAAAAGCCTATTTTTAGTTTCAGAAATGTGCTTAATATTTTTGATAGATTTTATTTTAGTTTTTTTCTAAGTATCGAACTAAGGATCATTGATCACGAAGTAGTTTAATTCAGTTTTACCGTGATTATTACACATCAGGATTTTATTTTAGATGTACATTTAACTCAAATCGTTTTCTTTATAGGTACTCGGCCAAAATGCCCCCCCCGCCCTGGTGTATCTCCAAACAATGTAGAGAAACTGTCAATCCACCATTTAATTCTTGCAAGCAAGGCTACAAACCCTGTTGAGTTTGTTGAATATTGTAAACTGGTGATGAGTACAGAAGCATGTGAACAAGGCGGATTGGTAACTAAAGATCAAAATGACTGTTCATTATGGCATGAGCTAAGACATGGAAGAATCACAGCTTCTAAGGCAATTGAGGCTGCACATTGTAAAGTTCTGGATGGTTCCTTAACGGAGAACATATTGGAAGCAAACAAACTAAAGGACAGAGAAGCTATTAAAATACGATTTTTAGAAAGTCAGGTATTAAAAAAGTAGAGAAAATTAAACAAATAAAAATAAATAAGTGTGGTTTGAAATTAAATGCGGCTCCTCCTATAATGGGTGCTTCTTCATAAATCTTCAGATAGGGAAAGTACTGTGTACAGCATAGAAATTAAATGCCCATCATCAGAAAAAGCGTTGAGCCGTTATATTGACAGCAATAGTGAAGGGCTAGATAATGACAGCCGCACGAGTCGATCTTCAAGGTTAAGCAACGCTTGCCAAAGTTGGTCTGTGGATGGGTGACCATCTTAACATTCCGAGTTAAAATAAAATACTGGTATTCAGCTAAATCTGACTTGACTGGAAGCCGACCCCAATATAATTGGGAAAAGGCTAGGCAGATGATGATGAGTGAAGTGGCTCCAAAATATCACAACTACAACTTCAGATGCATTTTTCCAACAAAAGAAAGGATCTTTTTTGCGTTGCTCATAACAATTTTGAAACCTCTAAGAGAGTTACTATAATAGAGGTGGAATATAGAAAACAACTGTGTGAAACAATTATAGAAAAATGCACACTGTTTTCGCATCAAGCCATTTTCCCAAAAAAATGTAAATTGTAAAACTTGTAACTTTATCTGAAATAAAACAAATGTATTCTTAATTATTTTTTTATTAATACATGCATCATCAATGACATGTATTAAATTATAGTCTACACAAGCATGAGGCAGTGAGTCTATTTATTACTCGTTCAACATGAATTCTCAAAGTTGGTATTCGTTTTGACTGCTTTACTTCATCTTTGGTGCTCGGGTTGGATTGTGAAACAGAAGGTGGCCGGACGAGATTACAGTTTCTGGCTCCCATGTGACAAGTCTTTGAACCCTCTGTCAGCCATCACTGCTTTTTTTGGAGGTAAACAGTCTAAGTAACCACCTTTCACTATCATGACATCTTTAGCTCTTCCACCATATCCATCGTATGGGTACTACGCGGTTGAAACCGATAACGTCCGCTACTTTCACACAGCAACAGATCAACATTATTTTTTGCTTAGATATACGAAGCTGAAACTGACATTCGCTACCCCATTCTTAAGATTATGGTCTAACTGAACCAAAATTCACTTACTCCTTTTTAGAATGGATTTTTATTTTTATTACAGGATTATCTGATTTAAAATTCCACTCGGTTAGTGGTGTATTGAGACCTCTTCAGATATCAGAAGCATCTACACCAAAAGATAAATATTTAGTTTTTTTTTTACACATTAAATCTCCCATCATGAGCTCCTAATTATGCCTCCTTCAACGGGATATCTTCCATGATTATTATTAATTTTGAAAACGAATAATTATTATGAAAGATATCCGGTAAGTGACATTTTAAGTTTAATATTGCATCATGCAATATTTAACTGTAATGTTTTCTTAACTAACAATATTAAAATGCAATTCAACATACAATACTTTCAATATTGGCTGAGGATGTAATAGTTGATAACCTGTTGTTTTGTTATGCACTAATAAACTTATTATTGTTATTTACACATTAATTTGGAACTATGTATAATAATGAATACATTAATTTTCATTCCAGATCCTAATACTTCACATATATGTGCGGTGTGCCACAGTTTCTAGAGATAATGTGCATATGCATGCTACAGTTGCTGTGGAAGATGTAAACAAATTAACCAAAATCTTGGTAAGATAATTAATTTTATCATCATAATATTATAAGTATTTTTCCTTACTTATCTTTTTATTTAAGAAATTAGATACATTATGTAGCAAGGTATACAGATGATGAGGAAACATTCCTTTATTTTTAAAAAGAAACAAAACTATTAACAGATTTCTTGACAAGCTTACAACTCGGAATTGAAACAGCTAAAAATTATTCATTTTATTCAATTTTTACCTAATAATTTTAGTTAATAAGTAAATAATTTTCTGCAATAATAAGTGTATTCTTTCATTACAGAACATCGCAAGGAGGAAAAAGGAACTGTCGCTACTTGAAACGCGTTGCTCTAACTCAATCTGAGAATGCTTTATCTAAAAAACTTATGCTAGTTGGAGTAAAACTAAGTAAGTGCCGCAACAAGGTCAAAAATCAGGCAAAAAAGACCAAGACAATGCAAAATCTAGTTAATAAGTAAATAATTTTCTGCAATAATAAGTGTATTCTTTGATTACAGAACATCGCAAAGAAGAAAAAGGAACTGTCGCTACTTGAAACGCGTTGCTCTAACTCAATCTGAGAATGCTTTATATAAAAAACTTATGCTAGTTGGAGTAAAACTAAGTAAGTGCCGCAACAAGGTCAAAAATCAGGCAAAAAAGACCAAGACAATGCAAAATCTAGTTAATAAGTAAATAATTTTCTGCAATAATAAGTGTATTCTTTGATTACAGAACATCGCAAAGAAGAAAAAGGAACTGTCGCTACTTGAAATGCGTTGCTCTAACTCAATCTGAGAATGCTTTTTGAACCCAGTGTTTGACTAATTTTATCTTTATTGTGGTTTTGGGTGCAATATTGACTGGTCTACACTGTCCTCGCATAAGTGTCTGTATTGTAATATGGAACTGTAAACCCAATAGTTTTTTTGAAAAGAGTAACCATGGAGTTTCTTGCCGGTTCTTCTCCATAGGAAACGACCAATTTGGAACCGTGCACTAGTTTTCGACGTTTTATAAGTGCCCATGTGGGCCTATGTGAAATAAAAATATTTTGACTTTGACTTTATATAAAAAACTTATGCTAGTTGGAGTAAAACTAAGTAAGTGCCGCAACAAGGTCAAAAATCAGGCAAAAAAGACCAAGACAATGCAAAATCTAGTTAATAAGTAAATAATTTTCTGCAATAATAAGTGTATTCTTTCATTACAGAACATCGCAAAGAAGACAAAGGAACTGTCGCTACTTGAAACGCGTTGCTCTAACTCAATCTGAGAATGTTTTATATAAAAAACTTATGCTAGTTAGAGTAAAACTAAGTAAGTGCCGCAACAAGGTCAAAAATCAGGCAAAAAAGACCAAGGCAATGCAAAATCTAGTTAATAAGTAAATAATTTTCTGCAATAATAAGTGTATTCTTTCATTACAGAACATCGCAAAGAAGACAAAGGAACTGTCGCTACTTGAAACGCGTTGCTCTAACTCAATCTGAGAATGTTTTATATAAATAACTTATGCTAGTTAGAGTAAAACTAAGTAAGTGCCGCAACAAGGTCAAAAATCAGGCAAAAAAAACCAAGGCAATGCAAAGTCTAATGACGAATCCTCAGTTTTTAAAAACACTCGACGAATACCTAGCATATCCAACAATTTTGACATTATTACATTTCAGAGAGCATAAGAACGGTAATAAAGGCCGTCGTTTTACCCTTAAGGAAAAAAATATTGCTTTGTCTTTCCTGAAACAGAGCCCGAAAGGGTACAGATTTCTTAAGAAAATATTTATTTTACCATCTCGTCAAACTCTCCTAAAGTTACTTAAGATGGCAGATATAAATCTAGGAATCAACAAAAATATGATTCAGCAGATAAAAAGACAGCTACTGAAAAAATCAAGTTAGAAGATAAAATATGTATTGTTCTGTTTGACGAAATGACACTCAAACCCAATGTGACATACAACGAACGTAAGGACGAAGTTTGTGGATTTGTCACAAATGGCCTGGAGACATAACCTGATTATGCAGATCATGCGCAGGTGTTTATGGTACGAGGCCTGCTAAAAAACTATAAGCAACCTGTTGCATACACTTTTTCACAAGCTGCAACAAAGAGGCCTGAGCTTGCGAAGCAGTTAAAAGCTGTAATTACAGAATTACAAAATGCAGGTCTCCTTGTAGTAGCAACTGTGTGCGACCAAAGCACAAATAATGTAAACTGTATAAAACATCTTCTGCAAGAGACAAGGGGTAACCTATTGAGAAAGGGAGAAGAGATGCGAGAGAACATTTATATTATAAATGAACAAGCAGTCATACCATTGTATTACTCACCCCATTTAATAAAATGCATACGTAATAATTTGATTTCAAAAGATTTGAAATATAAAACAAATGGGGAAGTAGAATTGGCAAAATGGGCTCATGTCATGGTCTTACACAAGGAAAACCCAGGGTACAATGGAATCCGATTGGTGCCCAAATTGACAGATGCCCACTGTGACCAAAACAAAATTTCCCGTATGAAAGTAAAAAATGCTACACAAGTTTTCAGCCAAACTGTGGCTTCGAATACGGGCTATCTAGCAGGTAAATTTCATCAGTCTGCACAATTCAATATTGTCTTCCCTAGTTCTTTTTTGATGATTACAATGAAATTCAAATATTAAATACTTACTATAGTTTTACATTACACAGATCAGACATAAAACATTATTTAACAAACTATATTTTTTCACAGATAAGAGTATACTTTCTGCAGAAGCCAAAGACACTGCAGACATCTTACTGTTCTTTGACAAGCTTTTTGACTCCATAAACGGATTCTTTGGAAAACGCAAAAAACACGGCAAACCTCTCTTAGGACCTGCGACGCCTACTTCTATCCATTATAAAACATGGAATGAGTTTAAAATTATGATGAAAGACAAGAGATTTATTAATAATAAAACATCAAACGATGAATATGTACCCACAATAAATAATTGGGTATGGACACTAAAAGGATTTGATTTATTTATTAAAAAAAAATTGAAACAAAATATCTAATAATAGCGGCATCTGAATCAAGCCGCAATAGAAAACTTTTTTGGGTCCATAAGGAGCCACGGTTTTTTCCCCGTTTCCGGCGTAGTAAACAACAGACGTTCCGATAATCACTCGTAATAAAACCTCGTAAAAAAGTGTTTCAACAAGTTAAAACAGTGTATACAACAGTTATAAATAAACATTTAGTTGAGGAAAGTGTATTAACTTAACAAATCACGCACAAACCATCTTCTAAATAACTAATTATTGCTGTGAAAATATTCATAACATAACCTCAAATACTATTGAGTGTGAACCAAAGACAACTGTCAAGTCAAGTATCAATGCAACCAACTTTACAAACTGAATTTGACAGATAGTGTTGCCATATAAGGAAGTTAAATTCTACTATTAAATATTTTGCCAAGTATATTTTTAAAATATCAAATAAGAAATGGAAGACCAGATGCAAATTTTACTGGAAAAAATTCAAGAACAAATGGATAGGCAAACAATATCTATTACAAAGGCTGTTACTGAAAATATTTCGCAGCAATTGGATGAAAGGTTCAAAATGTTAGAGGAACAAAACCAGAATCTTCAAACAGAAGTTTCGGAACTAAAAGAAAAAATTAAAGGATTAGAGTCACAGAAGAAAAAGAACAATTTATTATTTTTTGGAATAACAGAAGGCAGCGAAGAAGATAAAACTATAGTAAAATTCATGAAAGAAAAAATCAACACCCACCTGTCACTGGATATCCAGGAATATGAAATCGATAAAGCTTATAGGATTGGACAAAAAATGAGCAACGGACTCCGACCTATACTGATCTCCTTCACTTCCAACTGGAGACGAAACTTAATCCTAAAAAACAAAAAGAAACTCCCGGAAGGAATATACATAAAAGAAGACTTTACGAAAGAAACGTTAGAAATAAGAAAATCTCTGCAGCCTAAACTCGAAGAGGAGAGGAACAAAGGCAATATTGCCTACCTGCGAGGGGAAAAACTTATAGTTAAGAAACCATCGGATGTTCAAAAAAGCGAGAAAAGAAAGAGAGAGTCATCCTACTCGCCTAACCAGAACCAGCACCAACAACCCTCCTCAGGGGGCCCAAAGAAAATCGCTGCAAAGAATGCTTTCGAGTTAATGACCCGTCCTCGAAGCAACTCACTCAAAGAAAAGATTAATAATTAGCCATCAAAACCTGCTCCCAAGCCGACTGGTCATCGTGGGAGTGTAAGACCAAAACCCTCTAAATTCCAACATAACACCACACCAGAAATTAAACTAAAACAAACGCCACAGCAATTGAAGATATGCACATATAATGTGAGGTCGCTGTCTACAAAAGAACGTTTGTTAGAACTGACCTACGCTCTCAAGAACACAAATTTTGATATAATAGGCCTGGGAGAAGTAAGGAGAATGGGCTACAATATAGAAGAACATCAAGAGTACATATTATGCTACATCGGTGAAACAACCGGGCTGTATGGAGTAGGTTTTTTAGTCAAGAAAATTCACAAACAAAACATTGTAAGCTTCACAGGCATATCAGAAAGAGTGGCAGTCCTGAAATTAAAATATGAGCATGAACTCTTAACTCTTGTGCAGGCCTATGCACCTACTGGGCAAGCTTCCGAAGAGGAGAATGATAAATTTTACAACGATTTAAGAAAGGCACAAGAGAATGAAGACCGAAATGTGATTGTAATGGGAGATTTCAATGCTAGGGTAGGACAACCTAAAAAATATGAAAAAATTATAATGGGAAAATTTGGGTACGGAAAACGAAATGAAAGAGGTAACAAACTTGTACAGTATGCCTGCGAACAAAAACTGAGCATAATGAACACTTATTTTAAAAAGAACCCAGATCGCAGATGGACCTGGATATCTCCAGACCAAAAAACAAAAAATGAAATTGATTACATTATGTGCAACAAACCAAAGCAAATAACTAACATAGAAGTACTAAATAATGTGCCATTCCCATCGGACCACAGACTACTAAGATCATCCTTTAGTTTGAAATCACCAAAGAAAAGCAGAAAAACTTACAGCTCATTACCTAGAATACCTAAAACTGAAGATGAAAAATTATTGTATTTAGCCAGCCTTAACGAAAACCTGGAGACACAATTCTGTGTACCACCTGAAGAAAATAATGTACAAAATTACTATGATAAAATGGAACATGCAATTACAAGCAGCTTAAAAATAAAATATAACAATTCAAAAGATGAGACAAATATCTTGAGCAGTACAACAAAAGACTTAATTGATAAACGCACCAAACTAATGCAAACCAAACACAAAACCAAAGAAATGAAAGAAGAGCTAAAGAATCTGTTCAAGATGTGCAGCAAGGCCATAAGAAATGATTACAATAAATACAAAAGAGAAGTTATAGAGAGAAACTTAAATAAATATAGAAGTTCCAAACGAGCTTATAAAGAATTAATGACACACAGAAACTGGATAGGAAAACTCAAAATAGATTTTGGAGAAACGAAAACAAGGCAAGAGGTAATCAACCATGCCACCGAGTTTTACAAGGAGTTGTATAAAAAATATTCGGAAACAAATGAGATAGAAGACAGTCACATAGATTTTGAAGAGGAAGAAGAAACAGTAAAACCTATTGATGAGTGTGAAGTTCTTGAACATCTCAAAAAACTCAAAACAGAGAAAAGTCCAGGTCCGGACAACATTACTAATGAAATTTTAAAAATTGGGGCACCCCTTTTGCTCTCACATCTAACACAAGTTTTTAACCTATCCCTCCAAACAGAAAAGGTCCCCAAACAATGGTGTAATTCCGATATAGTTCTGCTATACAAAAAAGGAGACCCACTGGACATTGGAAACTATAGACCAATTAGTCTATTGCCGAGCATTTATAAACTTTTCACAACAATACTCTTGAGCAGAATCACACCAATCATAGACGCATCACAACCAATCGAACAAGCAGGCTTTCGCTCAGGGTTCTCTACAATAGACCATATCCACACCTTAGAACAAATAATAGAAAAATATAAAGAATTCAATCAACCTCTCTATGTGGCTTATGTGGACTACACAAAGGCATTTGATACCATAACCCACACCTCTATCTGGAAAGCCCTCAATGTCTGTGGCGTAAGTAAGACATATATCAACATCATAAAAAACATCTATTCTCAAAGTACAAGCAGAATCAAGATGGAAAATAAAGGAGAACTGATTACAATAGAGAAAGGTGTTAAACAAGGGGATCCTCTATCACCGAAACTCTTTATAGCAGTACTGGAATGTGTCTTCAGAAACCTTGATTGGAGCCAGAATGGCCTATGCGTACTAGGGCACCACCTCAGTCATCTGAGATTTGCAGACGATATCGTTTTGTTTGCCAAATCTGCCAAAGAATTAGAACAAATGATGCAATCTCTTGCATATGAAAGTAAAAAATGTGGTCTACAAATGAACGCAAACAAGACTAAGGTGATGACAAACAGCATACAAAGACCTATAAAGGTCTTTACACAACAGATTGATTATGCACAGGAATATGTGTACCTCGGAAAACAAGTTTCATTCAACAAAAACAGTAATAAAGAGGAAGTGAACAGAAGGATCAACAGCACATGGAAGAAGTATTGGCTACATAAGGATATTTTGAAGGGAGACTATCATCTAAAATTAAAGAAAATTGTCATGGAAATATGTATATTTCCAAGCCTAACTTATGGCAGCCAAACATGGACATTTACAAATGAAATAAAAAGTATAATCAAAACATGCCAGCGATCAATGGAACGAAGCATGCTAAAAATAAGGAAAATACAAAAAACTCGCAGTGAAGACATAAGGAGGAAAACCAGGCTTACAGATGCACTTGAACAAGCTTTGCGACTTAAGTGGAAATGGGCTGGTCACTTGTCAAGATACACAGATAAGAGATGGTCTCTACAAACTACCAAATGGGCAGGGCCTGCTGGAAAAAGAAGCAAAGGCAGACCATTTAAACGTTGGGCTGACGATATAAAAGAATTAGCAGGCAAAGACTGGTTGACAGTCTCCCAAAATAGGGACAAATGGAAGGAATTAGAGGAGGCTTTTACCCGAAAGGGGTTCGTGTAAAGGAACAGCTAGAAATAGAAATATATTATATAATAAACATAATCATAAACTAACCTAGTTTAAGTAATCTACTAACACTCTGAAATGTAAACATACTTTACACTGAAATAAAAAAAGCTTTATTATTATAAGGAGCCACGGATGCCGCAACGTGAACCCAAAATACCAGACCGATTCCAAGCAGCATTCACGACATTATTAGTCGACAGCCTCTCTAGTGTCCATGCTCCCGGAGCTAACTGTGAAAGTGACAATTGTGAAACTTTACATGAAGTACGTATCTGCTGTAGATTTTTCATTCTTAAAAAAAAGTTAACAGATTTTTTAATAAAAATATCCTGCAGATTTTTTATTTACAACTATTGCAAAGAAATAAATAATGTACTAATAAATAAGAGGGAGTGTGATGATGATACGGATTCGTATAAAGTTAGAACAAAAAAACTAAGTAAGAAGAATCAGTCACCAAGGTGTTTGAGCCGCTCACCAAGTGTACAATGCCACACCCCATCTCCTAGTGGATACAACAAACCTTCAAATATCCAAAACATAGAAATTTCTCAAGTGTTGGTAGATGAAGTCCCTGAGACAGTACCAAATGAGATGGAGGTGAATGGACAGCAGCAATAGACTGGAGACTGGACATACGGAAATTGACACTGATATTATATCTACCATGGACGCTGTGGAGGAGGAGCCTGTAAATGGCCCTTCAGCTCACAATTAGATTGTGCAGCGCTGGACACCTATTCTAAGTAAAGTTCTGAAAAAAGAAGACAAGGCTATGTTGCTAAAAGAATATGCTCCATAACGTGCCTGCAATGGTACCCCCAAAATTGAATCCTGAGCTGTCAGCTGCCGTATCGAAGCCCGTAAAGAAAAGAGATATAATGATAGAGTATAGACAGAAAATTGTAGCTGCTGCCCTAGCAGCCGTTGGCCGTGGTTTGGAGAGCTTTATGTTTTATAATAAAGTTGAGGGAATAAAAAGATTTAATGATGCTGCGAAGATTTTATGTGATCTATTGCATAGTGAGACTCAGAGCAGAAGAGCTCTTATTGCAAATGTCAGAAAAAACAGTCGTTAGAGTTATAGGTTCATAAATAATCTTGTGCAAAGTAGAAGAATCCATTGTGAAAAGGCCAAGTCAGTAAAATAGGAAAAATCAGCAAAGCACAAATATACAATTCGCGAGCAAAATCTAAAGCCAGTGACTATTTGAATAATCATCTGTCAAATATGACATTGTCGAGTGTGGTGGAGTTTTTTCCGGGGTTGCCAACAAAAAATAAAGTTGTTATAACATCAATTACTATTTTATGATTTTTCGTTTAAAAATATTATTTAGGTAGTTTCAAGTTCCATATTTTTGTCGTAATTATTGGAGTAGATTAGCTGGTTAGATTTTTCTCGGAATAAAAAACCAACGTCCATACAAAAAGCGGACATCTCCTTTCACGGCAATCGAGGAGCTTGGGTGCAAAATAAAAGATCCGGCAAACTTAAAAACTACCTTTAAACATCCGGCAGATGTTGCTTGTTTTGTTGACCCAAGCCATGTAGTGAAACTCATAAGAAACCAATTTGAGGCTTAAAAAGATTTCCAAGACATTGACAACAAAAAAGTTGATTGGCATTATCTGGTACGTCTAAATGAAATGAAGGATGAGAAAGGCATTCATTTGGGCAACAAATCGTCGAAGCGACATATTAATTTTAGAAGCCATATAATGAAGGTTAAACTAGCAACTCAATTGTTCAGTGAAAGTGTTGCTACTGCCCTGAAGACTTGCAGGGAAGAACTAAAGCTGCCAAAGTTTAAAGATTCAGAACATACAGAAATCTTCATTAAAAAAATTAACGACATGTTTGACATATTTAATACGAGGTCTATGAGACAGTTTGACTTTAAAAAACCGCTTAGTGAACGTAATAAAAACATTATTTTCAATATTTTGGACGATCTTAAAAAGTACATAGTAAAGCTTAAAGTAAAATCAGTCACTAAACGCAAAGTTATACAAAATGGGCGGCCTACATTTTTAATAACATAATGTATAAACCAGTGATGGAGGCAAAATGTAAAACAGGATTTTTGGGAATACTTCTTAACCTATCACATACCCGCAAAACGAGACACAATAGTAAAACAATAACAACGCGGTCTCATAGGACCGGTCGGGGATTCATGAATTAATATTGAAAGTTTGAAGAGTCTTTATCATAAATTAATAGATGCCGAAAAGAAACTTATATTTATTTTATTCCTGTCTATAAAATAAGCAAAGACCATTTAGAAATAATGTTTACATCGATTAGAATGCAAGGTGGTTTTAACGACAATTCAAATGTACGCCAGTTTAAAGGGAGCTATAGAAAATTGCTTTGTCATTTGGAACTAAAATGCTTAACAACAGGTAACTGTGTCCCATTGGAAAGCATTGCGATTTTGAACTGTCCATCTTCCACTGTTGTCATTAATGCAACCGCAACCACTTGACATGAAGAAGAAGATGAGGAAGGAACGAATTTGGAGTTTCTTCAAGGAATTAAAGAAGATGCCAAGGATCTTGCTAAAAGACTAAATGTCCCAGAGTTTGATGATTATAAAAATCTGATAATAGGATATATTGCAGGAGGGACGGCACATTATATTTCTTAAATAATTAAATGTGAAAAATGTCTTTGTAGCTAAAGCACAAATTAATTTCACTAAAAAACAAAGTTGGACAGTGTTTTCCTTCCAAGGATGTATTCGATATATGTTTGGTATGCGAAATTATAATGAGAAAAATTATAAAAGAGAAAATTAATTTGGTTAATGAAAATCAGTACATTTGTTTAGTAACGAAAATTTTAGAATCATTTTTAGAAAATGATAAAATTTTTGAAAACTTGGATCTTAATCATAATTTTGCAGGTAATGAGCATATAGTCAAATTAATTAAATGTGTTATTGAAAAATATTTAAATATACGATTTTACCACGTTTCCAAACAAGAAACAATTTCACATACTATAAAATCTTAAAGGCAGCAATTTAAAAATTGACTCAACAACAAGGTTTTTAAAAGGGAATAGTTTTTCTTTAGAGTCAGTGATTTTGTTATGATAGTCTTTTTAATTTAATAAAGTTAATTGAAAATATAAGTTTTTTTTTTTTAGAATAATGCCTTCGAAACAATTGAGGTACAATACCATACTCAACAATATCTTACTCGTATAATTTTATCCTAGTTCCTACCTACACAAATATTCCTTAATTCTAGGGAAAAAATGTAACAAATGGCAACCCTTCGATACATACATAGATAAAAAGGTGGCTTCACTTTTGATGTTCGCGGCGCGCCGTCTTTCTTTTTTTCTTGGTCTGAGTTAAGAGGTATGGATACCATCCATTTCACGTACGACGCGTGCAAACTCTTTTAACTAGAGACTACCTGCCGAGAGTTCAATTCTGCCGCCGCATGCTTGAAATGCATCGGGAGGACCCAAACTTTTTTAATAAGGTGTTATGGAGTGATGAGTCAGCCTGCAGAAAGGATGGCTACTTGAATTTGCATAATTTACAAAGTTGGCAATTAGAAAATCCGTATGTGTCAAGAGAAGACAGGTCCCAGTACCAATTCAAAATGAACTTATGGTGTAGGATTTTTAATGGCCAGATTAGGTCCCGTCGAGCTTCCACCTACATTAACCTATCACATACCCACAAAACGAGACACAATAGTAAAACAATAACACCGCGGTTTCATAGGACCGGATCCCCGTTCATGAATTAATTGCTTTAATTACTTGGAGTTTTTACGAGAAACCCTACCCACGCTCCTTGAAAATGTTCCGAGTGAGCTAAGAGAGGTGATGTGGCTTCAAAATGATGGGTGCCCTGCTCATTATGGCCGGGAAGTAAGAGCTTACTTAGATGAAGCTAATCCAGGCAGGTGGATTGGGCGACTGGGACCGATATTATAGCCACCTAGGTCTCCGGACCAAAACCCCCTGGATTTTTTTTTATTGGGGTGTCATAAAGGACAAAGTCTATGAAAAACCGATCCAAAATGACAATGTATTCCAAACAGGTACACGACAGCACAAAAGGGACCTGCCCCGTGGCCTTCTCCTTTACGATTAAAATTTATAAAGGAGAATTCATTCGCGCGCTAGTAATATACTAGTAAGATACTAGCACAAATACGTCGCGTCCACAAGTATCGCGCGAATTCAAAATACGCGCGTAAATCGCACAACGCTAGACCCTCAACTCGCGCGTATTACACGCGAGTCGAGATACTAGGGACACCTTGTTGCGTCCAGTTAAACGCGCGAACTCCAAAGCGACTGCACATATTCAGGGAAATTGAGCACCTACGTTTGATAAGGAATTGTTGAATGCTCCAGCGTTGATACGCTCTTTCTGGGCGCAACGGTCGCGCGTGATACGCACGAGAGAATCGCGATGAATTCGCCCCTTCTGCTCAAGCTCTAAGTTACATAATTAGGTAGGTACCTTGTATTATTTTTGGTGGTCCATTTTGAGGTTATGTCTATAAATCATTTTAGTATCCCCAACTCTAATGTATTACATATTTTGTTATACTCTATTGTAGCATTCAAATCCATATATTCATTCTATGAAACGTTAAGCCTGTATGTGATACTGAAAGTACATGGGGTTTTGCCAATCTTCTTTCATAATGAAATACAAGCAGTCCATTTTGGAGCATCACATTCACAAATCACCTTGCATACAAGCATTATATATAATGATGAAACTGATCCCGAATCATTTTGTATATTTTCTAACTGCAACATTAAACATAGATTTCCTATGAAAGACACTATACATTTCTTCTCAGATGGTCCGTCAAGTCAGTACAGGCAAAAAAAGAACTTTGCCCTTCTTACAAAAATGATTGAATCTTTTGGTTTCATTTATGCAACCTGGAATTTTTTTGAAGCAGCCCATGGGAAGGGTGCAGCAGATGGGGTTGGGGGAGTAATAAAAAGGTTGTTAGATAAACAAATATCATATAGACATGATATACCTGATGCTGAAACTGCGATTCAATTACTTAAACGCAATACTGCTACCACTGTAAAATTATTTTTTATTGATCACGAGGACATATCGAAAATAGAAAAACAAATTGAAGGTTGTGAATTTGTAGCCGTTCCAAATACACAAAAAATACACCAGGTAATACCAAATGAAGATAATATAATTCAATATCGAATTTTAAGCTGCTTTTGTTCAAAGCCCAATATTTGCCAATGTTTTGCCATAAAAAGTCACAAATTAATTCATGTTCCTGTTAAACGTACAAGAGCAAAACGACTCGTTATAGAATCTTCATCTGAAAGTGAATCTGAGCAAGAATACCTTGAGATGTCAGTAAAATATACCAGCAAAAATAATATAATTAATCGATCGATCAATAAATATACAACTAATTCTTACGATGTCGAACATACAAAAGAATCTAATCATTTTCATGTCTTGTAAGGCATTCATTATATGGTTTGACAAAATTTTCTTAGCTAACTTAATTTTAAAAATTGTCAAGAAAATCAAAATGTCATAAATTTCTTTTTTTGTTTGTAATTATCAATAAATAAATTATGTTCCACCCTAGTTTCTGTTGTGTCTAAATAACCAAGCCCAAATGAAGCGAAAAACATACATAAAAACTAATAATTAAAAAAAACTGTCTTTTTTTTGTGTTCCCCTAATTTTGCCGGTGTGTGTAGAACACATTGGAAAAGTTTATGTTGGAGAGATTTGTGAAGCTTGAAATTCCGATCCAGAAGGCAATGATAGATTTAAAAAAATAATCGAGAGCTATCATACCGACATCTGGCTGATCTGGGCAGAGTATTTGAAATACTAAAAGCTACTGTCGAAGAACTGTGCAAAAGAACCGCTAGCCTAATTACTGTTGATACTGCTCTGAAGTTTATGTTCACAAAATTAGACGCCATGCAACATGAGTTAGTTGCCCGTGAACTTGTAACTTCTCTGAAACGTAGGGTTAACTGCCGGACAGCGAGCTACCCAGTGCTCGCCGTCCGCGAACCTTGAAACGTAGGGTTAAGGAACGAAGGTTGCTGGTTGCTTCAACCTTAAATTATATACATGACCCAAAAACCTATTTCGATTCAGCAAATGAATACTGTGATGTATTTTTAAGGCCAAATTAGTATTGTAGATGTTGTCAAACCCAAAGATTTTCTCGAATCTACACATGATTTTACTGTTTTTGCATATGATGATCTCCCTTCAGCTTCAGTGCCGCTAAAGAAACAGAAATAGCGGTGAAAAAGCAAATGCTAAATCAGAACAGCATATCAATAAAAACTGCACCTGACTTTGACACTTTTATAAAAATAGAAATGGCTCTTTACGAAAACGGTGGAAAATATTTGAGAATAGCCTTCAACAATTTAATAACTATTCCATCGACTAGTGTAGAGTCAGAGAGAGTTTTCTCTTCGTCGAAACTGAAGTACGGGGAGCAGAATGCGATGAATCAGAAAAATTTATTGATGTAACGAGAATTTTCCAACCTGATATCATTGTGGAAGACCATATTAAAATTGATAGTCCACAAACTAAGAGCGAAAAAAGAATGCGACGATTTATCATGGAATGCGTTCAAAACGCTCTAATGCGATTCAGAGCTATACATAACGTGTTTACAATTCAAAATGTCAGATACAGCGATAGCATCGTTTCACGAATATGTCAGCAAGGTAGAACCTCCGGTCGTAGCTTTAAAGGGACCATCTTCGTTACCAATCTCAGCAAAGACCACCTCCACGTCGTGCACGACTGCGTCTATAATGGAAATTCCTGCAGATATCAGCGACGACTTAATCGAAGACTTCTTCGGGCTTCAGAATGCACCAACGAACATTGGCTCAATCACGCAGTTTATTTCGAGACAGGCGAACGGAAAACAATACATTTTGAGATCGCCGGGCGAATGTGAACTAAATGTGATCAAACTAGAAATTTATCAATTCGCCAAAATCAGTGGATTAGACAAGAAAAATTGGTGGAAATACGCCGAAACGAAGATGTTATTCTTTATTATTTACATTAAGAAGATCAGAAATATTGGAGATTGTGGCTGAATATGTGCGCGTTTACAATATTCAGACACCATTTAAGAATAACACGCCTGGATCAGTTTGTGTGTGATCGTTATGTATGTATATTGTTTCTAGTCCTCAATTTAGAGTGGAAAAAATAGACCATAAATTTACGGTCAGCGGGCATTCTTTTTCATCTTGCGACCGGGCTTTTGGTTTGGTGGAAAAACAAAAGAAATATTTCCCAGACATATACGTTCCCGAAGATTGGAATTATGTGATACTAGCAGCAAGAAAAAATAAACCTTTCAAAATCGTGGAAATGAAACGAGACGACTTTATATCCACCAAAATCTTGGAAACTAATATCACAAACAGGAAGATCGGTGTTGATCGAAGTTGAATGGCTTAAAATACAGTGGATTGTGTACCATCATTGTAAACCATCCATTCTCGATGTTCTTGAAATACTCCAACGAGCCAGAAGTTCTTTTCACGGAGGTTAATTTCAGCAAGAGGTCATCCCAAAATACTTCAAACTTTGAACTAGAGATTTTATTTCCAGAGGGAAGAAAAATCAGCTATGAGAAAAAAAGGACCTTCTATGCTTTTCGGAATATGTTCCACCTATCTATCACCCTTTCTATCAACAACGTAAAGTCTCCTCCAATGCGGGGAACGAACTAGATGGTGCAATTAGCCCGCCGGTACCCCGCTCTCTCCTTTTAAGTCACCAACAGTCGCGCCAGGGTCGAAAAGACCCAGACTTTTAATGTATTGTTTTTAATAACTTTATTAAGTTTCGGGATTATTTGTAAATTATTTTGAAAGAGGATAACAAAACAAACTTTAAAATAATAAATGATTATTATTTAGAGATAAAAAGTAATATAAATCACAAAATTCAAGA
Source organism: Mythimna separata (assembly GCA_030763345.1). Lineage (NCBI taxonomy): Eukaryota > Metazoa > Arthropoda > Insecta > Lepidoptera > Noctuidae > Mythimna > Mythimna separata. The sequence goes on along the minus strand of CM061174.1, from coordinate 10,284,598 downwards.
GATCACTGCAAAATCTTACTTTTTACGTTATAGAAACAAAACATAACTAAAACTTTTTTATTTAATATATAAACAAAAAAAAATATTTTTTTTATATCAAAAATATCAATAATCTTTTAAATAGTGGTAAAATATTAATTTTAACACGTAGTATATTTTTATAATCAGTCTCTAAATTACACGTAAAGATCTACTATAAAATAGTTTAACTTTTTTATTTTTCTACTTCAATTTTACAATAGTCTTATCTAAGTTTTGGCTTCATTTTTTATTATAATTGATACATATAAATGTAGTATGATCTCTGCAAATATAAGTATTGCAAAATTGGCATTGCGTTTTGGTTTTTCTCATCAAGGAGTTCATGTTCACCACTCTGACAGGAATCTGAATTGTAATTATCAATATCCAAATGGTCTTCAATTTCTGACGAAATTTCACCTTCAATGTCTTTCTCTTCCAATATATTTGCTATTCTACGGTCATTCAAATTATTTGACAACATATCTACAAAGAAATAAAATCAAAATAATATTTTTGAAACAAAAAATACACTAACATTTCGTCGCACAAGGGTCGAAACGACCCATTCTCACTTTACACCTTACTATCTAAATGCTGCATGGGAATTGGCTAAAGTGAGGTGTGGGGATAGCTTGTGAACCCACTTGAAGGTATTTAATGCGACGATACGAATGAACTAACACAAGAAGAGTTATGGCACAAAAACTTAAGTACTGGGTCTTTTCGACCCAGGCGCGACTATCCGCGGGTTAGTGATTCTTCGACTGAGTAACTGACTGGCTAATTTAATACTTTGTTGTGTTATGCCTAAAATGGTCATAAGTTGAATGTAATAAATTAATAATGTATGACTTTTACCATAAAAACCATCCATTAGGAAAATGATAAGTAGTATTTATATTACACATTCTAATCTGCCACGACACAGTTCCTTCGTTATTAAAACAATTTAAAAATTCTTCTCGGCCTCTTCTTAATTCCAATTTTGTTGTATCCGCTCTTAAACCTAACGTTTAAGTACCTTCCATTGTATCTTCAATATCCAAAGAACTATTTGGGGTCTAAGTGGTAGAGTACTTTTTCTCAAAAAATTATGGAGCACACAGCATGTCATAACCACACCGTGATGTCTCTATTTTTGTGAGCCAAATTTATACTGGTGTGAAAAATTCTGAACCTAGATTGCTAATATGTCAAAGGCGTTTTCTACAACGAGCTTAGCTCTTGATAAACGATAATTAAAACTTCTGCGCTCATTTGTCAATTCACTTTGACTAAAGGGTTTCGAAAAATTAGGGGTTAAAGCAAAAGCTTCATCGCCGATAAAGACGTAGTTAAGAACTTTATTAGTATTATTTAAATGTTCTGACTCCGGAATGTACAATGACTGGTAATCAATTTATCGTGGAATTTCGTCTGCTCAAAAACACCCCCGTCAGAAATTCATTTATGCCAAATTCACATACGATAAATTCAGTTAGCGTTTACTACTGCTATCAAAACCATGCTGTGGAATCCTTTATAATTATAAAAATAGGAACCACTTCCTGGCGGTGGTATTATTCGTACATGCTTTCCATCTACCGCACCCAAGCAATGAGGGAAATTCCATTTTTGCTCAAAATCTTGTGCTATTTGTTTCCATTCTTCTTGTGAGTTTGGTACCTGTAAAAAAATTGTAATAATTATTATTATTTTTGGTACCTCTGTAACATTTTTTTTTTCAGGATGAATCATCAATGTTAAGTTCACCTCATCTTCGCCCTCATTCTCAGGAATCTACACACTCGGACAACTCTTTTGACCATCCCTTTTCATACGGTACTGTACCACCTACTTCACCTAATCCGGATATCCGCTATTTACCACCTCGACGAGTGAACTTGACTTGAAAAGGACTATAGATAATGACAACAATATAAATGAAGCAATAAATAATATGGGAAGTTGTATTACTAAGTTGTCACAGCAACTCAAGACAGACATGATAGTTTTGGCCAAAACGTTGCACATTAGTTGAGAAATATGTCCAATGAGCAGCGTATTTATACAGAGAAATTAATAAATGACGCAATTTTTGAGGAATTAGGAAACTTAAATCGCCATTGTTCGATTTTTATACCATCTAATAATATTAACATTCCTTTAGATATATCAGGAATTAATAATAATACAACACAAACACGGAATGTAGGCGGTTTTCAGAATGAAGATCAGATTTTTAACTCTGTACCAGACACTGAGAGCCGTATTGCCAACAGTCGGCACTGCCAGAAATTTCGTATTAAGTTATGTTGTATACCTACATTGTTCCTGTTGATCGAAGCCTACATTATTAATGTTTGATTGCAGGTTATCAACTGGTTATTAACATTGATTGTAATACCTACTTTAAATAAACATATCTAAACTCTCCTTCATGTATTTATTTTGTAAAACCTTGTAAATGGCTCTGCATGTGTCCGGAATAATTTCAGATAAAGATTGTTCAGAAATTGCTGTAGAAAATCTCAAATCTTGGTATGATCTTCCAGTAGTCAGAAACCTTAAAGTAGCCGTCAGTCGTTCGTGAGGTGATATGCTCTATCTCCGTATTTAACCAAACGTAACAATTCACTATAGGCATTTTCACCCATCCGTAAATAATTCCGCCAATCGCAAACAAGGCCAGAGATTTGATTTTGAATTAGAAGCTGCATTAACGGATAATGACTTATATTTTTGGACTGGACTAAACTTGCAACAATTCAATGGAATTTTGGAAGACTCCTTCTGTAGCACAAAGAAGTAATCGTCCACGGACTGTCCTCGGTATCTATTTGACAAAACTAAGAACAGGAGAGTTAAACGAGAGATTGTCAACATTGTTTAATATATCTCGCCGAACAATGGAACGAAAACTTGCACTAGCCAGAGAATGTTTAATGAATGACTTCGTTAACAGACACCTTGGTATTAGCCATATTTCGCGAGAAAATATACTGCAATTACCAAAAGGCTTGTTTGGCAACGAAGAAAATACAAAAGTCATTGCTGACGCACCTATATATACATCGAAAAAAGCTCTAACTTTTTATTTCAGAGAAGAACTTACAGCTTGCATAAGTCTCAAAACCTTTTGAAACCTTATCTGATGGTATGTAGTGACGGCTACATTATCGAAGTTTATGATCCGTATACGGCTACGGATTCTGATGCATCAATTATGAACAATAATTAAACGACGAGGAAAATCCTTTCCACTGCATGTTTCACCGGAACGATGAGTTCATATAGGGGCTTTCGAGATAGCGTAGAAAGCTTACAGGCATTTGGATATGAGGCACACATCCCACCGACAAAAGACAGATTCGAAACTCAATTGACCACAGTTCAAGCAAACAAATCAAGATTAATAACGTTGTGTCGGTGGGTTGTAGAAGCTGTTAATGGCAAGTTTAAAAATAGATTTAAACTACTGCGACAGGATTATTTTAATAGAGCCTTGCCGCATTTATTTGTTGACTTTTAAATTGCAGCCGCTCTTATTAACGCATTTTATAAGATAGCTGTGGATAATGAACATGCAAATGAAATATTAAGAATAGCCAATGAAAGGCTCCATACACCAAATCTTTTGAACGACTATGTACAACTGAGGAACCTGAATAGACAAAGAGCCGCATTTATTAAATTGGAAGCAAATCAGCTGAAAGACTTCCCTCGGCTAACAATAAACGACGTTTTCATGAAATCGCTTGGGTCATATCAAATCGAACTTGCTAAATCATATTGCAGCGAACATTTACGCAATGGTTTATATACGATAGAAGTATGTCGTGAAAATGAATTAAATAATTTAGCAGCATGCAATATATATCACCAAAATGTGTGGCTATTAAGAGGAAGGATACAGTCAAGACATGTTCGTGCACGTACATATTACGTATACATTCTGGTTAACAGAAACGAAATGAGTCGAGATGCCATCGCTCAGTATTACTGCTCGTGTCTAACAGGTAGACGCACAGTAGGAAGTTGTGCTCATACCATTTCAATAATATGGTAGAGCGTTAGGCAGGCACATACAATTTAATCCACCGGCAGGATATTTAGACGATATTATTATTGATATTGATTAAAATGTTAAAAAAAAATAATGTTAACTGTTAGCAGCTATTTTATTTTTTAAGTATACATTAAACCTGGGATTAAAACTAGTTAAAGATGTTCAATAACAAAATCTACAATGCCATAACAGCACTACTTTTTGCAGAATTTTAGTTTATTTATGGTCGGAGAAAAATATTTATAGCAAAATAACCCCATGGATTCTTCGCAAAAATGAGTTTAGATATGTGAGTGCTTTACAAGTATATTCAAAGTGGTCTCATCTCTGTTGGTGGGTGAGCTCAAGCTTCATACATTTTTGGCCATGGTGCTTTACGTGGGAGAATTCAGCGTCGGCTAAGTATTCTAAGCTGCTAACTCCATTTTTGGCTAAACTGACTTTTTGGTACCAAATGAAAAAGAAAAAAATAACGCGTAATCGTCAAAGATGCTGACGCCACAAACTAACCTCAAATCACAGCTATCGTGCCGCAATCTTTCATGCTAACTCCGCGCCTTTCCAACTACGCGCGCAATTTTGACAACTCCTGCCTGTCGACGCCATTTTGTTCGAGCGTAAGGTTTGGTGAGAGTGAGCTGCGGAGTTTTATTTCTAAAGCTTATGTTTTTTGAGATTAGCGTACTAGACCGGAGTTTTTTAACAAATGTAAGTACTATTCTATAATATTTTGGTAATATTGAGACCTGTATCTAAGGTTAATTGATTAAAAAACGCATACAAAATATGCTGGTGAACATAATGGGAGTTGGCAGAATTTCATTCTTAGTTGTCGTTAATGTTTGGGGAGTTGTCTACTTTTATTTTTGAATGATTGATTATTTTTTAATTTTCCCGCTTTGTTGGCGCAAGGTGCTAGGTTTGCTTTAGGCATGCAATGCAAAATGTCTGCTTTTATTAGATATTTAACTTAATTTTAGTAATAAACTAACACTTGATTTGGAATTTTGAACCGCTACAATTGCATTCGACCGCACATTAATTTGCTGAAATTCTGCAAACATTGTAAGTAGGTGCGGATACAAACATATCAGACTACCTAAATCTAAAAAATGTTTTATTTGATATTGATATAGATATATAATAATATGCTACGTAATATATAATTAAGTTGAACATTGGTTGAATAAACTTGACAGACTTAGGTAGGTTGACCTGTTGGCGTACCTATTGTTGTTGCATTTTTTTGTTTTGTCTTATTGCCTGTTTTCTGACTGCTTGGTGTGGGGGTTTATATCGCTTTTGTTTTGTTTACAGATGGCTTCTGATAGAGCTTAAAAGATAATCAGCTTAGCGCTTTCTAAAGAGCTACATTGCGATGTCATAACCACGCAAGAATCGGTATTGTCTAATCTGGAAAATAACAATCTCCTTAATAATTATGTTTCTGAAGGAATAGATATTAGGTATACCGACATATCAAACAATCTTATTGAAATGATACACCTACCATTAGAATCTAGTTCTCTTGTGCCATTGGCTAATATTGAGAACTGTTCTCTAGTAGAAAATGCACAGATTGAAATAATTGATCTCCCTGACATGACTATATGTGACCTGCCCAATGAAGAAGCAAACACGATTTGTGATAGTATTATTACAGATAATAATGATGAAGATGTTTCTGTCCTCGCCTCACAGTTGCAAGAAACATTTAATGATGATTGTAATGTGGAGAATTCGGATATAGATGACGACTGTAACGTGGAGAATTGGGATATAATATCCAATTTCAGTGACGAATTAGGCCGCCCTAAACTAGTGACGTATTCGTCAACCTCGGATGATGACAGCGTTACTTCCTTGCCAACGAAAAGTAAGACAAGAAAAAGACGTTCGCAAGTAAATAAAAGTGATTGGTTTGCAGAGAAAAATAAAAAATTACGCGAACATGGCGCACAATATTATGGCAAAATTAAAAAAGATTCCAAATGGGTCTATGAAAGTGTAAGAGAACCAAAGCGTATAAAAAACAGATGCAAATGTGACAGCAAAACAGGTATAATTAAGTGTGCTACTGTAACTGATGAACAACGGATAATTATATTTAATAATTTTTGGAAAAACTTTACATGGGGAGAGAAAAAAGTATTTGTCAATGATACCGTTCAGGCAATTCCAACAAAACGTCAAAGGGATCGAAAACAGTCAGATAAATCTCGAAGAACACAGTCATTCAAATATAACTTGAAAACAGCTGATGATGATTATATAAGAGTATGCAAAACTATGTATTTGAACACGTTGGCAATAGGACGAATGACAGTAATAGCCTGGAAAGATAAAATGAAACATGATTGCATTCCTAATCAACTTAAGAGTTACTAAAGATAGATCAGACCCTTTTGCAGACAGACAAAAATCAATGAACGAATTCTTCGAGTCCCTGCCGACAATGGAGTCCCATTATTGTCGAGCCTCATCTTCAAGACAGTATCTACAACCTGATTGGAAAACCAAAATGGATTTGTATAAGTTTTACGTGTCTGACTGGTGTAAAACACATGCCACAGAACCGCTATCAAGAACTTCTTTCTTTGAAGTTATGGCATCTAGAAATCTTCTCTGTTTCGTCCTAAAAAGGATGAGTGTGAAACATGCACAAGATATAAGTCTGGCACAGTTGAAGAAAATGATTATCAATTACATGTATTGAAAAAAGAAGAAGCTAGAAAAGAAAAGCAAGCTGACAAAGAAAATAATAAGTTTGTATTTACAGTAGATCTCCAAGCAGTTTTGATGGCACCTCAGTCCAATGTCAGCACATTGTACTACAAAACCAAGCTGCAAGTACATAATCTGTGCTTTTACGATAACATCACTAAAGATGGTTATTGTTTTGTGTGGAACGAATCGGAAGGAGGGCTAAATGCAGATGAGTTTGCCTCTATTTGGACGTATTTTATTGAAAAAAAGATTCTCTCTAAAGTAGAAAAGAAAACGGATGTACGTGTTATTATTTATTCTGATGGCTGTGGTTATCAAAACCGCAATGTAACTTTATCAAACGCCCTTCAAAATTTGGCAGTTAAAAACCAAATAACCATCGAACAAAAATATTTAGAAGTCGGACATACACAAATGGAGGTGGATGCTATGCATTCCTCAATAGAACGAAGGATGCGTAACAGGATTGTAAATGTACCCGCAGACTACGTTCAAATTATTAAGTCCGCCCGTAACAACCAATTCTATGTTAAATATTTGGAACATACACTTCTGGACACATCTATTGGCCCACCTTAGAGTTTAGGTTTCGATGGCCCCTACCGAAATATAATTGCTACATTGAACAAAAACTGTTAATGCAGTTTTAAACCTGATACATTTTACCATCTTTTTCGATCGTATTGTTTTAAATTTGAATTCAGAATACCATACGAATGGAGCTACGCCTAACAAGTCGGATATGCGCCTTGTCAAAGGCAATTGATTTTTGAATAAAAAACATGTTTTATCAAATAAAGGTTTAATTTAATAACGCGTGTTGCCTCCATGGGCATCTACCACAGCTCTCATACGATTAGGCATAGAGTTTATCAACCGCTCTATGAAATTTTGAGGGATCATCTCCCATTCCTCTTCTATGGCAGTTTTCAACTCCTGCATCATCTGAGCAACTGGCTGACGAGCCCTAACACGTCTTGTTAGCTCGTCCCACATGTGCTCAATGGGGTTCATGTCTGGGCTTCTGGCTGGCCAGTCCATAGCTGTGATGTTCACATCCCGAAGATATTCCCTGACGATGCCGGCCGCATGGGCTCTTGCATTATCATGCATAAAAAACCGGGCAAGTGCGAGTCGGACTCGCGCACTGAGGGTTTCGTACCAACCTACCTATAAAAACAGTTTAATTCTCGAATCGAGTCTTGAAGACTTTTCAATTTTTTTTTTCTTGTGACGTAACTAAAAATTTTCAGTTTTCAGACTTTTCCCGATATTAGTGCTATAATACCTTGCTTCGTGCCAAATTTCAAGATTCTAGGTCAACGGGAAGCACCCTATGAGTTTTGATTCCTTTGACAGTGTCGAAATGTACGTTTTTTGCAACATAAACGGGCGTATCTTTTTTTCCCGTCAACTTACAAGTTTGATTTTTGCACAACTTCAAGGGACCGCGGATTTCAATATATGGTTTTAATTTCAACTTGATACCTTCACGCGTTCCTGAGAAAAAGGGTCTTGACAGACGGACGGACGGACAGACGGACAACAAAGTGATCCTATAAGGGTTCCGTTTTTTCCTTTTGAGGTACGGAACCCTAAAAAGGAAATTTGGGCCCACATAGTTCGCGTATGGTATCATGTGAGGTTCTAAGCACTCACGAATGTACTTTTCAGCATTTAATGTTGGCAGCCGTGGTCCTGTAACAACCTCAAGTTGAGTTTTGCCGCTCGCGGATATACCGCCCCAGACAGTCCATGAGCCACCGCCATAAGCAACCCTGTCTTCAAAGCAGCATTGTGCGAAACGCTCTCCCTTACGTTGGTAGACCTTCTTCCTTCCATCATTGCCATGTAACACAATTTTAGACTCATCAGAAAAGAGTACACGGCTCCAATCTTGCTGTGACCAATTTAAATGACTGCGGGCGAAATGAAGGTGCGATGTTCGGTGGGCTCGCGTTAGTTTGGGCCCATTAGCTGGCTTGTGTGGTACCTTATCGCGTTCTTTTAACCTTCTCCGAACAGTTCGAGCGCTCACAGATACTCCGTGGAAGTCGCGAAGTTGGTTTTGTATCTCAATAGAGGTATGGTGACGATTTCTCAAGCTGGTCGTCACGATGAATCGATCCTGCCTTTCAGTTGTGACCCGAGATCATGGCCTTCCTTGGCGACGAACAAAGCCGCCAGTCTCTAGGTACCTCCGATAAACATTTCGGACCGCAGATCGACTTAAATTAAGTTGATCACTCACGTTTCTTTGGCTGTGTCCGGCCTGAATAAGTGGCACAGCTTGGGCCGCGACTTCAGGTGAAGTATCCATAGATTATTGATAGAACCTCACCTTAATGTTAAGAATAAGTAATGTTTGTTGCAAAACCAAAGATATCAATCACTTTTTCAAGAATTAAATCCAAGTAAACCAATAAAACCAAGTGTTCTTAGTATTCGATTGTTTGAACAAACAGGCTCCAAATTGTCTTTTGTTTCTTTAAATTCTGTGTTCGAAATTCAAAAAAAGATTATTGAATGAAATTGTGAATGTGCTAGATTCAAAACTGCATAAAAACTTTTTGCTCGACCTAACTTAAAATTTTAGCTAGGACCAAACGAAATTGAAAATACAAGGTGGGCCAATAGATGTGTCCAGAAGTGTAGTTTTTTTAAAGCTTTCAATAGTTTAACTTTTTTTTTTTTCCTTCTATATTGCACGCGATATTCAGCAATAGTTTGGTATTTGCTATTCGGCCTGCGCGGTACATGTCCAGTGACAAGTCCGCTTCATATCAGTCACAGTCTATAATAATAGGTCCTGTGGAGTTTTTCGTTTTAGCCTTCGTGGCGTTATTGGGTCGCTCATTAGCTGTTTTGCAAGTATATTGGGGTGGTGTGTGATTCTTGATGTGTAAGTTTCCATTCTGGTTTTTATTTCTTGCTTAACCGTTTTTATATTAAGGTCGTGATGTAATCTTTCATTGGTTATATACCAAGGTGCATCTGCTAGCATTCGTAGCATTTTCGACTGAAACCTTTGTAGGATCTCAATGTTTGAGTTTGCTGATATGCCCCATAACTGCAATCCGTAACACCATATGGGTTTCAGTATGGCTTTATAGAGTAGCAGTTTGTTTGTCAATGATAGCTGTGACTTTCTATTTAGCATCCAATACATTTTTCGGAGCTGTTGTCCCAATGCCAAGCGTTTTGTAAAAATATGCTTTCTCCATGTAAGTCTCCATGTATCTTCATCAGCTTGAGGGACTTGTACTCCATTTATTTTGACTGGAGGACAAATAGGTAAAATTTTTTTTGCGATACTTTGTAGTGCAAGAACGACGCTAGTTCAAGCACTGTTTCCTTCGCTAGTCAGAAGCGATATCCCCTATGATGACTTCTCTGAAGGCACGTGCGCTGGCTTCCCGGAGATCACTTACAAATAGTGCATCCATGTCGTCGTCCTCAGCGGAAGGGCTTACCGTACGGCGGATTGCCAAGGCGCGAAGCTATTTACGACCGCTTCGATCATCCCCGTGGAACGGGTTCTATGACATTACGGATGAAGCGCTTATCGGACACGTATTGTTTGAAGTTAACGGCGAGTCCGAGAACGTCGACTTCGTGGGCAAGTTTCACAACCAGACCAAGGAACGAACAATGGCTGTCATGCCCGTTCACGATTTTGAGAATCTCCATATTGGGTTGGACCGCCGTCTAGAACATCCCAGCATATTCGCGGGGATCTTCCAATGTCTGACCAACGAAGAGGTTGACCGGTATTTCAATGAAAGCTTACTCGTAGGACACCTCATAAGGAAGATGGCTACGAGGACTCCCGTTCGTGAAAGATGGCTACCGCGCTTCTCCCCCTCACTAGTACGACTCGAAGAGCTAATCAATTCAAGGCCTTTCTTCGCTGCACATGCCGCATCACTTCCCGCCCTTCGAGGAAGCTTACTACGACCACAGACTCTGGGACAATGGTTCCTAGGCGCCATTACCCTTCGTATTAGATCACGTGAGAGCGGGGGACTGTCTCTAAAGACGCTACTCTTCGCTCTTGCTTGGATTACGAAGGCGATGGTTGATGAAAATCCACTCTGCGTCCATTCTAGCGGAGTGGCTGTGTTTACGTGGATAACAGCTTCTACGTGTGACGATTGCATGATTAAGACTCTGATGAACACGTCCAACGATACGATATTCGAGTATAAATTCTACCGTGGAGACAGCTTCAGTGAATATCTACGGTTCAACTGTGGTCTCGTTCGTCAGCATTTCGGCTCATGCATAGGCAAGAGCAGTATCTCTGGCGCGTCACGGTACTTACAGCCTGAGGCGTTGAGAACTATTGGAAAACACTCTTTTCTTACTTCGCCTTCCGCCGGTAAAATGATTTGCGTGGAAGTTCGCGTTAGCGAAAACGCCGACTTCATCTCCTATAGAATGACCGAGCGGCAAGCACATAGCCTGCTGAGTGTCCTGGAGCTGCATGCTCGCGTGTTAAAGGGCTACAACTGGAGATGCGAGTCCGATATTTATGATTCATGGATTCATGAGAGGAGGATTGACCTCGCTGCACACGTAAATGACTTGACTCGCGTTTTTGCGGTCGATTTGAAACATATTCTACTGTGTAATGCCAACCTATCTACTATGGTGGGACATTTGTTACCGCTATTACTTACCAAACGTTTACCACTTTCCCTAATTACAGCCTTACTGGCAAGCAGACGTGCACGTGAGGATGCGCATGCATTCCTCATACGTCACGTTTTCACCACCGCCCCAACTCCTGACGAACAAGCGCTGGCGGAAAGTCTGCTCGACGAAGTGATCCATCGGCCCGCATCAATCAAACAAGACCTCTCTGAGGAGATAAGTGAAGAGCCTCCCATAAAGAGAATGCGACTCTCCGCTGAGGATGTAAACCTAACCGCTACCTGGGGTATTACTAACTGTGACCCCGATATAATCGATGACTCATACGAAGGGGAAGAATTAGTATTCAATCGCACGGTTGTTGAGGAGCATTTCGAGGCTGCTGAGCTTGCCGCTAGCGATTCCGACATTCTGCGACGTTATGATTTTGGGGCCTCGTCAACTTCGGCCGGCATTGGGACATGGAGACCGCAGGTTCCATCCGTTGCTTCCACTCCCACGACCAGCGTTTCTGAGAAGAGTGTTCACGATGATAGCCTGGAGGACGAAGCTATCAACTCTGTTACTACCCTACTTGATCAGAGCTTCAGAGACGGTGATTCGCGCAACCCTCTAGAAGCGAGGGCGTCGGGATCAGATGGATTCGTCACTCCTCTGGAGTCCGTATCTACGGCAACGCTAGTACAGTACCCAGCAGATAATGAGTGAGCCGGTTCAACTTCAGTGGTCATGTGCACTTAAGAGTATGTAATTTGTAAGGGAATAGTTTAACTAGCTATAAAAGTATTCGACCAGGCCGTACGGCGGGAGACCCTAAGGTCACAGATATACGTGCGCTGATGTATTCTCCATCGGGGAATATCTCGTACAAACTACGGTTTAGTGAGCCATGGACACTGCTGCCCCAGAGAAAGGGATTTTTTTCAGCGATCAGTTTTGACGAAATGCAGAATTTACACCAAGGTAGACTCAAAATTAAAGCTAAAAAATACAACGACCTACAGCAAATTAAACAAGTCCTGCCAGCAGATTTTCGAGAATTTTATGATAATTTACCGCATGACTAAATGTTACAATTTTTTATAAACTTATCATTTATGTTTAATTATTTCTTTTAATAATAAACGAAAATTATTAAGAAAATTCTTTTTTTTTTAATAGAATTACATAAATAATAAAATTTGATAACTCCTAAACCTATTGCGGTAAAAAAAATATTGCAAGTGTAAAAAATGCTAACTCCGTTTTTAGACCCTAAAGTGAATTAATATTAATATAATTTAAAAAAAAATGGTGTAATAATAGGTAGTAGTAAAATATCTACCAACTGGAATTTAGATATTGCAGTCGGTTAGTAATTATAATTTAAAAACTCTTTTTTTCTTATTTCTGACAAGTAGTAGGAGTGGGAGTTAGCAATTTAGCTTATTTAGCCGACATTTTGCTTTCTTTTCAATAGCCAGCGTTTAGACCATTCAGTGCGCTCTCCTTTCTTTTTCTGTTCTGCAGAACAAATGTTAGGCCAAGTACAGCTATCACATCGTCGCGCGTCGTCGTGCATTGTAGTTTGGTATTGGCGTCGTTCACACACCGTCACGTACTAGTACTACGTTGCTCAACTGAGATTTTATGGCAAGACGGTGCATGCTAAACCTAACATATGTATAGTATGAAACTGAAACTACAATATCGTTCAGGCGGCGGGAGGAATTACATATTTGGTAAGATATCACTCAATTCACTAGCAAGTATCAGTCTTTCCATTGCAAAATTTTGACAGTTCATAATCAGGTGTTCAGGGTCAGCTTGCGGTGTGTTACAGAATTTACAAGAATCACTTGAAATGATGCTCAAACGGGATAAATGGGCAGGTGTGGTGGTATGGCCAAAGCGAAGTCTGTTAATCGTGGTGATAAAGTGCTGGCTAGCTGACTCCAGGTCGTTGTACCAGGGCTTTGTTGGTAAGTCTGTTTGGATACTTCCGTACCACTTTCCTTTCTGCTCTTGGTCTTTTTTCCACATTTCAACCCAAAGATTTTCCAATTCTTTGTTTATGGAGCTATAATAATCTGTGTGCGGTACATTAATTACATATTGAACATCAAATGAATTTATCCCCTTATTTGCAGTTCCATCTGCTACATCATTACCTGATATACCTTTAAGCGAAGGGATCTATATAAAGGATATCTCAATGTCCTTACAATTTAACATATATACACTAAAAGTAGTTATGATTTGACCAACTTTATTTACGGCGTAGCTTGCGAGTACTTAAAATAGAAATAATTAATATGTTTAAGTGAAATGTCTAAAACATATCTTAAGGTACCTAAATAAATTAAATGCATATTTTTCAGGAACGGTGATCTAAGTAAACCTACCGAAGGTCCGCAAGGAAGGATGAACAACTTTAAATTTTGGGCTCAATTAACAGAAATGTTGAATGCCGATTCAACTAGCGATACAAAAACAGTTGAAAAATGGAGAAAGGTGTGTGACATCATTTTAGTTTTGTTTTGTTTAGATTCAATGTTTGTTTTGTTAATGCATTTAAATTGGCATAATGTAACTTTGGTGATGGTCTATGCTTTGTGTGCTGGTATGGAGTGATTTGAAAAATATGAGTGACTGGAACTCGTGGTGATCCTGCTAGTAGAATTAGATTATCAGATTTAAAGGAAAGAGAATTGAATATGGTAGGATCCCAAGCAGCTACTGGATTGCCTGATATTGGAGAAGTTGGCTTATCACAGGTTAAATATTTTCTGTTATAAAATTTTAATATTAATTTATTGATCAACATTATTCTAATCCTGACATATTGTAATGCAAAAAATAAGTTTGGTACATGAGACGACCATGACTTGGAGAAGCACATGGGATACCTTTTATTCCAATATTCCCACGGGATTGAAACCAAAGCAGGTGGATCTGCAGGGCGCAGCTAGTACTTTTTTTTTTTATTATTGGTTATAAACTAGTGCTTGACTGCGATCCCACCTGATCCCACTTTAAACCATTATCTTGTTTTAATACTATGCTAGTATTGTTAAAATCTGAACAATATAATAATATATTTGTGTATAAATTCGTCATTTTGTAGGTCCAGCATAATAGTATAAGCTAAAGTGTTGTTGACAAATCCGTTTAGATTCTAAACGGATTTGTCAACAAGCAGAATTGCCGTTTTTGGAGTGCTGAACAGCCCTCGTGCAAGCATCAAAAGCCACTCCATTGCCAGAAAGTGACGGTTTGGGCTACCATTTCAGCCAAAGGGCTCATTGGACCTTATATTTTTGAAAATTCTCGTGGCCACACAGTAACAGTTAATACAGACCGTTATATGGAAATGCTTCAAGAGTTTTTAAGACCAATCCTTGCTAGGTTGCAAGAGTACAACTCCTCGACCTGGTTCCAACAGGATGGGGCCACCTGCCACACATCTAATGTCAGCATGGAGGTCGTACAGGACCTGTTCCCCGGTAAAGTCATCTCAACGAGAGGTAACATCGAGTGGCCACCACGAAGCCCAGACTTGTCCCCATTGGATTTCTTTTTGTGGGGATTCCTCAAGAATAAGGTGAACTCCAATAAACCAAAGACAATTACTGCATTAAAAGCGAACATTCGATCGGAAATGGAGGCTATATCGACAGCAACGTGTCGACGCGTTTTTGAAAATCTTAAGATCCGCTTAGAAGAATGCTTACGACGAGACGGAGAACACCTAGACGATGTTATTTTCAAGAAGTAAATTAAATTAATGTTAGATGGCGGCCCCCCGGGGCTCTACAGGTTAAGGTATTTTTTGAATAAACTCTCTAAGTATTATCAGTCTTTGTTTTATATAGGTTTCAAAAGTGAACTTTATTGTGGCCCACCCTGTTACATGCTGAACTGATTTTTGTAATTGTAGTATTCACTTCCAGAATTATTTGGCGCCACAATTAAAACGTGTTTCCCGTCAATAGCTCCAATGCGATATGGAAGATTCCATCGTATTTCGAATTCACGACTTATTTGTGTCCATTCCTGTTCCGAACTTAGAACCTACAAATATAAAAAATAATAATAAGATGATAATTTACAGGTAGATAAAAACAATGCACTTGAAAGTGGTATGGAGTTAGAGCCATCTCAATCACCAAGTCTTACATCGAATGCTACAACATCTACATCTTCAAGGAAAATAAATAAGACAGATGAATCAAGTGAAATATTAGAGGTTTTGAAAAGTGCGAAAAAAAAGATGGATGAAAAGGAGAAGAAGGATCCATTTGATATTTATGGTGAATATATTGCTGCTGAATTAAGAAGTGTTAAAGATGACACATCTTCTCATCCATCATCAACACCAAATAATGTCTAGGAAACAGAAATAGGGGAAATTGAGAGAGAGGAAACAAATAGACTAGATGCAATACAAGACGAAACAGAAGATTCGGCTATACAAAACTTAGTTAACTATCTCAGTGATGAATCAACACAATAGCATATACTGTTTTTTTGTGTTTTTTTTTATTATTAAAATACTTGATTACACAAATAGTGTTCTTGTACCTACCTCGACATATCCTGATAGTGAGTTCTTGACATACATCTGGTATGATTTTGCTAATCAATTGTTTTGATACTCTGAATGTGTATGAAAGAGAACTGTATGAATCTTCAGTTGCAAGATACCGTAATGTAATAGCCAGCCTCGTTTGAGGTGAAACTGGCTGACGAATATTTGTTTCCCTTTTGGCTATTTATTGATGGACCAATCATTTCCAGAAGATGTTCGAAATTACTTTTCGACATTCTCGTAAAGTTACCAAATGATTCATCTCCCATTCTGAGGTCACTCATCAAATTTCCGCAAAAAAACGCAAGGTGTTAACAGAAACTTTAATTGCAAGTCGTCTCTTAATATATTTTTTTTGAAAACTACACCAAGTACTCTGAGAAGTTCAGCCCTGCTGAAAAAAGGATATAATGTTATAGTTGACATCCACTTCAATCATTCCCACAGAGTTAATGTAGCTCAATAGTTAAGGATAACTATACAAAATTCGAACGATACGAAACAAATATTTATATCTTATTTCGATAGAGACTATGAGTATGACTGCCGCGTCCGCTAAGATGTACCGTGAATTAAAACGCTCAGCATAACCCCTCTAGATCGTCAAGTTGTGTATCTTTACGAACAATGGCGTAAACAAAATTATGGAAATAGAAATGAACAGACTGTGTTACAAATTTTGAAAAGAAAACAAGACGAGTTAGGGAAGTTGGGTATAGATTTGATCATACTGGAGAATCCTACTATTTGTGTAATTTTTACTTACACCAATAAAGCAGCGAGTTTTTACTAAAGGATTGGCCGATGAAATAGTTTTTATAGATACCAGCGGATCATGTGATCAATCAAACACATGTGTGACATTTATTTTTGCAGCTTCTAATATTGGTGCGTTGCCTGTTGCAATAATTTCACACGCTAATCAGACAGAAGAACAATACAGTTTATCGTTCAAAACTCTGAAAGAGTACCTCGAAAATAAATTCAACAAATTATTTCAGCCAAGCGTAGCCATGACCGATGACAGCAGAGCTGAAAGAAATGCGTTGAAGTCAGTTTTACCTAACACTCGGCTTTTGCTTTGCATATTTCACGTTAATCAAGCAATATGGCGTTGGCTTTGGCAAACAGAGCATAATGTTAATAAAGATAACGTTCCTGGGGATAATTAAAAAAAATTAAATAATTTTTACTGCGTTTTTATTACCTATTTCGTAGGGTGGTTATGATTAGTATCGTTTATTAAGTTCTCTACTTCAATATTATACTGTCTCTATAATAACCTATTTGCAATTTGTTGAAGTTGAAGTGGCTGGTTTCCTTTTCTGATCAGTATCTTTATTGAACTCAACTTATTATCAAAAGGATAAGCATTAAAGCTCTGCAAGTTTCCAAATCTCTTTACTTCTTCTACTACTTGTATTAAAATTCTGAACATTGCTTGTAATGTACTCTTGGCCATAAAACTTGCCACAGTTGTCAACGAACTGCTTTAACATTATTTCTGCAACTTGTAGAAGTTGAAAATATGTCTCGCTCGTACAAATAGTCACAGCTGACAAAAAGAGCAGAAAATGGTGATATGCTACATTATCTAAGACATCCTTTAATATCACAAAACTTAAATAGAGAAGAAATGTACGGAACTCAGATTCTAGAAAGGTTCTGAGTTCCGTACTTTTCTTTCATTCCGTGGAAGTGGTATACAAGGTTATTACAAACCTTTGATATGAGTATTAATTAAATAGCAGACGTATTATCATGTTTGTGATACTTTAGGACTATTATCCGTTTAGCAGTTGTTTAAAAAGTAATTATATGACAAAATTGACAGTATTATGACGTTTATACTACGAAAACGTTTACACGACGAAAAGTTGTCTATGTAAGTTTTATAGATGTCGTCGTAGATGCTATTATATGACGATTGTAAAAGATATCAAAATAACGTCTATATGACTTTATAATAAGACAAAAAATGTATATGACTAATCGGACAGATAATGCACCAGTACATGACGAAGAGTTGAAAAAAATACTGTAAAACAACTTTAATAAGACTCAAGGTCATATAAATGTCTGATTCTAAGACAAAAATGTTTGCTGGGTGGCTGGATAGAAAGCAAGGCTTTCGCTGAATTCTTTTCAAAGAGTTTCATACCAATGCTAGGCACAACAGACGAACCAACTCTGTTGATTTTTGATGGGCATGTGCTATGCCACATTCAGTTGGCGGTAATAGAAACAGCAATACAAAACAATGTCACAATCATCAAACTACCTCCCCATACCAGTCATTTGCTGTAACCACTCGACTTGTCGGTATTTAAGAGGCCGTGCATGAAATTGACTCATTTTCGACATTTTTGACCATTGTTTGTAAGAAAAATAAGAAGAATTTCAACCTCTTTATTTTAGATTATTAAAGTCAAGTTCTTATTCTGGCAGACTACGCGACACACACGATTTTTTTTAAATAATGTATATATTAATGGCAATTACTCATATTCGAAACCCTTTTATCGCAAAAGTAACAATCGAGTGATGTTTGGCTAAGTGTGACACAAAATCACAAAAGAATAAAACATTAAAAAAAATATCAGTACCTAGCACCGTTATATGGTCCACTCTTAGATACATTGAAGACATTATCGACTTTAATAGGAAATATAACAGAAAAAAAATGTTGAAAGTACGTTATTCTTAGAAAATATCTAGACAAATAAGTATTTTTTTTCTATGCCTTAAAAACACTTTTAAGAAAATTTAAAAATTACACAATAATTTTAAGTTAACCTTTTAATAGAATCTAAAATTTATTTTGTAAATAAACAATATCTTCATTTCGTAAATTACAAGCAAATTCAACTATATTATCGACCGCGCAAACTCTGTCTCCTCAGTCAGGCTCGGGTCGTCCCAGCGACAGGTCGCGTCACTTTGTTCTGCAGCCGCTCGCGAGTTTTACGTAAACACATTTCCGAGATTGTACGCCGATTACCACATTTTGATCAAGTAAGTATTATTGTTTGATTAAGTATTTTTATTGTTTTTAATAAACATATTAGATTGTTAAAATATATTTCGGGCATCAATATAATAATTTAAGGTAATGTTTTTTTGTTTTGTTTTTTGTTTTTTTTTTTTTGTTGCCCCGGAGGCTTCGCCCTGCTGGGCTCCTACAGTTTGCTGACATATCTTTGACGCGCGCGTGCAACAGTACGCGCCGGTACGACTTGGGCCCGGTCCGGATTATTATCGGACTGTCGGACGGCAAGCTACTATTATAATATTGCTCGTCTTCCGCAAGCCCGCGCCTACGGTGGTTGGAAATCGAGATCGGAATCCCAGCGGCAGGGGTGTGAGGGCCATGCGAGGAGAAGTGGCAGGCGGTCGCATCCTTCTGCGAAGCAGTAATGCTAGCCAAGGAGGCGGCCGCACGCGAGAGGGCATGGCCCTCACGCCCCCGCCGCCGGGATTCTGATCCCGATTTCCAGTCACCGTAGGTGTATGCTTGCGGACGGCGAGCAATGGGTAGCTCGCCGTCCGGACGTCTGGTAACAAGCCGGACCAAGCCCATGTCGTCGACGGCGCGTATTGTTCCACGCGCGCCTCAAAGAGATGTCAGCAAACTGTAGGGGCCCGGTAGGGCTGAAGTCTTCTGGGGCCTGGGTTGACTAAAGAGTGCCCCGGGACCCCGGAATTAAGGCAAAGAAGGAACAGGAGTGGGTTTTAGTCAGTAAAAGTCTGACACGCCCTCCCGCTACGCCCAGAGCGGGAGAAGTCATTTTGATGATTCCCCACCTAAAAAAAAAAGGGTGTGAGGGCCATTCCCTCTCACGTCGCTGGCATTACTGCTTCGCAGAAGGAGGCGACTGCCTGCCGCTTCTCCTTATCTTATATGGTCGAAAAATAAGGCCTTATTTTCTAATTAATTTTTCTTTTTTTGTAGATAATGGGTCGAAAGAAAGAGACGCGTTATGAATGCATTGCAAAAAGGAAAACAAATGTGGGGCTGATACGTGCGAGACAAATTCTTAAAGAACGCAAATTGAATCAACAGGCTACAATTTCATTTCCAGAACATGTAAGATTTTACTTTCGATCAGTACTAGAAGCAATAGTACATATATATACAGTAGAGAAAGCTTGTCTTTGCCATCAAGGTGGAATTCGCACGGGTCGTAGACTAAGTGCTTCATTGACAAATTTCCAAGTGTTTTCAATACACTTATGAAGATATAAATAAATGGGGGTAAACGCCGCGACTCATGGGGTTGCTTAGCACCCGGCCTGATATAATAAATATAAAAGTAATATATGGCGGAAGCGAGCACGCGCACTTTCTGCACCAGTGCGAAATGCAGTAGCTTGCTTGCCTAAAACCGTACATACAAAGAGCATTCACCAGTACATACTAATTAACAAATGTTTCTAATTTTTAGGAAATTGAGAATAATTTAGAAATGACTGTGGATACAAATAGTGTTGAAAATACGTGTCAACTTGATCTAGACATGGTAATTACCTTTGTGTTACGTGCAGGGTGTACATTAATAAACGCAAGACTTACTATTACAAATTCATAACATTTTTTAGTTGTGTCTTTGATCGCTTCAGTTTATATAGAAAATATTGTTTTTTTTTTTATTTTAAGTTCAAGAACATGCAGGAAGTCTTGCTTTTATTATGTTACAATGTATATAAACAAATAATGTATTCATATATTACATAAAGTTTTATATTAATATATAGTAGGTACGCATAGTTACAATTATTTTTAAAAATATATACTTTCGGAATAAAAGAGACAATAATTTAAACGGAAATAATAATCCACAATATTCAATCCATCCAAATGTTGAGGAGCTTCAATCACACATGGTAAGAAAAATATTAATATTAAATATTATACTGCTTATTCATCATCTACCTTTTCCCTTTTCCCAACTATATTGGGGTCGGCTTCCAGTTCAGCCGGATTTAGCTGAATACCAGTATTTTACGAGGAGCGGCTGCCTACCAGACCTCCACAACTCATTAAATTGGGTAACACGGTACTTCATGGCAAGACTGGAGTCAGATTATACTGCTTATTATTTTTACATATTTTCCGCCATACCTTACTATCTGGCTGTCTGGACGTTTTACAGCAACTTGTAGGTGCCTAGTATTTTGTGTTAAAATACGATACAATTTGTTACAGAATAAAGAAAATTTACAGGGGAATCAAACCCAATCAATGGATTTAGATTTATACGACGACTTTGTTATCGAATCAAACAAGGTACGATTTTTATTCAAAAGGATTTTTATTTCGTGAAGACGTAATATAATAAGATACAATACGGGTCAGTAACAATGTTATTTATTTTTCAGGAATCATCATCGTCTATTATAATTGAAGGGCGAAGAATAGTCGATTTCAAATATTTATTTGACCAATTGGTAACAATATCCAATCATAATGATAGGTTTGGGTGTAAGTTATCAAACCTATTGGTTACGGAAGAGAAAGTTCAGTCATTTGCGTCCAAAATATATTTATCATGCTCTATGTGTGGAAGTCGATTTGAATTAAACACTTGTGAGAGCAAACAAAATGAATTATACGTTAACCATAGCGCAGTTTCTGGTATTATCAGTATTGGTTGTGGTAGGGCCAACTTGAATGAGTTAGCAGCTTCCATTAATTTGCCTCTCATTAGCAAATCGACCTACCAGAAATGTCACGATAAGGGACTACACACACTTATTCAGCTCTATTCAGCTAATGTCCATAGAAAACAACGATTTTGTATAGAGACGCGTACGCATCCATTCAGCTTTCCGCGTTTATTCAGCTTTCGCGGCAAACAAGTATAAAATGAGAACAAATGTGTTTTTATCATGCGAGTGCTTTAGATAGAGTTCAGCGCTGTTCTGCTGCGTTCAGCGCTGTTCCACCGCGTTCAGCGCTGTCCCGCCGCGTTCGACGCTGAATGCGGCAGAACAGCGCTGCACACGTATGGTTCTCAACTCCTTGTCAACAAGTTGCGACCTGCATAGTTCCTGGATAGATTAGATTTATCCGAAAATGCTCTTTAAATTTAATATCATTTTGTTTTAATTGGGATATTAATATCGCGATTTCTCCAACCAAATTTCTATTTACCCAAAATGAGTCGACCCACTGTTGTTCGCGTTGTAATTTTATACGGATATTTTTTTCTATTTCTTCTACAAGTAGCGAAACGACAAAAATATCGCACATAGAACCATCCATGATGAGGACACAATACTAATTGAGTAGTTGACCGTCTTCGCAGCATATTCATCGCCATACGTAGTAGATAGAAGTATTTTAGCGGAGATAACACTCTTACGCCGCTGTACGTGGCTGATAGAAGTAGAGCTGTATAAGTGTGACCAAAATCGTTCAGCGAAACGCGAATAGAGCTGAATAAGTGTGTGTAGTCCCTAACTTGTTTGAATGGTGGAAGACTACAGCTGAATCATGCATGATTGTTGCCGGTAAAGAACAAGCTTCTATGGCTTTGGAAAAAGGTAGCGTGAGTCCAACAGGTATACCATGCATATCGGTAACAGCTGATGCTGCTTGGGGGAAACGATCCTACAAAACTAACTTTTCTTCTGCAACAGGACGTGTAGGGGCGATAATAGGAGCCAAAACAGGAAAAATATTACACGTTGGAATTAAAAATAAGTATTGCATCATATGTTCTCGAGCAGCAAATAAATCTGTTACACCTCCGGAACATCTGTGCAATGCAAACCACTCGGGTTCATCAACAAGCATGGAAAAAGCGGTAATTGTTGAGGGATTCGAAAACTCCGTGGAAAAACATAATTTAGTTTACACAAAACTTATAGCAGATGGAGATTCAAGCACTTATAAAAATATTTTAGAAAGTAGGCCGTATCCAAACGTAATAGTAGAGAAAATAGAGTGTTCAAATCACCTAATGGGAAACTATAACGGTAAAATTTTAAATTTAACTAAAGATACATCAGTCCCATTGAATCAACGCAAGCTGCTGAATGCTGACCGTGTCAGACGTTTACGTATTGCTGCAAAAACAGCAGTAAGGTTCAGAATGGCTCAGAGTCTTTCTATTGCGGACAAAATTAAATATCTCCAAAAAGACATTGTAAACAGGCATATATTTGGAGACCACTCCGAGTATGAGGACTACTACTGTGGTGACGAGAAGAAATCAGAAGTAAAACTTGTGCCTGGAATGAAAAATTTAATGCAAAAACTAAATGCAATTGCATCTAGTTTAGCATTCCATGCGCGAAGTTTACTGCACAATTTAAATAATAATAGAGCTGAACAATTTAATTCTATAGTAGCTAAATACGTGGGTGGTAAGCGCATCAATTATTCTTTAAAAACATCATATGCCTTAAGGTGTTATGCTGCGGTTGTAGCCTTTAATACTGGAAAACCCATTAGCCAATTTTATAAAACCATTTTGAACAGTAGTCCATCAAAAGCAACAAAAAAATTTGAGGCGCTAAAGTACAAAGCGAATCAAAATCCAAACAAAAATAGATCTAGACGTAAGTTGGTATTTTACAATAGCAACTTAGACTACGGCGATTCGTGCCAAAGGCCTGACATGTTAGAAGAGCAATATTTAGCAGCAAAGGTTTTGTTTCTTCAAAACTTAAAATCCCAATTGGAACAAAGGCACGACATAGAACGGGTGACCATATTGCAGGCGGAAAGCGCCTTAAGGCTGGAACTTCGCAGATCTCTTTGGACTGCTTCAAATTTTAGCAAAGTCTGCAAGCGGCGGAAAAATATAAGTTCTGCCAATCTAGTTAAAAATTTGCTTTATAAATATTTCCTTGATCACGTCGCAGCTATTCGTCATGGTAAAGATAGTGAAAAGAGTGCATTAGATCACAAAAAATGCAAAAATGCGGCCTGTTTATCGACGACGAGCACTTTTTCCTTGGTGGAACACCAGATGCATTATTTGAAGAAGGCATTGTCGAAATAAAATGCCCCATCTCGGCTTTTGGTATGAATCCTGATGACGCTATAAAAGCAAAAAAAAATAAATTTTGGAAAATTCAGAATAATGAAATGATAATTAATATAAATCACGACTGGTGGTTCCAAATTCAAGGCCAACTACACATCATAAAAAAGACGTATGCCTTTTTGCTGTATGGACAGGGCCTGGGCTGCCACTAAAAACTGAAAAAATACGTAGGGACGACGAGTTTTGGAAGATGCATATGGAAAAAAGGCTTGTAGATTTCTACAATACGTGTCTTTTACCAGAAATTGTAGATCCAAGGAAAACTCGCTCCATGCCACTGAGGGATACATCATTTTAATAAAGTCGTCGCTCATTTTACCTTCTTTTGTAAATACAAAACAAGGTAAAATGAGCGACGACTCTTCGTCGTCAATTTTGCCTTCTTTTGTAAATAAAAAAGAAGGCAAAATTGACGACGAAGAAGTGACAACCTATTCCCGCCTCAATCTATTCCCGCCTGATAAGTATTTAATTTATCAGGCGGGAATAGATTGAGTTAAGAGGTCTTTAGCCCTTGGATCGTACTGGTTTTGATGTACCTACTCTTTGGATTATGGATGAAGTTATGCTACTGAGTAACTACCAGAGATTACTTGCATAGACACAACCTTGTAGCCAGGATTATATACCAGCTATTTGTCCTAAAATACAGCCTTGTGGGATGGGAAGTACCATATTATAGGTATGTGCCTGAGTTAGATCTCCACGCGTTTTAACCGTTGGGTCATACTGGTTTTGATGTACTCTTTGGATTATGGATGAAGTTATGAGGAATAACTACCGGAGATTACTTGCATAGACACAACCTTTTAGCCAAGATTATACACCAGCAATTTACTCTAAAATGCATAGGTATGTGCCCGATCTAGATCTCTGCGTGCCTTTAACCGTTGGTTCATACTGGTTTTCATGTACTCTTTGGATTATGGATAAAGTTATGATGATGAATAACTACCGGAGATTACTTGCATAGACACAACCTTGTAGCCAGGATTATATGCCAGCAATTTGCTCTAAAATACAGCCTTGTGGGATCAGAAGTGCCATATTATAGATGTGTGCCCAACCTAGTTCTACTAAATGGCAATATCACATTGTACTAGGATTAATATTTAATCACTGGCAGGTCTATTGTACCCAATAAACCTGATATAGTGGTGCTGGATACCTGGACTCTTGTTCAATTTCGTTTTCTAAATGGCATACTGAGGTCGTGCAGAATTAAACGAAACAACTGTGATATGACAGCGTGTAGGATATGACATTTTTCTTTTTAATTATGCGATTTCCGTTCACTAATTTTGTCACAAATTAAATTGTTTAGATTTGTTGTTACTAAATATTTTTGTAAGGGCATCCACTTCTACTTTCTAATTTTCACCGTAGTAATAGTTTTTACAAGCGTGGTGGTTATCAATAATATGCGTAGGACTGTTTCAAGATACGTTTTTTTCAATCTGCTCTGTAGGAGACAATTCTGTGCTTTTCGAAACCTTGTAACACATTTGACGGATGGCAGAGCTTTTTATGTGTGACATTTAGTATTTTTCCGTCGTATCAGGTGATCAGCATATTACATTTTCTAAGCTGGTTTATTAGTATACGTTCTGCTTCCAATTGCTATTTTAAATGTGCATTACCATTATTATCATCTGCTATCAACTCGCCTTATTTTACGTTTTGCCTTGTAGTTGAAGTCCTTCGTCTATGAAGCTTTGCACCATACTTTTTGAAAATCCGATATGATTTGTAAATCATTGATGGTTTGTGGGTTGATCATTTTTTACTGTTGCTTCATCATAAAATGATTCTTATTTTTAAAAGCCACGTGTAGTGTTAACCAATTTTGTTTCCAATAATCGTCGCAACTCCTGGGAATGCAGTTAGTTGTGTACGGCTTTTTCGACCAACAGCAGTCAGTTAATGATCGTTGATTCTTGTTTAAATCTTTAAATGTACCCCGGTTTTTTAAAATACGATATTCCGTAAATTAGAACATTAGTTCTAATTTATTTTGCTTGCTTTCCTTTTTATTCCGATATTTTTGCTTCAAATTAATAATAATTATAATAATATTCCACAACTTTCACACAACGTCATCTAGTCCCAAGCTAAGCAGAGCTTGTGTTATGGGTACTAGAAAACTGATAAACATACTTATATACTTCTAAATACACACATATTATAGATAAATTACACCCAGACACAGAACAAATGATCGTGCTCGTCACACAAACATTTGTCCTGGGTGGGAATCGAACCCACGACCTCCGGCATAGCAGTCAGGGACACTAACTACTAGACCAACATGCCAATTAACAATTGAAATTGGTAAATATATTTTTTACGCAATGATTATTAACGAGTTAGTTTAAGAAATGTTTTATTTTTATTGTATTTTTTGTGAATGAGCGGACTATGTAAATCCTTTTCATTCTTTTTGACATAGTTTTTAACGACAGTCTGGACTTGGTATGGTTTTGTTAATTGATTAATTTCTGAGTTGAGTTCCACTATAATTAGTATTATTCCACCCTCAAAATAATATCTCAGATACTAGTTTACATGGTTCACATTTGATTTGACCAATACATTTTGTATGGTTTTTTT
The DNA here is from genome assembly GCA_030763345.1 of Mythimna separata. NCBI lineage: Eukaryota > Metazoa > Arthropoda > Insecta > Lepidoptera > Noctuidae > Mythimna > Mythimna separata. Next base: position 10,257,906 of record CM061174.1, on the reverse strand, counting down.
TTTAAAGAGTCTGTTACCTCTGAATTTGTTTCGGTGTTTTTTCTCAGGGTAGTCAGTTAGGAAACACCTTTTGACTATCCGTAACGACTGCAAGATCTACAAATGACAGTCGGGACCTATAGCTTAACGTGCATTCCGAGGCACAGAGGAAACTCGTTATGTTAAGATGGTCACCCATCCACAGACCAACCTTAGCAAGCGTTGCTTAACCTTGAAGATCGAACCGAGAGCTCATCTTTTCTCTTTTTCTTTTTATAATCATTGTATATAAATATATACATAAATAAATATTATTGTATCATCATTATGTATATGTCTTTTTTTTAATGTCTAAATGTATCAACATCCATTTAAAACAAAATGAATTATTTTGGTGTGAATTTTAATAAATACAAAGTATACACGTGTTCCAGACTTTTATTTACAAAACGTACTTACTATTATATTTTGTTACTGAGAATAATATCTTCTAAAGGATCAACATTGTTTGAGCGTTCACGAAGCTCGATTTTTACGCGCGTGTGTGTGTAACTGCGTGAGCGATGCACACAAACATAGCGTTGCAACGAATGTGCCTAAACTCGAGCGAGTGAATTTTATGCCAGGCCTCTTAAGCCCTTTAAAGAGAAATGGGACGACAGAATGATGAGTGATGAAATGCAATTACGGCCAAAAGCTATCGAAAAAGGAGTTCTCTATTATTGCTGGAGAAATTTGGCGCAGTTTAGACCCAAAAATATTGATAAATGGTTTTAAAAAAGGTCGAATATTTCCATTCAATAGAACAGTTGTATCAGAAGATAAATTGTAACAAAGTACTATAAAGAGGTGGACAGAACACAAAAAAAATACTGCCATCGATGTTACATCAAAGATTTCAAGCACCGCAACGTTGTTATCAATATGTTTGAAAAAAATAAACGAGGGCTTGATCACGTGCACTGATACATCGGTAACCCAACATTGTCATACCCTAACTGTTCCCTCCATCACGTCAAGGGATTTGATTAATAAACCGGGAATGTCAAATAAAACTTCATTTGATGAATTGCTCTTAAGTACAATAAAAAGACATGAAAGTAAAGTCACAATACAAAAAAAGACAAAAATTTCAAGAGGTGCTGAAGTTATTACACATTTAGATGTCATTAAAAAATTGAAGCAAAAAGAAGACGAAAAAATTAAGAAAGCTAATCTCAAGATGAAACAACCAAAAAACACAGCTATAAAAAAGAATCCTTCGAAAGTAACAGTAAAAAGAACCAATTTTATATCTATGCAATGTAACACATTCAATTAACGATTAGTTAATGATGCCAATAAAATATCAAAAGATATATTTTGTTCTTTTTTTTTTCAATCAATCCTGCATAGAAGAGTTTTAGGCTGACTGGCCGAATCTGGCGGGTAATTGCACAGTATGGATGGAGTTGAGGAAGACCTTTGCCAAGGAGCGGGACAGGGTATATTATGTTCTGTAGGGACACTCTTACACGGGCATCCCCATACAGTCATATGAAGTAGCAGTTACGACTTATGTCGAAATTTTTAGTGTCGTAACGGAATTTATTTGAAACATTGTTCCGTAGCATAACGTTCGCCGTGTCGACTTGTGATTCGACACCGTTTCGAAAAGTGGGGAATAATCGTAACAGAATAACAGTAACTTTCAGTCGCATTGTGACTTCGCCGTGTCGACACGTCGCGACTTACGCGCTCACTTTGTATCGCACATTCAATCATTCATTTTTTCGTTTCGTTCATTCTATACTTGAGAATTTTTATTGTAATTCGTTCTTTTTTGTGGATGTCATAGACAAATTTTCGCCGCCATCAGAATAAAATGTAAGTATTTATTTACAGATTTCTGTGATTATTGCATCTTGCTCGATTGAAAATCCTCTGCGAAATTTAATGTATCGTGTAGTTTTATGTCAGTGTAATAATTTAACCGATGCGCCCTTCTGATTTAGTAAAATACTTAAAATATTTTCTGCTATTGTGATTGTTTTCAATTAAAAAATTACAAAGTATCGTATTTCCGAGCAACGCAGAAGATTCTATTGATGTGGCTTACATAAATTTAACCAAAATATATTATAGAATACTATAATAATAATATAAATTGTGTAAAATGATGTGGAAAATTTTGTATCTACTTGAGAGATGAAGCCCAACACAATGTTTCGTAACTGTGTTTACATGTGTCGACATTTTGTTGAGTTTCGTTACATTGTGACTGTTTTAACAAAATGGAGTTTTATTATTGTATGTTTGCAGTGGTTTTCAACATGCCGTACAAGTTAGTTTTATCAAAAATGGAACTAGTGAGGAAGTACCTAACTGCGGTGCCGGACGGATGGAAATTTTTCGCCATAGGTTTAGCAAGAAACCTAAATTTAATTGAGGAATTATGGAACTGAAAGAAAAAATATTAAATAAATATATAAAAAGAACAAAATTTAATATTATAATTAATGAGTAGGTAGATGTTCACATTTGTTTTCATAATGTTGACAAAATTGGGATAAAGATTATGTTATCATGGTAAATTGACGAAAATAGTTTTAATTTCATACATTTTAACGTGTATGTTTTTGATTCTCCGATTTCATAATTAAGTGCAGTTGCATAAATATTTATAAGTATTTGAAGATTTAAATGGTTTCTCAAAGAAATTAAACTTTTTTTTATTACTTTTTCCTGTGATTTTTATTTTCACTTGAACCTTTATTGCATATTCCATTTCAATAATATTAAATATAATGAATGATATTCAATAATATCAAATATAAATTCGTCGGTAACTGCGTCAGATTTGTTGAGGTGGAAGCGCATTTTCTGGATTTGTTACTTGACCTACATTACTTAAGGCGGACGGTAGTGTAAGAGAATTAATTGCCTGCAAGAGTAAAACGGGCTATCATGAGTTTACGAGAAATTTAATTAATTAATTAATACATTTTTCATTTTTTTTTATACGACGGATATTCGAAAATCACAAATAACCTTGTTGAATCATAGGGAGAAGGGGGCACCTTAGCACAGGGGCAGATTTGAATATGTTGATTCTTAAACGCAGCTTTGTATTAGTCTATGCCACAACTCGATTTTAATGTTGGCAACACCGGGTATGTCAAACGTCAAGTCACAGAGCGCGTGTGTTTATAAGTGAAATCGAGTTATAACCTCTCTTCATTTTTGAGCCGTCGAAGTTTAAAATCAAAATAAATGTTGTAAGAAATTATCAATCACGTGAGTAAATATTTACCACTTAATTATTTTACATGTTTATCTAATACTTATTAGTTTTTCATCTACATGGTAGTTTTTGCTTGACGGTTGTTTTATATATTTTTTTTATTAATGTTTATCTTTCAAGTGAGTATGGGGCAGATTTGAACACTATGTTCAAATGTGCCCCGACCCCGTTTTAAATGATATCTTCAAATATGCGTCTTTTCATATATTTTAAATGTAATACTAATTCTAATTAAATGCATCACTAATTATAATTATTTATTTATAGGATGGTTAGAACATATAAAAAAAAGCGGGAAAGTACAGTTAATGAAGACGATGTATTAAAAGCAGTTTTAAACGTCATAAACGGAACTATGAAACTTAGGAGAGCTGCTACTATATATGGGTTGACGCCGAGCACACTCTTTTATCGAGTTAAAAAGTATAAAGAAAACATAGCTCCTAGGAGTGAAGTATTTTCAAGTAAATACACTGTTGCTCAGATATTTACCAATGACGAGGAAAAACTGTTGGAAAAATACCTCTTGAAAAGATCAAAAATGAACTATGGCCTCACCTACACAAGTGCAAGATCGTTAGCTTTTGAATATGCAACAGCGTTACGTAAATGTCCAGCAAAATGGACAGAAAATACACAGGCAGGCATAGAGTGGATGAAAGGATTTATGAAAAGGCACAAAAATTTGTCTTTGCGAAAGCCTGAGAACACGAGTCTTTCACGTTCGACAAGTTTTAATAAGCACAACGTGTCCATGTTTTACGATAATTATGAAAGGGTTCTGCAAAAGACCCACTTTACTCCAGACCGAATTTTCAATTTGGATGAGACCAATATTATGACAGTGGTGCAAGCACCTAATGTAATTGCGCAGACTGGTTCAAAGCAGGTAGGTCAGTGTGTGTCAGCAGAGAGAGGCCAGCTGATAACAATGTGCGCCATAGTCAGTGCAACAGGTAATACCGTTCCACCAGTTTTCATATTTTCGCGAGCACGATTTCATGATGTTATGATTAATGGAGCGCCACCTGGAAGCGTTGGTTATGCAAATAGTCCAAAAAGCGGATGGATGACCGGCCCTTTGTTTGTTAAGGTGCTGCAACATATAAAAAAATCCACAAGATGTAGTAAAGATGACAAAATATTGTTATTATTTGACAATCATGAAAGTCATTGTTCTTTAGATGCAATCAATTACTGTCAAGACAATGGTATTGTTGTACTCACATTCCCCCCCCATTGCACACATCAGATGCAACCCCTAGATGTTGCCGTCAATGGGCCATTTAAACAAAAACATTTCAGTGGCACAAAACAATTGGCTGCTCGAACATCCTGGGAGAACCATCACAATCCATGATCTAGCAGGTATTGTGACTCCAGCATATAATGCTTCTCATACGCCTAATAATATAATTTCGGGGTTTTCAAAACCAGGAATCTACCCACTTAACCGTAATGCATTTACAGACGATGATTTTCAGTGTGCAGAAGTCACGAATCGTCCTCAACCTAATGTATTTGCTGAGAATGAGAGCCCCATAGCAGCTAATGCTTTACTTGATATCCCTAATATTATTCAGCCAACAGTAGCTTTACAAAGAGAGTCACATCCGCCACAAACTGTATCTCCTGGCCGAGAAGAAAATGATCAGAGAGATAGTAGTCCAAGTATTTGTAATCAGTTCCTCATGGCATCTAATGCTTCACTTGAAATGATTGATGTTATGCAGCCAACAGAAGCTTCACAAAGAGGGCCACAAACGCCACAAATATCGCCTAGGGTAGAAGACATAGATCAGAGATTCTTTAGTCCGAGTATTTGTGATCACAGTAAAGACAATATTAATGAAATGTCTGGTGAAGTACCCGGTCCCATAACTCCGGAAATGATTAAACCTTATCCTAAAGCCCCGCCACGTAAAAATTGCGCAACAGGACGAAAAGAAGGAAGTTCGCGCATCTTGACTGACACTCCAGAGAAGAATGCAATCGAAGCAGCACATTTAAATCGGATGAAAAAATTAGAAAAGCCTGCTATTCGTCGACGTACAAAAGAAGGCAAGCCAAATACCAAAGTAAAGAAACCTAGAAAAGGCAAGCAACTTCCTAAAGGCAAATCTAAATCAAAAAAGAGTTCTATATTCACATCAAGCTCTGAATCTGATGATCATGACAGTCACTTCTCCATGAATGACGACACAGACTTGGATGCGACTGATGCCAGTAGCAGTCAACATGAAGATGAAGAACTGCAGGATCCAGTTCACAATACTAATTTTACTAGCGGAAATCTGAAAGTAGGGGACTTTGTATTAGTTCAGTGTCCGTCAGAGAAACGAACAGCATCTGTGGCTTTCGTTGCTAGAATTGAAGAAAGGGACTTAAATACTTTTACTGTCAATTTTTTGAAGAGAAAAGGAGATCTGTTTTACTTTCCTGAAAAAGTTGATAGATGGCCAATTACTATTTTGGATATAGTAACAAAACTGCCAGCACCTAACGACGCACCTGGCACGTCTAGAACTGCATCAAAACTTTCTTTTAATTTCAATTTTTCTTTCTTTTCTATAGGATAGGTACCTTACATGTTTATTTTTAAAATATTCTGCAATGTGATTATTTTTGTTACCAAAGTCGAAGTCTGACTAAATTAAGAAACTATTATTTTAAATATAATTACTATAAGACAAGATTTAACTGTAAAAGTTTGATATAAGTTTATTTTATGTTTAATTTTTAAAATATTCTGCAATGTGATTATTTTTGTTACCAAAGTCGAAGTCTGACTAAATTAAGAAACTATTATTTTAAATATAATTACTATAAGACAAGATTTAACTGTAAAAGTTTGATATAAGTTTATTTTATGTTTAATTTTTAAAATATTCTGCAATGTGATTATTTTTGTTACCAAAGTCGAAGTCTGACTAAATTAAAAAACTATTATTTTAAACATAATTACTATAAGACAAGATTTAACTGTAAAAGTTTGATATAAGTTTATTTTATGTTTGATTTTGAGTCTGTGACAATATATATGATTATATTAACAACAAACTAATACTTTATTCACTCTATTTCCTGCATTTAAACCAGTTTTTCAAAACTGCCCCATGTCGATTCAAATGTGCCCCCATGGAGAGGCAGATTTGAACAAATTCGGCTTTTAAAAAATACAAAAATATCGTCATACAACTTTTATCAAATTGAAACATCTCGTCATTTTTATATTAATCAAAGACTAAGAAAGCTAAGAAAAATATGTTGTTTAAATTTTTCTTTACAGTTGATTTGTTACAAACCAAAATATAAAAAATGTGCTAAGGTGCCCCCTTCTCCCCTATTGCTGACATCATAAGACCTTTTGACACAACAATAAAGTTGTTCTACGACTTTCAAAAATTAAACAAAAGATCAGCTAATCCATACATTTCTGTTCACAAAACGATCGAAGACAAAACGCGACAAAATGTGTGATCAGCAGATTTTTTGTTGAATTTTCAAAAGTCCTAAGTCTAAAATGGTTCTGCAAGGTTATTAGTGTTTTTTAAATAACGCTGTGAATTATATTATTTTATCAATGAAAAATTCTTAAGTACCTTGTTGTCTATTTTCTGAACTTTTCCTCATCTTTACTTTTCTGTAAAAGCTCTAAGATAGATGAAAACGCTTTGGTTGCTTACGACACATAGTTATAAAATAAAAGATCAATAATTATATTAAATACAATTGCACACTTTGAGAACCCCTGTTTTCTGTTTGGTCAAATTCAACACTACATTTTCGTAACCGTTACTACACTTGTGTAACTCCAAAAGATACTTTAAGTAATTTAGTTTCGGCAATGTGTCGGCTATTTAATTTTAAAATTTACACAGGAATTCAAAGTAAACACAATGTGTCGTAAATTAATTAATTATAATAAATAAAAAAAATGTCGTAACTTATCGACACAGCTACTACACTTATTTACTGTAATATTTTTCAGTACAAAGTGTTGATATCGTTCCTACACGCTGTAACCAAAATCCGCCAAGTTATTTAGTTACGACACTGTTACGTTGTCTTGCTAATTTGTGACTACTTGAGAATTTTTGCGACCGAAAATGGTTGTATGGGTCTTCATATCATCATCATAATTATGCTGAATTATGATGATGATATGAAGATGCCCGTGTAAGAGTGAAAACATTAGCAGAAATGACTAAGCTATCCGTGGGTACCATTCACACAATCCTTCTTGAGCGCCTGAATTTGTCAAAGGTCAGTGCAAGATGGGTGCCGCGAATGCTCACCGCGCTAAAGAAATAAGTGCGAGTTGACTGTTGTAAGGAGTTTTTGGACCTCTGTGGTGAAAATCCGCAAAGTATTTTCGATCGGATTGTTACTGGTGATGAAACGTGGGTTCATCACTGTGACCCTGAGAGCAAGCATGATTCTATGCAGTGGCACAAAAAAGGATCAGACCCGCCGAAGAAGTTCAAAAGGAAAGCTCATGGCCACGGTGTTTTGGGATTCTAAGGGAATCTTGCTAATCGAGTACACAAAAAAAGGTTAAAGTGTTACTGCTGCATCATACGCAACCACCTTGCGTAATTTAAAGGAGGCAAATAAAGAAAAAAGACATGGAAAATTAACCGCAGGTGTGTTGCTGCTTCACGACAACGCGCCGGTTCACAAGGCGCGCCTTGCCCAGGCTGCTGTGCGGGAGTACGGATTTGAAGAAATCAATCATCCACCCTACAGTTCGGACCTGGCCCCTAGTGATTATTATCTATTCTTTTATCTTAAAAAAGACCTTAGTAACGGTCTACAGAATTTGGTATCCGTTTCAATCTCAATTATTTTATCATAGTTTTGAACTTGACTCCCATTTTCATATTTATGTCTTTAGTGAAGCTTTATATAACTGTATTTGTATCAATTGATTATGCGACACAAAATTTACGATAAAATTTGTTTTTAGATGGTACGTAGCTACCAAGATGTGGAACGTGAAATGCACCGAATGTTCAGCGATGTGGAGTCCCAAGATGACACCGACCACTCTGACAGCGTGAGTGTCACAACCAACGCGTCAGAAAGGTAGGAAATCCAAACAATTAACATCTTATTGTATAATTTTATTCTTATGTTAGTGTTTATTTCAAGAATTGAAGGTGTTTTTCTTAAATGGGTATTTTTTCTCCTTTATAGCTTTTATTTCAAGAATTGAACGGGGTTTTATTTTTAAATGGGTAGTTTTTCTCCTTTATAGCTCCGCCGTTTCTATTGCCGATGGACAGTGTCTCCGGATGGACAGTGGACTGAGGAGATGATGATAATCTTTTCCCATTTACTGGGACTCCCGAGATAAAGATCTTGGGAGCATCCAATAAAGGGCCTATTGAATATTTTAGATCTATTTTTACCAACGATTTCATGAGTAACTTAGCGGAAATGACGAATATGAATGCGCAGATTTTGCTAACAAGGCCTCTGAAGCCAAATAGCCGCTTAACCCACGGATAGTCGCGTCTGGGCCGAAAAGACCCAAACTTTTAATGTGTTGTTTTTAATAATTTAATTAAGTTTCGGGATTATTTGTAAATTATTTTGAAAGAAGATAACAAAAAAAAACTTAAAATAATATAGTAATATAAATCACAAAATTCAAGAGATCACTGCAAAATCTTACTTTTTACGTTATAGGAACAAAAAAATAACTTATACTTTTTTTATTTAATCTATAAACATAAAAAAATATTTTTTACTGTCAAAAATATAAATAATCTTCTAGATAGTGGTAAAATATTAATTTCAACACGTAGTGTATTTTTATAATCAGTCTCCAAATTACACGTAAAGATCTACTATCAAAAAGTTATTTTTTCTGCGGGTTAACTAAGTGGAAAAATATAACGATTATAGAATTACGGACCTTTTTAGGCATTTTCTTTTTTTTATGGGCACGGCTAAGTAGCCGATTATTGGAAAAAGAATTATATGGTGAAGTTTAATTTAAATAAATACATGTCCAGCTATATAGATTTCTAATATATTAAGATGTCTATTCTTCAACACGACATACGATAATGCGAATGGATATTCAAAAATAGATTATTTGTTAAATTATTTCAATGACATAATGAAAGTGTATCCGGAAAAAAGAATGAAGTATAGATGAGTCCATGGTGGGCTTCCGAGGCCGTGTAGTTTTACGACAGTATATTAAAAATAAACGACACCGTTACGGCATCAAACTATATGTTTTGGCCGATCCAAAAGGTTTCATTCATAGAGTACATATGTACAAAGGTGCCCAAGATGTCGAAGTAGGTGGGAAAGGCCACGTCGACAAAGTAGTACTTAGACTTCTGAAAGATTATTTAAAAAGTCTTTTATGTTACTAACGCCGCATTTGTTATCATATTGCAAAATAGTGCAATATCTAGTACAATAGTGCAAATAGTAATCTATTGTTGTTTTGCTTATAGAAGGTCTATTTAATCATAATTATACTTAATTGTTCACCATCATCATCATCATCTTCCTGCCCTTTTCCCGTTTTATTTGGGGTCAGCGCAACACGTTTTCTTCTTCCACTTTGTTCTGTCACTCGTCATGCTATCACTTACTTCCTTTTCTTCCATATCACTTCTCACACAATCCATCCATCTTTTCTTTGGCTTCCCTCTCCCTCTCCATCCATCCACATTTAAACTCATAACTCTTTTAGTAACATGCATTTCATCCCTTCACAAAAAGAAATAAACTTCACAAAAAAAAAAAGAAAACCATATAATAAAAAAGAAACATATCCAAGCGTCACCATGAACCAAACAATAAAATATTTAACATTTGAAATTTAATTTTTTCATGAATATTATTGGTCAGCAATTACTAAAAATAAGTATAATGTATCAAATAGTAAAGAAATGGTAACATTATTTTATTTTGTCATTCGTTCACTCGTTCAACTTTCCTTCGATTTGAATGTGACAGTGACACTTCCTTCATTTTAAAATTCGCTTACCGGCAAGACAAGGTGGAGGACGAATTTTCTCGATTATCTCAAAATGTTTAAATCTTGGGGCTCTGCCATTCGCCGTGTATTTTGCTGTGAGCCTGGTGCTCACCATGCAAGAGAAGCTCCCACCAATGAGTAAGTATTGACATTTTAATAAGTAGTAGTTCATGTCAAGCAATATTGTATTCATTAGGTACTTATAATAGTATTATTTTAATTGTTTTGTTAATTTTAGACCAATCTATGAAACGGTGACCGAGCGCACCAGGTCCAGGACGCGGCGGGCACACTGCGTTTCGTGAGGGAGTCGGTGGACGAGGTATATAGTCCCGCTCTGCCCTGACTGTCTTTTGTGGGGCAGTCTGGGCGTCCATGAAGATTTCCCACTCCTACCAAAACAAAAAAAAAAACAGGTACGGGAGCCACGAGGTAATGAGAACTACTTTAGTTTACATATTTCTGAACGAGTTAGGTCATCTCCTCTATGTTACGTAATAGTTTTATTATTACGCAACATAGAGGAGCGCGGGAGGGGTACGAGTGTCTCGCCGCAGTGATGCCAACTTAGCGCTTTCGGCGCTAAATCTAACGCTTTTTTGGCTGTGTCAACTCCCAACGAAATTATATAGCGCTTAGCGCCCAATCTAGCGCTTTTTATATAATATTCCTCGTCTTTAAAATATTTATTTATTTATTTAAGCTTCATGTACAGTGGTGGTTCATAGGCGGACTTAATGCAACAAGGCATTCTCTACCAGTCAACCTTTGGGTTAAAAAAAAACAACATGTGGTAGGTTTGCATAATAAACAAATAACAACTAGAATAAATAAGTAGATTAAAATAATAAAATACATATATACGCTAAAAATTATAGACTAATAAATACTATAATAAATATTAATCATAAAGAGAACTTTAAATGTAATTATGACGAAGACCAAACTAAGGTTGAGAGGACTGCAAGTAGAAGTTCCGAATTTTGCGCTTGAAGGAAAATTTACTTTCAGCTTTTTTGATGTCAAGGGGAAGCAAATTCCAGAGTTTAATGGTGGAGACAACGAAAGAATTGGACATAAAGCCAGTACGATGAGAAGGAATATGGAGAAGCATATTTTTGGAAGCACGAAGGTTAAGACTATGAGAACTGCCCAACACCTTGAAATATTGTTTTAAATATTCAGGAGCACAAGGATCGTTAAATATCTACAATGGAACTTAATTGTTGTTAAAATAAATAGACTCGACTTAAAAAACAAGTGTCCAGAGCCTTAAAAAAAAACTCACAGCATCGACAGTACTGTATCCGTCCTTGTTACGTCTATGTTAGAGATATATCAGGGGAAGGCCCTAAATGTGCACACAATACTCGTATTGTGTTGTATTGAGTATTGTTTATTGAATAGTTAGTAACGTGCGTGATATATATGTGATTATTATAGTGAATTCCATAAAACAATGGCTCTTCCTTTGAGTAAAAAACAAAATTATTTGCAAAGCTACAGAAAGGAATGGGAAAATGACCCTAAATATAAATCATGGCTTAAACCTGTACTGCATAATCATACCAAAGCAATGTGTAGCTATTGCAAAATAGAATTCAGTGCAAAGGTAAGTGATATCAAACGACACTCTGAGTCCAAGAAACATATTGAGAAATCAAAACCATTTCACGGTGGCCAACAGAAAATACTGGTGGAAAAAACGGACACAAGTGATAGCAGTGTACACCATGCCGAAGCTTTATTATCGTTATTTATTGCTGAACATTCATCTGTGTTGCCAATTAATCACTTAAGTGAAGTGTGTAAAAAAGCTTTTGCTGACTCAAAAAATACTCAAGACTTAAAGTTACACCGTACAAAATGTTCTGAAATTATAAAAAATGCATTGGGACCTCATTTCAAAAAAAAACTTGTAACAGATATCGGTAGCAGTAAATTTAGTTTGATTATAGACGAATCAACTGATATAACTGTACATAAGTATTTGGGAATTGTAATAAGATACTACAGTTCAAAACAACGTAACATAGTATCAACTTTTTTTGCATTAATTGAACTAGAAACCAGCGATGCGCGAGGCATAGTTAATGCATTAGTAAATGCGGTTGTAGACATGGGTCTGAATTTAAAAAACCTTGTCGGTCTTGGGACCGACAACGCAAGTGTGATGACTGGCTTAAACAATGGCGTTTACACAATTTTGAAACAGGAATTCGATTTGCCCCATTTGGTTTTAGTGAGATGTTTATGCCATTCGTTGCAATTAGCTGTTGCACATGCTTCGGAGGAAACCATACCTCGCAACATAGAATTTTTATTAAGAGAAACTTATAATTGGTTTTCGTTATCACCTCAGCGTCGTCAGGAATATTCTAAAATTTATGAAACCATTAATTGTGGTAAGCAACCTTTAAAAATTTTGCAAAAATGTGCAACCAGATGGTTGTCGATTGAACCTGCAGTACAAAGAATTTTAAACCAATGGGACAAATTGAAATTATTTTTTCAAGTTTCAAGGTCAAAAAATAATTGTTATACTGCTCAATTACTGTACGAAATGTACAGTGACCATAAAAATAAAGTATATTTGCATTACATCAAAAACGTACTGACTGAAATACAGTTTGCGCTTAAAGCTTTTGAGGGGCAAAACACTGATCCGACCAGACTTTTAGAAGCTTTAATTAATCTTTTGGAATCCTTAAGCAGTAAAGTCATCCTTTCAACAAGACGTAATTCTATCGACATTTTAACAATAAATAATATTGAAGATTATTTAGACCCAGCCCCATATCTCAGTTATAATTTTGAAAAATCATTGGAGTCATTTTCTGATTTGGATAAGAGCAATTTACGTAAACGATGTGTTAACTTCACTGTTAAATTAATAAAAGAGTTACAAGAGAGATTGCCAAAGAATGTCCACATATTAAAAAAAAATGAATATATTAAGTGTGACTGAAACTTTAAAGACGAACAAAGGGTTGGAAATCATTGAATTAGCTGAAAGTTTTGGTATATGTGGAGATGACATAGATAAAATCGTTGGTCAGTGGCGGAATATTCCACTTGAGACATGGACATTCACAAAAGACACTACAAAATTTTGGACGGAAGTTAAGGAATACAAAGATGCTGGTGGTAATAATCCATTTCAAGAATTGTCAGAACTTGCTTTGCATGTTTTGGTTTTACCACACTCGAATGCTGATGTCGAAAGGATTTTCAGTCAGATGAATGTCATTAAATCAAAGCTACGAAACCGTATGAATCTTAATACACTCAATTCGATTTTATATATTAGAACTGGTTTGAAGACTTTTAACTCAACTTGTTATAGCTATGACATTCCAAAAGAGGTGATAAAAAAAGTCGGCAGCAAGGATGTCTATACATTCAAACTGACACAACAAAATCCTATTTCTACAGTAAAAGCAGGACCTTCCACTTCTACTCAGCAGGAGAGCCAGGAAATTGTACAAGAACAAGATTCTGACGATGACGACTGGCTAATAAAGGAGAATGACCGAAAGCAGTCTAGCAAAGATGCATGAAACAAAATCAAATTAATATAGAAATTATTTGCTTATTTTTTACAAGCTTTTCACTTCAGGAATTTTGTTTTCGTATCCGGAATTATGATTTTAACATAAACAGTAAATTAACGATTGCTAGGTACATTAGTCATGATTGACATTTCGTTCTCTTCATTTGTACGAGTTACGTAAGTATGAACCTTTAGACAAAATCTTCACAAAAATGATACTAAACTCATAAATAGCTATATAATTAGTAATATCATAACCATATCGTACTGTATATGTATTTCATCATTCCAATAAGATAATATTTATTTTTGTGTTTCGTCTCACGCAGATGCAACTGTCAAGCCAGATGACAGACAGACCGGCCGATAGGGATGGCAATTCTTCCTAAACAAAAACGATTTTTAAATCTATTCGAATCGAAGTCTAAAGAATCGATTCATTAATAAATAAGTTCTAATAGATCGATTTAAAAAAAATAGATTCATTGGTTACCCTGCTGGTACTGAATCCTAAAAAGCACGGTAGGTGCTGATGGTCCACGTATGAATCAACGCACGTGTTTCATAACTGATGAATAATCGAGTGTACAACATTCACTTAAAAATTAACTTACGGAAAATAGGTAGGTACTTTGATCGTTTAAATAATAATATGTGTAATAAAACCGCTCGCTTCAGTATAAAATAATATATTTATTACTTAATCAATCACGAGCACGTCATCATGGCGGTATGTTCGAGGGGACTCATAGAGGTATAATATAAAGATTTCTGGGAAGACGTGACGGCGTTCTCACCCTCCGAATGACGCAGGTCCTCACCGGACATAGTAAGTCCGAGAGGTTCCTGCACCTGATTCGTGGGGAAGAAACGCGGCCGGAGGGCCGCGCGGAGGACACCGTGGAGTATACGGTGAGGTGTGACTCACATAAGAGGAGCACCGCCGTGTCCTTGTGGGGGCGATCGGCAGCGGTGACATCTCACACCGGGCCCTGGTTCAGGCCATATTTTATATCGACAGCCCTGTTAGAGATAATCACAAATTCGTTTTGGTGTCGCCACCATAAATAGTCAATTGCAATGAATCGAATACAAAATAAATTAAATAATATTCTTGGTTCCAAAACACAGAATAAAGAATCTGATTACGTATCAAAACCTAACAGTTTCTGCAAGAAAAAATCGGAACTCGTTTTCAAGTATCTAAAATCGATTTAAAGTATCTATTCCATGTTTAAGATCGATAAAAAAAAAAAAACAATATACTTGACCTACAAAATCGATTTCAGATTGACATCCCTAAGCCGGTGCCTGTGCGGAACTGCGGAAGTCGGAAGCCATTACTGTCATTTACTGTTTACTGTTTATGTGTCGATTGAAAATAGTCGCTGTGATAATCTCTCCACGTAAATAGTAATACTTACGGAAATTCGTTGGTGTTTGTTTTAAACAACTTAGCGTGTTTCATGTAACTTACGACAGGACGTTTTTATATTTTTAGTTGTGTTTTATTACGCCAGTTTTTGTGTTGTGTTTCTGAACTCTTTTGAGTGAGTCTATTGTTATCATGTCGATGCTTGATTCTGTTCAACCGATGCCGGTGGTAATGAGAAACCGATGTGTCAATTGTTCACTTTTGATACCCAGAAATCACCCGCAGCATTCCTTGTAACAAGCGTCTACGACGATGATTACTATATTACGATCTTGGATAACTCCTACTGAGGTAAGTTATCACTATATTATATTACTTCTAGATTATCAGACATGCCAGCATTCTTTACTTTTGAATAGCTGACAACATCCTATAATCATCCATCCTTATCCGTTGGTGCAACTTATAGTATGAATTATATTATGGTCAGACTGACATCATACAACTTAACTACGATTTTCTACTATTGATCCTTTAATTTAATCTTGAAAATGAGCTTTAATGTGAACAATACAGCAATGTAATATATTGATGAAATGTATATCTATACTAATATAATAAACCAGAAAACTTTTTTGATTTGTTTCTAATCTCTGGAATTATTATGTTGATTTGAAAAATATATTTTTTATATGATTATCACATTCATAAAGAATACTCCAGTAGTTTAGTTTAGGGCATAGTTTACAAGTACTATAGTTTACAAGAATATGTAGGAACACAGCCGGGCACAGCTGTATGCTTATACTCTATCGGTTTAGGTAAACAATCTTGATATGTCTTAAAAGGTAAACAATCTTGATATGTCTTTTTATTTAAAATAAATCGTATAAAAGACATACAAAGATTATTTAAATTAATTACCTAACTTCGGTTTAAGTAAATACCTAATTGTAAACATTTTTAGATACAATTTTTAGGCATTTTTTTTAGATAAAAGACATGCTAAGATTGTTTACATTTAGTTAACTACTTGAACAGATGGAGTACATATTACTCCTGTTCCAGCTTTGCATGGGTGATAGAAATCTTTGAAATTCTCGGTTGTTTTTCTACTATGATATGCATGTTTTAAACACCTAAACCTTCCTCATGAATCACTCCGTATACTGGTGAAAACTGCATGAGTATCTGTACAGTGCTTTTTGAGCTTATAATATCCTTATACACAGTGAGGGACTCTGTTTTATAATATGTTTGGATTAAATGCTGATTGGTGTATAACCTGAATTAAGTATTTCAGAAAAACAGTAGCATACAGAAGTATTTTCTTTTATTTCAGTTTTCATCAGAAAGTGTACTTTGTACGGAGTGTATAGCAATACTTCAAGATCGAGCAAATACATTCATTGATGGAGTGAATCTTTTACCATTGCCTGCTTTTGGTCACAGAAGTATATGCTTTTCTTGTGGACTGTCTATTTTACGTGCATCAAGAACACATGCTGTGAGATCTGACCGCCCAGAAAGGAACATTATATTAAGAAAGGTTCCGCTGCACTTGGTAAATATTTTTTGACTTACACATATTTCTATAATGCTAATTTTTATTCTTGGGGAACTTCACCACCACGCAGAAAACTGCAGCAAAACAACTATGTTGTTTCTGTGAGTGTATAAGGTCACCGGTGTGTCAAAGCCAGCGGTGATTTCCAATTAAAGTATTTGACTTTGAGCAGTAATAATCTATACACTAGACTAACGCTGATATGTTTCTCACTAATAATAATATTGTCTTAACATAGTTCACTGGTAACCAGTCCACTTAAGACTTCAAAAACCCTATTATCTTTGTTTTCATATGTTGCAATAGTTTCCCACCAACCAACTGGGGGTAGTCCTTGAGTGCACAGCATAGCGCGTACAGGGATAATCGTCGGTTGCTATTACGCTTCATTAAAAGTGTCTAAAGGGCCTCTACAAGTTGGTTTGGCTCCTCATACGCCTTCCAAAGGTCCAAGACCCCAGAGTTCTGAGATATACTGGCTATATAATAATATTGTATTACTCAATACTTTAGTACATTCCATATTATGTACATAACTACATAGAAGGTATGAAATTATGTTAAGATCAATATGGACCCTGTCGGGCACAGCAAGATGCGAGACGCACAGGACTGTTAGGTGTGGCGACACTTGGGGGAGGCATATGTCCAACAGTGGACGCCTTTCAGCTGAAATGATAATGCTGATATTACATATTGGTTTATTTTAATACTGAATACATAGTATGTCAATTTGTTCTTTTTTAGGTTTCAAGATTGGAAAGAGTGTGCAATGCTTGTTGGTTGGCAGCTTATAGGGAAGTGAGACGTCAAAACCAACAAGTTTGGTTCTTGAGCTGGGGGCGTTATAACGATATAACTGCTCCAGCTTCGTATTTAGATAATTATTTTGATGAGTATGATGAATAATAAAGGTAATTGGTACTTAAAGTTCTGCTGTCAAATACGTAGGACATCTATAGGTTACTTGTTGTATACTTGTTCTAACATTAAATACCTAATGACTACCTACATGAAAAGTCTGTTCATAATTATGTATTTTATACCATTATATACAACAGGAAGGTACCTTATTTATTTCTGTATAGATCTGAGACAAATTGAAGTTAATAAATGATCTCTATCTGACTGAAGTTGTCGTTTTATTTCGATATTGTCACATCAACGCCGCAAGGCCATAAAAAACATGAATATTACATTATATTTTTCAATTAGCAACTGTTCACTTGTTTTGTTTTTAACTGACATTGTTGTTTTGTACCTCCATGACTGATCTGTGGTCATTTTATAAGTTGCGAGTAGGTTAGACATAATTTGTAGGTTATCTCCGTATTTGTTTAATTACTTCAAAATCCGGGTATTTGTGTGAAAATTAACACTTTTGTTTAATAGTATATAAAGCGTAGTCTATAATAAATAAAGATTTATTGTGTTTCAACTTTAGACTGATTTCCATACATCGTTGGTCATGATCCTTTGTAGATTATTTTTTGCGATTTCATGTAATTTTTAATAAAAGCTAAAATCACCTAACTTTGTTAATTTTTTTTTTAAATTTAGCGCTTTTTTTCGAAAAATATCCAAATCTAGCGCTTTTTTTAAGTCAATTTAGCGCGTGTTTTCTAAAGACTGCTGGCAACACTGTCTCGCCGTTTCGTCACTTAGTCGACTTTTAGTGCGCAAGTGGACCGCACGTCGCTTTTTTCGCCAATTGGTCTAATATTTTACGATATTCAAGGACAAATTGTGAGTATTAAAATTATTTTATTATAAGTATCGTTGCTTTTAATTGTAGATGTATCATTATAAAATTGGATTAAAATATCATTTTACGTAAAGAACAAACTGCATTTTGTGAATTATATGAAAACTTAAAAATTAACATTTGGGGTAATCGTAGTCGAATGGCTCCCATTACCGTTTCATTATTGTTGTTCTTTTTTCTCAGATGCCACGAAAACGTGATAGAATTACGGAGAAGTGCCAATGGAGTCTGGAAGAACTAGATCGTGCCATCAAGAGAGTCAAGGATGATGGAATTTCTCTACATAAGGAATCCCAAGAGTATAAAATTCCGTATAATACTTTGCAAAAACGATATCGGAAATCAGAACAAGCAAATCCTCGTCTCGGAAGATAACCAGTATTTTACCCTGCTCAAGAAAGAATTCTAGCTGATCGCCTAATTCATATGACGAATCTTTTCTACGGTTTAGACTCTATGAAATTCAGAAAAATAGCATACCAGTGTGCTGAACAATTGAAGATACCTCATAATTTTAACAGAAAAAGCAAGTGTGCAGGACCGGATTGGCTTGAAGGATTTTTGAAAAGAAATACTGATATTAGTGTTTGAAAACCTGAATCAACGAGTATTAATAGAATTAATATAAAAGAAGAAGTAAATCTATTTTACAAAAATCTAGAAGAACTTATGATGAAAAATAAATATGGAGCACATCAAGTATTCAATATGGATGAGACGGGAGTTTCATCGGTACAAGAACCAGGCAAAGTATTGGCAAAAACAGGCCAGAAACGAGTTGGGACTATCAGTTCATGGGAGAGAGTGTTGAATGGGAGAGAATTGGCTTCAGATGTTTATTGAAACAACTCGCGCTACCAAGGAAAAGCCTGTATTGCTAATTTTAGACAACCATGCGTCTCACCAGAACTTAGAAGGATTAACTATGGCTAAGGAGTAAGGACAAACATGTTATTATAGTTAGCATTCCGCCACACACAAGTCATAAAGCACAGCCTTTGGATATATCGGTATAATTATGGTCCCTTCAAAGCTGCTTTTGAGAGAGCTTTAGACACATTCCAGAAAAACCATCCATCTACTGGACCAATTACGCAATTTGATGTAGCCAAACTTGTTCGTAATACTTTCGAAAAAAGTGCCACGGTACAAAACGCCACTGCCGGTTTTCAAAAAGCTGGAATTTTTCCTTATAATAGAGATATTTTCACGGATTTGGATTTCGCTCCATCAACAGTTTATGAAAACGAACCTGTTCTACAACCGGATCACGAACCTAACCTGCAAAATATGGAACCTAGTATATCTGAAACAATTGACCAGGATTGTACAACGGAAATAACTGAACTGGTTGGTGGACAGGAACTACCTGAACAAAATTCAATTGTTGAGGATAAGTGTCCAACACCTACTATGATAGATAATGAAGACTGGAATCAACCTTCAACTAGCGCTACGATTTTAGTTTCGCCAAAACAAATTATACCCATGCCTAAAGTCACTCCAGCTATCAAGAAACGTAAAGGCCACTCTGACAGCGTGAGTGTCACAACCAACGCGTTAGAAAGGTAGGAAATCCAAACAATTAACATCTTATTGTATAATTTCATTCTTATGTTAATGTTGATTTCAAGAATTGAAGGTGTTTTTCTTAAATGGGTATTTTTTCTCCTTTATAGCTTTTATTTCAAGAATTGAACGGGGTTTTATTTTTAAATGGGTAGTTTTTCTCCTTTATAGCTCCGCCGTTTCTATTGCCGATGGACAGTGTCTCCGGATGGACAGTGGACTGAGGAGATGATGATAATCTTTTCCCATTTACTGGGACTCCCGAGATAAAGATCTTGGGAGCATCCAATAAAGGGCCTATTGAATATTTTAGATCTATTTTTACCAACGATTTCATGAGTAACTTAGCGAACAAACGACGAATTTTAACAATTTTTTTTCGGAATTTAACAAATGACGAATATGAATGCGCAGATTTTGCTAACAAGGCCTCTGAAGCCAAGTAGCCGCTTAACCCGCGGATAGTCGCGCCTGGGTCGAAAAGACCCAGACTTTTAATGTGTTGTTTTTAATAATTTAATTAAGTTTCGGGATTATTTGTAAATTATTTTGAAAGAAGATAACAAAAAAAAACTTAAAAAGTAATATAAATCACAAAATTCAAGAGATCACTGCAAAATCTTACTGTTTACGTTATTGGAACAAAAAAATAACTTATACTTTTTTTATTTAATCTATAAACATAAAAAAATATTTTTTACTGTCAAAAATATAAATAATCTTCTAGATAGTGGTAAAATATTAATTTTAACACGTAGTGTATTTTTATAATCAGTCTCCAAATTACACATAAAGATCTACTATGAAAAAGTAATGTTTTTTGCGGGTAAGTGGAAAAATATAACGATTATAGAATTATGAACCTTTTTAGTTTTTAGGCTTTTTCTTTTTTTTATGGGCACGGCTAAGTAAAGTAGCTGATTATTAGAAAAAGAATTATATGGTGAATTTTAATTTAAATAAATACATGTCCAGGTATAGATTTCTAATATATTAAGATGTCTATTCTTCAACACGACATACGATAATGCGAATGGATATTCAAAAATAGATTATTTGTTAAATTATTTCAATGACACAATGAAAAATTTAGTGTATCCGGAAAAATAATGAAGTATAGATGAGTC
This sequence comes from Mythimna separata, assembly GCA_030763345.1. Classification (NCBI taxonomy): domain Eukaryota; kingdom Metazoa; phylum Arthropoda; class Insecta; order Lepidoptera; family Noctuidae; genus Mythimna; species Mythimna separata. The sequence goes on along the minus strand of CM061174.1, from coordinate 10,236,679 downwards.
CATGGTGGGCTTCCGAGGCCGTGTAGTTTTTTCAACAATAAATAAACGTTATTGATGTGTCATATTTCGCCTGTTCATTTGCATTTTATTTGATATATTCGTATTATAATTTAGAATCTTATAGTTTTATGGTTGAAATTGATTTATTATTATGTAAACTAGTGATAGTTTTGCGCAGTGATAGCGCAGTAAAAACAAGATTAGTTCAGTTGTATTGTTTGGTAATCGTATTTGAATAGGTATTTAGGTAAGTAAGAATAATATAGTGGTTTTAGTTTGTAGTTTTATTAGAAAGTAGTTATTTAAGTTTGTGTTGTGTTGATTTCGTTGTGATTTTACAAGTCGACAAATATCCTTGGCTCACGGAAAGTTGTAAATTAAATGAAATGTTTTGTTTCCCATGTTTGTTATCAATTTCTTCTCTCTCGTTTGTCTAAGATTCTAGTAGCTTATGGAGCCACACGGGATTTAGTGATATTAATAATCTTACAAATTCGTCCAAAAAACATGTTCAGACTGAAAAACATATCCGAAGTTGTTTATCTTTGCACGATTTCGGAAATCATAGGATAGAAACATTTTTTGCTAATACGTATGAAGTTCATAATAGAAAAGTAGATCGGAATAGAAGTTTAATGAAACGGTTCATCGACACAGTCATTTTGCTAGGTACACAAGAGTTAGCTTTTCGCGGACACCACGAAAATCCGGCTTCCGATAACCGCGGTAACTACATCGAAACGTTGTTATATTTAAGAAAGTATGATACCGTAATCGATTCGCATTTGGTACAATGTTCCTCAACACAGAATCCCTCATTCTCTGGTCCTTCGAGTGATATACAAAATGATTTAATACAAAGTATCGCATTCGTTTTACGCAACCAAATTAAAATTGAAACAAATAAAGCACAATTTATATCGGTCATGATTGACGAAACGCCCGATGTTAGCCATAGGGAGCAACTCACGGTAATATTTAAGTATTTATCTGAGACTGGAATCGAAGAACGTTTTCTTGGTTTTTATGACGTTAGCGGCAGTCGGACTGCTAATGTTCTATCAAAACAGTTGTTAGAGATAATCGACCAGTATAGCTGTAGGGACAAGTTAGTTGGTCAGTCTTACTACGGGGCGGCTGTTATGTCTGGTGAACACGGTGGAGTCCAGGCGAAAATTTGCGAGGCATGCCCTAAGGCAATCTTCGTTCCGTGTTACGCACACGTATTAAATTTAGTACTTAGTCGGTCCCTTGAAAATATTCAGGAACTAAAGGCATTTTTTGGACACATTAATAGTATTGTTCGTTTTTTTAATAAATCGTCTAAACGCTCGAATCTTTTAAAGAAAATAGCTGACCTTCGTTTACCGGGAGTATCCGAAACGCGTTGGCATTATCATTCGCGTATTATTAATGTTATTTTTAACTGCCGGTTAGACATGATCGAAACTTTTTATTCCATTCTAGATAACCCGCAATCTTGGGATAGTGAAACCCTTCCTTTGGCAGAATGTTTCCTCAGTAAGTTGGAAAACAAGCAGTTTTGCTTCTTTTTGCACATTTTGTCTGATATTTTTGGAAAAACAGATATTCTTTTTAATTTACTCCAGTCAAAACAGATTGATATCGAAGTAGCACTGGTAGCACACCGCGAAATAGATTCATTTAATAGTAGGATTTCAAATGATTTTATTAACAATTTCGATTTTATTTATGACAGCGTCCAGGAATTTAGTGAACCGCCCCGACAACGTAGCCGATTAAATTCGGAATTAGACACTAAAGCTTTGTATAGGCGTTTTTTCATTGAAATAATAGACAATGATAAGTCGTAAATACAACACAGGTACCAATCACTTTCTAATATGACTTTTCTTAATTTACTTAATAAGTCTAAGTATAGTTTTTACAGTCGATCATTCCCAAATGAAATAGTATCTTCTTTACTAGTTAAATTTCCGAGATTATTTGAATTCGCTGCCTTAAAATCGAGTTGAAAGTCTTATACACAACTTCATCTTTAAATAAATTAGATGTTTACGAGCTTTATCTTAGATTTCAAAATTCTTTGTTAGGTGACACTTTTCCACATGTTTTAAAATTATGTAGTATTTTTTTGACCATTCCTGTTACCGTAGATTCCGCGGAGAGGTCGTTTTCGGCCTTGAAGCGAATTCATACATACGTACGTAATTCTCAAAAAGAGGAACGATTATCAGATTTAGCTATGCTTTCCATAGAAAAATATTTATTGCTCAAAATTAAAAATCAACCCAGCTTTTATGATAATGTGTTAGCACATTTTGTAAAAAAGAATAGACGAATAGCTTTAGAGTATAAGTAGAAAAGTATTTAGTTTAAATCATTATGTAACAGTAAAGTAGATACATTTTTCATCACATTTCCTACATAGAAATATGCTTCTCAAATCCATCCCCAAACGGCTTTTCTCAAAGCCACTTTTATAATACTTGCAAGACACTGTTTGTATGTATCAGTGCTTACATGTATAGTGAAAGTGAGCTAAAGTAAACTCATCAGTACAAGATTTCGAAGTCAGCTACAGTTACTGGAATTCACGCATCACACTTGAGAAGCATTTTTTGGTCCGGCTTACCCATTAACAAAAGCAACTCGTCGCCACTGAATTAAATACCTACCATTATTGATATGGGAGATTAGTCCAAAACCGGGTATGGGGGTAAAACCGGGACATGGCATTTTAACATTTTAGAGCGATTCAAATTTACGCGCGCTTTGTTCGTTGCGGTCGGCCATCTTGATGCGTCTGTCAACAAAAGTTGAATGACGTTCGTGCGTGCTCGTCCAAATTAGTTTAGAATAAAGTTTTTAAGCAGTCTGGATGTAATATTTGACGTACATTATATGTGTACTATCATTTTGTAAGTCAAGGTAAGTGGAATTTGTTTTTTTATCATAGATTAAGTATATATTCAGGTTATAGGAACATCACATATACCGTTTACGCGCGCTAGCAGTAAGACGTGTTTGCAAGTCACTCCGTTATAAACAAATATTCTTACTGGCTATAAGAGCAATATTGATATAGTATCACACTTGAAACATAGTATTTAAATTGATACTAGTGTTAGTAATTTAATATCTACAAGTTCTGCATCAAAAGCGAAGAAATAAGCAGTTTTTATTTTATAAAAATTCCATCACAACAACATCACAACTTCGAGCGACAGTGAGTCACAGCACCGCGCGCCGCCCCCTTCACGCTGATTGGCGGTGAGTCAGAAGCACAGCACGGCTCGACGCGCGACCTTATATGGGCACAAATGACCCGCTTGCTAAGTCACAGGTACTAGATACAGATTGCAAATTTCGCCGCATTATAATACGTCGAAGTGGCTCGGTGAATTTTGGAGCGACACATTGATTAAAGAGGCGCAGGTTCGAATCTGAGCACCAGCCTTTCTTTTTGAATTTTTTTTTTACTTATTATTACTGTCGCAGCTTGCCTTTTTGTTTATTGGTCAAAAATTGCTATAGCTTTCAGCCATCATATGCTTATTTTGTTGATTTAAGTTTTATTATACTACGACTAACATGGATAATGAATCATGCAACAAGACCGAAAACGCCCCACAACGTAATGAACGTACCATCAGAGCGAACAAAAGGCAAGCTCTTAGCTCCCCACCTAAGACCACTGTAACGGCTGAAGGTGTGCTGTCTCGTGACGACATTCGTGTAATTGTTCAGGAAGTAATGAAGACTGAGTTGTCTAAATTCAACGACACTATGAAGTCAATGTTAAGCAAAGAGTTACAGTCCATTAATTCTAAGATTGATAGCATGGATAACTCGATGAAATTTATAAATAGCCAATACGAGGATATTCTTAAGAAGCTCTCTACTTCTGAACATACAATATTGGTTCTGCAAAAGGAGAATGCTGACATAAAAAGTGTCACTAATTCCCTAAAAGTGCGGTTAGATCAGCTTGAACAGCAAACCCGGTCAAATAATGTTGAAATTCAATGTTTACCTGAGAAAAAACAAGAGGATCTCTTGAAGATTGTAACTGATTTATCTAAGGCTGTTGGATGTGATCTGGAGAATAGAGACGTTTTACATTGCACTCGGGTTGCAAAACTTAAGCCTGATAATATGCGACCTCGGTCAATTATAGTACAACTGGCTTCCCCGCGACTTCGTGACCGTTTCCTTGCTTCTACTATTACGTTTAATAAGGCAAATAAGGAAAATAAACTGAACAGCACGCACATTGGCTGCCCAGGACCGAAGACGGCAATTTACGTGAATGAACATCTATCTCCGACTTACAAAGCTCTGCATGCTGCGGCGAGGATCAAAGCCAAGGAACTCGGGTATAAGTTCGTCTGCGTTCGTAGCGGTAGAATTTTTATGCGTAAAGTGGAAGAATCAGATCACATTATGATAAAAAACATGGACACTTTAAATAAGCTTAATTAACTATTGTTCACCCATTTCATTATATCGCTGCATTGGAAATACTGTTTTCGTTAAAATTCACAGATATTAATATCTATTATCAAAACACAAGAGGTCTTCGCACGAAGACCCATAACTTTTGTCGTCAATTATCGCTGGAAAGTTACGATGTTGTAATATTGACTGAAACGTGGTTAAATAGTAGTGTGCTAAGTGCGGAGCTCTTTGACGATCGATACATAGTATACAGAAGAGATAGAAGCGGTGGGAAAAAGGATGGAGTATTGATCGCTGTATTAAAGAGAATAAATTCAAAACGTATGGTTCAATGGGAAAGTCAATGTGAGGATCTTTGGGTGATTATTGAAGTTCCGTTTATGAAATATATCCGTCAAATAGCTCTGTGTGCGGTCTATTTGCCACCTCCTGTTACACGTAGTACCTTAGATATTTTTTTGGATTCCTGTAATTTGATGTTTGAACGAACAGGCTTGCACACCTGTATAATTGGTGATTTTAATTTAAGTAACATAAAGTGGAACTTGATAAATGATTCAGCTAATAACTATGCTCCTCCGGGTTTCAATAACTTACTTGTAGATTTTATTCACACACATAAATTAGTGCAGCTTAATGACAGTGTGAACGTATCTGGCCGAATATTAGATCTTGTCTTAACTAACTTACCTTCTAGTAACGTTACTGCGGCTCTAAACTCTCTTACGGCTATTGATGTCTTGCATCCCCCCATTGAAATTCTGCTTAGAGGCAGCAAAGAAACTTGGCTCCCATACAACTCACATAATACAAGGATTAACTTCTTTAAACTTGATTACGTAAAAATTTGTCATGAACTCGATAATGTTGATTGGGATATGCTTTTACGGAAAATAATTGATGTAAATGATATGTTACGCATTTTTTATGATACAATTTGGAATGTCATACAGTTACAAGGACCTCCCAAGTCCACCTGTGGTAAAAAAAAATACCCTCCTTGGTTTAGTAGACAATTAGTAAGAGCCCTAAAAGCAAAGGAGAAAATAAGATGCCGATACAAAATTTACAAAAATCCAATGGATGAACTGGAACTTAGATTGCTCGGCAAAAGGTGCTCCAAATTAGCAACTGACTCGTACAACAGCTATATAAAAGGTATAGAGGATGAAATTACTAAAAACCCAAATCGCTTCTGGGCGTACATCAAAGATAAAAGAGGGGGCTACAGTTCTTTCCCAGCCACCATGACAAATGGAATAGTGGTCACATCAGATGGTCTACAAATATGTGAAATGTTTGCTTCTCATTTCTCCTCGGCCTTTAGCAATCTAAAAGCGACCCATTATGAGCCGGTATCTGATTATCTTCTCAATATGAAAAATAACAGCCTACCTCTAACGACACCTGTGATTGATCATGCGACTTTATTTAATAAACTAAAGGCGTTAGATGTTCGCAAAGGCGCTGGCCCTGATGGTATTCCGCCAATTTTTATTACTAAATGCGCCTACTCTTTGGTTTGCCCATTGGTAATAATTTTTACCAAATCTCTCAGTTTAGGTGTATTTCCCGACTCCTGGAAAAAAGCCAAAGTTGTGCCGATTTATAAAAATGACGAGAAAGACCACTGTAACAATTATAGGCCTATCTCTATCTTGTCCACCTTTGCGAAAATTTTCGAATCCCTAATTTGTCCTCACCTTCAATCTCACCTTAAACTGTACTTGAGTGATTCACAGCATGGTTTTGTGGGGTCTAGGTCTACTAGCACAAATCTGGCGACCTTTACAGAAATGTTAACGAATGCCATCGACCGCGGCAAGCAGGTTGATGTAATCTATACCGATTTTAGTAAAGCCTTTGATCGCGTTCCTCATCACATACTTCTGGCAAAGCTTTCTGCGTACGGAATCACTGGCACACTTCATACCTGGCTAAAATCATACCTAGAAAGACGATTTTTCTTCGTCGCGGTCAATGGATTCCGGTCTCCCATATACGAAATTACTTCGGGGGTACCTCAAGGCTCACATGTAGGTCCGATTATGTTTAATGCGTTCGCTAATGACATTCCACACTGCCTCAAATTCTCAGAATGCTTCATGTACGCGGACGATCTCAAATTCTCCAGAGTTATTGAGTCTGATGAAGACATTGATTTACTTCAGAGTGATGTAGACTCATTAGTCCAATGGTGTAGTGAAAATGGGATGGAATTAAACGTCAAAAAGTGTTATCACGTAAAATTCACTCGAAAGAAGATAATGACAGCTAGCATATACCATGTGGGCTCTGACGTTATCCAAGAAGTGTCGCAAGTGAGAGACCTGGGAGTTAATTTTGACAGCCAGCTGACATTCGTACCTCACGTAGAAAGTATAATTAAAAAGGCTTCTAAAATGCTAGGTTTTGTAATCAGAAATATTACTGGATTTAGGCGCAGTAGTACCAAGATTTTGTTATACAACAGTATTGTACGAAGTGTCTTGGAATACTGCAGCACGATCTAGAGACCTCATTACGCCACGCATAACCTAAGGCTTGAGCGAATCCAGAAGAGATTCTTATGGCATCTCGCTTTTGCCAATGGCATTTCAAAAAGAAAGCGCTCATATGATGCCAGGCTTGCTCATTTTAAGATGGTATCATTAGAGAAACGTAGAAGAATTGCTGACTCTATTTTTTTGTTTAATATACTCCGAGGTAAAATTGATTGTCCGCAATTACTCAGTAATTTTATGTTTCGGGCTCCTGCAAGATTCCCTCGTGCTCCTATTACACCCTTGTACCCTCCTCCTCGCAGAACAGTACTAGGCATGAACTCTATCGTCCCTCGGCTTTGCAAACTGTTGAATAGCTACAGTGACCTTGTTGACGTGCAGTTTGACTCATTTGGCAAGTTCCACAGAATAGCCAGTAATAATGTTTAATTTAAATTTAAATTATAATTATAATTCAAATAATGTAACTCTGTAATGTCTTGTAATATTTAAGCTTTTTTCCTCTTCATACCAATTTTAATGTTAATTTTTAGTATTTTTTTTTTCCTTTTAAATCATTTCTTTTTGTCTTTTCACTAAATTTTAATTGTCACTTTTAGTTTGTAAGTTCTTACTATTATGGGGCATGCGGTGCTAACCTGTAAGAAATTGTTACACTAACCCTAGATTAAAAAAAATATTATTCTATCATGTATGTATAAGTGTAAACAATTGTTGGTTGGCCAAAAAAAAAAAATAAATTAAAAAAAAAAAATCACTCAAATATTATATTACATCGCGTTTATAGGTTATTTGATTTGTTTGTTTTTCTTAGATGTGTTTGGGGCAAAACCGTACGGGGTAAAATCGGGTAGTAGCCGGTTTTGTACAACGATCTAATGTCATTCTTTCATTCTTTATTTCATTTTATTTTATAAGATTAAAGCCAAGGATACACTAGGGGACAAATGGAGCAACATGTTGCGGAACATGTTGCTCAACAACTACGTGGAACATGCATACTGACGCGGGACTCGTGCGCTCGCTCTCGAGGCGGGAGCAAGCAACATGCCCCGCGTCACGTACTATGTTGCGGGGCATGTTGCAGGACAATATGCAACGTTGCAGCGTCACGTAAATTTAGTGTTGCGCGTCGAGTTTCGGGACAAAATGTTCCCTAGTGTATCCCAGGCTTAATTGTTTCAGTTCATTCACTTCAAAATGCCACGAAATTATAAAAGAACGACAAACAGACAATCGTGGAGTGAAGAATCTATGAAAAATGCCGTTTTACATGTTATAGAAGGAAGAAGTGGATATCGAGTTGCTTCTAGAACATTTTCAGTACCACAATCGACCCTCGAAGACAGAGTCAAAAAATACCGAAAAACTAACAATGTTGATGATGCTTCAAAAAAAGGCATGGGTCGATGTAATAAAGCAATGTCTTCAGTGTAAGAAATGGGCCCATGAAGGTTGTACTGGTTGGGAACCAGAAGATCTTGACGAGTTCCAATGTTACCGTTGTTAAGGGGCAAAGTCGGGTATGAGATGCAGATATACCCGGTTTTGGACCAGGTATGGGGCAAAACCGTAAAAACTGGACTTTTATTTTTTTTTTATTTTTTATTACTTAGAATCATTAAAACAGTGATCTCGTTGACCAAATGTGTGACTAATAGAGTAAGCTAAACGAATGCTAAGAAGAGCTCTCGTTGTTACGACGACCCGTGTTTTACCAACATGATGGAGCTCCCGCGCATTTCACGTGGAACGTTCGACGGCATCTTGATGCGGAGTATGGCTCTCATTGGATTGGACGTGGAGGACCTATACCGTGGCCTCCCAGATCTGCCGATCTAACACCGTTGGACTTTTTTTTGTGGGGTCGAATAAAATCGCTAGTGTACGTAAACGAAGCAACCAGTATAAATGACCTCAAACATAAAATTGAACTCGCGTTTGTTAAAGTGAAAAGTGAAACTGAAGTGCTTAACAAATTAAAAATTAACTTAAGAAAACGTGCAATAATGTGTATCGAGCAAGGTGGTGGACATTTTGAAAATCTTTTAAAAAGAGGACGAAGAAGAAGTATTTAGTGTAAATAGCTCAGGTATGTACCTTCGTAATACGATTTTACTACTGTAAATACATAAATGATTGAAATCTTTTAATCACTGAATATGTTTTATACCTACGTAATAATAAAACCGGCCAAGTGCGAGTTGGACTCGCGCACGAAGGATTCCATACCATTATCGACAAAAAACCGCCAAAAATTCACGTTTGTTGTATGAATAACCCATTTAAATATTAATTTTATTCCGTTTTTAGTATTTCTTTTTATAGCGGCAACAGCGAAGTCTTAACAACAGGGACAATTTTATCCTCTTGGTACGGAACCCTAAAAATGTAAACACACTGACGAGTAGGTGGTAATATCGCGAAATCGGTTAAAAGACGCGTGACATGTCTGACTTTAGGTATTGCCGTACTGATAAATCGCAGTGGGATGAAAGGTTGCTCAATTTAAAAATACTTTCTTAGCTATCCGTAGTTGAACTGAATTATTCGAAGTTCAAAGCCTGTAGTAGTAAGTGTGCGGACGGCGAGCAATGGGTAGTTCGCCGTTCAGTCGTCTGGTAAGATTCCGGACCAAGCCCAGTCGTCGACGGCACGCACTGTTCCCGCGCGCCTCAAGGAGTTGTCCGAAAAACGTAGGGACCCTGTAATAGGGTCGAAGCCAGCTGGGGCCCGGGTTCTTTTTCTGAAAAGAAGGCCTGGACCCAGTGCGAAATGCAACGTTGGAACGGGGTGGGTCGTTTAGTCAGTAAGAGTCTGACACTGTCTCTCGCTCCGCCCAAGAGCGGGATTCGTCATTAGATGATTTTTCCCACCATAAAAAAAGCCTGTAAGTGTGATGGAAAGATGAAATCATTATTTTACTAGTTAGGCAACTAACAATATTTTTTTATTTTTTTTATTTAGCCTATACTGTCCCACAGCTGGGCAAAGGCTGGCAACAATAATTAATAGGGTAATATCACAACTAGGGTTGCCAACTTTTTTTGACGAAAAAAAAGTATAAAATGACTTGCATAGGAAAAAAAAGAGTATTTGAAAGAAAAAATAAGTATTTTCCAAATTTTGTTAAAAACGTATTTATTTTGTGTTAGCTTGTGCTAACAATTAAAAAAAATGCTTCATAACTTGTTATTGTCAAACATTTCAATTTAAACGTTCTATTTGTCTCTTCTCGCCACTTCAGATTCATTATTGAAAAAAACTCTCTCAGTGAAATATGAACGGGAAGCGGGAACCGAAACTAAGAAATATTTTTTTTTACATTTGGTAAGCTTAGCTCATTTTAGCTTTTTAGTCACTGTTGGAGTATCACTATCAGAAATCACCATTTTTAATTACTCAGATGCCCGCGAAACGAGACACAATAGTAAAACAATAACAGCGCGGTCTCATAGGACCGGTTGGGGATTGAAAAGTTAAGCATTAATTTTAACTTTAAAATCGATTCTGCAATAAAATTTAAAACCAAAATAACTTACAATTTCGTCGATAGTGACATTAACATCTGACATCTTACATTTCGATCAGTAATTATTATAAATAATTCCCATCATCTGTTGTAACTTATAATACCGTTATATAGTTAAGTACTTATCTATAAATCCCGTAATAAGTGTTCATCGTATTGTATGCATTGCAGTAAAGGTTGAGAATAAAGTATTTTTACATACTTTATTTGTATGTAAAAGTATAAAGTATAATTACCAAAAATAAAGTAGGATACTTTATTATAAAGTATGGTTGGCAACCCTAATCACAACTTACTAATATCAGCTAGGTACGTAATATTCGGCCATTAAACGTAAAGATACATACCTAAGCTTACATGCATTGCTTTCTATTCCTACCCACATGTTACGTAGGCACGCGCACGAGTGTGCGCTATGAGTGTGTGCGTAGGGATACAGTAGTATGCTCAAACATTATGCGTCCAGCTGGGACAACTGTTTTATAAAAAAAAACATAGCGTTCTTTAGGTAAATCGAATTACAGATGTTTCTTTAGTTCTATAATTTAATTTTCTAATTGGGGTGTCTGAGGTCTTGCGTTTATTCCGTTACGCGTTGTAGATGAGTCCATGGTGGGCTTCAGAGGCCGAGTAGTTTTACGACAGTATAATATTAAAAATAAACGACACCGTTACGGCATCAAACTATATGTTTTGGCCGATCCAAAAGGATTCATTTATAGAGTACATATGTACAAAGGTGCCCAAGATGTCGAAGTAGGCGGGAAAGGCCACGTCGACAAAGTAGTACTTAGACTTCTGAAAGATTATTTACAAAGTCTTTTATGTTATTAACGCCACATTTGTTATCATATTGCAAAATAGTGCAATATCTAGTACAATAGTGCAAATAGTAATCTATTGTAGTTAAAGAAGAACGGTCACGTCCCATACAAAAAAAACCCAGACCCGACAGAAAAGTGACATATCTCAGTTTTTTTGTTATTATTTATATAATCATATTATATAGTTTTTATATTCGAAATCAATGGCTAACACCAAAATATTGCCTTATAGTTTTGTTCAGGGTTTACACTAAAAAAATACAAAATGCCTACTTATCTACACAATTCGTAATGTATGTAACTAGATGACGATAAATAGTTATGGGATGTATCCAGGAGACCTGGAGATACAGCTGTATTATATAATTTTTGAACTCCTAGTACAACATTCAACTTAGGATTATTTTTTTTAAGGTGGTTTAAAATCGTCTAATGACATCTCTTGCCCTTGGGTGGAGCGAGAGGGCGTGTCAGACTCTTACTGACTAAAAAATTCCACCCGTTCCTTTTTGCCTAGAAATCGAGATCACTTTGACCACGCCGCACTGGGTATGGATTATGTTTTAAGGGACATAGAAATACAATAAAACTTTATTTCGACATATTGGTTTTATTTTTGGTAGAATCCCGTTGGCAGCTACCTAAATCACTGATCTACGATCAGATCATTCTTTTCGATTATTCCATTAATACCGGCTGCGTTAAAAATAAAAATACGAATACCTGTTATCGTAATGGTGATTAATGAATTTTTTAATTCTCTAATCACCGATATAAGCTCGAACTGGCGTCAACGAATTAGTGGAATAATCCGATCTGAATCATCGAATATGACGATTTTAATGAATCCTAAGTTGAGGGCGATTCCAGAAGGGCATGCTCTGACCCCAGTACCAGAGGCAAATAGGAACGGGGTGGAATTTTTTATTCAGTAAGAGTCTGACACGCCCTCTCGCTCCACCCAAGGGCGAGAGATGTCATTAGATGATTTTAAACCACCTTAAAAAAAAATCCTAAGTTGAATGTTGTACTAGGAGTTCAAAAATTATATAATACAGCTGTATCTCCAGGTCTCCTGGATACATCCCATAACTAACTATTTATCGTCATCTAGTTACATACATTACGAATTGTGTAGATAAGTAGTCATTTTGTATTTTTTTAGTGTAAACCCTGAACAAAAACATAAGGCAATATTTTGGTGTTAGCCATTGATTTCGAATATAAAAACTATATAATATGATTATATAAATAATAACAAAAAAACTGAGGTATGTTACTTTTCTGTCGGGTCTGGGTTTTTTTTGCCTGTTCTTCTTTGAGTCTAGACAAAAAAAGGGTGTCGGAATATTTTTGTTATCAATTAATTTTAGTAAATTTGACTCTGCGTCTATTATTTCTACTCTTTATTTCATTCTTAACAGCCTTAAGCACAAATAGCAATGAGATCTGTGATTCGGATGCTATCAATCTATGAGAAAGTCCACAATACAATAAAAAAGAAACATAACCATGGACCAAACAATATTTAACATTTTAAATTTAATTTCTTCATGAATATTATTGGTCAGCAATAACTAAAAATAAGTATAATGTATCAAATAGTAAAGAAATGGTAACATTCTTTTATTTTGTCATTCGTTCACTCGTTCAACTTTCCTTCGATTTGAATGTGACAGTGACACTTCCTTTATTTTAAAATTCGCTTACCGACAAGACAAGGTGGAGGACGAATTTTCTAGATTATCTCAAAATGTTTAAATCTTGTTCGCCGTGTATTTTGCTGTGAGCCTGATGCTCACCATGCAAGAGAAGCTCCCACCAATGAGTAAGTATTAACACCTTAATAAGTCATGCAATATTGTATTCATTAGGTACCTACTTATAATAGTATTATTTTAATTGTTAATTTCAGACCAATCTATGAAACGGTGACCGAGCCGCACCAGGTCCAGGACGCGGCGGGCACACTGCGTTTCGTGAGGGAGTCGGTGGACGAGGTATATATACCTACCGTTATTGATACTTAATTACATTTCTTGTGAAATAATACTATAGTATGTGACTCTCAGACTAATGTTAATAATATTCTTCGCATTTTTATGATCACTCGAAACACTAGGTTTTGGTATACATACAATTGTTTGTCTTTCGACAGATTCGCCACATGTTGCTCCCTATCGTCGACGCATCGGAGCACATGCGGCGATTGGAGCTGAACCTGCACCCGCTGTCGGTGTACAGGCCGGAAGACGGCGAGTACATGGAAATGGAATGAGTACACTTGCTCTGAACTACACATACATGATCTGCTAACTCCTCATAATACTATTATTTTGTTTAAATTGGTAACTTTCCTTTAGCCCTGGACATTGTACTCACATTATGTTTATTTTTTGCACACAAAAAAAATTACTAGTAATTTGCAGAACAGTCATTCAATAATGTTTTAAAGCACTTTTAAATTTGTTCTACTCTTTTAATTCCATTCATTCTCTTCTTTAGGGCAATACCAAGAGCATTATTAATGTTACATTTCAGTTTTCAATGTGCTTGTGTTCAGAAGTTTTCTTTAATTTTTATACTAACCCTTTATAAGTTAGAGGTGATATTTTCACCAAAATGATTTTTATTTTTTTTTCGCCGAAATTACGTTCCACCAGCGGTATTTTTCATTCAGGTAAGTTTTATGATTGTCAATAGACATTTTGACAATGACAGGTTTGACAGTTGACATAAATATTTTTTTCATTTTCGAGGAGCTCGTGGCTAGATAATAACAGCCGCACAGGTCGATCTTCAAGGTTAAGCAACGCTTGCCTAGGTTGGTCTGTGGATGGGTGACCATCTTAACATAACGAGTTTCCTCCGTGCCTCGGAAAGCACGTTAAGCCGTTGGTCCCGGCTGTCATTTGGAGATCTTTGGCAGTCGTTACGGATAGTCAGAAGCCAGTAAATCTGACTCCAGTCTTGCCATGAAGTACCGTGTTACCCCAGTTAATGGGTTGTGGAGGTCTGGTAGGCAGCCGCTCTTCGTAAAATACTGGTATTCTGCTAAATCCGGCTTGACTGGAAGCCGACCCCAATATAGTTGGGAAAAGGCTAGGCAGATGATGATAAATATTTTTTTCATGAAAGCACAGAGAAGTTGTAAAAGTGTACTTTTTGTTTTCGACTAGTTTGAAGCAGGGTTTATCTCGAAGATCTACAAATTTCGAAAGGTAAGTTCTTTTATTTATGGTTTACGTGAGCTTCTTCTAATAAAAAATGTAAATATTTTCAAGTTTGCTATACGCGGTTTTGGACAATCTTGATTTTTGTGGTGGGTTGTATATTCCCTTTGCCCGTCTGCCTGTAAATTTTACGGTGGTTTGAATATTCGCTCTGTCTGTGTGGCGCTCGTTTTTGTGTTGCTTGGTATGGCTTGAAACTCTTTTTTTGCTTTATTTTAGAAATGGATCGTCACTTGAAGGATTACGAAGTAGAGGAGGCCCTTCAAGACATGTTTGGCCTACCCGATGACCCTGATCAATCGGACGATAATTTAGAATCTGACGACGAATGCCCAAATTTTAGTGTAATCCGCCTTCAGCACATTCTAGAAGATATAGATGACCCTCGTCCCGCAAATTTATTAGTAGATAACATACCAATACCTAGTCCGTCGTCTGTTGATGAACAGATTGATCAGCCTTGTTCGCCTTTACTAGTTCAGGCAGTTGATAATAATCCCGATAATTTCACTCCAATTCTTGATTCAAATAGAAGAATAACACGTCCTCGGCGAGTTACACCTATTCCCAGTACTTCCGATTTACAAAGACCAGTACCATCAGTACCAGTCCTTCCTGTTATTGATGATTTTTCTGATTCAGATCAGTCAGATACTGAGGAGGTATTATGAAAAAAAAAAAACTTTTACTACAGGTAGCAGACCAAATCCTTGTAGCTTTGACGAACCCCGAACGCAACCAGTCCAAGGGTTCAATAGCAAAACCAGACCAATTGTTTATTTTGAAAAATATTTTACCGAGGAAGCATATGATCTGATAGTATGCCAAACAAATTTATACGCTCAGCAACAAAACTTTGGATGGTGGACACCCATTGATAAAAATGAACTGAAGGCATTTTTAGGCATACTTATTATCATGGGTGGTAACCCATGATAATAAGTATGCCTATATATATATATTCTTCCGAGCATTGATTTATATTGGTCATCAGACCCAGGTTTTCAAGTGGAAGAAGTAGCTGCAACAATGCCTCTTAGAAGGTTCAAAAATATTATGCGTTGTCTACATATTAATGACAACTTGTTGACCCCAGAGAAGTCTAGCCCAGATTACGACAAACTATACAAGATCCGACCCCTTGTAAATATTATCAATAACGCTTGCCAAATCAACGCTAAAAACTCTTCGTCCCAGAGTATCGACGAGACCATGGTCCTTTTCAAAGGCAGAAGTACCATCAAACAGTATATGCCTTTGAAGCCCATCAAACGAGATTATAAAATCTGGTGTCGTTGCGACAGTGCGAGTGGGTACCTATACAAGTTCAACATATACACCGGTAAGACCAATGATGGAGTTGAAGAAGGATTGAAGGTTGAAGAAGCAAAAATTATGAAAAAGTTGTCTGAAAAATTAATACAACTAGAGGTGAAGAATGTTCACTTAACATTTGATCATTTTTTCTGTGATTATAAGCTGTTGGATTACTTACATGAAGAAGGAATTTATGCGACGGGAACAGTACGCAGGCACCGGGCGGAAATGCCTCTAATAATAAAAAATAAAACAAAGCTGAAACTGCCGAAAGGACACTTCAAATGGAGAGTACAAAAAAATGTTGCATTTGTAGTTTGGCAAGACAGTAAAGAGGTACTTCTCATGAGTAACGCGTTCCACCCTAAAGTTGCTCAAACATATGTAACACGAACTGAGAAAGACGGTTCAAAAAAGAATGTACCTTGCCCACTTGTCGTAAAAGAATACAACAAGCGAATGGGTGGCGTTGATCATTTTGATCAGCTGAAAGGCACGTATTCAGTGGGCAGGCGGAGTAAGAGATGGTGGCTGCGACTTTTCTACTTCCTCATTGACACGAGCATAAGTAATGCTTTCTTGTTGTACAAAAGCAATAAAAAATGTACGCTTTCCCATCTTGAATTTAGAGTCGGCTTAGCACGAGGATTGGTAGGTGGTTTTACCAGCAGGAAGAGACGCTCGACCGGCGGTATGCCATCTTATGTTAGCAGGCGGAAGCTCGCGAATGAAAACCGTCAAAAAACTATCAGTGCTGTCCCCGAAGAAGTACGGTATACCAACGTGGGCGATCACATGCCGTGCCAGTTGCAGTCATACAAGAGATGTAAAATGTGTAGCACTAAAACGAACGATAAACGATCGATATAGATATGATCGATAGAATTATGTGTGCAAAATGCCAAGTCGCACTATGCATAGCACCTTCATTCGATTTACAACAAGTCATTTATTTGCCGCAAAGTAAAGAAAGTAGTATTTTTTAGAGACGTTTAGCAAACTATAAATTCACGATTTATGATATAGCCTCGAGAGATTGTGTGTGCAATGTATGGAATGAGACGATCAGTAAAAGAGGTGCATCTGAAATATCTACTTGTCTCTATGATTTCTTATCAAACTGTGATAGAAAGGGGATAAAAGAAATATTGGGCATTTCTCTGTAAACTCGTATTTGGCTGTCCCGACCGACTCTTTCAATAAGTACTTTAATTATTTACTAATAAATCATTCCTAAAGAAACTCTAATCCCGAAACTTTAAGGGCTGATTGTTTTAAGCACCATAACTATTTATATTTTTTTTCTACACATGTTAGAAGCTCTAAAAACACAGTCCCCTGGCTGTCCCCACCATTGATTTGTTGACTAGATATGGGATTTACGAGAAAGGTATTATAGCTACATACATTTGTCAGTAATTATCATAAAGCAAACATATTAAAATATATTATTTTCATAAAACTAGATCTCATTACGCATTTTATTATTTAGTAAACACCTGCAAACTTTGTCCCCAAAATTTTTATACAGTCCCCTGCCAAAGATTTAAATCCATAGAAAAAAAAAACTGTAAGATTAAAAAACATTGTTCTAAGTGAAACGAAACGCAATTGATGTGAAGTTAGCTACGATGCCGAAAGCGGTGACGAGACGCCATCTTGTTTAGTTTCAGAGTGACATTTGTGTGGTGAACACGTGTTTGTTCCGGTATCCCGCACAGTCCTCCGGTAAGTGATAATATCATGTTAATTACTTTAATTATTTAAATCATATAGATTATTTTTTTATATTTATGTCTAAATTGATCGGTAGGTTCTTAAACAAACTAATCTGCATCAGTTTTTAAGATATTGTGATATTTATTCGAAATACACAGTCCCCTGGCAACAGTCCTCTGTCAGAAAATGTGGCAGGGGACTGTTTTGTATAACAGGGGACTGTGTTTTTGACGTATTGGTATTGTGTTTATGTATTGTTTGTGTAAATTTATACGATAATCTGGTTTATCAATAGGTATCATCAATGTATCATTATATTTCTTTATAAAGTTGTATTATTTTACACAGGCCGAGCGAAAACACAATAATATGGCTCCGAGAAAGAAAAAGTTATCCCGAGAGGAATTACTACAGAAGAAGAGAGAAGCAGAACGACTACGTTATGAAAAAAGAAAAAATGACCCACAAAAGAGAGAAGAAATGAGAGAAAAGGAAAAATTAAAGTACCAAAAGAAGAAAGAAAAAGGTTCACGAAAGTTGGTAAAGGATATGACACCTCGTGAGCACAGAGCTGCCCTAAAGAAGTGGAAAGAACATTGTACCGTGTACCGAACCAAAAGATTAAGACTGAAAAGTGTCACTAATACTTTTATACGAGACAATACGCCAATATCAGATCTAGAAGCATCTCCTCCGCCTACAAGACCCACCACTCCAATTCCAGAGCAGTTTTCTTCAGCTCCAAGCCCAGCAGCTTCCAGTGCTAGTCAACAACAAAGAAAGAAAGAAGCCACGACTCGACGAAAGAAGTTTAACAGGAAAAGAAATGAAAAAATTGCACGTTTAGAGAAAAAGCTTGAGAAGTACAAGAAAAGGTTAGCTAGATTTAAAAGTAAAATGCAGAAGAACGTTGAAGATACACCTAAAACAAAGATATTAAAAATGTTAGAAGAGCCTGATCAAAGAAAAGAAGTAGTAAAGAAAGCGTTGTTTGGCGACGTCATTAGTAATCAGTTGAAAGAAAATTATTCTACATTGAAACATACGAAGGAGAGACAAATTTTCAAAAAAGTTGTTACTGGTAGTCTTGTTCGAAAGTATAGGCAATGGATACCTAAAGAAATTAAATCGTTGTCTAGACCCGGAAAAAAATCCAACCTCAATGGCTTAGATGTACCTGTATTGAAACGATGTAAAATACCTGAAAGTTATAAAAGAGCTGTTCACAATTTCTTTGAAGATGATAGTAATAGCCGTATGGGAGCCGGTAAAAAAGAATTTATTACTAGGAAGACTGTAAAGAAACAGAAGAGGTATCTTCTTGACACAGTTATGAATCTTTACAAAAAGTTTATTACAGGCAACTTTAAAATTAGTTACCAAACTTTTTGTCGACTCCGTCCATTTTGGGTTGTTAAACCAAATAAATGCTCAAAACCGCGATACATGTCTTTGCATAGTTCACAGCAACATAGACATGAAGCTCAGCACACTTCATACTGCAAATATATTGGGTTACAACAACCACCAGAAGTTACTGGAAGAGCTATGTTGCGACCGGTATAATGTGAATTGTTTGGCGAGATCCTGTCATACTTGCCTTAATAAGAACCCGAAATATAAAGAATTTGATAACAGAAATGTCATAAAATATAAAATGTGGATTTCGGAAAGGCAACAAATACAAGATTTTAAGACTAAAAAGCCCCGACTCGTGACTAAATGTTTGAAAAAAACATTTGAAGTACATCCAAGACAGCTCATAACGCAATTACAGAAAGATTTAGACAAGTTTTTTGAACACCAGCGAAATATTGTTCACCAATATAAAGCCATAAAGGATTTGAAATCAAACCTACACTGCGACGAAGTCCTGATACACGTCGATTTCAGTGAAAATTATTGCACTAAGTACTCTGAAGAAATTCAGGCCTTTCATTTCGGTGGATCTCGTGCACAGCTGAGCCTGCATACCGTTGTAGTTTATCTACAAAATTCAATCCTTTCTTTTTGCACAGTCTCCGAGAACATAACCCATTCACCTGCTGCCATTTTGACACATCTACGACCAGTTTTCAGGGCTCTTCCATGTAACATTAAACGAGTGCACTTTTTGAGCGATGGCCCTGTAACGCAGTATCGCAATAAAACTATGTTTTTTATAATGGCAACTAAACTCTCTGAAGAAATTCCTGATATTGAAAACTTTACATGGAACTACACTGAAAGTGGCCATGGAAAAGGTGCACCGGATGGAATCGGAGCAACATGTAAAAGGACAGCAGATTTTGTAGTTAGTTCTGGAGGTGACATCAACAATATTGATCAGTTTGTTACAGTTATCCAGGAGCGATGTCTTGGCATCACATGTATCGCGATTGACGGTAAAGACATTCAGGCAATGGTCGATACAGTTGAAGAGGAAGCAGCCGATCAGAAAGGGTTTAAAGGTACTCTAAATGTACATCAGGTCGCAGGTGTTTATTCCAGCTCCATCCCTGGCCTTCCCACTAAATGTAAAACACTTACAATGAAAACTCTCAGCTGCTTTTGCAACCGCGGATCTTGTGAACATTATAAGATAGGCAGTATCAACTTTGCTTTAAAGCCTAAATTGACAGTAGAAGAAGTATTTACAGAGTCCGAAGCCGAAGATCTTGAGCCTGCTAAGTCTGAATTGACACCTACACAAACGAAATCCCTTCAAAGATTGGATGATGCTATACCAGGAACGAGTGGCATTCAGAATTCATTTTACAATACAGGAGATTATGTTCTTGTGAAATATACAGCAAAAAATGTGGAATATCGTTATGCTGCTGTAATTAATGGGATTGACGATGAAGAAAATGACTTACGTGTTACTTTCCTCAAGATTTGTGACCAAAAAGCGCAGCTCTTTAGAATAGATGATAATGACATTTCAGACGTGTCATTTGAACAAGTTGTCCTAAAGTTGGATAATCCTGACTTGATTTTAAAAGGAAAAAGAATATTTTATAAATTTCCTACTGAAGTAAAAGTTTTTGAGCGCTAACTTTTTAACGTGTTAAATTAACTGTGATTTATTTGTGCCTTATTTGAATTAATATTTTTAAGGTTTTTGGAGATTTCAGTTTAATTTAATTTGAGAGAAAAGACTTTCTTTATAACCTATGTTAATGATGTAAAGATAGTAGGTGTTTCAATTTAACTGCATAAATTTAATTAATGACTGATATTATAATACTAACTTACTGTTGATCTCAAAAAGTTCAAAATATTTCTAGCACATAAGTTTAATTTTTGATACGAATACTTACATTTTTATATTACAAATTAATATAATAAGTATTTAAATGCATAGCATTGAGCAATCCATATTATAATAAATAATATAATATTGATCTCTTAGCAAGTACAAAATGTTTCTAGCACTTAAGGTTGATTTGTGATATGAATGTTTAAAAAACGTTATGTTTTCTGTTATTTTTCATAAAGAAACTTAGTTGATTATCGTTGCGAAAACATGTCATTTAAATAATAAATGATTGATTAATGTAAAATGACTTTTCTTTCAAACACATCAGTCCCCTGTCTCACTTAACAGTACCCTGTTACGTTCAAAACAGTCCCCTGACGCCCGAAACAGTCCCCTGTCATGGTTTTTTAGAAAATCGCTAATAACTCGAAAAATACGTATAAGTTCAGTGGGCCACCTTATTTTATTAAAACAACAGTTAAGTTTCTTCGAAATAGGAGACTTTTTATTGGCAAATATTTAAAAAAATCGCCAGGACAACATTTATATGGAGCCTGTACGAGCTTACAGAGAAATGCCCCAGATTTAGCGACGGCTTTGTCGGCCAGAATAAAAACTCCACGATGGCTGCAATGCTTTTACATCTAATAAATAACTGTGGATCTATAGAAGAAATCAGTTTACGTTATTTTTGTTCCTTTCATGGCCAAAGCGAAGGCGATTCTGTTCATAGCGCGATAGCATTTGCAATGGAACAAGCAGGACAAGTTTTTGTATCCATCATACGATTGGCAAGCAAAAAGCCATATGAGGTTAAATTCCTTGAATATGATGATTTTAAACATTTCAAAGAACTCGCATCAAAATTAAAGTTACTAATGCTAAAAACCGGCCAAGAGCGTGTCGGACCACGCTCAGTGTAGGGTTCCGTAGTTTCCCGTCCGTCACAATAAGTGTCCTCAACTATTCAAAAACTGTTCGTCCCATCAAGTTCAAAATAATTTTCCTAGAAAGTCTTTATAAAGCTCTACTTTCCAGATTTTTTTCATATTTTCTAAATTTATGGTTCAAAAGTGGGAGGGGCGGGGGACACATTGTTTTTTACTTTTGGAGCGATTATTTAATTATTGATATTATCAAAAAATGATTTCAGTAAACCCCTATTCATTTTGAATACCTATCCAACAATATATCACACGTTAGGGATGAAATAAAAAAAAATTACATTCCACTTTACATGCTAGGTACCCCAATAAAACATTTTTTCCAAGTTTTTATTTTACTACTTTGTCGGCGTGATTGATATACATCAGCTTTCTAGTGCTAACGGTCACAAAGATTAAGCGAAGACGGACGGACGGATAGACATGGCGAAACTATAAGGGTTCCATTTTTTCCATATGGCTACGGAACCCTAAAAATGGAAATTAGTACTTTACACGAGGCAACTACCTATTTAACCTCCACAATCCTGTAACTGTCTTCTGAGTACCCGTTACACCTGCAGGCCAAAAATAGCTATATTGGCTTGCCGGAATAAGAGAGAGAAAGGTGAGGGATGTTTGTCAGGTAAAACGTGTAAAGAATTAAACTGGAATGGTTCTATCGGATGATGAAACCACGTCACCTTCATGGATGAAATTACAACATTACATTACAAACACATGTAGCGCGTAGGCACAATAGTCATAGTTAATCTTAGACACATTAAGTTAAGTTACAGTTTAAGTTAAATCCATTGGAGTCAGTCAGTCGTTCCTCTAGTCACACTGTTTAGTTGGATGGTCAAATCTTCCTGGAAGGTCCTATCCATCTCGGACTGTTCATCTTAGATCACGACTGTACATCTTAGGCATCATACTCATTGTCCGAGCAATGGCTCAATCAAACATTTATTCTGATGAGGAGTATGATGATAGAGAGGTGATGGAAATGCCAAACCTTGATGATATCTCTCCCATTCTTACTGGCCAAAACCCAGACCCAAGCCTATCAGGACAATCAGCTCAGGCAGTACTTAATAATCTTAGAACACTTGAGGCTACAAAACCCAGCTTTATGGATGAAGGGGAGGAAGAAGACATTTATTATACTCAGGGATATGATCCTGAAGAGGACCCCCGGATGTCAACCTGCAACCCCCTAAACTGTCATGACATGACCCATTTCTACGCCCTTGCTGAAGAGATTGGGAGAGAGGATGATCCAATGGCTGACTCATTACTACAAGGATTCAAGAAGGTCAGTGAGACTAACACTTTGGATAAGGACCTTCTTCTGACCGAGTTCAGGATGCTATCCCGCATGGCATCTCTGGACTGGGTCCTCATCAAGAAGAGGGTAGGGGAGGCCTGTATGCAGGGATACAACTCTTTATTTCATACTATGGCAGGCATGAATACAGTCTACCAATTGCAGCATGCAAAGGCACTATCATCAACAGTAAATACTCTAGGGACATTGGTAGATCAATTTAAATTGCACACTCATACCCTAAAGAAACAGTCTGAGATGGATAGGACCTTCCAGGAAGATTTGACCATCCAACTAAACAGTGTGACTAGAGGAACGACTGACTGACTCCAATGGATTTAACTTAAACTGTAACTTAACTTAATGTGTCTAAGATTAACTATGACTATTGTGCCTACGCGCTACACACATTACATGACATTACCGTACAATACAAGGAATTATTCCCATTTGTCCCCTCTAGCCCTGTCCTCCGGGGTGACAGCTGGGAATTTTCTTCCCAGTTGTCACCAGGGTGACAATTTGTGCCATTTGTCCCCTTTGAAAACTGACTAGAGGGGACAAATGGGAAGTTTTTTTCCCAGTTGTCACCGGGGGGTGACATTTGCTACAATTCCTTCCTTCGATTTCAAATAAGCATGCGACTAAAAAGCACGTGTAACTTTACCCTGAGTGATTATCTGTGATTATACGATTGGTATTAATAAAAGTTTATAATCTGTGATTGTAGCTATTAAAGGAAACGTAATGTTGATTTTTTCTCATTTGATTCTATATTTTTTTAATATTTTTATTTACTTAATTAATAGTTAATATTTTTCTAATGTAATTTTCCATAATGATTGTATGTAGCATAAGAAATAAAAAAGGTGAAATCAATGGCAATTACATTTTTTTTTGTGGGAAGGAAGTGATCGTAGCAAATGTCACCCCTCCCCCCGGTGACAATTGGGAAAAAAACTTCCCATTTGTCCCCTCTAGTCAATTTTCAAAGGGGACAAATGGCACAAATTGTCACCCCGGTGACAACTGGGAAGAAAATTCCCAGCTGTCACCCCGGAGGACAGGGCTAGAGGGGACAAATGGGAATAAGTCAATACAAGTAGGTAATAAGGATTTTCCTTAACTTATCAAAATAATGGTCACTATCAAATAACGCGCAATATAAATAAATAATTCAAAGCTTTTTCATTACAATAGTGTAATTAGCACAAAAACTACACTTATAATTAACACAATAATATTAACGAAAAACAGCAATGAAAATGTCAGAAATGTGGAGTGAATTCATATTTTTAGTATTAATAATATTTAAAGCTGAAGCAAGTCTTCCTGGAGAATGTAAGAACTATGACATAACTGTTACATATCGCTCACCTAGTAGTATAATGACACATTTACTTTTTTCTTATTTTACAGAATAGTATATTTCATTACAAGTGCGGAAAGCCTGTCATTGCAAAGAGTTTCGACAAATGTTAACCCGAGCCGAGGCGCAGCCGAAGGTGAGGGTTGACAGTCGGAACAAGTTGCAATGACGGTTCCGCACGTGTACTGAACGACTATTTTTAATACAGTTGCGAAAAAATTAGACAGTTTAATAAAATAATAAAAACACAATAAACACAACTGACTAATCAAAATGGCGCCAACCGTAAAAAAATATAACCAGTTTTTTTTTGTTTTCTTCACCCATTCTTGGTAGACAAAGGGAACTATAGCGCCCTGCACACGTACAGTTCGGATCGCGCATCTTGGACTGCGTTCCAAACCGCAG
The DNA here is from genome assembly GCA_030763345.1 of Mythimna separata. NCBI lineage: Eukaryota > Metazoa > Arthropoda > Insecta > Lepidoptera > Noctuidae > Mythimna > Mythimna separata. The sequence goes on along the minus strand of CM061174.1, from coordinate 10,211,836 downwards.
TTAGATCTGTACAGTTTGGACCGCGGATCAAACTGTTTTGCTGATTACGATTAAAAATGCATTCACGGTTTGGAATGCGGACGAAACTGACATAATCTAGTAAACGTTCCGAACTGTGCGTGTAAATTGATTTTCAAGAGTTTGGACTGCAGTTTGGACTGGCGCGTGGAACGTTATAACTTTGAAAAGTTTTTTACACAGTAGTAAGAAAAATGGACGGTCGTTGGGTCATAGCGTTAGCTGGATTTGTAGTTAGCTTAAACAGCCGAAAAAAACGACGAGTGTGGGTAAAGGAACACAGAAAAAGATATGGACTTTACCGATGGTAATGGAATTACGACAGTATCATCCGGTTGATTTTAAAAATTGCCTAAGAATGGATAGTGATGATTTTGATACGGATGTTCACGGAACAAACAAATTAACTCTGTAATAGCTTCGACGCTCCAAACCGCCATTCCTGCAATTTACATTTACACGTGATGCGCGCATAAAACTGTGAGATCTGCGCTCGCGTCGACATGCCAGATCGAGCTGTTAGACCCGCACATCTACACGTACAGTTCGGAGCGAGGGATGGCACGGCGCGTGCTGTTTCCCGCGGTCCGAACTATACGTGTGCAGGGCGCTTATGCCCCATACAGCCAAATCTTCAGTACATTTTTTTATTGATATGAAATGAAATTTAATGATATGAAATGAAACCTAGCCTAACTTATTGAATCAAATCATTAAATGTGATATTGAAACAAATTAGTAGCTTCTTTTTAGAAATATTTGGAACTAAAAACTTTTTTAGTAAAAACTTCGTGGTTGATTTTTTCTTTTTAATAGACATTATTTTGACAGTTGGGAAAAAAAAAGCACGAGTTCGGGAATGGTAAAGAAAAAGCACGAGTGTGTAATAGCCCACTTCCCGAACGCTAAACGTCCCTGCAATACGCCACTTTTTGAGCAACTGTATTAAAAATTAGATTTTACAAATGTTTGAAACATAGTTACGAGTTTATTTTACATTTTATCATGGATGGATGGTTTTAGCAACTAGTATAGGCCTTAATAGATCCATAGGGAAAATCCACTTCAGGTTTCCAGGAGTTACTTCATAACAGTCAAAGAACGGATTCTAAGTGTATAAACTAAAGTTTAATTGCTTTTTTTGTAAATGTGTCATTATACTGCTATGTGAGCGATATACAGGAAAAGTTTTTAATCACTGCGTAAATTTTTTTTGGTGGCTCAGTGTAAATAATAGAACACAAGTCGACTTCAAGGTTAAGCAACGCTTGCCAAGGTTGGTCTGTGGATGGGTGACCATCTTAACATACTTCTGTGTTCCAAATTATATGTCTATTCTGAGAAGCACTTTATGTTCTTGACAGCCAACCTTGCAAGCAATGTTCTGAGTACGTGATAAAGTAGATTTTTAGTTTTAATTTCTGGTTCCAGCCATAAAAATAAAATTAAAAAAACCGGCCAAGAGCGTGTCGGGCCACGCCCAGTGTAGGGTTCCGTAGTTTCCCGTCCGTCAAAATAAGTGTCCCGTACTTTTCAAAAACTGTTCGCCCCATCTAGTACAACAGTGCTAATAGTAATCTATTGTAGTTAAATTTGAGTCTAGACATAGGGGTGTCGGAATATTTGTGTTATCAATTAATTTTAGTAAATTTGACTCTGCAACCCTTATTACGAGATACTTAATCGTGCACCAAAATAACATTTTTACTAACAAAAAGATAACCATACTGTTATCAATAGTAAATTACCATTAAGTCATTATCTTAATTTAAACCTTATATTAAAAATATTGGGTTGTCTATTGTGCTATCTGTGGTCGCGAACGGTACGACAGCCAATCAGAGCGCGGGATTTTGAATATTGACAGAAATAGGAAAAGCGCGGGCTTTTTAATTACTCAGATACCCGCGAAACGAGACACAATAGTAAAACAATAACAGCGCGGTCTCATAGGACCGGTTGGGGATTCAAACGCTAAGAGCGTCGTACCATTCTGGCGGGCTTGCAGTAGTACATCGATTGGTAATTGAAAATTAGACAATTATTTTGTCAAGAATATTTGTTTTCTGTGTTAAAGAAATACAATAAGTAAGTACATGCACAAGTGTATATTATTTCTACTCTATATTTCATTCTTAACAGCCATAAGCACAATTAGCAATGAGATCCGTGATTCGGATGCTATCAATCTGCATATCAATGCAGATTGATGCATAGCAATGCATGCATATCAATAATATGAGAAAGTCCACAATACAATAAAAAAGAAACATATCCAAGCGTCACCATGGACCAAACAATACAATATTTAACATTTGAAATTTAATTTCTTCATGAATATTATTGGTCAGCAATTACTAAAAATAAGTATAATGAATCAAATAGTAATGAAATGGTAACATTATTTTATTTTGTCATTCGTTCACTCGTGCAACCTTCCTTCGATTTGAATGTGACAGTGACACTTCCTACATTTTAAAATCTTCTTACCGGCAAGTTGGGACGAATTTTCTATCTCTCAATCAAAATGTTTAAATCTTGGGGCCCTGCCATTCGCCGTGTCTTTTACTGTGAGCCTGGTGCTCACAATCACAATGAAACAGAAGCTCCCACCAATGAGCAAGTATTAACATCTTAATGAGTAGTAGTTCATTTCGAGCAATATTGTATTCATTAGGTACTTATAATAGTATTATTTTAATTGTTTTGTTAATTTCAGACCAATGTATGAAACGGTGACCGAGCGCACCAGGTCCAGGACGCGGCGGGCACACTGCGTTTTGTGAGGGAGTCGGTGGACGAGGTATAAATAAATACCTACCATTATTGATACTTAATTACATCTCTTGTTAACTACTCGTAAGTGGAAAAATATAACGATTATAGAATTATGGACCTTTTTTGGGCTTTTTTTATGGGCACCACAAGGCTAAGTAAAGTAGCCGATTATTGGAAAAAGAATTATATGGTGAAGTTGAATTTAAATAAATACATGTCCAGGTATAGATTTCTAATATATTAAGATGTCTATTCTTCAACACGACACACGATAATGCGAATAGATATTCAAAAATTATTTCAATGACACAATTAAAAATTTAGTGTATCCGGAAAAAAGAATGAAGTATAGATGAGTCCATGGTGGCCTTCAGAGGCCGTGTAGTTTTACGACAATATATTAAAAATAAACGACACCGTTACGGCATCAAACTATATGTTTTGGCCGATCCAAAAGGATTCATTCATAGAGTACTTATTTACAATGTCGAAGTAGGTGGGAAAGGCCACGTCGACAAAGTAGTTCTTAGACTTCTGAAAGATTAATTATTTAAAAAGTCTTTTATGTTACTAACGCCGCATTTGTTTTCATATTGCAAAATAGTGCAATATCTAGTAAAATAGTGCAAATAGTAATCTATTGTAGTTAAATTTGAGCCTAGACAAAAGGGTGTCGGAATATTTTTGTTATCAATTCATCATCTGCCTAGCCTTTTCCCAACTATATTGGGGTCGGCTTCCAGTCAAGCCGGATTTAGCTGAATACCAGTATTTTACGAGGAGCGGCTGCCTACCAGACCTCCACAACCCATTACCTGGGGTAACACGGTACTTCATGGCAAGACTGGAGTCAGATTTACTGGCTTCTGACTATCCGTAACGACTGCCAAAGATCTCCAAATGACAGCCGGGACCAACGGCTTAACGTGCTTTCCGAGGCACGGAGGAAACTCGTTATGTTAAGATGGTCACCCATCCACAGACCAACCTAGGCAAGCGTTGCTTAACCTTGAAGATCGACCTGTGCGGCTGTTATTATCTAGCCACGAGCTCCTTACGATTTTTGTTATCAATTAATTTTAGTAAATTTGACTCTGCGACCCTTATTACGAGATACTTAATCGTGCACCAAAAAAACATTTTTACTAACAAAAAGATAACCATACAATAAAAAAGAAACATAACCAAGCATCACCATGGACCAAACAATACAATATTTAACATTTTAAATTTAATTTCTTCATGAATATTATTGGTCAACAATTGCTAAAAATAAGTATAATGCCCGGTTTACATTATTCCAGTCCAGCGATCCAGTCCAGTACTGGATTGCTTACTGGAAAAATGTAAACCGGCACTGGAATGAACTGAATCCAGTAAGCATTCCAGTCTAGTAACTGGATTTGCGGTCTACTTTTAAATCCAGTGCGACCAATCCAGTGCAACTGGAATAATGTAGACGGCCAATCCAGTGCTATTCCAGTGCTGACGAGGTACACATGTGTTGGTTGTTTTTGCGGACTTTTTTTGCAAAGAAAAAGGATTTAACAATGGTGAAGAAGTTATCTGAAGACGAAACTGTAAAGTTTGTCACTATATACAGAGAAAATCTGTGTTTATGGGATATAACATCAGAACATTATAAAAACAAAGCTATGCGCCAAACTGCTTTGCAAAATCTGTGCATTGGTATGGAAATTGAAGGATTCACACCGGAAGATGTGAAAAACAAAATAAAAAGTATTCGTTCGACATACTACCTTGAACTAGACAAGATTAAGAAATCATCCACATCTGGTGCTAGTGGCAATGTTTACCAACCCAAAGTGAAATGGTTCGCCGAATTCAATTCATTTATAAAAAATGTGATGGTGAAGCGTAAAACACAGGTATTTATTTTAAGATTTTTATTTATTTTTATTTTAGTAGCATATTATTTGTGAAAACACACAAATTTATCGATGTATCATATGATTTTGCCATGGTACTTTTCCTTCGTTACCAAAATAATTAGTAAATTGAGTTCTTTTTTCCTGGCATGTGTTGCTGAGTTGTTAGTGCCCTGCTGTATGATACTATCTAAAGAGGTTATTTCGGATCGCCACGTTCCATTAATCAAATGATGGTCGTTGTGATCTTCATGGTCTACACAAGAAGTAGTCATATAATTGCTTGACTTTTTTCTCAACCAATTGTGTAGAGAGCAAGCTGCATACACAATGTGATCCACAGTATGTAACTTAGTTGAAATAGCTTTTTCGAAAATTCTGAATCGACTTACTAATATTCCAAAAGCGTTTTCTACAATGCGTCTAGCACGGGACAGCCTGTAATTATATATTTTTTGTTCAAAAGTTAAATTAGCCCCAGGATATGGTTTCATTAAGTATGTTTTTAGTGGAAATGCTGCATCAGCCACAATCACTCCATCTTCTGGAGTAAAACTGCCATTTTCTAATTCAGTAAAAATGGAACAGTTTTTGAAAATACCACCATCCGAAGCGCTTCCATTTGCGCCCACATTAATATACGTAAAACAGTAATCATGGTCAACAAGAGCCATCAATACTATGCTGTTTTCTTTTTTATAATTAAAGTTCGTACTTCCATATTCATAGGAGCCAGTAATTTTTATATGTTTTCCGTCTAACGCTCCGTAGCACAAAGGAAAGTTCCACTTATTCCGAAAGCGTTCCTCGATTTGTTTCCATTGCTCTGCAGTGGGTATCTGCAAAAATAAAGTAAAAATATTTTATTTTCAGGAAAATACTGATGATGCTCAAAATAAAGAAAATACTGACAATACTCAACCTAGTGCCCAATGTGGGAACCCTATCCATACAAACCCAGAACCAAGTCTATCAGAACCGCGAAAGAAAAGAAGTAAAATTTCACAGCTGTCTACAATAGTCAGTAGCATGAAAGATATGCAATACGATTTATCCAAATCAGAAACAGTGGAAGATGAATTCGACATTTTCGGGAAACACATTGCGAAGCAATTAAGAACCCTTTCTACAGAACAGGCTATCCTAGGCCAAGAAGAAATACAGAGTGTGATAACAAAATGTCGACTACACGATTTGAGATACGGAAATATGACAGTGAATTCTGCAAACACACATGCCAGTGACAATTCGTCAAGACCAAATAACAATTATGCGTCAAGACCAAGCACGAGTAGTAGTACCTATGTGCCATTGAATAGTCCAGCGTCTGTAGATACACAAACCACCGAGGACTCGTTAAATATAGTAAGCGATGACCCAGAATATATTAATATAATTATGAATGCTTTCAATAATGCTTAATTGTATTAGATATGATACTTACTTAATAAAAAAAATATTACCTTGATGTGGTCTTTTAATGCCCTTTTAATTTCTTGACAGACTTCTGGTATAATTTTTGAAATAGTTGGTTTTGGCAATCGAAACATACGACTGAGGCTTCTGTAACTATCTCCAGTACTTAAAAAAGAAAGAGTGACTTCTAATTTTAATTTTGCGGGTATAGCATCTCTGAACAACGTATTCTTACGCTGGATATTAATCGAAACTAATGATAACAGTTCTTCAAAGTTTTCTGCTGTCATTCTCAGTGCCAGTCTATATTCATTGGGATCTTCCACCTTCAGTTGTTGCAAAAGTAATACTGACCCTCCTTTTTGATCTCTTTCGCTGATCCAATTTCTCACCCAAATCCGTTCCTTTTTTTTTAGTTCCTTATCAACCTCATTAATAACTTCTTGTAGCAAGAGTGATTGGGCACGTTTGAAACATTTTCGGAACTGATCTCTTCTTGAAATCATTGTCACTATAGTGTTCACACTTCAACGGCTTCTAAATAACTGGAATAGTGTAGACGTACAGATCCAGTCCAGCACTGTACTGGAAATCTCGCTAGATCACTGGACTGGAATAATGTAAATCGGGCATAATATATCAAATAGTAAAGAAATTGTAAAATTATTTTATTTTGTCATTCGTTCACTCGTTCAACTTTCCTTCGATTTGTATGTGACAGTGACACACCGGCCTCATCTAGATTAATAATTATGACAAAAAAAATTGACGTGTAAAAGTGTTTCGTGACACCTATTTGCAAAATAAATATCATTTATCTTCCTTCATTTTAAAATTCGCTTACCGGCAAGACAAGGTGGAGGACGAATTTTCTCGATTATCTCAAAATGTTTAAATCTTGGGGCCCTGCCATTCGCCGTGTATTTTGCTGTGAGCCTGGTGCTCACCATGCAAGAGAAGCTCCCACCAATGAGTAAATATTAACATCTTAATGAGTAGTAGTTCATGTCAAGCAATGTTGTATTCATTTGGTACTTATAATAGTATTATTTTAATTGTTTTATTAATTTCAGACCAATCTATGAAACGGTGACCGAGCGCACCAGGTCCAGGACGCGGCGGGCACACTGCGTTTTGTGAGGGAGTCGGTGGACGAGGTATAAATAAATACCTACCATTATTGATTAATTACATCTCTTGTTAACTACTCGTACCTAAGTGGAAAAATATAACGATTATAGAATTATGGACCTTTTTAGGCTTTTTCTTTTTTTATGGGCACCACAAGGCTAAGTAAAGTAGCCGATTATTGGAAATAGAATTATATGGTGAAGTTGAATTTAAATAAATACATGTCCAGGTATAGATTTCTAATACGGGGTGTCAGGGAAACGCTTCCGATAACGAAGATAGGTGATAAGGCTAGTGATTCTCGATACGATACCATCAAAAAATCAGTTTTTTTTTTTATAATTTTACCTATTTTTTTTTATCATTTTTCATACACTATGCTGTGGGAACAGTTAAATGAAACCATTATTTATTATTTTTTGTTATTTTAAATAATGCCTCAGGCATACGTGTACAGTGCTCGTGAATACGGCAACATGTTGATGTGTTTAGGAGAAGCCCTTGGGAATGCATCTCTAGCGTTGAGAATTTACCGGAACAGATTTCCGAATGTCCGGCATCCGTCTGATTCTCGCATGATAACGGCAGCTTTTCAGCGAGTCTTAGAAAATCGACCGATTGCTCCGATGGCGGCAGGTGGTGGGCAACAAGTGAATGTTCAGACTGAGGAGCGTATTTTAAATGTGATTCGCCAAAATCCACGCCTAGGCAAACGAAGTGCGGCGAAATTATTGCGGCGACGGGGTTTACCGACAGTTTCTCACTGGACAGTTCATAAAGTCTTGCGCCGGAACAGAATGCGGCCCTACAAAATACACAAAGTACAAGCTTTGCTGCCCAATGATCGCGTTCGTCGTCGTGCGTACTGTCGTTGGCTGCTAGATCAACAACAGCGTGCGCCTGGCTTCATTGAGCATCTGGCTTCATTATCTGGACGGACGAGTCCACATTCACGAGAAACGGGATGTGGAACAGGAGGAATGCCCATGTATGGTCAGACGTTAACCCGTCGGCTGGATCGGAAGGCTGGGGCCGCACGCCTGGCCGGCTCGTTCACCCGACTTAACGCCATTGGACTTCTTTTTGTGGGGGTATGTGAAAGAAAGAGTGTTTGATCGGGAATGTGACAGTGCTGATGAAATGCGGGGCAGAATAGTGAGCGTTTTTAATAAGCTACGTGAAGAATGTGTTGAGGATCCAACACTAATGCCTCGTGTTCACGAGTCGACACAGCGACGGGCCCGCCTTTGTATTGAAATGGATGGAGCCCAGTTCGAGCCAAACCTCATAAGGTCGCAAAGGATTTAGACAGGTACGTAAAACGCCTCTGTCAGCTTTTTACAATGGACTACAATTGCGATTAAAATTCATAATTTTATGAAGGGTTGTAGGGGGCGGCGGCCTAGGCATTTTGAAAGTGATGTTTGTAAATTCCGTATTAAATCCCGCGACTCGGGCGGAGCGCTCGGCGGCCGCGAGCGCGGGCGCTCGGCGACTGATAAGCGCGGGCGCGCGGTGGCGCGACGTTGCCTTGCGTGTCAGTAACCTCACATTTGTACTTTCGTTTCCATTGCGTGTTTATGAAATATGAAGTTTTGAAAAATCAATTTAAAGCGAAAGGTTATTGGTATTCGTTTGCATTTAGGTTGTATATAATCTACGTTCTGGCTTCGGAAGCGTTCTCCATACACCCTGTATATTAAGATGTCTATTCTTCAACACGACATACGATAATGCGAATGGATATTCAAAAATAGATTATTTGTTAAATTATTTCAATGACACAATGAAAAATTTAGTGTATCCGGAAAAAAGAATTAAGTATAGATGAGTCCATGGTGGGCTTCCGAGGCCGTGTAGTTTTACGACAATATATTAAAAATAAACGACACCGTTACGGCATCAAACTATATGTTTTGGCCGATCCAAAAGGATTCATTCATAGAGTAGGTACACATGTACAAAGTTGCCCAAGATGTCGAAGTAGGTGGGAAAGGCCACGTCGACAAAGTAGTACTTAGACTTCTGAAAGATTATTTAAAAAGTCTTTTATGTTACTAACGCCGCATTTGTTATCATATTGCAAAATAGTGCCATATCTAGTACAATAGTGCAAATAGTAATCTATTGTAGTTAAATTTGAGTCTAGACAAAGGGTGTCGGAATATTTCTGTTATCAATTAATTTTACATTACATATAAAAAGTTTGCTTGTAAAAGGTCTATTTACTCAAATATACTTTAATCGTGCACCAAAATAACATTTTTATTAACAAAAAGAAAACCATATGTAAGGTTCACGTACAGGCATAATCGCTAACGCCGCGACATACTTTTCACTACTCGTTTTGTTTACTTTTATAATTGTAATTATAATAAAGGAGAATGACCGAAAGCAGTCTAGCAAAGATGCATGAAACAAAATCAAATTAATATAGAAATTATTTGCTTATTTTTTACAAGCTTTTCACTTCAGGAATTTTGTTTTCGTATCCGGAATTATGATTTTAACATAAACAGTAAATTAACGATTGCTAGGTACATTAGTCATGATTGACATTTCGTTCTCTTCATTTGTACGAGTTACGTAAGTATGAACCTTTAGACAAAATCTTCACAAAAATGATACTAAACTCATAAATAGCTATATAATTAGTAATATCATAACCATATCGTACTGTATATGTATTTCATCATTCCAATAAGATAATATTTATTTTTGTGTTTCGTCTCACGCAGATGCAACTGTCAAGCCAGATGACAGACAGACCGGCCGATAGGGATGGCAATTCTACCTAAACAAGAACGATTTTTAAATCTATTCGAATCGAAGTCTAAAGAATCGATTCATTAATAAATAAGTTCTAATAGATCGATTTAAAAAAAAATAGATACATTGGTTACTTTTGGTACTGAATCCTAAAAAGCACGGTAGGTACTGATGGTCCACGTATGGATCAACGCACGTGTTTCATAACTGATGAATAATCGAGTGTACAACATTCACTTAAAAATTAACTTACGGAAAATAGGTAGGTACTTTGATCGTTTAAATAATAATATGTGTAATAAAACCGCTCGCTTCAGTATAAAATAATATATTTATTACTTAATCAATCACCTTTGAATTGTCATGAGCACGTCATCATGGCGGTATGTTCGAGGGGACTCATAGAGGTATAAAGCTGACTGTAACAGAAAGCTGTTCCCGCCATTATTTTATATCGACAGTTTTATTATATATAATCACAAATTCGTTTTGGTGTTGCCAGCATAATGTGTCAATTGCAATGAATCGAATACAGAAAGCTGTTCCCGCCATTATTCTATATCGACAGCCCTGTTAGAGATAATCACAAATTCGTTTTGGTGTTGCCACCAAAAAAAGTCAATTGCAATAAATCGAATACAAAATAAATTAAATAATATTCTTGGTTCCAAAACACAGAATAAAGAATCTGATTACGTATCAAAACCTAACAGTTTCTGCAAGAAAAAATCGGAACTCGTTTTCAAGTATCTAAAATCGATTTAAAGTATCTATTCCATGTTTAAGATCGATAAAAAAAAATCAATATACTTGACCTACAAAATCGATTTCAGATTGTCATCCCTAAGCCGGTGCCTGTGCGGAACTGCGGAAGTCGGAACTCGGAAGCCATTACTGTTTATAGTGTTTATGTGTCGATTGAGAATAGTCGCTGTGATAATCTCTCCACGTAAATAGTAATACTTACGGAAATTCGTTGGTGTTTGTTTTAAACAACTTAGCGTGTTTCATGTAACTTACGACAGGACGTTTTTATATTTTTAGTTGTGTTTTATTACGCTGATTACGCAGGACGTTTTTGTGTTGTGTTTCTGAACTCTTTTGAGTAAGTCTATTGTTATCATGTCGATGCTTGATTCTGTTCAACCGATGCCGGTGGTAATGAGAAACCGATGTGTCAATTGTTCACTTTTGATACCCAGAAATCACCCGCAGCATTCCTTGCAACAAGCGTCTACGACGATGATTACTATATTACGATCTTGGATAACTCCTACTGAGGTAAGTTATCACTATATTATATTACTTCTAGATTATCAGACATCCTTTACTTTTGAATAGCTGACAACATCCTATAATCATCCATCCTTAGTGTGGTGCAACTTATAGTATGAATTATATTATGGTCAGACTGCCATCATACAACTTAACTACGATTTTCTACTATTGATCCTTTAATTTAATCTTGAAAATGAGCTTTAATGTGAACAATACAGCAATGTAATATATTGATGAAATGTATATCTATACTATAATAAACAAGAAAACTTTTTTGATTTGTTTCTAATCTCTGGAATTATTATGTTGATTTGAAAAATATATTTTTTATATGATTATCACATTCATAAAGAATACTCCAGTAGTTTAGTTTAGGGCATAGTTTACAAGTACTATAGTTTACAAGAATATGTAGGAACATAGCCGGGCACAGCTGTATGCTTATACTCTATCGGTTTAGGTAGTTAACTAAAGGTAAACAATCTTGATATGTCTTTTTATTTAAAATAAATCGTATAAAAGACATACAAAGATTATTTAAATTAATTACCTAACTTCGGTTTAAGTAAATACCTAATTGTAAACATTTTTAGATACAATTTTTAGGCATTTTTTTAGATAAAAGACATGCTAAGATTGTTTACATTTAGTTAACTACCTAAACAGATGGAGTATATATTACTCCCGTTCCAGCTTTACATGGGTGATAGAAATCTTTGAAATTCTCGGTTGTTTTTCTACTATGATATGCATGTTTTAAACACCTAAACCTTCCTCATGAATCACTCCGTATACTGGTGAAAACTGCATGAGTATCTGTTCAGTGCTTTTTAAGCTTATAATATCCTTATACACAGTGAGGGACTCTGTTTTATATGTTTGGATTAAATGATGGTTGGTGTATAACCTGAATTAAGTATTTCAGAAAAACAGTAGCATTCAGAAGTATTTTCTTTTATTTCAGCTTTCATCAGAAAGTGTACTTTGTACGGAGTGTATAGCAATACTTCAAGATCGAGGAAATACATTTATTGATGGAGTAAATCCTTTACCATTGCCTGCTTTTGGTCACAGAAGTATATGCTTTTCTTGTGGACTGTCTATTTTACGTGCATCAAGAACACATGCTGTGAGATCTGACCGCCCAGAAAGGAACATTATATTAAGAAAGGTTCCGCTGCACTTGGTAAATATTTTTTGACTTACACATATTTCTATAATGCTAATTTTTATTCTTGGGGAACTTCACCACCACGCAGAAAACTGCGAGCAAAACAACTATGTTGTTTCTGTGAGTGTATAAGGTCACCGGTGTGTCAAAGCCAGCGGTGATTTCCAATTAAAGTATTTGACTTTGAGCAGTAATAATCTATACACTAGACTAACGCTGATATGTTTCTCACTAATAATAAAATTGTCTTAACATAGTTCACTGGTAACCAGTCCACTTAAGACTTCAAAAACCCTATTATCTTTGTTTTCATACGTTGCAATAGTTTCCCACCAACCAACCGGGGGTATTCCTTGAGTGCACAGCATAGCGCGTACAGGGATAATCGTTGGTTGCTATTACGCTTCATTAAAAGTGTCTAAAGGGCCTCTGCAAGTTGGTTTGGCTCCTCATACGCCTTCCAAAGGTCCAAGACCCCAGAGTTCTGAGATATACTGGCTATATAATAATATTGTATTACTCAATACTTTAGTACATTCCATATTATGTACATAACTACATAGAAGGTATGAAATATTGTTAAGATCAATATGGATCCTGTCGGGCATAGCAAGATGCGAGACGCACAGGACTGTTAGGTGTGGCGACACTTGGGGGAGGCATATGTCCAACAGTGGACGCCTTTCAGCTGAAATGATAATGCTGAAATTACATATTGGTTTATTTTAATACTGAATACATAGTATGTCAATTTGTTCTTTTTTAGGTTTCAAGATTGGAAAGAGTGTGCAATGCTTGTTGGTTGGCAGCTTATAGGGAAGTGAGACGTCAAAACCAACAAGACACCAATCGCCCTATTCTGCCAGAAGTAGGAACGAGTGGAGAATTTAATATACCTGCACCGCCACCCCTTCCGCAACATACCTCGCAACATTCCAGGCAACCTTCTCAAGCAAGAGATAAAATAACTTCATCAGTATACAGACGTGCTGCTAATACAGCTGGCCATTGCATATTTGTTGACTGTTTTGAATCTGAATGTCTACTTATACCTGCTGCCATAAAGGAACTTTTACTTTTAAATCACAGGTTTTATATACCACCAGGAGCACGAATATGTAATTACCACTTAAATCAAAGCCAGTGGAATGAATTAACTTCCCAGTTAAGAGACTTTACTGGTTCACAGTTTGACAACATTTTAAACATGTTGCAGCGAGCTACCAAATACCACATTGATTTTTCGAATATTGCAACTATGCCAGCATATTTATGTCATTACTGGTTAGGTATGACCTCTAATCAATTTTATGATTTATTAAATTCTATACCAAGTCTATCAAACTCTGTACCTAATGCCAGTATTGCTTTGTGCATGTATTTAGTTAAGCTGAGAACTGGTGACAGTAATGAAAGATTGGCTACACTATTCGAAAAATCTCGTACTACCTTAGAACGCTGGATGAAATCAGCTAGAGAGTGTCTAACTAGAGAGTTTGTACCAATGCATTTAGGATTTAATCACCTAACTATAGAAGATGTTGCTTCTAGAAACAGAATAATTCCAGAAGGATTATTTGGCAATCCTCATTTGCCCTCAAATACCAAACCAGCAATAGTTATGTGTGATGCAACTTATGTATTTACCCAAAGTAGCACTAATTATTTATTTCAAAAACAAACTTACAGTTTGCAGAAACTGGATAATCTAGTTAAACCATTTATGATGGTGTGTTGTGATGGTCACATAATTGATTGTCTAGGGCCTTATAAAGCTACTACTAATGATGCTACAATTACTAGTTTAAACCTTCGAAGTGAGGAATCTGGTCTAAGATCATTTTTCCGGACAGGTGACATTTTTATACTTGACAGAGGATTCAGGGATGTCATAAATGAATTGCAAGAATGTGGCTTTGTGACACACATGCCAGAATCATTACTTGAAAATGAATATCAATTGACAACCCAACAAGCAAATCGGTTTCGTTTAGTAACCATGTGTCGCTGGGTTGTAGAAGTTGTTAATGGGAGAATTAAGAGGGACTTCAGACTCTTTCGGCATGTATTTAATAATCGTGCTGCTTTGCATCTAAAGGACGATTTTAGAATTTGTTGTGCGCTTACTAATAAGTTCAATACATCCATACAGGATCCACCGGAGGCTGCAGAGTATGTTAGAATTGCAAAAGATAGGCTTGCACTTGAAAATTATTTAGCAGTATATGTTGAACAAGAACACCTTAATAGAAGGAGAGCGAATTTCCAAATGATTAATCAAGATAATCCACATTTGTCTAGGTTTCCGCGACTTTCAATAAATGATTTGAAACGATTAGCCCTGGGCACCTACCAGCTTAAACAAGCTAGATCGTATTATGGGGAACATGTTCGTCGAACTGGTACGTATTATGTGGAAGTTAATAATGAAGTTGAGGATGATATACCTCTAATTTTGGGTTACAATAACTACCTCTTGAGAGGCAGAATTAAATCGAGACATGTTAGTAGTCGCACCTATTTTACGTATTTATTAATTAGTAAAGATGATGCTGTAGCTAATACATTAGATGCAATAGTCGGCTACTCATGCAGCTGTCTGGTTGGAAAGAGAACTGTGGGCTGTTGCGCTCATATAATGACTGTAGTTTGGTTCTTGAGCTGGGGGCGTTATAACGATATAACTGCTCCAGCTTCGTATTTAGATAGTTATTTTGATGAGTATGATGAATAATAAAGGTAATTGGTACTTAAAGTTCTGCTGTCAAATACGTAGGACATCTATAGGTTACTTGTTGTATACTTGTTCTAACATTAAATACCTAATGACTACCTACATGAAAAGTCTGTTCATAATTATGTGTTTTATACCATTATATACAACAGGAAGGTACCTTATTTATTTCTGTATAGATCTGAGACAAATTGAAGTTAATAAATGATCTCTATCTGACTGAAGTTGTCGTTTTATTTCGATATTGTCACATCAACGCCGCAAGCCCATAAAAAGCATGAATATTACATTATATTTTTCAATTAGCAACTGTTCACTTGTTTTGTTTTTAACTAACATTGTTGTTTTGTACCTCCATGACTGATCTATGGTCATTTTATAAGTTGCGAGTAGGTTAGGCATAATTTATAGGTTATCTCCGTATTTGTTTAATTACTTCAAAATCCGGGTATTTGTGTGAAAATTAACACTTTTGTTTAATAGTATATAAAGCGTAGTCTATAATAAATAAAGATTTATTGTGTTTCAACTTTAGACGGATTTCCATACATCGTTGGTCATGATCCTTTAATTGACCAATAGCTGCCGTAGCGCTACTACCGCGGATTAGCATCTAACTGAACTTAGTGTAACTTTTACGAATAAACTCAATTATCGTGAACTCTGTGGTTTTCGTCAACTTACATAGAACAACTCAACTGTAAGTTATTAACTACCTCTGAGCCATACACCATATAATAAAAAAGAAACATAACCAAGCGTCACCATAGACACTTCATTTTAAAATTCGCTTAAATTAAATTAAATTTTCTCAAAATGTTTAAATCTTGGGGCCCTGCCATTCACCGTGTATTTTGCTGTGAGCCTGTTATCAGCAAGACGAGGTGGAGATATTTGTTAAATTTTCTCAAAATGTTTAAATCTTGGGGCCCTGCCATTCACCGTGTATTTTGCTGTGAGCCTGTTCCCAGCAAGACGAGGTGGAGATATTTGTTAAATTTTCTCAAAATGTTTAAATCTTGGGGCCCTGCCATTCACCGTGTATTTTGCTGTGAGCCTGTTACCAGCAAGACGAGGTGGAGATATTTGTTAAATTTTCTCAAAATGTTTAAATCTTGGGGCCCTGCCATTCACTGTGTATTTTGCTGTGAGCCTGGTGCTCACCATGCAAGAGAAGCTCCCACCAATAAGTATTAACATCTTAATAAGTAGTAGTTCATGTCAAGCAATATTGTATTTATTAGGTACTTATAATAGTATTATTTTAATCATGAGTACTTTATTTACATAACAGTTTATAAATTATGTTTACATATTAAACTAAAAAATTAATGGCAATGCTGCCAGTCTTTTGGGCACACTTCCGGTCGACAGCGATGCGGAGGAATTTTTTGACGCCATATTTTAGTTTAGAGTAAGAGATAGTTTTAATTAGTCATTATTTTAATTGTTTTGTTAATTTCAGACCAATCTATGAAACGGTGAGTCGGTGGACGAGGTATATATACCTACCATTATTGATACTTTATTACATATCTTGTTAAATAATACTATAGTATGTGACTCTCAGACTAATGTTAATAATATTCTTCGCATTTTTATGATCACTCGAAAGACTACTCGTTTTGGTATACTTATAATTGTTTGTCTTTCGACAGATTCGCCACATGTTGCTCCCTATCGTCGACGCATCGGAGCACATGCGGCGATTGGAGCTGAACCTGCACCCGCTGTTGGTGTACAAGCCGGAAGACGGCGAGTACATGGAAATGGAGTGAGTACACTTGCTCTGAACTACACATACATGATCTGCCAACTCCTCATAATACTATTATTTTGTTTAAATTGGTAACTTCCCTTTACCCCTGGACATTGTACTCACAATATGTTTATTTTTTGCACACAAAAAAAAATAACTTGTAATTAATTATTTTGTATTGTTCGACAGGTTTTAAATATGAGTAAGCAAACAAAGAGCAGAAGAAAACCAGGGACTAGACAGTACTCCAACTATTCCCAAGAGATGTTAACTGTTGCGGTTGATTTAGTCGCATGTAAAAAAAAATCATGGTGGCGGCGCTGACGCAGCATTTTGTGTTCCATGCAGAGTGCGCAGTGCCCGGGCCTAGTCGTGTAAAAGTTGATTCTATTGACCTTGTCATAACTTCACTGAAAATCAAACAAAATGATTCCATAGAAAAAATAAGTGACCAGTTTGAAATATCAAAAACTAAGTTGTCATCTGTGATATTAACAGGAATTGAAATCTTAGTTAATTTTAACATACTAAACAAGATCAACCTTTGGTTTTTTAAATAATGTATTCTAATGTACACATAATAATAGATTGTTTTGAAATACAGATTGCAAAACCTTCAAATCCAGTAAAGCACGCACATACATGGTCTCAATACAACAGTTGCAATACTGTCAAGTATTTGATAGGCTGTACCCCTAATGGTTTTGTAAGCTTCATTTCGAAAGATTATGGAGGAAGAATATCAGCCAAAGCCATAGTTATTAAAAGTAACTTGTTAAATGTTTTACAACCAAATGCTGTTGCTTTAGCTGACAGAGGATTTAAAGAAATTGAATCTGTATTTAGTTCACATGGTATCAAACTCTTGCCACCAAGTGTCTACTCGGATACCAAACAAACTGCTACCAAAGTTGTATAAAGCAAAGTAATAGCAAGCTTAAGAGTCCATGTTGAAGAGTTATCAAGCGTGTAAGAGAATTTTCCATACTCAAACCACACTCTGTAAATTATAAATAATATATGAATTTTGGTATGCCGCGATAACCAATATTTATGCGGACAAAAACTATGCATTATATTATAATAGATGTGATAATGTTTTAATAGTATCACGCGCTCTCGTGACATTTTTATTTTACAGGATCAAAGGATAAACCAGCGAGCTACATTACAATGTCTACACAAAAGCAAATCAAGAATTTAAAACGGCAAATATTGAGATTGAAGAAAAAAGTATGAGCGAGAAGGATAAACTTTGCGTTTTGATTTTTGATGAGATGTACATCACACCTCAAGTACAATATGATTTCGGGAGTGATCAGCTGAAAGGTTTTACCAAACAACGTTAAATCGCTGACCACGTCCTTACATTTATGGCATAAAAAAGAATAATAAACAGCCTGTAGCTTATTATTTCACTCAAAAATTTAACAAAATTGAATTGAAAAATATTATAAAAAAAGTTGCTGCAGAAATGTATGATACAGGCCTAATAATAGTGGCCACTGATTGCGTATAAAGCGCAGTAAATGTTGGCGAGATAAATGAATCAATAGGCGACAGCAAAGCAATTTTTTTAAGAAAAGGCAAACGTTGGGATCAGATTTTAAATAAAAAATAATACCGCTGTATGATGTACCACATCTGTTAAAAGGGTTGCGGAATAATTTAATCACGAAAGATTTAATTTATGAAAGTGTTGAAGAAAAAATTGAAAAAGTAGTAAAGTGGCAGTATTTTAAAGAATTATACCAGGCCGATAAGATTTATGGCGAGTTAAAAATTCTGCAAAAATTAACTGAAGAGCATGTAGATGAGGAAAAAATTGAGGAGCTCGTGGCTAGATAATAACAGCCGCACGGGTCGATCTACAAGGTTAAGCTACGCTTGCCTAGGTTGGTCTGTGGATGGGTGACCATCTTAACATAACGAGTTTCCTCCGTGCCTCGGATAGCACGTTAAACCGTAGGTCCCGGCTGTCATTTGTAGATCTTTGGCATTCGTTACGGATAGTCAGAAGCCAGTAAATCTGACTCCAGTCTTGCCATGAAGTACCGTGTTACCCCAGTTAATGGGTTGTGGAGGTCTGGTAGGCAGCCGCTCCTCGTAAAATACTAGTATTCAGCTAAATCCGGCTTGACTGGAAGCCGACCCCAATGTAGTTGGGAAAAGGCTAGGCAGATGATGATGATGTAGATGAGGAAAAAATTCCAAAAATGAAGGTTAAAATTTCCGCTTAAGTCTTCAGCCACTCAGTTGCTGTCGCAGTTAAGCATTTATCCGAATCCGGAAAAATTAGGCCAGAGGTAAAAAATATTCAAGAATTCGTAATAATGATTGACAAACTATTTGATAGCCTAAATTGTAATACTTTCGACATGCAGAATGGAAAAATATACCGAGCAGGTGTTAAAAAAAGGTTCACCCCATCATCAGCTCTGGATAGAAGCTATTTTTTTAAAAAATAAACTAAAATTTTAGAATGTAAAAAAACGGTGCCATCTATAAAGAATACCATCAAGACTATTGAAGGAATGCAAGCCATTTGGAAATCTTTATCAAGAAAATATGATGTAGACACGATGTTGTGTAGAAATTTTAATCAGGACCCAATAGAGAACTTTTTCGGGAACGTTAGAAGTTAAGGAGCCAGAAATGTAGCACCAAATAGTGTAAGTTTTGAAGGCGCTTATAAAGCCTTATTATTAAATAATTTTTCCTCCTCGCATTCGATTAAAGCAAACTGCGAGGAGGATATTGCTACATTTCTACAGTCCCTAAACTTCTTCCTGGACAAAATAAGTAGAAAAGTTGTCAGACGCTGAAAATGTAAATGACCTGCCTCCCCAAATACCTGTAAGCAGTGTTTTAATTGATAATGATACTGAAATGTGTGAGGCAAGTCTAGAAATAAGAAATTATGTATGTGGTTGGGACCTGAAAAAATGTTTAACACATATTTGTAAAAAATTTAAAACCATTGTTAGAAGAAGCTGACAAGAATTGTTAGCTGAAAATGAAGTGGGAGGTAGTGAATTAATAAAAAAACAAAGAATATGTGAAAGGCAAAAAATGGCTTGTGTATCCTTCAAAAAAAATCTGTACCTGTTTTTACGACATACAAAAAATTACAACAGACTGTCTAAAAAATAATATAGGTACAGAAAATACTAAATTAAATATAAAAATTATGATGGAGTTTTTCATAGAAATTTTTAATTTAAATTGCGACAGACACAATATAGCATTTAAGCAATATTTTCAAAATTCTGTTATAAATATATTGATTTTTAGTTGATGCCGTTCTGTAAATCGTATTTTGTCTAGTAAAATAGTTTATGATGGGGATGATGAAGTGAAAGACATAATTTCTGGATTTAATAATATAGTTTTGTATAATAAAAAAATATGTGATTTATGGGTATTTTTTTTTTAACTACAAAAAAGTTGCATTTACTAAAATACCTTACGCAATCACACAAAATATATACACACATACACCAGACATAAAACGTACATCCCCTGTGCACACCTGATCGCAAATGAGGGTTGCGTTCCAAAAGAAATATTTTTTATCGACAGAGGATAAAAATTAATCTATCTTGTAGTTTCGGAACCGAGTATTTTTTTTGTACACTTAAAAAAAGAACAATAGAGATAATACAAACATTAAAATTATAGTACAAATATTTATGTAGACCAGATTAAAAATTCCAAAAACAAATGCAATTTCTCACCTTAACGTTACAGCTAGTTTTTCTTCGGGCGATATTGTTTCCCTGAATGTTGTATTCTTCTTCCTTATACATTCATCTATAGACTGCAATATGTTATAAAAGAGATATTTCGGCATATGAAAATAAATATAAAATTTCTCTTCATCATCCATCAAATGTTTTTTTATAGTCCGAAATTCCCCTTCAGTACTCCTTGCTTTATTCATACTGTGTACCCAATATCTTTTTCTTTTTTTCTTGCTATTTTCTTTTTCCTCTTCATCAAGTGCTATGGCTATGATAGCCAACTCACGTATTGTAAACCAAGACATAACCGTGCGCTACACTTAACGTTTGGATTCAAACTGATCTGGTGCCAACCAGGTCAGCCAGGGGGCGGCGAGGCGTAAGCGCGGTGTCGCCTAGCCGTACCCGAGTTGACGTACAGGCGCTGCTGATACGCTTTCGTTATGTGCATACGGTAGGTTGACGCCTGGTTGACAGCGAGGCGAAAGGCGTTACGGTTACGATCCCTTTCCGATCCCATGTGTGCTGAGACCCTTACAGTGCCTACAAGTTTACGGGCAAGATTATTAATTGATTTTAATTATTATGTTTCACCAACAAATAGGATATTTAATTATCATAAATCAAATACTTTTGGTAATCAGCTTATTGCAGTTGAAAATCCAATCCATACATTTTCAGCAGAGCAAATAGAAGAATATACTGATTTAATAAAACAGCCACAATCAGCTCATTTAGATTTTGAAAATATTGAAAATATGGACAGTTCCGTAGTTCATTATTGGTTTGGCCTATCATTAGAAAATATTTTAAATATAATCAGAGAAGTGCCACGACTAGGAACAATGCATAGAGGCAAAACTGGTCTTGCCGCTTATTTAATGAAATTGAGAACTGGAGATAGCGATCAAAGAATATCAACATTATTAAATATACCGAGGAGTACCCTAGAAAGACTTATCATTCCAAATGGTTTGTTCGGTGGAGAAGAAAGAAAACCAATTGTTTTAATTGATGGTACATACACACATCAAAAGTGTCTAGGGATCAAGCATTTTTATGCGGATTTCTTGAGATTGAGATGTGGCTTTGTAATAAATTTATGATTTTATAAATTTATATGGATCCTTTTTGGTGCATTTCATAATTTGAATCAGGAACTGTGAATCAAATTCGAGTAAAAGATGAAAATCAGCTGTCAATATTTTCCCTATAAAAACATACAACGCATTGAAGACATTATTAGTGCTACTGTTTCCCTACTACTGATTAAAACCAACGTTATTATGGAGCGGCGACGTCATTTAAGCAGGGAAGAAATGCTCAGAGCCGTGGGAATGGTAGAAGCTGGTTCCCGGCAACGTACTGTGGCCTTAGCTCTGAATACAAGTCAGAGTGTTATCAGTCGACTTTGGACACGTTACCGAAGCACTGGTACCGTGGCTGAGCGCCATGGAGGACGGTATCGCTGCACCACACGGAGACAAGACCGATACATTCAAATCTTAACTCGAAGAGCTCCAACAATAACCGCCATGATGTTAGCCGTGAGGCTTCATCACTCTTCAGGGAACTTAATTAGCAACCAAACATTCAGAAACCGCTTGTATGAAGTGAACCTTCATTCCCGAAGACCGCTACGGGTACCACATGCACAATCGTAGGATTCGATATCAATGGGCTCTTGAACACAGAAATTGGGCAGAAGAACAATGGCGTTTCGTGTGCTTTTCTGATGAGTCTCGTTTTGGTATGAGACCGGATACAAGACGTATACGACACTGGAGAACCCCTGGACGACAACAGCGATTAAAATCCTGCCAGGAAGTCCATCCTTATAGTGGTGGAACCATCATGGTATGGGCGGGTATTTGGATCGGCGGAAGAACTGAGTTGATTTGGATCAGAGGCAACCTCAACGCTCAAATTTATGCTGAGACGATTGTATCAGACGTCATCGTTCCTCTACAAGTGCAAATCGGTCCCTTATTTCAGTTAATGCATGATAGATAATGCACGACCGCACACCGCAAGAGTTGTAAGACAGACTCTCGCCGCAGCTAACATCAATGTCCTGCCCTGGCCTGCTCAGTCGCCAGACTTGAACCCGATTGAGCATGCATGGGATATGCTACAGAGAAGAGCTCTGCCGAATATGGAGGGTATCCAGTCGCAAGAAGACCTTTTTTTGTTGTTGCAACGAACATGGGCGGCCATTCCACAGCGTGATTTGGATGAACTCATTTTGAGTATGCCAAACCGATGTTCTTGTGTTGTTAGTGTTCGCGGTAGAAACACGGATTATTAGCGTCAGCGCACACCAAGAGCAGAGCAGAGCAGAGCATATTGTGAAATCATTGAAAAATTAATCTTATGATAATTCCATACATTTCAAAATTGAATACACGTCCCAACTTGATGCTCGACCATGCTCGAGCTTTCTAGTAAATGTTCGAGTATGCGTTCTACATGCGCGAGCGTGCTCGAGCTGCCGCCGGCGCGCGTTGCCGCCGCGTATCGCCCGCGCTCAGTGTGCCGCAGCGAGAAGACTGTGTTGGACGTGCGTTTACTACTTCGCGCCGGCGTCAGTTGGAAATCATGGACGAAGAAAAGTTTATCAGTTTGGTGCAGCGTTTTGAATGTTTGTACAATATATCGAGCCCAACATACAGCGATCGGATGTTAAAAGTCAATGCTTGGGAAAAAGTTTCTCAAGAAATGGGGAAACCAGGTAAGTTTGATGTGTTATTGAAAATAGATTTAACCCCTTTTTGCACAAATACCTACGGCTGCTTTTCAACCGCCTTCACAGAAAGGAGGAGGTTATCAATTGGAGTGTATGTTTTTTGTATATTTTAGCTTAGTTATTTGTGTAGTACAGTATAAAATAAAATACAGATTAATGACTAGGTACTAGGTAGGTACGGCAAATTAGGACAATTATTGTTTTTAATCAATACAATATCTTTATTAATTTTGTTTACAGTTGGATAACTTATAAACGTCCGGCGTACCCAGGACCTGTCAACTTCGCTAACATCTTTGTTGACTGTTAACTAGTGTCTACAACACGGCATGATCTGTATCTATTAGCTCATGTCGATACGACAAAAGAAGACTAATTGTTAGAGATTACGTCGTCATTCTAAATTTAATTACATCGATTAATTATATTATCTTGCCAGTTAACTGATCCAGCTTCTGAATTAAAATATTCTTTGAATTTATCTCGAATCCCCATACTTGTGGTTATACTTGATGATAAGTTGTTTTCATCCAGTGATTGAAACTGTTCCAAAATAATATCTTGCGGGAGTGGCAGGGGGCTAGTGTTATGCGAAAGTATTCGTTGTGATGCTGAGGGAATCTGGTCTTTATCGATGAGAAAATTATGCAAACAAGTACAAGCCAAAATAATCATATCAAGGTGATGAGGATGCACTTTTTGCAGTCTTTGAAAAATTTCAAATTTCTGTACCATTATCCCAAATGTACATTCTACCATTTGTCGAGCTCTGCTAAGTCTATAATTATATATTTTTTTCTCTCGATCACCCCTAATATCATTTCCAGGATAAGGCCGCATTATATTTTTGCATAAAGGAAATGCTTCATCGGCCACAAATACGTGTGGCATTTCTTGATTTGTACCTGGTAAGCACTTGTTCGGGGGTATATTGAGCGTCCCATTATGAATTTTGTTCCCTAACTGAGAATTTGAGAATATACCGCCATCGCTATTGCGCCCGTATGCACCGACATCAACCACAACGAATTTGTAGTTTGCATCTACAACTGCCAATAATACGGTACTAAATGTCTTTTTATAATTGAAATATAGGCTTCCGCTATTGTGTGGTGCCCGTATAGTTACATGTTTTCCGTCAATGGCACCGATGCAATTAGGGAAGTTCCAAATATTTTTGAAACCTTCTTCGATTTGTGACCAGGATTCCGAAGTTGGCTTTGGCATCACTAAAGGCTGCAATACTTTCCAAATCACAGCGCACGTTTCATGAACTATTTTACGGATTGTACTGAAACCCATGCGGAAATTAAAAGCCAATGATTTAAAACTACTGCCGACAGTCAAAAATCTGAAAGAAAAAAGCTTACGTTAAATAAATGTTCATATATTTATTATATACATAATTATTATATTTATAGATATTTTTTTATTAGTTTCAGATTGTCAAAGATGCTGGAAGTTACTTCGAGATAATTTTAGAAGGGCTATAAATACAAGAAAATTCAAAAGTGGTTCTGCTGGTGGTAGGCGTCGCCCAATAAAATATGAACAGTTAATGGAGTTTTTGAAACCACATCTTCAGCACAGACAACAAATGTCAAATTTAGACTCATCATCAGAAGACACACAATCTTCAAATTTACAGTTAACATCAGACACTGATGAGACACGACAAAATGAATCTCCTAGGCCATCATCCCAAATGTCCAATTATTCGCAGCCTAAGCCAGGACGGGCTTCGGAGATTCTTGAAAAATACATCCAGAGTAAGGAACATGAGCATCCTGTAGATAGCTTTTTTAAAACAATGGCATCAACTGTGAAAAATCTCCCCGAGAGGATGCAAGCACGTATAAAAAGGGATGTATTCAAAATTATAAACGATGCTGAAATCGAATATTACGATGAACATGTTAGAGAACGTGCTTCAAATCAATTAATCCAAACGTCTATGTATGACGTAGACGATAGTGAAGACAGCAACTTTTCTCCGTACATACCATCAAAACAGACCTCTAATATATCGGTTCCTCAGTATACATACACGCCATCAGCAATCACTCCTAGCACATCCCAATTTAATTCCAGTCCACAAGTGAAGTTTTGTGCAGTTTCCGATCAAACAAAAAATTACATTTCCAAAGAAACAACTCAAACATTCACGCCATCAGCAATCACTCCTAACACATTCAAATTTAAGCCCAGTCCACAAGTGGAATTTGTTACAATTTCCGATCAAACAAAAAAATATACTTCTAAGGAAATAACTGATACATTCACGCCATCAACAATTACTCCTAATCTGTACACTTCCAATTTTTAACAAGTAACTAAACCGTACATTTAACATTACAACTCAAAATCAGTCTATTTTTTCCTAATTATTTTATAATAAAAATATATATTTGATTAAATAAAAAAAACTCTGTGACTTAATAAATAATAACTATGTAAATTAAGAGTTTTTTTACTAACCTTAAACATATGGTAAGTCGTTCCTCAACAGAAATGCTAGGTCGATAATTCGTATTGTGTTTTTGGATATGCGGGCGTAACAAATTAACTAAAATTTCAAATTTTTCGTAGTTTAACTTATAATAGTCATAAAAGTGAACACCTCTTAATGGTAAATTCTTACACAATGTATAATATTCGCCTAAGGTACATCTTTCCTGCCACGTTTCTTCTACCCACACTGTTCTTCTCATTTTATGACGTCTTATTTTATTTAGATATTCTTCATCTTCCTCTTCCTCTGCCAAAAGGGCAATAATTACTAAATCCCAATCGACCATTTTGAACACGTCTGCCAACATCGGATTTTGGCATCAAACTGGTCATACACGCCCGCCTGGCAACCCAGAGCATTTTTAACGGAGCTTGCTCACGGATGGGCGAGCATGCCGCCTGCATGGTCGAGCAATCAAAAGTTTGCTCGACCATGCGCGAGCATTTTGCAGTTCGGTGTGCGCTGACGCTTAATTGTTTAAGTTACCCAATAAAATTTTAAAGAAAACTGTTATTTCAGTCTTTTTTTCGAACTTTAATGTTAGTGGTTCAAATGTCAAAAATCCCTTTATTAGGAAAATGGCAAATTTCTGGGTTAGTAGCATTAGTTCCCAGTTGCGATAGTCCCCGAAAACAAAAAGGAATAACTAGTTGCGTTTTTACCCGGTTTCTTGCAAGGTACAATGGCGTTGTAAATGTAACTGTTTGTAAATTTAAGAGCAATTTAATGTTCTATAGTGGGATGTTAATTTAATACTTAATACATGTAATTTATAAACGTTGGGTATTAAGTTGAAATTAGATTGTGAAATAATGCTGTTAGAGCTAAATCTAGTCTCCGTTTCATTCTTAGCTCTAACACAAGTAAAAAAAATTGTAGGGCTCGTATAATTTTATGTTATTAAAAAAAATTTGTTAAGTATCTATTTGTTAAATAGCATGTGCCATGTTTTTCACAATAATAAATCTTCTCGCCGACAAAGGGTCGCACGCAGCCAAACCGGTTATTGCTTTCCTACTGAATCTACTGATAACACGGTCGTTCTATCTCTTTCACACGCGGTCGTTCTATCTCTTTCACACGTGTGGGAGAGAGTCCATTGTATTTGTCTATCTTTATTTATTGCCTATGCACTTGACCTACTCAGTGTGCTAATTGATAATGTCGAATGAAGGTGGTTCCCGGGGTGTAACAAAAAATTACGAAATATGCGGAACTGTGTTATTACATGCAGGTCACAAATATTATAAACATCGCAAAAATAAGAATTCAACAGTGTGGACTTGCGCCAATAAAAAAAAAATTAAGTGCAGTGGCATAGCTAATTTACACCACGAAACGGATTGTGTCGTAATAAAAAACAAGCATGTATCCCAATGTGTACCTAAGTTTGATGAGAATGAAGTGAAATTATTATTGCAACAAACTAAAAAAGCTATTTGTCAAGATTTTTCAGACACTGTACAAAGCGTATACGAAAAAAATATACAAAAATTAAAAGATAGAAAAGGTTTGGATAATATTTCTAAAATTCCGGACTTTCGAAGTGTAAAATATCAGTTTTACAGATACAGGAACAAAACATTGCAAGTGCCAAAGATAAAATTCACAAATCCGGATAGCGTTGTGATCCCCGAAAGGTTTGTGAAGTACATATTATTTGACTGCAAAGAAAACGAAAGAAGAATCATTGTGTTTGCATCACCAAAAGTCCGAATTAATGTGCAAAATATCAAACATTATTTTTGCGATGGAACTTTTAAGTCATGTGTAAAGCCGTTTACACAGTTATACACCATCCACGGCGATATTGGCAGTGATTTATATCAGTCAAATATAGTGCCGCTATTTTACGCGCTTCTAACCGATAAACGGGGCATTACATACGAAGCTCTATTTCAAAAAATAAAAGACGCTGTACAAGAATTTCGCCCCATTAAATTTACTATGGATTTTGAAATGGCAGCTATAAATGCTGTAAAAAATGTGTTTCCAAGAGCAAGTATTCATGGCTGCTTTATACACTTTCAAAGAAGTATTTATAGGAAAGCAACTTCGTTGGAATTACTTGAATATGAAGAGACTAAACAACATATAAAATTATGTGCTAGTTTAGCTTTTCTCCCAAAAGAAGACATAGAAGATGGTTGGTTGACACTAATGGAAAACAGGTAAGTCTTAACTTATAAAAATAAAAAAAATGTTTCGTAGTATTGTAATATTTAAATTGGATAGATTTTATGTTATATCCTCCAGGGGCACACTCACATACACTACAAACATAACGTATATAAAGATTGTGCTGCGACCCCGAGGTCCTCAAGCTCTAGCAGATCTGTCACTATCTATTGCTTTCCATGACATTAGTATCCTTCCCTAAGGTCTTTTCATTTTGTTCCTAAAATCCATTCTATCTGTATTCCTTAAACAGTGTCCGATTATTATTAGATATTACGTGGGGCCATTTATTTGAAAAGGCGAAAGGTGGGTGTTTAGCAATGGCTAGCCTGTTAGGGATACGACGTGAAATATGTATGTATTTAAACATAATTTAGGTACCTATGTTTATATCAGTCATCTGGTTGCCATAATACAAGTTCAATCAGTACTTTTACTGAATTAGGTTTAAATTGGAAAAGTAGGCTGTTACATTTCTTTTAATTTAGTTTAAATTTTCTTCAACAGTTTTCAAGCAGAACCAGTGACGATATTCAACAATTATTTTGTAGAGCAGTGGCTGGAACCCCCCGAAATGATACCACTTTGGTGTTGCTTTAAAGAACATCACAGATCATCAAATCTTGTTGAAGCGTGGAATGAAAGGTTCCAGCGATATACAGGCTGCAAACCGAGTTTGTTGCTGTTCCTACAAACCGTGGCAACAGATATTTCTACTCACGATATTGCACGAGAAAGGTATAATATAAAATCTCCTTGGCTTGTGTGATTAATTTCATAATATAAACTGTAGACCTTTTTTGTAATTCTAATTTATATTATTAAAAATATATCATTAACTTTCAGGTTACAAATGAATGGTATACCTATCCATAAAAGGAAAAAGACAAGCATTAAAAATGATGAGCTGATTAATAAACTGACCCATCAATATGAGAATAAAGAACGTTCTATTACAAATTTCCTACAAGAAGTTAGCAGTGTTTTAAAAATTGTTTTTTAAAAATATGATTATTATGAACATACTTATTAAGTAATTTTTGTTTCCTTTGTTATTTTTTGGTTTGTTTAGGTAAGTTGATTTTAAGATATTTTTTACCATTTGTTGATTAGTAAATAAAGCATAATAATTGTAAGATAACAGCTCATTTATGAGAAATTATTAGTAATTAAAATTATATAACTTACTAAAGTTAGGTTATATGTTTATATATACAAACTGTGATTCTAGTGCTGTGATTTGTAATACCAATTTAGATATAAGTATACAATTATACGAGTATATATTTACCTCTCCACGAGATTTATTTTGATAAACAATACTCACTTTTTTTAAGTATTAATAAAGGCTGATTTAAATTTTGTAATACTTTTTTTATCATCTGTACAAACTTCTATTTGTTTAAGTGTTAATAAAGACTGATTAAAATATTGTAACAGTTTTTTTATCATCTGTACAAACTTCTATTTTAATAGGTATAATTCTTTTCGGGGACTACCGCAACTGGGAACTAATGCTACTAACCCAAATTTCTTTATTAATGCAAAGGTGACTTGGTTTATCGTTACTGTGACAAACGAAAACACTTTATTTGATGAATCCTTAAAGAAAATTTTAATTAATATCAATCAGGAGAAAAGTTATTGCAAAAATATATGTTGATCCCTAGACACTTTTGATGTGTGTATTTATACGAGCAAAAGAGTTCCAATATTTCTATCAAAAAAATACATACTCCTTGCACAAGTATAGGAACCTAATGAAACCATTCCTAATGGTATGCTCCGATGGATACATTATTGATGTATTAGGCCCCTATCCAGCAACAACATCTGATGCTAATATCATGTTGAATGAATTTAGATCTGAGGCAAACCCTTTGAGACAGTAGTTTTCAGGCAGGAGATGTTTTTATTCTGGATAGGGGATTCAGAGACTGTGTATCGCTACTAGATGAGTGTGGTTATTCTGTACATATGCCTGCATCTTTACAAGCAGGTGAAACTCAATTATCAACGTTGGCAGCAAATAAATCAAGAACCGTTACAATATGTCGATGGGTTGTAGAAGCAGTGAACGGGATATTTAAACACTCATTTAAAATATTCCGCCATGAATTTTTTAACTTGGCATCCAAGCATGCCATAATAGATTTTAAGGTGGCTGCCGCACTGATAAATAAGTTTCACCAAAGAGTTAGAAATAGAGAAGATGCAAGCCTAATACTTGAAATAGTTAATGAAAGACTTTACATGAATAATACACTGACTGATTTTGTAATCCAAAATAATGTAAACAGAAGACGATCACAGTTTTTAAATATAAATGTAAATATCAATAATGTAATTTTCCCAAGACTGACATACAGTGAGCTTATTTTATTTGCCTGTGGAACTTATCAGCTTAAGCAAGCGCGGTCCTATTATGGGGAGAATATAAGGAATGACGGTTCCTATTCTATTGAAGTGTGTACAGAGAGATCTAGCAATCTTGAAGGTTTACCAATTCCTGACAATTGCACTCTATTAAGAGGAAAAATTCAAAGCAGGCACATAAGCCGAAAAATATATTTTGTATATATTATAACAAATAATAATCTGCAAGGCAGAGAAGCAATAACACAATATTATTGCAATTGTCTTGTAGGGAGAAGGACTGTGGGTTGCTATGCTCACGTTATGACCATTATATGGTACCTAAGTTGGGCAAGACATGAAAATAATATTAGGCCACCTGCTCAGTTTTTAGATAACATTTCAATAATTTATGATTCTGAATAAAAATCATTAGAAAATGTATAGTTTTATTTATTTCACTAAATTATTTCCTCAAGATATGCTTACTAGTGCATTCAAAGTACTCGGAAGATAATGTCATTATATTAAAGGTATCATTTCTTTTGAATCAATTCAAAATTCAATAGTAACTTTTCAGCGACAAGTTTTTGCATAACATGTGTTACTACACATAAACCATGTTTACTCCTGTAACTTTAATACTATAATAAGGTTTCTCTGGTATATATAAGATCAAAAACCATAGTCATTAAATATTATAGTTAATGTTCACACTCAGCCAAACTCCTCTAACAATCTGAGCAATTCCCTTTACAAACGATCCGTCAGACATTCGGAGATCACTTAGAATATTAACTCTTCTTTCTCGTTGTAGTAAAAAAATCCGCATCCACCACCTTCTCTTTCTTCTACGTTTCAACACACTCGATATACGCAGCACTAATAGCCACAACCTCCTCGGACGACATTTCTATAAACACTGACTAGTGTGGTCAACACAATGTTCCGCAACATTCACTTCGGCATGTTCCACGTAGTTGTTGAGCAACATGTTCCGCAACATGTTGCTCCATTTGCCCCCTAGTGTATTCTTGGCTTTAAGCCTGGAATACACTAGGGAACATTTTGTCCCGAAACACGACGCGCAACACTCAATATACGTGACGCTGAAACGTTGCATAGTGTGCCGCAACATGACCCGAAACATTGTACGTGATGCGGGGCATGTTGCTTGCTCCCGCCTCGAGAGCGAGCGCACGTGTCCCGCGTCAGTGTCGCACCATTTGTCACCAAGTGTAGTCGCATACGCAACGTGCCTCTTAATATGGCTTTAGTGTGGGGAAATCAAACCGTGCTTTCACTTCTGGAGCTTTACGAAAGTCGTGAATTGTTGTGAGATACGTCTCACCGTGATTATAGAAATAAAATAAAGAAAAATGACGCATGGGAGGCTATTGCCAAGGAGCTTAAATTGTCTAGAAAAGATATAAAAGCCAAAGTTCATACCCTGCGTTCGCAATTTGTTCGAGAAAGGAAGAGAGTGAAATCTTCAAAAACTACTGGCAGCGGAAGAGATGACGTGAAGTCCAGCGCATGGTTTGCATACGATGCAATGAAATTTATGCTAAAGAGAGCTACAACTTTTGGAAGCTTGGACACAAACGTAAGTTTTTTGTCATTTGTAATCATAGATCTTGAAAATATCTGAATGGAATGTAATCTAATAAATTAGTAAATAAAAAAGGTTGCGTTGAATTAGCCGGTCCTTGAAATGCGCTTCCCATTCCCATACCCATATGAAGTAGCAGTTACGACTTATGTCGACATTTTTTGTGTCGTAACGGAATTTATTTGAAACATTGTTCCGTATCTTAACGTCGCCGTGTCAACTTGTGATTCGACACCGTTTCGAAAAGTGGGGAATAATCATAACAGAATAACAGTAACTTTCAGTCGCATTGTGACTTCGCCGTGTCGACACGTCGCGACTTACGCGCTCACTTTGTATCGCACATTCAATCATTCATTTTTTCGTTTCGTTCATTCTATACTTGAGAATTTTTATTGTAATTCGTTCTTTTTTGTGGATGTCATAGACAAATCTTCGCCGCCATCAGAATAAAATGTAAGTGTTTATTTACAGATTTCTGTGATTATTGCAGCTTACTCGATCGAAAATCCTCTGCGAAATTAAATGTATCGTGTAGTTTTATGTCAGTGTGATAAATTAACCGATGCGCCCTTCTGATTTAGTAAAATACTTAAAATATTTTCTGTTATTGTGATTGTTTTCAATTAACAAATTACAAAGTATCGTATTTCCGAGCAACGCAGAAGATTCTATTGATGTAGCTTACATAAATTTAACCAAAATATATTATAGAATACTATACTAATAATATAAATTGTGTAAAATGATGTGGATAATTTTGTATCTACTTGAGAGATGAAGCCCAACACAATGTTTCGTAACTGTGTTTACATGTGTCGACATTTTGTTAAGTTTCGTTACATTGTGACTGTTTTAACAAAATGGAGTTTTATTATTGTATGTTTGCAGTGGTTCTCAACATGCCGCACAAGTTAGTTTTATCAAAAATGGAACTAGTGAGGAAGTACCTAACTGCGGTGCCGGAAGGATGGAAATTTTTCGCCATAGGTTTAGCAAGAAACCTAAATTTAATTAAGGAATTATGGAACTGAAAGAAAAAATATAAATATATAAAAAGAACAAAATTTAATATTATAATTAATGAGTAGGTAGATGTTCACATTTGTTTTCATAATGTTGACAAAATTGGGATAAAGATTATGTTATCATAGTAAATTGACGAAAATAGTTTTCATTTTACACATTTTAACAAGTATGTCTTTGATTTTCCGATTTCATAATTAAGCGCAGTTGCATAAATATAAGTATTTGAAGACTTAAATGGTTTCTCAAAGAAATTAAACTTTTTTTTATTACTTTTTCCTGTGATTTTTATTTCCCCTTGAACCTCTATGGCATATTCCATTTCATTAATAATAAATATAAATTAGTAGGTAACTGCGTCAGATTTGTTGAGGTGGAAGGCAGTGGAAGCGCATTTTCTGGATTTGTTACTTGACTTACATTACTTAAGGCGGACGGCAGTGTAAGAGAATTAATTGCCTTCAAGAGTAAAACGGGCTGTCATGAGTTTACGAGAATTAATTAATTAATATATTTTTCATATTTTTTTAATACGAGGGATATTCGAAAATCACAAATAACCTTGTTGAATCATATTGCTGACATCATAAGACCTTTTGACACAACAATAAAGTTGTTCTACGACTTTCGAAAATTAAACAAAAGATCAGCTGATCCATACATTTCTGTTCACAAAACGCGACAAAATGTGTGATCAGCAGATTTTTTGTTGAATTTTCAAAAGTCCTAAGTCTAAAATGGTCCTGCAAGGTTATTAGTGTTTGTTAAATAACGCTGTGAATTATATTATTTTATCAATGAAAAATTCTTAAGTACCTTGTTGTCTATTTTCTGAACTTGTCCTCATCTTTACTTTTCTGTAAAAGCTCTAAGATATATGAAAACGCTTTGGTTCCTTACGACACATAGTTATAAAATAAAAGATCAATAATTATATTAAATATAATAGCACACTTTGAGAACCCCTGTTTTCTGTTTGGTCAAATTCAACACTACATTTTCGTAACTGTTACTACACTTGTGTAACTCCAAAAGATACTTTAAGTAATTTAGTTTCGGCAATGTGTCGTAAATTAATTAAAAATAATAAATTAAAAAATTGTCGTAGCTTGTCGACACAGTTACAACACTTATTTACTGTAACATTTTTTAGTACAAAGTGTTGATATCGTTCCTACACGCTGTAACCAAAATCCGCCAAGTTATTTAGTTACGACACTGTTACGTTGTCTTGCTAATTTGTGACTACTTGACAATTTTTGCGACCGAAAATGGTTGTATGGTTCGCCTAATGCCTACACCGCTGAGTCACCGTCTCAGGGGGTCTACTCTCTTTCTCTGAAACGAAAATTCGCAAACGAACGAAATTTAAACGAAGTTTCGTGACCGATCCTACTCTATAGGATCAATATGAAGGAAAAGGGAGTTGGTGATAGTCTGACGGATGACAGGACAGAATGGAAGAAGAAAACGTGTTGCGCCGACCCCAAATAGTATGGGATAAGGGCAGGAAGAAGAAGAAGACCGCGACACTATAAAATACCCTTTCACTGTCATTGTTATCCGACTAATTTGAAGAGTACTTTTTCATGCCAACAATGGGTAGTCACTTAGGACAACCAAAAATATCTGTATAATGTAATCATAACATGTCAAATTGTCCACTTACGATTTTTTGTTTGAATACTTTGTAAAGTTTTCTAAAGTGTGTTTCTCAAGTGTTGTGCTATTTAAATCATGTTTCCAAGTGCGTTTTTACATATTACACCGACACTACCAGGCTTAAGACGACTCACATTCCTTGAGAAAGTTTCAAGTCGTACTGTCGTAGTCTCCACAAGTTTGTTTTTGGATTTAAAAACTTTGTAAGTATAATATAACGTATTACACATACATTATTTTGATTTTTCACTAACACGAAGTATAAATGGTTATTATTAGAAGAGGCGATCTCTTCTAATAATAACCATTTATACCTCTTTTCAGTTTAAAATGGCTCCACATACGGGTTCGGCTACTCCCGAACAAATCGACACCCTTCTCAATTTCTTAGACAAGCATAGGGATCTAGCTCGCGGGAGATTGAGGGGTGGCGACGGAAGTGCCCACGCAAAGAGGCTGTGGGAAGAATTGTGCAACATGCTTAATTCAATGGGTGGTTGCACTAAATCTATTCAGCAGTGGCAAAAGGTACATAGTGTTTTGTTAATTAATTACATAATAATATAGTGACATAAATATCTCATGCTTTTATATTTTGCAGGTATGGTTTGATAGAAAGCATTTAGCCAAGAAAGCTGCTGCTGATGCTCGTAGTTCGGCTTCAGCGACTGGAGGTAGTCCATCAACGGCACCCCCACTCTCCCAATGGCAGTTGAAGGTACTGTCTATAATGGGAATTGCGTTTGGTGAACGCCAAACGAGTGCCAGAGTACCACCCTTCAGAGAGGTAAGTCATTCTTTGAATTATCAATTACCTAATCATAATCTTAATATTATGTCAAATATTTTTAAACAATAATTATTTTTATTACCAAAAAGCTTTTTTAAGTACAAGATTTTAAATTGCATTTTAAGTTAATGTCATCAAATCTAATTCTTCTTTTCTAATTTAAAACAATATTTCATGATTCTATTAGTTAATTAAATCTGTTTTATTTTCAGACCAATGAACCAATTCCATCCACCTCCAGTCAAACAAGCCAACCACTGAGCTTGTCACAGCCTCTTGATTTAGATTTGTGTGAGGAAGTCGTTGGAGAGTGTGTCGAAGCCAGCCTGGAAGATAGGCAGCTCTTACAGCCTGCGAGTCAACCACCGGTGTCACAAGAATGCCTGCCTTCCACACTTTGTAAGTAATTGTTACTGTGGTATTTTGATGCTATCATAAAAATTTAGCACTGTACATAATAATAGTAATATTATTTTGTGAGTGTTTAGTTTACTGCAGGATGAGTGATTATATTACCATGGGAAGTCAAAGACATTATATCTGTTTTGTGTAATAAATGTAAAGATTTATAATACAAACAAAAGCTATTATTACTGATACTTATATAAATGCCTTTACTGATTCCTGTATTTATTCTGACACAGTGAAATATGTCCATTTAGATAACAATAATCACTAAACCCATTCAAGAGTCTTAGGCATTTTTTAATGAGGTAAAAGGTATTTAAATTAGAATTTTGTTTTGCAGCCTCACAACCTACACGTCCCAGAAGACAATCTGCTGCTGGTTCTGATGTCCGAAGCAGATTGTACCAATACGAAGAGGGGCGTGTACAGAGAGAGAAATTGAGGAACACCGAGCTTGCAGGCCTCAGGACCGAGCTTACAAGCCTCAGGACTGAGGTGGCAGGCATCAAAGCTGTCATGTTGCAGATGTATGAATTGTTAAGAGAATATAATAGGAATTAAGATTTTGTTACTGTTTTATTTCTATGTTTCTTTGTTATATTGTAGTGCTGTATTTAATTCTGTGTGTATTAATGGGTCCATGTTACTTGAATAATTAAATAAATTAATTATTATATTTGTGTTCAGATAGGGTTAAAGTAAATAAAACTTTATTATAAGTATAAATTTTATTCTTTTATTAAGTTGAAAAGGTAAGAAATAATGTCAAGTTATTTATAAAAATCTATAATTATAAATACACCGGCACACGCCCGGGGTGGTGATACACCCAAGGCGCATTACCGCATGGTAGAGATTTTTTCAAGAAAATCCTCAGGCCAGCACCCGACAGGCAGCTAGGCGGTTCAATGTGAGCCAGTACTTCGTATGGAAGTTACTAAACACGTCTGGGATGTATCTATATAATTTTCAGCGCGTGCAAGATATGGTGCTCGCCGACTATCGTCCACGGAGACAATTTATAATCTTCATCACAACATTTTATGGAGTGACGAAGCCACCTTCACGAGAATTGAACTACACTTCTGGACACATCATAACAAATAACGCGCAATATAAATGAATAATTCAAAGCTTTTCCCCTCATTACAATAGTGTATTTAGCACAAGAACTACACTTATAATTAACACAATAATTTTAACGAAAAACAGCAATGAAAATGTCAGAAATGTGGAGTGAATTCATATTTTTAGTATTAAAAATACACTTAAAAGAAAGGTACATTCGTGAGTGCTTAGAACCTCACGTGATACCATACGCGGACTATGTAGGTCCAAATTTCCTTTTTATGCTTGATAATGCAAGAGCCCATGCGGCCGGCATCGTCAAGGAATATCTTCGGGATGTGAACATCACAGTTATGGACTGGCCAGCCAGAAGCCCAGACATGAACCCCATTGAGCACATGTGGGACGAGCTAAAAAGGCGTGTTAGGGCTCGTCAGCCAGTTGCCCAGACGATGCAGGAGTTGAAAACTGCCATAGAAGAGGAATGGGAGATGATCCCTCAAAATTTCATAGAGCGGGTGATAAACTCTATGCCTAATCGTATGAGAGCTGTGGTAGATGCCCATGGAGGCAACACGCGTTATTTACGCTTTATTTGATAAAACACGTTTTTTATTAAAAAATCAATTGCATTTAACTAGGCGCATATCCGACTTGTTAGGCGTAGCTCAATGTCGTATGGTATTCTGAATTCAAATTTAAAACAATACGATCGAAAAAGATGGTAAAATGTATCAGGTTTAAAACTGCATCAACGGTTTTTGTTCAATCTAGCAATCATATTTCGGTAGGGGCCATCGAAACCTAAACTCTAAGGTGGGCCAATAGATGTGTCCAGAAGTGTATATGGACCGGTGGTCCATATTATAATCGTGTAGTCCATATAATGAACCCGATTTATTTTTATTTTAGGATATGGCCTCAACAACAGAAAAAGGGAAAAGACAACAATGGGACAAAAATTCCATGACAATGGCAATACTCGCTATCGAAGAAAAGAAAATGGGTTATTTAAAAGCTTCTAAAACCTATGGTGTGCCTAAAACTACTCTGATTCGTTTATGCCAAAAAAAAGATAGGCCTTTGCAGGAAATAACTAATATGAAACTTGGGAGAAAAGCAACACTTCCCACAGAGTTAGAAAATAATCTAGCTGAATATGTTCTTCGAATGGAGGAAGCAGGCTTTGGATTAACTCGCCGTGATATAATGTCTCTGGCATTTCAATTGGCACAAAAGAATAATTTGCCACATAACTTTTCCCAAGATAAGCAGTCAGCTGGCAAAACTTGGTTGCGATTGTTCTTGAGACGTCACCCAAATCTTTCTTTTCGCCAACCCACTGGGACGTCCATTGCAAGACTGAAGGGCTTTAATAAAGAAAGCGTCAACAGATTTTTCACATTGT
The DNA here is from genome assembly GCA_030763345.1 of Mythimna separata. NCBI lineage: Eukaryota > Metazoa > Arthropoda > Insecta > Lepidoptera > Noctuidae > Mythimna > Mythimna separata. Next base: position 10,173,385 of record CM061174.1, on the reverse strand, counting down.
TAGAAGAAGCTATGGACAAGTACAAATATAAATATACGCCTAGTAACATTTATAACGTTGACGAGACGGGTATAACGGTGGTGCCCTCGAAAATTAGAGAAATACTCGCTGAAAAGGGAAAACGCCAAATAAAGGCTACAACGTCAGCTGAAAGAGGTTCTACAGTAACATGTGTACTCTGTATGAATGCTGGCGGGTCGTTTGTTCCACCCATGATGATTTTTCCCCGTAAGCGGGATCACCCACTTCTAATGAGAGGCGCTCCTACTGGCTCAATACACGCATGCCACCCATCAGGGTGGATCCAAACGAATCTTTTTACTCGGTGGTTTAAACATTTTTTGCAGCACGTTAAACCCTCTGAAGCTTCTCCTGTACTCTTGATATTAGATGGACACGCTAGTCACACTCGAAATATTGAACTTATTGATTTGGCGCGAGAGAATCATGTTCAATTATTATCATTGCCTCCGCATTCAAGCCACAAGATTCAGCCACTCGATCGAACATTTATGGGTCCCTTTAAAAAATTCTTCATAGAAGAAATCCGGCAATTTATACGGAACAAAAATCTGGCCGCAACGCATTACGATATTGCTGAACTATTTGGGCGTGCATATGTAAAAGCTCAGCGTGCAGAACTAGCAATCAACGGTTTTCGTGTAACTGGAATTTGGCCAGTGGATAAACATGTTTTCCAAGACCATGACTTTATTGATTGTGACAATGATCATTCAATGCCAGATCATATCCATCCTATTCAGGAAAACACTGCCCATTTGCCACCAGCAGTGCCCGCACATAACAGTGATGATTATGATTCAGACCAGACTTTCTGTGACGATACTGAGCCTCAGCCAATGGAAGAACCACAAACTATTAATGAAAGAATCATTTATATTAATGATGGAAATCCACAGAATTCGAACAGTGAACATGTTACAGATACGCCACAATGGGTTCAATACATTGGTGTATTAAACTACAACTCATGTGCTATAATCTGGGATATGAAATATATTTATAGTTACTTAGATTGAATGTTGCAGTATGTTGTTATTATGAATTCAATTATGACCAGTGTGGAAATAGGTTTTAGATAATAGTCTGGTATGCCAGCCTTGCTGGATGTTGGCAAGGGATGCACAACAGCATTCTGGTTCAGAAGACCGTCATATTGGTCATAGACAAGTATGCGTTAACTGTGGCCAATCAGTTTTACGACGGCGGCGCTTCCATCAACTTAATCCGAACAATGCGGGCACAAGAGAAATACAAATAAGAAATATAGTTGCAGAATGGATAATCCCAAGGCAGGTCAGTGACATGACGTTATTATCTGTGATTTTTGTAATTAATTCATTAATTCGGATACATAAGTAAAGCATAAGACTTCTGTCTTAGAAGTTGAATTCATATTAAGTTTTTAATTTAAATAATCTAGAGCCAAATATAATTGTATGTATAAAATAACAAAATCATAATATTTCGTATGTTTTTCTTACATTTTAGTTGACCTCAACTGATCTGGTATGCCATACTTGTTGGACTCGAGCAAGACGAGCAATACCACAGTTCACACCAGCATCTACTTCATCTCAATCTTCACAAAATGAAGATTTGAGTGTTGAAGCAGCTAGTTCTGAAGAGTTGGATACAAGAGAAAGCAGTTTTATAGCCGAACCAAATACTGAAGCAACAATTTATCTTCCAAATTATATTAGGGCTCCGATCAGCCAGCAACGTTGCTTTTATCCAGATTTCAATCAACCAGAGAGGCTTACAGTGCCTACAAGTTTACGGGCAAGATTATAAATTGATTTTAATTATTATGTTTCACCAACAAATAGGATATGAAATTATCATAAATCAAATACTTTTGGTAATCAGCTTATTGCAGTTGAAAATCCAATCCATACATTTTCAGCAGAGCAAATAGAAGAATATACTGATTTAATAAAACAGCCACAATCAGCTCATTTAGATTTTGAAAATATTGAAAATATGGACAGTTCCGTAGTTCATTATTGGTTTGGCCTATCATTAGAAAATATTTTAAATATAATCAGAGAAGTGCCACGACTAGGAACAATGCATAGAGGCAAAACTGGTCTTGCCGCTTATTTAATGAAATTGAGAACTGGAGATAGCGATCAAAGAATATCAACATTATTAAATATACCGAGGAGTACCCTAGAAAGACTTATGGGGAAAGTTAGAGAAATCCTAAATCAAGATTTTGTGCCACAGCATCTCGGTTTAAATCACATAAGCCGCGAGCAAATCTCATCTAGAAATCTAATTATTCCAAATGGGCTTTTTGGAGGTGAAGAAAGTAGGCCTATTGTTATTGTCGATGGAACCTACATTTACATTCGAAAAAGCTCGCGGCGGTGACCTCTCGCGCCGGGCCCTGGTACAGGCCATGGTCCGGAGCGAGGAGGGGTGGCAGGCAGTCGCCTCCTTCTGCGAAGCAGTAATGTTAGCGAAGGAGGCTGCCGACCGCGTGAGGCAACGGAACTCACGCCGTCGCCGCCGAGATCCCGATCCCGATTTCCGACCACCGTAGGCGCGGGCTCGCGGACGGCGAGCACTGGGTAGCTCGCCGTCCGGCAGTCTGGTAATAATCTGGACCGAGCCTAGTCGTCGACGGCGCGTTCTGTTCCACGCGCGCCTCAAGGAGATGTCAGCAAACTGTAGGGGCCCGGCAGGGCCGAAGCCTCTGGGGAACACGGTATCCGAAAGGTTGTCACCGTGTCCCCCAGATCGATGGCAACGAAGGAACGGGGTAGGGGTTTAGTCAGTAAGAGTCTGACACGCCCTCCCGCTCCGCCCAAGAGTGGGAGAAGTCATTCTGATGATTCCCCTACCGGAAAAAAAAAAAAAAAAAAAAAACATTCGAAAAAGCTCTAATTATAAATATCAGAAAAATACATATTCAATGCATAAATATAGGAACCTTGTTAAGCCTTTTTTAATAGTTTGTTGTGATGGATACATTGTAGATGTGTTGGGCCCCTATCCAGCAACTACCTCAGATGCTCAGATAATGAATGATTGATGAATTTTCAGAGGAAAACAGTCCAATGAGGCAATATTTTCAGCCTAATGATGTTTTTATTTTGGATAGGGGTTTTAGAGACTCAGTGTCATTATTAGAAGGAACATGTAATTATTCCGTTCACACGCCTTCATCTCTTCGTGAGGGTGAAACCCAATTATGCACGCTTGAAGCTAACAAAACAAGATGTGTAACTATAACTAGATGGGTTGTCGAGGTGGTTAATGGCATTTTTAAACACTCTTTTAAATTGTTTAGGCAAGATTTTTTCAACAATGCATCAAAACACATAATGATAAACTTTGCCATTGCCGCTTCACTAACAAACAGTTTCCATCTACGTATAAGAGACAGAGAAGATGCCAATTTAATTCTAGCTAATATTAGAAGATTTTTATATGTTAACAATGATCTTGCTGATTTTGTAGAAGGTAATCATTTAAATCGAAGGCGCACACAATTCGTGAATTTAAATGTAAACACAGATAATATAACTGAGTTTCCCCAACTCACAGTGATTTAATAATATTTGCATGTGGGACTTACCAATTAAAACAGGCACGCTCTTATTATGGAGAACATATAAGAGCGCAAGGTTCTTATAGTATTGAAGTATGCCCAGAAACGAATAATAGAATTCTAGATGGATTTCCTTCGGCCAGTAATAGGATTTTGGTTAGAGGACGAATTAAAAGCAGACATATTAGTCGAAAAATGTATTTCGTATATATTATTGTTAATACTAACGAATCTGGTTTAGAGTCCATACGACAATATTGCTGTAATTGCATATCTGGGCGGAGGATGGTAGGGTGTTGTGCCCACGTGATGACAATTGTGTGGTTCTTGGGCTGGGCGAGGTATCAGTCAAATATAAATACCCCAGCCCAATACCTAGACGATGTACTAATAACTTATTTAAATGAAAATGAATAAAAACCTGTAAACTATAATTATGCATATTTTTTTACCATTGATTTCCATTTACAGTTTCTGATGTTCCACTAAGTTCTAGGTAAAAAATAATGGTTGTTTCGTTATCTACGATGTCAACCCTAATGCCTACCATTTATTTCTATCTTGGGCATTACTTGGCCAAACCTTCTTTACCAAGTGGGCATTTCTCTTTCCTTTTTATACATGATAATGCAAGAGCCCATGCGGCCGTCATCGTCAAGGAATATCTTCGGGATGTGAACATCAGAGTTATGGACTGGCCAGCCAGAAGCCCAGACATGAACCCCATTGAGCACATGTGGGACAAGCTAAAAAGAGGTGTTAGGGCTCGTCAGCCAGTTGCCCAGACGATGCAGGAGTTGAAAACTGCCATAGAAGAGGAATGTGAGATGATCCCTCAAAATTTCATAGAGCGGTTGATAAACTCTATGCCTAATCGTATGAGAGCTGTGGTAGATGCCCATGGAGGCAACACGCGTTATTAAATTAAACCTTTATTTGATAAAACATGTTTTTTATTCAAAATTAATTGCCTTTAACAAGACACATATTCGACATGTTAGGCGTAGCTCCATGTCGTATGGTAATCTGAATTCAAATTTAAAACAATACGATCGAAAAAGATGGTAAAATGTATCAGGTTTAAAACTGCATCAACAGTTTTTGTTCAATCTAGCAATCATATTTCGGTAGGGGCCATCGAAACCTAAACTCTAAGGTGGGCCAATAGATGTGTCCAGAAGTGTATTTAACGTTCATACTGAACATTGGTCTCCACCAATCGTGGGTCGCGGTCAGAACCCACACGTAACACGGTGGGACGCTTTCCAAGTGCGATTTAGTGTGAATGTATGGGCTGGGATAATAAATGACAAAGTTATTGGGCCGATCTTCACTAATGACAGGTTGACCGGTCGAAGTTATTTAGAACTTTTAAGAAATACAGTGCCTGAACTATTGTGCAAGATGTGCCCGAGTCTTATCTTGCTGGTATGTACTTCCAACAGGACGGAGCTCCGACTCATTATTTCAGTGAAGTGCGGGCTTATTTTCAAGGTGAATACGGTGATAGGTGGATAGGTCGCGGCGGACCCGTACCATGACTGACATGACATGATGACATGACTTGACACCTTTAGACTTTTATTTATGGGGAGAAATAAAAAGACTCCGTTTACGAACGCGATCCGCAAGTCCGAAACTTTACACGAACTAAAAACAAAATTGTGAGTGCATTCGAAACAATCAAATCACAAACTGTAGTGCTAATAAAACTTACGGACAATTTGCGGCGCTGTGCTCAATAATATGTTTACAAAACAGAGGTGGATATTGTTACGCCGTGAAACTTGAGTACGCTATATCTTCGACGAAACCAAGAGTAGCATCAAATAATTAAAACGCATTGCTGTGCGAAGCCTCTAAAATAGGAGTACGTACTCAGGCCTGGCAAATTCCAGAAAAGTCCGACATACACTATTATTATTACATAAGATTCAGTAGGTGTATGTGGGTGGTTAAGGGAATTTGTACCTTCCGGTATTAGCAATAGAGTTGAAATTCGCATGTAAGGTGGTAGATAAGTACCTACTTACGAGAGTAATAATAATGATTTATGGCCTCCCGATGCGACTATTTTGTGCTAGAATGTCCTTGAAACGTCGGTATCGAGAAATTTCGATGACTTCGCATATAAATACGGGCCCCCGGCTAGAAGCGAGTTCAGTTTGATTTCGTCAGCGATACAGAGCGAGCTACCTAAGTGTGTGAAGTGATACCTAGCGACCTAAGCGATACTAAACGGAACTCTGAGTGTTTATAGTGATTGGTTATTTGTTGATTGGACTAATTTGTCATTGTTTTGTGGTGAATAAAGTTCTCTGTTAGTAAACCGGCATTTAATTACTCACGTTCGTAACAACTGGTGTCAGAAGTGAGATGCCATTACTACAGAGGGACGACGAACAGGGACCACGAACAAGGAGGCAAGTGGAGATGGATGCTGCACGTCAACGTCTGGAAGCGGAAGATCGGGCTGGTATGGGAGCAACGGCAGCTGCTGAGGCGCCAACAGGGTCATCCTCGGAAATGAACCTCGCCGCAGTGTTGGCCGCCATGCAAGCTAGTATGGAACAAGCCCGCCGCGAACAAGAAGCTGCCCGCCGCGAACAGGAAGCTGCCCGCCGCGAACAGGAGGCTAACCAGCGTAAGCTCCAGGAACTAATCGCAGCTAACCAGGAAGAAGCCCGCCGCGAACAGGAAGCAGCCCGCCGCGAACAGGAAGCTGCCCGCCGCGAACAAGAGGCTAACCAACGTAAGCTCCAGGACCTAATCGCGGCTAACCAGGAAGAAGCCCGCCGCGAACAGGAGGAAGCCCGCCGGGATCAAGAGGCTAAGCAGAACCTGATCCTCGAAAAAATCGATCACGGCCTTGTCACGTTGGGTGAGAAAGTGAAAAATCTCACCTTAGAGGTCAAGGAGGTTTCCGCCCGAGCCGATAGCCTCGAAACCAGAATTGATGGCCACGAAGATCGCCTGCTGGACATCAACAAAAAAATTATCAAGCTCGAAGCACGCGAACCCGTTGCTGTTAGCGCACCATCGCACACCCACTGTGCATCAGCCGCAAAATTTGATATGCCGCGTTTTGATGGCACGTCGTCCTGGACGGCTTTTAAGTACCAATTCCAAACACTGGTCAAGACGAACCGCTGGGATGATGACCAGTCTTTCGCGGCGTTAACTTTGGCCCTACGAGGGGACGCTCTGCTGGTCCTAGAGAACCTTCCTTCAGACGGCAGGACGTTGGAGCGTCTAATGGAGGGACTAGACACTCGCTATGGTGACAAGCACCTCGAACATGTTTTCCGCGCGCAACTTCGCGAGAGAACGCAGAGGTCGAACGAGAGCCTTCAGCAGTGGGGAGTAGAGGTTGAACGGCTGGTCCGGCGGGCATACATGTCGATGACACCGGAGATGGTGGAAGTAAATCTGGTGCAAGCATTCATCGACGGTCTACGGGATACTGAAGTCAGGGCTACGGTGCGACTAGGACACCACCAAACTCTGAAGAGTGCGATGGCCCACGCTTTGGAAGTGGAAGCCGTACGACAAGACTCACGTACGCACAGAGTTCGGGAAGTAGTGGTCTCACCTTCAGTGCAACCACGTCACCGAGAAGTGGCTCCGTCGGCAAAGTCCCGCTATATTCCGACGTGTTATGGATGTGGAGAAAAAGGCCACATTCGTACCGATTGCCCCAAGAGGAAGAGGGGAAGTGTGGACTCCGGAACTCAAGTTAACGAGGAGTCGTTAAACTAAATGTCGCCAGGGCCGCGGGGCGGGTGCTGGCTGGTCAACTGAAGGCCCCAACCATCACCATCAATCAAGTCCACAACGGAAATAGTTTGATCATCGAGGGAACGCTGAATCAACGTGCTTGCAATTTCACCGTTGACACCGGGGCGTCGCGGACTATTATAAGACCTGAGTTGCTGAAACGCACCATCTTGTGGCAAACAGAAACCCCAGCCTACCGACTTCAGACAGCCACCGGCCAGCCAGTCTCCGTCCTCGATGATACAGAAATCGAGTTAAAATCGGTGATCAAGTGTACACCCATTCAGCGTTAATTGCGAATATTACCGACGATTGCATACTGGGTCTCGACTTCCTGCGGAATTACCGATGTGTTTTAGATATCGATAAAGGAGTATTGAAATTCCCAGACCAAGAAGTCTTCCTGCAAGGAATTAACACATGCAACCTCTATTGCTTAAAGGATACCACATTGGCTCCAAGAACGGAAACCTTAGTCGAAGTTAAATTTCCTAAGAAAATTAGGCAACGCAGATGTGTTATAATTGAAGACTTGGCCGGCACCCGGAACTTATCACCGCGAGGACATTAGTTATGACGAAAGGAAGATCCAAGGTCAGGATTGTAAATCTTGGGAAAAAGGAGATCCAGTTGAAGAAAAACAGTGTTGTTGGAAGATGTGAAGAAGTGAAGTATCTCCGCCAAATCAACACATCTTCAGTAAAACAAGACGCAATAAAAGGTGAACATGATCACATCCAGCAACTTCTGGAAAATTCTAAGAGCAATTTATCAGTTTCGGAACTACAGCAAGCCAAGGAATTTCTGCTACGGTTCCGGGATATCTTTGCAACGGGAAAAGATTGCGGAAGAACAGGTCTCGTCAAGCATGAGATAGATACAGGGGATGCTAGACCAATTAAACAGAGACCGCGCCGCATACCCTGGGCTAAAGAAACTGAGGTAGCAGAAATGGTAAAGGATATGGCTGATAGCGGAATAATTGAACCTTCTACGAGCCCATGGTCTTCTCCTGTCGTTCTGGTGAAGAAGAAGGACGGCAGTACCAGATTCTGTGTAGACTACAGAATGCTGAATGATGTAACGAAGAAGGACAGTTATCCCTTGCCTAGGATAGACGACACACTGGATATGCTCAGTGGTATGAAGTGGTTTTCAACCATTGACTTGAAAAGTGGCTACTGGCAAGTGGAAATTAGCGAGAAAGATAAGGAAAAGACAGCGTTCAGTACAGGAATTGGCAACGGCCTGTGGCAATTTAACGTCATGCCTTTTGGATTATGCAACGCTCCAGCGACGTTTGAACGCCTCATGGATAGAGTCATGGTGGGCCTTCTTGGTGACGTCTGTCTGGTATATTTGGATGACGTCATTATAATGGGCCGCACTTTTAAGGAACACCTGAGAAATATGGAGAAAGTATTCACCAGGATACAGGGGGCTAACCTAAAACTAAGCCCAAAGAAGTGTGCCCTGTTCAAGAAGGAGGTCAGCTACCTAGGACATGTCATCTGCGCCGATGGAGTGAGAACCGATCCTGAGAAGATAAAAGCTGTCCAACAGTGGCCGACTCCAAAGAACAAAACAGAAGTACGTGCATTTCTAGGGTTGTGCACATACTACAGACGGTTTGTTATGAGTTTTTCGGACATTGCAAAACCTTTACATCAGCTGACTGAAGATAAACGAGATTTTATCTGGGACAAGAACTGTGAGTCAGCATTCAACGAACTAAAGCAACGGCTATGTGAAGCGCCTATACTGGGGTATCCGAGCAGAGATGGAAGATTTGTCGTCGATACCGACGCCAGCAACACAGGAATTGGTGGAGTGCTGTCGCAGGTGCAAGAAGATAGGCAAGTCGTGATCGCTTACTTCAGTAAGGCACTTTCAAAACCAGAAAGGAACTACTGCGTGACTCGACGAGAACTACTGGCTGTTGTAAAAACTTTGCAACATTTCCACAAGTACCTCATAGGGAGACAGTTTACGTTGAGGACGGACCACGCTGCATTGAAATGGCTTCTACAATTCAAAAATCCTGAGGGTCAAGTTGCAAGATGGCTAGAGCAGCTGCAGGAGTTCAACTTTGTGACGGAACATCGTAGTGGAAAAGGGCATAACAATGCTGACGCCCTGTCGCGACGTCCATGTAATGAGGACTGTAGACATTGCCAGCAAAATGAAGCCCGGGAACACGTGAACTTAATTAGGGCTGAAGGCAACTTTAAGAAGTCCCAGGAAGAAGATGACGATATTCGACCTATACTGGACTGGAAGCGTAGTGGAACTAGGCCTCAGTGGAATGAAGTATCGTCACATAGTCCTGTCACAAAGAGCTACTGGGCACAGTGGGACAGTTTAGTCCTAGAAAATGACGTGCTTTGTAGGAAATGGGAATCGAACGATGGCAAGGAGGTGACCACACAAGTGATAGTACCACGACGTGAAGTGGTCCTCCTGCTTCAGGAGATACACGATGGCGCTTCTGGTGGACACCTGGGAATCAAGAAAACTCTACTGAAAGTGAGACAGCGGTATTACTGGCTCAATTGTAGAGAAGACATAGAGCAATGGTGTCGGAAATGTACAGCGTGCGCATCCGTGAAAGGACCACAGACTAGGAGCAGGGGCAAGCTTCAGTTGTACAATGTAGGAGCCCCATGGGAACGCATTGCCATCGACGTTGCTGGACCTTTCCCAGTGACAGATGACGGAAACAAATACATAGTGGTGATACAGGACTATTTCACAAAGTGGCCTGAAGTTTTCGCCATACCCAATCAGGAAGCGACGACAGTGGCGAAAAAGGTGGTCGAAGAAGTAGTATGTCGGTATGGCGCACCTTTGGAGATCCATTCCGATCAAGGCCGCAACTTCGAATCTGCGCTGTTCCAGGAAATGTGCACTCTTCTGGGGATTTACAAGACACGCACGACACCTGCGCATCCACAGTCGGACGGAATGGTGGAGAGGTTTAACCAGACCCTGGAGAATCACCTGGCTAAGGTTGTCGATGACCATCAGAAAGATTGGGACCGGTATATTCCACTATTTCTGATGTCTTATCGATCAGCTGTGCATGATAGCACGGGCCACACCCCAGCAAGAGTGAATTTCGGCAGGGAGATGAGACTTCCAGTCGATACCATAACCGGCGTGCCACCTGACAAGACTAAGCCAGTTACGGACTTCGTAAGTGACCTCCAAGATCAATTGGATGAAGTGCATAAACGAGTGCGTGAGAATAGCCTGCACACCAGCGTTAAAATGAAAACTCGATACGACCGCAATGCCAACGCCAAGGGATTTGAGGAAGGTGCACTGGTTTGGCTCCACAACCCACTTCGACGAAAAGGGAAGTCGCCGAAACTTCAAGCTCGATGGGAGGGACCCTACACCGTGATAAAAAGGATCAACGACGTTACCTACCGCATCAAGAAAGGGTTACGAGGGAAACCTAAGGTAGTCCACGTGGATAGTTTCGATGTTTGTAGAGTGTTTATAGTGATTGGTTATTTGTTGATTGGACTAATTTGTCATTGTTTTGTGGTGAATAAAGTTCTCTGCTAGTAAACCGGCATTTAATTACTCACGTTCGTAACAATATTTTGAACAATTATTAAAATACACGTAAGTGTACCGTGTAAAATTTGATTTATTGCAAATACTTAATAATAATTATTGTAAATAATGTGATTCCAACTTTTTAAATACGCCAAATATACAATAATTGATCGGTTGTGTTCAAACATAATTCAGTTTATACCTACGTTAACATAATATTTTACTGTTTACTTTTATTGTATTTTTGATCTTCCTAACCCGACAAAAGTATGAAGGGAAGTTTGGTTTCACAATTTTTTTATTAATCGTGCGCGCGGGAATGAAATGCGCGGGCGGCCAAGCGGACGAGGACGTGGCGCCGCGACGCGCGAGCGGTATTCATTCATAGCGAGAATGTACCTACCTAAATCGTGTACTTAATACACGCGAAACTCTTTGATACTTTAATTATTTTAACGTTTTTCGTAACACTACAGCTGACCGACTCCGGTACGTATGCTGTACCCACTAATCGGTATTGCACCCCCAAAAATTCGCAGAGCGGTGGCTAGCCGTATAGAAAGGCCAAAGCAGCAAAACGGCGCTCGCCACCCAATGCACAATCATAGCTCAGTGCCCCTAAGTCGTAATAGTTTTGCTGCATGCGTGAGCTCATCTAAGGGTAAGGTATAAATAATCTGTCAAGACATCAGTTGCTTGCAGAAGCTGAACTTCGGGTCACCAGATCGTCTCAACCTGAGTCTAAGATAGTGAATGAGCTCTTTGGGGATGAAGACCAAGTGCACTCCATACCTTCCAGTCGTTAGCGTCGCAGCCTCCACAACCCACCTCTTCGTCAACGAGGACCCAGCCACCACCAAAAAGAAGACGTTTTGAAGTCACAAGAAAGTGGAGATTTGTAGATATTCTAGAAAGGCTGAGACAGAGTACTGAGAACCGGATTTTCTAGAAAACCTGAAAAACCCTGTTCATTTTTTTGAGCTGTTGTTTGACTAAGTGGTGTTCGAATTACTGCGCTCAAAAACAGCAGTAATAAAACGTGTGCCTGATGCTGTTAGATTGGATGGTAAAGGACATCTAACCGACAAACAAAATAAACAAACTCGATGTGGTTTATGCCATAAAAATAAAACTATGATGTGTATCAATGTTGCCTTACGTAACAAATGTTCTCTTATTTTCATACTGAATAGCATGCCTAGTAATATTTTTGTATGTAATAACTAAAAGATGTAATAAATATGTCAATTTATATATGATCTGTGGTTGGGATGATACGAGTTAATAAAAATACAAAATGAGACAACAGATAGCATTAATGAAACGGAAATACAAGCACCACCTGGGCAAGAGATTGATTCTCTAGCAAGATGAGACCAAAGTCGTGTTCTCCAAACTTCAACAGACTTACTTCAACCGCCATATCAAGGCTACCCTCTTTATAGTTCCTTCTATCAGCCTAGCAACTACCAGAGCTACTCAGGCTATCAAACTCAACATTTTGCAAACCAAACACCTCTGACACGCCCATATTTATCACACGAACAATCATCAAATGCAGACCAAACTCCAATTCTACATTTATCACACGGACAATCATCAAACGCAGGGGAAGATCAAATTAATTCACCTAGTGATAATTATTCTACCTATAGCGCTTTGTCGACGGAAGAAGAGTTATATGAATGAATATGAATACCTATGTTTTCTCTAGATTTGCTGGATGAAAACTCATTGCTGATTTTATCTCTGTACATGAACTATCTTTATGACCAGTGTTGGGCAATATAATCTAACTCCTGATTAATAACTACCACTATCTTGGAGTTGGAATCATAACTACGAACTACATAAAATAACCGTAAAAAGTACCTACTTAAACATTTTGATTACTAACTACAAATTGTAGTTTCAATCACGGTTACAATCGGCATCGTTGTCTTTTCCATAGGAACCCACATTTATCATTACAAACTTATAATTTGCGTCAGTGACTGCTAACAACCCAATCGAAAAAAAGGATTTGTAATTATAATACATGGAACCACTCTTTTTTGGTTTTATTATGCGAATGTGCTTTACGTCAATACATCCAATGCAATTAGGAAACTGCCATCTGTCCCAAAAACATTGCGCTATGTTTTTAAAGCTATCTTCTGAAGGTTCGGGCATGTGTTTCCTAACTAATTGAGTCCATATAGCTTTGCAAACTCGTGGTACGATTGTAGAAATAGCAGATTTTGAAATTCTGAACGAGAAAGCGAGTTGCCGAAATTGTATACCTGTGGCCAAATACCTGAAATAATGCAAAATATTAAGTTTTTAATTCCTTTTCTTTTTTCAGGTGAAATTACTAAGAAAAAATGGAAAAATTTGAGAGACACGTTTAGTAAAGAATTTAAAAAAATTAGTAGTGGTACTTTTCGCAAATAATAAGGATACCTTTTCATGTTTATTCTGCGCGCGAATACGTTAACATGATTTACTGTTACGGCTTGGCTCGTGGAACTACTATTACGGCCCTGCGACTGTACAAGATTGAGCATCCTACCTCGTATCAGCTCACGGATTCGCGAATCTTCACGAGAGCTTTTCAACGATTGCTGGACAACCTACCGATCGTACTAACTTCACTGCTAGGCGGCCGACAAGTACGACCGGTGGTCGAAGAGGCCATTCTTGCTGTGTTCCGGGAAAACCTACGACTGGGCGTACGAACAGCGGCTAAAGTATTGTGGAGGCGGCATGGTCATCTTACTCGACACGTGTTTTCCCATTCCACTGTGCACAAAGTATTGAGGAAGGATAGGCAGTGGCCCTACAAAATCGACCGTGTGCAAGCGCTAGTACCACGAGACGCGTCGCCTGGAATACTGCAGGTGGCTGTTGAGCCAGGAACGAGACGTAAAAAAAATAATTTTCACAGACGAGAGCACTTTCACAAATAATGGCATGTGGAACCGGCGCAATGCACATTATTGGTGCGCTGTGAATCCCAACTAAACTCAAGAGACGGGCTTCCAGACACGGTGGAAACACAATGTGTGGGCTGGCATCGTGGGAATCCAAATACTAGGCCTAGTTTTCTTACCACCGAGAATTGATGGAACTGCCTACCTCAATTTTATAAAGGGGTACCTAACCGACACTTTGGAGGAAATGCCACTTGTTCAGTTGCTTGAGTTGTGGTACAAGATGAGTGCGTCAGTACATAAACTCCACAGCAGCGAGCTCATAGGTCAGCTATCCGAGGACGTATTGGAAGCCTCTCAAAAAGAATATAAAAACATACGACTCATGCACACACGATTTGTGATTCTACCCAATTGCAAGACTTATTTTAACTCAGTCAAAGTGACAATTCTGTCAAGAGCAGTTGAAGTTTTGTTTTAGTAGCGACAAAATTAACATTTTAAAAAATTATGCTGAGAATTGGACGACATACGGACGTACCCACCGTAACGCAACATTCTGTTGCGTTCCAGAATGCTTGGAATTAATTTCAAGAGACTCCCAGTCTCTAACAGACTAACCAGGAGACGGGGATAAAACAGAATCCGAGCAACTACCGCACAGGAGGACCGCTACGTGCGGGCAGAGAACGCTGCATCACAGCCCGCTCAAAACCATTTGCAGCAGGCAACGGGTACGCGCGTTAGTGATCAAACCGCTAAAAATCAATTACACGAGGACCAGCAGTTCTTCAAGAGAAGCGTAATGCGGGTACCATTAACAAGTACTCACCGCGCAAAGTGATTATCGTTCGTAAGGCAACCCCTGGCATGGACTATGGGTGATTGGAGCACACTATTGATTACGGATGAGTGCAAGGTTAATTTTTTTAGTGATGACGGTCGCATTAGGGTCTGGAGACGTGAGGGTGAGCGATTTTCGGATGCTTGTATCCATGAAAGTGACAGAGTTGGGAGGCCTAATGTTATAGTGTGGGGCAGGATCACTTACACTTAGCGGCACGGAATGTGGCCCAAACCTAAGCAGACCGATAACAGGCGATTTTGTTATCGCGTATGAGAATTTCAAGTGGCAGTTTGTCAGGACATTAATGCTATTGTTAATTTAAGAGGGTAAGCACAAAAAAGTTAATTTGTTTATTTTTTGAGACGCTTAACGTTAGTTTGTTACTGGAACGCAAAGAACACGGGTAAGTTAAAGTTCGATATTCAAATGATTGTGCTTTTAATCTTTATTGTTTTATTTTTTAATTAATCTGCAGTAATTAATGCTTTCAGAACTGGAACATAATGCCCCTAACTTCAGCTCAATTTGCTCAAGCTGTGTTGCTTCGGAACCAGGGGCGAACGCAGCGAGAGATTGCTGAAACTTTAAATATACCGCGTACAACACTAAGGTATGCCTTAAAAAGGTACGATCAGACCGGCCTATACACAAGGAGGCCAGGAAGTGGCGGTATTAGGTGCACATCAGCACGAGACGACCGATTTATTGTTCTCGCAATTTTGAGAAATCGGTTCCTTACTGCGGTTGAAATACGGCAGCGACTACAAACGGCAAGAGGGGTCAACGTAAGTGAGCGGACAATAAGAAGGAGAATGGAGGAACAGAATCTGCGTGCTCGAAGACCAGCTCGAGGTCCAGAACTGCTCCGGCACCATCGTGTAGCTCGACTTCGATTTGCTCGCGAACATGCCAATTGGACTCAAGAGCAGTGGAGCAAAGTTCTGTGGACAGATGAGTGTAGAGTGGCCTTAAGAGCTCCAGATGGCCGCGAACGTGTGTGGAGAAGGCATGGGGAGAGGTTTCTGCCAATTACGACCACACAAACCGTAAGTTTCCATGGTGGATCAGTTATGGTTTGGGGAGGGATCTGTTCAGACGCACGCACAGAGTTGGTAGTCGTACCAGGTCGTCTAACAGCAGTACGATACATTCGAGAGATCCTCCAAGAACGCGTTTTACCATTCGTGTCATTCCTCGGTAGCGAAGATTTCATCCTAATGCAAGACAATGCCCGACCTCATACAGCTCGCTGCGTGGATGATTGATTACCTATCGGAGGTGAGGATCACGAAATTGGAGTGGCCAGCACGAAGCCCAGACCTGAATCCCATAGAACATGTCTGGGACATGCTTAAAAGACGCATCCGATCCAGTCCCAACCCTCCAGAGACTATCGGTCATTTGAAAACCGCTCTGGTGGCCGCCTGGGACGAATTACCCCAAGTGGACAATGTGGACATCAAAAACATAATCCACAGCATGCCTGACCGCATGCAGGCGGTCATCAGGGCCAGAGGTGGAAATACCCGCTATTAATTTTAAGTACCATAGCTTTAATTTGTAAATTTAATTAATTTAATTTAAAAACATTTTTTTGAAAATTTCGATTTTAATGCCTTTTCTGGATTTGTAATTTTTTTTTTAAATTAACTCACTTTTTTGTTAATTAATTGTTAGCACATAAGATCTGAATAAACATTTAAGTTTTACAATAACAAAAAAACCCTGTTTCGCTTTTCATTTTGATAATAAACAACATAACGCACTTGGGCCACATTCCGTGCCGCTGAGTGTATATCAGTTAGAACCGAGTTGGTAATCTCAAAGAAGGCACTATTACAGCTCAACGTTACATCGAGGAGGTCATAAGACCCCTTGTGGTCCTTTATTATTATGCACAGAGAATCGGCGCAAGATTCTATCTGATGCACGATAATGCTCGCGCTCATACAGCTAGCGCCACCAGAGAAGCCCTAAAGGAGGGTGATATACAGGCTTTGCCCTGTCCTACAAACTGTCGGGATCTCAATCCCATTGAAGACATGTGGGATGTACTGAAAGGCAGTGTTCGCAAACCAAGCTGTGTACAATGAAAGACAGCTAATAAACGTTCTGAAATCAAGCTGGGAACAAATTCCTCCTGGAAAGATTTTTCAACAACTTCGATTCCAACTGAATCGAGATTCAATCGACTGACAACTCCTAACCTTTTATTAAAATATGGGATCGGCAACTTATGGAGTACATTGTCTCGGAGACAAATAAATATGATCAGCAGGTGGTATCCCAAATGCTTGAGAACCAGTCTCTATCCCAAAAGACGCATATGCAAATGGCGCGACACTACAGTAGATCAAATGCACATATGTTTATTTTGGCCTAGACGAGGTTGGAGGAGAACTGAGATTCATCCCCTAACGTATTTTATACTCCCGAGTTCTAGCGCACATAGGGGAGGTAAGCCTAAAACGGGTAGGCCGCCTAAAACGGGTATGCATTTTAAAATGCGCGCCGTTATTACTAGTGAGAATGTGTGTGTGTAGAGCGGGGCCCCTGCCGCTCGCCAATCACAGGTAGTCGGCGCGCATCTCTGGCGGACACGAGTTCACGGTAAGACAAAAACAAAGCTTTTTGCTACTTTCACTAAAAAAAATCGAGTTACATTACTTTTGAATACTCGAAAATGGTTTACGATATGTTCTTACTACTCGTAGTTCTGTGTTTTTATTTTGCAATAAATAGACGTTATATTTGTGCAATGGATTCGCGTGTATTATTTTGATTTTAAGGTTATGAGTCGATTGAAAAAAATACATGCGTGTGGGAAAAAAGGGTAGGAGTAAAGCGGGTACCCGTTTTGCCCATACCCTATTTGCCCTGTTTAATTTTATTGAATGCTTATCAGTTCTTTTACTTTTATTTTACTTTTGCAGATGGTTAATAAATACAAAAGAAAGACTGCTAATGCATCGTGGGATGAGGGAGTTATGAAGCTTGCAATAGAAGAAGCTATCAAAACTTCCGTCAATGGCGCAGCAAAAAAATATGGCATCAATCTTTCAACTTTACAGAGACATGTAAAGAAAGGATGTCCAAAAAAGAAACTAGGAAGATTTACAACAGTTTTTACAGCAGCTCAAGAATCAGAGCTCGTTGAGTATCTATTTCATATGGATAATCTGTTTTTTGGACTAACGAAAACAGAATTCTTGAAACTAGTGTACCAATATGCTGAAAGAAACAATATTAAACATCCATTTAAACACGGAGCCGCGGGTGAAGATTGGTATGCTGGCTTTAAGATGCGTCATTCTGAAGTTACTCTGCGCCGTTCAGAACCAACATCAGTTGTACGAGCCAGAAGCTTCAATAGACCTCAAGTAGAAAGATTTTATGATTCAAGTATGAAGCAGAAATCGAAAAGCACAACGTTAATGCTACGCGAATTTACAATGTTGCCGAAACTGGCATCCAAACTACAAGCAACAAACCTCCAAGAGTCTTATGTAGGTCTGGAAAAAAACAAGTTGGTGTCATATCCAGCGTCGAACGAGGCAAACTGACGACGCGCGACGGTTGTATGCTGCTGTAATGCAGCAGGTTCTTTTGTACCTCCATTTCTCATCTTTGGCCGAAAGCGAATGGTAGACAGGCTTTTAGATGGAGCTCCACCAGGATCATCAGCTACTTGCAGCGATAATGGTTGGATCAATGGACCAGTATTCTTGGAGTGGTTGCGGCACTTTGTCGACAACGTTAGGCCAACTCAAGAACAAAATGTTATTTTCGTGATGGACAACCATGAGTCCCACAAGTACCTCGGAGCTTTGGAGTATGCATCGCAAAATCATGTGATTTTTGTCTCTCTTGCTCCACACACAACACATCGTATGCAGCCGCTTGATACGTGTGTCTATGGACCATTAAAAACTTACTTCGAGCAGGCAGTTTCTGTGTTCCAACGAACACATGTTGGACGTAATATTTCCCAGTATGAAGTAGCAAGATTATTTAGTGAAGCATATATGAAAGCAGCAACTCCCCAGAATGCAGTAAAAGGATTTTCGTCTACCGGCATATGGCCCACGAATAGGAACGTATTTGACGATTGTGATTACATGCCATCAAATTTGACGGACCGACCTGATCCTTCTGGTGTTCCAGTGGATACTGAGGCTGATCTCATTTCTCATGAGCCGACTAGCGGACCTGATGGTTTCGGTATTCCAATGGATACTGAGGCTGATCTGTTTTCTTACGAGTCTGAGACGAATTTTGATGTTACCAATGTAATTGAAACGCATACGCACGAGTTTCGTGAATCTCCTGATTCAGACCGCACTGTGTCACCATCTGTTCTGGACAAAATCATAGAAAGCCATTATACCTGCAAAACTCCAACGCCGATAGCAGATGATGAACTAGTGACTCAAAATCGCATTGGGTCCTTAACTACCGATACAAGCAATAGTAAACAAACTATGAATAAGGATATAACTGCAGTATCTCATGTGACTCCAATGGATATTCGGCCATCACCTAAAATGGAACCTAACAAAACCGCCCGGAGACGTAAAACACAGAAAGCGGAAATTCTTACAAGCACTCCTATAAAAAACCAGCAAAGGGAAAAAGAGGCTAAAAAAAGAGATTTAAAAAAAAAAGTTGATGCAGCGAAAAGGAATTTAAAGGGATCGAAACATTCAAAACCCACTACGAGTGCACAAAGGTCGAGAACAGAGAGAAAAACCTCCAAAAGAGGTCCAAAGACAAGGCAAAAAAGGACAAGGCATTAAGTCCGCCTTTGTACCATTATGTGCAAAATGTTTAAATAAATAAATAAATAAAGAATGATAAAAAAGATAAATCCGAGTACCGGTGCTTGGTATGCAGCGAACTTTACAGAGAGCCACCATCAGAAGACTGGATTAAGTGTGATGATTGCGAGATGTGGGCTCATGAGGCCTGCACGTCATATTCTGGCAGAGGTTCGTATTACTGTGACATGTGTCACGAATAAGTTCAAAATGATTGAGACTGCAAAATATGTCAGAAGACTGATTATGGTTGTGAACCCTAATTGTTAATTATAATTAGTAGAAGTATGAGTTATGATTGTTATGAAACGTTTCTAGTCATTGATTGACGTTGATCTCATTTATTTAGTCCCTACCCGCTTTGCCCAAAAGCCCTACCTGATTTAGGCCTCCCCTAAGGGCAAAACGGATAATTCGAATGTTAAAGTTTTTTACTATTTTTTTGTTCTTAATGTAGACAATTATTACATTTGTCATTTATTTTATAGTCCTTGATAACTAAACATTTCAAAATGCACAAATAAAAGTTCAGTTTGCATTTATAATTTGTTTTTTTTTAATTATCAACCTTAGCTTACCCGTTTTGGGCTACTCTCCCTCGTATGTCTATCGATCGCCTTTTACTTCGAAATTTAAAAAAAATTAGGTATCAAAGACATGTCTGTGCTGTTGTTTAAAATACAGCCAATACTGTCAAACCTGAACAGAAAGTTTGGAGATGTATCGTCCAGCGCTAATAGCGGCCAGAATTTAGCCAGCTAATCTCTAATAAAGCCGAAAATTGTGGCATAAAAACAATCCTCACAGCACATTGTAGATAATTTACAGCCGAAACCAATAACCTATCTATCACATATCGGAGATAGAAAAACAAATGAAACAACAGAAAACATGATAATTTTCGTATTGTATCATTTGTTTTACAATCTCCAGTATGCCAAAACTTAATATTATTGCACCGAATTAAGCATTGCGCCATCTAGCGACAGTGGCAGTGACAACAATCCTGTTTTAGAAGTTAAAGACAACTTGAAGCAAGCGCAATCTCCATTGACTCCTATTACATCTTTACATCTACGAAACATGTATGTTCGTTATAAAAAATGACCATTTATTTGTTAAGGCAGATGATATTAATGTTCGAAACCGAAGAGACCCCTACAGGCTCGTACTAAGCAATATCCCTAGGTTAACCAAATACAACAAAAGCTGCGTCAAAATGTGTGTGCGCCTTTATAATAAGCTGCCAAGGGATTTAAAAAGTTTAAGTGTTAGATTATTAAAAAAAAAATTATATGATTGGTTGTCGATTAATAATTTTTATTGTATTAAGGACTTGATTGAAAAAAAGTGTTAATTTAATAAATTGTTACTATTTGTTACTGTGTTAATTTACTAAATATTTGCATGCTATTACATAGTGAAACATGTTTGCTCCTATAAAGGGTGTAAAAAGACCCTTAACGAAAACGAAAACCCCATATTCTACTCATCACTAGGATACTTTTTTTCTTCTAGACCATACCTGGGAATTCACTGGTTCTGGAGATATTGAAGGTCAAAGTCAACATTTTTTTTTCTTTTTTTTTTCATCATCGTATTCAAAGTATCATTAATAAACTTTCTTCCGAACAAATGTTATCAAAATTATCAATTTTTCATAGTCAATTAGGTACGCATTTGAAGTTACTAAAATGCATTGAAAACTAAACACAACGAGCGCCTCACACACACACATGCGTGCGGTCGGTTCAGTGACCAAGCGCGAGCGGCCGAACGCGCAGCTGATCGGAATTATTATTAATTAATTATTTTTTAAAGATGAAAAAAAAAAGTTTTTTCCCAGCAGTATTTTTTGGTCCAAGTTACTTAATTACACGTACAGAATGTGTAGTTATCGGCTTTGTGATCGGTCTTTTTACACCCTGTATGTACCTATTACCACCTTTTATACCATGTTTTTAAGCAAATAAATATACCTGCGACATACATTTTTATTATGGAGTGGGACAAGGAAGTGCCAGAGCTGCGCGCGCGGCTTACATAGCTGCGTATCCTAACAGGCAACCAGTGCCATCTGCCCGAAACTTCCAGGAAGTTCACAGAAGGTTGTCGATCACTGGACTTGGATCAAGTAGAGATCGTCGCGAGCCACCTCAAGTAATTATTGATGCGGCTACTGAACAAGCAGTATTAAGTGATTTGTTTGCTGATCCATCCATAAGTACTAGACGACTGGCTCTTCGTCACGGAATATCCCAAAAATCAGTGTGGCATATTTTAAAACAAGAAGGATTGCATCCTTATCACTATCAAAGGGTGCAACATCTACATGAAGACGTAGACTGGCGTCCAAGGTGTGTGATGTCCACATGGATTCAAAGAAAAACCAGAGCAAACCCAAACTTTCCAAGAAAAATACTATGGATGGACGAAGTGACATTCACTAGAGACGGTATTACAAACTGTCGAAATTTACACAGATGGTGCCGCGCAGGTGAAAACCCGAAACTGAAACGGTCATCTACTTTCCAAGTAAATTTTTCGATAAATGTTTGGGCTGGTCTTATCGATAACATGTTGATTAGACCAGTCATATTGCCGAGAACGTTGACTGGTGAAAGATTTTTAAGTCTATTGAGAGATGATATGCCTCAGTTATTGGAAGATGTCCCACTGGCTGTGCGTCAAAGGATGTTTCTTCAGATGGACGGATGTCCTGCCCATTACGCTACAAATGTAAGATTTTTAAACGAAAATTATCATGACGAATGGATCGGCCGGCAAGGACCTGTAGGGTGGCCTGCGCGTTCACCCGATTTGACGCCCCTTGATTATTTCCTATGGGGGACCATGAAGCAACGCGTCTACAGTACTCCCATCAACAGTGAGGCCGATTTGCGTGACCGCATAATAAACTGTGCGAATGATATTCGCAATGATCCCGAAATGATAAGGAGAGCGACACACCAAATTCTAATTCGCGCGGCTTTGTGTTTACAACAACGAGGTGGACATTAGATGTGCTATTTATTTCATCAATTATTTCACAACGCTCGAATTAATCTGGAATCTACGTGAACACTGGGGGCTTTTCTGTCTATGAACTATTCGGCAAAACAGACTGAAACTGGTACAGAACCGTAGATTAGGAAGAATATCCAACATAAGGGTAAAATAACCAAACACTTAAGAAAGAATGACATTCACCCAGTCTTTTTCTAATTGTCCACTATTTATACTGACATTGCGAACTCCGTACATTCAACCACTAACTTCTTTTGTCTCAGTTCAACCGCGTTCGGTAGCCGATTTCTCAAAGTACTTGTTACAAGAAAGCGATCACCACGCCCTGATCCTAGGCGCTACCGGCCAGGTCCTGGTCGCCGCATGTACCTACCCATGAGTCTCTTAAAATCTTTGTTATACCCGAAGATCAGAAAAGCAGCCTAAATTTAGGTGTCGAGAAACTTCTTTTGGTTTATGGCCTGCTTCGCGCAAGATAATAGCTTGAATGGCTTCTGCGGGCGTGGTATCCATATTTTTCCAGTAAATCCATCTGCCCAGTAGAGGCATAAGAAACATTATAACGTTGACGAAAACTAAGTAAAAATCCAAAAAAGAACACGCTATGTCAATGATCTTAATTTTGTGTTTTTGTAAAGCTAACCTTTTATGCTTTTTCTTAATGATTTACATTTCATTTGTAAAGATTTAAGAAAAAAAAAAACAGCACTAAACCAAATTACAAGCGATGTGCGATATTTTGGGCTCAAGTGTATATTTTTCATTTTGCTTCATAGATGACCAAATGCAGCGAAAATCGATATTCGAATTATGGAGTTCTACTTCGGCTTAAGATGGATTAAATGAAGAAATTAACTTCATAAAGATAGTTTGGTGATTTTGTTCAAAACGAAGCAAGACGAACAGTCAAAAGCAATCTTGAAAAAAGAAAATGCGCGACAAATGGGTCGCAGCCACGAACGAAGATTGGTTGAACGATTTGACTTTCAATCTGCCTGTGGCACCTGCAGGCTTATCACACCAAGCACTAGTGTTTCACATAAAACACTAGTGCGTTCTTTAAAACATTAATCACAAATGTTTTAAAGAAAGTTTCAAAAAATCAAAGAAATGTGCAACATTTGTAACTCAATTACAGCAGCGATGAGTTAACTTTTACCGGAAACTGGATTCTCTTTTATGCCATACTGCATTGAGGATATGCAAAGATAATATTGGAGAAAGGTTAAACATAAGTAGGTATTACACTTTTTTTTAGAATAACACTTTTTTTTTTGTTATTTTTCATTTATATGAACTAGTGCTTGACCACAATCCCACCTGATGGTAAACAATGATCCAGGTGTTGATGGTGAAGTGCACTAGTTTTCACTCTAGCCTTTGAAGACACCTAAATATTTTAATATACAATAAGAAACTGTAAAATGAATCAAAGAAGAGAGCCAAGTAATTAAAAAACAGATATTGGAATTAGAACCAACTCGTGTTGAAGTAAAGGGCCATTTCCAACAAACACAAATCTATTTTATCATCGATTGACGGCAAAGTCTGTAATGTTCTAACAGAAAATAAATCAACACAGTGCTTTATCTGCAAAGCAATATCCAAAGAGATAAATGCACTTCAACCAATGGTTAGAGAAGTACATGATGAGAATAGATTACTTAAATCATATAAGTAGGTACTGTGCTATTCCGGCTTACACTCCTCATTTTGGTGGCATATGGGAAGCCGGGGTTAAGTCGGCAAAACATTTATTACGACGAGTATTGGGGGAAAGTCACTTGACGTTCGAGGAACTTTCTACTTTATTCGCACAAGTGGAGGCAATCCTCAATAGCCGTCCCTTAAGCCCTCTCTCCTCCAGTCCTAACGACCTCCTTTCCCTCTCCCCAGGACATTTCATCATTGGCCGACCACTGATCGCTCTACCAACATCAAACCTGGAAGACGTGAAGGAAGGCCAATTGCGACGCTATGAGCGCCTTGAGAAGCTGAGGCAACAGGAATTCTGGAAAAGGTGGCAGAAGAAATACCTCTCTGAGTCACAACAAAGGACGAAATGGCGGACAAACACGCCAAAGTTGGACGTGGGAGATATGGCACTGCTAGATGATGATAACGCGTCCCCTCTCGCTTGGAAACTGGGCGCGTACTTCGCCGGACCTGACGGGATATCCAGAGTGGCAGACATCCTCACCAGTGCTGCGTGCGACGCGCCTTTGTGCGACTCTGCAAGCTTCCCTCAGCTGAACAATTAAACGGTTGAAAGATATCTTTCAACGGCCGGGAGTATGTTCAGGCGTAAACGCCTGTTCTAAATAAATAGCAGAAAGTTGTGAAACATTGAATTATTAAAAAATGCATAGGCGTTTCGGCACATATTAGTAAAATTCAATGTCATCATTCACTTGCCTGACAGCCATCTTACAAGTATCTTCTAATTATTATATTAAACCTGATTTCGCTAATTGTCAGAGTTTTTTTACTTTGATTGGCACCATTACATCCTCTAAAGTTGTAACATGGTTTTACACATGGCTTTCCACAGCACACAGTATAATACTGTGTGCTGTGGAAAATGTTTTCCACTTTTGAAATTGTTCGGGACAAATTAAGAAACCAACTGAGAATTGAAAAAGCTTTGTTTTCAAATACTATAACAATTAAATATTAAATATCGACGGACGACAGGACAGAATAGAAGAAGAAAGCGTGTTGCACCAACCCCAAGTAATATGGGATTAGGGCAGGAAGAAAACGGAGATAAGAAACAACCCTAATTTGTAACTTAATCTGTGTGTCCGAGCGGTGACCGGCGTCCACACATCTATTGTCTGTCTATTAGGTATGTCTCTAATTAAGGTACTCGAAGGATTAATCATACAGTCGAAATCTTTTTTTATATTGATTTCTATGAGCGAAAGTCAAATTAAAAATCTTTTGGTTCAATAATTGATTTATACTGAAAATACAAATAAAAATGAGTTATTTATGCCAACCCTGGTTTCCGACCAACAATATATTAGCCAAATATTCCGTTTGAGTTTAATGTTAAATAAAGTTTTAATAATAACTTTAAAAATAAGGTATAATAGATACCTTCATGTATCTACCTATGTGTATCTGTTTTGTCCATTTTGTCATGAATAGAAATATAAATGAAATAATATTAATTTACACAAACACTGGCCTTTTCAAGTCCCCTACAAAACATTAAAAAACAATCCACGGGCAACTTCTTGATATCTAACTAAAGATTGACAGAAACCTCTTCAAGACTACCATCATCTAGCATAGACTATGCATATTTGAAAAAAACCAATGCACACCAATGTAAGATTACAAAGAACAGACACTATCAACAAATTATTACAAATATCGAAAAACGGACAGCAACATACTTTCTAGACCAAATTTTTTAAGTAAGGTATCTTTGAAAAATAAAAGTGAGTTTCGGAATGAATCCATGCAATAAAAACTAATACTCAAAAAACTTGTTGGGAATGCAAAATCTTTGGTTTTTATCAGTCTTATTTTCAAGATATCTTTATAATATCATAAGGTTCTCTAACACCCAAACTTTTTTAAAACAGTCCTTCTAAAAAAGGTTTTGAATAGCGTTTATAGCCTCTGGGCTTTGTTTCCAAATACGACTTATGAACAAAAGCAACATACTCAGTAGAAAAAACTGAACATGAAATCCCATACCCTGCTCAATAGCTCTGAAATAGAACTGAAATAGCAGCAACGACATAACGAATGAGCAATTTAGAACGCTAATCAGGTTGGTTTTATTTAATCGGGGAAAGAAACCTTCCGTTCTATAGCGCGATATGAACTTCGACGACGAAGACCAAGCCAGACCAGGCTTTCGGACTCGGACTAAGTTGACCTATCTGAAGATCCTACTGCCGCAGGAGCCAGCACCACAGACTAGATATCTGGCCAGCACAAAACACAACACTTGACGATATTTTATTACTCTTTTGATAAAAGCTTCAGTAATCAACACAAATTACTTTACTCAGATTTATGACACAGAAGCTTTCAAGCTTCGAATTCGAAGAGTCAGTAGTGATGTCCGTGGGCGTCGAGTTATTTTAATAAATCGATAGCGGTTTAGTCAGCCAACGGACGCGAGTCGACTCGCTACGCTCCGCTGCGAGTCAACTAGTTATATCGAGTTGACTAGTAGCAGGCTGTCTCGTGTTAGCTCGGTAGAAAGCAGTTGCTCGCATGGCAAGACGACGAGAGTCGCGACGCCAAATTATTCAGATAAAGTTATGATGAAATTATCTTATTCCTTGTGTTTATAAACTTAACATGAACATGCACCTTAATAAATAAACATAAATAAACAACATAAAATAAGCAGACAAAATGAAGAAGCACGCAAAATTCCAGTTTCATATTAAACGATTGAAAACGAAATTTCACTTGGTTAGTCATCTTTCATCATCATTATTAAACTCGTTATCGAACTGATTCAGCGAAACGAATTAAGTTGGCCGTCCGAGCTGGGTTTGGGCTCCCGAATCAAATTGATTCGAGTTACAACTCGAATAGCTATCATTCCAAATCGAGTAAATCGAGTAATCGAATATGTAAGATGGCCCATCGCTAATACTCGTATGCCAAGTGCCATAGACAAATATATCTGTTTTTTTTATTTACCCTTAAGGGAAGGCTATTGCCATCTGATCATATGACCTAGTCTTACGTTAAATTGTTTAATTCGCAAAAGCTATCCTTCCTATCCAGGCGGACTCGCACACTGAGGGTTCTGTACCAACGGTTTACGATTTATGACGATGTATTAAATAAAAACTACTTACCAGGATCTAGTCCAAACCAATTTTCGTTGGAAGTTTGCATGGTAATGGAAATCATATATTTTTTTAGTTTTATCATTCTCTTAATTTAGAAGTTGCAGGGGGGACACATTTTACCACAAGTGTCTCTCGCATAAATAATTCTGTTTAGAAAAAATATATAATTATTAGAAACCTTAATTACTCAGATACCCGCGAAACGAGACACAATAGTAAAACAATAACAGCGCCGTCTCATAGGACCGGTTGGGGATTCAAACGTTAATAGCCTTTTTTGAATAAATACCTATCCATAGATACCCCACACGTACAGTACGGCCGTTATAAGTTGGAGAGTCTGAAGTTAGGCTCTGCGAATTTCGGCGCTTGAAATATCGTACAAAATAAAGGTTTTAAAAAAATAAATGCAATTTGCAGTTATTTTTGCTGTTAAAAACTGTTATTGGTATAATTTTTTTTTAAACCTTTACTTCATACTCGCCAACTTATTACCGTACTGTACCCTATGGGCTTACTGTTTTTATTTTTAAGTTGTAGCTCTAAATACCTATGGGGAACCCCAAAAAATTAGTTTTTATTCTATTTTGTGTGAAAATCTTAATGCGGTTCACAGAATACATCTACTTACCAAGTTTGAACATTATAGTTCTTTTAGTTTCGGAAAAAAGTGGCTGTGACATACGGACGGACAGACAGACAGACATGACGAATCTATAAGCGTTCCGTTTTTTGCTATTGGGCTACGGAACCCTAAAAAGTCAAGCTATTAGTTTAGTAAAGCCATTTTACAATAATCATTAATTTGCTTTTGTTATTGAAAAAAAATTTGGAATTTATGGAATCTTGCTAAATAACATGCATCTTACTACAACGTCAAATTAACTAAACCGGTCTTGTGATACTAGGGCCTATTTCACCACCTATGATTAAGTTTCGAGTATCTTACTTGGCAGATAATTTCATACAAAATCTGTTCCTTTTTTTAATTTATTCAGTGAGTTAATTAAGTCGAGAACAAAACTATTAAGTGCACGTTTTATTTTGAAAAGGGTTTATAACAAAAGTACAGTTCTTTTTTTCGGTGTATGTCTATTTATTCAGGCTAATCTCCGAAACGTCGAGACCAATTTTGACTTTCACTAGTAGATAGCAGATGTCATAAAAAGTAACTAAGCTTTTTTTATTTAAAAAAAAATGAAGAAATAAAACTAACTTCTGGTTGGATTGATGACCTTTTTTAAGTTGTACATCATCAGAATGACTTCTCCCGCTGTTGGGCGGAGCGGGAGGGCGTGTCAGACTTTTATTGACTAAAACCCACTCCGCGGTTACTTTGCCTCCGTTCCAGGGCCCCAAGGTTCATTTTCACATAACTCTTGGCCTCAGTAGGCTTCGACCCTGCTAGGCTCCTATCAAGCCTACGGTAGTTGGAAATCGGAGATCAGAATCCCGGCGGCGCGGCCAGCCAGGCTCGCCAGGAGGCCAGGGCTCGGCGCGAGAGTTCGCTACCACCGATCACCTCCACGAGAACACGGCGGTGCTCCGCCCAAGCGAGGCACACCTCTACTGTATGCTCCGCTGTGTCCAAACAGTGGTGACACTCGGGAGTTTCTTCCGCCAAAATCCGATGCAGGAATCTCTTTAAAATAGCACGTCCAGTTAGGACCTACACCATAAGGAAGATGAGGAAGCCATAGTTGCAACGTGCTTTTAGCCTTTTTAGGAGTTTGACGCGGACGAAATCGTGGGCATCAGAGTGTTGTAGACAATTGTGTGAGATTTTAAAGCTAGCATGTCTTGAATGTGACTTGCTGTAAATGTATTTATTGAGTATTGGTGTGTGGGAACAACTAATAATTCTAATTTTTCTACGGCATTATTTAGATGATAATTACAAATCCGGTTATTGTAATGTACATAATAATTGTGCATGTTTAAAAGATTTATCCTCAAAGATGTGGGAATTCTGTTTCGTTCTTTCTGTTTGCAACCTCCTACAAAACATTTACGTTCAGTTTGAATAGGCCTTAGATAATCAGGTAAAAATATTGTGTCCGGAATTGTCCTGTGAGCTGGTCCATTAGTTTCTTCACTTGGAGGACTTAAGTCAGATATTGGCATTTCTGATGTAGGAGATTCTTCATTTGAAATGAGTGAATTATATGAGGCAATGGCTGGGGTATGCATGCCAGATACAGGTGCAGATGCTAATGGTTGTGTGGCAACGCGACAAGCAGCTCGGTCTGCCTTCACCCAACAAGAATGACATATTGCACTTAGAGCTCCAACCTAAAAATAATAATAATTATAATAATAAAGCCGTTTATTCCAAGGAAATCTATTTTAAGGAAAACTTATTAACAAACTACTAACAACATTTGAATTGTAAATAATTTTGGTATCTGGAATAAACGGCCTAAAAATAATAAGAATGCTATTAAAGCATTCTTATTTTTGTTGACAACATTCATGATAGATAATTATTTAATATGAGACACAGATGAGCACAAGCCTACTCAAGATACAATTGTAGGGTCTATAAGACCCCATTTCACCAAGTTGAGTTTGCAGTAGCTTAACTGGGTACAGATAGACTACTGATATAATTACTTTAAATACTCACAGTTCGGGGTAAAATCCATTCCGATATAACAGCCCGTATTCTTTGTTCTCGTTCCAAATTGGAATGGAGAGAGTGGGATTGTGCTTTCAATAGTGAACATCCACAATGGATACACACATGAATATGACTTCCAAAAGCAGGAATATCTTCTGGTGACTCATGTACCAGAAACATATCAATTGCCAAATCCCAACAAGCTTGACAGAGATGATGGTCGGGGTTCACCTTAAATATAAATTGTAATTTATTAAAACTCAAAAGCATTTATTTCAAGTAAGTAAACCAATACAGGCACTTTTGAAAGGTCAAGAGGTCAGTCTGTCGGTAAAATTAAAGTAAATTCTAAGTAATTAATTAATTAAAGTAGATTCTAATAATGATTAACCTATCACATACCCGCAAAACGAGACACAATAGTAAGACAATGACAGCGCGGTCTCATGAGACCGGTCGGGGATTCAAACGTTAAACAACCATAAAATAATTAATAGTAATTGCTTTGTTTGAATGTTGTAGGCCTCAGACTACCCCCTGCATTATTTTTCTTACGATCCATCCTAAGGTTGTCTGGTAGACATAGCTGTTAGCGATAAAACCACCATTGTACCCATAGATTTAAGTTTCTGTACAATTTATAACTTCTTTTGGTGTACAATAAAGTTTATTTTATTATATTCTAATCACACATTCCAAAGCTTAGATGGAGATGGAGGTGCAAGAAACTCCATGGACATTTTTTTAAATATAACGTATAAAATAATGTAGGTAATAGCTTACCGATAAAGAGCCTCCTAAGGAATGAGTGCCTACCTACATAATTCCATTTTAGAATCATACTTACTGTTCGCGGAGCGACCCATGCACGTACAATAGTTAAGATGTATGGATCTTTATCTAAAGGACGGCTGCTCGATGCAGTGCACTGAGATATGGCAATACCACAATGAACACAGTCCATATTAACTGATAGAATCGCAGTCCTTAAACAGAAGCCGTAGTCAGTCGACAGCAGCAAGTACAGAGACCGCGTTTAAGCCAAGTTTGTCCTTGACAAGAGGCCGTCAGATTCCAGAAACAAGAAAATTCATTGGTACCTATAATCACAGAAAATAGGAATATCGCAACAGAACTAAATAAATAGAACTGACAGAACCAGGAAGGGCTCACCGGCTGTTAAGTGTCAAGGCGCCGCCGGCGGCGCCTCGGTGGTAACAAGGTAATAAAATAATCGATTTTCTAGATCGATTTTAACAGTATCTACATCTCTCGTTTCGGACTAATTCGAAGAACTGCTCAGTGCTAAGAACTTGCTGCAAAACTCCTAAACTGATCGCAAATCTTACATTAATTTTAATCTTTTCACTTTTGCTGTTATCGCATGCAAAAATGGATTACTTAAGTATTATTAGGTTTTTGATCTTAGAGCATTGCTCTAAGTTTTTGATACTTGAATTGAAATTCCCAGTAGTAGCGCAGACTCTGCATTAATTGTGATCGGTGTTTGGCAATAGGCTCACCCCCTTTTACCTAGGACGTATTACATTATTAGTTAGAAGTGTAAATAGTACACACTAGAATTAAATTATCTTCAATCAAATTTTGTGCTTTTATTAGGCATTATGTTTGAAAATGTGATTAATCAAAATTAATCCTTTTAGTGTCCGATTCAATTGATAATCGATTCTAGTGTTGTTGATTTGAAACAAACTGGAAATCGATGTTTTTTCAAACATAAAATGTCAACTAGAGATTTGAGGTTTGGTTTTACTTTAAAAGCTGACACAAGGTCTTTTTAGCCACATCCATACATTCATCCATACGAGTGAGAGTTGTAAATAAAAACACCAAATTGCATTTTTCTTAGTTTTGCAATTGTAAATTAGTATTATTTTTCGTGATGTTATTTCATGAGATGAATACGGTAATGTTGCATTAGAAGAGATGGCTGTAACGTTCAGTTACAAACTTGTAGTTTAATTTATATATGGTAAGTTGTCCCACATTGAACCAGGTAAATTTCAAAGTCTCATAGTGGGCTGGATGTTCAATCAATGCCTTTAATTTTTTGTGTATAGTTAGCATATTTATTTAGCTTCAATTTTGTAAAACATTAATTTCTCATATTCCTTTTAGTTTCGGTGTAAAACAGGTTTTTATGAAAAATGATTTTTGGTTCAATGAGTACCACAGGTGGTACACATTTAACCAGGGTATCGTCCACATTGAGACACCTTATTAACGATGTCTTCTAGTTCAATTTATAAGGCAAATACTTTGTAATAATAATAATAATAAACAGTACCTAATAATAAAAATCAGCCCTATATTTATAGAAATCACTTTAAATCATATGCAATTAAACGGAGAGTCTTAGTTTTATACATAACAAAAACTTTTCAGTCAAATTCTTATCATATTTTAATAATAAAAACAAAAGTAACAGTTTTGAATTATAAAAACAAAAGTACCTTCCATAATATAACAAATTACCAAAAACCCATTACTCAAATAAAAAAAGGCGACGAATTAATAACAAACCCTAAGATTATAGCCGAAACTTTCAATAACTTTTTCATTGACCAGACTTCGGGTAAAACAAAACGTACATCGCGTAATGTTAACATAGACACTAACCCACATTCAATATTCATGTCTCCAGTTATTCCGCAGGATGTCATGCGCGTAATTAAGAACTTAAAGAATAAAAAGAGCGTTGGCTATGATGGCATTTCTACCAAAGCTGTAAAATTTGTTTCTGATTGTATAATTGCGCCCCTTGCTCATATCATTAACGTAAGCATATTTTCTGGAATATTTCCAGAAAGTTTAAAAACTGCAGTTGTTAAACCATTGCATAAAAAGCACGATAAAGACAAAATGATAAACTATAGACCAATTGCATTAATTCCCATCTTCTCAAAGATTATAGAAAAAATTATCTATGAGTCTCTCTATAGCTTTCTAACAAAATACCATATACTGTGTGACGAACAAAAGGGTTTTAGAAAAAACAAAAACATAAATATGGCTATCTTTGACTTCCTCCATAAAATAATGCCAAAAGTAGACTCTAAAACACCTATATGCGCAATATATGCCGATATGTCGAAAGCTTTTGACTGTGTCGATCACGATATTCTTTTAACCAAACTTCAAGCGTATGGTATTCGTGGCAATGCCCTTAACTTAATAAAAACTTACCTAAAGGGTCGTAAGCAATGTACGGAGATATCGAGCCTGTGTCTAAAATCTAGAAAGGAATTAAAATTTACATCATCTTTTAGGGTAATAGAATATGGCGTCCCGCAGGGCAGCGTCCTCGGACCTTTGTTATTCCTGTTATATATAAATGACTTGCCACGTCATATTTTCCATCCTATGGTATTATTCGCAGATGATAGCACATCAATTGTTTCGTGTGTCAATAAAGAGTCATATGTAAATGACATTAATGATACAATTAGTAGCTTAATAACGTGGCTTAACAATAACAATTTAGTTATAAATCTCCAAAAAACTAAAATCATGCACTTTCATCAACGCATACATATGGGAGACATGGATATAAACTTCAATAGTCAAACTATAGAAAAAGTAAACAAAACAAAATTTCTAGGTATCTTAATTGACAACCAGTTAACTTGGAAGCCGCATGCAGAAGATATATGTAAACGTTTAAGTACAGCCGCGTTTATGTTACATAATCTCTCAAAAAAAGTTAATATACCAACAATATTAGTGGCTTACCATGGTCTAGTAATCTCCATCTTAAGATTTGGTATAATATTTTGGGGTCACTGTAGTGATCGAGAAAGCATTTTCAAAGCCCAAAAGCGCTGCCTAAGAGCTATATTTGGCCTTAAAATGACAGACAGTTGTGTGCCTATATTTAAATCTCATACATTATTAACCTTTCCATGCCTTTATATCCTAGAAATAGCAATCTTTGTAGCAACAAATCGATCTCTATTTCCGACTTTAATAGAAACTAGAAAACGAAATACAGCTATGAGATCTCAGTACCAGAATTTATTAAGCACGGGTGTATTTAAAACTAGTTTATTAAAAAAAAATGTGCTTTGTATGGCTCCTTTAGTCTATAATAAAATACCTGATCGAATTAAAAACTTGCCATTGCAAAAGTTCAAAAAATGTTTAACAGAACTCCTTGTAAATAAATGTTATTATTCTGTGCAAGAATTCTTAAATGATAATAATTTGATGTAATATCTACAATTCTACATGTATTTGATGTATATTCTTTAAATTCAATTTTATTACATTTGCATGCTTATATTACGGCAGAATGTACATGGATTCTATTATATCTGTAACAACTTATTTTATGTACCTACATTCTAAGCAAATAAATCTATTCTATTCTATTCTATTCTATTCTATTCTAAATTAAAATTAAATTAAAATAATTGTAAAAAACACTCCTTTAACGACTGGGGTGTACACAGTAAACCGTGGTTCAATGTGTAACACCCTCAGGTGGTTCAATGTGAGACACACCACGTTTTATCACTAAACTCAAAATTTTACCGGCAAATCAATCTCTTAAAATCACGAATTATAGCGCTTTTAACGTTTGAATCCCCAACCGGTCCAATGAGACCGCGCTGTTATTGTTTTACTATTGTGTCTCGTTTCGCGGGTATCTGAGTAATTAATTGATAAATAACCGTAGAAAACAGTGTATATATAAATAAATTGATATTATTTAAACGAAAAAAGCTAAAAAAGAATGAAATTGGCAAAAAATATTTACTTTTTGAGTTAGTTTGCTTTCGAATACTCCTCACACAGCCACTTTGCACGCGATCGCCACGCAAACTAGTGGGCAGGAACGGAACGTAAATACCTCTCTTTCACTCATATTAGTGCGGTTTGGCAATGTCGCATTTTCGAGATTCGGCGGTGGTTCAATGTAGCTGCCTGGTTCAATGTGAGACACCGGACCTTACTTAATTAGTTTAATAAGTACCTATAGAGCAAGAGCCCGTGAACGCCAGACTTTGTTATTTGATAAAAGCTGAAGTTTGTCAGCGCATGCTCCCAACACAGAACGATGGACCATTATGCAGTTTGGGCTGCAGTAGCTTGATTGATGCATAATTCAGAAATTGGCGCTCAAATAATAACGCAGTACAAAACTTAACAATTGAATTTACTTTCTGTCTGTATTTATGTAGAAATTTGAAATATTTTATAGTTTACCTCTACTTGTACTACCAACACATAGTAATTTCACAGTATTACAATATTACCTATATAAATGGGAATATTGTAATAATGTGGTAATTTAATATCTCAGCCAGGGGGAATCTGAGTGTGGTTTCAAAATAATACCAAAAAAGAAAAATCATTTTTATTATTTGTCAGAAAGGCACGCATTTATTAATAATTAACCATTATTTTGTGCTTATTACTGGCCATGAGATCGTTGGTGCAATCATTGAGTTTTGAAGCCAACATACACTCGTCTTGATGGTGAATGCTTATTTCAATACAACGATCCAAATTCTTTTCCAATTTCTTCATGAGTTTAGTATCTTTGGCGTAAAATTTGCTGACAAGAGATATTAAGTTATCTAAAAAAAAAACAAAGAATAACGATATTAAACCAAGACTCGTATTTAAGGTATAGGTGTCGACAGCGCGTAGTGTTCTA
This sequence comes from Mythimna separata, assembly GCA_030763345.1. Lineage (NCBI taxonomy): Eukaryota > Metazoa > Arthropoda > Insecta > Lepidoptera > Noctuidae > Mythimna > Mythimna separata. Next base: position 10,137,723 of record CM061174.1, on the reverse strand, counting down.
CGCGCGCCTCAAGGATTTGTCAGCAAAACCGTAGGGACCCAGCAGGACCGAACCCACTGGGTCCATGAGTTTGCTTCTGAAAGGAAAATCCGGGGCCCTGGAGTGAAAAGCAAAGAAGGAACACAGGAGTGGATTTTAGTCAGTAAATGTGTCACACGTATAATGTTTAAGTATAATGTTTACGGTTATTTTATGTAGTTCGTAGTTATGATTACTAACTTCAAGATAGTCGTAGTTATTAATCAGGAGTTAGATTATATTGCCCAACACTGGTCATAAAGATAGTTCATGTACCTACAGAGATTAAATCAGCAATGAGTTTTAAGTAAATCTTTGAGTTATAGAAAACATATTCGACGGTGGGATTAGCTGCATCCTACTCTCGAATATGTTTTCCCTCGCGGCTTTGAATAATTCATGAATCCCCGACTGGTCCTATGAGACCGCGCTGTTATTGTTTTACTATTGTGTCTCGTTTCGCGGGTATCTGAGTAATTAATTGATAAATAACCGTAGAAAACAGTGTATATATAAATAAATTGATATTATTTAAACGAAAAAAGCTAAAAAAGAATGAAATTGGCAAAAAATATTTACTTTTTGAGTTAGTTTGCTTTCGAATACTCCTCACACAGCCACTTTGCACGCGATCGCCACGCAAACTAGTGGGCAGGAACGGAACGTAAATACCTCTCTTTCACTCATATTAGTGCGGTTTGGCAATGTCGCATTTTCGAGATTCGGCGGTGGTTCAATGTAGCTGCCTGGTTCAATGTGAGACACCGGACCTTACTTAATTAGTTTAATAAGTACCTATAGAGCAAGAGCCCGTGAACGCCAGACTTTGTTATTTGATAAAAGCTGAAGTTTGTCAGCGCATGCTCCCAACACAGAACGATGGACCATTATGCAGTTTGGGCTGCAGTAGCTTGATTGATGCATAATTCAGAAATTGGCGCTCAAATAATAACGCAGTACAAAACTTAACAATTGAATTTACTTTCTGTCTGTATTTATGTAGAAATTTGAAATATTTTATAGTTTACCTCTACTTGTACTACCAACACATAGTAATTTCACAGTATTACAATATTACCTATATAAATGGGAATATTGTAATAATGTGGTAATTTAATATCTCAGCCAGGGGGAATCTGAGTGTGGTTTCAAAATAATACCAAAAAAGAAAAATCATTTTTATTATTTGTCAGAAAGGCACGCATTTATTAATAATTAACCATTATTTTGTGCTTATTACTGGCCATGAGATCGTTGGTGCAATCATTGAGTTTTGAAGCCAACATACACTCGTCTTGATGGTGAATGCTTATTTCAATACAACGATCCAAATTCTTTTCCAATTTCTTCATGAGTTTAGTATCTTTGGCGTAAAATTTGCTGACAAGAGATATTAAGTTATCTAAAAAAAAAACAAAGAATAACGATATTAAACCAAGACTCGTATTTAAGGTATAGGTGTCGACAGCGCGTAGTGTTCTACGCGCGCCTCAAGGATTTGTCAGCAAAACCGTAGGGACCCAGCAGGACCGAACCCACTGGGTCCATGAGTTTGCTTCTGAAAGGAAAATCCGGGGCCCTGGAGTGAAAAGCAAAGAAGGAACACAGGAGTGGATTTTAGTCAGTAAATGTGTCACACGTATAATGTTTAAGTATAATGTTTACGGTTATTTTATGTAGTTCGTAGTTATGATTACTAACTTCAAGATAGTCGTAGTTATTAATCAGGAGTTAGATTATATTGCCCAACACTGGTCATAAAGATAGTTCATGTACCTACAGAGATTAAATCAGCAATGAGTTTTAAGTAAATCTTTGAGTTATAGAAAACATATTCGACGGTGGGATTAGCTGCATCCTACTCTCGAATATGTTTTCCCTCGCGGCTTTGAATAATTCATGAATCCCCGACTGGTCCTATGAGACCGCGCTGTTATTGTTTTACTATTGTGTCTCGTTTCGCGGGTATCTGAGTAATTAATTGATAAATAACCGTAGAAAACAGTGTATATATAAATAAATTGATATTATTTAAACGAAAAAAGCTAAAAAAGAATGAAATTGGCAAAAAATATTTACTTTTTGAGTTAGTTTGTGTGTGTCAGAATGGCGGGTGTAATTTCCAGATTTGCCTAAATTTATTACAGTTATTTGGTACCTTCTGTGTACCTTTACGTACCTCTCTTGAAAATCTGTGTACCTACACCCGTATAATGATATTTAAAAAATTAGGTACACCCGCCATCCTGATGTCAGAACCGCGGGTGTACTGCTAACCAATATATGTAGCCAAGCGTACTGTTTATGTAAATTTGGTACCTCTTGTGTACCTGCAGATAAAAGTATTAAATAAACGAAATACTGCAAGGTTGCTGCAAAAATAAAAAAATAAAAATTTATTACACGACGTTACTTTTTATTTTATAATACTAACTAACAATAGTAACGACGTCAAAGGATAATAACAATCTTCGGAAATTGAACCTAGAACCTCCATATTAAACACATTGCCAAGATTTAAAAAAATCTTTATTACACAGTATTTTAACGTTAATAATAGTAAAGATCCATATAAGTTACGGACATGATTTTAATCCGTATATTATACATTCTGCAATCACACATTTATAGCTTTTTGTTACTTGATTACGAAGGTCGTCATAGCACTCCCGTCGTTTGTCTCTAAAACAATGTGATCTGTAATGGCCAATACACGTAATTTTATCTGTTTTAGGACCTGAAGGCAAAAATTCAATAATACCAAGCAAGCTATATGTGTTATCGTTTAATGTTATACTACGGGGCACATCATCTAAACATAATATACTTTCGGATTGACTTAACTCAAACGACACAGTGTTGAGAAGTATATAACTGAATGTTCTTATTCCCTTGCAGTTATTACGCCGACATTCAACAATATTTGCATCGTTGCTTAGCGAATCTTGTGCGGATTTATTTAGTAGAGAATTCACTTTATCACTTTTCAGCCCGAAAAATATCATGCTATACCACGCTCAAGTAACAATTGAAGTTTGTGTGGTCACTTGAGAATACAGAATGAATAGAGTAAAAAAAAAATTTTCTGCCTATTTTTATTTTTCCTTATAATAATAGTAATAATATACACACATCAAAAGTGTCTAGGGATCAAGCATTTTTATGCGGATTTCTTGAGATTGAGATGTGGCTTTGTAATAAATTTATGATTTTATAAATTTATATGGATCCTTTTTGGTGCATTTCATAATTTGAATCAGGAACTGTGAATCAAATTCGAGTAAAAGATGAAAATCAGCTGTCAATATTTTCCCTATAAAAACATACAACGCATTGAAGACATTATTAGTGCTACTGTTTCCCTACTACTGATTAAAACCAACGTTATTATGGAGCGGCGACGTCATTTAAGCAGGGAAGAAATGCTCAGAGCCGTGGGAATGATAGAAGCTGGTTCCCGGCAAAGTACTGTGGCTTTAGCTCTGAATACAAGTCAGAGTGTTATCAGTCGACTTTGGACACGTTACCGAAGCACTGGTACCGTGGCTGAGCGCCATGGAGGACGGTATCGCTGCACCACACGGAGACAAGACCGATACATTCAAATCTTAACTCGAAGAGCTCCAACAATAACCGCCATGATGTTAGCCGTGAGGCTTCATCACTCTTCAGGGAACTTAATTAGCGACCAAACAGTCAGAAACCGCTTGCATGAAGTGAACCTTCATTCCCGAAGACCGCTACGGGTACCACCTATAGCAATGCACAATCGTAAGATTCGATATCAATGGGCTCTTGAACACAGAAATTGGGCAGAAGAACAATGGCGTTTCGTGTGCTTTTCTGATGAGTCTCGTTTTGGTATGAGACCGGATACAAGACGTATACGACACTGGAGAACCCCTGGACGCCAACAGCGATTAAAATCCTGCCAGGAAGTCCATCCTTATAGTGGTGGAACCATCATGGTATGGGCGGGTATTTGGATCGGCGGAAGAACTGAGTTGATTTGGATCAGAGGCAACCTCAACGCTCAAATTTATGCTGAGACGATTGTATCAGACGTCATCGTTCCTCTACAAGTGCAAATCGGTCCCTTATTTCAGTTAATGCATGATAATGCACGACCGCACACCGCAAGAGTTGTAAGACAGACTCTCGCCGCAGCTAACATCAATGTCCTGCCCTGGCCTGCTCAGTCGCCAGACTTGAACCCGATTGAGCATGCATGGGATATGCTACAGAGAAGAGCTCTGCCTAATATGGAGGGTATCCAGTCGCAAGAAGACCTTTTTTTGTTGTTGCAACGAACATGGGCGGCCATTCCACAGCGTGATTTGGATGAACTCATTTTGAGTATGCCAAACCAATGTTCTTGTGTTGTTAGTGTTCGCGGTAGAAACACGGATTATTAATTGTTTAAGTTACCCAATAAAATTTTAAAGAAAACTGTTATTTCAGTCTTTTTTTCGAACTTTAATGTTAGTGGTTCAAATGTCAAAAATCCCTTTATTAGGAAAATGGCAAATTTCTTTATTAATGCAAAGGTGACTTGGTTTATCGTTACTGTGACAAACGAAAACACTTTATTTGATGAATCCTTAAAGAAAATTTTAATTAATATCAATCAGGAGAAAAGTTATTGCAAAAATATATGTTGATCCCTAGACACTTTTGATGTGTGTACTAAAACTACCTATTGTTTAAACCGGTCTTTGAAGTTTGCAACTTAAGGTGAATGCTTCAGGTAGCCTGCGAAATTCAAATTTTCTTAAGTTTTTTGCAATTTGCAAGCCAGTGGTAGGTTGTATGAAGATAAAAATACTTTAGCGACTGTAAAACGTAACTATGTAGTTACATAATAGGGAATATGCTTTAAAAATAAAATGGCCTGATTTTTTTTTCCTAAGCTTTTAAGTTCGTAGTATTACACTCAACTCGTTATTTTCTAATTTAATATGCATTTAATTATTTAAAACATAAATCAAAAAGTCATAGGGTACGAAACTGACAGGAATGGTGAATTTATCTGGTGTAGGTACTTTTTATATTGTTAGGACACATTGGTACCATGCATGGGCTACCCTGAAGCTTCCCAAAATCCTTCCATAAAAATATCATAATTTCGCAACTCCATACTGACTTTGTTCAAGTTTTGAAATTTGATATCTGTCTAGTAAAAAAGTAGAATAAGCACCATTGTTATCATTTTATTTTAAACCTTGTTGCTCACTAATTAGATTTAATTTTTGAATAAATGTATTTGACCTCATTTAAAAGTGAGGTTTGAATTTGGAATGACCGTTTTTTTCATTTATTGATTTTACTTTCTTATTTTTTTTTTTAAGGCAATTGAGCCGGTTGCGACTATTCTGCCAGTGGCATGTTGAGACGGCGACTCGGTAGAGGGTATTAAATACATATAATTCAAACTTTTTTGGCGGAATAGTCGAAACCGGCTCAATTGCCAAACAAGAAAATAAAAATTCAAACTTCATTAAAGTTTATGATTATGTCTTAAGGTGTATAATTAACTGAAGTTATTAAATCTTTGAAATTTTTTTTTCGAATAAATATAAATGTTTTACGTATAACGTTTTGGGCCACATACGTGACATGATTTTGTTCTCAATCCTTCATCTAGTACATTGTTGATCGAAGGTCTACCTTCATTCGAAACGATAAACCAAGTATGTCTCAACAAGAAAATTATATGCATACATTATCTAGCTTGATATATGTTATGAATCTATTTCGATCCTGGAACTGAATGGAAATAATTTAATTTTTTTTACTATTGATATCAGAATCATCAGGAAACAGGCAACAAGGAAATATAATGACCGCGTCCTTGCATCAGAGTAATATTTGCATCAAATAAAAATAGTTTAATTGTAGACTGCCAGTGGTCCAGTGGTCGTAGTATGCGACTGCTGAACACGAAGTTGTGGGTTTGATCTCCACATAAAACAACAATTTGCGGATCAAATTTAAAATGTTGTTCTGAGTCTGTGTGTAAATTGTGTCCGTTAATTTCATTTCCGATTCCCGGTATAGTCACGCACGCAACAGTGACTAAATGATACACGGAGTTTTGGGATTACTATTAAAGATATTACACATTAAACGTATCTTGGCAATATGTTTAATATGGAGGTTCTAGGTTCAATTTCCGAAGATTGTTATTATCCTTTGACGTCGTTACTATTGTTAGTTAGTAGGTATTATAAAATAAAAAGTAACGTCGTGTAATAAATTTTTATTTTTTTATTTTTGCAGCAACCTTGCAGTATTTCGGTTATTTAATACTTTTATCTGCAGGTACACAAGAGGTACCAAATTTACATAAACAGTACGCTTGGCTACATATATTGGTTAGCAGTACACCCGCGGTTCTGACATCAGGATGGCGGGTGTACCTAATTTTTTAAATATCATTATACGGGTGTAGGTACACAGATTTTCAAGAGAGGTACGTAAAGGTACACAGAAGGTACCAAATAACTGTAATAAATTTAGGCAAATCTGGAAATTACACCCGCCATTCTGACACACACGTTAGTTTGCTTTCGAATACTCCTCACACAGCCACTTTGCACGCGATCGCCACGCAAACTAGTGGGCAGGAACGGAACGTAAATACCTCTCTTTCACTCATATTAGTGCGGTTTGGCAATGTCGCATTTTCGAGATTCGGCGGTGGTTCAATGTAGCTGCCTGGTTCAATGTGAGACACCGGACCTTACTTAATTAGTTTAATAAGTACCTATAGAGCAAGAGCCCGTGAACGCCAGACTTTGTTATTTGATAAAAGCTGAAGTTTGTCAGCGCATGCTCCCAACACAGAACGATGGACCATTATGCAGTTTGGGCTGCAGTAGCTTGATTGATGCATAATTCAGAAATTGGCGCTCAAATAATAACGCAGTACAAAACTTAACAATTGAATTTACTTTCTGTCTGTATTTATGTAGAAATTTGAAATATTTTATAGTTTACCTCTACTTGTACTACCAACACATAGTAATTTCACAGTATTACAATATTACCTATATAAATGGGAATATTGTAATAATGTGGTAATTTAATATCTCAGCCAGGGGGAATCTGAGTGTGGTTTCAAAATAATACCAAAAAAGAAAAATCATTTTTATTATTTGTCAGAAAGGCACGCATTTATTAATAATTAACCATTATTTTGTGCTTATTACTGGCCATGAGATCGTTGGTGCAATCATTGAGTTTTGAAGCCAACATACACTCGTCTTGATGGTGAATGCTTATTTCAATACAACGATCCAAATTCTTTTCCAATTTCTTCATGAGTTTAGTATCTTTGGCGTAAAATTTGCTGACAAGAGATATTAAGTTATCTAAAAAAAAAACAAAGAATAACGATATTAAACCAAGACTCGTATTTAAGGTATAGGTGTCGACAGCGCGTAGTGTTCTACGCGCGCCTCAAGGATTTGTCAGCAAAACCGTAGGGACCCAGCAGGACCGAACCCACTGGGTCCATGAGTTTGCTTCTGAAAGGAAAATCCGGGGCCCTGGAGTGAAAAGCAAAGAAGGAACACAGGAGTGGATTTTAGTCAGTAAATGTGTCACACGTATAATGTTTAAGTATAATGTTTACGGTTATTTTATGTAGTTCGTAGTTATGATTACTAACTTCAAGATAGTCGTAGTTATTAATCAGGAGTTAGATTATATTGCCCAACACTGGTCATAAAGATAGTTCATGTACCTACAGAGATTAAATCAGCAATGAGTTTTAAGTAAATCTTTGAGTTATAGAAAACATATTCGACGGTGGGATTAGCTGCATCCTACTCTCGAATATGTTTTCCCTCGCGGCTTTGAATAATTCATGAATCCCCGACTGGTCCTATGAGACCGCGCTGTTATTGTTTTACTATTGTGTTTCGTTTTGCGGGTATATGATAGGTTAAGTAGGTATATAATTCTGTTACCTTTATTAACCTTTCCATGTACAATGACACCGTTGCGTTTCAGAACACACGCAATAAGGCATTCTCCATGGACCGGCGATTCCATTTTTGGGGATAGACGCTTCACAGGCTTTTTGTCGCTAGATTGCACCTCCTTAAGGCATTCCGACATGTTCTTTTTGAACTGTTCCACATGAGCCGCTACTTCATTAGGGAAAGGCTTGTAAGACCAATCGGGCTCTGGATCTTCTTCGATTTTGTTAGAAATCGCTTAAAGAAAAGAAAGTAGGTATCATATTACTAAAAAATGGTGGTGGTTGGAGTTTCCAAATTATAAGTTTTTTTTAATGTGCCCTACATAAATATAAAGTGATTGAAAACTCTTCCTACATAACATAAATTAAAGCTTGTAGCAAACCGTCCCAATCGCCGCGTCATTACAAAACCTCAACGGTTTCGCGAATGCGTATAAAGGATTGCACTCGGCTCACGCGACGCCCTGATTGGTCCCCGCGTTCGCCGTGTCGTTCGTTGTGTTGCTTTGACGTGAGAAGGATTCACGCGCGCTTTTGATCACTGTGTAAAATTCTGTTCCTACTGTGTTAACTGTTAAACCTTTACTGTTTGTGATTTTACTTTTGCCGAATTATTTACTCTAGCCGGCCACATTATTTTATTATTAAAAACACAACAAAGACTGTGAAGTGTTTAATTTAGTTCTGTATACGAAACATGGCGTCCCAACTCGTGGCCGTACCTACAGACAATTAGGTACTGATAAACTCAGTGAAATTCAATTAAAACAGTTCAGTGCACATACGTTGTTTTAGTGACTACTTATCGTTTATAATGCCGAGGCTCACAAGAGGTAGAGCAGGTAGCCCGGTTGACAGAGACGATGCGGCGCGAATTCCCGCATTCCCTACTCCTCTGCCAACCATGCGGACTCCGCCGCGGGGCTGTGCCGAAGAGGAAACAAGCCAATCAATCCAGCCAGACCCCAGCACCTCCACCCCTTATCCGGGTGCCAACCTCACATTTTCGAACGAAAATGTCGCATCGATAATTGCGTCACTACAAAAATCACAAACGGAAGCGTTTCGAGAACTCTTACTAACAGTACAGCACGCAAATTCATCTACTCCTGTGCAAATTCCGGGAGAAGGCACTCTGACGCGCTGTAAAGCAACGTTCGCCGGTAAGCCGCATGAATCCGTAGACGCGTTCATTGACGCTATAGAAGCGTATAGTGAGTGTGCGCGAGTCACCAGCGCTAACATACTCCGCGGTCTCGCCTATTTACTCACCGATGAAGCAGCAACGTGGTGGCTGGGTGTGAAATCTACAATAACATCCTGGTCGCAAGCGAAAGAAAACCTTATAAGCGCCTACGGTGACCGCCGCCCGCCCCACCGTGTTTACATCGAATTATTCGGTAGTCCACAAACACTGTATGAGAATACAGATATGTTCGTCGCACGCAGCCGCGCCCTTCTATCAAAAATCTCAGAAAGGGATGTATCAGAAAAGGCTAGGCTCGATATGATATACGGCCTTCTACACACGAAGATAAGAAAAAGATTACGGCGGGAGGAATTTGACTCGTTCCGTGACTTATTGCGACATGCGCGTAACATAGAAGACAGCCAGGGGGAGCCCGACGTGTCTAAGTCTACGCCGGCTACGCGCGATCCGCGCGCGACCACGTCCACCGGCGCCCGAGCAGCCCCGTATTCCGCATTACCTTACGCACCGCGCACTCACACCGCGCCCCGCGCGCCCCTGCCCAGGCCCGCGGCGGCGCCCACGGCCCGCGAGGCGCGTCCGCCCGCAGTCGTGCAGGCCGCCGCTGGCGCCACCGCGCCACCGCCTCCGCGCGAGCGTGATGACCGCACGACATCGAAGCAGCGACCATTTTGCGTGTACTGCAAACACTACGGACACCAGCGTGACCAGTGCCGTAAGTTAGCAGAACGAGGTGAGTCCACACCTGACTTTAATAGTTCGCGATCAGTGCCTAATCCTGTCGTATCGTGTTATAAGTGCGGGCACAGATTACTAAATAGTTACTACGTAACAGATACTTCACTCAGTAGAAAAATTACAATACCTATTGCTATAATAGCCTACATCGTCGCGCCAGCAACCACTGCATGCTAAAATGGGCCTAAACGCTCAAGCGTACAGTCGTGATTGCTTCGCACCGCGCGATCCCGCAGCAATCGCAGGGCTGCCCTCTTCGATATAATTAAATTACCATGACTTTTTGTGTTTATGTTATTGAGAACTGTGAATGTTCTGACTTATAGTTACAGTTTAAAATTGAATCGTTTTTTAAATATTTCTATTACAAATTTCGTCGTTCTTTCGTCATTGACAGGTAAATGGAAAAATGTTGGGTGTTTATCCCTTCTTTTACTTGATTTGCACCCATCTACAGCAAACAAGGCACCACACGGCATCGTAATACGCGTACGAACGAACAGCATTATTAAAATTGAACGGCGTGCGCGCGCTTCGCTTGCGAAAACCGCACTGAATTTGATCCGCTAGCGGACCGAGAGCGCTCGGCTGGGCGGTAGGCACTTATAGCGTGCAAGTACATGGAGTGACGGAGGCCTGGTGCGGGTCGAAAGGGGTAACGCGAGACACTTGTAAACAGTGTAGGAGTGTAGGTAATCAATTCTATAGTGTAAACATTGCTAACGATCAAACGTATACACGCCAAGACGTGTCATCTTGTTATGATTATTGTACCAATGAAGATTATAACTCTAACATTTTATTTTCTAATGTTTGTGATGATTATTGTTATAATAGTGTGACGAGTGATCAATCGACCAGTACTCATGAATGCAGTACAAGTGATGACCTTTTGATTTCCGAAAATAAAAAGTTTTCGTTTTGTCACTCGTCGAATGATAACTCGTACAGTCGCGACCATAATATTTTGTCGAATGATAACTCGTACAGTCGCGACCATAATATTTTGTCGAATGATAACTCGTACAGTCGCGACCATAATATTTTGTCGAATGATAACACGTACAGTCGCGACCATAATATTTTGTCGAATAATGACTTGTACAGACGCGACCATATTATGTTTCCATATGATGACAAAAATTGTCATAATATTTCTTCTAATGATTGTTTGTACAGTTGCGAGAATATTTCTTTGTCTATGAATGATGTAACATGTGAAGCGCGTGAATCCTCCGTTGATACATCTAAGAACATTTTGCGTCCAATTTTTGACATTAATGTATTAGGTGCGCCTGGAACGGCGTTAGTTGACACGGGGGCCAAACAGTGTATCGCTGGTCATACGCTCCACGCACTCCTGCGTCGAAAAGGGCATCCGATGCAACCGGCCCGCAGACAGATCAAATTGGCGGACGGGCAAGTACGGAATGTCGCAGTCCTACTCACCACGCTCGATGTTTGTCTGGCGGACAGGGTGATTGAGACGCCTTTCATTATTCTGCCACACGCAACTGACAATGAAACCCTTCTGGGAATCGACTTTTTACGTAAAGCGAAGGTAGTAATGGATTTTAGTGACGGATGTTGGTTTTTTGCTGACAATCGACACGCCAACTACCCTCTGCGTTACGAGTCTCCTTGTCTACCTAAAATCTCCATCTCATCAGCACATGTGCAACTCAGGGATGACGAGGGCGCCGTGCTGTCAGTGAAGGACCGCAACCAATTGGCGCAGGTCCTGGTGGATAATGAGGACCTCTTCCGTCCAGGGGGAGACCCAACTCCCTTCGCCGAACACCGTATCGACACCGGGGAACATCCGCCCATTGCAGTACCTCCTTACCGCCTTACACCCGCAAAGAAGGAAATGATGCAAAAGGAAATAGACAAGATGCTGAAGGACGACATTATAGAGGAATGTGAGTCTGCTTGGTGCGCACCAGCTCTCTTGGTACCCAAATCGAATGGCAGCGTCCGGTTCTGCGTGGATTACCGACGCTTGAACTCTATCACTAGGACAGACCACTACCCCATGCCTCTCATCGACGAGCTGTTGCAGTCAACTAAGCGCAACTGTTACATGAGCACGTTGGATCTTCGGTCAGGATACTGGCAGGTGTCTGTCAATCAGCGTGACAGGGACAAAACTGCGTTCATCAGCCCGTTGGGAACTTACCGTTTTAAGCGGATGCCCTTCGGTTTGAAGAATGCGCCTGCGACGTTCATGCGCCTCATCGATCGCTTGCGTTCCTGTCCGTCGCTGGCCAAAGTCACCGTACTAGCCTACCTTGACGATCTGCTCATCATCAGCGAGGGTTTCCAGCGCCATCTTCAAGATCTCCAAGCAGTTTTCGATCGACTGCGAGAATTCAACCTGCGGATTAATAGGGAGAAGTGTGTCTTTGCTCGAGAAAACGTCAAGTATCTCGGACACATTATCACTCAGCAGGGTGTCTCTCCTGATCCTGCCAAGGTCCAAGCGGTACTGGGTATGAAGGAGCCTGGAAATCTGAAACACTTACGCACATTCTTGCAAACCTGCTCGTGGTTTCGCAAGTTTATACCCAACTTCTCATCGGTTGCTGAACCACTGACAAGATTGACCAAAAAGAGCCAGGCCTGGACCTGGGGTAACGAACAAAAGACTGCCTTTGCTGAACTAAAACATCTACTTACCTCAGCGCCGATTCTTATTCAGGCTGACTTCAAACGTCCATTTATTCTGCGCACGGATGCGAGTAATTACGCACTCGGAGCGGTTTTACTTCAGGGGGAGGAGGCTAAAGAGGAACGACCCATAGAGTACGCCAGCCGTCTCCTGAGTGCCGCCGAGCGAAACTATTCCACGACGGAGCGAGAGGCCCTCGCTGTCGTGTGGGCTGTCGAGCGATTTAGATCTTACCTGGATGGACATCCTGTGATCGTAGGAAGTGATCACCAACCACTCCGTTGGTTGCTGACCTTGAAGTCTCCTACCGGACGCCTGGTGAGATGGGCTCTGAAGCTCCAATCGTTCGACATCAAATTCCAATATACACCTGGAAAGGCAAATGTAGTAGCGGATACGTTGAGCAGACCCAGTTGCTCGGAGGGAAATCGTGACTCCTGTGGTATATGCTCCGTGATCATAGACTTACCTACTAAGAGTCCTGATACCTTGAGACAGGCACAGATTGCTGATCCAGAGGTCGAGAAGATCATAAAGGAGGTAGAAGGTCCAGACGATGTCGCTGCACGCAGATGGACGGAGCGCGGTTACCTAATGGAGAAAGGGATACTGTACCGTCTGAATCCTGATTCGGAGAGCGAGTCCCCGCAGTTGGTGATACCTACCAGCATGCGCGCTGAAATTCTGGAGGAGTGTCACGACTCGCCACTCGCAGGACATCCTGGAATAGATCGTACTTACCTGAAGGTCTCACAGCTGTACTACTTTGCAGGCATGCGACGCATAATCACAGATTATGTAAAAGCCTGTGTACACTGCCAACGCTACAAGGCGAGTAATGCTAAACCGCCAGGGCTGCTGCAAACACCAGTTTTGAATCAGCGAAACGAGGTTCTCGCCATAGACCTATTTGGTCCTCTTCCCGAGGGGGAGAATGGTGAACGATGGGTACTACTAGTAGAAGATACCGCTACGAGATGGGTAGAGCTCTACGCCCTTCAAGAAGCTACCGCTGAAGCCTGCGCACGTACTCTTATCGAGGAATTCTTCCTCCGGTACGGTTTTCCACGCAGAGTAACGTCCGACAATGGCGTTCAATTTATCGGGGCTGTCATGCAACAATGCATGTTCATCTTGGGAGTCAAACAGAGCTTCGTGCCACTTTACCATCCGGAAGCAAATCCCGCCGAGCGAAAGAATCGCGATTTAAAAGCCCAGCTTGCTCTACTGGTGGAGAATGATCACACCTCATGGCCGAAGAAGCTTGCTGTTATACGCTTCGCTATGAACAGTGCTGTTTGCCGTACTACTGGCGTAACTCCGGCTTATCTCACGTTCGCAAGGGAACTTCGAACGCCCGCCGAAGCAGGTCGCGATCTGAAAGCGGTGCTGAGTAAAGAAAATTTTCTTCCTCAGATCACCCCATATCTACGATCTTTCATCAGCAACCTGTCCTCGATTCGAGAGCGCGTTGAAGCTCAACAGGACCAAAGTAAAGATGTGGCTGATAAATCGAGACGCCCTAGTCCTACATATAAGGAAGGCGATAAAGTACTCGTCAAGTCGCATGTTCTTAGTCAAGGAAGTAAGAACTTGACATCCAAGTTTGTCCCAAACCGTGACGGACCCTATATGATTTCGCGTGTGGTGAGTCCTACCACATTTATGATTGCGCCAATAGACCAACCTTCTGAAGTCCTAGGCAAATATCATTCCCAGGATCTGACCCCATTTGTCCCAAGAGTTGGGAAGGATGAACCGATTCCCGGACCGGTGATTCCCAAAAGACGCCGCGGACGGCCGAAACAGCTAGTTGAGGAACGGGGGCGTTCTCCTCAACTAGAGGGGGAGTCTGTAGCAAACCGTCCCAATCGCCGCGTCATTACAAAACCTCAACGGTTTCGCGAATGCGTATAAAGGATTGCACTCGGCTCACGCGACGCCCTGATTGGTCCCCGCGTTCGCCGTGTCGTTCGTTGTGTTGCTTTGACGTGAGAAGGATTCACGCGCGCTTTTGATCACTGTGTAAAATTCTGTTCCTACTGTGTTAACTGTTAAACCTTTACTGTTTGTGATTTTACTTTTGCCGAATTATTTACTCTAGCCGGCCACATTATTTTATTATTAAAAACACAACAAAGACTGTGAAGTGTTTAATTTAGTTCTGTATACGAAAAGCTAAATATATTATTTATGAACATAAAATGCATTGGAACTTCTATAAACAAAAAGACGAATACTTATCACTTAAATAAAGTACAAATACTTATGTGTAAATGTCAAATCAATGTTTTGCAACAAATCTTTATTTTTTCCTGGATTTTAAATTGCAAAACCTAGCAAATGTCTGTTTATTTCGTTGTATCGTTTCAATATTTATTTTTTATTAAAAAATGTTACTGACTTGTATCGCGTTGTGAACAGAAGAGTTAATTACGTAAAATGTATGGTAAGTTGTCCCACATTGAACCAGGTAAATTTCAAAGTCTCATAGTGGGCTGGATGTTCAATCAATGCCTTTAATTTTTTGTGTATAGTTAGCATATTTATTTAGCTTCAATTTTGTAAAACATTAATTTCTCATATTCCTTTTAGTTTCGGTGTAAAACAGGTTTTTATGAAAAATGATTTTTGGTTCAATGAGTACCACAGGTGGTACACATTTAACCAGGGTATCGTCCACATTGAGACACCTTATTAACGATGTCTTCTAGTTCAATTTATAAGGCAAATACTTTGTAATAATAATAATAAACAGTAATAATAAAAATCAGCCTTATATTTATAAAAATCACTTTAAATCATATGCAATTAAACCAAGAGTCTTAGTTTTATACATCACAAAACCTTTTCAGTCAAATTCTTATCATATTTTAATAATAAAAACAAAAGTAACAGTTTTTAATTATAAAAACAAAAGTACCTTCCATAATATAACAAATTAAAATTAAATTAAAATAATTGTAAAAAACACTCCTTTAACGACTGGGGTGTACACAGTAAACCGTGGTTCAATGTGTAACACCCTCAGGTGGTTCAATGTGAGACACACCACGTTTTATCACTAAACTCGAAATTTTACCGGCAAATCAATATCTTAAAATCACAAATTATAGCGCTTTTAATTGCTAAATAACCGTAGAAAACAGTGTACATATAAATATATTGATATTATTTAAACGAAAAAAGCTAAAAAAGAATGAAATTGGCAAAAAATATTTACTTTTTGAGTCAGTTTGCTTTCGAATACTCCTCACACAACCACTTTGCACGCGATCGCCACGCAAACTAGTGGGCAGGAACGGAACGTAAATACCTCTCTTTCACTCATATTAGTGCGGTTTGGCAATGTCGCATTTTCGAGATTCGGCGGTGGTTCAATGTAGCTGCCTGGTTCAATGTGAGACACCCGACCCTACATATATTTTTTTACAAAACTGAATTTCTTGGGCATCGCAAGGCCTAAAATCGGCATTCCCCTTTGTAACGTATGTTTATCAGTTGCCTAGTAGGTACCTACTCATAGCACAAGCGCTGCTTAGTTTAGGACTAGATGCCGTTGTGGCAAAGTTGTGAAGTTATAGTCATAATACAAATTTGGCTTACGCTTTTGTCCACGAGTTCGCTTTTCCAATTTCAAGTTTCGCGTTATTATCGTATCCTTATCAATTTTCTTGGATTTATCATGGACAGCGTCTATCCCCATCATGCGATTCTTCTCAGGGAAATCTACTTCAGCTTTTTTATTTATTTCACAAGTAGTTAAATAAATTATGGAGAAAAGTAACAGTATTTGGCGAAACATTCTGACTTCACGTAGCTAAATGGTGTTGCAGAAAATATACGGACACAAATAACTCGTAAAACTAAAACAAAACTAATGGGTTGTTATTGAGTTTGCAATAAATTTTATTGTAGGTAGTTAATTAGTCACTTCGTTACATAAACTTAAAACAATATTCTTCTTTCAGCAACAGAAGTTTTTGTAAACTCTTCGATCTCGCTCTTGGAGTGGGTATTGTAGCGTTAGAAAGGAAAAAAAAACTTTTCACACCACAATATACGTATAATTTTGTTTAAAAAATAATCAAAACATTTAAAAAAACATATAAAAAATACAAAAAGGTATAAAAAAGGTATTGACGACGTATTGCTTGTAAGGTGTGGAATGGATTAACGGATTTATTTTTTAAAGAATTAATCTGTAATTTAAGGTAATCGTAGTTGCAACAACGAATTATCGTCTTAGCGCACGGTTAGATAATGCCCGTGGTTAAAAAAGTCTAGAACGGCTCATTCCGCGACCTTATGACACGAATATTTTCGTTTTAAAATAAAAAAAGAACTACAACTCTATAACTACGAAAAATATGTGATTCTGGACAAAACTCAGGCGAGGCGTTGTCGTCGCGATGATCCTTGGTTCCGTTCGAAGTCGCACCAGGATCTGCTGCGTACGCCAATACAATATCGGCGAGGGAAACACCAAACCGCCGGTTAAATTCCGGGGTAATCCTTGAACCGATCCAGAGCGAATCTATGACGAGAAAAATTCACAAATATTAACGCCATGCCTGAGGCAGACAGTCCGTTAAGTTTTAAAGGTTTAAAATACATACCGGTTCTTTGTGAAAAGTACAATAAAGCGACGGGCGTGGGTACCACGTCAGAGTCATATAATATAAAATCAGATAGAATTCATATGGCGCGATATTGGCGATGCCATGTTTCTCACTTTAAAGATAACTAAATAAAAATTAGAAGGTTGCACCAATAAAATTATTAAAGAAAATTCGGGATCATGACGTTTTGCTTTGTCAGTCGCTCAAAAAAAAAATGCATCAAAATTCTACAAACATCAGAAGAATTGTCATAGTTTAAATTTTAAAAGGAAACTAGAAAAAATCAGAAGAGGTTGATTGTTGAGGAACGAAAAAGTTTTTATTGAGCCAAATTAATTAGGCAGCTTGATAATGCTGCAATACCCCCTTTCTAAGAAAAAAAGGACGAAAGTACGAACAAGAAAAAGGATAAAGCTGGAACAGGCAAAGACTGCAGCAGGAATCATTTCTGAATCAAATCGATATCGAAGTGCAACGGATACTGGATAAACACGGTGGCCAACTCCACATCTAAACGTTATCCGCGCGAACTTGCGATATCTTCTTTACATTTATGGAGAATATGGAAGAAAATAACGAACTCTAAAATCTAAATATTAATCGTTCAATTAAAGTCAAACACTAACCTACAACATCCTAAAAACTATAAAGAACAACCAAGGAACCATACATCTAAGTAAAGCTAGCCTAACTTAATATAAGACTTAGCCTAACTTAACATAACTAACACCTAACAACAATAAGAAAAAATCCGGGGATTATACATCTAAGTATAGCTAGCCTAACTTAACATAAGACTTAACTATTACCAAACAACAATAAGAAAAAATCCCGGGGATTCCCAAAAATATAAATAACGTTAACACGTAAAGTCCAACCCTAGTTATAGAAACAAAAAACGAGTTGGACAAAAAACAAAAAACTAAGTTTGAAAAAGAAACCTTAAGTCGACAAAAGAACTCAAGTCGGAAAAAAAACTCAAGTTTGAGTTCAAATTCAAACTGAGTGTTAAATAACATGACATTTGTGTCAAACTAAAAGAAATAAAATAACCTGAGAACACAGGTTGCCACGACACAGAGGTTCATTAACAGACTATAAAGTTTTTTAACGTAATTAAAAACTTATGCAAAAACATTCCCATAAACAAAGGGGAAAAAAGGTTTAGAAGGCAAAGGTTAATGTTAAAATTGAACAAAGAGAATTTAATCCAAATTATTTTAAGATATCTTTGATATGATATTGTCCGGAGTGGACTGAATCACAATCCTGTAGCAAATAGGTGGTCCTAGATATGACCCTTATCACACGGCACTTAATAAAACGTGGAGCTAGCTTTCCAGAAAAAAAAATCATTCCCAGAAGACTTTGAAAAGTTCCTTCTCCATACAGTATCACCAATATTCAGAGTAACAGCTGATCGCTTGGAATTATATGCACGTGAGTTACGTTGGAAAGCTAAAGAAAGATTATCAGCAACCTTTGCATAAACTTCGCTGAGAGAAGATAGGTTGGAAGCATGACGAGCCCGACTTTCTGCCAAATTAGAGCTTCGAGTCTGACTATATACACGTCTGCTATCCATAAGGACCTCTCTACCAAACATAAGAAAGTTAGGCGTAAAGCCAGTAGCTAGATTAACACAAGAATTGAGGTAAAGCTTAACTTTAGGTAACATTTTAGCCCAACTTCTTTGGTTTTCACCAACCAAAATACCTAAACACGTAATAACACTTTGGTTGTATCGCTCAACCGTATTTGCTTGGGGTGTATAATATGGCGTAAAAGTGGGTGATGGAATATGGAAAGATCTGAGAAAACTAAGGAATTGATTACTACGAAAAACTGTAGCGTTGTCGCATAGAATAGTACGCGGAACACCAAAATTAAAGAAAATTTCAGACTCTAACGCTTTTATAACAGAAAGAGTGTCAATCCTTTTCAGTGGAACTAGCCACACGTATTTGGAAAAAACATCTACCATAGAAAGGATATATTTATACCCATAAAAAGCACAGGGTAATGGACCAATTATATCTATAGAGATCATCTCTAAAGGCAAGGAAACCTCTTTAGGGTAGCACATCTGTCCGCGAGGTTGCGTGTTTGAAATTTTATAGGCCTTACAAACCTCACATTGACTTAACGTCGAAGTAACGTCACGAAACATATTTGGCCAGTAGAACAACTCCCTAAGCTTTAGATACGTTTTAGTAACACCGGGGTGTATCGAAGGAAAACTATTGTGAATTTCCCAAATAGCGTCTGGAACCTTTTCAGCTGGTAAGACCACGCGCCATGGTTCAGAAGATAAAGGGCTAGTAACTGGCATGCGTCTCATAAGGATACCGTTATTTATAACGTACGCTGGGAACATTTGTGGCGTGTCTCGAGCACCTATATATACCTTCTTATACCAACGGTCATTAGTATGTTCAGGACCCTGGTCAAACGAGACAGGATTAGCATAGATCCTGGAAAGAACATCGGGCACTACGTGTTGAGAGCCTTTACGATGCACAATATTTAAAGTACGAGGATGAATATAACGAACCTCACTAACTGAGGAAACTTGAGGGGGAGGAGAGTGCTGAACAGAAGGAATAAACATATTACCATCAATATTTTTATCAAAAGCCTGACTAAAAATAGACGTCAAACCGAATTTATTCCAAAATTCGATACCTAAAATAACAGAAGATGACATGGAACTTGCCACTAAAAACTCATGAATAAAAGTGGTACCGTTAAATTTAACTGGAAGGTAAACAGTACCAAGAATATCAATCGGCGAATTATTAGCCGATATAACACGTGGACAAGCGTCTTTTGATGTCAAAGAAATACCAAGTTGCTGAATAAAATTATCGCTAATAAGCGACATCTGGGCACCAGAGTCGAGCAATGCTTTAACAACTCTACCACATAATAATATCTCTATTAACGGTCGGTTATCAAATGAACCTGAAGTAAAAACTGGGGATACTTTAGGGAAAGAAGCGTATCGCCCGTTTGTTTGTTTATTTGTTTGTTTTTTAGGATTACATTTCGGACATTCTTTAGTAATAAATCCAGGAGTACGACACTTAAAACAAATCATGCCTGTAATCTCTGGGCAAGAACGATAGGAATGACCTACTTTGTTGCATTTTAGACAAAGCTGTGATTGACTACAGCTAGGACAATAAAAAGTTTTGTTTGGCCTGGGTTTCGGTGTGTTAATGGCCTGAGAATTTGACTGGACGGCAACACAGTCAAGACTGGCTACTGCCTTAGGAGGTTCTAAATACGATTCAAAATGGGTAACGATTTCGATTAGATGTTTGATGTTAAGAAATTTATGGACGGATAAGCACGGATTGTATTTAGGCAACATATTCTGCGTTATGATCCATAATAACTCAGACTCCTCTATAGGCTTGTTTAGTTTTGAGTTTAAATAGGTAACCTCAATAATATACTCCCTGATAAGTTGTTCAGGTTTCTGCTTTAGGTTACGGATCTCTTGGCCTAAACTGAATTCGAAGTCAGTCGTGCCGAAAGTATTCAGAAATGCTTCCTTGATCTGATCGAAGGTAATGTCTGGACGACGGATCGACCTAAAGTATTGCAGCGCTACTCCGGTCAAGACTTCGTGAAACCGCCTGACAATATAGCTATAGGGCAAATTGTCGGCCTCTCTGCACTCCTCTAGACTGGTAAAAAACTCTCGGACGCAGGTCTTACCGTCAAAATTGACTTTCCATTTATTTAATGAGAAATGCCTGGTGAATAGTTGGCATTCGTCCGACCTCTCTGGAGATGGTACGAAACTCTGCGAAGAAGCACGAGAATGTCTCGGCGGGATAGGTGGTGGTGGCCGCGAAATTATAGGGCTATCACGACGTGGAGTTTCACCTAAAGGGTACCCCTCTACCGACATGATGAATCTAGAATAGACCTAATAACGAAAAAAAAAGGATAGACCAAAGCTGATTGAATCCTAGCGAAAAAATAAGCCGAGCCTGTTGCTGTAACAACTGGACAAAAATAACCCGGCAACCAGCAGTCAGCGAACGCCCATCCAGTAAACAAAAAAATATGGGCTAAATAAACGCACACACCAAGCTTACCTTGAAACCCGAAGCCTAAACATACATACGTCACCATATATACCCTACGGGTTCTAACTACCGCAAACTAAGGATATGGAATAAAAATCAGGTAACCTATCCTTATAATTAAGAAGAAATGGGATATAATGAAAGACCGTTTAGTGTTAAATAGTTAACAAAATTATTTTTCATCAGAAACAATTACAATTCATGAAAAAATGTCAGGGAAAATGACAGCTTCACAGTACTGCACTAAAGAAAATGACAGCTCCACAGTTTTGTACTGGTGGTATAAGAATATCCGCATCCTGAAACACACAAGCTTAAAAATCATTCGCTCCCAGTGAGCGAGCCATGCCAAGAAAGCCAAAAAAAAAGAATTTAAGTAGAATTTAAATTTTCAAGTATTTATGAAAGAGTACTTACCTTTATAAACCAGAGGGCTAATTTTATAAATAGTTTACTTTGTTAAATAGTACATATAATTGTCAAATAATTCAGAAAATTATTTTGCCGGAGAGCCAATATTTGTCAAATAATTCAGAAAATTATTTTGCCGGAGAGCCAATTTTGTAGCGTTAGAAAGGAAAAAAAACTTTTCACACCACAATATACGTATAATTTTGTTTAAAAAATAATCAAAACATTTAAAAAAACATATAAAAAATACAAAAAGGTATAAAAAAGGTATTGACGACGTATTGCTTGTAAGGTGTGGAATGGATTAACGGATTTATTTTTTAAAGAATTAATCTGTAATTTAAGGTAATCGTAGTTGCAACAACGAATTATCGTCTTAGCGCACGGTTAGATAATGCCCGTGGTTAAAAAAGTCTAGAACGGCTCATTCCGCGACCTTATGACACGAATATTTTCGTTTTAAAATAAAAAAAGAACTACAACTCTATAACTACGAAAAATATGTGATTCTGGACAAAACTCAGGCGAGGCGTTGTCGTCGCGATGATCCTTGGTTCCGTTCGAAGTCGCACCAGGATCTGCTGCGTACGCCAATACAATATCGGCGAGGGAAACACCAAACCGCCGGTTAAATTCCGGGGTAATCCTTGAACCGATCCAGAGCGAATCTATGACGAGAAAAATTCACAAATATTAACGCCATGCCTGAGGCAGACAGTCCGTTAAGTTTTAAAGGTTTAAAATACATACCGGTTCTTTGTGAAAAGTACAATAAAGCGACGGGCGTGGGTACCACGTCAGAGTCATATAATATAAAATCAGATAGAATTCATATGGCGCGATATTGGCGATGCCATGTTTCTCACTTTAAAGATAACTAAATAAAAATTAGAAGGTTGCACCAATAAAATTATTAAAGAAAATTCGGGATCATGACGTTTTGCTTTGTCAGTCGCTCAAAAAAAAAAATGCATCAAAATTCTACAAACATCAGAAGAATTGTCATAGTTTAAATTTTAAAAGGAAACTAGAAAAAATCAGAAGAGGTTGATTGTTGAGGAACGAAAAAGTTTTTATTGAGCCAAATTAATTAGGCAGCTTGATAATGCTGCAGTATACCTTAAAAATTAAATTCACTATATTTTCTAAACTAAGACCCGACTAAATCTGTGTCTTGGTGACAAATTGTTACTAAAAGACGACTATAATAAAAGCAACGCCTAGCGTTACCCTATATTTTGAGACAAGGTAGGCAAGCCGGGACTCTGTTTAGTAGGGGTATGGCCTTATCTCTGCTCAGCTCAAAATGATGATCACTTGTTATAACCAGCATTCTAAATTGCGACGTAAGTGATTACCTACATCGCGAATCAGACCAAATTTATTAGTTAAGAAATATAGTCCGTCTAATGAAAGCGCGACTTGAGATAAAGAGGTTAAATCCAACAAAATTGTATTTGGTAGATATTACTAACTAGTAGGAGAATCATGTCTTGACACTTCACAATTTTTTTATTTCCTACAATTGCGGCTGAATAATGTTGCCAATTAAATAAAAAAAAACTCCAGGTTGCGCTTTCATTACACGCACTCTATAAGGGCTATTGAGTAATAATAATGTGACGTTGCGCGTTGGTCGGATTTGCGATATTATCAATTTTATCGCATCTCGCAACGCAGGGTATAACGAGTGATTATCATTTGAGCTGTCAACAGAGATATGCAACACCCCCACAGGTCGGTTACCTATAAACTCTTATAACTTTTAAACCAGTGACCGAAATATTCTTCATACTTGTAGATAAATTAGCGACTTTGTGTTACCAACATTAAAATCAGTGATGGTGACCAAGCCAGCGCAGCGTCGGCTAAACAAAACTAACTACTTTCTATACTTGGCACTCGCTAACTGCACAAGACTGCAAAGTCAAATAAAAAAAAATCACTGATAGCAATCAGACTTTTTTTTTAGGAAATACTTACCTATCGTATGTTTTTTATACCCTGAGACTAAATTGAAACAGGTAATGTCAAACTTACAATAGAAATGATGTCAGTTCTTTTGTGTTTTTAGTTTCAGGGTATAAAAAACAGAACATAGTATTTCGCTTGGCCTGCGTGAAAGTTGAATATTATGCCATAGGAACAACTTGTAATTTTCATAAAATTCATGTGCACAAATGAGCAAGCTTCCAACCCGCTCTTATTGGTAATGCAACTAAACGTGGTCTATATGGAAAGCACTAAATAGGTTCCGCACCCAGGTAGGCCGCTGCAAATATAATTTGGCGAGGTGGGGTTTCACGGACCTGTCGAATACTCAATGTGAGTGCGGTGCTCCGGTCCAAAACATGAGCCACATGTTAGAATGCCCCAAGTGCCCCTACACCTGCGCTTTGGAGGATCTAATGAGCGCCACTGATGCAGCTATCAACGTGGCCACTTACTGGGCCCAAAAAATTTAGCGAGTTTACCGTCGAATCGAGAAGAAGAAGATGCAACTTAAAACAATAAATAAAATTCCATGTCCACTGATATACATATATTTTTCAACTAAACGTAGTAAACATATATATTTATATTTGATTCTTGATTACATTATAATTTATGAAACAATAATTACACATATTATTTACAAGCATAGAAATTATCTTAACAAATGTACAACATGATATACATACATTATTCTTAGTTTACTACATCATATTTTTTTGAACTTTTCCTTTAGTATGATGGATGAGGAAGAGATTGAAAGCCTCGTTTTACTTTTTCTTTTGCCTTTGGCTGGATAAGTTCCATACAGTTGAATCACCACGGAAGGCGTACATCGTTAAAGTGGGAACTACCTACATTAAACCAACATAGGTACTCGTGGGCCACACCTGATTTGTACGTAGAACGACATCGCTTAGAGTCGCATGGCGTTTACTTAATATAGCTCTACAATTTATTGTAGTTGCCATATACAGTTCGTCCGTTATAAGTTGGTGAGTGTGAAGTTAGGCTCTGCGAATTTTGGCGCTTGAAATATCGTACAAAAATAAAGGTTTTAAAAAAATAAATGCAATTTGCAGTTGTTATTGCTGTTAAAAATAGTTATTGGCATTTATTTTTTTAAAACCTTTTTTCACACTCACCAACTTATAACGGACGAATTATACGTATGGAGACCGACGTGTCCAGATCAGCGTGCGTAGCCCACGTGTGCGCAATGTAGATCTAACTTAAGGGGGATGCTTCAAGTTAGCCCGCGAAATTAAAATTTTCTTACGTTTTTTGCAGTTTGAAAGCCAGTGGTAGGTTGTATGAAGTTAAAAATACTTAAGCGACTGTAAAACGTAACTAGTTACGTTTACAGTTGCTTAGTATTTTTTCGAGGTCAAAAACGTTCCTGCAACTAAGTGAGCTAGGAGCCTTGTATTGATGATTTTTATGGTTATAATTATGTAACTAGTTACATTACGTACGGACAGACTTTGCTTCATTAACTAAACGAAGTTTAATCTGTTGAGCCCCGAGCGAACGCGCCGGTCCGTACACCTATTGTCCTTCTATTATGTCTCCAATGACGGTACTCAAAAGATTAAATTATTGTGGGATTGTCGTACCTACATTGTATGTTCCATACACATTTGATTGTTATGTTTGTATGGAGCTGTAGATTATTTTTTCGGTATTTCCTGCCCTGCTATATCCCAAAACCGGCAGCCAAAACGCCCAATGCGTTGTAACTCACGATTCTGTTGAATAGCTAAGTATTGAGCCCACATAATAAAAATAAAAAAGAATAGTGAATATAGTTTGTATTCATATAATTTCCCCTCTAAAGATGCATATGATCGTGAAAATTTGGAATAAGAAAAGTTTTTTTTACTTAAGAAAGAATGGAAAAAGAAAATAAGAACATCTTTAAACTTCCTTCCCCCTCATTTCTCACAGGTCAGGTCAGGACAGGTCACAGGTCAGGTCAGGACAGGACATAGGTCAGGTCAGGACAGGACACTGGTCAGTCAGGCGGTCAGGTCTCTCCTCCTTTCTTGTCCCTACTCCTTCTTTTGACCTCCAGATGAACAGGCATCAAAAATCTTACACATTATTACCTATGTCTTTTTAAAAACAGCTATTTGTTTACATCGAGATCGTGGCAGGTTGTATCACCTATAACTTAACGTGATATCTAAACAAATAATACTCTCAATGCCAATGATAACTAATAAACTAAGGGCCTGTTTCACAATGTCCGAGTAGCCACTACTTCCTGAATAAATTCAAAAATGGAACAGAATTTGTATGAAATTATCTGCCAAGTAAGATATTGGCAATTTAATCATAGGTGGTGAAACAGGCCCTAAATATTATTATTTAACTAATGTTTTATCGTTATATAACTATTTATAACTGCGGTGAAAAATTAATTTCGACTGAGCCAAAGAAACGTTGGTAAGTCTGAAGGGTTGTTCCCGTTCGTCCACACCCCGTCGTCCACACTGCGGACGACTGGGAATGATGCGTTCCGTTCGTCCACAGTGTAGACGAACAGAACGCAACATTCTCACATTCCCAGTCGTCCGCACTTCGTTTCATGTTTAGTTTAAGAGTCAGTGTAAAGAAATTTTAAATTAAATAAATGATTTAACGGTTTAATTAATTTAAAAACAACATAACCTATAATATTTAAAATTTCTTTACACTGACTCTTAAACTAAACACGAAACGAGGTGTGGACGACTGGGAATGTGAGAATGTTGCGTTCTGTTCGTCTACACTGTGGACGAACGGAACGCATCATTCCCAGTCGTCCGCAGTGTGGACGACAGGGTGTGGACGAACGGGAACAACCCAGTCTGAAGATGTTAAAAGGTGATATACTTGCGGGTCTAAAAAGATCATATTGAGCAATTCATTTAAAAGCAAATCATATCCCGAATTCCTAGCAGAGCATAAGTAATTCTTTTAATATTCATAAAATGGTTACACCAATTAGCCAAATCATACTAAATTCACTTCACATCACAATCGTAATCCGTGTAAATATTGCCTCGTGGAAAAATGTGATATTCATGTTATTATCTTAATATGATTCCACTAAAGTGGCCATTTTAGACCCACATATCTCAGTTACTACTGAGATATAAAGAAATATACAACAACATAAATGATCGATTAACAGCACATAATTACTGGCATTTATACCATCGGGCTCATTGACCCGCAGTAGGACTGTTCTACAGAGTTAATGTAGCCCTGGAATGCTAAGGGCAACTGAACGATCATAGTGTTTCTAGTGCGAGTTCGTTTTATGTACATTTATGACGTTCGGCGATCCGATTGGCTCGCTCCAAGCTCATAACCAATCAGAAAGCCAAATGCGATAAACGTTTCGATGGCGTTAACGAGAAAACTACTTGCGCTTAGCACACAGGTGGGCTTCAGTCAGTAAAAAGACAGAACTTCGTTTTTACCTAGTCGGGCAACAACGACCCAACACTCGCTCTACCCAGAACGGAAGAAATTTCTTGATCATCTCGCCCAAAAAAAGGCCTAGAGATCAGGCCGAGAGTCATTCATATATTTTGTACGAAATGTTTAACAAACAAACAAACATACTTTTATATTTATAATAATAGTAGGACAGGTAAGAAGGATTGGCATCGAGAGAGACGCTTATCGACTAACTTATAAAAATGCAATGTAAACCTGTATAAGACATTATTAGTGATCGGCATAGGTAGTGCCATTTGGGGTCAATGAACTTGAATGATAATGTTAACATGGATATGCCACGGGATTCCCGGGATTCTGAAGAATGTTTTCCATGTATTTATTACATGCTGTTGAACAATCGAATAATATTAGTTCTAATACAGGGTATAAACCATTAATAAAAAATGAGAGAACCGTTTTTATGGACCCATAAATATAATAAAATAAATAAATAAAATATTTCCCGGAACTCGACGGCATATCCATGTTAAGATAACTGTCACAAAATCCCGCGAATGGCACTGCCTACGCCGATCACTAGACATAATTAATTACAGACTGAACTCATCAGATATGGTTCCGTGGGCTAATGTGCGTATTCATAAATATAGACAACGTTTTTATGAGACCTACAAGTAACAAATTAGGTTTGCTCTTGACCGCTACCTCACCTGATGGAATAGAATAGAAGTTTTATTTTTGGAAAGCGACGATGCGGTCGACGATGTAGCGCGCTTACCTAGAACCTATTCACTCTTTACTTATTACTTACAGCCGAACCCAAAAACCTATCTATCACATACCATTGTCCAACTTTTAAAGTTGTCCATACTCATGAATACGTTTAGCTCCTGCCAGGACACTAATGAATTCAATTCAAATCAATTCTACCTGTATATTTACAAATGTTAATATTCAGCCTCAGATACATTAGGGGACAAAATGTCCCCCAACATGTCGTGCAACGCTGTCAAATTTTCCGACGTGTCCTGCTTCACATTACTGAGCTGTAACATTTTGGTAGCGAGTTGCGGGACACTGGGCGTTACGATTCATGTTGGGGGTCATTTTGTCCCCCCAGTGAGGCAACAGCTACTTACACTAATACAATAACAAATGAAATCTATTAGTTATTATATTTAGAAAGGGCGCTGTGTTTGGTAACTAACTTTTTAAGTAATCAAAACTTTCATTTAGGTACTTAATAAATAAAATTCTGCAAAATTACATATTAATATAGAAAATACTATTGAGAATTACTTTCAAGAGTAAAATACTTTTCTAGAGTTCTTCAGTTAGCTGGTGTCACTATATCTGTAACAAAAAAGTACATTTTAATTTGATAATTCAATGTAATTAATTAAGGAAGTGGCTAAGCGATTATAAGGATGAAGGCACGTTAACGAAGCGCCACATTTAAAAATGACATAGCATATTAACACGTATCTTCACAGAGTCATATGCAAATTCAATAACGGTAAGAGGTGGGTGAGTAACTTTTGCTTCATTTGATATATCATAAAGTCTGTTTTTTAATCTGTGAGACTAAATTGACATAGGCAAATGTCAAACTTACAATAATAATGATGCCAGTTCTTTTGTGTTGTGACAAGTGTGACAACCCACGTAATGTCATTTTAGTCTCAGAGATTAAAAAACAGACTTTGAGGACATGAACAAGGATGAATTTCAGTTATATTAATGTATACAACGTGTAACATAAAATGCAAAACCTGAAATTAGTTTGATCAGAATAACGAACAGAACCAATAAAAACACTTTTTAGGTCACAATTAAAAAAAAACAAAATTGCCATGTCTATTTATTAACAAATCAAGCCATCAAGAGCATAAACCTGCGTAAATAGGTAAGTTAAACAAACACGAATAGTGTTCGTCCCCTTTAGATTATAAACTTAAACGGGATAATAATCATACTTATTTCGATGCAGATACGAATCTTAAACAAACTAAAACAGCACATAAAACCTTCAATTTTTTTTAATGATATTTTTTCTCTCAGAATTAGGTCAATTGAATTAATTCATGAATCCCCGAGCGGTAGTCTGCGATCGCGCTGTCATTGTCTAACTATTGT
Organism: Mythimna separata; assembly: GCA_030763345.1. Lineage (NCBI taxonomy): Eukaryota > Metazoa > Arthropoda > Insecta > Lepidoptera > Noctuidae > Mythimna > Mythimna separata. Next base: position 10,108,382 of record CM061174.1, on the reverse strand, counting down.
GTCCGTTTTGCGGGTATCTGATAGGTTTTTTTGCAGATTAGAATTTATTTTCAACTAACTAGGGTAACCACTATAGTGATTGCCCAGCATATAGTGATTGCCCACATGAAGAAGCAATGCGTTTTTTTTGGTATTTTTTAATAACCATACATGTTGTAGTAACATCAACAGTAGAATAAATTTAATAAATTTATACTAACCCTTTAAAAATTACCAAAAAATGCATTGCTTCTTCATGTGGGCAACCTATA